>OZ026497.1:4537611-6032611 GCA_964019985.1 Aurelia sp. 4 Dawson et al 2005
GACGATACCCCAAGATTAACAACAATCAAACATGGAACGAAAGATAACAAGTAAGAAATAGCAATTTTATCTTTTGAAAAACCTACCGTTCACTGAGAATGTTTAATCCACTACCCAGCTGGAAATTGATGAGCTATCCTCGTGATATCAGCACCCTATCGACTCTACCTCGGGCATACTGGATGTGGAAAAATTCCGTAGCAAAGGTTTTATATTTTCATCTTAGTGTGAACTCTTATTTGTGGGCTTCTGAGTGATTGGAGACGTTTTAGCAGATTATGGTTACCACAAATATTCTATTCCTAACACTATACGATCTGGCAGCAATGGATAGCTAATTATGTTCAGTATAAGATACAGTACATAGCCTTACCAGCCCACGACGTAAAGGATATTCTAACAGGCAGTGTCGACCTTTGACAACCAAAAAACTGCAGAAATTATGATAGTATTGGAGGTACAGCATAGGTGTCAAACCTTGATTGGACGCATGGTTGTTGCATCTCTTTTTTAGTTTGGTGGCTCGGAAGGAATTTTAGGTACATTGCAATTATTACTTGTTGGCAATTTTTTGATATCTTGACTATTTTCGGAATGACAGCTTTTTTTAGAGGTGCTTCAACAAGTTCTAAGGCTGGGACATCATCAAATAACTAGATCGTAAATCAACTCGATTCTATTAGTTTCATTCAGACGCTGAACTTCTTTGATATTTGGCTTCTAAATAAAAATGAATTTCAATAAATTTAGGATGTGTATGATTGGCAATTCTAAGCCTACCAGATGCTGAAAACGGTAGGCTTCGCTGAGAAGGAAACACATTTCCCAATTAAACATAAATTCTTCAAACCAGCAGGTTTCAGATTCATCTTGGCGAAAACGAGGTTTCGAGTTGAAAAACAAAGACGAGTTTGGTGCCTGGCAATAAAGATTGCACTGACTCGATTACCGTAGCAACGAGAGCAAATTCGCCTCGCTTTCAAAGTTTCACGAATGATAACGAGAATCTTTATAAGGTCTGCCAAACCTTCTGCCATTTGGAGCATGGAAAATGTGGACACAATCTGGGTGTTGATTGTGTCCACAATACCGGGCCTAAATTATCTCTAATGATTAAATGTATTTCGTTACCTTGCTTATCTTCAATTCACTGTTTATCTTCTCGTTCTTGTCTGGGAGCACATCTGCCTGCTATCAATGGTTCTGCATATGGCCTAAATATTTTGAACTCCGCTACGATTCGCAAGCCGTGACCTGAGAAGTAGTTCCCAGATCGACGCGGCAGGCAGATGTGCTCCCAGACAAGAACGAGAAGATAAACAGTGAATTGAAGACAAGCAAGGTAACGAAATACATTTAATCATTAAAGATAGTTTAGGCCCGGTATTGTGGACACGATCAACACCCAAATTGTTTCCACATTTCCCATGATCTACCTTTTTCAGAATTGGTCTCAATCAAACACACCCTCACCACGCAAAAATCTAGATCCATCTTCTTCTTTTGATACAAGTGGACGTCTTCCCTTGATAACTCATCTTCGCATGCACAATTCAGTAGTTAGCTGCCAATGTTTAAACCCTTATTTTCATACAGCGGCATTCTGCAAGCGAGCGGAATTGTTCACAATCAAAGATCGCTCAACCGTAACTTTCTTTTCAGCTCATTCAATAAAATTTCTGCTCGTTCGCAAAGTACCGCTGTGTGGAAATAGGGCTTAAGAGGCCATGTTTGCGGTCTTGAAAGAATTGACCATCACACCATCTGACTGGATCTTCACTTTCAAGATTCGATTTGATTGGACATTCTTAGCCAACACCATGCAAAAAAACTGCTGATATGGCGTGTGGTATGCCCTGTTAATACTGTGATGATGTTCTTTTACCTCATAGGCACACTGTCGTGGTGCTGATTGGATAAACAAGACAATCAAGAATAAAAGAATTATGCAAGGTTCAGTAATTTCGCTGTACAGTGAAATTCACGAAGATGATAATGATCTGATTCCCTTTATTCTCGAAACAAAGTATGATCCAAGTGCATAAAGGCTTGGTAATTTTTTATTTCAACATCAGAACTAGCCAATCACAACCACGGCAGTGTGCCTTCAACGGATAATTTCTATCCTATCTATCGCCCATTGCAGAATCTTTTTTTGAAGGCAGTCCGTTCCCTATTGTTCTGACCTTAGCAACGGCTTTATTTACCTTATTTACGTTGGAGCGAAATTCATGCATCACTGCGTCTCTATGACCTTGATTTCTTTGGATAAAGCGAATTAGCACATACTTGTGGAGTGTACAACAGAAATCCTTATCGAGTTTTTTTTCATTCTTCGAAGGAGACAGACTGCCTTTAATTAACATAAGATTTCTATTGGACGAACTGAGACATCGCTACCTTAATTGAACATCAATGCACTATTTAAGAGATAATGCTTTATTTAACAGATCTGGATTATCACATAGGGATAAAATGGTTTATTTGAAACCGTTGGAAACTGATCTTGATGGCTACTTGTGTTTCTTGGATCGTGTTGCCATGATATATAAGAAACTCCCAAACCAGAAATCGATACAATGCATTAACAGCTAATTTCCCGATGATTGCTTGGTACTTAAAATATATAAACTGTTCGTGATTCGATGGTTAAAAATAAATCCACGTTAAACGAAGTGCATATCTGTAGTAAGGAATTTAAGCCTTTGGGGCTCAGGAATTATTATAACTGACACCCTGAGTGATGAATAATTTGTGATGTGCTAAGGTCCAGAGTCTAAAATATTTTCTGGACACGTGAATATTTTTCAAGGGGAAGAAACAGACCGTAAATAATTATAGAGGAAAATAAACGATAGTCAAAGGCTTAAGGCAACTTAGAGAAACGGAAATTTTTGAGTAGAATTAGATGTGAATTCTGTAAAACCAAGGATACAAATTTGTTTTAAGGGAATACAAAGACCAGAATGCTTTGTGCGAAGTTGGTGACTTGCTCTGCACAGCTTTTAGAATAACCGATTGAAGAAATTCACAAAAACAAAAATAAACGATTGCAAAGGCTAATAGTAAAGAATAACAAAGTTGGTTGGCTTTGTGTGCAGTACGTCGTTAGTTTATTGCAATCAGCAATCAATTCTTTATAAAATAGCCTTTGTACTTAATGATTTGTACAACGTTTCGAGCATTACTCTTGATCGATTGCAAAGGCTGCTGGTCTTTGTACTTCAAAAACAGATTTCACACCATCAATGCAGCCGACCATATATTTTGCACTGAGCTAAATAACGTCATACAACGAAAATAAAAACGTGGCTGTTCCTATCTTTTCTCGCCTCTTACTCTTTGCTAGCCTTTGTCGTATGCATTTGCAAGATAATGGCGACACAGCGAGAATATGTGGCCTAAATTATTAGAACATTTTTGGAACTGACAGCCGTTAGTAAGCTCAAAATGTGAAACAACGGTAAGAATTCGCGTCACTACAAAGAGTTTTAGCATTTTGTCCAAAACTACTGCCCTTAAATCATGAGATGTCCTCCCCTTATAGAAACTGTTATTGTACATTCAAGATGAATTATCAGATATTGTTTAACAGCTATCTGCAAGAGCTAGGAATGTTGAAGCGCGAGCGCAGCGAACGCTTAACTTCCCAGTACTTTAAGTGAATGGTTAGTTTGAAAGTAGATTGATGACGATGAGTCTCTTGTTGCCCTGTGATCTTTGACTTGATGATGTCGCTTCAGGCAATAGAAACTCATAGTATTACTATTAAAAACTTAGCCCTATTTAGGCCCAAACTTCGCAATTCCTAACGTACCAATCAGATTGCGAGATTTGGCAGAGAACAATGATGTCGAATTCTCGATTCGAATGATGCAGTTGACTAGATTTTGAACATAGTTGCTACGGCAGATGGCTGAAATTTTTTCTGGTTTGTTTTGGTCTTAAAAACATGGAAAATGTAGCGTTGAAAGACTCATTTGGGACTTATCAGGTAAAGTGAACTTCCTTCTTCAGATTTATACCAAGTTTCTTTGATGAAACGCCTGCTTAACGTGGTTTTTATCGCATTTTCTTTCCGAGGAGTGACCGTTGAACAGAGCTACGGCAGTCGTTCGATGCTGATTCGATCGATCGCATCATGATCGAATGCAGGAGATAGGGCCAGGTTTTTCGCTGTTTCATGATGAGTCCCTCTTGAGCAAGGTTTACCGCAGGGATACAAGGGACTCATCGTCATAAGTCTAGCTTGAAAGTACACTGAAAAGAAGGCCGTAGAAGACAATGAAAAAGAGGAGAAAAGGGAAGGGTGTGAAAGGAAGGGCTTTTTCATAGTAGATATGACTTTAAATTGTTAAAAGACTATCTTAGAAGGCATAAAGTTTAAGTTAAGAGTTCATGGGTAAAACCTGTTAAAAGGACGCTTTCTGAACTGAGACAGTGACAAGAATTACTTGGAATATGTAGTTGAAACGCTGGTTGGTCAAAAACAAAAAAAACCAAAATCAAATTAAAAGTGTAGAGCCGTGAATTATCAGTTGAGGCTAATAAGATGATATTCAATTACTCAACTGCGGGGGAAAAGAGAACTTGTTAAACCAACCGATGAAAAGTAGATATACCAGGACGACCCAAGAAAAACTTCCCGAGTTGGTTCAAGCCCAGCTTCCTATAGGCTTAGCTCTCTGGGTCCAAAGATTTGAAATTCTCTTCGAATTAAAAAAAGTCATCCAGAATTTCAAATCAATTCAAAATTCTAAAAAAAAACTTATTTTACGAAAATAGATGCGTTTGCAACGTTTGCAGTCAATAAGTTCCATAATGCAATATAAGAATTGCTTCATGTTGGTGAATATTAGTGCCCACACCATTGTAAAACTAACATTAAAATAGGTATCATTACTATTATTATTATTCCTGAAAGTAAATGTTTTAAACAAAAATGAGAGGTATTCGCATGTAACTGAGGGGCTTAGCTATCGCTTGAGACCTTTCTTGCTTCGAAATACCATTTCAAAACATATGGTATTTCATTCATTTATCGGACTTCCCCGTGAGGCTCCCGTTCACGTTCAACATCCAGTTCAACTTAACTTTAAAGAACTCTTTTTTAGTGAAGATAGCTTTCAAACGAAAGTCCTTTCTGGGTGAGTACCAGCGTCCCCGAGTCCTGTCCACGATAGATCTAGTCCCATAGGTAGTGCAGGAATGCTTCCCACTTCCCCGACAAAAGTAAACTCAGATAAAATGAAGATCAGTTCAAAGATCTAAATTTAGCCACAAAAACACTTAAAATCCTTTATTTGTTGCATGTCACATATTAGCAAAAAAGTTTAGAAGTAAATCAACTCAAAGCCAAAACGGTTTTGGATATTTGTCAAGTCAAGTTTATCTGTTACATATTAGCAACAAAGTAAGAAAATAAGTCAATTCGATCTTCATCTAAACTTGAATAGGTGTCAAGCTAAGTTTATTTGTTCCATAATAGACAAACGGAAAATTGAACGAGATTGTTTCTTGTTGCGGAAATATTTGAAGTTGTAACCTGTTTTGTCAAAAGATGTTTGATACAAGAAAATCAATATTTTACGTCTTCTATCGACTGAAGTCAATACTTCTACAAAATGCTTAAACATTTAGAAGAATCATACCGGAAAATGCTCTTCAGCGTCTTTTGTTCTCATCAAACAAAGCATCCGAATGAATTGTTTTCTTTTTATGTTGGCATGTTCAGTAACTCTGAATTTCAAGTATCAATTGATCGCTTTAGTTTTCAATTCACTCGGACCTGCCTTCTTAAAACCATGCGTGCTGAAGAAACATGCCATTCTTTCTGCCTTACGAAAAGCAACGATATGCATTGCTCTTCTTTCTTATGAAGGCATTTTCAGCAAATTTGGATTCAAGTATCAATTGATTTCTTTAGTTTGTAATTCAACCACCTATCTTAGAGCCAAGCATTGGTTCCAACGTGTGCTGGAAGTACACGTTACGCATAGAATGCATCCGAATGCATTGTTCTTCTGTCCTATTAAGGCATTTTCAGCAAATTTGGATTCAAGTATCAATTGATTTCTTTAGTTTGTAATTCAACCACCTATCTTAGAGCCAAGCATTGGTTCCAACGTGTGCTGGAAGTACACGTTACGCATAGAAAGCATCCGAATGCATTGTTCTTCTGTCCTATTAAGGCATTTTCAGCAAATTTGGATTCAAGTATCAATTGATTTCTTTAGTTTGTAATTCAACCACCTATCTTAGAGCCAAGCATTGGTTCCAACGTGTGCTGGAAGTACACGTTACGCATAGAAAGCATCCGAATGCATTGTTCTTCTGTCCTATTAAGGCATTTTCAGCAAATTTGGATTCAAGTATCAATTGATTTCTTTAGTTTGTAATTCAACCACCTATCTTAGAGCCAAGCATTGGTTCCAACGTGTGCTAGAAGTACACGTTTCGCATAGAAAGCATCCGAATGCATTGTTCTTCTGTCCTATTAAGGCATTTTCAGCAAATTTGGATTCAAGTATCAATTGATTTCTTTAGTTTATAATTCATTCGGACCCAACTATCTTAGAGTCAAGCATTGGTTCCAACGTGTGCTGGAAGCACACCTTACGCATAGAAAGCATCCAAATGCATTGTTTTTCTTTCTTACGTAGGCAGTTTCTATCAGTTGAAATTCAAGTATGAAATGATTCCTCTAGTTTACAATGCATTTGCATCTGCCAGTCTTTAAGCAAGGTACAAGTAATTGTTCCCTTCTGAGATACCAAATGATATTTTCACAGCAATAGGATCCAATTGTTTATGAAAGCCGATCAGCCACGTAACAGCAATCCATTTCAAGTAGGATTGGGAATGCACTGGCCATAGATTACTTCACAACTGGGAAAAATAGTACAACCATTTTGAAATTGCTAGACATTTGGCAATAAAGACACCATGAAAGTATTCCCATTCTCTTCGGATAGACTCCATATAGTCCCAGTTAGCACAACATTATAAACAACAAAAACAACAACAACAACAACAAAAACAACAACGACAGCAAGAGCACTTTTGAAATTTTGAATCGTTTGCTCATTTCATTTCATCCATTTCATGTTAAATTCTTTATACAGGGTAAAGTTTACAATGATAAAATTGATTTACAAACTGCCCTGTTAAAACCCTTACAATAATTACTAAATACATTTATACATAAATACATAAATACATAAATACATAAAAACATGAATACTTGAATACATAAATACATAAATACATAAAAACATAAATACATAAATAAACAGACCAATCAAAAAACGTTAATGAAAGAGAAATAAAATTTGAACTGAAAGTGATACATGCGGACTTTTCATAATTTACACATGAAACCCAAAAATGTGCTTGCTCTTTTTGCCTCATTGCTAAGGTTGTTCCAAATACGTGCTCCTCCAAAATTCAAAGCTTTTCTGTCCTGAGGACGTTTTGAACAAAGGAATAAGAAGATCAGTATTGGATCAAACTGTTTGACCATCCATCAGCCTATCAATGGCGATAACTACGACTACGTAGTCAGTCTACTCTGAGGATTCTCTTTCTCTGGCTAACAAGGGCAAATTTTGTAATACAATAGCATCAGTTGCTTTGGTTCACACCTCAATTCAAAGGGATTAGCGATTGCAGACAAAAGAAATCCTCTCAACCGGTAATTCAAAAACAAATATAGACGCAAAGTTGCCCCGAAACCAGCACGGCAAACTCTCACTAGGTGCGGGCGAAGGGAGGTTTTTAAGAGACGTTAGGTGCTTATAACAAAAAGGAGAAGGGTAGATCTAAAGTTCTGTTTGGTGGATATTGATTACGTGATTCAGAAGCCAAGCAGAAGACATCACAATTCTTGCATACTGCATGTAGCACTCAAGTGTTAGCAGTTATTCCTCAGCTCCTAAATCACGTAAACGAAATCCTTTAAACTTTAGATTTACCCTTCTTCTTTCTTTATAAGCACCTAACTTCTCTTAAAAACCTCCCTTCGTCCGCACCAAGTGGAGTTTGCCGCACTGGTTTCGGGGCAACTTTGTGCCTATATGTTTGTTTTGAATTACCGGTTGAGAGGATTTCTTTTGTCTGCATTCGCTAATCGCTTTGAATTTAGGTGTGAGGTGCAAACTAAAGCAACTGATGCTATTGTGTTACAAAATCTGTCCTTGTTTCTCTGGCTAGCTTCATTATCTTTGAAATGACATCGCCTTTCCATATCTACCGGGTGAGTCAATAAAAACGCCCGGAGTTTAAAAAAATCCTGATCCCTCAATATCAAAGCAATGATGTTGAAAACTGTCTTGTTTTATCCCCGATATGTCAAATTAGGTTCAGTAATTTACCCGGCTTTAATCGGTCATTCCTTCCCGTCAAAATAGGAGATTTTCTGCAGAAAGCCCCTTTCGAAAACCTGCAAAAACAAGCGAAAACAGCAAGCAAAATTTCCCTTTGTTCTCCTTCCTAGCAATAATGACTCTTGGATGTGCTCATGTATTTTGCCCTCATAGGAAAATGGAATCCCCCTGAATAAGTTATTCACACTAGAGAGAAGACTTTTCAACCCGCCAAAACGAAAGCACGTGCTAAAGCGTGCTGAAAGTCATCGCTGTGAGGTAAACACATTAGGGACATTTGCTTGTAATTTTAGCACGTTTTTTAAGGTTTCTCAAAGTGGCTCATTTTATAAAATTGCCTACAGAATCTGAACGGAGAGACCGATTTCAGCCAGGAAAATTTCTAAAAATAATGGGACATGTTAGCTATTTAATCAAATATTGCAAAGTATCATTGCTTATACATTCAGGGAACAGTAGCCTTTCAAACGCCAGGCGTTCCTTTTTTGCTCACCCGGTATAACTTGAAATTCTTCCTCTTCTGTTTTTTGCTTTTTGCAAATGCAAGCTTTTAGCCTTGCATAAACCCTAAAATAATCAAACTGAATTTGTCGCAGTAACATTTTTCTCCTACTGGAAAAACGGTTTCAACCATGGGTTGCAGGAAACGAAGTAATAGTTAAAAATGTTAACGCAAACAAACCTATGTCTTTACCGTGGCTTCTTCGGCCTTTCTTGGCTTTCATTTGCTTCCCTGGCTCAGCTCAATTCATTGCTTCAAGTTTGTAGTGGCCTAATTCAATTTCTCTGCAAAAGCGAGGCTGCCACTACGAACCTGAAGCAATGAATTGAGCTGAGCCAGGGAAGCAAAGAAAAGCCAAGAAAGGCCGAAGAAGCCACGATAAAGACACAGGTATGTTTGCGTTTACATTTTTAACTATTACTTCGTTTCCTGCGACCCATGTTTCAACTAAAGATTCAAAGAGCTTATTTACAACTATACTCTTCATCAAAAATTTTAACACAAGCAGAAACATATTTGAAATAATACGAATGTTAATCAGCCGTCAAATCATGCAGTGGAGTTGCTTGGTAGTATTTAACAGTAACACTATCCACTCATATAACATCATCGATGTACTTTTTATGTTCTTGTTCCTGTAAGCGCCCCAGAGAAGTTCAGCATCACATTTCCTCGGGCGTAGAAATTAGTATGTAGTGTTAGCTGACTTATGAATGAATAGAATTATTTTCAGTTAATAGACGAGTTAACATAGTTTTTGGAAGCCAACAGCTGCTTATGCAGGGTGTCCCCAAAAAATTTGCACACCGTTTTGTTGTGGGGGAGCTGTAATTTCAACTGTCCTGTTGTTTACACAGTTTTATTACCTGACAGAAGTTTCAAAAACAAGGCAATACAGAATCCCGCCATTCATATTGGCTCATCGCACCGCGGGTTTACCGTAGCCTTGTATAATACGACACAAGGACGCGTTTTTGTCGCCAAAGCAACTGCTTTAGGCCTAGGCCTGTGAGATTTACAGTAAACTCAAACGACATTACTGAAAAAAAATGTATTTGATTAAATGCGAGTCAAGATTAGGAGATGTCAGGTAATAAAACTCTTACTAGCCGGTCTTGTTGTTGTACAAGAAAATATAAAGCCCTCGGTCTTACTGCACATACCTCGCTAGCTCGGTCTGTACTTTTAATACCTCGGGCTTTATATTTTCCTGTACAACCAAAACCGGTTAGTATGCGCAAAGCATAGACTAGGCTCCAACTTAGAGTTTGAGATCTTATTTTAGCTAGTCAGACAAGGGATGCCTGATTTATGGAAGAACAAAGTCAAAATTAGTGGTTGCTTCAAAAACAGCACTTCTATTGTTCTCAAACAATGAATAGTCAAAATGACAATATTTTAGGGGATGAAAATTTTGTTTATCCATAAGGCAACACAATTAGCCCTTGTATGAATGTAGATAAAAACTGAAAATAGTGCTAGAACCATTTATTTCAAAACTGACATAATTTTGGCATTGCTAGAGAACAAACGAAGTGCTTTACTAGAAGCTATCACATTTCTGACTTTGGTGCGCCATAAATTAGCAACAACTTGCTTGATTTGCTAAAACGAGATCTCAAAATCTAAGTTGAAGCTTGTCTAATGCCATTGAATCAAGTAAAGGACAATAGACCACAAGGCTCCTCCACAGGAGCCACACAAATCAGGCACGATTTTTCGGCACACCTTGTAGTTTCAAAGAAAAGAATTATTTGCATGGATTGCTATGACCAGTTCTTTCTAACGGATGCCTGCAAAGGGAATGTGCATGTCAATTAAGGGTCAACAGCACAGGCTGTCACTATAACTACAAAGAAATAAAACTATGCAATAAGTAGGGATGATAAAAGAGATAAACTTTTCCTTGCCAGCTCAATTTTCAGGCTTATGTACTAAGTTAAAACGTTCCATTGAAGCTATGAATATTGAGGTGCAGTTTCTATTGAGCTCCAGTAAAATGATTAGAATCTAGGCTGTAATCAGAGAAAGGTATCTGGAAAGTCCACCTGTACTGAACTTAGCCAAGCAAACAGGGAAATTACCGTTTATAAACAACTTAATAGATGGGGGTACCTAAACAGGCAAAGAGGTGAATGAGGTAGTTGCATATGCGAAGGACCTATTGGTTCATTGTTCCTCGAAAATTTTTGAATGCTCAACAGTCGATAGTCAACTAGACATATGACGATGGGTCCCATGTATCCCTGCAGTAAACCTTACTCAAGAGGGACTCGTAAGGAAACAGTAAAAACTTGGCCCTATTTTTCTCAATCATTAATGGAATTATGATGGAATTATGGTTTCGAATCTCAATCCCGTGGGAGTGTTTTCAATTCTTCAATCGCGTCGAAAATTAAGTGTGTATTGTGAGTCAAGACCTATATTCGGTCAACAACAACAAAAAAATTCGTTGTCAATTCTGATGCAAGAAAATATAATTTTAGAAAGTTCAGCCCAGTTGATATCAGAAACCTTATGTCAAGTGACACGAAAGGTTGCGATGCTTTTGACCAAGCATTCTTTTGTCATAGTTTAGTTTCAGCTAGCCTGCTAGAAATACAATTGGATTCATAGATTTCCTATTTCTCCTGCGCATCTCTGACCATAAAATTGCCTTTCAGCATTCACAGAAGGGCGTTGCCAAAAGAGAAAAGGGCATTGCTCGAAAGTTTTTCCGGGGGCTCCGCCCCCGAACCCAGAGTGCCTTTTGGCCTTCGCCGCGAATTGGTGCCCCTCCGATCTGAAAAACGCTCCTACGGCCCTGTACTTTCCAAAGATGAGGAATAACAGTCACTACCTAGAACCAGTATTCAAGCAGCGTCTCTAGCCATTGTTGTTTTGCTCCGTCCAAAAATAACTAAATAACGGCCCCTTTTAATTCTTTCATATCGCAAGAAAAAATTTGAGAACGTACAATACGGTTCATATTCTACAGAAGTTTTCAACAAAGGTCCTCTTCCAGCTGCGCTTTAGAGGAAATATTCTTGATAAAATGTCATACATTTTGTAGGATCTATGTGCCAACGTAAGATTCATGTCCTTACTCTGGGACCAAGTATGTAAGATAACGCTCTAATTCTGACAGTTCAACGTGTGTTAGACCATCAATGTGTGAATGAAATATTTGTACCTTGAAGACAATTCTAAAACTGATAAAATTGATGGAACTTAAAAGTCTTTCCTTTAATATATCGATGAGACCAAATTTTGATATTTATCTTCAAGAACATATTTCAGCTATTTGAAAGGGGGATATTGCCCTTGGCCACTAGGTATCAGATTTGTTGCAAAGTCTAGAAAGTCTGTGGGGATCAAGGTTTCAATCACGCTCCAAGTTCAAGCCTTAGACAGTACAGAAAAACCTCACCAGGTTCTACATACATTTCAGAAAACAAAGTTGTTTAGCGTGTTGTGCGTCGATTGTATCAATAAAGTATAAATTTGTCAAATATTCGACTTTGCACAAAGATAATAAAGAAACTAACTAACAAAGATAAGTTAGTTACAGGCTTCCACATTTCAGGTTTGATAAAGCTGGCTCATCACTGAACAGTGTGTTGTTACTGTATGAGATAGTGACCATGGGGTTTGTTAGACTAATTCCAAAAGTCTCTTCTTTCGCTCCCCGTGCAGACTTGTTGCTACAACAGATTATCCAAGCTAACTTGCATGACAGCATCTGTAACAATATGTGATTGGTCTAAAACTGCGAAAAGCCATTATTTCTATGAAATGCTGCGCTCTGAATGGGGAAATAAAATTTGCGCTGAGTTGCCATTTTCAGAAGCATAAGGAAATAAGTCCCTCAACTGAAGCGATAACAGTAACAACAACAAGCGAGAGTTAGAGGAAATTACGGAATGAGTCTAAGGGTTTGTCGCGCTTTTTGCTCCTCGTGGCATTGTCTCTATAGTTTTTTTATATTCATCTAAAAATTTACAATAAAAGTTACGTCTACATCCTACATCCTACGATACTTTCTTATTACTTTACAAACTATACAAATACTACAGGGACAGGACCACAAGGAGGAAAGAACAATGACTACACTGTGGCCATTAACATAAAGACATGCAAATATTAAAAACTAAATGAATAACTACAAAATACAAAGCATACGATTTAGCATCATACACATAAATATTTGAATCCGTTTCACATTGGATGTCAGGCCAGCATAGGAGAAAGATGCTGAACAACAGGAACCCAGGACGAGAGAACAGCAACGACAGCAATTGTTACCGTCACTGATCCTTCCCCAGAGTCCCTATCCCTCAACACACTGCGCATGCTGTCAGGCCAGGGTTTCTGGTTGTAATATAGATAATCTGAAATACTTTGGATTAGCATCAAGAAGTTCCCATGCTTCTAAGAAGTTAGCAAGTCTCTGTAGTGTTGTATACAGTGACTGTATAGTATCAATATATAAAAACAGAATGATTTTGGAAGGTACACCTTCGTTCATCCAGAAAACTAACCTGGCTCCAATAGTATTCTCAGCATGTTAATATTCAGCCATCGTAGCATCCTTTTTCGGCTTGTGTTTGTCTGTTACGTTTCTCTGTGTCATATTGTTGCTGTGTTGTTATTTCTTTGGTTTTTGTTTCTGTATTTGTTTTCCATTGCTTTTCTTAAAATTAACCGTACAATTGTATCATCCATGGGAGAAATAAGATGAAATTGTGCCTTTCCCCACCGTGAATGACACATATTAAGAGTATTTTTTTCATTTAGAATTAGGTCTTATACATAAAATATATGCCCTGAGTTGCTCTGAAGATGCCCTGGTGGGTGAAACTAGTTAGCACTGGAAAAAAAGCGCAAAAGACCACAAAGATGCCTGTTTCTTTGAGCAGTTATGCCCTCTTCTAACCGTACACTAGATGAAATATATATATATACATACATACCGGGTGCCCAAAAAAAACTTCGCGAGCTAGATGACATATAGTTGCCTCAAAGGTTATGAACAGAAACAAGGCATCAGCTAGACTGATGACGATGAGTCCCTTGTATCCCTGCGGTAAACCTTGCTCAAGAGGGACTCATAATAAAACGGTGAAAAACTTGGCCCTATTTTCTTCAGTCATCAATGGAATTATGAAAGAATCACGGCTTCGAATCTCCATCCCTTGGGAGTGTTTTCAATTCTTCAATCGAATCGAAAATTCTATCAGATTCACACCTTAACAATAGTAATTCACAAATCTCGCAATCTGATTGGTACTGGAGGAATTGCGAAGTTTGGGCCTAAATAGGGCCAAGTTTTTCAGAGTAATACTATGAGTCTCTATTTCCCAAACCGCCATCATTAAGTCAAAGAGCACAGGGCAACAAGAGACTCACCGCCATCAGTCTGGGCATAAGCATGTAGCTGAAAGGCTCAGCTATCTTTTGAGAGGTTGCTTGGTTGGTGTAAGGTATGCCTACCGTCCGGAAACACAGTTCCAAGAATATAGAAATGTATTCATTTCTCGGAGCTTTCCCTCGCTCTCCAGTTGATGTTTTGGAAGATGTGAAAAAATCTGAATCCCTAATTTGCTTTGCAGCAAGAAATGTGAATGAGGAAGACGGGTCAATCATTTTGCAAACAAAAATCTCCCAAGATGACTTCAAATCCATTGCTACGTCGAGTTCTCACAAAACGTTGGCTGAAAAATGGTGGCGATGATGCCACTCAAAGTGAGGACTCTGGGATTCAGGATTTTCTTAGAATCTGGTTTTTGGGATGGTAATCGTTGCTTGAAATGACCATGCAGCATCTCAAAAGATAGCTAAGCTTTTCAACTAAAACTATGGTACAAAGCATTTGACAATAACTTTTGATTTCAGCGAGCTAGTTACGCCCTAGCTCGTGAAGTAATTTTTTGGGTCACCTGGCATAAATGTACATAGTAACGTAATATCGTAATATGCACTGTAAATTTCATCTGGACAAGTACAAGTCTTTTGTTGTAAGTCTATAGCAGTATTATCCAAGCACTAGGCAAGATTCTTGGTTTCGCTGACTCATGTATTGATTAGTGTGTTGTTACTGTATGACAAATTACTGCTGTCAGCTAATGTTCTTCAAGATCATGATAATTTCCAGCACAAGATGCGTCACATAAGATAAAGACTTGATAAAGTGTAAGGTGTTAGACCAAATTTCTTTGCGTCCCGCTCACATGTTAGTTCAAGTTGATAAAGGTCTTTTGTCCAAGTAATGTGACTAATCTGAACTTGTCATTAGGCCGTAAATCTTTAAATCAACCCTAGTTTGGTAAGAGGATAGCAATAGGATTTTGATGTACATAGACGGGACCTCCTCGCTGGAATTTTTGCATTACTACGACCACTTGGATATGTAGATCTTGCAAATGATTTTTTGTTGAAAGTGTTATTGTATGGTGATAAAGATTTTCCTGACTCAGTGAATAGGCATATCCTTGAACTTACATTAGATTGTATACATAAAACTGGTCGATTCGAGTGAAATCTTATACCCGACCCTTCCATAAGCCATCCAATCGTAGCGTTGTTTTGTAACCATTGTTTTCAACTTTAATTTTTTTTTCATTTCATTTAGTTTTCTTTTGTCTTTGTCTTAGATATTGTAGTAGAACCGTATAGTATTTTGTAAGTAATTTGATTAGCAAACTGTATCGTAGTTGTTAGTCTAGTTTCATGTCTTTATGTTATGGCCGTGGTGTTGACATTTATTTTTGCTCCCATGGCATCGTCCTGTAGTGTTGCATAGTTATTTTAAGTATAGTAGAATGTAGCTTTGTAGAAATATTTAAATGGACAGAAAAAAAATAGTTATTTAGGAACACGTGAACTATGCTTGGTGCCATGAATTTCTAAAGTGGGAACTTTCTCTGGCTCACCAGGTATATACCAAAATTTGACTTCTAAATTTCATTCAGACTTTCATCAATGGACTAAAGCAACAATCTTTGAAAAGGATCAATTACTTCAGCGTCTAAAATCGTCCGAAATGTGTCGGACTCACCACGTACTTGGGGACCGTCTTCCTGCGTTTGTGGGTCGGACCGGTGTAGTGCTTCTTTGAAAGCTTTAGGATCTTCTTAAACAAATTCGAATCTTCAGAAACAAAAGATCCAGATCTAATCAAGAGCGATAGGACACCCAGTGCGTAGCAGTTTGAAATTTGTATCAGAAGCGAGCCACCTTAACGTAGTGTTTTTTATGTTTTGAACTTATTTTTACTTGATATACAACCACTCTTTACTGTTTCGTAATTTTGAAATTTTTCGGGAGTGAGCCACCTGAATCGTAACGGTGGCTCACTACCGAAAAATTTCAAAATAACAAACAGTCAAAGGTGGTTGAATACCAAGTAAATATAAGTTAGAAACACGAAAAACACCAAGTTAAGTTGGCTCGGTTCTGATATAAATTTCAAATTGCTACACACACTGGGTCTCCTATCGCTCATGGTCTGATTGTGACAGAGAGATATTGCAGCCTCACGAATATATTTCACACCCTCTACGCAACTGACTTTAATATTTTGCATTCTCTGTTTATTTTGATTTGATTCCTTGCACTCAGAGGCGTAAAATCTATTCTTCAAAAGGCAAATCGCTTTATCTTTTCGAAAACCTGGACCTTAATTAGACAGTTGAAAGCTGAAAGATCGAAGAACTTTTATGAGGGCCTAAAACTTCATCAAATGGTAAGGATTCCCCTCGCACACAACAATACACACGAGCGTTTTACCTCTCCTAAGAGTTATAAGACATATATTTTCAAACACATACTCGCAAAATTTTACAGTTGTTTTCAATAATCGGTTTGAAGATTAACCACGAAGTCTGAAAATTCTCTGCAGATAATATCGGAATCGGTGAATGTTAGTAACACTGATAGCCCTCTAGCTTCAGTTGTGACTGACGATATCTCAAGTACTATTGCGACCATTTGAAAAATAAGGTAATGCAGTCCAGAGTGAAGTTTCTACTATTAATGCAAAGTAGATCAAGACTTATGAAAATTATGTTGCTCCGAGAAAAATGCTGGAATATTTGGAGTTTCTTTGGGACACCTGGCAGTTGATCTAACAGTTCCTAAGCTCAGCAATGTGTGCAAATAGCTTCCTTCTTATAACTTAATACTGATGAAGAAAGTGGAATAGACTTTCACTTCTAACTGCAGTCATATGCCTCCACCGGTACAAAGTCTAATCACTTAAATCAATAAGAAAGGAAAAGAAACGTGACCTGGTAGAAGGAAGTTTTTAGGGCAGAATCACGGTAAAGCTTTGGTTTAGGAAGTTTGTCTGATTAGATAGAATATTGAGCAAAATGATGAACGAGAATGGACATTTAATGGAAACATTACGTGTAGACAATTAGTGTTAGTTAGAACAGGAACTGCGTTCAAAAGAGATTCATCTTTTGCTTTAAAAAGCGCAAACAGTGGCATGAAAAGGTTTCTTTAAAATGTTACCAGTGCTTAAATACGGACAGGGCAGCCGAGAGGTTTTGGAGGCGCGGGAACAAAACAGCGAAAACAGACCCTCAGCGAGCAACGCAGGCAGAAGACAGGGGGTATCTTAGGAGTTCCCCTTGACTCCAAGGGACCCTGGGGCAGACTGCCCCTCTGCTCCCCCTCTCGGCGGCCTTGCTTATATATATAGAGAGCGGTGTCCTTTTAAATCGACTTTCAAATTTCTGAATCACGCGGTGCAACTTCAAGGTTGAATGCCTATGAGACGAACAAACAAAGAAATTTGTTGTGCTCTCTTAAAGAAGATAACAGAATCTTCTCTACATCTAAAGCATCTTCCCTCCATATGACGATAATAAGCAACAAAAAGATAACGCAGAATCACCAAACAACAATACTACGAAAGCCTTGTGTTGTACGGGAAAGGGGGTCTTGCTTGGAAAGTCGCATGACAACAAAGAGTTGACGAGATGACGACAATGCCTCTTGTCCAGCTCCAAATCAAATGCCGGAGGCACACTGAGAGGCACCATTCTTGGAAGTATATACAATACAATAGCAACAAATGTTTCACAGACAGACAACTGTCCCAAAACAAAGTTGTGTTAGATTGGTACCAATTCTGGAAATGGTAGTGTTAGATTGATTCTGAAGTTCTCAAACTGTTGGTAGGTTCGGCACCCTTCTAGAAAGTCTGCTCTAAAATGTAGAAATGTTTGGCAGACTTTGGAGGAATTCTTCTTTTCATTAGCGTATCGCAATGGTAAATCCTACCTCTGCAATATACTGCTTCAGAATTTGGAACTACCAATCAAGCACATCCTGACTGTAGTGTCGACTAAATTATATCCTTGAAAACATTAATCAAAACACCGTTTCCTTCTTTATGATTCTGTTACATCAATTACGCAAATACAGTTCGATTACGCAACGGTAATTCCAACTTTTCTGACTTTGAAAGCTTTGACAAAGCCTTGAAGTCTTGTTGGATATTCCTTGAAATCTATTTGTTGGAATCTGTTTGGAGCTTTACATCATGGATATCTTTCAATGATTTATCCTCACTAAATCAGCACGACTAATTGAAAGACGGATATTATTAATGAATCTTTATGGCAAACCCGGTGGTTAAAAGTTCACTTCAAGTTCCGTCCTGGGCTAAAATCAACGTGAATTCGTTGAAAATCCCTCTACGATTAAGCATTCCAGCATTCTAACTGCAAGTTTCCACCCTCACAATCTTCGAATTTTTGCGATTCAGCTCTGGGACAAGGCCTAACAAAGACACATTCTCGCTGGTATCCTTTCTCCAACTTACAAACCAAGGAAAACTAATGTCGTCTAAACAAAAACACATAAACTGACAAAACTAACACAAGACAGGCTTGTTTCTGATCCTAAGTATGTTACTGATGAATAATGAAACTCTGTGTGCAATATTCTAAGTTACCTAAAAGATAAAAGCATTCAAAGCGACTTGCAAAGCGTCCGAATTCCACCCAACTGCGATTCAACGAGTGATGTTACTTGCGCAAAATAAAAGTATTCAAGTGTCGCTATGTCGTTGGTGAATACAAAGCTTATGAAGTGTTGCTGACATCGATTCTGACATGTTCTAATTCTTCTAATTTTACAACAACAAGACATATAACTAGAGCTTAATCAACGCGTTAGAGTGATCGAGCTAAGTATCAGAGGGCATTGCAAGGAATATGAAAGTTTTGTTGGCAGAAACCGGCCCTTGACTTTATTTTATAAAACTTCCATTCATGCATAGTTGAAAGTAAAGCTGATTCATCACTTACCCTTTCTGAGGCTGATCTTCAGTTTTCCAGACTTGCAGACTTCATCTGTTTTCCGCTACCGAGAATCACGAGGTCTTGTTCTGCTTCGGGTTGCTCGGCGTGTTTAACTGTTCGTCAGTCCTTCCACAGCGCAGATTTTTAGCTGTAGAGAAAAGGTATCATTAGAAATTTGAGCAACAAGGGGAACATATAACAGAAATTAAATATTCTTGGCTTGTTGGGTTGGATATTGAAGATGCCTCTTTCGGCACTAGCAGAATAATTTGGGGCGTATGTCGTATACGGCAGGGTGGCGGCAAAGCCTTCTGCAATCCATTGCTAGTACATGAAAAATTCAATGCGTACACAACAAAATAGTACCGATGATTAGCTGACAAGTTACATACAGTGTTAGTTCCAACGGTGTAATAACCCTGCCAGAAGTCGTATCGTATCACCGATTGAAAGCAATATGTATATGTTTTATGTATGTCGAATACGGCTTAGTTTACACGTTTCACCAATGCGATATAACACTCGCAAATTAACTTTGGTAAACAGATCTGCCGCTGATATCATTGGTTAATTCTATGTATAGGTTGTTCCATGTGATTTAAAAGTGAGCTCTCATTGGTTGGAAGATGGGCACGTCAGGGAATGGAACTGAATGAATGATGAATGACTATTCGCTCCTGAAACATCGCACAATTGTGATTGGCTGTGGAGAATAATAGCTCTATTGTCTCGCAATTCCTTTCGCATAGTTCTCAAATATCATTGGATGTTCAATATCTGTTAAACGCACAACGTTACACTGTAAAAGTTACAAGCCCTGCCAAACAAAGAAGGCCAGCTTTCTATTGCTCTGCAGTCAAAGAAGTCACATGACAAATCAACTGAGAAGATATACACAAACCTTCGTTAAAGCAACTGAATAAGTTGCAAGTCATCAGTTACTCAAAGAAACATTTATGCCAATTATGTTTGATGTGTTGTTCCAAATACAATCTCCTCTCAACTAAGTCATCTCTCTTGTGGCTGCCAACAGAAGGGCCATGTAATTCTGATACAAACCAAAACTCCACGTTAAAAATGGCATTTTAGTAGCTTGACTCAATGCCTGAAAGTTCGATTGTTCCTTTCGAAGCTTCATTCCACTCTTTATTTCAGAGCTGTCATCTCATTGAAGGGGTTGTGGCGCAGTGGTGTAATCCTGTGACTTTCAACAAAAAGCGGACAGGGCTCGATCCCAGAGTCTCACCACTTGACCATTGTGATAAGGAGTCACGGATTCGATTAAGTCTTCTCCACTGTTGCGATACCAGCGCTTGGTGCTACCATTCCAACTTCATCTTTTCCTTAACAGTCGTTCCAGAAACGTCATTTTTCCTAAGTGTTCCAGCAGTTAGATATTTTTGCCTGGAGTCTCCTGCAGACAGATTGACCGCAATTTTTGTCGAAATTCAATGGCAATCAGGACCAATAGATTGATTTTCTTCCTTGAAGTCCATGCCCTTGTGGACATACGGGCTGTCATATTATTGGTACAAAACAGTACATTTTGGAAGGACTGATAAACCTTACACATACATCCGTTATCACAAATCTTAATTCAAAAGGATATTCTGGAGAATCTGATATCTGTTAACGACAGTAAAGATAAGAGCAGCAGTCTTACCCTCTTACCCCCTGTACCAACGTAACTTAATGTTGTATTTCTTAGAAGTGGGGTGTTTCTAAGGGGGCTGACTAGTTAATCCATAATCATTCATTCATAGATATCTTATCTTTTTACCCCCTGCAGTAACAAACTCTAGTGAGACAGTTCTTGAATAAAAGTTGCCTTTAACGGGGGTATTTTGAGTTAACCAACAGTTCATCAATTATTCAATCGATTCATAAAGTACCCTCATCAAAAACTCGTGAACAATCACTCGTAGATCTCAAAAGAGAACAGTTAATTCAAGATTGAAACAACTGAGTTTGACAAACATCAATCATGATCATAAAGGAAAGCAAACATCCTACAGGTTGGAATTCCCGGTGAACAAAGAGGAAATCCTGCCCCTTTTTGTATAACTGGGAAGTAGCTTTTAATTGTTCATAAAAGTAAATGGGACTACCAGTTAAAGAGTTGAAGTATTGTGTGAGTTGACAAAAAATCATACGGGCTGGATTAGTAACAGGAAGTTAAAAATGATTGTTTATCCACAATTTTCTAGGGGTCATATTCTATCGTGAAAACAAAAGTTGCAGGAGAAAACTTAGATCCTTGAAACTGATTCAACGGCAGTATGACCACAGGAAATTTTACTTCGAATCTGCTTCAAAGAAGCTTTCGAAGGACCGCTTTTTTGATTCAGAGAGTGTTCTTCCATTCTAAAGGACGGTCTAATTTTTATCAGAATTCTCTAAATCAAGTTTCAAAGCAAGGAGAACAAATAACTGTATAATCCTCGCGTAAAAGCCAACAAGCATAGCATACAAATGTATACAAACCAGCATAGCAGTTAGAGTATACAAATGATGAAAGAGGACAAAATTTGAACTACGTTCAAGATGGAACGAGGAAAGGCTTATTTACCACTGGACGATAAGTGGCTTTTGATTGGTTTTAGGGCAGGACAGAGACTGCCTCTTTAAGCTCTAGTCCAGAATAGGTTTTGAAAGCAGATCTTTGCAAACAAGTAGTGCTTCAAAGATAATGTTGGTTGCAAGAAATTGAGTGGGTGAAGGACAAAGGGCCCTTGAAGTGGCTCGCGGAGTACAGTATCTAAGGAGCTTTTAGATTTGTGTATCAGTTTCATGCTTGCACTCAATTCCTTGGGTATCAGGGTCAGCTCTTTCAAAAATAAAACATCCTAACTTTGAATCTACACACGTAATAAGCAATGCTGTGTGATTAATGCATGCTAATGGAAGGAGGAGCGAAGAGTTGGAGTGTGTGCCAAAGGATTTTACAAACAATATCGGAGGAGTAAGGTTTACCGTTGAATTCCTGTCACGTATCTTTATCAACTAACAAATTTTATTTAGGGAGCATTGCACAGATAATGAGAACAGATACTCTAAAATCTGTCAGGTGAAACCTTTTCGAATACTTGGTTGGAGTTTTCAACCGTTTAGAAAGATATTGAGACGGATCCTTTCCAGAAGATCACACCTGCAGTAAAGCTCCAAGCTAGGGTAAAATTTTGGCTATATTTGCCAAGTTGGCTCAATAAGTTTTGTCTTTTTCCTCTCCTAAATTGTGTCTATGAATACAGGAAGTCCTTTTCCTCATCCAGTAAACTCGTTGGGAAGGCCGTTCTGCGTTGGTCATTGTTTACAACTGCTTAAAAATAGAGATTGCATGCTTATGCATTTAGCCGCTGAGAGGATCTGGAGGCCCTGGGACAAAAAAAGTGAAATGAGGTCCCATGAGAGCAAAGCGGCAGAAGACAAAGGGATTATCTTATTCTATGAGGCCCCTTAGATCCCAAGGTCCTGGGGCAAATTGTCCCCTCTCGGCGGCCCTGCTTGTGCAACACGACTTCTGATGAAACAGAGTTAAACGTACTGCGCAGAATATACTACGAGGCACATTTCTATTGAACTTAACTATTGCACTTACGAACTAATATCAATCGCTTGCTTGAAAACTGTCCGTGAAATTTCGTACGTTATCTCCTCAACCTCTAGCGCCCTACGTACACAACTGTCGTCAAGGCATCGAAATAATTTTTAATTGAATTAGAGTGGGCGAATAAGAACTTGGAAAAGCAAACAAATCCACAAGTCACTTCAAGTACATGCGAAAAGAAACAAAGCACCTTTTGGGGCAGTATAAATACTTGGAAAACACCAAATACAAATAGATTTCGAAAATGTCCCAATATTTGAAGAACTTTTAGTATTACGCTCTTGATAAGGTTTGATACGTTGTCTTAGACATGGAATTTGCCACGTGTTATCTCACTGTTTCACAGAAGTTACTTGTAACATAGCATGCGCGCATAGTACGGGCAGAAAACTCATATATAAATGCATTCTAGTGGGCCCCGCGAGTTGATGGTAAAGGCTTCAAACGGGAATATCTGCGCTAATGTCCGGTTTCAGAACAGACGCAACACAGCTGTAGCAGGAAAACAGCAATTGTAGGGTAATACGGGGAATGTGTTAAGTTTCTTCTGTTGTCATCTTTCCTGGAAGCGATTCTCACGATTCTCACGAATGCATGAAAATGTGTGGCGAAATTTCGACCCTTCCGCCTTACTCAACATTTACAGACTTTTAGAGACTCTACTGACCATGACGCCCCCCCCCCATCGACGATGGCTACCCCAATGAAAAAAAATACAGAAATGATACCTAATGACACATTTCGATGGATTTTATGATTGAAAGTTTTAAATGACCTCACAGTGGAAGGCTATTGTGTTTAATAACCAATAGGAGTTACGCAAAAATGATGCTGACTCATCAGTAGTGTGGGTAAGCGACTTAATTGTTTCCTGGTTTCTATCATATGTTTCCATATACCTGGAGAGTGGTTGAATTCATAAATTGTGGTGGTTACACTTTTCTCTTAAAGAGACAGTGGAGGAAACTCAATATGGCGAACTCGGTAGTCGCGCACAAGCATGGTAGAAAATTGTTACTACCTCATACAATCAGCCCGAAGCTCTAAGCTCGCTCGATGTGGACATAGTTTCAAGGCACCCTCGGCTTTCTTTCACCAAATCAAGTCGACAAAATATACGAGAATTCAGGTTTTCAATGTCAGTTTTTGAATCCTAGAGTCAATCCATTCGTTCCAATGTTTTCATTCCATTCCATTTCTATAATCACTGCAGCGGAAAAAGGTTGTTGCGTAGGAGCATAATAATTTTCAGTTCGTTCAAACATTGGACACAGATAGAACAATAACAGCAGCAAAAATAACAATTAAATTCAACTATAAAAATTTTGTTGTCATTGTCACTGGGACTTTGTATAGAGTCTACTTGAATCCCTGACAATGGTTGAATATGGAACAGAAGATAACAAATTCAGGCTACGTCATTGCAAATAAGACTTCCTTTCTTTGTCAAGACAAGTTATGGCTCATGAGTGGGTACTTCAAGAAGAAAGGCATAACAAGCGTGGTCCTCTGCAAAGCTTTGCTCAGAATTGTCTGTTTAACAAGGTTGAAGATATAGGACTTGAAACTGTCGGTGAAATTGCCAGCCCTCTTCATTCAACTCATTCAAACTCTTCGGCGTTATCAATAGGTGCAAGTCAAATAACTTCTTAGGCGAAACAACGAAAACAAAGTTGTCAATGGGAGGGGAGGGGGCGAAATTTATACTGCTAGAAATCTGACAGCATAAGACTGAAAGAGCATAGCAGCTGACAAGGCAGTGGGCCTACGCGAGGAGAAAATTACAAATTTTCACTTACTGCAATCTTCGTTGAAATACGTTCTCCACTGCAAGTAAATCGTAAGCAGAGGTGTAAATGAAATTTGGGGATGTAAAGAAACAAGTCAAAACATTCTCCAAACAAAAACAATAACAGCTTTAACAGGAGCTAGGCACGGGCATTGCATAAGCAGAGTCAAGAAACTTGAATGACAGAAGATACATTAATGATGCTGATTTCTGATCGTGTCGTTTTGAAGTAAAAAAGGTTGATACGTTGCCTGTTGAGCAAGGGGACAAAAGGAGATGCATAGTCAAGTGAAAGCCATACCACATTGTAGTAATGAACAGACCTTTTTGGAAAGTAATTTTGAGGGAATTTCTAGTCAAGAAGATTCTGCAGTAATTAGTTGACATCAGTTGTCTCCAATTATAGACAATATCGTCAATATAATAGAGTTTTGACTCAGCAAAACATGAAACGACTCGACCATTTGACAGGTAGGTTGCTAAAAGTTGCTTCCACTTGGTCAAGACAAGAGAATTCTGACTCGAAACCAACTTCCATCACAATATGTAACGTACAGGAAGCCTCCATTAACTAACCTCTATACAACAGACACATCAGAACAATTGACAATTGATTTCGTCCCTAATGCAGTATGACATAAGATAACATCTCCGTACAGCGGACACTTCTCTGCAACGGACAGTAACATCGGTCTCACAGGTGCCCATTATCTGGAGGCTTCACTGTAATCGTCACGATATTGCTACCTAACATAATACGAGAGAATTCTAAACCTAAGGAAACAGAACATTTGTCACGGGTAAATTGTCACGAATGGAAGGTGTCATGACGTAATGGTGTAATGACTTTCCAACCTGAACAGTAAGACGAAATGAATTGGATCTAAGGTACAGCCCCACCATTTGAGCATTATGACATGGGGTCGCGGGCTCGATAAATTCTTCTGTACTGTGGCGACCTCAACAATTCGCGATAGAAACTGCCACGTCAAATCCACCATCAATGTGATGCCCTTTGTTGAACCAAGCGAGTCTTTGATCAACACTTCTTTACTTTCTGTCAACGTATCCAGGATAATTCGCCGCTTGAATTCGGTTCTAGACCTAAAACCGACCTACCGTCGGTATGCAGAGCGAGAAAAATCAGGGAACACTCTGCGCTTCCTGAGTGAAATAAAGCCAAGGGTACCTTGCAACTTTGTCCACATCGAGCGAGCTCAGAGCTTCGAGCAGAATGTAACGTCTATAGGCAGTTGATAAGGTTCAGTCAATGAAAGTACATAGAAGCAGCCATCTCTATTTTTATGTGATTGAAGGAACCGCCTTATTCTGACAAAAACTGGACATAAAAAGAATCGAAATGAACTTTACTTACCAATGTCATGAAATCGGTCTACTCAAAGTCGGCTCAGGAATCAAAAGGTGATAGGCAATAAATCTCCCTCTTGAGGAATACAATTTCAATATTTGCCAAAAGGTGTGGCATCTCATTGCAGCCAATAGGCATACATTTGGCAGCAGTGCATTTCTTTTCGCCTTTTGATTGGCTGGATCTCAGATCTCTATGGAAATAAGGTGAAAATCAAATTGAAAACAAAACTCAAATCGAGATTGGAAAATTCATGATCAATAAGAAATGAGGACAAGCTTGATTTTAACAAAAATGGATATAATAAATTGAAAATGAACTATTATGATTGCCATAAAAGGATGTTGATTGTCAGCAAAGACTTGGGCGTTATTATCAATAGAGGATTAATGGCAATTAATTAATTGCTAATGTAATCAAGTCATGTGATATCGATTCTCGGCAGAGATTGGCAAATTTCAACAATTGAAGTTCGAATGTGACTTCCATCAGTGACTTGCATCACAGTCAAAGTCACGTGATATCGATACAGACCGGAGATTGGTGCACAAATAATAACAGAGATCCAATATTGCTTGAAATTTGTTTTAAGGATTGGCAGCGCAGTTGTTCAAATATTACTTTGAATAAAATGTGAAGATTTTCTCTGCAAAGTAACTGTATTCACCAATAACACAAAAGCACCATTGAAATTTTTCTTATAAACTCAACTTTTTGTACATTCGCTTCATTCATTGATTCATTGAATTGTCGATTCATTGATTCATTCACTTGTTCCTACTGTAATTTGTTCAATCATTGGCAGATTCGTCCATTTGGTACTTTTCGTAGTTCAAGAAATTTCATAGATCAAGGTTACGCTGAAAGCAAAATAAACATCTTACCATGTCAATAAAGCAATATTTCCAAAAGAGTTGAACCATAAGGTCCTCCAACTGTGCCATAGCTTGCTTAACCGTGCGTTTCAATCCTCTCCTTGCATTTGGATTATTTGGATCCCAAAATAGATAAACAGAGAATAAGATATACGAAACGTTAGGCAAAACAACAATGGCGAAGTTTGTGAAACAAAAAAATCAGCTCACTGCAATCACAAAGCGCTTTGTCTTTCCAAACAACAGATTTCCCAACTCTTGGTGAATCAATCAAATCAAAACAAACTGAGAAATCAAAATTTCATGGCTGGTGATGCAGAAGGTGTAAAATCTGTTCTTCAGAAAAGCAAACACTTTTGAAACATTGGAAGCTGAGACCCCGTTTACAGAGAGGATAGGATCCAAATGGATTCCTACCCAAACTGTAACGGATAGGCCTTGCGTTTACACAGGATTCAACGGATCCGAACAAATTTGGATCCGAACAAATTTGGATCCGAACCTTAGTAAACAGAGTCCGAATCAATGCTTTTGAAATTCACTCTTGCTATGCCTACCATGAAAAATCGAATATAGGACGGGAAAGGGTCTCATAAGATTCCTTGATTTACTTATTGCTCATGTGAAAGAGCTTCCTAGAAAAGTGAGAAAATAAAGTTAGTCACCAGGGGATAAGAGTGTAACACTAAACGAAAGGAAACAATAAGCGAAGTTTGACAGAAATCGGAACACAAATGATCACCTTCTCTTCTTTTCTTTGTAGTGCATTTCTTTTGAATCTTTGAAAAAGAGTGTTTGCAGGGGAGGGTAAGGTGGGGGTAATTCAAGTCTGCGGGGTAATTTGGGTATATTTGCTTTTTTCGCAGTTTAAACGGTCGTGAGTTCAAAACTCGATTCATGGCTGAGTGGGTAGTCACATGTATAATTTTGGGAGTTGTTTTAAGTGGTGTTTAAGTGGTTCGAAGAATTATCAAATAATTTCTAATGCTTTAATTCTGTCTCTAGCAAATAGACCCAAATGACTCCCTGGACCTAAATTACGCTCACTTTATCCTACTAGGTAGGTTAACATGAAAGCACCATACAGAGGCTGGTTTCCAATCACAGGAACGTTCCGTTACAAAATACAAGACTTTTCGTGTGTAACTTTCCAATAAGAATCAAAGCGACATTTTCTCTCGTAACGAAACGGATTCCAGTCGGCTCCGAAAATTCCACCGACTGGAGACATAGATAATAGCACTGTTCTATTATCTATGCTGGAGATCAGCTCCAAGACCCTCGTTTTTACCAACAAATTTCGAGAAGGAATATATCAACGGACGATCAGCGATGTTACATTAAATATATTCATCACAGAGGATCCAAATGTCACGAAATTACTACAAACGATACAAACATCCAAAATTACAATCGAAAATTGACGAACGATACTTTATAAATAATTCAATTTTATCCAAACAATTTTTTTGCAAATTACGAGTTTAATCAAAATTGAACAAAACATGCAATAAAGAATTTTCCAAATATTCAGCTCTCGCTTACCGTATTATGAAAGTACCCGGTTACACGAACATTTCCAAAGAAAATCAAGGTTTTACCTAAGCAGAACAAGTTGTTGATACCACGTCGATACTTTGTCGATACTGTGTCGATACTATTCTATGTCCACGTCAACGAGAAATACTGATATCCAATAGGCTATTTGAATTTGAGAGGCTGGAACCACTTTTATATCTTTAAATTCCCTTTAAAGGACAAGTCCGGGGTTGGTATTATTGTTGATTATTCAAGAGGTTACACTGTTGTGAATGGTGTGTAGTACTTTTCTTTCAATTTGTTTGTACTTCTAATCTGCGAAACCACATATTTCAGTCTGCTAAGAAGTGCGATATGATGTCATTTTCAATGACGTCACTTCACGTTGACCTAAACGAGGCCGCCAATTGTGCCGATATATTATACCATTCGCATTGCTAGCCTCCAAATCGCGCCTTCGCACAATAGCACAAAATACGAAATGGCGACGATATCTGGCCTAACTTATGAAGATTCATTAACCAATTCATGAAAGTTGGAGGTAGCAAAACTTGGAAAGAACTCACGATTGGTGTTCCGCAGTATGTAAGGTTGCTGTTTAACAATAAGTTTATCAACCCCGGACTTGTCCTTTAAGATTCATAACTGAATTTTATATCAATTTGATTATAACTTATATTCATGCCCCCACTTTGTTTCCAGTACTTAGAAAATCTTCTACCTGATACGCAAGAGTGGTATCTAATTAATCGACAGTGCAAATGTGCTTGTATATCGTCATGATTATGAGCTATCAGTTGCACAGTGGAAGGTTTCATAAAGCTAACACGTATTTAAGAGTGCAAAGATGGCGTACTCAGCAAAACACAGGCGTCAAATGTTTGACAAAAATTGTGGAAATGAATATCAGATCTTTACAGATGCAAAGTTTTGATGCGTTACTGTATTTCCATTTTTGTTTTCGTCACAATTCAATTTTGTTCCGATTACTGCGTTTCCCAAATTACAGAGAATAGATTCAAAGTTTCCAAAAAATCGAAAACCATGCCAAAACCTAAAGCAATGGAGGAACACTGTTTCACACTTTAAGAGAACAATGGTTTATGGAGGTTTATGACGGTATGGTGGAGTTTGGTGGTAAAAGGGAGATGGTAGCTTTTCTGGCTATCATTCTTGCAGTGCGATGACGCCACACGTTCAAATGAGTATGAGTTGAATTTTAAACAATCCTCGTTGTAACATTTTCGTGAGTAGCAAAAAGTTCGTTTGAAATAATTCATTCTAAAGAAAGATTTACTGATAATTCATATTACCCTATTTTCAGGGCAGCAACTCTTATGCGATCTGATTGGCTGAAAACGTTCGAATACAACATAATGATAGGCAATTGTTATCCGGTAATGCCTGCTCATTACGTATAAAGTCAGCCTCGAATTCGAAATACAAATCAGTGCTTCAAGCACGTTGAACGAAAAATTCGAGCAGCAACTAAAAAGTGGCTTCGTCTGCAAAGGCTTCATGCTAGGCCAACGACCATTTTACTTCAAATCAGGTTATCATTTGTTAAAAAACGATAGGGCTTTACACTGCCCTGACTAGGGCATATTAAACTATATGATTGCTGTTTCCTTGGGGCAATACCGAAATATCAGCCCTCAGCCTCTGAACAAAACCGAGCTTTGGGTTGATATTTTCTGTTATTAACCTCGGAAACAGTTATTATACACTTAACACAACCTTGGTTTAAAGATCTGATGCCTATAAGGGTCTAACATAGTTATATTATCAAATTAATCTTCATTCAGCTGTATCACATTCTTTTATATTTAGTCCATTTAATTAACGTCATTGGAGAGCGATACAAGAATAAGAGTTTAGCAAAGAGATCTTCCTCCAATTTAAATTCCTTGCTCTCTCGTACCATATAGATTTCCAAGCATAGTTTTAGAACTTTGTTGACATTAGGCATTTCATCAAACATGATACGGTATGAGATGGAAGAGAAAAACAATCGAACGAATTTACCAATCAACCAAACGAAACCAACATACAGACCAATGATTCTGCAAAAACAAAATGAAAGCGTAAACTACCAAGGGTGTTAGGACACAGATGTTTTGATTGATTATTTTGCGTTGTTTTTACCCTCGTATCTTGTTTCGTTGTCTGCTTTCTGTTCTGTTTCTTCTCAACTAATGTGCACAACTGAGCGTGGTTAGGCCCAAACGCTCTCAAGTTGCTCGAATAGAGCTCCCTTGTATTTCTGTGTCTTAGGGCGTCTTTACACAAGAAAGGTTTCAAACCGAAAGCCACAGGAAAAAGCTTTTCTTGTGTGAAGGCGTACTTAGACAGAAATACAAGGGAGTTCTATTCGAGCAACTCGAGAGCATTTGGACCTAACCACGCTGAGTTGTGCACATCAGTTGAAGAAGAAACAGAACAGAAAACAGATAACAAAACAAGATACGAGGGGAAAAACAAGGTAAACAAATAATCAATCAAAACATCCGTGTCGTGACACCCTTGAAACTACAAGCATTTTGATTTGTGAGGGGATACCAGAAGCAGCCAAAATAGTTCATAGCACGCATGTCAAACATTTAAGGGCCTGTCAAGCATGGAAGTTTTCAGCCCCGCCTGAAACATCAGCCTGCTAGCCGATGTGACAATATGTTGCCATTGCATGGAGAGTTTCAGCCCGGGCTGAAAGTCTGTCTGGCGCATGCGTAATTCACTTTTCAGCCCAGCCGAAAAACGTTTTGTCATTACACTGGCGTGTGTCTACCTCAAAACGAGCTGAATTTCCAGCCCAGGGTGAAATTTATCCCGGAGGGATTTCCATGAAGTGGCAAATTGATACATGCAATGCAAGCATTGGACCGGAAAGGAGGGATGCAGTTTCACCTTGGGTATACGGGCTGAACTTTCAGCCCCAGGGCTGAAAAATCCTATGTAAACAGGCCCTAAGTCTAGAAAGAATCAAGGTGTTTTGAATTTGACATAGATCGCTTATCAATTGGCCATGAAACTGCTTCAATACCAAATAAAGCAACCTCCATCTGCGGGAAACAGAGAAAAACTTGGCCCTATTTTCTTCAGTCATCGATGGAATTATGATGGAATCACGGCTTCGAATCTCAATCCCGTGGGAGTATTTTCAATTCTTCAATCGAACCGAAAATTGTATCACATTTACACCGTAACAATAGTAATTCACAAATCTCGCTATCTGATTGGTACTGTAGGAATCGCAAAGTTTGGGCCTAAATAGGGCCAGGTTTTTCAGAGTAACATTATGAGTTGACTGAAGCGACATCATCAAGTCAAAGAGCACAGGAAAACAAGAGACTCATCGCAATAAGTTTAGGCTGCAGCCGGCAGTTTGATACACAGCTACATAATCTTACTGCCTTGATTGAACGCGACTAGATGCTGCTGTGCAGCCATCGGAAAGAAAGATATCATGAAAAGTGAACATACCCTTTACTTGCGAAGAACGAAAGATGCAACGGTGGCACCAAATCATTGAACGTAATAATCTCAAGACTATCTTTCATTGGAAAAACTTGTTTTGTTTCTTGGATAATCTCCCACCATTCAACTTGACTTGTATTTAATTGCGGTACTTGACCTTTTCGTAACTTCAGGATACATTTCACGTAGCGACCATCACCAAGCTGTTGCACGGCTTTCGCTGGCCCACTTGCTGGTACTTGGATAAATGTTGGGAACAGGTTCTTTATCACCCTAAAACCGAGACACGAAAGAGATGAAATACTAAACAGCTATGAAAATAACAAAAACATCTGAATGACTTTCAATTCCTGTAACGTTTCAAGGTCTGTTACTGTGACGAAGAAGCTGATTACAGGCACTCATCCTGAAGTGTTCAATGATTCTAATAACCAGGTGAGTAAAACAGGGCATGAAAACCCACCTGATCGAAGGAAATTTTCAATTCATAATGTCCTGCAAGAAGTTTCTCCAAATATATCCCTTTTTCGCACATTATGTACTGTTTTCTCATTTTGCATGACGAAAACTACCTACAAATCAGGCAAGTTACCGAGCATAGATTGTACTCTATCTCATGTACAGTTGTTATGAATATTGTATACAACAAACATAAGATAAGTGGAGGACTTGATTTTCTCTCATGCCTCTTATAACTCATAGATCATTTCGTTTATGGGTGTCCAACTTAATCAGCTCCAAACTTCCTCCAATATTATTTTCAATCGTTGGAACATGACCTCTTTAAGATTGCTTGATATCTTCACAATTTTGTTCTGGCAGGAAGTTTGAGCATCATTTTTGTTTGGTCGCAGAAAAGGAAATATTTTTTCATGCGTAAAAACAAAATAATCCCATATGAAAGGTTACTGCTCCTTGAATATCAAGATAATGGTATTAGCAAATCTAACATTCAATAGTGGACATGTTCAAATCCGTTTTGAAATTTACTTGACTGAAATAGGCCAATATGGTCTAACGTTATGCGAGATAGTCTCAAGAAAGCCCTGTCATGAAACCTTCAAAACTAACCCAAAGTCAGGAACGAATTTTCCTAATATTTCTGTTTTACAGCGATGACTTCTACGGGAATTAGATGTGACCCTCTCGGCAAGACAAAATCACCCGAAATAATATTGAGAACTCCCTGGGAATGACGCCTGTTGAGGCACGCAAAAACCAATGATCTGAAGCAGAAAATTTGGTCGTGATTTGAACCGTTGTTGAAGAAGCTTTCTTGAGAAACTCTATTACCACTTCAGAAAGGAGTGGCTAATTTCAGTCCGGAAATTCTTAAATGAACTTGAAAATGGCCACCATTAAATAATATATTTGCCAGCATCATCATTTTGACTCTTTTATTCACCCCATGTAGATGCTTTGTAAAACAATCATTTGGTGGTTGGCAGTCCAAGCTTGCAAGAAACTTTCAAAGCTGCACATCTCTTTCACTCCCTCTAGGCATCTTTAAATTTTGCTTCCTTAGAGATAAGGAAATGAGACCAAATCAAAATAGTACTCACATTTCACCGCCATCTCTATCACTTTGTAGTATCCTTCGAAGATCTCTTCTTATTTTGCCATATGGCTTGAGGGGTATGACATGTACACCGGAAACTGTTTCTTGGACCAATGCAGCCTGAGAAGTATTTGGCTCTCTGCAGAAAAGGAATTAATAATGAATGACCATGATCGTGCTAATGACGACTACATGCAACACGATATTGACTGTCTTATCAACCCTTTTATGCCTTTCGACATGTTCTTTCTACTAACAATCCGAAAGTTGTAAACTTTTTAGCATCTAAATTTCAGTTAAAGGACAAGTCCAGGGTTGTTATAATTGTTGATTATTCAAGAGATTACACAGGTGTGAATGTTGTGTAGTTCTTTTTTTCACTTTTTTTCGTTTTTAATCTGCGAAACTGCATATTTCAATCTGCTAAGATGTGCGAAATGACGTCATTTGACGTTGACCTGAATGAGGCTGCCAAATGTGTTGATATTTTGCCACTAACATTGCTAGCCTCCTTATCGCGCCTTCGCACTTTCGTACAAAATACAAAATGACGACGATATTCGGCCTAACATACGAAGATTCATCAACCCATTTATGGAAGTTGGAGGCATCAAAATTTGGAAAGAACTCATGACTGACTGGTGTTCAGCAGTTGGCAAGGTTGCTTTTTAACAATAATTTTATCAACCCCGGACTTATCCTCTAATGGGAATAGACATAGCTCTACAGAGAAGCTGCTATAAATAGGCTAAAGAAACGCTCACACAACCATCATTTCTTTGACTACATAGTAATACGGCACACCTCAAAATTATCAACTACAACGGATTACGTATATAAGTTAGCCCGAGCCAGCCTTTATCGATACCGATTCTTTTTAAAGTGTCATCCAGCTCAAAAGCCCTAAGAAAGTGATATGCGGAGCAGATACTTCACAATACTATGCGCATACTAACCGGTTTTGCGTTGTACAAGAAAATACAACGCCCGGGATCTCTTAAAAGTACAGACGGAGCTTTCAAGGTCTGTGAATTAAGACCGGGGGCTATACATTTTCCTGCACAACAACAAAACCAGTTGGTATGAGTCTTATTACTTGAGAGCTTCTTATTTTTACTCGTATCCTTAAGTAAAACACATTTTGTTGCTGTCATGTCGTTTGAATTTATTGCAAATCTTACAGGCCTAAAGGAGTTGCTGTGGCGACAAAACGTGTCCTTGTATCGTATCATACAAGGCTACGGGAGACCTGCGGGAAATGTGCGATCAATCAATTGGAATTCTGTATTGCCTCGTTTTTGAAACTTCAGTCAGGTAATAATGGGGCCGTATAATACATCCTCTGAATTTTCAGGAGGCACAAAATTTTCAATGACAGTTCAGTTTCAAAAGCTGCCAAATACTGGAAATAGTCGATCAAATGGCAAATGTCTTGGAGCTCATAATTCTGCTAAAAAAAACACTGCATAAATTAGGCCCAATATTGTCTCCTACGAGCAGATATTGGTGAAAGACTATAAAAATGTTGTAAGATCTATGTAACAGCTAACATACCTGCTGAACTCATACTTGAATCGAATTGATATGCTAGCATTAGATAGCAGCTCTTTTATGAGAAACTGTCTAGATGGCGGGCTTATGGCCCACACTGCACTTGAATTACTCAGTACTTTTATTCTCACGATATTCCCTTTCTTTTTGTAGTCTTCGAGAAAGGCTTTTGCCTGCAGGGGAAAAGAGATCTTGTCATCAAAAAACCAATCTAAGATTAGATAAAAGAAAAGATTGGGGGAACAGCATTTGTTTGAAGCTTTTTACTCTTTCATGAACTATAGAAAATTTACAATACATATTACGGATAACTCTATCTGCAAACTACTACACTCTGTGGCGTTCAGTAAAAAGAAGATACACTACCAAATATTTTACATAAATGCTACAAACGACTTAAGAAAAGAAAAAAAGAAAAAATACTATATTGGATAATGTCAAACAATAGATGTTGGGTCGAAGCTGTAATAACTCTCTTCAAAAGGCTCTCAATCTCTTGACAAGTTTGAGATTGTAGGAAATTCTATCAAACAGCATTGATATTGCGGACTAGGGCATTTCTAAGTGCAAACATTACAATCGCCAAAGCATTCTTAACACCCATAGCAAAGATGGTAGGCTTGTAAGGATAAGGAAAACATGCGGTTGATTCAACAGTGCTAAGGTCATTAGCGTTACCGACGCTAAAAAAACGTTGTTTAGAAATTTATCAACGGGCATTTAACGGCAGTCTGTCACACCTCTGACTGGCTGCAGTAGAGTCGAAATTCAACCTGGCTCAATGTAAAGCATGTCTTTGTGCATCTGTACCCCGATCTGTACACTTGAAACAAAACAGCGCCCATCGTCAGCACTTTTTAAGGTCGTAGAAAGTAAGTTCACCAGCCATTCAATTCTTCTGTTGCTTGTATTGTCCGTATTGTCATTATCACCCAATCAGCAGCGTGACATATTGTCTTTTGACACAAACAAAAAACGGTCTACAATACCTTCATCTCATCCCATCCTTTACTCTTTGCCAGTTCCTTTGACGAACTCATTTGATCAATTTCCCAGTTCTCAAGTCGGTGCAAAAATTGCTGTTGTGCACTCATTTTGAACAGGGGCTGGAAAAGGAAATAATTTCACTTTAATTGCCGACAGATTTTATCAAATTCTGCAATCTTTCAGTTGACGGCATGCTCTTCCCTAGACTCAATACACAGTTCAAATTATCGCAACAATAACAATGAAGTTGGAATGAATTATTACTGCTCTTACTGGGACTCAGGGCCTACTGAATTCAACTATAGCCCGGCTGGGCCGCTCATAACACCTCTTTGTCGCGGGAAAGAGAGAGAAAGAAGTTTGCCTGAAGGTAAGAAATTTTGCCAAAAATGCCAACAATTATCATGGTGGTTACACTTGTAAGAAAACATGATTTCTAATAGGTTTTACATTGGATGGTCGGCAATACCTCATATCAGTGTCGAGCAACAGATTTTTGTTACGTTATAGGGAACCTGTCCAAATGATGAAATATGTCCTAAATCAAGGAATTTAGGCAATATTGAATCTTGAACCAATGATTCGGCCACTAAATCATGAGTCCCAATGTCTGAGCAAACAGATTTTTCGTCCCTCCGCATTTCTGTATTTTGTGCTGCATATTTTGGAATGTAGTGAAAACATTAGAGCGAGTGAGTAAGTCTAATCCTCCCTTGGCGTGCAATAAATCGCAATAAATTCTCTACACAAGGTGAAGCTTGCCTTAGTCGCTCCTGTATGACGGTGAAGTCGCAGGAATTTGATTGAGGTTTTAGTCGCATTTGCAAGTATTTGTACATGACGTTGTTTAAGAAATCGCTCTCAGTTTAGCAACAACGTGCTCGATTTTGATGGAATAAACTACGAAATATAATTCAAGATCGTTGTTATTAAAACAAGCATTAACAAACTTGATTCGATAAATGATGACGGTCGTACAGCCTACTTAATAGACAACGTCGTTTAACCTCCTGGTATAACCCTTCAAAAATCCATAGACAAATTTGGTATTAGTGAACCGTTTTATCTTAATGATTCTTTAGACGTCATTCACCTTTATTTCAACTAAATCAATTTTTTTGAAACCTTCTTCGTTTTAAGTCTTGAGTACATAAGCCCCTCACTCAAAAGCATACTAGTTTATACGAGAGAAATGAGATTTCTAAAGGACTTCAGGGATTTCTGTGGAAAATACAAGGACTTCCACAAAAAGTGTATGAGATTTACAGGAATTTGAGATTTACAAAAAGTATAAGATTTACAGGAATTCGCATTAAACACAAGGACATCAAGGTTTGGAGAAGCGACGCTACCGATGCAAGGCACCTGCCACTTCTCAAACAATTTCAAATTAATCTTTAAAAATAACAAAGTCAAAATTGATCTTAAAATATTGCTTGCACACATTTTTATTGCAATAAAACGACCCGTTTGGAAGAGCATTTCTTTAATTTCCTCAATGAGAAGGGAACCGCTTCGAGTGGCATTTATTTGTCCAGCAATCACAAAAATACTTTGCTTCGTAAATTGAGCATGATTTTTTTATTGCCTTCAATAAAACTGTTTGCTCTGATTTCTGAATGAATATTAATGGGTCATAATAAACCATCAGCTTATTCTGACAGGTATATGGCCGCACCGTTGTAAAATAGTCAAGGATAATTTCTAAATGTCATCACTTTTTAAAAAAATATGAAAGCAGAATAAGTGGCAAGCAAAATGGTTAATCAATTGGCTCCTTGAAACCAATTTCAGTCAGTAGAAATCTTAATGTCGTAAAAATTTGATTGCGATTGCTAGTACCCAACTAGAATCAAATTGAAAACAATGTTGTTCTGCGTGTTCCACGTAGATCTTATGAATGCAGTTTAAATTCTTTAAAATATGACGATGTACGAAGTGTCGACTTTTCAGTTTCGCAGCGTAGAACGTTTTGATCTGTACTCGTCACCTTGTTCAATCAATGTGGTCCTCGAAACAATGGTACCAATGCTTTTTCTGTATCTCTTGTTATTCGTTCACAAGTTTTCCATTCGTTGTGGCATTGGTTTGGGTCACACTACAGATCAAGTTGCAGTTTTTCAATCATCACAGCCACTTGGACACACTAATCCTTCGCAGCAGATTCTGACATAGCTTTTATAATATGGTGATAAAGATTCTCCTAATAACCTTAATAGGAATATACTTCATTGGGACCTGCACTTCATCCTCTAAACCAGTTGATTTGATTGAGACAATTCAATTACGGTATACGCCACCCAAATACACGGAGTTCCTTTCGAAAGTTTCTGTTGTACGTAGTATCTAATCGCTTGAAATACTATGTTGAAATTATGAAATTGTTTATCCTTTATTTGTTGTGTAATGGCCATGAGGTAGTCAGTGTTGTGCTCACGAGGTATCGTTCTTGCAGTATTGCAAAGTAGTTTATATGCAGTGCGATTAGTGATTTGTGATCTAAATTATAAAAGGAATAGAAAAAATGCATCAACTGATGTACAGAGTGTCCCAAACAATTTGTGCGCAGTGTGTGTGGCTACTGTGGAGGAGCTGTAGACTCACTAATCTCGATTTTCACTCAGTTAAATAGGTCAGGCTTAAACTTAGAGTTTGAGACGTAGTATGACCGAATCTGACAAGTGTTTGCCGATTTATGGTAGAGAATTGGAAAAATAAGTGGTTGCTTCAAAAACAGCACTTCTATTGTTCTCCAGCAAAACCAAAATAAAGTAAGTTTTAAAAGAAAGAGTTCTGACGTCGTATTAAACTTTTTGCTAAATCTTTTAAAGGGTTAGCAGTGTCGTCTATTAATAAGAGAGCATTTTCCGCATTTTGAATAATGCAGTTGCAATTTTAATACGACGCACGAACCCTTTCTCTGAATACATCGTTTATTTTGACATTGCTGAGAGCAAGAGAAGCGCTGGTTTTGAGGCAACCACTAATTTTACCTTTTCTCTGTCCCAAATCAGCAACCACGTGTCAGATTGACCCAAACGAAGTCTCAAACTCTAAGTTGAAGTTTGACCTATGCAACTGTGTAAAAACCGAGATAATACACCACTTTAATTAAGCAGCCTCGTTTTGAAAATTTGTCAAAATCTCTTCCTATTATTAATATGAAAATCTCGATCCCAGATTCGGATTTGGCACCCAAACTTTAGTCTGGTTACGTGTTTTTAAACTGCTGACAATTGTGATGTTGATTTTATGACAAAGTAAAGTTCAATAATTTATAAGGGATTTGACAGTGAAAAGACGCTTGGGGTGAAACTCTACACCCCGAATCATTTTCACGGTCAAATCCTTTATAGATTTTCAAACTTTACATCGCCATAAAATTTACAACACAACCGCTAGCAACATAAAAACTTGTTGTTAGACTAAAGTTTGAGTGCTAAATCCGAATTTGGTGTCTAAAATTTCATATAGAAGAATTTTGAATAATTTCCATAACGAGGCTGTTCATTAAAGTGGCGTATTGAATCTACAGCTCCTCCACAGTAGCCACACAAACGGGGCACAATATTTTTGGGACACCCGGCATGAAAGAAAAACATTATACCTGATAACCACCAACACTGAGTGTAAAAGTCACATCAACGGGAATATTACTGATAAATGCAGAGTTTATGAAGGACATGAAAAGTAGTGGAAACCAAATGACAACAATCAACAAGAATATCAATAGTCCACCAAGAAGAATTTTGCTTGATGCCCAATATTTCATACCACGTGGATGTGGCCATGTCTGAAAGGAAAAGGAATTGCAAAACTCAGTTCATATATCAGTTAAATTCTCTACGTACAATTTATGAATTTAACAATACAAACAAATAACTACATTATAAAGATAATAATTTTGCGAGAAATTAATACAACGATACAGAAAAATAAATACAATATACAAATACAAGAGGAACTAAATAAATTGTATGTAGGGAATTACGTAATGGAGGAGCTCTCAATAGGTAAACTAATCGAGGAGAGAGTCTCCCCTATCCTAAGATTTTACCAGGTAAATTCAGTTGAATAGAAATCATTTTGCATTGTCAGTAGCAGAAAAAGACACTTAGATTCATCGGTCGACCTTGTTCAATAAATGAATTTTCAGTTTTGCTTTGAACAATATCTTTTTTGATTAAAGCAGGATCAAATTATGCTAAAATCACAAAGAAAGTTGCCATAACGTGATACTACAGAACAATGCCCAAAAGCATCTGATAATGTAGAAATCAAACACCAGAACTTTGTAGTCTTTGTAAAAACTAGGTTGCGAAACTGTAAACCTCCCCAAACCCTCTCCTGCCAAAACAATGCATATTACAGTCAAGAGAATTGAGACAATGCTTTGAAACGCTCAAGGGTATACGTATCGTAGTTAAGGAAATCAAACAGCACCCTCGTCAAATTTTGCGACTCATATTTGCAGTTAGCTAGACAGTATCAGAAATGTATAGTTCCCTGGACTCGGGAATATATCACTAAGGCTCTGCCTTATAAAGCAAGAGACTATTTAAAAAGGCAAAAATTCGAACAAAATATTCACACAATAAGGTGATCGTCTTACGTGATCAATTTACTATCAAATGACAGAGTTAGCTAAGTATGGCTGAAAATCCACTTTCAGTACAGATACAAGGAATAATACTTAGAACAAAATATTTAACAAGACCAGACAAAAAGTCTCACCTTTTCTGAGTCTCTCCAGCACTTCAAAATGTATATATTTGCATAAATGTCCTCCATCTTTAACCAATGACTGAGACTCAGGGTTGTGTCTGTGCATACCCAATCAAGGACACTACGCAACTCCAGCAAGAACGGAATTGACTGGATACTAAAAGGAAATGGAAGCAGGAAGGTGCATTTTAAATCTGCGAGTCTTGAGAGATATTGAGAATTCTAGAAAATGCTTTAAGTTTCGTGAGAAACTTTCGGTTATGCGAATTTGAATCTGCAAAGAGGTAACTTTCACACAGCAAGCGAAAACTTGGTTCCTTGTCTCCTTGATAAAGCTCTGTCCTCAAGAAGGACTTCAAATTAATTTGCAAAAAATAATAGGCTAAAATGTAATTTCATAAAACATCAGAGCTCAAGATAAAAAATTGCAAATCAAAAGTTCATAACTTCTTGCAAGTGTAAGTGAATTAATAAACGTCACTTTTCGAAAACAACATTGCCTTGGCAAAATCGCATCGCGCACCATGAAACTGTTGTGATCAGCAACAAAATCTTTTGTTTTTACTTTTCAAACAGTTCCCATTTTCGGGTGACATGAGAACACTCAATAGTAACGGTGATAAATAAGCTCTATCCACGAGGAGAAATTTTATGTGAAAGCTAATTTCGCTGGCCAGAATGACAATCTGCTTAAAAAAGCTTGACATCAAATTGCAAAATGATAGACGAATTCAATTCACGTTGTTTACACCAACTTCCCCTTGGGGACACTTTCTTATCATACAATTCAAGATCTCCGTTCCACTAAAAGCATAATACGTGTAATTGTATTAACAGATAAAAAAAAAATTATTTCCCAAGCATACGATAATCTGCGGGGTGAGTGGCCAAGTGGCTTATACAGTCTTCGTCAGGTGACTGAAGTTAAGCTTGGCCGAGTAAGGTCAAACTCCGGATGGATGACCTGGGAGGCCTGACCTCACAACTAACCTCGTCGTCCTTAGGAAGGGACGTTAAACTAGGGGTCCCATGCCTAGATGCAGCATGCACAGTGGGCCTAAATTAGCTTTCAGTAGCAAGAAATCCCGACAAGCCCACTCAAAACAAATTGAAAACAAAAAAACCCCATGGTCAGGGGGTAGCAACTCTGTTATGCAAGCAGATTGGCTGAAAACGTTCAAATATAATGTAATAATAGGGCATCATTATCCAGCAATGCCGACTCATGATGTCATAGTTCAATTTCGAATTCGAAACACAGATCAATGCTTCGAGCACGTCGAGCAACAGTTTCAAAAAGCAACATGTGGCTTCATCTGCAATGGCTTCATGCTAGGCCAACGACAATTTTGGCTTTGAACTCATATTGTTACTTCGTTAAAAGCGAAGGGCCTGCACCCTACCCTGGCCATAGGGTAATAAACTATATAATAAATGTTTCCTTCGTGTAATACTGGAAATGACGGCTTCAGATTAATCAATATTTTCTGGTACTGCCCTCGCAGACTGTTATCATAGGCTTAATCTGATATGAGTATAAATAACGCTGGTTAAATGTTTCTGTTAAACTGAGAAAAGCATAGTATCTTACCCTTGAAACAGAATTCCACTTGTGAGTGTGTAACTCTTTGTAAGGAAATTCCCAAGGATTCGAATAGGATATCCGCATCTTACTTGGTAGGCAGACAAACCAAAATACATGCATTGAAACACATACATAAATATTGCAGGAATGTTGTCAATGAATTTCCTAAAATTTGGAAGAGAAAAAATCATAATGTAAGAAAATTAAACAACATTAGTCGCTCCAAGAATAAAAGTGAAACATCTTTGCTAATTTTGGTGCTGAATTTTTCTAAGTAGCCTATTTGGCTAAAAGGTGTACCTGCTTTAATTACTTCCAAACGTAGGTATGAACTGGAGGATGCTGGGGAAATCACAGATTCAAAGAAAGTCATATCACCATTACAATGATACAATCGAAGATCTACTCTTCAGAAATCAAAGGGAGTACTATTGCAACGGTCAGACCACTATCGATTCCATGTTGTACAACGGCCTTCAAAGATCTTCTCTTTATAATGAAATAGTTCAAAGCGGCAAAAAATTCTCAGTTCAACAACCAGGAGAGGATTCAAATACATACTGTAGGGCCGAATTAACCTTACTTCCACCTACATCATAATTCCTGTTAATATTCCAATACTTCAGAATATATGCTCCAATTTTAGTAGTAAACTTGCAAAATAAAATACTTTTTAATATCGATACTCACTTGGTGGTTATCAGTGGTACAGCTAAGAACATGAAAATATGAAATGCAAATACGAGCAAAGCCATATACAATAACTTAACGAAGACAAGCTTGCGTAAGTAGAGGTATCTGAAATAAAAACACAATAAGAAAAGTAACATCTTTCCAACCAAAAGTATCCATCAGACAATTAGGCAAGACGTGGCAGTGTTGAATGTTTTACTAAGATGCATTGTGTTCCAATAACAAGGCTTTGAAGGTTCTGTAGGGATCTGCTGGAGTACACAACTTCTTAAAAAAGTTTCTCATCACCACCTTCTTAACAGCGTTGAAGGTGTTGTGGCACAGTGATGTAATCCTTTGACTTTGTAGCCAGAACAGTCAGGCGGAGTGGGTTCAAAACACGGTAGGGCCCCACCACTTGAGCGTCATGACAAGGAGTCACGGACTTGATTAACGCTTTGCTACATCTGCGATCCCAGCGCTTGGCGCTAAAAATCACAACTTCATCTTCACCATCAGTATGCGTGGTTATTCATTCAAGTACAGGTAAAGAGAACGGCTTTAAACCAGGCCGCATAGTCAACATCATGTTTACTTCTAAACTTACAGATGTACAATTGCAATTACTGTGTTTGGTTTAAGACTACCCTCGTCTGTACCTTAGGTTTCCATTTGCAATAAAAAATCCCTTCTTGATCATAGTGGTTACGTGTAATTTCATGTTGCTTTTAATTACTTTTGGAATGGCCATCGGATGTTGTATGGCCACGAAAAGTTATCCTGTGATTTAAACACAAAAATTCTTGAGGCAACGTTAAAATACATTCAGGCCTCAGAACGGTTTCAATAAGTTCGTAAGTTTGCTGTCTCCTCTCTCTTGTACTTTGTTTTTCGTACATTTATTTTTTGTGGTTTATTTTGTCGGAAATATCTGTAATTGTTGTTTTCCTATTTGTTATTTGTAATATGTTATTTGTAATATGTAATGCAATATCAATTTGAATATCTATGTTAAATGTTATGGTCATAGGGTTGCTATGTATTTCCATGCTCCTCGTGGCATCGTCTTGTAACCTTTGTTTGTCTATTGTAAAATTCTATTGGAATATATATAAAAAACCATCCGATGATAGACATAGTATTTTACTCCATTTAGCACCGCTTCCGTAGTATTGTAGAGTAGTTTGTACTATTGTGATCAGTAATATGCTTGTGAATTTTTAATAAATTAAAAATTCAAGTTCTCACCTAATGAATATCAATGAAATGGTAACTAATACTGCACATTTCCAACTAAAATGGGTTCTGTTTGAATAATATAAAGTAAGTTTTTGCTATTTACCTGTCCACCATTATCAAAATGAACTGAGTTAGCAGCATGTACAAAAATGTTCGCGGCACCTGTAGAGAGAAGTGTTATGATTTCAGTAGAAACTCACATAAAAGAAGCTAGGTTTTCCTTAGGCAGCCTGAATAGGTCTTCAATTAAGTGACTGTTATCCAAAATTCCAGCCTGCAAGGTTCTTAAAGACAAATGACGGATATATAGCTTCTAGTTTAAAAATAGAACAAAAGACGGGCGCCTGCCATCATTTGTCCAATTGTTTTGATAATCTATCGAGATCATCAAATACAATGGAATACAATAGACTATATTTAGATTACCCAGGCCCCTGATTTAAGTCACCTTTTATCTCCGTCATTTGTCTTTAAAGATGTTCTTACTGTATATATACATTATTATTATCGATTTATTTAAAGTTGGCTTTCTATATAAAATAGCTCAAATAGCAGCTAATTAAGGCCAACTATAACTAAAAGAAAATAATTATAATTTACAATGAAAAAGGACACTAAAAGAAGACAAAATTAATTAATCTAAAAACCCAAATCTTTTATAAAAACTCTACACAATCTGCAGATGCATGAATTGCCATTCCACTGTTTTATTTGTCTTTTGAATTCTTGAATTGTGCTACTGTCTTTCAAAAAACTTGGAAGTGAGGACCATAAAAAGGTCACCGGGTCCTCACCATGAACGAAGGAGATGGTTGCTTCTAATATGATTCTGTTTGTAACAGTACTGACCTTGCATACATTAATATTGTTTACAGCACAAGAAAATTTGATATCGATGGTTTCAACGTTGCCGATGTTAATCCGAAAGAACGTTGTCGTTTACTCTTGTTTGGTGATCAAAATTTGGGCACAGTTGCAAACAGAATCATATTAGAAGCAACCATCTCCTTCGTCAAAGCCTCGGCAAGGTTAAATTGATGTCGAAATGCAGCAGCAGCACCCCATTTTTTCGTTCTACTTAATTTTTGTTTTCGTTGAATTAAATTTGTAGTTGAATTGTAAGTGGCATTCATTGTGAGGACCCGGTGACCTCGTGTCTTCCCTCGCCATGAATGTCACAGTTAATATAATTGTAGTTTTTTTTAGTAGTTGAAGTTGTGTTTTTAATTGATATAGAAAAAAAAAATCTGAAGACTTTTTGAGAATTCCTTGAGAATCCTTGAGAACAGTTTTAGGTCAGGATTATTGTTAAAAATCTCATAGTCTTTTGTACCATTGAAGAATTCTTATCAGAATGTTAAGAATTCTTGAAAGCTCTGTGGGATTCTAAAGACATGAAACCTGTTATATAAGAACCTCTCAAAGTCAGCCTCTTAAGAAGTTCTTATTTCGGGGGTTTGAAATATCAAATCTGAGCCTCAAGGTTCTCATAAAAATAGGTTCTTTCACGTGGGTTTCTACTGTACTATGATATCATTGAAGGCAGTCCGTCCCCTATTGTTCTGACTATCAACGGCTTTATTTACCTCATTTACGCTGGAGCTAAATTCATACATCACTGAGACTCTATGACCAACATTTTTCTGGATAAAACGAATTAGCATAAGCTTCTTCAATGTGCTATAGATGTCTTTATCGATTCATTTTCATTCGTTGAAAGGGGACAGACTGCCTTTAAGGAATTACAATAACAATTAAACAAAATTCAAGGCAGAAACGTGACGTCTATTCTACATGAAACAAGATTGCCATCTCACGGTTTGACTACGAGCCTAAAAGATTATATATTTTTGGCCTGATACTTACCACATTTTCTTCGATGATCTGTGCAAAATTTCTTTTACTCGACTAGGGAGAGAATAAAATGTGTCACTGATATTCTGAACACAAAGTGAGATCATAGGACATCAATAAATTTTAAACAACCTCACTCTGGCAGCCCTAGAAGGTCCACACATAACAATGATACAAAATATACGAAATCATTTACTTTCAAGAGAATACTCCTCCAAAGATTAATGTTTGATCTGCTGATAATCAAACATCTTAATTCCAAATAACAAGCCTACTTTATCATGAAGTTCCCCGAACAACAAACTAAGTATCTGCTCCTTAAATAAAAACCTTTTCATTCTCTCCTTTTCACGAACTCGCGACGATAACGAATATTTTCTGGTTAACTTCAGATTCTGTTATTGCAGGATTCAGCAGTTCTGCCTTCTTTATACTTTTAGGATTTCCTGTCAATAATTGTACCGGCCAAAATAAGTCATAGGTCAAGATAATGCTCTGGTCTACTATTCTATCAACCCAAGTTTTTGGCGGACAAAGATGAGCACCAGAATTTAAACTGACATTTTATGACGTCCGTCCATCGGTATCGTAATTCCACTCAGTCAACTTTGTTGAGGATGGACCTAAGAAGTTTAGAAACGTACTAATTTGATATGGCTTAGCCACTCGATTTATGTCACTCGTTACTATTAATCATTACATGGACTTGCCAACTTTCTAATTCATGAACTGCTTCCTTATACATCATAACATGGATTATTCATCTTAATTTACCTGTGAAAATGATTTAAATAGATCCAATCAACATAATGTTTTTTGTTGTTGTACTTGTCCTAAGGTTGCACACACTTTAATGCTAACAAAGGTTTGAAAGGCTTTAGAATACCAATCAATGATCTTGCTTTCGTCTCTTGTATATGCCACTTTAATACAATTTTATAAGTGCCATATACCCTAGCTCTAAGAGCTCTGAGGAACTACTATCTGAATAAATTCCAAGAACACGCACCTCAGGTGATGAAAATGCGGACCAATTGAAGATAATGATGAGGAAAACAATAAACTGACAACCAAACATCCATGCATAGACATCAACAGCTCCTGTTCCAACTCCTGGGTCCAACATTCTTTCTATGAATCTCTTTATGTTTGACAATATGCTGTAAACGAAGTACGGCTCAGTCAAGCGATTGTCTAATGCAAAAACATACATTTATCCAGAAATTCATAGAATCAAGTCTGAAAAGTTCGTTAAAACGATTCAAGCATACAAAGTCTTCTGCATACAGTGTGCAGACCTTACGTACACTTTTCATGACAAGAACTCTTTATTTTATAATAAGCATTCTTGAGCCATACGTAGGGTTGACAGTTTTTAAACGAGCACTGTTAGCCCGGAAAAGCATGAACAAGCATATGGAAGGCCTATACTATAGATTTATGTTAATTATATTGAATCCTGTCGCATTTTTTCATGGGCGATTCTGACACGTGAAGAATGTTTCATACCTACTAATTCTATGTTTTGAAGCAATTAGAATGCTTACCTTGGTGTCTTGTCTTGTGTTTTGAATTCTTCTCGTAGCAGAGTCGATTGTCCGCCATTGCTTGCTCTCAACGTTTTTCCAACGGTTAGTTTAGTTGAATCGTTGTTGTGGTTGTTTGCCATAATGTCATATTTCTCAAGCAGGTTTAACTAACCGTTGGAACAACGTTGAGAGCAAGCAATGGCGGACAATCGACTCTGCTACGAGAAGAATTCAAAACACAAGATAAGACACCAAGATAAGCATTCTAATTGCTTCAAAAAATAGAATTAGTAAGTATGAAATATTCTTCACGTGTCAGAATCGCCCATGCTTTTTTCAAACTACACCTACAAACTTTTGAACAAACATTCTCTACCATCGACGAATTAATTGGGGTAATCTTTTGAAGAGCATCACACCTTACACTTGAAAAACAAACTTCTTGCCTACAAGAAAATATCTGACAATCCTCCTGGGATCACACGAAAATCCATTAAATTATTTTGCTACCGGCTGAATTTAAGCTTCTGCATCACTTACGCATTTTTAGCAAATTAGCAAATTAGCTAAAATAATCAGAGTTACCTCCTTCGTTCTCTTTCTGATGATCTTGTACTCTCAGATGAAGGTGTCAGAGTCGAATCTTGTGGCTACAAAAAGAAGGTAGGTTCTAAGAACCCTTTCAGAAAACTAAATAAATTATCCAAGCTGCTTTGATACTCGAGCTACCTAGCTACGTACTATCTCATTTCCTAAACTACGTGAAACTTATGTATTCTTCTCCAAAGGAATAGTCTTCTCTATTGCCATACCCCGGGGTCACATCATGACGTAACAGATCATTACTATAAAGAAGGTCAAAGCAGAGACTTGAATAATTACCCTCAAACGGTATAATGTATCTAAAAAGCCAAAATAGTGGCTTACACCTAAAACTGGACCCATTGGTAGCATCTAGAAATGGCAAATTTCTGCAAAAATTTGAAAGGATTCAAACTGATAAAACAGGGGAAGAGAACTTCAAAGTCCAAGGCGAAATCTTATTACTAGTAAGGAATCGTAGAATACTGCAGACTGGTAGCATGTGTTTCACATATACATCGATGTGGTAGCCGGTCCGTAAGACCTTCAAACCAACTGGACTCTCTCGCTAGGCCATAAAGGGAGTACTCCTGGGGCGATCATTAATAGTCTGATAATTTTTCAAAACGTCTTCATTGAAACCACCTAAACAGCTTTAATGACATCAGCCTTTCCGAAAAATCAAGAAGGCAATTCATAGACAAATGGCAACAGAAATGTTCTGCTAAGCTCAATGACAAACAATGTCCACAAAATAAACAATTCACAAGAAGATTACCTTTCCTGCTGCATATCTCTCTGATGAGGCATTGTAATCTAGCACTGGAACAGGTTCTAAGGTCTGCGTTTCTGGAAGAAAGATAAAATCATCATTTAGGGCAATTTGATATCTATTTCAGATTTATTCCCATCACAAGGCACTGAGAAAGGCTTTAAGAAACATCTCGAAGGCAATGAAATGGAGAATATTTATGAAACTTGAATAAACTTGATATTCATTTACCATCGAAAGTTGGTGACCTTTGATGTTGTGAACCATCCTCCTCTTCTTGCCATGCTTTCTCTCGCCAAAGTCCATGTGCCTAGCATCAAACACATGTCGATGAATGGCATTAAGTCCTTATTCAAGGTAGAATAATCAAATATTCATCCATTCCTAACTCCCTTACCCGTTGGCTATTACAGTCACTATTAACTCGTTTATCTATTTACGTTACGAAGATATCACCATGAACACCGTAAATCTTGCCTAAGAACAATTATTTTGAGATCTTTCATTTTTCTTCAAAGTCAAACAACGACATTTCGCTCTTCTTTCAGACGTTTATGCCCAAATCAGAAGCTTTTATTCGAAGAGAAATCAATTTGGCAATCATGAGTACTTTTTACAGCATACTTCGCAACCTGGCAGCCCGTACAAGAGCAAAAGCTGCTGATTTCAAAACCGATCACAAGACTGGATTCAAAACTCGGAAAATAATTTGGCCTTTGATGGCCATGTACCCAAAGAGAGGCCCGGGGGGTCACATGATATTTTGAGGGTGCAGGTGTGTGCCACCCATATGGCTGGGTTTTCGGGCCAAAAATTCTGTAAACAAGGGTCCTTTTCGCAGATTTTCCGTAATCATGGGTGGGTTTGGATGAAAATTCACCAAAAATTGTTAAAATGGTAGTTATCTGCCGAAACTAATAATCAAAGTGGGTACGAAGGCAAGTTTTGGTCTTTAGAAGTGGATAACTTTCTGAAAACCAGGCGGCAGATTCCTGTCCTTCCACAAGTGAACTACACCCCTTCCCCTCGGGAGAGAGTAGTACCCCTTAGGGACAGCCGGTAGAAACATAAAACTTAAATCAAACTTCTTACCTTTAGCGCAAATCTATGAAAGAAGAGGCCAAGCAGCAACAACAAATCACAAACTGTTGAATTTGCTCCTCTCTCAATCCCAATAATCCTTGGTGGGCATAACGGATTGTTCTTTTCGTTCTCATAATAAGAACAGTCATTGTACATGATAAACTGGAACTGAAAAACATACTTCACAACGATCACAAGTTCAACGTATGTTATAATAGCGATCCAGAAACGTTTCGTAGGCCTTGGAATAGACAGCATACCCCATAGCACAACAAAGAATGGTAAGGGTATCGATAGAATTGAAGCGTAATACATATGGTTCACGATCATCAACGCGTAACATAGTAAGTCCGTATTTGCAAGTAAGGCATAATAAAATGCGACAGAGAATCGAACGCCAACTGAATCTTGTTTTTGCCAGCCATCAGTTTGGTCTTCATCGACTGTGATGAAGGACCATGTATCGCTATCATCCTCTTGGTTGCCTGAGCTACTGCTTGTCGGGTTGCTCTGAAAGAAATACAACAGACCTTTTAAATTCCGACAATCTGGCCAGGGCCATATGCCATTTCATTGATTACACGTTTTTTATTATAAGAAACTGGTTTATAAGAAACTAGTACTAAGATGGTCAAAATTTTAAGAAACTCTAGTACTATGTCTAAGAAGTACTAAGAAACTTTTCAAAGTTAAAGCATTGGATATTATAGCAAACAGATTGTTGAACCTTTATTCTTGAGCAATATTATCTAAACATTTGTGTTTTCGACATAACAAGACACTGTTTATTCCTATATGATGTTTTAAATGTCAAGAAACATATCTGCCGCAGTGCTAGCGACCATATTGATAGTTCTGCATTCAAAAAATAAGAAACAAATCAAGAAACTTTTAGTACTAAAATGGACAAAATTTGATGTGAAATTAAGAAACTTTTAGTACTATGGCCTGATCCAAGTTTCTTATAAAAAACGTGTATAGCCAAAGAAGCAATGGATGATTGGGCGCTACTTTTATCTGCTACGAGTGAGACATAGCTGTCTTCTTCCTAAAATCTGATCTATGACTATGGATATCTATAACTATAATGTGTATCAGTAGCATCACACCTTGCTGTTTGCTTTGCAATGAAGATTAAGATTATAACTGAGCATGGAACAGTGTAGAAATCTCCGTGGATTGTTTCTGATAGGTTAAAACTACCTATCAGTCGACTTTTCATCTTTCGACAATCATTAGCCGTTACCACGGAATTCTGACGTTCTACAATTAAAAAAAAATTGTCGCCTGATCTCTCAACAAGAGAGTTCTAACGACTTACATGAACATGATAAACCATTCTAAGAGTCTCTTGAATAGCTCCAAAATCCAGGGCCAAATCATACCAAAATTAATAACAGGCAGAGGTAGCTAAATCAAACTATAATATAACAAAGAAACCGATCGCACTCTTGCCATTTTCCACAATTCTAATATGGTTTTTACCTTTGTTTTTACCTTCATGAGCACACTTTCTAACCGGACTCAGATGCTCTCCTCTAATTTATCATACCAGATGAATCAGAAAAAAACGTGTGGCCTTTAACAAGCCATGCTTTGGTAGGATACGAATCAAACCCCATGCAGTGAAGTTTATTTTGCAGACGAAAGATGTAATAAGCTAAGGTGGTAAGTTTAGTTAAAACTGACCATTTATGCTCGTATTTATTTGCGATTTTGAGATATACGCATTTTGGCGAAAAAATCATCGCTGGTATAAAACCTTTCCGGTTTCCAACAATGAAACTTAAATAAGTAGTCCCCAAGGGATAAAAACTAGATGACAATACTTTCCTTTTGAACTCTATGCCTCGCTTCGATTAGTTGAAAGGAAATGGGACGTATGTCATGGTTTTCAAAGGTTCTCAAGTGCACGAATCGACGTCAAGGCTAGCGGTAGGTATCCAAATTCTACGTTATTAAAATTCCTAGTAATAGTAAAACGGAAAGACCGATTTAAAAAAATTTTCAGATCTAAGTTAGCCATTCTTCTATGCAATAAATTCTAAAGAAACGAATTCACGAAGTACTCGCGAGTACCGAATAATCGTCCCGTCCCCCTCCCGCTTATTGATTTTTGAAAATTTCCCAACCCTTCCCCCGCTTTCATTCCAATCCCCGCTTTTATTAATTTTTGGGAGAAACGAAACGATGGTAAACAAAATTTCTGAATAAACGCAAGAAAAAGTCTCAAGAAGTGCATTCAACAGAACCAGAATTCATAAGTAAATGTATCAGTAACATCATTGTCCACATAAATATATAAAGGATACGTGTTTAGCTAAGCAAACGACTATTTTCAATTCCTCCAAACACTCGCCCCCCCCCCAATTGTTCCAGCCCCCCGATTATCATTACATGGAACCATTTCCAAAACCCCCAATCATTCTCGCCCCCCTCCATTTATTCGGTACTCGAGAGAAGACTGCATTAACAAAAATTGGCAAATAGCCCAGCTTTTTCTGACTCACATGGTATCCGTTTTCAAAATAAACTAACCTTGTCAGCACTAGCAATCCTCTCAGCATCAGAAGACGTGCCTTCTCGTGGATCCCTGGATTCTCTTCTCTGTTGCGCAATCTTAATATGCTCTTTAAACTTCACAGTCCATTCTCTCTCTAACTGCTCAGCGATCGCACGATAGTCTGATGATATCTCATTGAAATAATCTATCATGCTATTTGCGATATCTTCAAAATATTTCTTACACGTTACTCCAAATTCCCTCATAGAGTCCATACACGTTCGTTGCTTTTCTTCGGGTTCCTCCGCAGTGACATTTGTTGTTTCCTGCGTTTCTTCATAATCAACATCGAGATCAATCAAGCTGACAGAAGAGGTTAATGACATGTCAGTCGGTGTCTTCAGTTTCTTTCGCTGTCGAATCGACGATGAAGGTGATTCGATGTTTGTGGATCTACTGGATGATGATGCTTCCACTTCGACCGAGGAACCTTGGAGGGAACGAAACAGAACTTTTGAAAAGAAATCACAAAACTCAGGCCCCGTCCAAAGGTATCCGGATATTTTTGAAAATGCATCTTTTTTATCCGCTTTGGACTAGCGTCCACACGTAGACGGCGTTTTCGATCACCAAAAACGAAGCTTTTCGAAAACACTCCCTAGAGTAGATCTTTTTGAAAACGCTGTTTTCATGTTGTTGTGTGGACGGGAGAAAACGGAGCTTTTCGAAACCGCAGACGTCACAGCATCGATTACTACGTATCAGAGCATGCGCACGGATCCATAGGGATCACGCGAGGGCATTTTGCTTGTCAGTTTTTTCTTTTATCGAAGATCGAACATCGAAGGTTGCATGTAGCAGCATCTTCGTGTGGACGGGGACCTTTTCAAACCGCTCCTCGTGTGGACGCGGATATTTTTTATACGGATAAGAAAGATGCGCTTTCAAAAATATCCGGATACGTGTGGACAGGGCCTCAAAGGAAATCAGACCATGGGTAATTACATACCACAATACCTCGAAATCTCCTCCGCAGAAAGCTATGAATTTTCCTCCGCAGTATGATATATGCTCAAACATGCGATTACATGCATATTTTTATCTGTTTGAACAACACTTTCTTCTTATTTTACAAAATAAAAGGAATTAATCTGGTCATATCAATGCTTTGGCAGTATGCGCTAAAACCAGACAGTTCTAAAAAAGCTAGATTTTTTGCTTCTAAAATCAATCATAACATCTGCTATACCTGGGGAAATCATTCGGACTTTGATCTTCAAGACTGAGTGCAGACTTGAAAGAGAGCCCACTGCGAAGGAAAGTCAATGACAAACTTAACAAGAACTTCATTACCTCTTCTTCGCAATGGAAAGTGAAGTCTGAACGCAGGCTTTGATCTACCTGCAGAAACTAGACATTCTAAACACCAGTCTTGTGATCAAAGTTTGGCGATCTTTTAAAAACGAGCGCTAACGAGCTGACAGTGTGGATCGAGGGGCATTTCATTCCCAAAAAATCTCATACACTTTTGGTAAAAATCCTTTCGTTTTCAAGAACACTCAATCAAATATCCGTAATAATCCTGCGCTTTTTCAAATGAGTAAAATGCCCCTCAGTTTGGATGTTAACCATGGCTTTAACGAATTGGTATAAAGATGCTTCGTCGCCTTTGGACCTAAACTTTTATCTTCATATATTGCAAAGTAGTTCGTAGGCAGCGCACTAATCACTATGTCTCCTAGAATTTAACAGAATATGGATAAAGGGCCACTAATAAATAATTGACTAAACCACATTTAACTATTGATAAATCAGGGCAAAAACAGACCACGATTTATCTTCAAACAGCGCTTACGCAGCTTACTTTACACACAATTGGTATCCCGTCTCTTACTACGAATAAACATAATTCGTGATCTACAACGTTTTTCAATTTCTTTCCCGTTTGTTGGAAATGAATTTTCAAACATAAATGTTTGATGTTCTGCATAAGTAGCGTCTTTGTCTTCATTCCAAATGAACTTCACTTCCTCTTTCCTCATGCTTCATTTGAGACGCAACAGTAATATAAGCAACCATCATGCATTTCAAGTCAGATGATTGACAAGATTATATTGTCAGAAACAGTGTGTCATACTTTATCCACCATAAGCGATGTGCGAGTGGCGACGTCATCACGCGCAAAGTTCTGGGAGAAGTCTTTGAGCGTGATGGCGTCATGATGTCTTTTTCTAATACAGCTTGTATTGTCGCAATGAAAAGGCGAAAATGGTTGAACAAAGTACGAGGCACCGTTTTCATAACAGTAAAATCTTGTATTTGTTATCACCAATCATATCAACACAGGACTTGCAATTTAGGTCTAATCAGGAAGAGACAGTATCACGTGGCAATTTTTCTTGATGAGTTTTTGTTCATGCAGATTGAGGTGGATTGCGGAAATATGACAACTTTTCATTGGCAAATGCACTCGTTCAAAAGCTAGTATCACAAGGAGACCAGTATTCTCCCTTCTTTTTATTGCTTTTTATCTTTTGGACGGTGCGTAGTGTCTGTGGCACGGTGGTGGTGCTGGAATTCTAAATGCGTTTCCTCTCCTTCACATCTTTCCTCCTTCGCATTTCATCATGCATGCACAGTTCCGGAACCGTAGTGCCTAAGAAGCTACGCAGCGTCCAAAAGATAAATACTGACTTCCCTGTGCAAGAAGGAGCGTTTCTTGACAAATACATTTGTCAAATAAAAACTTTCAAGGAACACACGTTCGGGTAAATGAGGTTGTTCACCGAAAGCAAGAATAATGAAGAGAAATCGTATTGCCTTCAGCGCATCAAGCATAAGCACAGTAAGACAGACATTTTGAAACCTGTTCATTTGATTATCAATCTACGATATTTTAGCAACGGACACTGATTTGTAATTATGCTCATGCTGAAGGTTGAGACAGCTTCCCATGAATAGAGGCGTTCAGTGGAAATCAGGAATCAACCACAAACCCTTAGCATATGTACTCATTAGTGAGTTGGTAACTAAGTATTATACAGATACAGACACAGATACAGATAGGGCCAAGGCTGACTAAAGATCTGGGATTTAAGAAGAGGGGCTTATTAGAAACGAGGCCATACAGAAAGGGAGTTACATATAGCTTTTATGGTAGTACGTCGAATCTATTCTACTTTTTGGTCTGAAATGAGAATATTATGTTTCTCCTCGTCTTTGTAGTTTAAAGTACCGTGGTTTGGTAGCTCCTGTTGGAGTAAGTTGTCGCTCTTGAAACAGCCTCTCTTTGACGACAAGACTGGACCTTTCTGAAACATTTCCGTAGCAATGATCTCTGCTCACCAAATGCAAGGTAGATTAACATACCTTGAAACGATACAATAACATTGAAAATGATTGACAAGGAAACACTGCCGATGAAGCCATTGATAAACCCAATTAACCACCCGAAACCAAATAAAACTGACAATTTCAGAAAGAGGCTTGTGACGATGATCTTTTTACGAGATGAAGCTCTGCTGTTTCCATTAGAAAGGGCTTTGCGGTTTTCCTTTTCTTTGGAACGTAGCTTGCAGATGGTTAAAACTGTCAAAATGACACTAGCTACCATTACTGTGGTAATGGGAACTGTGAAGGCGAACAGATTTGGCCAGAATTTGACGATAAAGCATCTTCCTTTGTTTCCATAACCGGAGAAATCTTCACGTGGAATTGCCATTGCAACACAGACAACAATGATGGTCGTACTTACTCCCAAGACAGCAATAGCGTACTTCTTGAAACGTTTCTTTTTGGAATGAATTGTCACTGGTTTCGTGCTTTTGAAAGTTGTGTACAAATCGAGAGATATGGCTGCAATCCACATGAAACTTAGCAAAAGAGACCAGTGTAAGAATACTGCACCCCATTTGCAAAACATTGGAACACTTGAAAAGAATACCATATTCAACTGCAGCAAATGTGCCAAGAGAAGGGATGAAGAGAGACATGCAATGTTCCTGTCCATTAATGTGAATTCTGGCTTTAACAAGAAAAAAGTACAGAGTAGGAGAAATAGACTGAAAATACTGCAAGAATGGCCAGTTATGTTGATTACCGCAACTGATTTTAACCAAGAAGGAATTTCAAAAGAAAACACTGTGAAATTGAACCAAGTCACATTTCTGAGAGAAAGACATGTGTTAGATAAGAACCTATTACTTGAAGTTAGTGCTGAGGAATTCTTCACCGTGTAGTTTGTGAGGCGTTTGCTGGAAGAATCTGTGAAGTTTGCTGTATCATTTGAAGCGGTCATCTTCTTTGTTTTGGCTGTTAGTAGTTTTTGTTTGGTTGTTGTTTGTGACAGAGGTTGTAAATAAGGCTTTGGCTGAGATTTTGGGAAGGACATCGGCTGTCGGCGTGGTTGTGCCTCTGATGGTTTTGAATTTCGGGTTTCAGGTTGACTTGGGTCTTCTAGTTGAGGCTGGAATGAGTATATTGTACGGTTTCTCGTAGGACGAAGTGCAGTTGTGCGTTGACGAGGCAAAATTGGGATGGCTGTATCAGACAAACCTTCAGCATATGGTAGAGTCGGAGTAGTTGTTTGTGTCGGAGGTCTTGTCCGTCGTGTCCGAGGTCGTGTCCGTTGTGGCTGAGGTCTCGTCCGTCGTATCGGAGGTAGTGTCCATCGTGTCGGAGGTAGTGTCTGTCGTGTAGGAGGCCGGATTGTTGTTGCGGGCGACAACAAGCAAGCAAATTTGTCTCTATCAAAGTTTCCATTCATCGCATGACATCGCTTCTCGTACGACCTGCGGACAGTTTTTGCAATTATATTTATTGCAAGAAAGTAAAAGTTTGCAACTGGAAGTTGAAAATACGGTGGCGGCGTCCCTGTTGTCATTTCTGGATCAAGTGTAGGATTTGGAACTTCTTTTAACGTCATTGCAGGTGGTGGTGGACTTGCTGGGGTCGGTTGTGGAAATAAAGGTATTAGTGTCGGTGACCGTGGTATTGCAGGAGGAACTAGCGGAACTGACGATTTGTCTGCATGAGGTAGAAGATGAAGAGGAGGCAGTTGAGGTCGACATGGTGGTGGCGGTTGAGGCTGACAAGGTGCTGGCGATGGACGTAATTCTGGCTCTATATGTGGCAGAGGGTGTAAGTCTGTTGGAGGTACCAGTGGAGTTGACGAATCCTCTGCATGAGGTAAAGGATGAAACGGAGGGAATTGAGGTTCATAAGGTGGTGGCGGTAGAGGTTCCAAAGGTGTTGGCGGTGGAGGTATTTCTGGCTCTTTATATGGTAGAGGGTGTACGTTCGTTGGAGTTACTAGTGGAAATGCAGGTGGCCGAGTTGGATTTAACAAAGGCTTGGTAAGGGGGGAAAGGGGCAGAGACAGAGGTGCTACATGTCGTGATGAAGGTCGAGATGGCGAAGTCTTTAACTGAGGCATCAAAAAAGTTGACGAAGTGTCCAACAATTCTTTAATCATAGCAGATGAATTGTCCAATATATGCTGACAATTGAAGATTTCAGGAGTCTCTCCTGTGAAATTCATATCCCATTTGAGTTGAATATTGTAGCAACTTTGTAAAATGTCATCCCCAATATAGTCAGGTAAGACCCTTAAACATCTTTCATGCTGTGAAAATAGGCTGGAAGAGCACTGCTGGTCCTTAAAATTTTCCTTGATTATTGCACAAATTGATTGGTCCCTTGATGAACTCTTGTTGAAAATCAGCATTGTAATGTTTAGAAGGGCTGGATACATTGACAGCAGATCAGGTTTAACAGAGACTGCATCTTGCTCAAGAACCTTATCCATTTCATGTTTTACATCGTCAATGTTATTAGCTGTAGTCTGCATTGCTAAATACCTCCCATTCAATAAAACGTGAATGTACATCGCCAGGTATGCTTTCTGCAAAGCCATTATTTGTTCTCTTTTACGAATTCAGAAAGAAGCAACATCAAGTGCTGTCGAGTAGTTGAGTGTGACGACCAGCCTCAAAAATTTTACATCAAAACTCTAACATCTGACAGCTCAGTGGAGCCTTTCACATGAAGGTGCATTGTCCATATTGTTAGAAGTCAAACTGCGTTGCTAGAAATAGAACCTTTGGCGAGAAATTCGCAGAGTCTGCACTTAAATTCTTTCCGTAATAAAAAGCCTCACCCTCACAAAAACCTACAGCATTAAATCATGTTTGCACTGTTATAAACAGCAGGGTAAAATCAACGTAACTGCTCATTACTGTGTGCTAGTTGTCTCACAAAAAACCTCTCTCAAAATGGTTTCTGTCTTACCTTTGTTTCAATCATACAACTGAAATTTGTTGGTATGTCCAAATTTGGCATTTTGATCATTTTGTGCTTTCGTTGCAAAAATCAAACCATGGGCAGTTCGGACACTTGTTGTGCTATCTGAACTAAACATAACCATTCAGTACTCACCAAGCCAAGCAATATTTTTATCGCGTTACAACATCGTATTTTGGTTAGACCCAAGCTTCAAATTCTGAATCCAAACTGAACTGCAACAACATTCCGCCTCCCAAACTTAGTCGCTGCGAGGGCATTTCGTTAGGGTAAGTTTGGAAGGCGGAATGTTGCCTCTAGTTAACTTTCAGAATTGGAAGCGCGGGCCAAACCAAAATGCGATGCGATGATACAAGCATTGCTTGGCTTGCTAAGTACTGAATCATTATTGTTCCATTGCTATGGTTAGTTCAGACAGCACAACAATAGTGTGCGGACTGCCCATGATCAAATATGTATACATATACGCAGGATGCACTTCACATTGTAAGAAGATGATAGACATAGTGGAGGCAACGCGGAGACTGCTTTGTTGAGATTTTCAACAACTTCTGATCGAACACGTGAATTATCTATCGCAGAAAAGGAATGCTTTGCTTCAGCAGATGTGCCTTGCTGCAATGCAAATTCATAGCCAACTTGAACACAGCGAAGAAATGCAAAACGAAGTTCGGAGTTAACCTTTCGCAAAGGAAAAAATATGGAGGACCGGAATAGACCCGTCGGGTGCCAGTCTCTGGTTTGGCACCCGATCGCTGCATGCGCGTCAAAATTTGCACCAGATTCAAATTAAACAGTCGCATGGGGAGTTGGCGTAGCTGCCAGAGTAGAAGATCTCCAAAGATTCGTGTCCCTTGTCTTACCGTTCAAAAACGTGCGAATGTGCATTGAGTAGGCCTTGAAAAAGTGCTTTGCTTTGCAGTTATTTCTTCTTTGCCTGGACTAACAAGTAACAGGAATTGTATATGGCCTCTAGGATGTCCTTTCCAACTCCATCCAGCCTTTAACTATCTCATGAACAGCAAAATGTAGCTGGCTTTAGGCCGTACTTTCCCGTTTTTAGGCGTACTTTTCCGGTTTTGAAAGCTGATACCCACTTAAAGGCTCTTATTTGAAGGTTTTAAACCTTCTGAAAGTCATTATCAAAAGACTTTCAAGCCCGTTATTTGTTTTGGCAATGTTATGATGCACCTAATAACTGATTTTAAGCTTACATATCGCTAGCTAGAAAGGAGGTTCAAATTTTAACAGCTAACGAGCTTGCAACGACATTGTAACGACATTGCAACGAGTTTGTTACCGTTAAAGTTCCTACCACTTTCAAATTGTGCCGGTATCATCTGCTAACGTCGCATTTCACCATTTACAAATTGTGCCGGTATCATCTGACCGGTAGCTAAAATTTGCTAACGTCGCATATTCATCATTAACAAATTGTGCCGGTTTCATGTGAAAGTAGTCTGTAGATAATTGACTTCTTTTGCTGAAAGTCTATGTTAGAACAGCTAAACAAGCAATGAGACCAATGAAAGCTTTGATATAATCATATGGTTAACTAACTTCCAAGAGTAATCATATGTCAGACATCAGCATCAATGCTAAACTTATTGCAAAAAAGGCATGCTTCTATCAGAATTAGACAATTTAAGCTTACCGCAAGAAAAATATTTTCTCAACATAAATTACACGTCCAAACAAAGAATACTGAGAAGAAGATATTCGAATAAAACAAACAAACAAGGCATGACAATGAAAATCTTATCTATTTGATCACCTTGTATAGAGCAAAGTAAACAGACATTAAGCTATTAGGAGTTTCAATAGAAAGACGAAGATATTTTCTATAGTAAGGGCGGTTATTCCATACAGATATCATAAATAAACACAACAAGACCAAAACGAAACGTAATTGGTTACGCCTGCAGGGAATCAATATTCCGCTAAAAAGGGTTGGATATGTCCCCAGGAAGCTTGTTTTATCACAACAATGCATTTACTTGGAATATATAAAACGTGAAAGAAGCAGATGCTACTCACTTCAGACAAGAGAACTTCAATTGTAAACAGATCGGAAGAAGAGTCGGAAATCTCATCTTGAAGTTACACTCTTCTTGATTAAACAATCAATGTACTGCAAACATACAAAACTTGATAGAATTAGGTGTTGCTGACTTCAGACAAGAGAACTTAAATTGTAAGCAGATCGGGAGAAGAATCGGAAATCTCATCTTGAAGTTACGCTCTTCTTGATAAAACAATCAATGTACTGCAAACATACAAAACTTGATAGAATTAGGTGTTGCTGACTTCAGACAAGAGAACTTAAATTGTAAGCAGATCGGGAGAAGAATCGGAAATCTCATCTTGAAGTTACGCTCTTCTTGATAAAACAATCAATGTACTGCAAACATGCAAAACTTGATATAATTAGGTGCTGCTGACTTCAGACAAGAGAGCTTGAATTGTAAACAGATCAGAAGAAGAGCAAGGAAGTTTCTCTTGACATTGCAGTGTTGTTTATCAAAACAATCAATTTGCATGGAACATACGAAACTGGACGGCACTAAATGCTGCTCTTGGTGCTACTAACTATAGAATAGAGAACTTACTTTGGACTTTCTCAGCAGACCACAACAAGTGTCAACATTGAAGTCACTATCTTCATATCATAGAAATCAATTCGCTCAATAACACGAAATTCGCTAACAAGGAGATTAACTCAATTAAGAACTGATGAACTGAAATAAAGAAGAACCGATGAACTGGAGAACTGACTCACAAATAGTCTTCCTATGTGTCTATTCTTCAAAAATGTCAGCATACTTGTAAGTGAAAGATGCAGGCACACACTTGCTTTCTCTGAAGCGCTATTAGTCTTTTTTACGGCACACAGCTAAAGAGTGATAACAGAACCTACTCCAATTCGCCTTCCTGGCCATAAATAAACCCCGAAAGAAACAGTAAAATCTGCTTGCTAATTTACTTGACAAAAAAGTATCATGCTTAAAAAATTGAAAGATACATAAATATATTTGCATGTATCAGAAAGCGGTTAGTTTATTTCTATTAAACGACACGAAGCTACCGATTGGTGACAGAGGTTAGAGCCGTTCACCTGACTGGTCATAAGTCAACCCTAGAACGTAAGAAGCAGAAACGATACAAGTTAAATATTTGTGTTCATGTTCTGGACAGAAATCAAAAGTATAAAACATCAATCAATGATCCAAAGGTACTTCTTACCTCCGGAGCTGCTATTCAATCCTTGAAAAAACCACAGAAGCAGTGTTTTACCGACAAGGCAGTTTCGTCTGCAAAGGTGTCAATACGAGCTTACAAACGAGAAGAAAGTTCCTCAGAAAGTTAGGGTCACGTTCTCATACTAAGCTTCCATCGCACAAACATCGGTGATTTTTCATTAAGAACAGGCAAGAGAGAACTATTCATGGCTCTCCGAAACAGATACTGCGCAGTCTATTCGCTTATTTTGTTAATGGAACACTTCATCACACTGCAAACTACAACAAGCAATATCAATGATCTTCGAAATGAACTGAATTCTCTTCTCAACCAAGAAGAATTGGTCGTCAGACAAGACTTACAAAGTAAGTACCCAAACCTACTTCAAATTGCAATGCAAATCGACAACAAAACACTGTCATCACACCAATCAGTCTGTCAAATTATCAGCAACAATTTTATAGACTCGTCGTGCTCGTCACATATGTTTCCACAAAGTCAAAGATGTCTAGGGCGTGTCTTAGGAGCATATCGGAGTAATCTGTTTCAAGGGTGTTATCAGATCCAATCAAAAAATAATTTGAGACACAGGAGAGATATAAGCGAATTAAGTGGTGTTTTAGATGCTAATCAAATATCATCAGAAAATGTTGATGTTACCTCGGCACTCATCACAGCACCAACGGAAACTTCGACAACAGTATTACAAATATCATCCCAAAGAATACCTCTAACAGAAGTACTACCAAGACCACCCCAGTCACAGACATCATCATTTTCTCCGCCACTACCTCCAACACAACTACTATCACCATCTCGTCAACTGACATCATCATCTCTGTCACTACCTCCTACACAAGCACCACCCTCAACACAACTACCATCATCACCACATCAACCACAGAAATCATCATCTCCACCAGTACCTCCTACCCAAGCACCACCCTCAACACAACTACCATCATCACCACATCAACCACAGAAATCATCATCTCCACCAGTACCTCCTACGCAAGCACCACCCTCAACACAACTACCATCATCACCACATCAACCACAGAAATCATCATCTCCACCAGTACCTCCTACGCAAGCACCACCCTCAACACAACTACCATCATCACCACATCAACCACAGAAATCATCATCTCCACCAGTACCTCCTACGCAAGCACCACCCTCAACACAACTACCATCATCACCACATCAACCACAGAAATCATCATCTCCACCAGTACCTCCTACGCAAGCACCACCCTCAACACAACTACCATCATCACCACATCAACCACAGAAATCATCATCTCCACCAGTACCTCCTACGCAAGCACCACCCTCAACACAACTACCATCATCACCACATAAACCACAGAAATCATCATCTCAACCAGTACCTCCTACGCAAGCACCACCCTCAACGCAACTACCATCATCACCACATCAACCACAGAAATCATCATCTCCACCAGTACCTCCTACGCAAGCACCACCCTCAACACAATTACCATCATCACCACATCAACCACAGAAATCATCATCTCCACCAGTACCTCCTACACAAGCACCACCCTCAACACAACTACCATCATCACCACATCAACCACAGAAATCATCATCTCCACCAGTACCTCCTACGCAAGCACCACCCTCAACACAACTACCATCATCACCACATCAACCACAGAAATCATCATCTCCACCAGTACCTCCTACACAAGCACCACCCTCAACACAACTACCATCATCACCACATCAACCACAGAAATCATCATCTCCACCAGTACCTCCTACGCAAGCACCACCCTCAACACAACTACCATCATCACCACATCAACCACAGAAATCATCATCTCCACCAGCACCTCCTACGCAAGCACCACCCTCAACACAACTACCATCATCACCACATCAACCACAGAAATCATCATCTCCACCAGTACCTCCTACACAAGCACCACCCTCAACACAACTACCATCATCACCACATCAACCACAGAAATCATCATCTCCACCAGTACCTCCTACGCAAGCACCACCCTCAACACAACTACCATCATCACCACATCAACCACAGAAATCATCATCTCCACCAGTACCTCCTACACAAGCACCACCCTCAACACAACTACCATCATCACCACATCAACCACAGAAATCATCATCTCCACCAGTACCTCCTACGCAAGCACCACCCTCAACACAACTACCATCATCACCACATCAACCACAGAAATCATCATCTCCACCAGCACCTCCTACGCAAGCACCACCCTCAACACAACTACCATCATCACCACATCAACCACAGAAATCATCATCTCCACCAGTACCTCCTACCCAAGCACCACCCTCAACACAACTACCATCATCACCACATCAACCACAGAAATCATCATCTCCACCAGCACCTCCTACGCAAGCACCACCCTCAACACAACTACCATCATCACCACATCAACCACAGAAATCATCATCTCCACCAGTACCTCCTACGCAAGCACCACCCTCAACACAACTACCATCATCACCACATCAACCACAGAAATCATCATCTCCACCAGTACCTCCTACACAAGCACCACCCTCAACACAACTACCATCATCACCACATCAACCTCAGAAATCATCATCTCCACCAGTACCTCCTACACAAGCACCACCCTCAACACAACTACCATCATCACCACATCAACCACAGAAATCATCATCTCCACCAGTACCTCCCACACAAGCACCACGATCACCACCTCCACCACAGACATCATTATCTCCACCAACACCTCAAACACCACCATCACCTCCAACACAACCACCACCATCACAACCTCAAACACATACACCATCATCTCCACCAGTACCTCCTACACAGGCACCACCTCTAACACAATCACCATCATCACCTCCTCAACCAAAGACATCATCACCTCCACTAGTACCTCTTACACAACCACCACCCCCATCACGACCGCCTCCTCCACCACCAACTCAGCCACCTCTACCACCAAATACGACGCCTCAACCACCGCCGACAACTACGGAAACACAGACACCCGCACCATATCCCTACCCAGTTGCGAACTTCTACTTTCTTGCCATAAATATAATTGCAAAGACGGTCAGTAGGTCTTTCGAGCAGCGATGTCATGCGATGCAGGGAGAGTTTGACAGAGATCGACTTACCTGCTTAATACCTCCAACGCATCCACCTCCACCAGAAACCAGTCCACCACCTCCAACAACGCTACCACCTCAGCCTATGCCTTTGACTCAACTTCCACCAGAAACAGAGCCACTACCCCCAACTACAAAGAGACCTCTACCTCCAACAACTACTCCGTTTCCACTAAGGACTTCGCAATTGCCTCCAGCTCCAAGTCCAACTCTACCCGAAACACAAGCAAAAACATCGGATCAGCCTCAACCAGGACAAAAAAGTAAACCTAAAACCCAAAGTCCAAATACATCAGAAGCACCAGGACGTCCACAACCGATGCCTTTGCCAAGAACTCAACCAAAACACAAGTCACAACCTAAGACACCAACAACAAGCAAACAAACACTACCTACAACCAAGGCAACAAAAACTGTCATAACTCCTATTACAAGAAACTATACAGACTCTGTCAACAAACGCATCTCAACCTACACGTCGACGAACTCTTCCATGATGACTACAAGTAAGAAGATCTTATCCAACACATCAATTTCTTTCCAAAACATGACTTGGTTCAACTTCACAGTGTTTTCATTCAAAATTCCGTCGTGGCTAAAAGCAGTTGCAGTTATCAACATCACTGGTCATTCATGCAGTATTTTCAGTCTGTTTCTTCTCACTGCTTCTTATTTCCTGTTAAAGCCAGAGCTCACATTAATGGATAGGAACATTGTATGTCTCTCTTCAGCCCTTCTCCTGGCACATTTTTTGCAGTTGAATATGGTATTCTTTTCAACTGTTCCGATGTTTTGCAAATGGGGTGCAGTATTCTTACACTGGTCTCTTTTGCTAAGTTTCATGTGGATTGCAGCCATATCTTTCGATTTGTACACAAATTTCAAAAATATGAAGCCAGTGACAATTCATTCCAAAAACAAACGTTTCAAGAAGTACGCTATTGCTGTCTTTGGAGTGAGTACAACCATCATAGTTGTCTGTGTTGCAATGGCAATTCCACGTGAAGATTTCTTTGGTTATGGCGACAAAGGAAGATGCTTTATCGTCAAATTCTGGCCAAATCTGTTTGCCTTTACAGTACCAATTGCCATAGTATTGGTAGCCAGTGTCATTCTTACAGTTTTAACCATCTGTAGGCTGCGTTTTAAAGAAAAGGAAAACAGCAAAGCCCTTTCGAATCTAAACAGCAGAGCCTCATCTCGTCGGAAGATCGTCATCACAAGCCTCTTTCTGAAATTGTCAGTTTTATTTGGTTTCGGGTGGTTAATTGGGTTTATCAATGGCTTCATCGGCAGTGTTTCCTTGTCAATCATTTTCAATGTTATTGTATCGTTTCAAGGTATGTTCATCTACCTTGCATTTGGCCAGCAGAGATCATTGCTACGGAAATGCTTCCAAAAGATCCAGTCTTATCGTCAAAGAGAGGCTGACTCAAGAGGGACAACAGACTCAACAGACTGCAACAGAAACTACCAAACCACGGCACTATGAACGGTAACTACAAGAACCTTTGATTCAGCGAAAACATTGCACTAAGATTCAAAGATTCAAAAATGGAGCTACCAAACCACTGCACTTTGAAAACTAAAGTCCAAAAGAAACACTCTACTCGCAATTCCGAACTCTTTCAATTCACTACTATGGATTTTTTTCATTTTGCGAGACATGAAGCTTCAGTAAATCGCTTAGATATACTGTCATTGGTTTTACTCGTACTAAAAGTAGATGTACCGTACTACCACAAAAGCTTTATCTAAGCTTCCTCTCTGTTTTGTCCGTATCTATCAAATCTCTCCTTTTTAAGCGAACATTTTCATTCAACATTTTCCCTTAGTTCTCTTTTGATTTGTTCCCATTTATCCACTCGAGACTTAGATCTCGGGTCCCCTTACGCGTAGGAAATGTAACTCACGCTTGTTTTACTGCGTTTTCATCTTGTTTGTTCATTGGTATAAATTGCCATGTATCATTAATTAGATTTGCTGAAGATGAACCAAGTACGGTTCGAAACGTTCAAAACATGTCTGAGTCAATAAAAAAATTTCGTCAACTACCGTTTAAGTCAACTACTGGAATTGTCAACTACCGTTTAAGTCAACTATGTCAACTACCGTTTAAAGTCAACTAACGTGTAAAATATTTTATTCTTGAATGTCGATAAAATGAAGAAAACAATGATTGTCGTCGCTTGCCTCATCCTACATTTTCAGTCGATTTCAGCCTTTTCTCTCTGCAGGAGATTTACGTCCATTTTGTATTAGTTGTACTGCAGGAACGATATCTCAGACAACGTTCAAGAAAGAGACCTAAAGACCAAATCGCGACCTACTGGTAGAGCAGCAGATTGGTAGAGCAGCACACTTCTCTCTTTCCTAAACGCAGAATCTGTAACGAGTTCAAGTTGTGGCAACATCGTGTATCAGTGAAGATAGGAATCAAATGTTTTGGCCGATTTTTGCTCGTGGCCTATGGCCGGAGACCATCAAAGCCTCATTTTCATAGCCAGCGTACAGACTCTTCTGTCAGTGCGGAGGAGCGAAAAGGAGGAGAAAGCTCCCTGTAGAGTCTGGGCAACGGCGACCATTTCTGTATTTTGAGTTCTCGGATTTTGTGGAACCGTCTGGGATTGGCTGCATGATTTAACTATTGTTCTTACTTTTGTTCAGCGTATTTTGCGTGTAAAAAAATCATTCCAATATTTCTTGCCAGAAGAACAAGCTGAACACAAGAAAGAACAAAAGTTAAATCGTGCAGCCAATCAGATTGTTCCACAAAATCTGAGAACTCAAAACACACAATTGGTCGCCGTTGCGCAGACTCTACAGGGAGCATTATTCTCCTTTCGCTCCTCTGCACTAACTGTAGAGTCTGCATGCAGGCTACATTTTCACGGACCAATCAAACGGCTAATAAGCGAAGAAGATAGGAAACGTGTGAAGATTTTTCTAAATTTAACTACCTTCCTAAAATAAAACCTGGACAAAAAGCTGATGGAAATTTCCCGAATTTTTGTGTAGAGATCAGCTTGCCACCTTTTTGGGTATCCAGGTCTGTATTTTCGATAAATTTTCAAAAAATCATTAGATTGCCGCCATTTTGAAAATAATTAAGAAATCAAACAATTACCATGGCAGATGCACAGCAAATTATCCAAAATTCCTTTGAAGTTACTCAGTTCATAGAAAAACGTGATACAATTTTACATCCACATTTTTGAATATTTGAAAGATGTGAGCCCTATGCTACAAGGGAACTCAATCACAAGGTATAAAACGAAGCATGCGAATAAGCAACACAAAGACTGGCTTAAAGTACATATGTCATGAATCTGATTGGTTCACACGATACAATTCTCTCTGTTGTTTATTACAAAAGCACAGGATCGACGCTGAATTTTCATTGCAATGAAACTTCGTGAAGCAGCAATGAAAGGTCACAAAACCGGTGAATTCCACTCCATGCTCCACGCTTCTTTGTTCTATTAACCAATTACTACCGTGACATATATCCTTTAAAAGTGAGCTACAGCATTGATCGCATGGAAGCTACTGGATCGCTCCCTTTTTCCTTTCACTGAAATGATTTTGGCGATCAAAGAGATAGAAATGATCGCACAAAAGGCTTTACGAGCAGTGAATAAAAGGAGTCCTTTCATGCCGCTGATTGGCTGGTAAAAATAATAAGATCCTATTGATATACAGAGAGGTGTCATTTTCTACCTTAGAAGTGAACTGACTTGCAACAAGTCTCGCTCTCTTCTCAGCACACGTCGTAAGGTGAACAATACAAGGGTGAAGGAGAAGGAAGGAGAGAGAGACTTGTTAGATTAAGAAATCGAAGTCGAGACCTTAACACTAAGAAGTTTATAATCACCATTATACAGCGACATGTGTTGCCCATTTGATTGGCTTTCTGCCTACATCAAAGGATTTGCCGGTGGACAGAATCTTGTCCACCGTCAGTCTGTGGACAAAAGAATCTCGTTTTCAGTTTCCTAGCCTTGCAAGTCTCTCTTTCCGCTTGTCTTTTCTTCTTCCCTCTTTCTGCTCTGCATCTTGAGCTTAAGGAGAGAGATTTGTAACAAGTCCACCCTAGAAGGTGATGATTGACTGTAGGACCCAATTGTCGTTAGGAGCCAAACTGCTGCGTGGCAGTACCTTTTTATGTTTGATGAATGAAAACATTATGGAAGGGCTTTTGCTCCAACCGGAAGGAACAGACTTACCTAAATAGATAGGAATCAGGAATGTTGTAACAATAGGCATTCACAATTAACGAAGAATTTGAGATATGTACTTTCTTTAGATTTGGAGTGTTTATGATTCGGAAACGCGTTGCAAAGAGACCAGAACAGCTAAGTTCACACTCAGATTGATTAAAAATTTGATATCTTCCAACTCAATTTTCAGACTCAATTGAAAAGCTATGTATCAACATAAAGCTATCTTTATTGCAACAAAAATCCAAGCTATTATCAGTAGCACAAAGTTAGGCTTAGCGAAAAATGATATTTTCAGAAGAAATGACAAAACTGACAAAATGTATTTGAGCAAAACAAACAAAAATAACATGAAAACTATGTCAATTCCACTTGATCACTACGAATATTCAACGGATTGCGAGTAACCAACTGTGAATATTCAACAACTTGTGAGCGGGAATCGAATCACGGATCTCCTGCTTTCCGGGCAAGCATCTTAACCTTTAGACTACCGTGGCACGTCTTAACCACCTCGATTTTTGGCAACTTATGGGTTGCTTTCGGCTTTCGACTTTTTCAAGCAGCGCTTATTTATAAATATTCAACAGTTTGCATTTGATCACAATGTATAGCGAAAAGTAAACAGACAATAATTGATTTCTAGTTTCAATTGAAAGCAACAGAGATTCTCTATTGTACGGGCTCTTAGCGCTTTCGGATCGAAAGGTAAAGAGCTGGTGGAGATATACAGAGGGTATATAGACAGTTAGCCATATGACCTAGTGGCCCAAGTCTGGTTGGGTGTCAATGATATTTGGATAAGTTAATGAAAATTTCAGCACGAAATCGAAAGCTTGATAGCACAACAATCAATATGCTTGGAACATAGAATACAAGACAGCACTAGATGTTATATATTTCAGAAGAAATAACTTATACCGTATATCCAAGGCAGATGATGGGGACTCAGAACTGTAAAAGAAATCAAGCAGTTCTATTTTGAATAGCGGCTTCATATATTCAGTACTTGATCAAGACTGCTTCTCTGTCCCGGCAGAGGGATACAGAGTACGATATTTAGTGAAAGAAACTAACCCAAGATATTTCCTCAGGAAGTTACAAGGCCGTTAACACAACATAGCAATACTTGGAACACAGAGACAAGACAGCACTTGGTGCTACTTACTTCTGACACAAGAACTGAAGCTGGACTTCAAAAGCAGATGATGAAGATAAAATCGTTATCAGAAATCAAGCATCTAGCAGTTTTAATTCATAGTAGTGGCAATATATATTCGGCACTGTCTCATAGCTTGGTCTGATTCTATTGAAGGATAAAGGGTACAAGAAGTTGCGAAAGTAACCAAAGGAACTACACAAAGAAACTTCTCCGTGAAGTGGTAATCTCGTTGCAACATCAAACAACCAATTCACATTAATTAAAGAAATCAATGAGTTCCTGGGATCTAAGAATTCAAAATACAGTCAGAGAGAATTTGTGATGGCATTGCTTAACAGATACTACGCAATCTACTTCCTCCTCTTCCTACTGCAAACCGCAGCTAGCAGTATCGGTGATATCCGAAATGAACTGAATTCTCTTCTGAACCGAGAAGAATATGTCGTCAGACAAGGCTTACGAAGTAAGTACCCAAACCTGCTTCAAATTGCAATGCGAATCTACAACAAAACATTATCACCACATGCATCAGTCTGTCAAATTATCAGGGACAGTTTTATGGACAGGCAATGCTCTTCGGCGATGTTTCCACACACTCAGAGATGTCTTGGGCGTACTTCTTCACGACAACGAAGCGATATCTGGAGAGGGTGCTATGATATCCAACGAAGGACAAATTACAGACACAGGAGAGAAATTACACAATTACGTAGCACGTCAGATACTCTGCAAAAATCAAAGAATCTAACTTCGACAATGATCATAGCGCCAACAGAGAATTCGTCAACATCAGAATCTCAAAGAGTACCTCAAACACAACCAACACCGCAAACACCTCAACCACAGGCATCGCCAACGCAACAACGTACATCGTCATCTCCACCAGAACTCCTTACACTAATGCCACCTTCAACACAAGTACCACCTCCAACACATACAACACTGCAAACACCTCAACCACAGGCACCGCCACTACAACCACAGACATCATCATCCCCACCAGTACCCGCTACACAAGGACCACCTGCAACTCACGTACCTCCTCAGCAACAAAGTACAACGCCCCTACCTCCGACAGACCCACCTACCACATTACCTCAGACAGAGGGACCTGTACCCGGGATAAATCCAGTTGCAAATTTTTACTTTCTTGCGATAAACATAATTGCAAAGACCGTCAGTGCGTCCTATGAGCGGCGATGTAATGCGATGAATGGACACTTTGATAGAAATAGACTTATCTGCTTAATACCTCAGACGCCCCCACCGCTACCGGAAACTGAACCACCATCCCCAACTATGATGCAGCCTCCACCACCAACAACCACTCCATTTCCACCACAGACTGAGCCATTGCCTCCTACTACAGTTCTACAACTACCGAATTCGGATCAGCCTCAACGAGGGCAAAAAAGTACACCTGAAACCCGAAGTCTAAATTCATCGGAAACACGAGGACGTCCACAGCCAATGCCTTTCCCAATAACCCACCCTAAACCCCAGCAACAACTTCGAACACAAAAAACAATCAAACAAGCACTACCTGCATCCAAGGTGAAAAGAACCATCACAACTCCTGATAAAGCAAACTTCACCAACTATTCCAGGAAATATTTCTCAAACTACACCTCGACGAACTCCTCCACATCAACTGCAAATAACAGGATCCCATCCAACACATCATTTTCTTTCAGAAGCATAAGTTGGTTGAATTACACAGTGTTTTCATTCAAAATTCCGTCGTGGCTAAAAGCAGTTGCAGTTATCAACATCACTGGTCATTCATGCAGTATTTTCAGTCTGTTTCTTCTCACTGCTTCTTATTTCCTGTTAAAGCCAGAGCTCACATTAATGGACAGGAACATTGTATGTCTCTCTTCATCCCTTCTCCTGGCACATTTTTTGCAGTTGAATATGGTATTCTTTTCAACTGTTCCGATGTTTTGCAAATGGGGTGCAGTATTCTTACACTGGTCTCTTTTGCTAAGTTTCATGTGGATTGCAGCCATATCTCTCGATTTGTACACAACATTCAAAAGCACGAAACCAGTGACAATTCATTCCAAGAACAAACGTTTCAAGAAGTACGCTAGTGCTGTCTTTGGAGTGAGTACGACCATCATTGTTGTCTGTGTTGCAATGGCAATTCCACGTGAAGATTTCTCTGGTTATGGAGACAAAGGAAGATGCTTTATCGTCAAATTCTGGCCAAATCTGTTTGCCTTTACAGTACCAATTGCCATAGTATTGGTAGCCAGTGTCATCCTTACAGTTTTAACCATCTGCAAGCTACGTTCCAAAGAAAAGGAAAACCGCAAAGCCCTTTCTAATGGAAACAGCAGAGCTTCATCTCGTAAAAAGATCATCGTCACAAGCCTCTTTCTGAAATTGTCAGTTCTATTTGGTTTCGGGTGGTTAATTGGGTTTATCAATGGCTTCAGTGGAAGTGTTCTCTCGTCAATCATTTTCAATGTTATTGTATCGTTTCAAGGTACGTTCATCTACCTTGCATTTGGTGAGCAGAGATCATTGCTTCGTAGATGTTTACAAAAGATCCAGTCTTATCGTCAAAGAGAAGCTTTTCCAAGAGGGATAACGGACTCAACAGACCGCAGCAGGAACTACAAAACAACGGCACTTTGAACGGTAAATACAAGAACCTTTACTTCAGCGAAAACATTGCACTAAGATTCAAAAAATTACTTACTCTCGAGTACTGAATAAATGGGGGGGGGTTGGAAATGGTTCAATATAACAATAATCGGGGGGTTGGAACAATCGGGGGAGGGGTGTCTGGATAAATTGAAAATAGTTGTTTACTTAGCTAAACACATATCTTTTATATATTTATGTGGACAATGATGTTACTACTACATTTACTTATGAATTCTGGTTCTGCTGATTGCTTTCCTTGAGAATTTTCTTGCGTTTATTCAGACATTATATTCACTATCATTTCAGTTGCCCAAAAATTAATAATAGGGGGTTTGGAAAATTAGAAAAAAATTGGTTAAGTGGGGGGGATTCGGTGCTCGAGAGTGCAGAGAAAGCATAAACCTTTGTTGGTTTGTCTATGATAGTGATCTATGGTATGTCTCAGTAGCCAAAGATCTTTGATAAATGCTTTCTCCCAGTCTATTTCCTAGACGTCCGTTGCTTCTCCTTCACAATTCAACCCCTTTTCTTAACAAATAAACGCATGTGTTTCCACAGCATCGACGACAGGGAGCCAAACCGCTTATCTTCTAGAACGAGCTCCATTAGATCAATGCCGCAATTTCTCATTTCTAACAATGAGGATAACTCTGGATTCCCTGTTGCTTACAACTCATTATAACATCAGAACGCACAACCTGATCGATCAAAAACTTCCCAAACGTAAAATTGATCCCCTCAGATCAACAAAAGTATATATACTTGACGTCAAATGAAGATAGGATACTTTTACAGTGTCTAGAAGAATTGCTTCATGATGTATACTCCGAACGCTTTTCACTAGCAAATAATAATCAATCCACCTTTTCAAGATATGAGGTGCGAAAGAGGGAGTCTTTTGTTGTTTGAGTTATTGCATTTTTGAGGCTAAAATCTTGTTCTGCGTACAAAGTTTAGCATAGAAGCAGATTTTTACACTCGTATCTGTTTTCGTTTGGAAATTACGATGATATAAACAATTGGAAATCATAAGGGCTTTGACCGTGAAATCAGATGTTTGGACAAAATTTGTCCAAGCATCTGAATTCACGGTCAAAGTCCTAATGATTTCTAATTCTTTATATCATCGTAATTTCCAAACGAAGACAGATACGAGAATAAAAATTTGCTTCTATGCTAAACTTTGTACGCAGAACAAGATTTTAGCCTCAAAAATGCGAAATTTCAAACAACAAAAGACTTCCGCTTTCGCACCTCTTATCTTGAAAAGGTGGATTGATTTGTGTGTTAATCATTCTGGTTGTTTAAGTAATTCTTAGATTTTACAGTGTGTTAATGAGCAATTTCATTTGTAGCATTAAGAGGCAGTATATCGTATGGCATTATTTCTAAGGGCTGATTTCCAGCCAGTGGAATTTCTCAGCGAGAGGAAATTATATTGTTTGCAGCATAGGTTTCAAATCTTTAAAAAGTCGGGTGCTAAAATTCTATGATCTTGTTCTTTGAACTGAATGGCTTCCAAGAAACTTTAACTATTTTACAGTAAATTTGCCGTTGGACTTTTCTGAAATCTTGAATATTTTCAGAATTACAGTGTTTTTCTTCTTTTTTACGAATTCAAGAAAATTTTCGGAAAAAAAACTTAAAACTGACGTAATTTCTAAACCTGTTCACGAAGATCAAATTATTTTCAACAATACCATAGTTTATGGATGCCTACAATATGATATCAAGCAAAACTCTTTCGCTCTTCTGGTTTGTGATTTAGAAATTTGATGACGTCACATCATAAAATGAGCTGAAATATGAAATAGGCTGTAAATTCAACAAATATTCATAATTTCTGAAAAGTCCAACGGTAGAATCATAGAAAAGTGGCTAAAATTTCTTTCAAGTTGTTCAGTTTAAAGAAATAGGTCAATGAATTTTACACCCGCCTTTTTTCGTAGATTTAAAGATTTGGAACCTATGCTATTGTTTGCAAGAGAAAATGTCGCGCTGAAATTGAATAGATAGTTACGGCTGAGCAACCTTTTATTGTCTAAAATTCCGCCCGCTCGGAAAATTCCGTTGACTGCAAATTGGTCTTAAATAATGATAAAAATCAGTGATCTTAGAACGGGGTAACACCCTTCTGTGAATTTTAAAGCACTCACAGTTACAGAGTTACGTAGTATGCAACACAAAGAAGTATTTCTTGTAGTGTGATCTTCCAAATTAACTGCATCTTTCAGCATACCCAGTAAAAACAAGACAAATTACGGCTTTGTATTGTGTAGGAAAATATAAAGCCCGAGGTCTTCGTGTTTTATTACCTGACAGCTTCTAATTTTGACTTGCATCCTTTAGTTAAACACATTATGTTACTGTCATGTCGTCTGAGTTAATTGTAAATCTCACAGGCCTAAAGAAGTTGCTGTGGCGACAAAAACGCGTCCTTGTATCATAACACAAGGCTACGGGAAGCCCGCGGAAAATGTGCGATTAACCAATAGGAGAGGTGGGATTCTGTATTGCCTCGTTTTTTAAACTTCATTCAGGTAATAACAATCAGTAAAACTTCTGTATTGAAAACTTGTTATATGAAGTGAAGTGATGAGCCTCTCCCTGAAGTGATGGTGCAGCCTTAGCTAAAGTAATAGTGCGATTTTAGATAGAATAGCAGCTTTGATTCCCCGAGTGGACCACTGATTAGGAGCCTTGGTTGGAAGACCATTCGTGAGCTTGTCAATGAAGAGTCCAGATCAGTGGTCTACAAGTCTCTCAATGGGCTTGCTCCACAGTACATGCACAATCTTTTCACTAGAAACTCTACTAGTAACTCTCGTAGCCTTCGAAATACGGCAACGGACTTGAGGCTGCCAAAGAAAACATCTGCAAATGGGCAGAAGTGTTTTTCTTTTCGCGGAGCTAAACTTTGGAATAGCCTCCCAGCTGAGACCAAACAGGCATCCTCTATATATATTTTTAAAGATAGCTTATGATGGACTGGCGGTTTTTTTTTAGGTACTTTTCTTTCATTTTTTATAGATAGGATTTTTTTTTATTAGATGTATTCATTGTAAGTAGTTTTTAGCGGTTTTTAACTTGTTTAATTTTTGTAGGTTTTTTATATGGAGGGCCCCTTGTAAATCAACCAGTTGGTTGAAGGGTCTCCCTCCCTAATAAAATGAAATATGAAAAATATGAAATATAAAAATATGATTTTAAGCACCAAGCACTTGGATCACGGAAGAAGCGAATCGCTTGTCGAGTCCGCGTTCCCTTCTCACGACGCTCGAATAGTGTTCTAACTGGTATCGAGCTCTGTCTGCCTGACTGCTCTACCGACAAAATCAGCGGATTACACCACTGTGTCAGAACACCTTCGAAGCTACGACTTTCCAAACAGTTAAAATTATGCACATACTAACCGGTTTTGTGTTGTACAGGAAAATATAAAGCCCGAGGTCTTACAAGTACAGACCGAGCATGCGAGGTCTGTGTATTAAGACCGAGGGCTTTATATTTTCCTGTAAAACGACAAAACCGGTTAGTATGAGTTTTATTACCTGACATCTTCTAATCTTGTCTCGCATTTCATCAAATACATTTTGTTATAATCATGTCGTTTGAGTTCACTGCAAATCTCACAGGCCTAGGCATAAAGCAGTTGCTGTGCGTGGTGACAAAAACGCGTCCTTGTATCGTATTATACAAAGCTACGGGAAACCCGCGGGAAATGTGTGATTAGCCAATTGGAATGGCGGGATTCTGTATTGCCTCGTCTTTTAAACTCCAGTCAGGTACTAATTGTTGGCACACACTGTACAAATAAGCCAATTCAACGGGCAATGCTCAAAACGTCGTGCTTCTTTCCTTTCGCATCAAAGTACCTATAAATCGAAAAAGAAACGGCCACGATTTCAAAGTCGCTCATCGGATCCACTGATGCTTGCGATGACGGATGATAAATAAAATTGTTGGTAGAAACACCGCAAAACGACCAAAAACAACAGCGAATCAGTCGATTTAAGAAGAAATATTGCCAATACTTCGTCCTGCCATGCAGGACTTCTTTCATGTGTATACTTTACTATATTTACTTGTTTAATTAAGGACTTACTTGTGGATGGTCTCGAAGGCAGCTCTGGTGATGTTACCTCCGTTGATCTTGGTGATGGGGTAGCTTCTTCTGAAGAGACTGACGGGGGTACAGTCGTTATAACGGGTACGGATGTTTTGACATCTTTCTTTGATTTATCCACTTCTTCATCATCGCTTTCATACCAATAATAATCACCAGAATAAATAGCTGAAAATAAATAAGTGAATCTAAGATGCTGTAAGGGGTGAGAACTTTAAAGATTTACTGGCATACGCAGGAGCACCCTTATGACTCGGACGTTACCCCCCGTCGCGCAGGATGCAAAATTGCGAATGAAGCCGTTGCATGACAAAAGCACGCATTCAATCGAGAGAAAGAACTTTAGTCCGACTGTGAAATGTTCAAGGATAATCGAATTATACGTTTTGAAGTCTCAAGAATTTGCGTCATGAAATGAGAAACCAGAACTATCATTTACTTCATTACCACGCCATTACATCAATGGACATTGTCAAACTTCCACTGCCAAAATAGAAAAGGTGGTATTAATATTTGGAGGGCGGTAAAAATTCCAGAACTTTCTTAAAGGAAGTGCAAAGACAAGCAATGTTTGCACGACGTCAGCGACTTGTTCTCAACAGCTTCCAGAATAACTGACTGTACGACATTCACAAAAACAAAAACAAACGATGGCAAAGGCTGCTGGCCTTTGTACTCTCTTGAGATAACCTTTGCTCCCAGTTTGATCATGAAATTAAGGTCAATCTCAAATTCACGTGAAAACATGAATACGCCGAATAAAACAGTTTACATGCTCTACATGATTATCTTCACATTGTCACAATCTCGGGCGACATCTAATTTGAGACAGACATTCATCAGCAGGGAGTCATAATCAGGCTTGGGGATGGGGAAATGCTTATTTCATTATTATTATTATCTATTTATTTAAAGTAGGCGTATAATGGATAGCTATCAAATAAAAGCTAATTCAAGCCTACTACAAAGTAAAATTATTTCAAAATAAAAGAAAAATACATATATATCTAACATAAGGATTAATTCAGTATAATACATATATACAGATTTTTACAATGTTTTTCAGAAATTTTTAGTATTTACAATGCAACGCATTTATCCTTTTAAGAACCCAACCTGAGCCACGAAAGGTCTACACAGTCTACAGTTACATCCCTCTCCTTTCCAGGTTTTCATTCTCCTTTTAAAGGTGGAGAGGGTATCTGATTGTTTCATGTCATTGGGAAGTGCCTGCCATAATCTACTCCCTAGAAACGAGATCGTCTCTAAGCAGTGAGCAGCATCCTTTAAAGAACTGTCAAGAAAATGCAGCTCTGCTTTAGGTTATTTTACCAAGGAATAGAACCTAATATTTTCTGCGTAAAATTAAAATATATATGCAGTTTGGCAAAAATGGAAAAATGATGTACTGGCAAATAGGGTGAGATAGAAAGGTTTAGGTAGTAAGTCTAGACCATACCTTCATAATGGGAAAGCGGCTCCTCTTGCGTTGGATTCAGGTCTTCTTGCTTTTGCTTCAACTTTGCAACGCTGTTGGAGAAGAATAATCCAATGCTGAATGTCACAACAATACTGGGTGAGTCAAAAAAAGTTCAGGCGTTTGGGGGGGGCTATGGAATGAAAAGTATGTGGGCGATATTCAAACTAACAAGTTAACCTATCAGTCAACGGCTAAATTAGATGAGAAATTTTGCTTTTTTAATATCACACAACTTTAAAACCCTGCAATTAGAAAGATCTCTACAGGGGCTTGTATGGGAATCGTGAAATTCACGCTCCATTATGGTCCAATATTATCAGTTTCAGAAATTGAATTTAATGTCAATAGTAAGTAAATTATGTACCAGAATGAAATGTGGAATTCTTGATCCCAAAACATGGTCTTTCCGGTGTTTTCCTAATTTCTGGGTCTAAATGATGAGCGATTGTATCAAACAAAGTTTTCTAATCTAAGTTAGCCTTTGACTGATAGATTAACATGTTAGTTTTGGATATCGCCAACATGTTTTCCATTCCATAGCCCCCCAAACGCCTGAACTTTTTTGACTCACCTAGTATATAAAATGACTTCAATAAATCAAACAGGTATTTAATACTAGACAACAGTATCCTTTCTGAAACTACGGTTGAAACTTTCAGTTCACCTTAACGTAGCTGTTGGACTAACATAAACTCCAATGCTAGGAAATAAATTTCAAATGTTTGGAAATATCTTCTGCAGAGAATTTTTGAGGCATTGGAAGGAGGAGAGGTCTGGTCGATAGCCAAAATATTAAGTATTTTTTGGGAGTTTTCTTTCGTTTTTCTGGGCATTGTAAATATATAGGGTGTCTCACGAAAAGCTTCCTAGTTTTAAACTCAAATATCTCTCAACCTGCTTATCCTAGCAAATCAAATGTAACACTTTCTCAAAGCATCACAGTGCAACTAAGAAATGAGCACAATTTGATAAAACTGAACAATTGCACCGAAAACAGGGGATCGTCAAATCTGAATCAACGTTTCAGCATTTGTAAGCAATGTTTACAACATTCAACGCATGCAATTGGCCACATTATGATGATTCGCCTTCACTTTTTTTATCTATCTCGATATCAGTGACACCCTTGCAACTGAATTATATCCTGAGTGTCTCAAACCATACTTCGGTATGCAGGCCGGCGGGGGTTATTACTGCGAAAATGGTAAGCATCTCAATCTACATTCTGATTTTGTAAATCGCTGCTTTCAAATGCTGAGACTTCAATTCATATTTGACGATCTACCAGTTTTGGTTCAGTTGCTCAATTTCATCAAACTGGCGCTCTTTTAGTAATGGCATTATAATGCATTAAGTAAATATTTTAATTGCTTTGCTAGGATGGGATGGTCAAGAGAAATTTCAGTTTAAAATTGGGAAGCTTTTTATGAAACACATTGTAGGCACAATAAAATTCACGAAAATTCCTTCGCCTCAAATGCATGAAAAAAGTAAATGTTACGTTGCACATGCGTTGATCTTTCTTTTTCATTGCACTGCAAGAGTAGGTCACTCCCTAAATTTCCGTCGAGGCCCAAAAGATCATTTCAACGACAATATTAGATAATTTATGATATGTTATTGCTTTCATCAAAATGTTAATGTTAACCCTAGAAAGGAATTAAAAATGTTGGATTGAGGAGATGGCTTATCACTTTAACCGAGGGCATTAAGCCACGTTTCACGCTTTTCGAAGTTGCAAATTCTTTGCAAATCAAATTCCATATATATTTCTACTGCTCAAAAAAAATTCGAAAGACACTTCAGCTTTTCAGCTATCATCAAAACGTTGCTTCAGTTCAGAACCTCCAGTATCCTCCTGATAACTAATTTTTCAAAAAGTTGAAGTTCATTATTTTCCACGAGGCAACATGTCCATTGCTGTATTAGTAAATGAATACACCAAAACGCTGTTTTGCCATATTTCTGAGAGAAATTTGTGAGGCCATCATCCACAAACCTGGCCTTTATCTCCTCCATCTTTTTCCTGTCCTTCTCATTAGATTCTTGCAGCCGAGCATTCAGTCTCTGTTCTACCAACTGAGCACCCCTGCAAGGAAAAATTGATAAAAATGTTTTAAGATAACCTAGAAACAACTCATCACCAATTTAGCAATAAACAATTATGTGGTATGCCTTGACAGATATCTTTTACTACAAACTCTCTGTGTGGATCAACTGTCTTCAAAGATCAAATTTACATTTTCCTGTTTTTAAGCACAATGTCAATTTTCTCCATTATCCCATCTTAAAGTAGGTTGGAAAGATTTCCAGCTATCTAAAAAGTTGATTTAGGCCTGCAGGGCATGCCTACGGTAGCATGGGACCCTCACTTTGTGTCCATTCTGAAGGACGGCGAAGTGAGTTGCTTGATAAGGCATCTGGAGGGTCATCCATCCGGACTGACCCCACACGACCAAGTTCAACTTCAGACCCTGACGGAAACTGTATATGCATAAGGCGCTTAGCTTTTCGCCCAGCATGACAAGATTCATATCTTGTCAATTCATTTTTATCTTAAATTATTTATACACGGTGGCCCCATCAATCTAAGACTGCTTTACAGGGGACCGTGTTAAAAACTTACAAAATTAATAATACACTGCTAAGATAACGTAAATATATGAGTTAACACCTAAAATAACCTAATAACAAATACCTAAAAGTCAAACTAAAGTACATATGATAAAAAATAAAAAGGATTAAAATCAAAATTTGAGAATGGAACGAAATGTTACATTCAAAAAGTAGGCTGCAAGGGCTGCAAGTGGTGTTTTAGTTTGCATTTAAACGAATTAAGCGAATTTGCTTCTTTTATATCAGACGAAAGTTGATTCTAAGTTTTAGCGCCACGATAAGATATCGCTTTTTGTCCTTTGCTAGTTGTCATTCTGGGGATGTAAAGATCGTTTGCTGCATTTCGCAAGTTAATATCAATATTTCGCTCAGTATTTTTTGTGAACAAATTAGAAAGGTAGCTAGGTGCAAGACCAAAGAAGTCTGTGATTACTAAAGAAGTCTGTGAGAGGATTACACGAAAGGACTGCATGAGGAGACCATTCATGTAACGTAAGATACACCATTGATAGCACTATCATCCTGTATTCTATCATTAATCATACCAGCCCAGAAGTGTCCTTGAAGACGGGATTCAGAACAAACTTAGGCCCCGTTTACACGAGATCGGATCCAAATGGATCCGTGTCCAAAGTGTAACGGATAGGCCTTGCGTTTACACGGGACTCGACGGATCCGAACCCATTTGGATCTGCTATCCGTACCCGAACGGAATCTCTTTCGAAAGTGATCCCGTTTGGATGCGATCCCAAAAAGGTCTCGTGAAAACGGGTGGGATCGGATCCAAACTGGCACGGATAGGAAGTGAGACGATTAAACTGAAAATCCTTTGACATTTCAAAGAGGGGAAGCAGGGATGAGACAGATTCTATTAGAGTGCAAAAACTCAAAGGATCTGATTACCATAAGAGAAAGGGTTTACTAGAGCGCTGTTAGGAGTTCACAGAATCCAAATGGATCCGATCCTGTGTAAATGCCAACAATTCTGGATCCGATTCTGTGTAAACGCCCCTCATCCGATCCCATTTTGATCAGATCCCGTGTAAACGGGGCCTTAATTCTCTCAAAGCTTTTCGTGAATTCTTTCATGAGAACAAAACATAATAATTCTAAAACTAATCAAGATACTAAAGAATGCCAATGAAAAATTGTAAGGAAGTATCTGTAGCTCCTTTCAAGCTATTAGATAAACCAAAGATTCTTGACAGATGACACATGATTCTTGTGTTATGAATAAAACAAAAAATTTTACCTTGCAGCCATATCAGATTGCTTTTTATGCTCCCGAATAACATACTTGAAATAAATTGACTTGAATATACGATATTGAATAATTGCAAATACAAAACAGACAGCATCCACTGCGAGGCCGGTATTTGCTTCAGACAGGCAATTTGGATCATCCGTTCTGTAAATAGGTGGCGCATACTCTTTCTGCCTCAAGCAATATAAATTCAGCAGTTGAATCAAAACACATCCTGTCTTCTGACGACGCTTTATTTTGTCAATGTATACGCAAGAAGCTACCTAAAACATGATGGAAACTATATAAACAAAATGGATAACAAACACTGCAAGATACGATTCTTCTTAAAGCCTGATTTTCATTAAATGGTAATTCATCGGCGATCATTAGTAACCATTGCCGATCACTTTCAGAATCAAGAAGTTTTGTTTACAAAGCTGATCTGTGACTGTCGCCGATTCTGTAAAACAACTAATTTCTGATGAAAAGAGATCATCGGTGATCATCGGTGATCCTGGACTGCCTTGAAGTCACATTACATGAATAATTACAGGGAGAACAAGTCACAGCATTAACAAACAACGATAATACTGTAATTGAAAGATTTAAGTACCAATGAAAAAACACGACGTTTCGAGCGTATACTCGTTATCAAGTCAACTGTATGCGAGTATACGCTCGAAACGTCGTGTTTTTAACATCTATGCTTCATTGGTACTTGAATCTTTCAATTACAGTATTATCGTTTCATGGTTTACTTCGAGATGGATTTTGTTTCTTACATTGCGTTTGTGTTCTCGTTTGTGTTCACTTGATAACGAGTATACGCTCGAAACGTCGTGTTTTCAACATCTATGCTTCATTGGTACTTAAATCTTTCAAGTACAGTATTATCGTTTCATGGTTTACTTCGAGATGGATTTTGCTTCTTACATTGCGTTTGTGTTCTCGTTTGTGTTCACTTGATAACGAGTATACGCTCGAAACGTCGTGTTTTCAACATCTATGCTTCATTGGTACTTAAATCTTTCAATTACAGTATTATCGTTTCATGGTTTACTTCGAGATGGATTTTGTTTCTTACATTGCGTTTGTGTTCTCGTTTGTGTTCACTTGATAACGAGTATACGCTCGAAACGTCGTGTTTTCAACATCTATGCTTCATTGGTACTTAAATCTTTCAATTACAGTATTATCGTTTCATGGTTTACTTCGAGATGGATTTTCTTTCTTACATTGCGTTTGTGTTCTCGTTTGTGTTCACTTGATAACGAGTATACGCTCGAAACGTCGTGTTTTCAACATCTATGCTTCATTGGTACTTAAATCTTTCAATTACAGTATTATCGTTTAATTTGCATACTAGTACCACACGCAACGTACATATTTTATTGAATTAACAAACAACGGCTGGTAATCAATTATGAATTGATACGAATACCAAGAATTTACTTCCAATTTTTGCTTGTCTTTTTGAAAACATCAGCGGAAGAAACTTTTCAATAAAACAAATATTGAACAAGCATGTGTCTTGGTGTATGACGTCTTGGATAACGATGCCGGGTAAGTAGGATACCAAGGCAACAGTGGACATGTCCAAACGAATTTCAAAATTTACTTCACTAAAATCTGCTACTCCATTGTGAAATCATGAGCGATTTTCTCAAGAAAGCCTCTCACAATTTTAAAATAAGGGTTCAGATTCTCGTCAAGTGAATTTCAAAATGCCTTTGAACATGGCCAATGGTAAATAACACAATACACCTTTTAGCTATTCTACAAAAGAGCCTGGATCGAGCGTTATTTTTATACAATTTTATACGCGAGGTTCGATCGAGTGGCGTTAGAGAATCTATCACTATTATGCATACTCGAAAATTCTTCAAATTGCACCATCACATCGTTCGATTCAGATTCTTTCCCAGAATAGCTAAAAGGTCTATTCCCAATATCATAGCCTTGATATCCAGAAAGCGGTGGTATTCACACCGGGATTGTGTTTTGTTACCCGAAAGGTGCATCGACTTGTTGAGTCACGTTACAAAATATGCTAACAGCAAAACTCCAAGAAACAGGAAATACCTACCCATTTTGCAATTAGGGATTCAAATGCACAAGAGGAAAACTATACAACGATTTGCCAACAGGCACAGAAAGTGCTGAGACTTATGGTCTTCAATACAGAAAAAGAATAGGCTCCCCGTTTCGGCTTCTATCGCCAGCTATTCGCTGCAGATAATTTCCACAAGTTAATTCAATAAACATTGTGGCAAAAAGGGACCGAACAGTCAGGTAGTAAGTCTAGGCATAGTACAAGCATATTTAATGATATCATTACCTGTAGCCAGACTTTCAAAATGATAACAAGGAAATTATAGCCAATGAATGTTTTCCACCATCGTCTTAAAGTATGCTTCGGTCGAAGATACAATGATTGACCATGCCAGAGGAAGAAGAAACAGGCCAGAAGAAATCCAGCATTGAAAATACTTGCAGCAGTTTGAGCAGTGATATAAACTATGCTCAGAGTTAACCAATATAGCTGTTCTAACACAACGATCTGTAACGGATACAAAGGGCGTACTTCAGTTTATTGAATATCAATCTGCAGAGAGCCTAACCGATGGCATTTACTTCAAAGATCAAGCAACTGGGGATATACCTGCCAATAGTTCGGTACTAAAAAGCTCAAGACAGGATAACATACCCTTCGAATCTTAGTTCAAGCATCTGCATGTCAATAAAGATATTTTCCAGGAGAGGCCAAAAATTTTATGAAGACACTAAGAAATAACAACAGTAGCCATTTACTGTATCTTCTATCAAGAAAGGTATCGTGTTTTTCAACATTTTGTTCAGGACAGGGTCAGACATCTTATCTATGGCAGGCACATCCCGTGTTTTTCTCATACGTAGATACCACAGGAGCCTAAGAAATATTGATATTACACGAGTAACGTTAAGAGGCATTAGGTATCTAGCCTATGCCGAAAGCACTCATGATGTTTAAGTTCATATTGATTTAGTTACACTTGCTGGCAAATGTTTGCCTCGTGTCGCTCAAGAATATGTATGTGATTTGACTCAGTCGAGACAGTCAAAGTATTCAGTAGGCTCTTCCACTTTTATCGATCTCTGTGATCAACGATCTAAACTAAAGTTATGTGGTGATTTAGCCTTTTCAATGTTTTCAACTAAAATTTGGAATTCTCTTCCGTCGGAAGTTAGGACTTCGGAAACTGTTTATCTTTTTAAAAAACAGTACCTTAAACATAATATCTTACACTTGCTATTCATACTTCACAAAATAGTTTAGATACCCTTAGATACATGGGACTTTGGACACTACATATAGCACCGAAAATAATAAAGCTTTTTATTTGGTTTCGCACTAAGAAAGATTCAAAGTATTATCACCTTTATAATTTAAGATCGCAACAAACCTTTAAGAAGTCAAGCCATGTCTTATTAACCATAAAATCAGCAGGAATGTAATGATCAGATTTTGTGCTAGCATGTGATGAATGGGCTGCTTTGATAGATTTTGGTCGTAAATGAGTCCCAGTTGACAATGAGGATCTTGCACTTTCCATTCTTTGTCTTCTTTCACTTGCAAAACAATTTTCTTGACAGCAAGCAAACAGCAGTTGGAAGAAATCAGCTGGGGAGAGAACGAAATCTTATCATCTTTCAGAAAACAAGGACAGATTTTGTAAGACAATAGCATCAGTTGCTTTTGTTGACATTTTGTCAAAGCGATAGGCGACTGCAGACAAAGAAAATTCACTCAGCTAGTAATTCAAAACAAACAAAGCCGCACAAATTTCCTAGAAACACAGGTAGATAGCTCCCTTGTTGTGCATTCAAGAAATGTATTTCAAGAACAAACATAAGCATATATTCAAAGAAGGGGGATATATCTACACATTAAACATTTTTCATCCATGGGGAAATATTTTAATCTACAAAGCTTTATCCTCTTCTTCCTCTTTTGACATGATAGACAAAAATACCAATCTAAATATTACCGAGTGAGATTTTTGTGCCCAGAATCTTATTCTTAACTTCCTCCCTGAGGCATCCCCCGAAACTGTTTTGGGTATCTGGCTGAACATTTCGGCTTTCACACTCGATAATTGGCTTCAAGCGCTACACTGTGCCAAGAACAAGGACTCTTACCTAGTAGAACAAACTGATTTTGTGGTTTTGAAACATCTGTCAAATAAAGCCAGTGTACCAAATTTGAACTCAAATGTCCTGTCCATGGATAATCTAAAGAAAATCATACATCATTGTCAATTTCATTAGTTCAAAGATTTTTTTTTGTATTCAATATAAAAATTTTACAAAACGAAACTACTTAAGACGCTACGTACGAGCTACTTTACTAAACTACGAGGACGATACCACGGAGTGCAGGAGACCATGACAACTCCGCAGTCATTAACATAGAGAACATGTAACTAAACTAAAATTAAATATACGGCTACGAAAAATACACATAAACTTTACTGATAATTTCTAAGGTTCGTTTCGCTTTGCCTGTCGAGCTGACTTTGGGCAAGCAGGTCGTTCACAAAATCGGTAAACTGGAGATTCGATCGCAGATTTGGACAATGGTTCAAAGGTTCAAAGATTAGCAACAAAGAGCAGCTGCATCTTAGCAGCAGAAAACTTCTGAAAGGAATGCATAAAAAAGGAACAGCTCGTTGAATACACAGATGCCTAACGAAGTCATTAGGTAAGAGCTGAAAAAAGACAACTTTCCTCGCAGCAATTTGCTTTGACAAGTGGCATACAAAAACGAAACCTTAAAAGTGATTAAGAATATCTTGTCCCCTCGTCCACCTTTGCATTTTCTGATGCTTACTAAAGTTTCCTTCTGGACTTATGACGATGAGTCCCTTGTATCCCTGCGGTAAACCTAGCGCAAGAGGGACTCATAATGAAACAATAAAAGTCTGGCCCTATCTCCTGCATTCGATCGATCAAATCAGGATCGAACGACTGCCGTAGCTCTGTTCAACGGTCGGTCACTCCTCGGAAAGAAAATTCGATATGTTACGAGTCTCTCTTGACTGAAGCGCCATCATCAAGTCAAAAGAGCACAGGGAAACAAGAGACCCATCATCAAAAGTCTAGTTTCCATCTCCAGCTTTTAAAGACTTTTACGGATCATCACCCAACCTCATTCCCAGGGTACTCTTACGTCATACGCTAATCGCGAAGCCGATGAACACCCTTATGGAGTTTATGTTTGGCTAGGTGCGACTCTGACTCCAAACAATAAAGCAACATTGCAATAGCTGTTGCGTAGTGACAAGACTAACTTGCTGTCATTCGAATAATCATAGAAGTTTTCCTGAAGAAATTTTATGTTTGCCATTGTTTTCCAAAAGCCGATCAAATTGCAAAACAACATCCTGTATCCCATAGTGGGAGGTAAGGCAACAACCTCACTCTGGATACAAGATAGGATTTTGTATAAATAGCGACGTTTTCTGTATCAACAATACTGATCTGGTTTAAACTTACTGAGGCAAAGTCCGGGCGGCCAACCAAGAATCAACAAGTATTGCAGCGGTAAAAAGATGCATAGATATCCGATGTAAAAAGGCCAGAGTCGTTCACTGTTTTTTCTTCTAATGAATAAGAATGTTGCAATCCACAATGACTCAAGTACAGCAAAAGCATCACAACGAGCAGCGATACAAATCACCATGACAATGAGATTCATCTTAAAGAGACAAGATAAAACTATGAAACAAGTATCGGATGAGAGAATAAGGATAGGCGCTTGCCAAAATGTAATGGGCGAGCCAGAAAGAAGTTTCCACTTTATTCAGAGTTGTAAACAAATGATTTTTGGTACAAAATTTTTAACTACCCTTAAATAGCAGACTCATAAAAATAAATCCATGGACGTACAATAAACTTGTAACCTGTAGAGAGAACACTATCAACTCCTGTAAAAGAACAATTATCAAAATATAAGAGAAAACTGCAGCTAGAGATAAACTCTTAAGCCTGCAAGAATATCAAAAAACCTGCAAGAAAACTTGCAACACATGGAAGCTAGAAAATGATCTTCTCTCACCTCAAACCCAAAGCAATTGAAGAAATTGTTGCACATGTACTTTATGCAGTTCGTAATATTTTCATCAGCCATAGATCTCGTGACTCCTTCAAATAAAATTCCGGGTTGCATTTTGATTCCTTTCTTGTATCTATAGAGCTCCTACAAAACGAAATAGCACTGCGTTAGCAGAGAGGCGAGGGCTTCCAGTTGAAAAACACGAAGACAAGTCTGGTGCTTGGCAACAATGAGTAAAGCTACCAATTACCGTAGCAACGCGAGCAAAGTAGCCTCATTTTCAGAGTTCTACATGAAATCGAGAATCTCTCAAGTCTGCCAAATCTTCTGCCTTTTGAAGCAGAGGGTTCAGCTGGCCTGCTAAACCTGCCAAACCTGCCGTTTTTGGAATCGGGGAGTCAATGAAAGACAAATTTCCGAGTCTTCAAAGTCTACCGTTTTCAGAACTGATACCAATCAAACACACACTAAGAATCATCAACAGCTTACCTGGTGATGCTTGACAACTTTTGCAAAAACAATTGCCAGCACAATGAAGAGATATCCCTAGAAAAAGGAAATAATTTTGTGAGACCAATTTGATGCTGTTACAAAAATTTAGATGCACAGCCAAAAACTTTGCGGTGGACACTTTGCCAAATATTGGGGAGGAGACAAATCTATGGCTATCGAAAACTGCTGTTCATCACGACTGTTTCCAAACACAACAAGATCTTTGCTCCAGCCAGTATAGTGTCTGTCATTGCAAAGTTTATTCTTATCACAGCCGGTCAAAAGATCCTGTGTATACAAATTGATAGCGATGAAATAGTTGCTTTGTTCCAGTTTTAAAGACTTCTTGCAGTTGCTTTAAGCATTTCTGTGAAACTTTGTTACCTTGACAGGAAACTAAAATAGGTTACATAAGTTACAGGTGAAGCATAACTTTTCAGCATGTTTCTGGTGGTCAACTTACCCTAACTTCCATTGAGACTTTTGAGCTTTTATGCAGACCAATCCATCTTGCATTGCTGGAGAAATGGCCAACCATTACTGGTAATGGCTTAACCTGAAAACAAAAAAATTAACAGTGAAATTTCATGTAGCAAAACATAAAACACTAATCAAGAAAATAAGAAATGCAAAAATTTATGAGCTCCATAACGGCACGACTGGTTTTGGCTGGTTTCGGAATTTTCCGTAAAAGATCCAAACATCCTACCCTTGCCTGGGGTGTTTTAAAACAGCACATTGCACGCTCTGTATATCTTTCTGCAGAAAATGAGAGTTTGTCCTACTACTTCCGGGCTACTGTTGCCGCCATGTTTGTTATGATTCACTGGTTGAGAGAATTTCCCTTGTCTGCAGTTACTAATCGCTTTGAATTGAGGTGTGAATTAAAGCAACGGTTGCTATTGTATTACAAATCAGTCCTTGTTCACAGGCTATTGTATAAATGTGTAATAATTACGCAAGTAGAACTCGAATTTGTTGGGAAACCCTGCAGAGAAAATAGCAATGAATAGCAAAACAAGCTTACAATCCCTTGTGCAGTGCAGTTATATTTGAGGATATCTTCATTAACAAAGCGCAGTTGGTAGAACATCAAACCAAAAACGACAATAGATGCCCAAACAACGAAGAAATAGTTCATCATTCTTTGAAGCCGCTGTGAAGGCATTGACATCGATAGCACTAGTAGTAGGATTGCATTGAATGCTGATACCTGAGGACAAAGATAGAATAATTCATGAGTCCCCAAAAAGAAATCGATGTTAGCATTGCTTAGGATTGGGGAGTAAGCGGCCAAGCGCCTTATACAGTTTTTGTCAGGTGACGGAAGGGCGACGTAGGAGGCCTGACCTCGCAACTTACCGCGCCATCCTTCGGAAGGGACGAAAATTAGGATTTCGGAAGGGACGAAAATTAGGGGTTCCATGCCTCATCGTGGCATCCAAAGTGGGCCTAGATTACCTTTAAAAAGCTAGAAATCCTGACAAGAACACTCAAAACAAATTGCTACTGCTACTGTTACTGTTACTGTTACTGCTACTGCTACTGCTGGTAGGATGATCATGGATTACACCAATATAAGCGTAAATCTGACACATCATGACGTATGCCTATGAAGCATAAAAGGATGATGAAATTTAAATTCATTTCCAAAACATACTCTGATAACGACTCAAGTCAGAAAGGCCTCAGTGCACGTCAAAATAGATCGCAGTATTCTTTGTCGTCCAGCTCTTCACATCAAGTTTCTACTTATATATTTCACAAAGTTTTTGAAACACGAAACATAGTAAAAGGAAAGACAAAAAGTAGTCGATCACATCATTGAGCGTGACTCACTTAAAGGGTCCGTTTCATCCAGCATGCCTTGCATGAGTCATCTCTTCGTTCGCCCTAGTTGTCGCGATTTTCATGGCCCATGAAAGTGGCGACAAAAGAAGGCCAACCAAAACACAGCACGCGCAAGGAATGCTGGATGAAACAGAACCTTTAACTTATTTATGCCCCATTCACACTGCAAGTTAAACCAGCTTAAATTAAACCAGGTTTTCGAGCAGGGCCTTCTGATTTGTCAGTCCAGCAAATCCAGTCATTTGATTGGTTGAATTTAAACTGGTTTACATAAAGCTGGTTTAATTGTGTCAGTGAGAATGCAGCATTACTTACTTACTGACATCTTAGAGGACAGTAACAGTGTGAACTTTGTAATCAAAACCGAACTTTAATAGTGTCAAGCATTGATGTTACAGCAGGATGCATAAAATCAATTGGACCGATACAGCTTAAGTAGCTATGGACGAAGCTCTAAGGTTTATGAACACAGTGAACGAGCAACTAAGTGATATCAATACAAAAGATGTTGCTGATTCAAAGTATTGAATAACAGCAGAAAGATCTCTGGAAATGATTACTCCTTATCAGTAACAACAACAAAAGAGAAGTTCTGAGGAGCTTTCTAATAGGATATTCATAATTTCCCCAACCTGTTACAATAATTTCGCCATCTCATAGAAGGGGAAGCGGTTACACTTTCTCCCTCCCCCTGTTCAAGTATCTAGCACAGATATCATGCATTCTTACCTGCTGAACAACGACTAACATAACCACGAAGCTGACAACTTTTAAGATATGAATCTCTGCAACACGCCAAAGTACTCTGGACGAGTGCTTATAAAAAAGCAGGAACTTATGAAGTGCTGTTAGCTCTCCTTCCGCTTCAGTATCTGGTTCACTATCCGACTTAGGTGTTGGTTCCGGAGCGATGATTTCAGGCGGACTTTTTCTTGCATCCGCTGTTTCGGTTTCCGATTCTTCCGGATTGTTTTGCAATGCTGTATTCAATATTTCTCTTTGCTTCGACTGCTTTCTATGTATTATTAGATGGTTGATTTTCATGGTAAGAGGTTTGTGGAAGAAATGTAATTGGATCACAAGTGCAATGGAGAATAGGGTGGGAATGAGCAGTTCTAGAAGTAAACTTGCTTTGTCGTGTTGTCGCAGACCAAGGTCGTGTAACCTATGGGAAGTGATAATAATAATAATGATAACCAATGTATCTAAAGTTGGTGTTACATCGCTATGCACAGTAAAAGGATTAAAATACTACCCTAGCCAATCCAAGCTCACCGTAAAATCCTACATAAAGAATTTTACAATGCAAAATACATGTCATAAATTTCCGAACAATGATTAGCAACAATGTGTAATGAAGGGTCCGAGTTCTGCTATAAGTGAGAGCCGAATTTTGTTATGAAGATGACATATAAAACCACATTAATAAACTATAGTTTTCTTGGAAATTGTCTCAATTTTCCTGAAGTGATTTAAGAATTATGATGATTTTAAAGACAAATGACGGATGTATAGAGTCTAGTTTAAAAATGCAACAAAATATAGGCCCCTGTCATCATTTGTCCAGTTGTTTTGATAATTTCTCAAGATCATCAAATACAATGAAATACAACAGACTATATTTAGATTGTCCAGGCCCCTTGATTGAAGCACAAAGAGATTTGGATTGGGCCAAAGCCTCACAAACACACGGGATAACGTTATAATTCAAAGGTAAAATGTAGTACTCACATATCTTCCTTGATACCCGCCCCTTGTTTCCAATATCGATGCATATTCTTAAATTGATAGGTGTAGACGATTAGGAGGATCAAGATTGAGTAGATGACCATGAACCACCATAACGGGCGAAGAACGATCTTCCAAACTTTGACAGAAAACTGAAAAAATGCAATGAAATTAACTCCTAAAAATTGTGCCCTGCTTCGGCATTTAAGAAGAAACTAGGCCTCAACACTACATACAATTGGCATCAATCATTGTCTTACTCTGTAAAGACACCATGATAAGGAGACACCGTCATATGGACTTGCTACAAGTCTCTCTCGCGGCAAAGACGGGTGAAGAAATAAAAGCGAGAAAGACTTGTAATACTTGCCAGCCTGGGTCGTTGGCTGGACAGGATTCTGTCCAGTCGGCATCAATTCACAAAAAACCAATACCCAGAAAGGACAATGAAACAACAGAGCGAGGCTCTGCGATGTTTTCTTGACAATGGCAGAATCAAGCCTCGATGAATCAGTTGACAACAACCTCGTCATTTTTGAAAATGGAAGCAAGGCTCGATTGCCCATGAATATTAATGAGCATACTAAGTATTACAAGTCTCTCTCGCTCTTTTTCCTTCTCCTGTTTTCAGCGAGAGAGACTTGTAGCAAGTCCACCGTCATACAGCTGATCGTCAAAACCACCTGCGATCAACTTCATTCACCATGATCCCTCAACCACTTTCTCCTTGAGCAATGTTGAAATCTCGTGGCTTTTGGAACCATCGCCAGGAAAACGCATCAACAAGTTGGGATGTGAGCAAAGTATGAGCAAATATTATTGCTCCTTGCTTTCAAGAAGACGTAATGTTATCACTCGCAGAGAAATTCACGTTCAGAAATTCACAGAGAAATTTTGATATCATCATTATCTACCAAAGTGCAGCCTCCTCTGCATTTCTTCTTCTCTCGAAGACCTAGTGTCATCACAAAGTTGAGTCGTAAGCCATAAAGCTATAGACTTCTCCTTACTATCATATACTGTATTGAGCTTTACAAACAGAGGTCTCCTTGCCTATTGCATTCAATTTCTCCACCAGGATAGATTTTATCGTCCTTTAAGTACTTTTCGAAGCAATAGATAGTCCCTTTCATATTTCCTTTCATAAAAAATGCTGAGGCTGGTCTTATGAAAATTACGATGACAACTAAAATGCTCCTTCTGGAATTGTGTCAAATTAAAGCATTATCGTTTTACAAGAATATTTTCAAAGTTTGCTCAGATTTGCCTGCTATGTTCACCAGCAAATGCAGTGCAATTGCACAAGAAGTCAAATTCACAGGGAAAGGAGTATTCAGAGCACGGAGATAAGAATCTTATCAACAGCTGCTATGTTGCGTGGCTCATATCAAAAGTGAGAAACATCATTTGACTCCATACCTGGTAAACAATGAAGCCAAACAGAAATGTAACCATGTAAAATATCTGATACAATGATACGTCCTTCTGTAGCGCAACAAGCAAGAATGCTGCGCAGCAGACCAGAATCCAGTATTTGGCAAGGGTACTCCTTATCCATTGCATGAATTCTTTGGCATCGTCAGAAGGAGGTCCAGCATCGATGTCTTCAATGTCTGACTCCGCTGAAAGGGAGGTTGCTTTATAATGATATTTCAAATAAACATCATGTAAACGAAACTGGTTGTTACTGAATTCTTTGCGGCAACGATTGTATTAATTTAGATCTTATGAAAATTTGTCAAAAAGGGCCTCACAGCAACCTAAAATGACTATACAGCAAAATCTTAAAATTTTTGGTCTCAAATCAAGCTTACACAATACTATGGCACTCTCTCGAAACCTAAGGTTTGTCCGTTGCAAACATTTTTTTCATTCCGGTAAACTTAATGCCAAAATGTGACCTTCAAGAGACTAAAAGCCCCAAAGGATTTCGAAGCAATGAATGCAAATCAATGGAGTTAAAAGTAGCTTAACTATGTCGACAGGGGCAATTAAATACAGCTTATTGTATTTGACGATCTAAATTGATGAAAGCAATAGGAACGCAACGGATGCATGTCCTTTTTTTGCTCTGTGTCTTGATCAGATCGTTTTATCTCGGTTCAAGGCTTTAAGCCTGAATTGCATTTCTATTGTCGAGAAAACTTTTGAGCGCAAAGAAGTCGAAACAAAATTGATAACTAATCGAATGCTTCATTTTCTGGAAGCTATCGAATAAACCAACCTTTAATTCGAATACACGGTACAGAGATTACTAATATCTGTTTCTTAAAAAATAGATACACCAGGGGAAGCAATTCCTATTACAGATCTAAACTTTAAAAGGTCATTGGAACAAAGATTATGATAAAAACACGTACGTCCTCTAAATCTTCGTTCAGCAGCGTGACCTATAGAAAGATAAGTTGAAACAATATCAAAAATAGGCACAAAGTGAAATATTACTAAAAATTGAAGAAAAAGAAGAAATGCAATGGTCAAGGCACCAGTGTATCAGCGAAAAGAGTATTTCCCCCAAGTTCAAATATATATCAACAAATCCCCTAAAAAATTACAGAAAAGGAACGGCTCTCACATCTTAGCCAGGACTTATAAGCAACAAACTCCTACAAAGCAATTTAGCAACACGAATGAAGCAGACTTGTAAATAAGCCAATAGCTTTACAGTAGCATAAATTGTGCCCCTGTAGCTTCATAAATTATGCAATATGACTGTCAACTAAAAGCAAGTATCAAGCATAATAAAAAGCTGAATTTAGAAACTTCAAGATAAAGGAGACCATCCCATTGCAGTACGCAGTACTTCTATTTAGAAGCGTGAATCGGCACTCGATGCGTTATAATGACAAAGGAACTAATCTGCCACTCAAATTATATGTAACATTAGATATGCGATAACGCAGAATTAATCACGCAAAACACTTCAGTTCTCTTATTCGCGGGCATTTTCACTTGTCATCAAAGTTGAGAAACACTTTACTTGAACTTCTTTTCTTGAATGCTTGAACAATAGGTCTAGCCAATGTTGTCAACATAAGTTCTCCAGTTTCACCAACTTGTCTCCTTCGCAGCTTCCTCTCTCTAACATGCTGTCGCAACGTTATCCAGAAGATCCACGTGAACAATGTCTGAAATAAAAAGATTTTGCACGTCAAACACTAATTTGTCTATTTTACAGGATAAAACAGCATCAGAATACGACATTCTCTCAAACCAGAGTTATCCACTGCACCCAAACGTTATTTAGAGAATAATGACAGAGATCCTAGCTGGAATACCTTGAACACCATACTCTGAGGCACAGGCCTCACAAAGCACAGCAAATCTAGGCAATGAGCCTTGATTTTTACGATTTCACACTAACTGTTGATTGTGCATGCCTGTAGGATTTCTTTCTGGCATAATGAATCATGAAATCGAATTTTTAAAGTTTCAAAGAATTCGAGCTGACAAAAGATCTATCTAGTAACAATTCTGTACAGTTTCGTGGTATGCCCTATGTCCCAAAACCAAGTAGCTAAAAAAAATGTCAGACAAGCAATTCGCTGCAATTCATTGACCTTTAATGCAACATCCAAAAAGGAAATTTAAGCCTCGTACTATTTCAAATTCCGCTGGTTTACCAAACGCCGAAACCTTAGTATCACCAGGTATCCTCTTTGCGTCAGAGTGTTTTCGTACGTTCAGAAAAACGAGTAACGTTTTTACTCTGGTCATGGGCTTTTAGGAGTACGTTACTTGTTGTTCCTACAATAGTTTTTTCTTCCCTTTGTCCCAGTTCCCGTGAAACCACATTTGCAGGACACAGGGATACAGAAAAAACCAGGTGCAGGAAGGAGCAAAATTACTGTATGCTTCAATTAGCTGCAAGTTAGCTATTCCGTTCTTAACCAACCTACGATAAATTTGATATACAATGATGATGATGCAGGAACAACAAATATCATCTTCCTAACAAACTCCATGCTCTGATGGAATTAAAAGATTGGTTTACCTGAGCTCCTAAATGTAAGCAAGGGTAATCAAATTTCTTGAGACCAAGTTCAGAATAATCCAGTTTTCCTTGTTCAACTGGCAATTCTTCGTCTCTTAAATTCATTCCATATATGTACTGGATAAGTAACAAGCATTCTGCATATACCACCAAATAAGGAGATGAAACCATGCAAAACCACCGAGCAAATGGTGTTATCCATATAAGGCATGCCCATAATAGTAATACGAATGTGAGCCATGAGTGATACGTAATGCTCCATGCCTACAACAAAAGAATGTTCTTAAAAGTTCGAAGAATATCACATTTTAAAGTAAAAAATTTCAGAGATATGTTATTAAATTCACTTCATAACAATTTACAAATTGTGCTCTCTACTTTACTCATTTTCCTCTTCCAGGTGACCCAGAAAAAAGTGACCCAAGGAAATCTTTTATAGAAAGAAAAGCAAGTGACCCATTGCAATGCTTCAAGCTTTGTTCTGTCCCTAAAAGACCATAAATGGCTCCTTATTCAAGAAAATGCAGCCTACTCTTGGTTCATTTTGAAATTCGGGGCAACCGAAACTTAGAGACAAGTAAGGAAATTAATTTCCTAACTTCTTGTGCCCCCAAAGTTTTAGCACTTAATTTGAAAAAAGCTTACCATCATGACAATTAGTGCTGCAATGTAATTTTGTCTCATCAAAAACATAACGATACTGCTGAATGTTCCTTGAACGCTGATTGGTTCCGCTGGTTGCTCGGTCTGTAAAGCTGGTAATTCAGGCTGTACCCTTGGTGAACCTCTGAATGTCTGATAACTGTATCTTCGATCGCCTTCGGACAGCAAGCGCTGAAAAGTAAAAACACATAATGTTTCCTCTATTTCATGCTGCGTTTGCATATGCAATACATAACAGCTTTAATGCACCACTTCAGTTAAGCAGCCTCGTTTTGGAAATTTGCTAAAATTACTTCTTATTGGTCATGTGAAAATTTTGAGCTTAGATTCGGATCTAGCACCCGAACTTCAGTCTGATCACATGATTTTACACTGCTGGCAGCTGTGATGTTGATTTTATGACAATGTAAAGTTTAAAGAGATATAAGGAATTTGACCGTGAAAAATCGCTTGGAGCGAGACTTTAAACCCTGAGTCACTTTCATGATCAAATACTTAATAGACTTCAAATTTAACATCGCCATAAATTGACATTACGACCGCTAGCAACGTGAAAACTTCTGATTAGGCTAAGCTTTCGGTGCTGATGCTGAATCCGAATTTGACATCAAAAATTTCATAAGAAAGAATTTTGAATAATTTCCGAAACGAGACTGTTGATTGAAGAGGTGTATAAAGCCTTATGATTACGTAATGAGATGAAAAAGGCAGATTTTGTAATAACAGAATCAGTAACTAAAACGCTACTTCAAAGCGATCCAACATTAAAGGAATTCCTTCAAAAACACATCAAACCAACAGGCCGCAAAGCTGCGTGAAATCTATACAGCCAACTATCGCCTTGTGCACACTTAAAGAATTTTTTGAGGTAAGTATCGGTGCACAGCGAAGATGGATAGCTCTACAGTCAATATCAGCCTCACAGATCTTGTCTCCCGGCAGATCTTGTAAAGCTCAAATAAACCCCTGGGGGGGGCTTAAAATAGGGGGAGGCTTATTAGAGAGGGGGCTTATTCACAAAGTCAAATAACAGGGATATTAATGATACCTATAGTTGACGGTTCTTTTACAGTGTATTTTGCAGAATCAAAACAATTTTTCGAGTCCAAACCATTTCGAAATAAACATGCAAATCTACTTAGATAAATAAATAAATCTTCAACAACCTTAGGCATTTTATGAAAGTCTGGGGCTTAATAGAGCGAGGGGTTTATGCAAACTATTGGGTTAGAAGGGAGGGGCTTACTAGAGAGGGGGATTCAATAGAGGAGGAGGCTAAATAGGGCTTTTAAGGTATCTTATCTAGAAGCTAGTTATCTTGAATCATGAATTTTTACCTCACTCTCGTTTGGATTGTCTTTCCACGTCAACGGGTTCCACCATAGAAATGGCTGTCGTGTTGTACGTGATTGTTCATATTTCTGCAAAAGAAAACAACATCAAATTCCAACCTAAATGCTTTGAAAGACTTTCTCCATGCTTTCTAAAACATCTAGAACATTGAAGCAAAGTTGCAAATGACGCAATTCAATTCAATCTTATTGGCGATTTGTAACAGGTGAAAATTAGGAAACTCACATGACTGCCTCGCAAAGATGTTGAAGTAGATGCAAAACGGATCCAAAGCAACTTGGTAGATATTCAGAAAAGAAAAGCGGATATTTAGTCAAGTATATGTGCTTTATCATTCATTATAGTTATGCGTGATTTTACAAAATTGTTCGATCTCAGAATCCTGCTAAACGGACCTACAATAGAGCTGTAAATTCAACATGACAATACTAACAGCCTCGTGCCAAAACCTCAAAGGAGTCAGCCACCAAAATGAGTATGCCACGAGCACTGACGTAGCAAATCGGCCCTTGGAACCATGTTGGATTCTGAAACTATCCGAAAATGGCTAAAAATTTCGAAGTGTGAAGAAAAGTAGGGCTGGCTCTGTAGCTACACAACTAGCTGCACAACTGGTTTATTGGCCATGGGGTAGTCATTGTCATGGTGTCATCCCCGTAGTGTAGTACAGTAATTGGGGTAGTAAAGTAGAATGTAAGATCTGTATTGTAATAATATTATATGAATAGAAAAAAATTGGTTTACTAGGTAATGAGACAGTCGAGATAAGCTTCACTTTCATCCCCGTAGAGCTGAAAGCTTGGAAATTAAATCCAGAAGCCCCATCCACACTCCAAGTTAAACAAGCTTGAATTGAACCAGGTTATTGAATAGGGCCTTCTGATTGGTCAATCAAACGAACTCAGTCATTTGATTGGTTGAAATTCAAACTGGTTTAGATAAAGCTGGTTTAACAGTGTCAGTGTGAATGCAGTATAAGACTGCGTTCACACGATACTGGCACATTTGAAAATGGTGAAAAATGTTACGGTAGCAAAATTTGAGCTAGCGTTCACACAATGCCGTAACCATTTGAAAATGATAGGAAATTTGACGGTAAAAAACTCGTTGCAGGACTTTGATGCCAAAGAAATGTACCTACACTCTAAGAACCGATAAGTCTCGTTCCAAAAGCGTCCCAAAATGTTCTGTTTTCATCATTTTCGAGTGTTCACACGATGCTATTTCCATAATGTACTGGTTATAATTCCACTTTTCAAAATCTACCGTTTTCAAAATTTGCCGGCAAAAAATGTGCCATTCTCGTGTGAACGGGACTTAATGAGTTTGTTGCATGTCGCTCTTAGTATTGAGTTTGAACGTCCTGTTGCATTGGTTAATTCATGTGTCCACGATCGACTACGACCAAGAGAAATGATCGGCTATACCGACTATTCTTGTTTTCTGTCTTGGATTCAAATTACAGGATATGGATGAGTTCTCGGTCTGTCGTTTGTGGCCGGTTTGAGTTGGAGAAAGATCAGGAAATGTTGATATCGTTTTAAACGCAAACGACCCAATTCCCCGACATCCGGTTATTTCCCGCGGAATGGCCCTTTAACTTATTTCGAGTTAGCCGGTATGTGTGCTTACCTTACTACATTTGTAGCGGACTTCAGTTGCTAATATCCAGTAAACTAGAAAAATGACGACAGGATAAACATAGACAGGCCAGTTCAAACGTCTGTTGATATCCAAGTCGTTGCCATCGCCACATTTTGATACGACTATTGCTGGTAAACCAAGTAACCTTTAAAAGAAAAGAAAAGTCATCAGAAACCCCCAAAGGGGGTACTTGACTAGGGAAAAGACGGGGATGTGTGGCAAATCTCTCCACATCCTGTACCCTGTCGCATAAAAGATGCCCCAAAAGTATACCCTGTTGCATAAAAATTTTGCCAAAATCCATTGTTTCAAGAAAACTCTAAAAATGTTCGTCCACATGATACCCTGTCGCTTAATTTTCTTAGCAATTGTAATACGTTGTCGCGTAATTACGTTGTAATACGCAATTGTAATACGTCAGAAAAGGATATTATGTTGCTTAATGTTTACCGTAAAAGGACACCTTGTTGAGCGGTTCAACCCGTCAAGTCAAGTATGAGATGAAATTCTAAAATTAGCACATTGCATATGATGATTTTGACACATGCGTGAATAGTGTTTAGCTAGTGTGATAATAGAGCGCGTAGGCATTTTCTCGATCTGTTTATAGATCACCTCCATGACTCCATCAGGGCTCAAAAGAACGAAGTAGCACGGTAGCGGCGCTACCAGGAAGGTAGCTGAAATGATCAAATTTCTCAGGGAGAAAGAAGGGTATAGGAAAAAGAAGCGGGAAGAAGGGAAAGAAAGGAAGGCAGGAGGGAAAGGAATGAGAAAGAAAGAAGAAGAGAAAGGAAATGCCAAAGAATGGGGTGGTATATTTGGACAGAAGAAGACTGTGTAAAAAGAAACGAAAGAGCTCGACTTGCTACCATGAAGAAAAATATTTTTCTGAGCCCTGACGTCCACTGATCTCTCATCTCCAACTTTGAAAACAACAAAACCTACCTGGCGTAGAGGCTCGAGCTTGCCAACTGCGATTGGAAGAACTCTATTTGATACAAGTACAATAAGACTACGTGAGTTGCTGAGTAAACAGTCAACAGCACTTTCAAACAAAAGAATGCTTTATTCTTCTTGAATCGTACTGATCGATGACACGCCCAAAAAGTTCCAAGAAATAGAAAAACAAGGAAGTAAACAGATGAAATGACGTTTGGTTGCACGATGCCTCCAAGTAGCAACATCAAGGCTACGAAAACAGGCAGTACATCTTCCACGGCTGCACTATCGGAGTCTCGATGCGACCGTGAATGAGATGAAGTAGCATGGACTCGAACTTTTCTTGAACCAATCACACAAACAAGTGATACAATGAACACAAAGACATCTGGAGCTAGTAGACGGATGACGTTCACCGTGTCTCCTCTGTGGAACCTATGGGAAAGATTATAAATAACGTGAAGCTGCAAAAAGTTGATTGGGGAGCAAGAAATTTATAGAAACCTTGAAATTTACTAATATACCACATAGCAAATGTATCAAAAATTGCTCAACACGCCAGAGTTATAGTTTATATATATGTAGAGAATCTGACGATTTTAGACCGTTAACAGCAGCAATACAAGCTCTCTAATGCCAGTTTTCTCTACCACTTTTCTGCCTGATGAAGTCATATAACTCTACCAGTTTTCCATGTACCTGATGATTTCAACAACTGATTCTTTGCTTTTAACACTACCAATAATTTGAATTTGTTTTGTTGCACAATGAAACATTCTAAACCTCTGAGAAAATTAAGCTTCACGGACAGAAACATATGAAACACAGAAACACAAAAAGTTTGAAAACGGTAGGCACAGATTCACCAAGCAGTTCACTAAAAAAATGATAATCCCCTTTAGAGTCTGACAAGCTTTCAGCCTTTGGAGCAGAAGGCTAAAATAGGTCTGCAAAACCTACCACGCCTCCTGAGTTCACAGTTTTCAGTATTGAACTGATCAACGCATCCTTGAATTAGGATTATAGTATATATCGAAAACAAGGATACTTCACATACTTGTTGAATCCAAACTGCCTTGAAATCTGCTCTGCAAAGGAACCTAAAATAGAAGAAGAAACACAGCCATGAAGGGTTTCTGGTGTACCAAAAATTGTTTTGTGGTTTCAGTTTTATATCATCCAAAGATTCTTTTACATCTTTTTGCAGTGCAATAAAGTTCATCTTGTGCTGAAAAATGAAAAGGACCACTGCATTGGAGATTAAGGACAAGGAATAATCCTGGGTGAAACTTTTCTTTGCCACACCAGAGGTTTACACCACGCCAGTTGTTTCTAAACAATAGGCCTATTGTTCTTCCATTGTTTTGAACATTGTTCCACACTGGAGATATCTGGCATAACATGTGTTCAAGTATGGAAATGATGAAATATAGCAGCTCTCAACAATATATGATAAGGAATAAATTCACACAAGCTAACAAGAATGAAAAGCTAAAACTTACAATTTTGTATCTGACTGGCAAAAGACTTCTCAGCAAACAGGGTTATTTGAAAAGCAATATGAGCTGCAATTGCAATAGCTGACAGTCCAAGAATTGCTTGTTGAAGCTTCACTGCACATGCTGAAACAAATACTGTACGTGTTTATGTATAAGTCATTGAGTTTACATAGCATGGATTTTCTGGTATTCATACATACTGTATAAACTGATTCTAGAACATCTCAATGGACAGATGACCTTGCACTGCAGATAATTCTGCGGAAAACGTTGGTTCTCCAGTAAATGCTGGTCTATGGCAGAAACATTATAAGATTGTGTAATTTTGAGTTTGCAAGCCAGCCCAGGGTGGCTTTTCTCTCTAGGAAACTGTCTTTGGTGGATACTAGAAACAGTATAACAATTCTTGGGGTTTTTCAAACAAGTTAAGAACCATCCCTCTATTCTTCCAATTAAACAGTAGGAAATAAGGAAATAAAGTATTTGTTGGCCAGGGAAACAACATTAATTTTTGTGCTGGGTATGAGCTGCTAGACAGAGTATCAACTTATGGCATTTTGCTTCCAAACTGTGTACTACGCTTTTAACCAAAGCCTTGAAAGGGCTGCACAGTATCAAACTCTCATATAAGATCTTGACAAGGAATTTGCGATTTTGCATGTTCTTTGCAAATTCTCAAAACGGGGGATCTGTTTGAAAAATTACTCCTGCAACTTTCAATGTACAAGAGACACATCCAGGTAAATTATCATTATCATTATGATTATATATTATACGCTATTAGCTTAAATTTAAAGTAAGCATATGCAAAATTAGCTATAATAAAAGGTAATTCAAGACCAAAAATAAATTTGTTACAAGTAAATTCACAGATATAGAGTAAACATTTGAGGTCAAGATCCTTGCAGGGTTTTACTTCATATCAAATAGAAACTGGCATGGCATGAAGTACAACATTTAACTTCAACATTAATAATTGTGGAAAAGTGGTGCCTTTTCATCCAAAATATCTTGGCTCAAGGATCTCTTGAAAAGTAAACAGAAAATTGCTTACCAGCTCTCCTTGAAGGACTTGGCAATAATGGTATTATCAAGAGACAAATTAGATACATCAGTGACAACCCATTATATCTCACAATACAAGCTGAAACAAAAGGAAAATGATACATTGCATGCTCATACTTGGTATGTAAAAAAGCTTCTGGTGTGAGAGGTTGCACCTTTGCATTCATTGTTTAGTAGATCATATCATCAATTATGGTATATGGATGCTTTCTTAAATACTTTGATGTGTATTACTTACAGTACATAGGGCCTGCACTTCAAAAATAACATTTTGTCCTCTCCTGAAACATACAATTGCACTAAAGATGGCAGCAAGGAAGGCTTTACCAAGATGAACTGCATTCCAATTACATATCTTTAACAATTCTATAGGAATTCGATTGGAATGCAATGCATCTTGGTACAAAATTTCTCACAGCCATCTTTAGCACAATAGATAATTACACTAAAGAAGGTGTTGAGGACCATTTTATCAAGATACATGGCATTCTATGATCAAATTCCTATATAATCGTAAAGAATTTGTAATAAGAACGCAATGCATCTTGGTAAAAAGCTCTTTGCCCCCATATTTAGCATAATCTGCTATTGTCTATTGAGGTAATTCCTGTCAAAGATCATCAATGATAATAACAAATGACAATATTCTTGCATAAAATGTATGCTAATATCCTGTAACACATCTAAACAACATCAGACTGCAGAATTTGTGGTCTACTGAAGATCTTGCACAGGGACGTAGGAAGCATCTCAAACTTAGGGGGCATGACACTTTGAGGGCAGCCTTTCCTTAAGAGAAAGGGGGCATTTCCTGAAAATAAAAAAGCCACTTCTTTATTGCAAAATCTTTTGGGGGCACGTTCCCCAAGTGCCCCTGGTTCCTATAATCTTGTACATTATTTTTGAAAGACGGAGACTAAAATGTGGATATCTATTGCAAACAACAGAGTTTTGGTGGACTTTATTTTCAAAATCTTAATGCCAGCATATTGCTAAGTAACCTTTTCCAGATTGGAAAACTTGCATTCACTCTTAACTATGAAATTGTGTCAAACTTGATATTCACAGCTGCAATGAAAGGCTCCCACATGCAAGAACAAAGATCTAATGATCAGGACCGCCGAGAGGGGGGGGGGGTAGCCGGGGCAACTGCCCCGGGGCCCAGGCCCCGCCAGGGGCCCGTAGAAAGAGGAGCTTTGCTTTTCCATTGTATGTTGCAATGGTATCATCGAGCTGAGCCCCGTAAAGTGCCCGTAAGATTGAACTTTATCCTTCAATTTAGTTCCACTTCATTTGAGAAAATTCAACTACTTACAAAACTCAATTGAACCAACGAAGTTTGCAAAACTTACGATATGACAAATTAAAACAAGATTGATAAGATATTACAAAATTACTTCAAGACTGCATATATTTGTATGGAGAAGAACTTTTCTAAAGGAGGAGCTCTCTCAGTAGATAAAATAATCGAGGAGAGAGAAAACATTTTGAGATTGATTGTTGAAAAAACAACTAAAACTAAAAACTCTAAACTTGATAATTGGAAGAGAACAGATGAAAGTTTAGTCGACGACGAAAACTGATGAAGGAGATTGTTTAATTTTGAAGGGAATTTCCAAGATTTAGCTAGCACCAGTGTACCTAATAGATCATTCACCATATTGCAAGGTGTTATGACGTGTGGCCTTGTCCTTTGCTCTTTGCGATAATATCACATTCCTCTCTTCGTTATATACCGGGTAAGCCAGAAAAAAGTTCACACTTTCAAAAATTCGCAGCACCAAGACTACATCACAAAAAAAATTATTCAAATTTCAGATCGAAGTATTTTTGTGATTTTTCTTGCTGTCTTACCAGCACTAGAAGTATAAGTAAATTCAGCTTAAAAAATCGTATGCTTGGATTATCAGTGAAAGAAGGCCTAAAACATCGATCAAATCGCAAGGAGTCTCCTCGCAGAGAACAATAGGCAATGGGCTTTACACCTCTCTCAAGAGTTTTAAGATGTAGATTTTGAAACAATTGCTAAGGATTTTCGATTGAATGGTAATTAATGTACAGAGGATAGCTACCCATGAGAAATTGCATTTTCTTTATTGTTCTGTGAGAGGAGTCCTTTATCATTAGATCAATGTTTTAGACCCTTATCATTTGATCAATGTTATGTTTTGGACAATGTTTCAGTCATTTTGCAATCATGGAGTTTTTTGAAAGTTAAATTTACCTTTAGTTCTAGTGATTGTAAGACACCCAGAAAATCACAAAAAATACTTCGATCTTTTGGCTTTTAACCCAAATTTGAATCACTTAGATCCGTGAAGTATTCTTGAAGCTATGAATTTTCAAAACTGGGAACTTTTTTCTGGCTCACCCGGTATGTTCTTGCCTTACATTACTTTGAGGCTAGGACATTGCTTCCAACTATTAGTTTCAAATTCCATAAAAACATCCACAATTTCGATTGCATCGTCAATTTTTCTGAGAAATGGTAGAAGATATGTGATTTAACTGTGTTGCGAAGACTTCCATTTTAGCACTGGAGAGCAAAGGGATTTTGCGGAGTTTCAATGGATTTTTCTTCAAGAGAAACGAATTTTGCCAAAGTAGCATATGGCGTTTGGGAGTGAAATGCCCCTCCTTCTAAGCAAACGTAAAGGATGCTTCTTCAAAATTTGTCCTCGCACTTTGATTTATACAATAGTGGTCACAAAATTATCAACGTTTCCTTATTGCCAATGGCGAGCATGATGTGTTGGGAGATTCATTCTAAGCCAAAGTAAAGGGCGTGGCCTCAAAAAGTTTCCTGGGGGCTTGGGCCCCAGAACCCCTTCATTTTACTTTCCTCACTTAATTTACCCTAGCTACACCGCTGCACAATCTTCACGAAATTCTCCAGTGCACTTATTAGGGAATATATTCATATATATCTAGATCTAGCCTGTCAAAGTAAAGACTATAAAATTTTCAAGAAGCAAATATGGGTTGATAAAATGATAGACAATAAATGAGAATGTTGTGGGATGGACTTCCCTATCCAAAACACTTAGACCTTCACTAAGAAACTTCATTTGCAAATGTTAACTAAAAAGAGTGCAAATTCAATATCAATTTTTGTAACGACTTGTATGTTTACTAATAAAATTAAGTTAAAAATTGAATTGTCATGTATCGCTGTCAAGCAAGGGGCCCGCATCCACTTGCTGCCCCGGGGCCCAGGCTTGCTCTCGGCGGCCCTGCTAATGATAATTTTGCACCTCCCACAGCTTTTTGAAGTCTACTCACATTGGCTAACACCTTCAAATTTTTTTCACTGGCTACTTACTACATGTAGGCCTCACGAATGTTTTCCAACCTGGAACCTTACAATTACTGGCATAATATATTTTTTCAGATTTCTATAAGCTTAGCTTGTCACATATTATAGTTCGTTTTGATGCATATCTTGGCAGAGACATGACTCACCAATTCCAGTATGGTTTCTCTTGACAGAACAGTAAAACCAACTCACCTGCAAGTAACGTGACTGGCAACGCAAATCTGTAAAGCACAGCTCTAGCAGTATCTGACCCCATCCTTTAGTTGTGTCCCTTAAGAATGTACTTTTTTCCTCTTTGTGCAATTAGCCTACATCTACTTGAAAATACAAGATGATCATGGCACTTTTACAAAATCAATTGATTCTTTTGAGTCCATTATCTTGATAATGTCCATGAATTATCAAGGCCTGCCTTCAAGCCTATTAATTTGGAATGCCAACCTGTTACGAAAGTGAATGTCAATGGAAATTGTTATTGTGGTTCTTGCTGGTATTGTACAAAGAGGATGCAAGCAAGAGTTTGCAAGCAATCAATTTGTTTGTCTGAACTCTTTCTTGTTTACTTCCAAAAACAAATAATCTTGATGATTTCAGTTTCGTAGAATGTAACCAAGCTTATTACGTGGCTTTATTTGAACAGCTTTCTGTTTCACTTCGTTTATGATGCCTTTTGCTTCCATTAGCTTGATCAGGCTTTATCAAGTCAGCGATCTGTTTAGTTAGGCCCTCCTCTTGCAGGCCTAAAATAGTGGTCAGCCTTGCTGCTTCAGCTCTTACCGCTTCTCTTGCCTAATGCAGGCTTGAATGACACTAGCAATTCTTGCATAATATATCGAAGTCTCTATTGTTGCAGTTACAGGATATAATAGTGATTGCAAAGTCCGATTTATTTTAATTTCATGTGATGTTTTGGACGCAAAATCTTCACCATGCGATTTCTCTTCTATTATCTCATAGATGCGCGCCCACATGCAAAAGAAATGTTTGTCAGCGGTTTCGCTTTTGGCGGGTCATCTGAAGTTCAAACACAGGGGGTCAAGGAATGTAGCTACCAACAACTGTCAAAACGCTGTTGGAAAAGGTTGGTTGGTAACGAAAAGACGGATTCACAAGATGATAAAAGAAATTTTTTAAATAGAATTTTAGTGCAAAAAATGTAATCTCGTATTTTGTCATACTTTCTTATCTCAATAAATTTGCGAAAAGGAAAAATTGTGGAACACCCTTCACATTTCCGCCTGACATCTGAGCCCATCTGAAGTGAAGGCATAGTCACAAGAGGGACAATGGTGAAGATAAAGCAACCCCTAGTCGATGAGTCATGACACTCAAGTCTTGTCTGCCTGAAAGTTTGGCTGCAAAATCACATGAATAGACTTACAAGGCAAATAAAAAAAGTTGTAAATTTCGTCCGAATGTTCTCTCGTGGCCCACAGTTATGCACTATTTACAATGAATATTCATAGCTCAGGTCTTCAACAGATCAATTACACTAGCAAACTAGGTATAAAGCTATGAGGGATCTGGCTTGGAGATTTCGTGGGTAATCTTGCAAAATTTCCTCCGACGAGAACTCAAATCTTCCTCCAATGGGCTAGGTGCATTTTACGGGGAGGCTGTAGCTCCCTCTAGGCCTCCCCTGGAGCCACCACTGGAATCAAACAGATTTCCATAAAAGCAGATCTATGTAGGTTCTCAAAGATTAGGTAAAAGATATCCTCTTCTTTCCCTCAGCAACAATATTCTCGTACGAAATTTGCTCCCAGGCACAAACAACTTTTAAGAAGCCTGATTTTCATTTTCGTATTCCACTGTTATGAGTTACATCTGGCAGAAACAACCTATTACAAATCAGAGGTGCACAATGTCAAAGGGGGAGCTTTGGGGTTTCATGGGTTGCGGATTTTGCCAACTTTAACCATCGGGTTTCAGGATTTACGTTTAAATGGCACAGGTTTTCGTGTTTTACATGTGTCACAGGTTGTGGGTTTGGCCATTTTTTGTGCTCGGATTTCAGTTATTTCATCCAAAATGTCTTTTTTCCAAATTTTCAAAGTCATACAGTCCACGTAGCTAGAGACAGAAAACCCGCCTTTCAAATGCTTAAAAACGAGGTGAAGAGACTAGTCGGTGAAAACGAAAGTACTGGAAATAAGCAAGGCTACTGGCAAAAATTCGACATTTTTGTTCAGCAGTGCATTTTCGGGTTTTTGCTTTATAGCTTGCGGGTTTTCGGGTTTTTGTTCCGGGTTTGTGGCTTCTGTTTCCCCTTAAAGCCCCCCTCATGTAACATGGGAACCAGCGCTTAAAACAGAGCACAGGGCTATGTCACTCTGGCCAGTAATCAAACGAGAAGAGCGAAAGAAGTTGAGAAAAACCTTTCAAGTGTCCTCAATAAATAATGAATATCTACAACTGGTAGAATTTGTGCACAAGCAAATCTAACTCGCAATATTTTCAATAATCATGGATTTTATAAAGAATTAATAGACAATATATTATCTTTAAAGTCATGCTTTTTGCTGCACAAAATGAGCTCCAAATAAAAGTCGATGATAAGATATTACATTGAAAGCAATTGCTGATTTTTAGCTATTCCCTCGAAAGAATCAACAAAACTCTATTTTTCAGAAGGAAAATACATGCTGGAAGCAAAGCGTTCTTAAAGGTAACTTTAAAAATTTTCAGTAAAAACTTGGCGGTAGTTGGCAAAGAAACGAAATTTCCTAAGTCTTCGACCAACTGGAAGCGTGAGAGAACTGGGTTCTCATCATTTCTAAACAGCATTCGAAATTAGTTTCTGCGACACTGGCAAGCGAAGGTTATCAAGGCAGTGCCCTTGCCCTTACTCTCGAAATGGCCAGGACTGGTGATTTTTTAGCCTGGAATTGCAGAGATTTCGTGCTATTCTCACTCTAAGTTTAGCAAGTTTGACAGGAAGAGGATTCGAACCACCAACAAGGACTCGGGCTGGATTGGTAGTTAAGCACGCTTCCACATAACCATATCCTTGATCACAAACAAAAAGAGTTTGAATTAATTCCATACATTCCACGCAGTAGACTGGGAGCGAATTCTGTCCAAAGACTACCCACGCAGCTTCTTGTTCAAAATTATGTGAAGTCCATTTTGGCACAAGTGGTTTTACGTTGCTTGTTTAAATGGACAGAGCCACTGGAACAAAGAGAAGTGCTCTGGGCCACTTTCTTAAAAGCGCCACTTCGAAATCTGTGCTATGGATGCGAGAATTATTTGTACACTAATTCAATTACATGAGTTCGTCTTCAAGTTCTCTTCGTTTCTGTTTTGACATTGAAGGTGCAATAACCAAATCATCGTCATCCTCATCATCATCATTGTCATTCAATGATGGTCTCTGCCATTGTGAAGACGAGGCTCGAGCTGTTATCAGTGATTTGTCTTGCTTCTGCAAAAGAAACTGAATTAGTTCAGAACAATATTAGTACTCCTGAATTAGTGAAGAACAAAATTGAATACAGAAGTATTTGTGCTCAGCAGATAAAGATTTAAGGATTTTCTGAACTGATCTCTTGTTTTGAGCCGCATTCTACCACAATCAAACTTTTCTGCAATTAAACTCATCGGCTATTGTTAGCAGCAAGAATGCTGCTGTTCAGCGAGGAGCACCGAAATTATTTGAAAAGATCCTATTTTTCCATGGGTTGTTAGACACAACAGTCGAGTTTCACGTCCACTGCTTTGTTCTTTTGCGGAGGGAAAATCATGTACTACTACGGAAACTCTGATACCTCCTCTAAAGAAAGATATAAAATTTCCTCCGCAGTAGCACATATACTCAAACATAACTCCAATGTCTAACTACCCATGATTTATCTGGATATTTGATTGAAGCATTCGGGACTTCCGACTTTTGGCATGCAGTCCAAAAAATATTTTATCATCCAAGTGCCAGCATACAAGTGGTTTATTGGTTGAGATTCCACATATTGCACTTATTCAAAAAATCCACTTCAAATGGTCCCTTGCATTTAATCAACTTTTGGCATTTCAAAAAAGGCTGTTTGCGCAGCTTGCACAACATTGACGAAAGCATGCGTAGGGGTTTCCTTTGCTCTTTTTGGGGATTACCCCCCACTTAGCTCCGATCAAATTTACAAGTTACATGTGACTTACTCTTCAATCCTACTGTAAATCAGTGAATACGGTATAGTTTACCTTTCCATTGGTGTTTCTTTGTGACCCACTTGACGCCCATCTGTCTGCTAACCTCATTGATTCTGAAAGAGTTTCAAAGAACTATGTTAAAGAATTAATGAACTTCACACAGCACTTGCAAGGATCCACGGCAGCGAAACTAGATACCCTATAACAGTAGGACTAAATCTGAATGTAAGAAATGTTCTTTTGTATTGCAGTTAGGAAATATCGCACAAAGAAAAGTCTGTATCATCATTCTGAGTACTGACAAAAATGCATTTCTTCAGGCGACAAACTCCCCTGAACGGGTGAGAGACTTCTGCAAGAACTATCCCTCTATTAGCGGGGTGAGTGGCCGAGCGGCTTATGCAGTTTTCGTCAGGTGATTTAAATGAAACTCAGTCGAGCGAAGTCAAACTCCCGAAAGGTGACTTCGGAGGCCTGAACTCGCAACTCACCTCGCCGTCCTTCGGAAGGAACGTCATTCTGGTCGTCCCATACCTCACCGCTGCATGAATAGTGGGCCTGAATTAGCTTTGCGTTGCTAGATAGGTTCACATGGCGAATAGTTTTTCTCGCAAGAGAGCCTACACTAGACATTTGTCGCATATCGCGCTACGTTTGTCAGCTGATGGAAAACAGGTTTATCGGGCTACACAGCAGTTTTGAATAAAAGACCAAAATATTTGCCACTGTAATAGGGACAGGGAGACTATAGCTCTCTGGCGCTAAAACTGGTTATAAAAAGTCATTAGCTATCTTAATTCGTAAAAACCTGTATACAAACCCTTTCTTCGTGTATCACTCTCCCTACTTTTCCCCGTTTGCTTGGTCGATGAATTCTTTTTGGCCGATAGCCTGTCGCTATTCTTCCTCTGTGATGACGCAGTAACGACATCGTCATCCTCAGTATCGCTTAGAAATTCAGCTAAATTCGATTTTCTCATGCTTCCCCAGGATGTAGAGCCTTTAGCTAAATTGTTTAGTGATGGCTCGCCTATAAATTGAATAACATAAAATTTGAAAGGTTGCATGTGCAGTCTATTTCTGTATTCAATATTTGCGAAATTACGCCAAACATCCAATCAACTCCTGGTATATAACATTTCCACGGAGTAAGCTTTTATATATGAAATATTCCATTTCACTTGAGACAGAGACCAATGAATTGCGGGAGCAAGGGATCGCGGCTCCCAGGAAACTTTGGGCAAGACTTTTCCGAAATTTTCAGGAATTTGCAGGAAATTTTCCTAAAGCGCTAGATCTTTGAAAGAAAAAGGCTATATTTTGTGCTGCCGTCAAAACACAACAGCCTGTCATACTCATTATGTAGAAAGCAAATTGAATTGCTGAAATATAAACCGTGTAATATTTGACGAGTTAATGTTCAGGTTCATTAGTTGTTTAAATTTCTCCAAAAAACAATCAACACGAAATAATAAAAAACAAGATAAATTAATGTAATGTAATGGCATACAACGAAGAAAGTACAAACATAGAACTCAAAGGAGTTCTTGACATTCGAGTTATCACTTTGCAACCGTGTTTCATCGCCCAAGCTTTGCTCTTTTGCGAAGGAATGAATTCCTTACTACTATGGAGGAGCTAGACATCCTCTGTAAGATATGAGTTGTCCTCCGCAGAAATGTCAATGCTGAAAAATAACAGCGGTATCTAAATACCCATGACATGACGTCATCCAGAAAGCCACTAAGATCTCAGAATTGAGGCAAAATAATGCAAACGCATTCTTCCTTCGAATGCATTTCTAAAGTAATTTCATTCTCAAGTGTGAGCTATAACCATGCTTTTGAGTGAAAACACCATTAAGACAGGACAGCAAGCCACAGAAATTACCTTTCTTGTGTTTCTCTTCACGTATGCTAGACATTCTTACTGCAGGACTGTGACTTTCTTGATATCCTCTTTGCTTTGAGTCTGTCTTATATCTCGATAAATACGATTGTTCAAATCTGTCATTGCTATTCAGACTAGTTGAACTCCCAATAACGACATCATCATCATCATCATCACTATCTTGATCTGCCTCCACACTATATCGGTCATTCCCACGCAGGGATCTCTTGCGAATGGATTCCCCTGGTATAATAAGAAAAACCTTAAAGGAAAAGTTTGGGGTTTAAAAAATTGTTGATCATTCAAGATATTACACTGTTATGAATGGTGTGTAGTACCTTTTTCAATTGTTTTCTCTTTTAATCTGCGAAACTATATATTCAATCTGCTAAGGAGTGCGAAATGACGTAATTTCATATGACGTCACTTCACGTTGATCTGAACGAGGCTGCAAAATGTGTTGATATTATACCACCCACATTGCTAGCCTCCGTATCGCGCCTTCGCATACTCGTACAAAATACAAAATGGCAACGATATTTGGCCTAACTTGCGAAGATCCATCGTCCAATTTATGATAGTTCGAGGCATTTAAACTTGGAAAGAACTCACGATTGGTGTTCAGCAGTTGGTAAGGTTGCTTTTTAACAATAATTTTATCAACCACGGGCTTGCACTTTAACACAACAGTTAACATGGGCCTTCTTTTAAGAGGGATTAAAAAGCATGAGTCTCGGTTGACCGTATTAACATCATAAAGGCAAGGGAAAAAACGGACTCGAGTAATCGGTCTACCGATATCCTAATAAATTTTCATGAAATTGTACCACTTTGGTTGGCAAACTGATAACATATGCATGACATATAGCACTGTCTTCAGCCTGAATCAAACAAACTTTATTTCCGACAATATTTGCAATTTGAAAGTGACTTACGTTCCATAGAAGATCGTGTTGTATTTTCTTTACTGAGGTGAAAGTTCCGTTTGTACGAATTATTTGGCGAAACGGAATTACCTCGCCGGACTGGGATGGGTTCTCCAGTGTCGAAAGATCTGCAAATATGACACAAAAGTCTCACATTACTCGATGAGTAAGGGGAGCTAAAAAGAGTGGATGACGGCTCTTCTCGATGAAATTACAATTGTTACAATACACCTAATACCCCATTCCCAATGGCAAGCTATACTGCTTTATCTAAGTAATGTTAGATTCCAACCAATCAAATCTATTTGATCCGTTGGACCGACCAATTAGAAGACTCCATTCGGTAACCTATTTAGTTTAAATTTGTTTTGCTTGCCAGTGTGATAGGGGGTATAAGATTGTATGTGAATCAATGAATGGAGATCTGCAACACCTCTTCACAACTGAAAGTTGCCTCCGCTTCCCTTTAAGCACATTTAACAGCCATTTTAATCCCAATTCTCAGTGAAAACGAAAATCATCTGTCCTGCAATCGTAGCGCTCATTTTAAAAATCATTTGCTTTAACAGAATAGGCGAATCAACGGCATTTTACAGCTAATGCGGAAAATTTCCAGAAAAAGAAAACAAACTTTATGTTGCCTGCTGGCGCGTTCAAGCAACTTTACCACTGGTAGCTGAAACCACACAAAGAACTATTCGTTATCCACGGTGAACATTCAAAATCAATCAAATCAAACAACGATTACATTTGTTTTTAGTCCATTTTCTTGACTCACAAATCTCACGTTTTTATTACGATTTAGTGTCTCTACTTAACGGAGCTCTGTTGGAATTGCCTCGTTTCCATACTACCCAACTAAATGACCTTTTTTGCCTCGTTCTCCTGCTGACTCAATTCAATTCCACGAAAAGGATTTTTTGTTTTGTGGGGCCTACATTTACATAGTATGAAATATTTAAACTTTTTAATTTCATTGCATTTTAGATTTTTTAACCACAGTTACCCCGTCAGTCAAGAAAGACTGCTTTTCAAGGGGCCGTGCATAACATCCTAGACAAAATATGTTATATAGTGCAAGACTCCATCCTAGCTAACTACAATAATGAAAGAATAATAAAGAAACGGCAAAATAAATCATTTTAAAGTGTCTTTAAATGGATTGAAAGAGAATTCCTGCTTGACTTCCAAATCTAAGTGCTTCCAGACTCCACTACCACAATATGAGAAAGCTCACTGACCATTGCAGGTTCTCATTAGTAGGACTTTTGAATGGGATTCTATATTAACTCACATAACATAGAATCCACCAGAATTTGTTTGTCCAAACTTTGATTTAACAGTCAAAGATCTTATCAATTCAAATTCTGTATATCGCCATAATTTCCAAATTAAAATAGATATCAATATGAAAATTCATTTCTTCACTAAGCTTTGTACGCCGAACAAGATTTTAGCCTCAAAATTCCGCTTTGGCGCCTCTCAACTTGAAAAGGTAGATTCTAAATTTAATAAGCTGAACAAAAATTTTCTACCTTCGAAATCTTGGACGCTCAAACTCTTCTTCTTCTTCGCTTACTTCATACACAAATCGATCCTTCCGTTTCAAAACATCCTGCCTTGCTAAATGTCCTCTGAAAGCTGCTTGCATTAGAACGACATCATCATCATATAGACCACTGTTGTCACTGGCATATTCAACATCGTCATCGCTGCGTGCGCTCGTGCCTCGAGCACGTAATAGCCTCTCTCTCGCACTGTGGCCGCGGAAAGCTGCTTGAATTGCTGATATTCCCTGAAATTACAGAACAGCAGACGATTAGTGGTATCATCCATCAAAATGGAAATAAAATTTTGGTAGATGACAGAATTATGTCTCATTCAACCCCTGGCCTGCCCATACCCCGGGACAACCCCTGGCATTTGCACATAAAACATTTTGGCACCCGGGCACTGACTGTCTAGTTCCCACTTAAAGTCCTTCCAATAGATGGTGTAACTGCTATTTCTCAAAATTCTCAAGTTTCTACAAAGGTGAAGAATTCAGTCTTTGCTTACAGAATGAACATATGGAACATTTTCTGGACTCCAAAGTACATTCGATGATATGTACTGGAACAAGCCATTGGAAATTAAAAGCAGCAACATGAACAAACCTCGTCATAGCTGTCAGCCATCCTTCTTTCAAACGATCTTTCTCTCTGAAAGACACGAATCAAGACACTTAATTTAGGGACCTGGACATAAAACTAAAATATATTAGGTTGAAATTATGAAATTAGACCGCCCATATATAATATATATACCGGGTGTCCCAGAAAAAACGCAACAAATTTGAATAATTCTAATGAAAGCTGTTTCATACTTGTTAGCAAACAATTATTTTTATTGAAATCTGCAACTATTAGAATAAATTTTGATATTTTTTCCTGTATTTTTGGTGACTTGGTTGTAAAGTTAAAAATTAACAAAGCTCAAAATTACTTCCAGGTCAAAAACAGAGCTGCTGCATTAGCAATAGTTGATTAAATTGTCAAATTATAAAAAATGACAATCTTAGCAATTACCGAAGATTGCTGACAAGCGCTCAAACACAAAAGTTGATTGAATATTGAGCAGATACTTGTATGAAGATTTTGGTCATGACGAAGTTGCTTTTCTAATATGGCTAGGCCACTCTTACAGTTATGCTTTCAATTGGAAATGAACACTGAGAGCTCCCTCGAAACTAGATAACTCATAAATCATTAAGGGATCTCTTTTGTCGCAGTTTCTTGATCAAATTATGTGCTTGTCTGTAATCCTGTAAAGTTGCAGATAATGCGACGCTGGTAATTTTGCAGTATGCTTTGCACTAGTTTTGGGAGGTCTGGTTTTGCCATGACAGCAAATTTTGAGTTTGTCGATTTATAACTCTGCAGCCAGTTCACCTAAAATTCTGAAAAATATCTCAAAATTTAATCTGATTATTATAAATTTCGAGAAACATTTTTATTAAACTTTTAGTTTGAATCAGCTTGTGTTAGAATTTTTTAAATCTGTTGCGTTTTTTTGGGACACCCGGTATATCATATTGCTCCTTCTAATATCACCATTCTCACCCTCCCCCATCTACACTGCCCTCCGAAAGACGCTTCAAACTGCCTACCACTATTCGAATATTTAAAATAAGAATTCGATACAGTAAAATTCCACGTATGAGAACCTTGTAATTAAGAACCTACAGGCTTAAATTCTGAAATTAGTCCCCCAACATACAAGAATCCATTCAGCCTGAAATTTGAAATAGGTTCTTATTCGTAGAGATCATCCAACTATATCAAAATTATAGTTGCTTTGTCATTGAGCCTATACGGACCGATACTGCCATATGTGCAAATTTTAAAGAGCTCTAAAGATGCTTTGAAAGCATTTCATTGTATTCTGTAAAATTTCTGATTCTTCCACGAACTGCCGTAGGTAATAAGGCCTCATGAAATCAGGTGCCTGTGAACTGACAGTAAATAATGGGCTTGAAGTTTCAATCTCGACATTTTCCGCCAAGTGGAGATCCGGCTTAACAGACCATGGATGGTTAGACACCACAGTTATGCTTTATTGTCGCTTTGTTCTTTTGCGGAGGATTAAATTATTTGCTACTACGGAGGAGTTAGTGTAAGCGACAGAGGAAGAACGAAATAACGAAAAGAAATAATTTTCCTTCCAAGCAACTCCGATACCTCCTCTGCTGAAACATATAAATTTCCTCCGCAGCAGGATACATATTGAAAAAAACTGCGGTGTCTAACAACCCATGAGCAGATGTTTGAAGCAGCCTACCGCTGTTCGAATATTTCACAACAAGAATTCTATGTCTACCAGGACTACAAAACAGAGCCCACCATTCAACAGCAATTAAGCAGATTTACTTACATTCATCTTATCTTCTTTGTGTTTCCTCCAATTTCTCTGTATCGTTTTGGCGGCCGTACTCTCACTTCTTTCTCTCATTCTCGTTTCTTTTGTTTCTTTCGGTTCCTTTTCTTCCAACGACACAGTACTTTTCTTCCTCGATGACTTTTTAGAACTTGCAGATGAAAGCACTGAATCACTTCTGGAAAGGAATATCATATACCTTTTAATCTTATGTTTTTGTTTGCTTGCCATATGTTTCAAAACACCCGCACTTACATTGCTTTAATTGTCGAAGCTGCTGAATGAAACGCATATTGAATTGCTGATGAGGCCTCAGAAGTGAGGCGAAAGCTCGACAATTAAAATAAAGTAAGTGCGAGTGTTTAAAAATATATGGCAAACAAACAAAAACATAAGTACAGTCTTGGATTCAACACTCGGGATCAAATCAAAGCTTTAGCAGGTACTGCTAAAAGAAGACATACTTTTTAATCAACCTACGCCAAATAAATTCTAAACTATGAACACACTCTGCTATCCCAAGCAAGCGTCATAAGCTAGTTGTAAAATAAAAACCATCTCAAAATAACTTGTTCTGCTGGTACTGTGTTGTTACACTATCCTGTTTTTACATACAAATTATAACTAATACTATGCTGCGAAAGATAGAAAAAGTCAAACCCCTCCGAGCAAGGTCAAACATAAACATCAAAAATATGTCAAAACATGACGATATAATTTTTGAAAAATTCTTACCTTGGCTTTCCAGCTTCTTCACCTGACGTCTTACCACTACCAGTGGCACCCGACTTGTTCAGCTGTAGTCTAGAAACGAATCAAAACATTAAATTGAAATATCTTTCAACGTTAATCAACATTTCAAGATCCATTGCCAACTATGATTCTTGGGGACAGAGAGAAAAGCAATACAAATAGAACTAGGCAAAAAATAGACTTGCCCAATTTTATTTCGTCATCTGTAATAAGTCTATCTGAAAGTTGCAAACGAAACATAGTTCGCTTTTCCCTTTTCCAATTTTTTCGACTGACGAAATAGACTTGGGGCAAGTCTAGCAAAAAACCACTTTTACATCATAAAACATGAAAGGCAACATTTGTCCAGCAAAGGGTCTGGTTAGCAGTGCGTCTTCAACTTTCCACAACAAACATTACAATATGGAAAAAGTCTTCACTACCAAGAAAACATACGGAAAAACACTCGTTTGAAAGGTCACTGTCTCGTCTTTATTTGACATCATCACCAAAGAAATAATCTCATTTACACTTGTCATCTCAATCGCCTTAATCACTTTAATCACTTAATCACTTTAATCACTTTAATCATGTTAATCATTCTAATCAAATCTCGTGAAAACCAAACCCGAGTAAAGATAAGACTGACGACGTGAATTCTTATATTCGTTCAAATTCTAAATTTTACACACATTCTAAATACATTCTAAACAGGAAATGAAATTTTACGAAAAATCTGAAGAAACATCGAATGTCTTCTATCCTTTGAGCTTCGAGAGAAAAGTCGCACTAAGCTTCGAGTGTCACTTGGAACGTTGCTCCGCAAAATCGCACTTTGAACTAATCAGCCAATCAAACGCTAACAATAGGCACGAGGCATCTGATTGGTCATACCGTAAACGCACCAGAGACTTGGCCAAAATCAGTCCCCATTTTGAAGATGTATTGCCATGAGTCTCAGTTTGAAGCCATAAACATCGTCCAATTCAATGCAAACCTGAGACTCATGTAATCAGTCTACGTAAAGATAGTCTTTTTATTGTTTTATCAATCGTGTTCATACTGACCTATATTCATCAGCGAGTTTTCTGTAATGACTTCTATCTTCTTTCAATTTGGCTATCACACCCTTTTGTTTGTCTATTTCTTCCAACAACTCATTCTCCCTGTCTTCTAGCCGTTTTATCTCTTCACCAGCTTTTCCAGGGAATCGTTCTGCAGAGAAAGCGAGTTCATTCAGTTACTCTCATCATCTACATGGAGGTGTAAAGCAACCAACTACTCTCGAGACATTGAAGAACTCTAGGTCCTATATACATTGATAGTACTTTAAAGGGGCTGTTTCAACCAGCAAGCCTTGTATCTATCATCTGTTGATTGGCCCTTGTTGTCGCCATATTTCATGTATTCTTGGTTACTACATTCGAATGAAAATCAGTCTGAATAAACGCCTGTTATCCCGTTACTGTAACAAATATAATAAAGGGGTGAATTACTTCAAAATAGCAAAAGACGTTTTAGGACTGGTGAGAAGATAGATTCTGATATTTAAAGGATTTCTTTAGATTATAATTATTGTCGAAAGTCTTTTAAAAAACTGAAATTTAGACAAGCGTCTCCGGCACGGAATACAGTATTAACAGTTCTGAATCTCTATTATAAAACTTCATCAACCAGAGTCCTTATGAGGATATGGCCTTTCTCTGAAGGAGAGACTTGTTCATTGGGTTAACAACATAGTATGAAAAACTTCAAATTACATACGTAATATAGAAATTTGATTACATATTTTTGCTCAATGTCACACAGCGCCGTAAACGTTCTAAAAACGCAAAATATTAGAGCTTTGAAGCTTACTGAATTGCGATGGACTTCTCTTTGACCTTGGTGTCTCAGGGTCGTTTCCACTATTGTCTTCCTCTCTAACTTGCTGTTGAGGTAAGAAAGCGAATTTGAAAAGCAACTGATTTTTTAAACATCTTACAGCAAGGTGGCTGTCAAGAATTTTTCAAAGTCAGTTGATCATGATCCATAACTTGAAGATGCCCTGTGGTTCTTATGATGTCGTACATTGCATTTGCATCCCAAATCCATTTCAGTCCATGAAGGGAACATGCAGACGAATGACATGTCTCTGCACATAATGTCTGCGAAAGTAGGCATCCTACAACAACGGGTAACTAATAACGTTTTACAAGGCTCTGTTGCTTTCATTTCGATCACAATTCGCGCTTACGGAAAAGAAGGTGTCGACAGACACTACCTAGAATTCACCATATCTTCATAATAGGCGATTACACTAAAGATGGTGGTGAGGAACTTTTTTACCAAGATGCATTGCGTTCGATTCACGAATCTCTAACGATTCTATAGGAATTTGATCTAAGAACGCAATGCATCTCGGTAAAGATTTCCTCGCTGCCATCTTTAGCGTATTCGTCTATTGCAATCAGGGATCATTCTATTGAAATCATACAGTGGAACGTGAGAGTCATGGGAATATGCTCCCTAGTTTATGATCTTCTCTGCAACCGTTTTTTTATTCAAATATAAATATTTACAATATATCATTACATTTAACTATACCTATTCTAATTACTATACAACACTGCAGGTACGATACCATGGGGAGCGAAAGACAATGACTACCCCATGGCCAATAAAAGAGACGCGCAACGTTAAACTAGCATACAACTACACTACAAACGATTAAGAACTGGTGGAAAATGCAGTAGATTCTGTTCCACATCAAACGTCAGGCGCAACTCATTAGTTGATAGTAGATAAAATACTTGAAAATACTTGACATCTGATGTGCAAAAGAATCAACAAGGGAAAAGAACTTAAAAAGAAGGTTGGTGGTTGCTAAGTACTGAAGTCACAAAAAGAACTTTTAATCAAACCGACCAGTTTCATGGATATAGCATAAAGTTAATTCGAGTTTTTTTCCTGTTTAAGTCATAGGAAAGGTCTTGATCACCATACAGTAAAAGCTGTACCAAAACATCATTTGACAGATCGGTGATTTGTAAAAACAGTCACTTCGTTTATTCTTGCCTTTTTAAGAGACATTTGCAAATTTACCTGCTCAAGTTGTGAGATCTTTGCTAATAGTTCAGTTCTGTTCATATCTTCTACATCTAAAAGAAATCGTTTCAGATCAAGCATCCTGATCGAAAAACTGCAACTTAAAACTTTAAATACTGTACAATTGTATCTTTATTTGATTAAGCCTTTTGGAATAAAAAAGACTCGATCAAATCCTAGCCTATCTTAAACACTTTCCTTTTCCATAGAAATCCTGACTAACACAAGCTTTCAGAAAGGCCTAAACAGTTGTCCACAGTAAAAAGGTTTATATACTTGTGCCTATGGTCGCAACAGTTTTTCACACATATGGTCTTGTGAAAGTCATCTTTGGAGATTTACTTGAGTTTGGAGCTTACAAGTAACGAAATTCGCAGCCTATAGCTGAATTTAAAGACATTATTTCAAATTCTACCATTCCTTATCAAATTTGTTACTTTTCTTTTCACTCCTCACACCATAAGTCAATAAATAGCTGAGATCATACCTTTCGACAAGTTTAGTGTTTGTGCATTCAATTCCATTGCTTTTCGAAGGTCTTGCTTGAGTGTTATATTTTCCATCATAAGTCTGTTATTGTCATCTGAAAATGAAAGAAAATGAGAATTTCAGTCCAATAAGGCAATGTCTTCAGGCGACGATAGGTTGAAATTCTCGATTCGCTTATCAAGGAACCAGCTGCTTGACAGTTTGATATGACACTGCTAACGCTCTTCTGATGGAATTAAAAACAGTGTAAAAATCAATCGTATTAAAACCGTAAAAATGTATAAAAATTGTGTCAACTTTGCTTTCAATATACACTTCATATTCCTGAGGAGAAATCTTTATATTGTACAGCTGTGTTTTTGGTCTTGAAGATTGTCCTTGTAAAGGACAATGCTAGGTAATAAGGTATCAAACCTGATAATGCCTGGACAGCTTCGTTGTATTTCTTGATTTTACCCTCTGGAGTTTTTTCTTTCTTTATTCTGTTGAGAAAGATGTTTCCGATATGTTGAGAAACGTATTTGGATGCTTAGAGTATTTAGTGCTTATTGCTAAATGTTTGGATGCTTGAACACAACACATCGTGACATGAAAATGCAATCGAAAATGTCCAGCGAATTAAAAAGCCTTTCAAAACAATTAGCAGATCATGTCATGGCTTGTAAACATTCACGGTCTTATCAGAAATAAAGCAGACAAAACTAGAGATAGGCAGTCTTGAAATTCCCCATTAACCCGCAAGAAGGAAATAGAAAGTACTCACTCTGAAGTGATTTGTAATGTATTGGTGCTCTGTGGTTCAGTAAGCAATTGTGTGAGCCTTTGAATCTAGAAATACCATAAAGGAAAACGGAAATTAGAATATCAGACCATATCATCTGAAACTTTCATCTAAAATTTTCCTACCGACAACTTAAAGGATAAAAAGAGAGCCGTACAACATGATCAACTTTCTGATGTCAATGAAATAAAATTTCTTACTGATTAGCTATTGACTTCATTGGGTTTTCGAACGACAGAATACTCTTAGGCAGATCTGGTTAATGGAGTTATGCTCCGAGTAGGCATACCTAAGGCAATATATATAAGTTATACTCAGTCTCCGTTTGGCTTCTTGAATGATTGTAAAATGTAAACAATGTTTCTTGGTACTCCAGAATAAACCTGCAGATTGTAGGATCGTAGAATGTACATTGGAAAGATTTCAACTACTCTATTCATTTGCACCAAAACATTTCATGAATAAATTTTGAGCTCCTATGAGCACAGTTCGTCAAATGCAAATAATCGAGCTAATTCGCTTACCTCTTGATAGTAAATCTCATTTTGTAATTGCAGCTCAGCAATGTCCGTGTATTTGACGTCATTTTTCACTTTGCTAGGAAGTAAATGAAGATGTTGTTTTAGCAAAAACGAAGAGCCATGTCAGATTAAGGGTTTCATTAGCAATAAATTTCCAACCAGAAACGCTTTAAATACTTGAATGCAACACAGCACTCGGTGGCTTTTTCGAATCAAATCAAAGTTGTAAACGTTCAAAATAATTGTGTCTATTTCTGAAAGTCATCGATTGGAATGTAACTTAAACTACCGCGAGAAAAGAATTGAATTTCAGAACGCAATAAACTGAAACTAATCACAGATCCAAAACTGAAGTTCTGGGCAGATAAACTGTATGACTTCTAGCCTACGCGAAGATCTATTATTCCAAAAGAAGAAAGGGTCTACGAAACAAAGGGCAAAGACTTGCTACGGCCGCCCAATTAATTGTTCTAATACTCTTTTCAAATTATTTGAGAAGGCTTCTAAACAAAGGCTGCATAAATTAAGTTTCTAAGCTAGAAAACTCGTAGCAAACTTTTGCTCTTTGTTTTGTACAACGGTTCTTCTTTTGCAATAATGGGTCTACGCGTAAGCTACGTGACTTCTGAATACAATCATTTTGCAAAATCGTCTTTAAAATGCACAATGGAAGCATGAATAAGGAAGGAGTAATGAGCGATCTGATTGATCTAAAGAGAAGTTTGACGTCGATACCTGAGTTCACTATATTTGCTCTTTACTACTCTTTCGACAGAATGCAGTTTGTGCTTCAAACTTGTTATTACCTGGAAGTTTAAAATGACATAAAAATGCTTTATTGTATAAGGTATTGCTGACATCTTGTAGGTCGGCATCAGGAATAAAGTTATGACGAAAGATTCTTAGATTCTCAAACGAGTTGAGTGAAATAAACGAACCATCTAGCTACTCATAGCGTAACCTCAGTCCATAAGGACCCTAAGTTACGCTCATATCGTTGAGTTGAATTGTTGCCGTTGTAGTCACTTTACTGAGGGCCTCATTTCCCTAGAGCTGTAAAAACGGCAAAAAGATTTAATCAGCGAGACTCTGTCGCCCGTCGTCTGCTTGGTCAAATTGTGGCTTTGAGGAAGGCAATCTTTGCCCCTATGGCAAGAATGATCCTTTATCGAAGTTCTGATACCTAGTTTTATGGTACAGCAACTCTAGAAAACTGATTTTTGAGGCATTTTAGACCCGGTGGTCGTGAGAAAAAACTAGCAAGTGAAAGGCCCAATGGCGAAGTTACGAAAAAGAATCCGAATCGAACGATAGCTAGATACAGTTCGAATGCGAATAGTGATAGCAGCTTTAACGCCACTTAATCAAGGGTGTGTTTGATTGGTACCAATTCTGAAAACGGCAGACTTGGTTGACACGCAATTTGTGTTCGATTGACTCCCAAATTCCGAAAACAGCAGGTTTGGCAGGTTTGGAAGGCCTGCTGAACCTTCTGCTCCAAAAGGCAGAAGGCTTGGCAGACTTTGGAGAGATTCTCGCTTTCATTTACTGATTTTTGAAAGCGGGTGGATTTGCTCAGTGTTGCCACGGTGATTGATAACTTTACTCTTCGTTGCCAAGCATCAGACTCGTAATCGCGCTTTTTAACTACAAACCTCGCTTTCGTCAGGATGAATCTGAAACCTGCCGTTTTGAAGAATTTTGTGTTTGATTGGGAAAGGTGTTTCCATTTCTGCGAAGTCTACTGTTTTCAGAATTCGGTAGGTTTGGAATCACCAATCAAACACACCCCAAAATTTTTGCAGGACAGCTAAAAGGTTTCAGTACGAAGCTAATCCGTTTCTACAACCGTAGGGAAACGACTCGTAGTTGTAGCGTCATCAGTTAAGGCAAAAAGCGAAACTACGACATGTAATCGAGTCTACTCACAGCACTTGAGTCTGCCTTCTTGTCAGTAACATTTCGTCTCATCTCATTTGTCTGATGAAAAATAGACACAAGATATTAAACTTCGCCCAGTCATAGTTGATGTTGTTGCAACAGGAAGTTCTTAAGAAGAAAAGCAAACAGACGCAAAAGCAGATATAGTCACATAGAAATTATGATAGAATTAGAATACATAACAAACATCCACGATCTCTCAGAAGCTCTGCTAGCAGCGAATCGAAAATAGCCTCCCAGAAGCCGACATTATTGACTTATGTAATAAAATTAATCTACTGAGTGTTTCAGACAAAAGCATACATATTTTATTGGCCCTAGTGGTGTTAATGCACCTTTAATCAATGGCTGATCACTCTCCAAATGCTCCTTGATAGTTATCTTGAACATAGGTACCTCGCTTGCTGGTGTTGATGCTTTGAGAACAAAAATACTCTTGAAACCTCAAATTTACCTCAACGTCCAAACCAGAACTTCGGCCTATTGGAGTATGCCAATTCTAGAAGCACATTGAAATTTAAGAATCAAATTATAGAAAATTGAAAAATGGTACAACGGTTGCGGGTTGACTAATGGATTTGCCACAAGTCTCTCTCTTCTCAGCACAAGACGCAGAGTACAAAGAGTGAGAAATGAAAGGCAGGGAGAGAGAGAAAGACTCGTAGAACAGAAAACTGAACACGAGACTCTTCAACCAAAAGAAAGACGGTGGACAAGATTCTGTCCATCGGCAAATCCTTTGATGTAGCCAATCAAGTGAGTGACACGTGCTGCTGCATAATGCATAATGGTGATTAAATCTAATTATCCACTTATTTGTGTTCAAGTCTCGATTTCGATTTCCTAATCTAACATTAAGTCTCCCTCTCCTTCCTTGCCCCTTGCACTCACATTGTACATCTTCCGACATGTGCTAAGAACAGAGAGAGAATTGTATCAAGTCCAGTGGACTTACAGCAAACAGAATATGATATGACCTAAATTGTCTCCTATTTTATGAAGGATATTTGTAGGTTTATGCGATGTGCTGCAAGAATTTCCTTGGGCTAAGTACTGAAGCTCAGGTTTGGAGGTGGATGCAAATTTGAGCCTTGACAATTGGCATTTCTGCTCTCAAAACATCAATACCAACAAACGAAGTATTTGTGTCTAGGTCAACGATCGAAGAGTATTCTGAGATAACTAGCCATTGATCAAAGCTAATCCACATCGTTGGAACCTACCAAATCTGCAAACTTTTCTCGGACACCCGATATAACATACAAACCTGCATATTAGGATTAATCAATTCTTCGATATACTTTGCCTGCAAATAAAGAACATAATTGTAAAGCTATAAGAAGGACAATTCTTTGAAGTTGCAAACATTTCTTCTTGGTAACAACTAATGAATAATGTTTCTTTCATTTCTATCGTTTAGTCTGTCAATCTACATCCTATCACCTCAGTGGCAGGAAAAGCATCCTTTCTGCCCCCTCCTCCCAAAAAACTCAGCTTACCTTTGCAAAGTTGTCTTCTTCTACTTTATGCATCTTCGACTTAACCAACTCGTTCTCTCTCTGCAGATCATTTATTCTCTGTAAAACAAAGCAAAAGATCGATATATCCATGCAGAACAGGAAATGGGTGCCCTGCAGGGTCCTGACATTTCTAACACACGCTGCTTTTACAGGGCTACTAATCTTACCTGAAATAAAGTTGTATGTAATATCTTGCAGCTTCTGACTTTATTATACCACATTCCTTTCAGTGACAACAGGTGTGTAACTTTATCATAATGAACAAAATTGATGTTTTTTTATGACGAACCATGCAAAATTCAATTGGACATATGGTCCTGCCTAAAGATATAGACCTTGCACCTGTTTACTACCTGAGGTATACCATTTCAAAGAAAAAGTACATACCTTCTTCAGCTCGATGACTTCATCATAATATTCTTCTGCAGTTTTATATGCAGGCCCATTCCCACCAACACGAACTGATATGAAAAGGGAAAGGTAAAGGAAATAATCTTTTTAAGAGAAAACCATAAGCTAAAGAAAACACTTTCAAACCAGTAAAAATTATCTCATGGTAATTCAGATAAGAGCATACGGTCAATGATCAATCTGTTTCAGAAGAAACTAATGTGTGCACAACTTAATCAAAGCTTCATCATGACTATGATTCTGTTGTTAGATCTTAGATCAAGGGAAAATTGGAATCTTGCTGAGGAAATTTTGATGAATGAAGAGTACAGTGGAATTGCTAAGAGTTTCATTCATAAAGTATTGTGCACTTCAGAAATCATTCAGTCCACAATGCACTTACCATTAGTAAAGCTATTGCTGCGAAAATGATTTTTAGGTGGTCGCCCAGTTGCCTGAAAATAAAGATAAGAGGATTTATTTGATGACCAATAAAAACATTTCCAATCCTACATTAGAGCTGATAATGAATTTTCAAAGCTCAATGGGAGGGTTTGATCCTATTGATACTGATGTTTGATTAATGTATTAAAAGTATAAAATCATTGGTGAATTCTTCATTTCCTTACATGAAAACCTAAGCATACTGGTAAATACTAATTCAAGAGTGCTAGCTGAAAAATATCTGCAGGAAACACCTCAATTCACACATTTTGACGGACAACAAGGACATTCATTTGCCATTGCTTTAGGATGGCACTGACAAATTTGATGAATGAAGAAAAACAGGAATTTTCTTGTCAAATTTAGATTATTCTTAAAAATAATGCAGTTCTGTCACACTTCCTAATGAACATTGACAACATTGACAAAATATTGCTACAACAAAAGCTATTCATACCATTAGTAGCTGATCAAGGAGATATGAGCTTGTGCTTGCCATTGCCTTTGACTGGCCTGTATGTGATGCTCTCCCGCCATTCCACGAATTCATTGCACTGCTCTCTGCACTCATCCCTATATTAAGTAGAATAGAAAAACAAGGAATGAAGTTTGGTGTGAACTAGGATCCAAAGCTCTGGACTGTAATTTTCAGATTACAATACAAAAACCAAAGTTTGCATCCTGAAACTCAGTTTATTGATAACAGCAGCAGATATGGTTGCTATACAAGTTTATAAAAAATGGAGGCACAATGGACACAGTTCTTGGTGCTTTAGCTGGCACACAGTCTGAGCACACAGTCTATGCATGACCTCAATAGCAAACAGCTAGTTGTCATCTACAAAAATCATTTTCAGGTTTGTCATTCATTTTGGGAGATTTACCTAACAAAATAAACACTGTTCTTTCTACAGTTGATAGGCTTCAAAAAAAATTTATTATGATTTCTGTCAAGTTTCAAGATCCAACAAAAATCTTTGCAAAAACTTTGTTACAGCAGCCAAATTCATCTTACCTGTTCCTTGCCTGATTGATGAAACCCACAGCTCTCTTCCTGTCTTCTTTGCTGGAGCAGACTTCTTAGTCTGTCCATATGGAGAGTCTATAAATGATAATAAAGGCATGAGAACCTCTAAGATTTTACATACTTGTGATAGTTTCTTAGCATTTTTTACTGCCTCCATCCACCACCTAATTCTAGACACTCTCCAGCAGAGCATCTATCACTTTTCTAAAGTTAAATATTGTTAGCAAAACTTTTTTCTATTCAATTCCATGGGTAGTCATAGTCATGGGATAGTTCTTGTAGTATTGTTAAGTAGATTGTAAGTAGAGTGATCAGTAATATGTATTGTAAATTTTCAAATGGTATATATATAAAAATAATCTTGGACATCGCAACTTTCATAAATCACACTGCAACTGCAGACAGACATAGTCATAGCCTGAGGCAAGGGAGATTGTTTAGTCAGTAAATGGCAAGCAAACTTTCACATTAGAGGATCAAAAATATGCATCAGCCATTTGGTAAAATATTCTCTTCTGGTACAGCTCACCTTGTTTCTTTACTTTTGATGCTCTCTTTTGGCCAGTTCTTGCCTTCCTTGTACCTTGGAAAACAATTTTCTAAATTCAGTCACTTGCAATATGGTGAAGTTATGAAATGAAGTGTTTGCTCCATGGCAGAAAAAGCAAAATGAAATATTGGTGAAAAACTGAAGAGTTACTATCATTCTTTAAGGTTTACAATAATTTTTGAAAAACTACTGTAGATATCAGATTCTGGAAAGGTACATATCTACATGCCAGTCTACCTTTTGTAGAAATGAGAACTGATTTGAGATCTGGTAGCATTACAATCATTCAGAATCAATGTAAAAAGTCAGTATCTTTGGACTTTGGAAAGGTGAAAGATTTCATCACAAATCATGTCATTCATCTATAACACAATTGTACACACAAAAACATAGCTTTACCTGATGGTGGCTTAGGTGAGTATCCTCCATCAGATCCAACACTATGCTAGCAAAATGAAAGAAAAAATCATCATTTTAATAACTCTATTATGGACAATATCCTTGTAAAACTGAAATGACTATTCTATCATTTTAAATGCCAGTGCCCGTGCCAACATTCAGATGCATACCTAAATGTTGGCATACACAAAAGGAATGTTAGAACTTTTGCTTATGGATAGAACTTGAATTAATATACTGTAGAAATGAAAGGAAGATTTCAAACTTTAAGTTGATCAGAGACTACAGTACAACAAAAGCTCTTACAACTCTTTTCAGTAAACCTTTGTGATTGGCAGCATATCAACATTTAATGTAATATAGATTTTGCCTGAATCAAACATCTCTCTTCAACTCCAATTGCTGTACTGTATGTTGTACTGTAACTGCATTCACCAGGTAGGTAGGTAGTTATTCATCTTTAACGTGGCTAGCTTGCAAAAGTCTGAGAGACTTATTTCCAGCAGGGGCCATGGATCTTTTAACATCAACCCACCATAGCTACCAGATTTCCCTCACATGGCTCAGGTCGACCTGGGCTAGAGTTATGGACAGCGACCAAACTGTCCAGGATGGGATTCAAACCTTGGCCATTCTGACCTTGCCTTTATGAGTCAGTCGCCTTGACCACTTGGCCACCGCAGCACTTCCATTCTGCGAAAAATCCAGCTCAATTCCTGAGTTGATCACATTGAATAATTATGATACAGGGCAGATTTAACTTGGAAATATGAACTGAGAAATAATTACCAATGAAATAACTGAGCCAAAAGAAGCTTCTGAAAACCTATCATCTTCCTGAAAAGTAAGATAATTAACTTGTTTAATGATCTTGACCTCAAATACTCACTAGTTTGAATCTCCACCATGACAACAGAATGAAGAATAAGCAATGAAGGGAGGTAGCCTCATCACAGTAAGGAGGATAACAACTTTTAATTTTTGTTTCATGCCAGACTAGAATTGTATATTTATAACATTCAAGAATTAAATCAATCGTACCTTGAGCAGAATTTTTTCTCTGAAAGAAAAAACTCTGCTCAAGGTATGATTAATTTTATTCTTGAATGTTATTATGTGAACCTAAATTGTACAACATGTTTGAAATAAGATTGTTTGGTAGAAAAATTGTACTGCACACACAAGATACTTGTGTGCACATGAACTTATATGCACAGGAACTTACGCAGTTTTCAACCTGAGCTGTGCAGTTAGCAATAAAAAGGATGCAACATTTTAATCTATGTTCTCAACTGCAAACATTCAATACAGTCTTACTTAAGCCATCTCAACTTGCACAAAGATGAAATACAAACTTTTCAGTCAGGGTTTAAAGGTCAAGTAGTATAGCATTTATGTCCTGTTCTTGTACCTCAAACATTTGTGAATTATTTTCATTTACCAATGCCATTGCAAATCATTAGAGAATCTAAGAAATTCGTTGAGGAGCACCTATTTTGCTGTTAACCTCGCACAATTCTTGTGCAAATCAAGAACTTATTGGTACAGTTTCATCAATTAATCTTAAATACAATCTAGAAAGCAAAATACAATTTTATTCAATTACTAATAATTACACTTAAAAACAAACATGAATAATTACATTTATAAACATTTACAAACATTTACAAATATTAACAGTAAATTGACAGTAAATTGCGAGTTGAGACTATAATGATGGGTCAAAAATTACACTTAATTCAGTCTTGATTCTTTCTTGGTGAGCTAATAAGACTACATAATGTTTCCTTTCTGTTGACAGTGTAACTTGAGGGTAAAATAAACAAGACAGCCCGAAGACTAGCGCTGTTGAGACACCCCTTTTGCTCTCACTGCTCGCGTTTGGCCTGGACAGGCCTAAGCTAAGCCAGAAAAAACCTTGATTGATTGAGGATTTTTATTTGCTGGAAGAAAGTACGTTCACTATGCAATCAGACATAACTTGTCTATCATTTGAATTTTCATACCTGCATCTTTGGGATCATCTCATCAAATCAAGTGGCTGTTTGCGTTTTTACTTCATGCAGCACTCAATACAATTCACAAAGAGTACAGCCGCCATTACTGTTGCTTAGGCCACACAACAACACGCCGCCGCAGTTTCATGGTATTGCGGCTGTGCAGCGCTCAGATCAACTTCGGACCACTTGTTTTTTCAGGCGCGATAAGGGCCACTTCCCCTTGCCTGATACTTCCAAAAATTATATGACAAAAAGTTCTTAATTTCAGGGTCTTGCTCAATTCCTAAGGAGAGTACTTATATGCTTATATGTTTTTGAGTTCAAGAAATGTGTCATCGAGAGGGAGGAACGGTAACCATTTTCACAACTTTGGTATAAAGAACTGTGTCGGTTTTCACGACTTTTTCATAAAAACGGCATGCATTCAGTGGCAGTGCCACGAAGGACTGGAGGGTGCTTGTCCTCCTAAAGCCCAAAATTTGACAAAAATTGTCAAAGAGAATGTCGTCACACAACAGCGTCGCTTTCTGTCTCCCTGTCTGCGCACGTTAACTGCGCCTCGATCCCGAAAACAACACACGTTTGATCCCTATTACACTTTCGGATTTTGATTTCGGTAGAAAGGAGATATGAATAAGTGATTTTGAGAAACTGATATGAATTCAGGAATACATTGTCGAAAAATTGGCACAAGGCAGTGGAAAAGTACGGGTATCTTTTGAAGTTTGGGTGGTACGTCCCCAACCAATCTGTTCAAGTGCCCCACATTCAAGTTTTAGCAAACTGGCACAATTGTTGATGAGAGAAATTCTTCGATGTTGGGGGCAGCATAAGAGGGCTTGGTAGGGCAAATTCCTCACCAATACACAAATGTTACAGTATTGTATGGAAATGGCATTCCTGAGGTGAGATATCACCAAAGTGAAAAGTAGTTTTCAAGTTGCGATTTGAAGAAAGGTAAAGTATCTTTAATGCTTTAAGATATCATTGTGAAATAAAAAGTTAGCCTCAAAATTCCATGTTTGCACAGGATCACGGACCCTGCAAACAACTCTCGACATAAGGGACAAATGCGTCTTATGGCTACAAAGCTTCAAACAATAACCATAGCGACAGAGCAGGCTGTAACATGACTGGTTTAGATAGTCCGTTGGAAGTATTGTTTTTTAAAGGCCTAAGATAAACTTTGGTTTTTGTCGTTTTGCAAGTCTTTTGACAATATTTGCTTCAATTGCTTTGGTGTTCGTTTGCTTTGAGTTTAAAAACAATAGATAGATCTACAGGTTGACTGTGAAGGAGTTGTCAGCATATAGTCTGCGATTAAGAGCTTCAAGAAATACGACAGAATTCGCGCCAAAATTCGTAAAATTGTGGACATTAACATGTCAGGAAGGTGATTTCAAGAACAGCATGTATCGGACACTTCATGATGATGGTAAGTACCCCTTACGTCGACAAGCCTTGTAATCATTGATTACAACTTGCTAGAAACGCCAGTAGGCTTAGAATTGCACAGGATCTTAAAGCGTTGATCATGTTTAAGAGAAATAACAAGGAACGAGATTAGAATGAATTCACAAGATTACAAGCTTTCTGTGAAGTCACTACGTTTGCTGCTCCTCAGTCTTCTTCGAAATCGAAAAGCATGCCATTGGTGGGATCTACATGGAGTAAACTGGGATTTCGTTTAAGAGAGGTAAGATAGAGCAAGAAATCGGATAAATTTTGCTTACATGATAGCTCGCAACTTTACTCTGACTACAACGGGCTACAACCGCTCGAACTATCCTCCTAAGCAAAGTGAACGTTGATTCATCAGCTCAGGGTCTGCTGTTTCCAGCAATCAACCTAGCCCATTTTACCGCCAGTCTATCCACTTTGTTCCTGCACCCACTCTATCCCTGACCCTACCAAACTGCACCGACCAAGATCGAGAACCAATTCAGTTCTCAAATAAGAACGCTCAAAGAGAACAGGCATTAGACAGTATCCAAAACAGGGTCAGGTTAACGATTGAGTATCAGTCCATTAACTTGCCAAGCCGTGCTATAATTGTTTACAGCCTGGCTAAGCACACTTGTTTGTCAGGTTACCATGTCCACAAAGTGAGTTGTTTTTTAGAGTTTTCATGCTTAAGCTTGGGTAAATATTTCGCAGCTGAAATCACTGTTTATTAACCAAAATAATTCAACAAAAATCTTCTATAAACTCATCATTCTCAAGCAAATCCAAAGGTCTTGCGGAAAGATTGAAAATCGCGATTTCTGTTTATCGATTGACCTTGCTAGGTTTCTTTTGAACAAAGGCATGTAACGCTCTTATGTTACTCTCTGGTACATGTTAAAGTCACAACTTTATTTCATCCAGTATAAAACTTTACAAGAACGAAATTACCTAGAACAGCACTTACGGACTACTTTGATACACTACAACGACTATGCCATGAGGAGCAGAAGACAATGTCTACCCCATGGTTTTAACATAATGACAGGCAACCAAATTCTAAATATACAGTCAAATACGATAGACGATCGCGCTAAAGATTGCGGCAAGGAGATTTTTAGTAAGATACATTGCATTCGTTAAACAAATTCCTGTATAATCGTTAAGGATTCAAAATTAGAACGCAATGTATCTTGATAAAAAACTTCTTGCCGCCACCTGTGGCGCAATGGTCTATTTAAAAAGTGCACGCATAAACGGATTTCTTCTGATAAATATTAGGAGCCTTCGATGTCGCGTTATTGTTGTGTTTTGGTGTATTTGTTTAGTATGTCGGATAAGGACGCTAGATTTTAAAAGATTTGAATCTTATAGAAATAAAGATACTAAAATGAAGTATCTTCGTTCATAACTTAAAGAGAAATTGTCTGCAAGGCCCAGGGGGTACTCCATAACTTTCCGGTTGGGATCCATGCAAATATTTGGTCCGAAATTTTACGTTAGATCAATATTTGGGGTCTGTGAATTACAACTTGGACAAGAATTTAATATTTTGTCTCCATAAATCTGGAAAAAGGAGGAATCGTGGTCTCCAAAATAGTAGTATCGATATTAGGGTCCCCAAAACGCTACTTAAAATTTAGGTGTCAGAAAAGAACTGTATTGGAAGTTAAGGAGTACCCCCTGGGCTGTCAGGCTAGAAAATATGGATCCACAGAGCTTCGTTCCCATGCCCCAAAGGGAGTCTACGCCATGCCAAGCCCTGGGAACCAGGCTAGGATCCACAAACATGAATGGAACTGGAAAGTCAATTAATACCCCCATTCACACCATTCCTTCTCAAACGTCAAGAACACTAGATCACAATTTCTGTCAAATGCCCGTCTGTCTGTCTGTCTGTCATGTTGCTACCACGCACATAGGTGTTATTACTGTTAGAAGTAGAACCAAGGTCGCAAAATCGTTTCCATCGCATACACTGCACTAAAACAAAGGCCTATAGATTATCTCACAGCTAATGCAACCTAGAAAATGGACAACTTTGTCTTGTGCTTGTTTACTCCCATATATTACATTTTAACAGTATCCATAACACAATGAACTGTTGAATTAAGATCTTTGTTTTTCCCTCTCTGCATTGTGAGCTATCAAATTTCGCAAGCCACAACTGAAAGAACGTAAGAACTTCAATAGAGTTGAGCTTAGGGTTCAAGTATTAATATAACTTATAACGCACCAAAATTTGATCAAGACCTTTACATATCAGCGCTAGTTATTGCCAATTAATGTACTTCAAACTACACCCGAAGAAACATTCTTTATCTAAATTGCCACTGGTGGTCTTTGTCTGCAGCAAACGTTTAACACAACATTATCGAGGTAACATTGAAACTTTTCAATTTTTGTTCATTCTATAGGTATGACCTGAACTACTCCTTTCAACTTGAAGGCGACATTCTGTCTGTTTCTATGATCAGAAACAATTTAAAGACAGCTTCAAAGCTAAAGAAAATTGGGTGAAAGGCTGGAACCTTTCCTAAACAGGCTTTGATGAATGTTTGAGGAGCATAAAGTTTATCTGCTATGGGTATGGCCTGGTAAAAATTTCACCTCTGAAGCGAATTCAAGTTTGTTTTGCACAAAACCGTCTGTTTCACTGTTTTTCCAGAAGAATTGTTGGTTATCCTTGCGGAAAGGTACAAGCATGGCCGCACAGCTGTTGAAGGTTGAGGTAGTTTTACTCTGAGTACATAATTTTGCCTGCCAGATGTGAGCCCCATTGACGCATCTTGCAGTTCAGGTCCATCGTCGAATCATAGTTCGAAGGATGGACGTTCGAATGATCATCGGCAATGAAGGAGCATAGAGTTTTCTTAAAGCTTTCTAACAACTACTGGAATGGTCCAAGAAACAACCATTCTATCTAATGGCCTAGAGTGGTTATGAATGCAGGAGTCACTCACTTGTACGAAGAGATATATTTGAACAAAGCGAAAGTAAGAAATTCTTGGAAATTTCTGCATTACTGAAGACTGCAAACTAGCTACAGTAACTTGGCGAAAATTGTGTTCTTTCGAAATCAAAACATACCAACAACCGACTTTCTCAAAAAGGTAAAATGAAAGCCCCGAGCACCACTTATGACATCTTTGTCAATACTCCATCGAACGTCTACTCTATCAGGCAAATTCCAGTTGAAACGACAATTTGTCGATTGAAATCAATAATCGAGCTACGAACCGCAATCCCTGCGGAACATCAACTCCTCAATTTGAGTGGGACCGCATTATTTGACGAGTATACACTTGCAGATGCAGGCATACAAAAAGGAAGTGTAGTGAGGATGCTTTTTGCCACGAATGTTGCAGAGAAATTGTTTGATTTGGCAAATAAGGACGATATTAATGGTTTGCTAAATGTTGGAATACAGATGATCGAACTATCTGAGGCATCGAATATCGAAGAAGAAAAGAAACTTAAAGCATGGAATAGGAATGCTATGCAGAGAGCATTCCTGGCTGTTTGTGTGGCGTGTTTCAACGGAAGCATGCAGCTACTTGCAAATTTACTGAAGAGCAGCGCTTTTGAGGTAAACCAGGTAAGCTGGTTTTCAAGCATTGGGCTCAAATCTTTACAAAGATGTTTGTAAAACTCTATTACATTTTCGATGAATTTAAGCGCGTAAAAGGAATTTGGAGTTTAGAGTACTACGCTGTAGCTCTGCCATGGGAAGTTTTTGATATCTTGGATTAATTTCAAAATGGCGGAATTTATTTTGTAAGGCTGTGACGTCATTGAATGTCTAAATCCAAAACCAGAATATCTACAGATTCTTGTCGCTACCATATCATTGACCTTCATAAAGTATGGTTCCTCGAAGAATTATAATTTTTACTCTATTGATTTAGGATTATCGGTAATTTTCAATTTTTCTGAAGTTTTCATGAATTCTCGCAACAATAATGAAAATGCCGCCATTTTGAAAATAATCTAGATATTGAAAAAATCCCACGAAGGATCTACAGCAAATACCACATAAATATCAAATCAAAATCAAAATGAATGAACAACAACAACAACAACAACAAGTTGCCATCTTTCATTTTCTTGAAGATTGTGTCAATTTTCCGCAAGTAATTTAAGATTTACAATGATTTTAATTTTGTCAAAATCTTTGACGAATTTGTACAAATATAATCAAATGCCGCCATTTTGAAAATAGTGAGGATATTACAAAGTTGTCACGGCAGATTTAAAGATGCCCAAAGTTCCTTTTAAGCCATTCAAGTCAGAGAAAATCGGATACAAATTTGCACCCATCATTTCAAACATCTGAGAGATTCGAGCCTTAAACTCGGTTTTCGTTCAATTTACACTAGCTAACTTTGTACACATCGTATATATTGTTAGCTACATAAATATAAGATCAAAATGAATGAACAACAACAACAACAAGTTGCTATCTTAAATTTTCTTTAAATCATTTAGCTTTCTATAGAGCTAACAGCTATATTGCATTAAATTTTGAGAATATTTACATTGGCGAACTAAGAAGATAAATTTCTCCAACTTAAGTTGTGAATGTCAATATTGGAAGCAGTCACCTCAAGCTAACAAGTACTCCTGCACGTAGCTAATCGAGCGGATTTAATGTAAAGATATGCTACACATTTAAGGCTCTTGTCATTGTGAAAGTTTGGCCCAAACTTCCTTGGCCGAAACATCTTGTGCTAGTCAAGAAATCTAGATACCCTCATCCAGGGCCGCCGAGAGCTTTTCGAGGCCTTGGGGCAAAACTACGAATTGAGGCCCCCTTGCGAGCGGAGCGAGCAGAAAATTTATCGATCGCCCCCTTTAGATTGGCTTAAAATGCATTTGAAAGCATTTCCTGCAGTCCAAATGTCAAATTCTCCAATTATGAGGCCCCTTAGACCCCGAGGCCCTGGGGCAAAGTGCCCCTCCTGCTCCCCCCTCTCGGCGGCCCTGCCCTCATCAAGTCAAAATAAGATGCTAAGTCGGCCTTAAATGGTAGTTGAGGCAGTTTTGTCTGGTGGTCGTAGCAAAAGTCAAAGCAAGGTGGCAAAAGCACACGAAAAAGACAGGGGTAGCTCCATGATAGGGCTGAACAGGGCTACAGACACACCACGAGGAGTATCTAGCCCCTGTCGGACAATTTTTTTGGTTATTGTTAGAGTGAAGTTGGAAAAACGATGCACAAATCTGCATTCTTTATTCATTCCAGCCCCCGTGTCGGAAGATCTCTGTATAAATCTCTAGAGGAGGAATGTCTTTCCATAGGGCATACTGGGGTAAGATGGGTAGGCTGGGGGTAAAAAACGTAGTACTGATTGCTGGAAAACAGGTGACAAAGAACTGACAAATCAATCAACATTCACTGTGTAAAGGAGGGTAGTTTGAGCAGTTGTAGCCAGACGAAAGGTCTGGACGACATTCTAGGCAAATTTTGTCAACAATTTTCACCCAATAAATTTTACCCAAATTTACCTAGACTATTTTACCCCCAACAGACCCTACTGTCTCTGTAGCTATAGTATCTTACTCTCACTGACATCATTCTTTCTGTTTCCCTTTTAGGTGACTTCATTTGGGCGGTCTGCATTGCACTTTGCAGCAGCACGTGGCTCAATCGGATGTGTCTGCCTGCTGCTGGAAAGGGGTATTGATCCATTCATTGTGGACCACGATGGCAAAACAGCTCAAGAAATAGCTGCTGAAAATGGTCATGTGCATTGTAAAAGAAGGATTTGGTTGTATAGGTGTAATTTGAAGCCTATACAAACTCAAAATGTTGGAAGGTTAGCTAAGAATGATCAACTTAATGTCACTTTAGGCCCATTCGCACAAGAATTCAATCATTCCGTTCCATATCGTTTCGTTCCAAAAAGTAAACGCTCAGGGGTTGTGTTCACACGAGGAAGCTTCATATAGCAAGACTCCGTTCCAAAAAGTGGCACAATAGACCTTTTAGCTATTCTAAATACGATCTTAATCGAACGATACTTTGCTAGCTATTAGGTCCAGGGCCAGGGCCCGGGCCTCGAAGGGGCCCATAAATATCTTGTGCCAATATTGCTATAAATCTCTGCAGTGCCTTTTTATGGCAATTCATCTGCTTTAAAAGGGTATTTGTAGAGGACTGTCTACTTTGATGACAGTTTAAAATGTCAGAAACCAAACCGTCGTATTGATATTTCTAATTTATCGAAACTGGTTCTATCCCAGCGAGTCAGTCGTTGGTGTCGTAGGGTCGTTGAGTTTCCCTTGACATTAAATCTTTTCGGCCTTTGAGTCGCTTGTTCCCTCTGGTACGAACAAGGCATTACTGGCATAAAACGATGTCGTTGATTCATAAATTTGATTTTTTGTATTGCTATTACACGGAATGTTTAAGCAATTTTTATAATAATTAGTCATAAATGGGGCGTTTCCCTCATTTTCCGGGAGACTAAAGGGCGTGGTCGCAAAATGTCTCTTGGGGGCTACACCCTCAAACCCCTTAGGGCCCGTCCTCATAGATCACTCCGGAGCCCGAGCTGGCTCTCGATGGCCCTGGCTAAAAGGTCTATGAAGAAAGTGCTACGATAAGTGGAACGATACACAGTCACTCCGTTCCGTTCCGCTCCGTTCCGTTCCGCTCCGTTCCGTTCCCGTGTGAACAGGCAATGGCGTGGAGTCCTCTGAAAATGCTACGATAAGACTATGCATTTCGTGATCATAACTAAAAAATTTGTAGTGGCTGCCCTAATACGTTTTGAAAGAACTTAATCAGAGCATCTAAAAAACTTCTCTTTTAGGAAAACTGAGAACGACAAATCCCAATCCTTATTCAGGCTGCCAATACTTGATCAGACAAATACTTCACCAAACATATCGATGTCAGGAACAACATGTCAATTGTCCAGAGAGGTAAGTTCCAAATACTAGTTTTAGCTTTTTTTAGACTTTCCGAATCCTGTCGTGGAAATATCTAAACTTATAAGAGCATACATCTTAAAAGCTTTACTTGGTTCCCATTTCTAACACACTCCTAGCACACGCTAAAATTTTAAATCAGCCCGCACTTACATCAAATATTACGGGCTACCAAAGATGATCCATTCATTTACCTCAACAAGTTTTCATATAACTCTAAATGTTTGCATATTGCATATTACTTTTAGATATGGTTTAGGATAAACCTGTATCGAGTGTATGTGTTTGACTAGTAAAATTGTATGAAAAGCTTTCATATATATCCTTGTCATTTGATTTTGTGAATAAAAAGCCCTCCCTTTCTTATAAGCCCCCCCCTCTCTGATTGTCCAAAATTGAATAAGTCCTCGGGCTTTTATGGCATCAAAAATTTAGAGCCTTAACGGTATCAAACAAGAGAAATCTTCGTTGTTTAGAATGCAATGGGCCGGCTACTTCAACAAGGCATTGATCAGTAGAAACAAGTAAGGCTGGGCTGAATTCAACTATCTGAATAGACATCTAAGCAGGTTAAGGTCAAATCGAATGAATTGCTTCATTGACCACGCCCCTTGCAGTATACTTTGTTGAATCAAATCTTACATAGGTCGCTCACTATGGACGTTTTAATCAGTGAACAAATGAGAATGTGGATAGAGTGATATTTATACACGCTCTCTTTAAAAACTTCGATTGAAGACCCATAGCGGCCTAAAAGTCTATACTTATGGTCCTATAATTATGATTCCTATGATCCTTTGCGGACTAAAAGTCTATGGTTTCTTATGCTATGAAATTCGTTTCCGGTCTAGGTCTTCTTTGCTTGCTCTTAAGTCGACGCGCCTGACGCGCAACGGATTATTGTTGGCATTGAGTCTTTGAGTAGAGTTAGAGGTTCTTACCACTTTTGTGGATTTTCAAAGCCTTGTCAACTCAGGGGCAGGAATACGTCTCATTTCAAACTGAAAAAACGCCTCATTCGGAGGATGGTTGCTCAGCTTTGAAATTTCGGTGGTCCCATTCGAAAAACGTTGTGCCCATTGCGAAACAATATAACTATAGCGTCCCGGGGTGGTAATTCGAGTCTTGGGATGACGAGCTCGTACCCCTCAACATTTAGGAGTAAGACCTAGGCTGATTACGATGAGTCCTAATAATCGCTATCCAAAACGAGACTACTACACCAAACCGAGACCATTCATCTTTTTCAATAGCGATAACTACGGCCATATAATCAGTCTAAGTAAGGCCCATATGTAGCGATTTTCGGTCCATTCTCACACCCATTTTGAAAGAGAAAAGCCAGTTGAAATTGTCAGAAATCAAGATTCATTTCACTTTAAATGTACAGCATGAAGGTAAAGTTGCCACCAACTAACCTTCCTGGTAAAAACAATAAAAATCCAACTTTTCAAATGCAAAACTCGACAAATTTTTGGTTGCAAGTCTAAAAGTTACTCTTTTTGGCGGGAAATTTAAATTCTGAGACCCATATGTATGAATTTTCGAGGCTCTAAACCCATCCTTATTGGTGGCACGTACCCATTGCTCTAGATATGAAAGTTACTTCCGCGGGTATTGCATCTGAACACATGGTATTGTTTGTTCCAGTACCGAGAAGAGTAGCAAAAACAAGTTGACGTGAAAAACAGAGAACTTAGTACAATAGGTTCCTTATGACCCAAAATGAATAGGAAACTATACTACGACGGTTAATGTCAGGTTGACCGAATAACCACACAGAGTTCCTCGCTAATGTAAAGTCAAATGAATACACAATGCCACCGATACCGTAACTGACATTTGCGTGAGGAGGCAAGCAGTCCCAAAGACTACAAGAGAGCAAGAGAATGGCTAAGGGCCTCTCTTTGAAATAGCAGTGGCTTTCACAGAAATGTTATTTCCACCTTATCCCCCGTGGCATTGTCAAGTTGATCTTTATAGATTTTTAAGAGAACATTGAAAGAATACGAGATGGACACAAAATTCTAAGATCTTGGTATGATGGATTTCTTACTACTCAATAACGAATAGAAAAAATTCCATCAAGGCTAGCGTTGATTGAATAGCTACATAGAGTTCCTTACTAATGGCCACTGAAATGATGCACCATGTCACAGATATGTCTTTGAAGAGGTATCGACTGGCATTCGTGTGGAGAGGTAGGTAGTCCTAAAGGCTACAAGAGAGCAAGAGAATAGCGAAGGGTCTCTCTTTGAACTGGCAGTGGAGATTTTTAAGACCATATAGAAAAACATCAGATGAACGTAGAGAACACAAAACAATAGATTCCTTAATGATTAGAAAACACTAGCACGGAGACTAATGCTGGATGGATTGAATAGATATACACAGAGTTTAGTTCCTAATTGATAGAGAATTGTATGAAAGCATCGCGTAACCGATACCTCTTTGAAGAGTTGTCGATTGACATTTGTACGGAGGTAAGCAGTATATATGGCTGCAAGAGCACGGGCCGAGAAGAGAATATCTAAGGCAGTATGGCCTACTATGTACATTAGCAGTGGCTTTCTCAGAAAAGCTATGCGTGGTAGAAATGCCAAATTTCTTTTACGAGATTAAAAATCATACTCTACGATGCAGAGATTCCTCGGTCATTTCGCACTGTATATACAAAAGGATTCTGCGGAGTAGAGCGGAACCCCTGCGAAGGAATCTCTGCGTAGGAGAGTATAAAAATCTAGCATTTTGAAAACCATTGCGTGTTTGTTTGAGCTATAAATTATTAAATTGCGAGTACAAAAGGACAGGCAGGGGATCAAAACCAGTAGAATTATCTGTTCAGACAAGCTGCTTTGCATGATTTGATGCGCATCGCTGATATCTCATACAAAATTTCTAATAAAAGAGCCTTTCCTTGCCTACTTTCGCTATTCACTTCGTTACATGGCGAGGGAGGAGAGTTGATGCAGAAGTTCTTCTCGAAGCTTTTATGAGGTATAAAATTTTAATTGATGTTCAAGAAGCTGACGATTTTAATTCAAGCATTTCATCACTAGTAGTTTAATGTGAAGATAGTTGCTGCAGATACAAAATATTTCGCTTGCAACCACAGCAACACTGAAAGGCGATTCTTGCGATCATGAGAGCAATAGGATGTAAAAAATTTAGGCCTATCATAGCAGCACTCGTATTTGAAACTAATAGCTCCGTGAATTGTGATTCTTCAGACAATTCATCTAACACGAGTTTTTGTGTACAGCTGCCGAAGAGTTTCTTTGACCTTCTACATGTGGTGTACCTATCGTGTTGTTCAAGCCGAATTAACAAATTAAAGCTGTTATGTTGCTATAAATACAAATCCTAACCTCACTCTATCAATTGTCGTTCAACGCCATGAGAGAGGCTCTCTCGCGGCGTTGAACAGTTCTGGATCGGATCCAATTGGATTTTTGAACTCTTTAGTAAACCTATTTCGTCTTATCCTTTGAAATTTGCACTTTAGTTGACTCTGCCTCACCTCTGATTCCCCTCTTTGAAATGTCAACAAAGGCTTTTCAGTTTAATCGTGTCACTTCGTATCCGTACCAGTTTGGATCTGATCCCACAGATGGATCCCACCCGATTACACGAGACCTTATTTGGATCGGATCCATACAGGATCGCTTTCGAAAATGATCCCGTTTGGGTACAGATAGCAGATCCAAATGGGTTCGGATCCGTCGAGTCCCGTGCAAACGCAAGGCCTATCCGTGACAGTTCGGCTACGGATCCATTTGGATCCGATCTCGCGTAAACGGGGCCTTGGACACATTATGCTCGTAAGTTGAGTTATATTGCTGGGAATCGCTAAATGTGTTAAATGGCCCTTTCTTTACTTGCCTTCACCATGTAATCTTTATTGTGCCTATTGGATGCATTAGCGGACAGGTAACTTGTTTGATCAGGTAATGAGCCATTAAGAGAAGCAGGCGGGATAGTGTTGTGATCATGAGTGTGTTAGCATCAGTACTTCTGTTTCATGCATTTCTCTGTCTAGGCTTTATGCATACTTGTCAGGCCCTTCAGATCTAAGACATAATAAATTCGGTCGACTTTTTGTGGAAGCGTGTCACATCATATTATCGCTTTTTTTAACACTACGAGCATGTTTCTAATCTCTCTATTTCAAGTCAACTCGAAGGCTAATTGTTTCTCCCACTTGGACGGGGGGTGATGAGCGACGGCTCACGTGACTACTACTTTTTACCACTTTTAATGTTACATACAAAAAAATGCTAATACGTAAAAAACGCCATATCCCACACTCTCCCCCTCTAAGTTTAAAGCAGTTCTCCGGAACTGTGAAATCGATAATCGATGATAACTAGAAACGTTTTAGAGTTGATTGATGTTCTTTGTCTTGAAAATTCTTCAACAGTTTGATCTTCGAACGTCTCAAATAACACTTCGCTTGTCGAAGATTACTTTGCTTTTCCATCTTCGGATTTCTCAAACGGCAACATAATCATTTCAATCTATATGGTCCCAGGCGGTAGTACTACGTCCGCTGAAACCATTTTAAACGAGCGAAAGAAATGATAAGTCTAGTCTCTTCGTTTAAAAGTACTGTCTTGCGACGATTTAAGTTCTTAACAATAGTCTTCTTCAAGTGTAAGGTTGATACCTTGTCGGGACGACGTGAAAAGGCGATTTTAGGTATAAGTCAAAATGAGTCAATTTCTCAACATGAACAACGACGATTAGCGTACATCTTGCGATATACAATTTGAGTGTTCGGTGAATATATGTAAATAATAAAAAGATAATAAAAAAATGTGTACATTGAGTGTGGTCCGTATGCCACTGATGATTGTTTAACAGCGACATCCAACAGGAATGTTCCATATTGGGAAAGTCTGTCTTTGCTGTATCGGACGATAAAACGAAGGCTGAAAACTCGGGATCGGATAACTCGGATATACCAGTCTTGGGTGTATTGTCAATTGTTGTGGTGCCTGCATCATATTTACGACTGGAAATGAACTTGGATTTCCTAACGAAGGGTACTGTAAATACTCAGGAGGTCTAATCACACGACGTGGTCGACCGTAAACTTCCGGTGACGAGCCTACGTATGTCGAGAATGATGTATCGGGCGACGGAAATGTCGTGCTTGGCATATCTGGTTCGATAACAACAGAAGGTTGAATAACATCATCTTGTTCGATATTAGGAGGCTCGTAAAGATCTTCTTGAACGTTGTTAGTGTTTGATTCGGCATCTGGATCTTCCTGTTCGTTTGTTTCAGGTGCATAAAACGGAGTTGGCGGTCGAGGCCAGCTTGACTGCTTTATCGGTTCATCGCCTTGAAAACAAAGAATGATCTCATCCTCACTGTCAGGATCCTCATTTTCATGAACGGCATCGTTTGGTGATACCACTGGTTGTTGACGCGTTTTCCGAGGTCTCTTCTGCTTTGGTTGTTGCGTAGGTTCAAGTGGTAAATCGTCACATGGCAATAGAAGATTTCGATGTAAAGTGCGCACACGTCCGTCTGGATTCCGTTCAGATACTACTTGATATACGGGTGCGTTTTCTTCTACACGTTTGATAACTCGATAAATCTCCTGTTCCCAGTAAGAGCGCAATTTTCCTGGTCCGCCTTTTTCGTTTAGATTCCGGACCAGTACACGATCATTGGGCTGCAAAACGGTAGAACGGACACGTCTATCATATTGCTCCTTACTCTGACGTTGACCATCTTGAGATCGTTTCGACGCGAGTTGGTATGCTTCTGTCATCGCTTTACGCCATTTGCGAGTATATTCTGGATAATCTTCGGCGCTGTTGCGACCTGCGGTCGGTTTGGTATCGAATATGAGGTCAATAGGTAGTCTTGGAGAACGGCCAAACAACAAAAAGAATGGCGAGAATCCTGTTGATGCATGTTTCGTGCAATTGTATGCGTGAACAACCTTATTAAGATGCTCTTTCCACCGTGATTTCTTTTGTTCCGGAAGTGTGCGTAGCATGGCGAGTAAGGTTTGATTGAACCTTTCCACCTGTCCGTTTCCTTGTGGATGATACGGGGTGGTCCTGGAATGACGAACTCCGCAAAGTTTCTCTAAACTATCTAGCAACTGATTCTCAAACTCCCCTCCCTGGTCATGGTGAATACGTGCAGGGTATCCGAATTTTAGAATAAAGTCGTTGTATATCTTCTCTGCGACTGTGTGTGCTGCTTTGTTTTTCGTTGCATAGGCCTGGGCGTACCTAGTAAAATGATCCATTAAGACGAGAATATATTCATATCCGCCAACACTGCGTTCAAGATGAACAAAGTCGATGGAAATTAATTCAAAAGGCTGAGTTGTAACGATATTCTGCATAGGTGCTCTCGATGGTACATGTGGACGTCTTTGTTTCAAGCATTGGCAAACACGAGTTGTGTAATGCTCAATATCATTACGCATACCTGGCCAATAAAATCGCTGGTTAGCGAGCTGAAAAACTCTTTCGCTGCCTAAATGACCCATTTCGTCATGGAGCTCTCGATAAACTAAGGTACGATACTTTGTAGGCAAAACTATTTGATCGTGTTCGCTAGTTTTCCGTCTGAGAATACCGTCAGAATCAATGTGAAGCTTATCCCAGTCACGCAAAAGAGTTTTGGTTGCACGAGGCTCGTCAATACGATCTTTGTAACTAGGTTTGGAACCATTTTCTTTCAATCGAATAAACCGAGATATCGCAAAATCTTGGCGTTGTGAACGTTGCAAATCGTCTACGTCTAAACGAATATCACTAGCTGGAGGTTTTAACTCGCTATCCTGGAGCGTAAAATTGTTTTCATTCGGTGAAAGTGCCGAAACCCAAACTGTTTCGTTTGTAAACTGGCTTGAAACTGCTGAAACGGTAGTTTGAAATTCTTCGTCCGATATCTCTACTGTACAATCCTTCATGTATTTCTCTATGTCTAGAGGCATACGAGAAAGAACATCTGCATCGACGTTATGTTTACCTGGCCTATATTTTATCGTAAAATTGAAGTTTGATAAATCAGCCACCCAACGGTGTCCAGTTGCGTTTAACTTAGCTGACGTCATAACGTACGTGAGCGGATTATTATCGGTATAAGTGGTGAAGGAGGGTGCGTAGTACAATAAATCTCGGAACTCATCACATATTGCCCATTTTAAGGCCAAAAATTCAAGTTTCCCTGAGTGTAAGTTGTATCGTTTTTCAGCTGGTGTTAGTGTTCGTGACGCGTAGGAAATTACACGCATGATCCCATCTTGACGCTGGTATAGTACGGCACCTAATCCTAACTGGCTGGCATCTGTATGCAACACATAAGGCATGTCATATATAGGATATCCCAAAATAGGTGGACTCGTTAAGCAATCAATCAGTTCATCAAGGGAACGTTGATGAGTGGAAGTCCATTCTATTTCTTCTTTCGATGATGGTTGACGATTATTTTTTTGGTTTCGTTGAGCTCTAAATTTTTTGTCATTCGACTTATTTGCTTTCTCATTGTCAGGCTGTTTCAGTAAATCAAATAATGGAGCTGCTTTTTGTGAAAAATTGGCAATGTATTTTCGATAGTAATTTAAAAGGCCAATAATTCGCCGAATATCACCAACAGTTTTAGGTTTGCATTCTTTTAAAGATGTAATGGCTTTGACGTTTGAAGAATCGATGTGATACCCCTCACTTGAAACGATGTGTCCTAAGTACTTGACCTGATTTCGAAACAATTCGCATTTTTTTGGTTTTAGTTTTACACCATTTTCACGTAATCTCCTCAAAACTGCACGAATATCTTCAAGATGGGCGTCGAAATCTTTACTATAAACGAGTACATCGTCCAAATATGGAATGCAGATATCATCACGGATGCCTTCTAAACATTGTTCCATAAAGCGCTGGAAGCAGCCAGGTGCATTGGAAAGACCAAAAGGAATACGTTCCCATTGATAAAGCCCCCAGGGCGTAATGAAGGCAGTACGGTGACGATGTTCTTCCTTCACAAAACCCTGGTGATAAGCCTTGCCTTGATCCAAAAGACTAAACCACTTGTTCCCCCCTAAACTTTCTAGGGTCTCCTTTACTCTTGGTAGAGGGTGTCGATCAGGAATAGTTTTAGAATTCAACTGTCTATAATCGATACATAACCGCAAGGTTCCGTCTTTCTTACGTACACATACGACGGGACTGGAGTACTGCGAGCGTGACTTCTTGATAAACCCTTTGTTCAATAAATCCTCAACATACTGCTTGACTTCAGGGTATAACGGTTTGGGAATGGAGGTATAAGTTTGTTGTACTGGCGTCGGGTCAGAAAGGTCTATCGGTAACTGCAAACCCTCTGCGCAGCCTATATCTCCATCTCCTTGTGCGAAAGATTCGGATTCTTCCAAGAGAATTTTAGAAACGCTTTGTTTTTGCTCTGGAGATAACGAACTGAGGTCAAATTGATTTAGAAATACTTCATTTTCACTGTCAATGTCAATAGACGCTGTTTTTGCTTCAATTTTGTGATTTTGTCTCCTATCCATGCTCGACCTCGTTTTAGTATCCAAAGAAGAACTTTCATCTCGATCAAAACGCTGTTCACTTTTCAATTTCACATCTAATGGCGTCACAGACTTCACAAGCTCAACACGGCCTAAAACGGTTCTACTGTTCAACGTGATTGTGTGTTCTGTAGGATTATTAATCTCGATATTCAGGCGAAAAGATTTGCCTTTTGGTAATGAACACAACGTTTCTTTGATCTCTAAACAGGAGGGCAACGTACTGTTTTCCTCAGGAATAAAGAGGACTTGTGTTTTGGCATCGAAAGTATGAGCATTCCCCCTGCACGTAACTTTAGAAAGCTGTTTTGCTGGCAGTACAACAACGCGTTTTGGAGATTTTATTATGGTCAATTCATCAACTTTTTCTTCAAGAATAATGTCAAGCATATTTTGCACTGTTTTATTGGTAGCCTGTTGAAAGGATTCTTTCACAGAATTTACGAATGCAATATTATTTACGTCATTGTCTTTAGAACTGTATGAAGATGACTTGACAACTTCCTCGATAACATTATATCCGATTATCGGATTAGCTATTTTGGTATGGGTAACCAGAAAAGGTACTTTCAGCATATTTTCTTCAGACCCATTCATCAATTCAAAGTCTAGTTCTACAAATCCATTGAATGGCACGGGCGTATCGTTAGCTGCACGTAATTCTAAGCCATCGTTAAAATCGAGTAATTCACTCAATGTTCGTATTTCTTGAGAAGGAAAATTCTTTTTCAGAAAACTACTCGAAACCAAAGAAACTTGTGAACCCGTGTCCCATAATACACTTGCATTTTGACCATTCAGTTTGCATTTAACGATACATTTGTTTCCAACAAGGCTTGAAAGTCGAACTTTTTGTTTTGGTGTAAGATGACATGCGAAACTATTTGCTGCATTTTCCAGTGAGCTCGAGTCATCGGGGTCTGGGGCCAGCAAATTCAAAGCTTTACAAATTGGACCATGTTCAGACCAGTGTTTACGTTGGCAGATAGAACTACAATAATGAACAACTCTACACTGACTGCAAAGCATGTATTCAAATTCACTGTTTTCTTTACTGTCACAAAATCCACAAGACTTTAAATGGGACTTTTCGTTTCCAGCTACACCCTGTCCCTCTGATGCAGCCGCCCCCGGTTTCCCTGTTTGAATTTTCTTTGCTTGCAACCACGCGCAAAATGCTCGCTGGAACCACAGATGAAACAATGGTCACATTTCACGGTTTCGTCTTTTGCAATGCAAGATTCACACGCGGACGGGGGTCTTCTTGACTTCTCTGTACTTCCTGCTTTTTCTGACTGTTGAGAATTCATCGCTTCTTTGATCATGGCGACATCCGCCTGCACAGCTTCCAATGAGGCAAGCAGCGTATTTTGTTTGTTGGCTTTTGTTTCCTTTGTCGTTGGCTTGTCTGCAACTTCAGTGGCTTGAACTGAGGCTTGATTGTTCTTTGAAGGGCGTTTCCTTGCTCCAAATTTGTTGCTTCTCTCGCTCTCTGTTGTCATTGCGATGTTGATTTCACGTATCAAAACTTCGTCTGAAACGCGCGACATTTCCAAAAATGGGCGCATACGCGTACGTATTGCGTCATCGGCTAAACCTGTTTCTACGGCATTGATAAAAACATTCTGAACCAAATTATCATCATAACGAATTTTTGATTCTTTTTCTTCACTTGCAAGCAAAATATGTTGCCTGAGTTTTAGGGCTCTCATCAAGAAATTTAATGCGGTTTCATTGGGCTCCTGTACCACATTAGTTAATTCTTGGTATGCCTCTGTGGCAGACTTTTCGCAATAGTGACTGCGCAAAATTTGCCGGAGTTCTTTCAAACTCAGATTTTTCATGCCCTCCAAATATGATCTTAAATGGAGTTGGGGTGAAATTGCATTTATCACAGCATCGACGATTTCTTTCTCAGGATAACTTTTTTCTATTGCACTGTCTATTTGTTTATTTAAACTTGTGAAAGACAGGCGGTTTTTCTCGTTTGAAATTACCCCCTGAATTTTTAGATCTTTGAAACGAAACACATTTTGAGCTGAATTTGAAGTTGGAACCTTTGTTTCAGAAGTAAAAACTTCCCTACCTCTCCTGCTTGGTGTGAGGGGTGATGAACTGCGAACTGGGTCAGAAATACGAGAACTTGGAGCCTTGGTAAGCTTCTGAATACGATCCTTAGCTTCTGCAATCTTTTCCTCTTGCAACTGCAGCATTTTCAAGAAATCTTCCTGCATCAACGTATACTCTTGCTTCGCTTTCTCCAGTTCTTCTGTATCGATTTCGCCTTCACTTATATCCCCATCACTGTCGTCTTCGCCATCGCCTACTGTCTTCTCCAACGGCGGTGGATCTCCGTTTATGAATGCAATAATGTCCTTCAACTGTGTTAAAATCTTGTCTTCTGTGCCCTCTTCTCCTTCATCCGCAGCAGATATTTCATCAACCAAGTCGCGAATAGTTTTGATTAGCAATCTCTTCGACAGTTTTTCTACATCTTTGACCTTCAAATAATTTGCTGTTTCTCTGAGTTTCACCTCCGATATCTTGTAAAGTGTTGTTTCAATTGACAACTGTAGCTCCTCTGCCCTATTGCTGCTGGCCATCTTGAGCTCAACCCTTTGCCAATTTTCTACACAAAACTCCGACACTTTTCTAGGCAAATCTCAAACAAGAATTTGAATCCAAACGTTTATGACATCCAGTACGACAGCTAAGCAGTTAGGCCGTGAGGGGCTGCTAAAATAGCAACTACCCTCTGCTACCAAAATGTCAGGCCCTTCAGATCTAAGACATAATAAATTCGGTCGACTTTTTGTGGAAGCGTGTCACATCATATTATCGCTTTTTTTAACACTACGAGCATGTTTCTAATCTCTCTATTTCAAGTCAACTCGAAGGCTAATTGTTTCTCCCACTTGGACGGGGGGTGATGAGCGACGGCTCACGTGACTACTACTTTTTACCACTTTTAATGTTACATACAAAAAAATGCTAATACGTAAAAAACGCCATATCCCACATACTCTTCGTCATTTCTATCTTATCTTGCTATATAGCTATCAGCAGTTTCCTGTCTTTATCCTCGCTTTCACCTTTTTCAGGGCACTGACGAGTTTCCGAAGGTCAACGTGAAAACAATTGAACAGAGGACAGGCCCTGGGGCGGGACAAAACTGGCGACTTGATTCCTTGCACACGACAGAACGAAGTGATACTATGGAAGAGCCGTTGCAATTGGAGACAGAGGCGTCAAATGTGACTGCAAGGTTGTTAAAAAGTGCTGCAACCAATAAACAGGGAGCAGAAAGCGAAGAACTGAAGTTATTGTTGCAATTAGCTCAGAAGTATGGATATGTCATCACGGAGCAGTCCGAGGCAGAAAAGCAAGCGAAAGAACTTTCCGAAAAACAACCTGTTTTTGACGAGAAAACAACAGGAAAGGGAATGGATGCGTGTGACAATGCGACACAGATATCAGTGGCACCTTCGGATGAGACTCAGAACGAAAACAAGCGGTAAATTTTCACGAGTGACTTTGAACATTCTAAAATTGTTGTAACTCGATTTGTTGTAGGCCTGTTGCGCTCATGTTTTCAGTCTAAAACTCAGTTCACACTGGAGGCGTTTACACAAAGTGTAGCCGCAGTCCTCGTAAAACGCCACTGCCACGGCAGTATAAGATTTACCAAACAAAGGGCACACATCATAGAATTTCCCTAGTCATCGCTAGACACATCTAAAGGCCGACCTCCACTTCAGTAGTTTTGGTCGGCGAAGTGTGCGTTTGCCTAGTGCGCATGCTCTTTAGCAACAGAGCAGACCGGAAGTACCGCAAGTGGAGGACAACCTTGACACTTGTTTTCAAGAATCCAGCTGTATCAATAAGATCGCTGATAGTATCAAAAATCTGATTGCACTGGCTAATTGTACGGAGTTCAACCCTGTAGGAAATATCTTCATTTCAATATTTTCTCTGCATAGGGAGAAAAATCTGTGGTACTTCTAAGTTCAGTCGTTCAGTCTACGCAGCCCGTTCAAGGCTTGGCAAACAAGTAAAACATGTTTGCCAAAGCGTCTGAGATATTCTTAACGATGAAGGAATACACGTTTCCTCACAAAATCGTTCTTTGGACATAAAGAAGAAATAAAGGAACATATGCAAAACTGTGTCAGGATTTGAAAGCTCTGGAAAGACATTCCTCTTACATCGTTGATCAATTGAAATACACATGTTGCAGTTTTTAACAGCCATGCGGTGTACCTGTGTGTGAAACGATGTGAGACAAACTCTTCTAACCGTCCATAGGCATGAACAGTTACCAAGCATACGCTGCGCAGTCTGTAGCAGTGTTTGATTTCAAACACTTCAATTGTCTTTTCCAACACCAATAGCAACTTGAAGGGAGGCGGCTGTTGGGAGAAATAATTATGACTGTAGACAGTTTAATTTTCTATCTTCATCATGTTAAAATTTCTCTTTCAGAGGAAGCAGCGTGGCCAACGGCGTTAGAAAAATCTCACTAGCTGCAAAGCGAAGCAATCAGAAGTGGCCAGTTGATAGGACCAGAGGAGCAGATAGTAGCAAAACACGTGTAATTACACAAGAGACTGTACAAGATTCTGGGATGAATTTGGTACAAAGGGGTAGAGAAGAATCAAGCGAAACAAGTTTATCTGGTTACTTAGGGGAAACTGAATCAGCTGCTGAGCTTACAGGACGAGGTGATAAATCACAGACAGGGAATGTGGAACTAACCCATGATAACGAAAAGAATGACGGGAAAGATAGTCATGAGCTGCAACGCCCAGATAAGTTAGGCAATGTTAGCATCGCGTTTAGCAGCCCTAGATCGTCCTCAAGCAGGTCCCAAAAGCATGATTCCAAATCTACTTTTCAGGAATGGTTAGAAAGAAAATCTAAACAGAAGCGCGAATCGATGAAAGGTGAAGCGAACGACCAAGCTGAAGGCTTGAAGCGAAGAGATTTATGCGAAAAGGCTTTTAATAATTGGCTTTCATTGAAGCGTGTGCGATATCGGAGTGCATCTGTTTCACCTCGACTTGTAACACGTGGTTCACCTCGTCAGGAAAGTCCACGTCAGGAAAGTCTGCGTCCAAAAAGTGGCCTAAGTTTCGAAGACTGGAGGCAGAGAAAAGGTAAAGTGATTCCACGGTCTCAAAGCGTTGTCGAAACTGCGACCTTCCTGCCAGTAAAAAGAACCTATAGCTCCGGAGTAACATATGCAGAATGGGTTGAATCGAAAAAGAGACAGCTTACTAATGGCGGTTCAAATAATGAGAATGAGAAAAATGGCCTATCAAGGAGTCACTCACGACTGAACGGTATTTCTTTTGATACTTGGGTCGAAGAAAAGAATAAACAATTTCAAATCGAGCAAGTGCAGCAAGCAACGGCTAAGCTGCAAGCGGAATATGAAAAGGAAATGGAGCTTGAAATGAAATTGAAAAACCCAAAGATTAAAACATTTGAAGACTGGCAACTTGAAAAAAAATTTGAAGATCGAGTGAAGAAAGCAAAGGAAAAGAAAGAGAGGAAAAATATTCGCAAAAAGAAAGTTAAGTTTGTCGAGGATTCCAAATTAGTTTATAATATGTGGTTGATGAATAAACATTTGAACGAAATACAAGAAGAACAGAAACAATTAGATGATGCACGAGACGAATGGGAAAGGAAGAAAAAAGCACAACTTGAGATGAGTAACAGGCGAAGATTTAAATCGAAATCATTGTAAATTAAATTGGAGATTTCTGAGTGTAAATAGCCCTAGAGAGTGGAACAGAGACTTCAGGTCTTTGATGCGGGGTGTGTTGTAGGTGGCGGCTGCATCGTTTGACGGATGGCTTGCTGGGATCCTAATGTGAAATCTTTCATGGAAAGTAAAAACCAACGTAAAACCTACACGACTAACCAAAAATTGGTAACATTTTTAAGAGAACCATATTTGGGAAGCTCTACAATGTAGCTGCAAACATAATCTGCCGCTCCTACTTTGCAGTTCAGAAAATAGGAAAGTTGTAATTTTGGAATCAAAACAAGATATGAAAAAAAATTCAGGGTAGAATACCTGAAATTCCTTTCAAACCATTCAAGATAGGTTTATACCTTTTTGTCCCTTGTTTCCCTGCGTTCTTTGACTCTATGATATCACTTGGTCAAAAGGGACTGAAACTATTACTCCCAACTTAGGCCAGCGCAAAGTTATTCCGTATTCACCAATCAAATTGCTATAATTCAGTTTTAACCAATGAGCATGCATTTTTTGACAATCAGTGAAATACAAAATATACCATTTCAGGCTGTAGGTTCTTAGTAAATGAAGGTTCTTATGTGCTGGTTTTTACTGTATTACTGAACATGTTTCCTATAACCCCAAATATAAGGGCATGCCAAGGCAAAATTCACTATTTTTCGGCCAATCAATGGCGCATATACCAAGCGATAGGAAGAGACTTCAACTCGTACCCCATTCAGGAAAGCCGGAGAGGGGGGTGCGGGGGCAAGCACCCCTCCTGCCTTGTTGCAAGAGATGTAAGGGGGCAAGAGTGGCCTTGTAATGAAAGTATATATTTTTTTAACAACGTTAAGTACGATGATATGAAGATCATGAATTTAAAGGAGCTCTGTCACGTAGGTGATTGGTTTAGAGAACAAAGCTTAGACAAAGGGAAGGAGCCAGAACCCAGACTCTTTGAATTAATCTCATGATAAAAATTCAGTTCAATTCGCAAAACATTCTCTTTCCAATTCTTTTCTGACAATCCTGCTATGCAAATATTTAATCCCCTTTTAAAATTCCAACCAATTATGAGTGAGACAGATTGCCTTTAACCCTTAAGTCGAATAATCATTGTAGCATGCATTTGTCATACCAGGTCAAATTTATTGATTAATCATTTTTCTGGTATTTTATTATTATCATTATTTTTATCATTATTATTATTATTATTATTATTATTATTATTATTATTATTATTATTATTATTATTATTATTATTATTATTATTATTATTATTATTATTATTATTATTATTATTTTAGAAATGGTGCATTGTAAAACAATTTTTTTTAAAACTGAATGTTTTTTACCCAGTATAAATAATTTAAAACGAAATGAAATGAATACACAAATATCTAAGAAAGAACATCATTGATATTAGTTGAAATATTCTTAACACGATTTTAAGCCAATCCAAAGGTTTTGTTTTGTTTGTTTTCAATTTGTTTTGAGTGGGCTTGTCAGGATTTCTAGCTACTGAAAGCTAATTTAGGCCCACTGTGCATGCCGCATCCAGGCACGGGACCCCTAGTTTAACGTCCCTTCCGAAGGACGGCGAGGTGAGTTGCGAGGTCAGGCCTCAGTGGTCGCCCATCCGAAATCTGACCTCACTCGACCAAGCTTAACTTCAGTCACCTGACGAAGACTGTATAAGCCACTCAGCCACTCACCCTGAGGTTGTGAATTAGAACGCCACGCTTGATAACCTGGTTTATATCAAGATGGCTTTATTATACTGGGTGAGCAAGCAAAAAGTTCCAAAGGTTGAAAATTCATAGCTTCAAGAGTACTTCACAAATTTCATTGATTCAAATTCTAGTTAGTAGTCAGAAGATTGAAGTATTTTGTGATATTCCTCGCTGTCTCGCCAGCACTAGAAATATCGGTAAATTCAACTTTATAAAAATTCTAAAATGACTAATAAAGGGTCGAATTCATCAAACTGAAACACTGATGAAATTGTAAGGACTCTCCTTGCACAGAACAACATGTAATGGAGGTGTTGTGGAACGACGTAATTATTAGGTCACGTGACGTTTTTGAGCGTATGAGACACACCTTAGTTAGCTGTTGTAGTTGAGACTTGAGGGAAGAGTTGAGTTGAGTCGAGATTCGCGATGGAGACAAGCGTAGCGAGCTTGTAATTCTTGTTTTGAGACATTTTTGCTAGAGATTCGACGAGGTCGGAAATTCTTGAGACTTATTTGAGACAGACTTATCAATCGTTTTTTGTACATATTTCGCCGCTTGTATATAGTTCGCTGGTAGATTTTTAGAAGCTGACTTTTTGCTGATTCACGCGGATCCATTAAGACATTTTCATCGATTTTGCGGAGCGTGCAGTTTTGCCACTTTCGATAGTTCCGTCGAACTTTATGCTTTCGTAACAGGACGTTTGATCTCTCTGAAGAGTTATATGACATCGATTTTCAAACAAATAACACAGATTTTCAATCCAATGACGATTTATGTGCAGTGGATGTCTCTCACCTACGAACAATTGCATTTTCTTTATTGATCTGTGCGAGGGGTCATTCATGATTTGATCAATGTTTAAAGGCCCTTTTTCAGTCATTTTGCAGCCATGACATTTTTATAAAGTTGAATTTACCTATATTTCTAGCGCTCGTGAGACAGCGGCAAAAATCGCAAAAATACTTTAATTTTTTGGCTAACTTGAAATTGAATCATTTAAACGTTCGAAGTACTCTTGAGGCTATGAATTCTCAAAAGTGGGAAGTTTTTTCTTGCTCACCCGGTATGCAAGTGTGAATTGGGTTTTATAAGACCATCACAGAGACTACTGAAACATACGTACTGATTTAAATGAATCATTAATAAATGATATTAGTTATATCTCTAGTCAACATTGATCACTTAGTTGAAATTATTACATGAAAAATATATGTATTCAGCTCATTTTGAATTCATATCATTCTACAAATATACCAACCAGACTACATTATAAATTTATCATTACGTAAACAATTGTTTTCTATTCTAGTTAGAAATGAAAACTTCAAAGGCGACAGCTTTTAACTCTAAAGGCGTATATACCAATGCTAGGAACACCTCTCGGCAGAACATATAAAGTTTTAGGATCCCATATAAATTAAGCATTAGAATTTCAATGTTCGGATTAAGCAAGAACAGTTGCTAGACCTGGTTCGCTCTACAAAAATCTATGTAGTTTTGGATGGACAAGTGTGGTGTTTTTAGGCTGCATTCACATTGCACAATCTTTTTCAAGCGCGTAAACGCTCGCGCAGAAGTCCGCCATACTAATCCCTCACAGTGTTCAGACTGCAAAAATATTTCGCAATCTGAACACTTTAAGGGATTAGTATGGCGGATTTCTGCACGAAAGTTTAAGCACTTTCAAAAGATTGTGCAATGTGAACGCAGCCTGATGCATGCTATTTGATTTGTTACTTAAAAGGAACTCAGCTAATCTTCAAAACATATTTTTCATTCACACGAATTTTCCAAAGTGGCATAGGATCTTCAGAAGAGATGCAACCTTTGAAAAGCGCATCAATTCTTGTCAGCTACTTTGGTGTAAATCATTAGTTCAAATAGAGAATGTTGTCATTAGCTGATGATAAAGATGCATCAACTGAAAGATTTTATCTAAACGAAACTGTGTGAGAAAGCTATGCAATGAGCGAGAATGCCTGTCTTTGATAAACAATAGGGACCTTCAGGAACTAGGACGGCGACTGCAACGACAACGCAAATGTGCCCTTTGTTTCCGAACTTCGGCTTGAAAAGATTCTTTGTTTTCCGTTCGAATTTGCTTCCCTTGAGAGTATGTGAAGTTGTCCTTTTCAATTGCACAACTTGGAAATCCTATTTCTTTCATCAGATCTGGATCTTCAAAACGAAACTAGCTCATTCTAAACTTAAATTATCCAGGAAACAGAGTGTTTCAAAGCATTTAGGTGAAGAAGGAGAATTTGTCTCGTCGTGTTTTAGAACATGTGAAGGTAATGTGGCAAACTATACTCAGTTTGTATCATACAAGATGCTGTCCATGCTGGCGTTGCCGTCCTGCCTGCTAAAGGTCCCTAACACACCAGCCCCAACAGGCAGCAACATTTCCTCACGGCAGCCTCTTGGCTGATCATTCTTTGGAGCCTTGGTACAGAACTGAGGAATCGTGATTCTTGAGAGCCATCGATATTTCAGTTACTGGGAGTCTGGAAAGGCTTACCTTCATTTCCCAACTACATCTACAAATGTTTATTCCAGCTGAAGCAATTCTTAGGTCAAGGACTGTCTAGGCATAACGCCGCTCCGTAAATTCAGGACATAGGCAATTGCGGTCGAAAGTGTCGTCAGACAATATCCTTCTTCTCCTAACAGGTAACTAGAAGGCAAAGAGACCAAAACATGAAATGGAATCACCATCACCATCATCATCATCATCATCATCATCATCATCATCATCATCATCATCATCATCATCATCATCATCATCATCATCATCATCATCATCATCATCATCATCATCATCATCATCATCATCATCATCATCAGATTATTCATTCAACATAGACTAAATTAAAAAAAGAAGGTTTTTTTGTATTCAATTTGTTTTGAGTGGGCTTGTCAGGATTTCTAGCTACTGAAAGCTAATTTAGGCCCACTAAGCATGCCGCATCCAGGCATGGGACCCCCAGTTTAACGTCCCTTCCGAAGGACGGCGAGGTGAGTTGCGAGGTCAGGCCTCAGTGGTCACCCATCCGAAATCTGACCTCACTCGACCAAGCTTAACTTCAATCACCTGACGAAGACTGTATAAGCCACTCGGCCACTCACCCCGCAAGGTAGCTACATTGCAACTAATTTAAGCTTACGAGAGCAAGAATGACGATAAAAAGAATTGTGTTCATTTCACTTGATTTTTCAGTGACAATTATGAATTAATTCAGTACCAAGATGAGTCTATTTCGAAATTCAAGCGACTACATGAAAATGAAATAATCTAAAAGTTTAACGCTAAAATTGTTTTAGCTTATGAGAAGTCATCTCATAACGCAAACATTTTGAAAATCCCTTGAAGAGAACAATTCTAGGTATTGACAAACCAGGAAACCCAGATTGTCATCAAAACGAGCTCCCAAGCACATCTTTCAACTCAAGTCAATTTTAGTCATTGCTGTATCGATTATACAATTAAATACGAAGAATGAAACTACAATGAATGCAGTAAGTCTACGTTGTGTCTGACTTCAAAAACGAAACATTTTTCCCCTTGCATCTGTTGCTCTTGACTCGTCTTGACTGATATAACGCCAAAACTCTAAAAAATTCTGATCTTGGGGAAGAGACTCCTTTAAAACATCAGGCTTTCTAGAAAAAGATCTGCAGCCCTTGGTGCTGACAAGCAATAAATGGTCAAATTGGGTGAATTAAAAAATGAAGAGATAACGTAAGGTAATGTATTTACCTCTCGTTGATAAATTCTTCTATCGCATAACATTCTGATACCAGTTGTGGCAACGCAGCTTTTACGATTACATAAGTAAGTATTCGCAACAGATCATCACAACCACTGTTAAAGATGAAAGGAAAGTATAAATTGGGCTCTCAGTCACATTGCTAGAAAGCATGACCTAAAAAGAGGGCCCCGTACAATGTGAACACATGTGCCAGTGAATGGGCAAAATGCAATGAACGCTCCTTTAATTGAATTTGTATGGCAAACAGTTTTGATCGTAGTCCAGGACAGTGAATGCACTGGAAAAGAATTGAGCGCAGTTCACAGGAAAAAAGCCGAAAACTCTTTAGAAAAGAAGGAGTAAATATCGCCACTCTTTGACCGACGTTGCTTGGGAGCTGTTAAATCAGATACGTCGATACCAAAGAGCTTGCAACATTCTGTGCTAATTCAAAATCTAGCTAAATGCTTTTTGCAGTGTAAAGTGCTCAGAGCTCATTGCTCGGATAAATTCACAGCACAATAAAGAACACTGATAAAAACGGATGGATATTCTAAGGCCTGATTTTTGCACCTATTAGCATGAGACATAAACAACTCAAAGATGTCATTTGTACACCTTTGATGGTCTTAAAGCAGATAGTCTAAAATCAATTTCTCCCACACTGGGCACACTGTGGGCAGTTGCAGTGAATATTCTCAAGGGAATGTAGCAATGAATACTTGAACAAAGCATAGTAAAATCCTTGGGGCAAGCACAGGCAACAAAGGAACTGATAAAGCAAAAAAATTAACGGTACAAATTACACTGTAGGTGGTGATGGATCCCCACACTTTTTCCAATAGTCTGTTACACATTGGCATATTAGTACACATTGGCTTGGGGCAAGCACAGGCAACAAAGGAACTGATAAAGCAAAAAAGAATAACGGTACAACTTACACTGTAGGTGGAGATGGATCCCCACGCTTTTTCCAATAGTCTGTTACACATTGGCATATCAGTTTTGATGTAAGGACTGTTAAGAGATCACAATAAATAGTAACAATTAAACGAAAGAAACCATTGCAATCATGTCAGCCTCAGAAACAGTCAACACAACTTAATCAATCAATCAATCAATCAAACAATCAATCAATCCATCAACAGAAAGAAGTTTGTTTTACTATGACATTGTGGGGTCAGTGACCGAGAGGCTAATACAGTTTCCGTCAGGTAGCTTAAGCTAAGCTCGGTCGAGTGGTGGATTGAGGTCAAACTCTGGATGGGTGACCACTTGCAGGCCTGACAAGGCAATTCACTTCCACAAACTTTGGAGGGGACGCTAAAATAGTGGTCACATGCCTGGATGCAGCATGCATCGTGGAACTGAATTAGATTTAAATAGCAAGGAATCTTTCCAGCCCCTGTGGAAATAAAGTACTGAATGAATGAAAAAATCCAACCTATGAAATACTGAGAGTATTAGGGTCTTTGATTGGTCCAATTCTGAAAATGGTAGACTCAGAATTCGTGCTTGACTGACTCACAAATTCCAAAAAACGGCAGGTCTGGCAGGCTTGGAAGACCTGCTGAGCCCTCTGCTCTGAAAAGGCAGAAGGTTTAGCAGACTTTGAAAAGATTCTAATTCTCATCTGCGAAACTTTGAAAACGAGGCAAATTTGCTCGCGTTACTATGGTAATTGGTTACTTTATTCTATCTTGCCAAACACCAGACTCTTTATTGTGTTCTTCAACAGGGAACCTCGTTTTCGTAGAGATCAGTCTGGAACCTGCAGTTCTGAAGAATTTTTGGTGCTTGATTGGGAAATGTGATTCCGTCTCTGTGAAGTCTACCGCTTACAGAATGTGGTAGGTGAGGAATTACCAATCAAGCACGCTCTTAAACCTAGAATAAAACTCACCAAGACATTCTAGTTTATCCAATGGTGAAGAATACGAAACAATTTTCTTTAGTTCTTCAACGGCAACTTCATACGGATACACAGTTGACTCACTCTAAAGATGATGCAAAGAACTCTATTAATAACGACCAATACAATAGAAATCCGCATAAAAGAATCTAGCCTTTTCTTAGGCAGCTAAATAGGTTCTTAATTAATAGGCTGTTACTCCAGCAATACTATTTTCAGCTCAAGAATTCCATGTTTCTAGGTAGAGATGGTTCCTTGATATCGTAAAAAGGGGTATTGCTATTGCAAAAACATCTCTTTGCTTATTTAAGCTTCAAAGCCGAAAGCACAACTATAAATGCAATAGGCTTGTGAATGACTGCATGACCTTTGGTCTGCAACTGGAAAAAGGACGACCTAAAAGACCTTACATTTCAAATAAACTCACATCAATGAGTCAACTTTTGGTCAAAGAGTTTTGGTAGGGTTCTAGTGTGACAATTTAGTACCAAAGCTGGCTTGCCTTTATGACCACGTAATGCTGCTAGCTGGGTGAAAATATTCGTTCAAATCATGCAAAGAAAGGTAGCACCCATGTCCATTTTTGGGAGAAACTAGGAATGAACAGGACGAAAAGGATTTATGCAACAGATTCTGTCTGCAAGCAGCTAACGATCTAAGAAATTTCAAATCACCTCTTCCTCTTGCAATGCATATTTTTCTCTGACAAAGAAATCAAGTGGACCGCATTCCCATCTTTTCTTTATCACTTCGTACATTTGGAGTTCCTTCTTCAAATGAAGACGCCTGAAACAAATAAAGTATCACGATGAACTTTATCAATCTCTAAAATTTGGCAAAAATCGTTTTGTTTTCGAAAATCTGTTAAAAACCCTGAAAATTTAATTGTTTCAAATAACCTCGTACGCTTTCTCGGGAGAGTGATCTAGACTCCCCTTGGTCCCCCGCTTTAAAGAACAAATTCTGTGCAATGAATCATCAACCGCTAAGCCTGACACGGTGTGACTACAAAGCGCTAGCGCTTCCACAGTTGATGGCTGTACCTTCAGAGGACTAACTTTTTCAATGATATCGTTAATGACAAATTATGACATACTCCAGACACCAAGTATTGCAACTGGACTTTTACTGCAAATAAGAAGCAACATTCCGAAGCAAGTTTCTTTCAGAACACTTTGAAAATCTAGCAAAAGGCGAATCAGATATCTGCAACTTTTCGATCCTGTGTGTTATTATCTTTAGCAATTTAAGTATGCAGCACAAAGAATCCAATTCAACAACTCATGCTTTTGAAAGCTACCCAAAAATTCATTGCTACCATTTAAGAGCAACTGACAGATAAAACCTAACAGCAATCTTCAAGGAATTGCAAGAAAGAATAACATTATCAGGAGACTTGTGTATATTCTATATTGAGAATGCTATGTAAATTTGCACATACCTGAACACGAGGTTAAGCCATTGCCAAAGAGGCTTGAAAAAGATGGCTTCAACGGCAGCATATGATTGATCTCTACCAATAGGAAGGTCTAGCTCGTCGTACGTGACTATCAGTAATGAGTGAAGTTTATCTGAATGACAAGAAAATTAAAAACACCGTTGAAGTTAGAGCATGCAACACAACTTGACCATCTATGTGAATATAAAACTGACATTCGTTGAACACTCATCGCTGCGAACTACGTAGTTAAACTTTCTTCCACAAAAACTTTCAATGTCAAAACCTGTTTGGCAACAGCTGTGTAAAAATAGTCGGGCCTTGCTAATATTTACAAGAGAATCCAGTGATCATTTCAAAGTACTAGCGGCTTAAAATAAAAGGGATTTCTATGGCTATTAACCACGTTGTAAATGTAAATATATCAAACTGCATCGAATACCTTGAAGCTTGAATACGAGCGACAGAAGCGAGCCACCTTCACTTACTGTTTTTCTGCGTTTGGACTTACTTTTACTTGGTATAAATTTTTATATCAATATGAAAAAAATGAAAAAAATAAATTCCGGCAGCAAATGCTTCCATTCATCCAAATACTTTGGTTATTACACATATCAAAAACGTGAACAGAAAACATACCTAGTGATCCATGGACCTCCTTCACGACATTATCAACCTTCTTCTTCAGATTGCCATGGTCTTCCGAATTATGTCCCCATTTTGAGTACAGCTCAATCAAATCTTCATTAAAAACGTCATTGTCCCCTTCACTATTTAGAGGAATTCTACCGGGCTGCTCCAACTCAGCAGAACTTTCATTGTTGAGTCTATCGGAGCTGTTTTTCCTATCAGCCGAGAGCCCTTTAGACTCCATAGCATGAGTGCATCCTGACTCAGGGCCTATAGATTGTTCAGAACTCCTAACAGAATCTCTGCTATTCGACTCATCCTTGCCAGCCAGTGCTTCGTCAAGCCCACTCCCTTCATTTTCCTTTACGCATTCTAGGCATTCGTTTTCAGAGGAAATTCCATCATCAAAAATATCATTTAAAACTTCTTCATCTAAATCCAAGTTGACATCGGTTTGATATCTTTTATTTCTGTCAATAAGCTCATTTATCAGATATTCAATAACTTCATTTTTCTTTACAACTTTAAGTTTTTCTACATTTGGCGTAAAGCCCCGTTCAACAACCTCCGAAGCATCTACACTAATTTCATCATCTTGGCTTTCTGTAGACTCTTTACCTTCTCCAAGGTTCTTACACTCGGATGATTCACCAATATGATCATTTTGCACTTCTTGATCTAACGATATAACTTGTTCACTATCAGTTCTGTTTACACGTTCCATGGAATCTTCCTCGGGTAATTTGGCGGATGAGGAACTTTCGGTATCCGATTCGTTTTCATGTTCTTCATCAACAGCTTCAAATTCACATTTCTCCTCATTTCTAATTCCTTTAAAATCCTCTGTTTTTCCGGTTTCTTCACAGCGTTCAACGTTTTTGTCACAAAAATCCACAGTTTCTTCAACATTTTGCGTTTCATTTACATTTTGTTCTATAAAAGGCCCTTGCTCCGCATTTGTCCCATTGTCTCTGTCAGAAACCTCCACAACTCCATCGTCTTTTGCTGTATCCTCTTGAAAAGATGGTTCGACGCCATCACCATGATTCTCATCGTCAACTTTTTCATCTACTTTGCGAGTCAATGATCTTGTATCACTAGAAATATCTGTCAAAACCTCTGAGTTAAGTACACCCTCTGAAGGCTGGACGTTCAAGGGTGCATCTTCTCTAGAGCAATCAGATGAAGGCATCCTTTTCCTAGTTCCATCCTCCACGTCACTTCCAGACAGTAACGTATTATCATCCAGTTCCTGTATATCAACAGACCTTTGCTCGTCCATGTTATCACTAATACCAGTCTCAAAATCGTCCTTCTCACGTTCTCCCTCTGATTTCATATTTTCGGATTCGGTTTGCACACAACTTTCATCAGGAAGTAAATTAAAATCATCTGAGTCCAGATGCTCTAACATATATTCTTCAAAATCATGAAAATCTGACTCAAAATCTTTGCTAGAAGTTTTCAACGAGCTGTTTGATTTATTGTTAATATCCACTTTCGAATCTACTGATTTTTCGTTAACTTCCGCTTTCGAAACATCATCGCCGGTATCGATCGAAACATCAGAAACAATGCTATCTAAAGAGTCTTTTGGCTCATCGACAGTTTCAGAAGTAGTACCTTCAACTGATGATGGTCTGTTTCTAATCGAATCTGCTACATTCAAGCCAGCAACATCCGCCATTTCTACTTCCGCTTTGTCTGCATTCGAAACTTCGGTTTCTGCATCTATTGTCTCATTTGCCTCTGGAGATGACATTTCTCCACGCAATGCAGCTATTTCTGCCATTTCTAAGTGTTTGTCACTTTCCTCGGCGTTGGCTTCTTCCGCCTCGAGTGAGCTTATATCCTTCTTGGAAATTTCTGCAGCTCCAGAAGTCCTCATTTTAGTTCCAAACCTTTCTTCAATTGATCTCTTACTTTCATCATAGACTGCTGATATATCAACTGTTTCTTTAAGGTCTTCATCGTTACTTGACTCAAATCGAGAGCAACCAATTTCAGCGCCTTTAACATCGCCAAAATTGACACTCTTCGTTGATCTGCGTTTCTTGAATGGTGGCTTTTCATAGACCGGAGATGCAAAATCTGATGCAAGCAATGACAGTTCTCTATACAAAGCAAATTGCAATTCAGCCATTAACTGGCCAAGGGGATGCTCCTTTGACCTGAAAAACAAACGAATCATTATGAAAGCCTAAGGTGTGTACAATATGTGTGAGTCAATGAATCTATTGCTGTGTTTCATCACAAAATCTGCTCTTGAAGGACGCGTCTCGGGATGGTATGATTAATGCTCGTATGCACTCCTGCCCCCTTATTTTGGCCAACTTGAAATTTTCAAGTTGGCGTATAACAGAGGGCGGGAGTGCATAAGAAAAGATACATTCTCTAAAAATTTAGATTTAGTTTACAGTATCTGAAAATTGAAACAAATTGGGCAAGGAGTCTTCTCGAATGATTGGGCTTCCAATGACTAAAAATCAAGCTACAGGCGACTAAAATGACTTGAAAGTAAATTTAATTGCTCACAATGCCAACTTAATAAAAAGCTAAACAATAACAAGAAGAGCGGAAAACATCACTCCTTGAATACAAAATCATGGAATTTGTAGTGTTTGTTAACTCAAAATGCTGTTCATCACATACACACTTCAAATAGACTGATTGCATATTCGTAGTTATCGCTATTGATGGACTGACAGACACTCATATATCTAGCCTCACTAAAGCGACAACAACAACATAAATTCAATTCAATAAGATGAGCACAAGTTGAGGGTTCTTATGGAGTGAAGCCACACTTCAACTACAGATGCATTCTATCCTTCTTCTAAAGCCTGGTTTTCATTCAATCGCAATTCATCGGGGATTGTCGGCGATCCTATCACCGATGATCGCCACCGATGTGCTGTTGAAATCAAATTTTTTTATTCTGAAAGTTGATCGGCGATGGTCACCGATGACCGTCGATGCTCCCAAGAACTTGATTTTCATAAATCGTTATTCATCGGCGATGGTCGCGGATGAGATTGCCGATAATCGGAGATGAATTACGATTTAATGAAAACCATAGGCTTAAGATTGGTATCACAAATTTTCAACAGTCTGAAAAGAAATATATTTAAGCAAATACCCTAGAACTCTTTTGACAATATCTTCAATTAGCTTTACGTCTTCCGGTTGGGCAGCCAAATTTTCTCTGAGTGTTTGTGGCCAGGTCTAAAAATGAAAACGTACATTGAAAGTAAGATTCTTCGCTGTCAATCGAAGAATATTCTAGTCAATTTCTACAATGTCATATACCGTCAGAGAGATAACCCCGGGGGGGGGGGTAGCTTGAGTTTCCAAGATACGGGGTTGTGCCATTCAAATCGTGAAAGTATCACCCATAAATCCGGAGAAATTTCTCAAAAGTATACCCATAAATCTGGAGAATTTCTGAAAATCATACCCATAAGTGCGGGAATGCCAAAGCAGCTCACCAATAAATGAATTCTGACAGAAAACTATACCCATAAATCCGGAAACTATCATGAAAATGGTACCCTAAAAAATGGCACAACCCCGTACCATAGACAAGTTAAGTTACCCCCCCCCCCTCCCCGAGGGAGATAACACTGTTTTCATCACATTACTGGTCGAAGATGCGAGCACAAAAGCAACTAACAGTGAATGAACGAAAAAGAAAGCGAGAGAAAGGAAAAAGGTTCAAAAGAAGTTCCCATAAAGGATACAAAGCATGCCAAATATTACGCAATTAACATTCAAAAGTGTACTTACAGTTTCTTGCTCGAATTCTAAAATCTTTGCATAGATTTTCTTTTCGTAGGCAGCGTCTGTTGTCCTGCTCCCAGTTTTATCTGCAAATCGCCTGAAATTGAGAATATTTATCAATAAGTTTTCATCTCTTGCTTTTCCCCATTAGGTGAACTAGCGTAACTCCCATAAAGTGAAAGAATAACCCCCGTCCACCAGCAAAGCCCCGAGACATTCCAAAACATTTACATGAAAATGATATCGAAGGCAAGGTTTCATCTTTCATTTACTGGGAGAGGGGGGGTTGCTTACCAGCACATTTGAAAATTCTTTATGGAAGATTGATGTATCATGAAAACAAAGTTTAGACTGCGCTCACACGATGCCGGCACATTTTGAAAACGGTGAAAAATGTGACGGTAGCAAAATTTGAGCTAGCGTTCACACGATGCCAGAACAATTTGAGAGTGATAGGAAATTTGACGGTAAAAAACTCTTTGCAAGACTTTGATGCCAAAGAAATGTACCTACACTCTAAGAATCGATCAGTCGTGTTCCAAAAGCATCGAAAAATGTTCTATTTTCATCATTTTCGAGTGTTCACACGATGCTGTTTCCAAAATGTACTGGTTATAGTTCTGTTTCCAAAATTTAGGGCTTTCAAAATCTGCCGGCAAAAAAAGTGCCGTTTCCGGCCTATCCGTCACATTTTTCACCGTTTTCAAAATGTGCCGGTATCGTGTGAACGCTGTCTTAGACTTACTGCTCAGCTTTAACCCGCAGTCTTTCTCTTCTTTCTTCCAATTTCTTGTTCAGCTACCATTATGTCAAGGGGACATACATCAAGAAACATATATCTTTTACATTGAAGACACTGAAAGGGTGCAACTATTTGCACGGGAAATATTCTCCTACAGGATAGTCCCTTATGGAACGCAAATAAAACCTTAATTTGGTAATTTTGTTTTAGTGACCATTCTTTTTAAAGCACGCGCAATTATTCAACCTTGAAACAAAACATCATTACCTCAACACTTTGCTGCCTATCGGCAGCCTCATCAATGAGTTAACTCACCGATGGACACTGAAATATTTGAAGAACATCATTGCACACTTCATAAAGAGAATGGTCACTAAAACAAAATTACCAAATTAAAACTTGTCGTAAAAGACGTGGGATCAGCTGAAAGACTTTGGAAACAAAATCTCACAACGTAGCCATTAAAATTGTTTTAATGGTAATTGCCAGTATGCTAAAGATCCTAATAGTGAAAATCGCTAAATTGTACTCTAACAACACTTAGAAGTCTGCAACAAAACGAAAAAATTGAAAATCAAAGGAAATAAGTGATAAAATGAATAAATCAACAAATAGATGAATAAATAAAAATTGAAAGAAAAATTAATCTGTACGTTGACATTTCCGAGCTTTTAGCTTCCATTTGTCTTTAAATCTCTAATGCCTTAAACATGGGTTTATCTAAATGTTATTTGGCAGTGCCCTATCAAAAACTTCTTGCTAGTTGTGCGGCTGTTTTATTGCAATTCGCTGCAGCAAATCAACAAATATCTTGAAAAGGATGCTGCTTCACGTCGAGATTTCTCGATGGCCATGTTTTCCACCGTTCTTCGGATCAACTCAAGATTCTGTGAAGGATGAAATAAATCTCAATGTTTGATACTAAATGGTATATCATTGTTTGATTGGATTGAATATTGAATTTTGTTAATTCAAGGTCGACTGAACTAAGAAGTGGCAAGGACTACCTCTTTAACGTAGGTATGGCAGGTGCACGTATCTTTCAAAAAAGTAAGAAATCAGCTCGGTACCAACAGTTTCTTAAAATTGTCAAATTTGGTGCACTGAAAGTTTCTAACAGTTTCATAGAAGCATAAGCGTACCGGAAGAAAAATCTAGGGGGCTGCCCAAAAAAATCCCCATGTTTACTAGAATTTTTGCCAGACCATGGGCAAAATTTGGCCCACCTGGGGCTGATTTTTGAAAATATTTCCAAAGATGGGTGGCTACCACCTCCCCAGCACTCTGCCTCACACACTTATGCAGGAGGTTCCCCAGATTCACATTGTCTCGATCAGTGGAGGATCTCCAGCGGTATTTCTATGTCTTTATAATAGTCAGGTTTGTGAGATCACGCCTCTGTTCATGCAGTGCTCAACCTGTACTGCGTGAAAATGTGCGATACAAATTGAAATATGTTTCCCACTGTAATACAGGTACGTTTAAGGCAAATTTTCGTAAGCTACTACCCATTCATTCTAGACTTGTTTTTCCTTCATTCGTAACGTTGAAACCGTAATCTTTTTTAGTTCTACCTTAGAGAGAATCGACATAGTTAAAAGCTGGCCCTGGCTAGGTGAAAAATATAATCTATTGTACTCTACTCGACAACTTCGACGCATCAGGTCTCATTGTGTAGCTGAAGAAACGATGGATTTGTGGGCGTTTTTCTAACCTATTTATAGCGGCTACGAGAAATAGCTATGTCTATTCCCCTTAAGGAACTACATGTACGCTATTTGACATTTCACGCATTTTAGGAATAAGTCCGAGGAAGGTATATTCTTTCATACATTATAAAACTCATGATTCAGACAGCAACTCCTTGGCCGATCATTGTGGGATTCAAACGTAGAACTGGTAATGTAGACGATGAAGTTGCCTCGGTAATGACTAATGTGAAGATTGATTTTGTATTTAGAAATCATCGAGCATGAATTTGTATACATAAGGGTTCATCTTTACATTAAAAGTGATTCTGGTCTAGGAAGGGTGGATTACCACCAGCACAAGAGTCTCGTGAAAGCTCTTAGTGTTTCTTGTTAATGTTTATAAGTTAAAGGGCATTCAGTGTTGGAGAAAGCCTGTGGATATTTGTATATTAGAGAGCTCCTAGTCTTGAGAGCCAACCAGAATCTCGCTAGCATTGGTTTAAAGTTATAAATAAGGTTAAAGATCGTAAAGGAAACTTGATACTTGTGTGTCTACTCTGTCGTCAACACTCGTGCCCTGCGGAGCATTTTGGGACATTTCCACACCAGGAAATCAAAACTGCAAATGAAATCAAAAGTTTATTAAGAATATTTCTCCGGTAGTTGATTTCGTAATTTTTCAGTTCTGCATGAAAAGATGTACTTCCACTTACGTAATCAGCTATAAGCTTCTGCTGCATGTTCGATTGCAAGCTCTTTCTCCTTTGGTAAGCCTGACACATCTGTTTCCTTCGTATTCCATCAATATTGCTTACGTTTATAGACCTATAGAAAGAACGGCATCTGTTACACTGCACCTCAGTTCACAACTGAGCTACTGGGACATACCACCGGGTGAGTCAAAATAAAAACGCCCGGTGTTTGACAAAATTGCGCTCCCTAAATATCATAGTAATGATATTGAAAACTGTCTTGTTTTATTCCCGGTATCACCGGCACTATCTATCTATAACATATTTTACAAACCTATCTAATAGGCCGAGGCATTACGCAGAGATCCATCCACGTCCACGTCCACGACCACCGTGTACGTGCAATTAGGTTCATTAGTTTGCCCGGCTTTAATCGGCAATTCCTTCCCATTGAAATGGGAGATTTTCTGCACAATGCCCCTTTCGAGAACCTGCAGAATGAGAGAAAACGCCATGCAAGATTTCCCTTTCTTCTCCTTCCTAGCACCAATGACACTTGAATGTGTTCATACATTTTGTCCTCTTGGGAGAATGGAACGCTCCTGAATAAGTTATTCATACCAGGGGGAAGACTTTTAAACCCGACAAGAAGAAAGTACAAGCTAAAGCGTGCTAAAAGTCATCGCTGTGTGAGGTAAACAAACTATTGGAAATTTGCTTGCAAATTTAGCACATTTTTAAGGTGTCTCGAGGGAATTTTTGAGAAAATCGCTTACAGTATCTGAATGGAGTGACCGACTTTAGTCAGAAAAAATTCTAAAAATAATTGAGCGATTGGGCTATTCAATCAGATATTGCAAAATATTGTCTTACCATTCTCCAAGAGAGGTAATGGGCTGCTTTCCTCAAAAATCAAGGCTGGAATGTTCTATCTTCAAAAAAGGTCTCCGAAAGGTCTGGAAAAACTTTCCCTTACATTTACTCGTACAATCAAAAATTAGGTCTTAAAACAACAAAAGTAAGTAAAAAAACAAAGCAAAGCAAAGTCTACGATCCGTACTCTTTTTAAGTAAAAACAAACAGTCTAAAACTAAGGAAGTTGATTAAATCCATCAATGAGACAAGCACAAATAGATAGTGGTGTAAACCTCCTTCAAAAAGTTACAGTACCTTGGTGATGCTGAGTTGAATGAGCCCTTTCTAGTAGGTGGTGTTGGTAATGACAAGATAAGCTTATCAATGTTATCAGCTCCTGATGAAGGAGTTCTTGTTGCTTTGGAAACATCACTGTAAGCTGGAGGGTTTTGAGAACCTGTGTCCAAGCTTCTGCCTCTATCTCTTGCATCTGGGGTGCTGAAATTTCCTTTTTGTGGTGGTGTTGGTGAATTTGACATTGACCGTCTTTGGTTTGGAACATCAGTTGGAGAAGGCCCTGAAAAAATTTAATTTGCAAATTTTGGATACGAGTTTGCAAACATGGATGACTCTTATCTCCAAAAAGATGGATAACTCTGGAGAACTGAAAAGATCTGAGATATACCGTAAGTCCTCAAATGAGCCCCCACCTTTGAATAGCCCCCCAAGCCCCCTAATAAGCTCCCTCAAATAAGCCCTCATGTGAGACTAATATTTTGATTGTTGGTAACTCTAGATAAAAACTGCTTGTTATTTCAACAAGCAGTTTGATTCTCTCTTTTGACTGACTTTCTACAAGTCTTTTAATGTATCAGGGCTTAGAAATTGTCTTGAAAACAAACTATCCTAATATATCTGCTGCTAGGCTCAAATAAAATATGAAAACTAGTCCTGGCAATATCGTTTGGCCACTGCTAAATAAGCCCCCAATCCCAAAATATGATTTGCAAAATAAGCCTCTAGGGACCTCTTCAATGACTTACAGAATATGGTTTTTCAGCTTATCAGTGTCCAGTCTTGATTGATTCAATTCCAGTCACCTCCAATCAATCAGTGGCAGACATTTAGGATGCAAAGGAGTGCAATCCTCCCCCATCCAATGTTGGCTGGGACAGTGATCTTTTTGTTTGAAGATAATAGATGCTATTTTACCAAAACAATAGGTTCATCCCTAATGTTTGGCAAAGTGCACGCCACTGCCAGGACTACCAAGAAGGGGGCAGGGGCAATTTGTACCAGGGACTTGGGGTATAGAGGGCCTCATAATCTAAGATTTTTAACATTTTGACTGCAGGCATTGTTCTAAAATGCGTTTTGAGCTAATATAAAGGGCGCGGTTGAAAAAACTTTCTACTAGTTTCAATCACAGGGGTCCCATTTAGCAGGTTTGTCCATGGGCCTTCCAAACCTCTTGGCAGCCCTGACTACTGAGATCAGTTTCAATTAAATCAGTTGAACACGTTGTGGAGCAGTGGCATAATCCTCTTTGCAACAAGGACAGGCAGGCAAACTGAGTTCAGTTCCAGTACATACAAGCTCCACTACTTCAGCATCACGACTTGGGGTTGCAAACTTCTCCACTTCTGTGATCCAAGCATCTGGCACTAAAAATGTAACACCGCGTTCACCTACAGTACTGTATATTACTAAGCAGGGTGAAAAAACATAGCAGCATAGTGGCAGTGCTATAAGGAAGGCAGCTGAAATCTCAAATTCCCCATGGCTGGTAAGAGTGAAACGGAAAAGGAAACAGAAGGGGAAAGGGAAGGTAGTGAAGGAAGGAAAGAAAGAAGCAATGACATAGTTTGGAAGGAAAGTTTTCAGGAGTTGGTGCTTGCTTGCTACCAGGATGAACAATATTTTCTGAGCCTTAAGCAAAATATGAAACATAAATGGGTTGAAAATTTCAAGCAGTAAGAGACTAAAAGATCTAGCCAATACCATCCAAAATTTAAGAAAGTAGTTAAGATACAAAAAGACCATTTACCTTCTTGTTTGAAGGATGAAACTATATCAACAGCTCTTTCATGACACTGTGCCACAAGTTTCAGGAGCTTAATGGTGTCTTGGTTGCAGATTTGACTAAACTCTGGAAAATGAAAGCCTGTCAGTGTAATCAAAGTACAGTAAGTAATTTCTAAATATAGCTTGAGCATGAGCAATAGGACACCCGGTGTGTAGCAGTTTAAATTTGTATCAGTAGTGAGCCACCTTAACTTATTGTTTTTTTGTGTCTTGAACTTGTTTTCACTTCGTACACAACCACTTTTCAATGTTTTGTAATTTTGAAATTTTCATCAGTGAGCCACCTTAAGTGAAGATGAGCTTTACAAGTTAAGGTGGATCTTCACTTAAGGTGGCTCACTACTGAAAATTTCAAAATTATGAAACATTGAAAGGTGGTTGTGTACGAAGAAAAAACAAGTTCAAGACACAAAAAAAACAATGAGTTAAGGTGGCTCGCAACTGATACAAATTTTTTAAACTGCTACACACAATACACACTGGGTGTCCTATCACTCATGGTATAAATGTGAAGGCTACACACTGCCTAGTGTAAATGTCAAGATCTCAAAGAGGCTCTAGCCATAAAACAAGCCTGTTATCTCTACAATCTATATTGTCACCCACACATGCTCATTGTGTTCTGCATACAGTTTGGTGAACTGGGTGAATCAACAATGAAGTTTCCTCACTAAAGATCCACCAATATCTCTGCAATCTAACAAAATATGGTTGTTTTCTTTGTTTCTCTGGACAATTCAAAAGCCTATCTTCAAAATAACAATTTCATTTTGAGAAAAATAGTTAAAAATCTATGTGATACTCAAAAACTGCAAAATTCGTATTTTTCGAAATGAGTTTGTTTACTTTACGTGCACTAGGCCTCCCAATGTATGACAAGTGATAGTTATTAATGAATATAAGAAACAAAGAGACCAAACACAAGCAAGTTTTGAGTGAACAATTCTTCTAAAAATTGTAATCTTAGGTCAATGATACCAACCTTGATCCCATGCATCATCTTTCAGTGATTTTATGATGAACAGCATGCTACTGAGATAGCTACAATAAGCTTCCTATAGAATTAAGATTAAAATTCTCATAGTTAAAAGACAAAACATGGAAGGCATTTGAGAAGAAATGTTGCCTCTAAAAATATTACAGAAAGGAATTAATCTTGTCATTGGAAACAATAGAGGGATTTTGTCTGTGGAGTAGGGTCTACTTGGGTAAAAGGGGTAGCTAGGCTGGGGTAAAAGTAAGGTAGCTTTCAATTATAATGGAAAAAATGACCCAGACTTGACCCAGATCTGATAAATCAATGTTCACTGTGTCAAGGAGGATGCTTCTGCAGTTCAAGCCAGCCACAGGAAAAGTATGATCAACGATCGGCAGAGGGGTATCACCACAGTTGAGGGTAAACGCATTTTGACCGAGTTTTACTGTCTTGCTGCGTTTGTGTTGCTGAGCTGAATGGGCCATTCCATTTTTAATCCCTACAGGGGGCATGGAAGGCAAATTCCAGGGGTAAGATCATACATAATTTCCAGGGTATCTTGACTCAAACCACCCTGGAAATCTAGGGACGTTGTACAGAGACCCCTGGAAATCCAGGGTCATTGTGGAAGAACACAATAGAATCCAGGGTCGTCCAAAACATACCCTGGATTCCAGAGTGCTCATAGCAATAATCTAACTTTCCAGGACTAAAATTCATGCGACCCCCTGGATTTCTGGGGTGCAAAACGTCAACAAAAAGTGCCTTCCATATGCCTGTATGGATTTAAAATGGTTTAGCCCAATAATTGGGCCTAGCAGACTAACAACCAGCTACTAACTTTTACTTTTCCACTATTGTCCAGTTGAATTGAATCCATGACGGAACGCATTGCCATCGGTAGGCAACTTGCAACATAAGTAGCCATGTTCTTCTTCGATCGTTTCTCCTAATCATGCTCCGAAGGGTTTTTCTTGATGATCCTCGACTCGCGCCCAGCCAGCCAAATCTTTGCGAAACTTTCCTTTGACACAGCAAAATAACAACAGCAACAGCAAATCTCAAGAAGATACAACAACAATAATCACAACAGCAACAACAAATTACTTCGTTTACATCAGTGGTTTACATAGTTATGAAGAGCAAAATGGACGCCACTTTTTGACGGAGTTGTGTTTACGAATCCTCATTTTAACGAAATATTCCAATAATGGGCTCAAAGAAAGAAGAAATCGACTTCTCGAAACTTGAAAAAGAACTTTCCGCAGCTGTTGAAGCAGATAAGAAATATTCCAGAGAAAATGCAGCAAAATTCAGAGCTGTTGAACAACGTGTTGGGTCGTACGAGGAATTTAGGAATATCGTTTTGGCATCAAACTTACAGCCCTTAGAAAGAAAAGATATCTATAGCGATGTTAAAGTAAAACAGCCATTGAACGCAATGTGCACTTCCAAAGAGAAGCAGCTGAAATCATCCAAAGATGCCCCAGAAAATGATGATATCATGGAGCCGAATTTTACCGTGACAGAAGGGCCATTATCGGCAGATTCTTTCTTGAAAACGTGGAAGAGATCCTTAACAACAAGTATTTCGCGTTTTACGTTTGTTATCCAACTTCAAACAAGTGCAATGGCAAAAATTTTCACATCCGAATCTGTAGGAAACTTGATCGGTGAAATCATATGTACCCTTGATGACTGCTTCGACTCTGCCCATCTTGCAAAGATATTGGAAATCCTAACAAATATTAGCTTATCAAAACGATTTAGTTTGTCAATAAAGTTTTTGTCAAAATCCGAGAAGACAGCTCTTGCTAATCTCTTTGAGAAACTTGCTACAGAAGCAAACAAGGAAGAGAAAATTATCCTTGAAGACCTGAAGAATAGATATTTAGGATAACTTTGTCAAGTTAGTATACAAACTACTGTTACAGAACAGGCCTTGCACACGTCAACATGACAAGGATTCTTAAGGATTCTTTGCCTTCTGTCATGAATTCTTGAGTGGTTTGAAAGACTTTGAGGTAAACAATATTCTAGAGAATTAAAACATTCACAAAAATTCTTAAGCAGAATTCTTGATCATTGTAATGTGCACAAGGCCTGTATTTGATGTCCAGTCTGCATTGTATGGCACTGCTCAACGAGATCACAAGGCCAAGCTCCCTGCTTTGCACACCTGGTCATTGTGTAAAGATGATGTATGATTGATGAAATGTGGCATTATGAGCATCAGGCTTAAATGGAACTGAAGGGACCCATAAGTTTCAGATTCGAGACCAAAATTGTGGTTCAACTACAAATGCAGTACAGTATAACTATATAAAGTGCTGTGTTTATGGCACTGAGGTCAAACAATGAACATTTCTGCCATTTTTGCCAGATACTCTTTTCATATCATATCTACAGTATAAAAGCTGAGACAGGGGCCGATCTAGACCAAAGTTAAAGGGGGCAACTTCGAGAGGGGGTGCCAAAAACGCAACAGAAAGTGAATGCGCCGGAGGCGTGCAAAAATGTTTGGGGCGTTATTCAAGATAATTTTCTGTTTTTTCTACTGAATAATGCCTTTTAGTTTATACATATGCTTCCTCGCATTCAGAACGAAACACTGAAAAGAGGGCATTTGGGTCAGGATAAGGGGCACTGTTCTTGCCAAAAAGGGGGCGCCAAAGCTGAACTTTCATCTTGAAGGGGGGCAGTTGCCCCCATCTACCCCCTACATCTGCCCTTGACCTGAGAACTTTATCATTACTCTTCTAACCCTCGTATTCTATTTGGTGAACTTTGTGGACACACAAAAGAAGCAATCATTTGCCAAAACATGAATCTAAAATATCAAGCTTTCAAATAATTTGCAAATAAACTACTTCTACTCAATTTCCATTTAATTTGAATTAGATATTGCAATACCTGTGTAATCTATGCATTTAAAGCTACTGTGGTAAAATTGGTAAAGTGGGTAAATTAGAGAGTAAGTGACAAAATTCATATGACAAGATTCAAATCTAGCTGACAGTATTAACCAGCCCATAATGTCTGGAATTTGGGATGGATAGCAGGGTAGTCGAATCAAAATTATTATGATGGAAGTGCAAGACGATATGCAAAGCCTATTTTTGATTTAAAAATATGCTGTCACTTTAAATCTTTATAGTAAACACATTTTACCCAAGAATACCAATTTTACTAGAAGTAGACCAAACATGTCCTCAAGTCAATCTACATAGGTCAATTTTCTATGTCATTTTCAAATTACTGTGGTTTGCTTTGGTGGAACTATTTATAAACTTTGATGTACTCCCTCAATTTTCTTTCTACTTATTTTTAATATTCTGAAAAAAAAAACAGAAAATCCTAGAAAATGTGTATGAATTTGTCTTCCATAGAAAAATTTTAAATAAGATTTGAACAGTGTTAGATTCAAATGTTTATTTCAGCAAATTTTGAGACAGGTCTGAGGTATCTTCATCAAATGAATTCAAGCAAATCTACCAACCAGCATCAGTGATCTACAATCAACAGTGAGCTCTTGCTTTCTGACTTAGGCAGGAATATGATGTACAAAAAATGAACTGTATAGATTGACTAGTATGACAGAGAAATAGTTTTGTGTATGATTAAATATTCTATGGTGGATGTAGCACTGTACAGTACTGGTCTTGCATATGATAACATAATAAGAATTCTTAAGAGATTTAAGCATAGTTCTAGAAACTTATGAGCCATACGAAAAACTGTAAATTTTTTTTAAACCAAGAATTCTTACAAAATTAAACATGTTCTCAAGAATTCTTAGGCAGAAACCCATGTTACGGTGTGCAAGGCCTGTACTGTATGGGCCTTAGAAATACTAAAGATAAATTGAGTATGGGGTGTGTTGTCTAAATAAATTTACTATAAGGTGTGCATTCAAATTACATGATGACAAGGAGTGTAGAGGTATGCTGAGACTTTTGATAGTTTAAGAGGGTGTACCAACTAAACAAGTGCATTTTTACTGAAACTGTATTATGCTATGGGCAAAGGACAGACCAGAAGCAAATTAGTTTGTTTGGAAATAGTTTTTGCAACAGTTAAATACATTGTTGTTGTGTTTCTAAGATTAATTACAGGACATTAAGTCACTCAGTAGTTTGAAAACAAAGATTTTGACAAATTCGCTCCTTCAAAATATGTGAAATCTACTTTGTGAAAGGGTTTTTCCTGGCATGGTGGATACTTACTGGCAATGGCTACAGAATTCTTGAAAAGAGGGGCACTGAAGTTAATTTCAAGTGAGATTTACCATAAAACTGATAAGAAACAATGAAGCACGATCACTTGTTTGAAAATTGTTTTTTGTTTCTATTTGTGTGTAAACATATATACCAGTATGTATCTATTCTCATCTACATTTACGCAGATCTATTCATGTAGATCTGGCTGACATCTATCTTGAGATGTTTAATCTTAAATGGGTGTTGTCATGGCTATGACTTTGAACACCTGGTAGAATTTGACATGTTAGTTGCCATGTGTTAATCAAATTTAGTGTGATGCAAAGCCTTTTAGCATGAAAAATAACACTTATTTTGTATGTATCTGTTGAATAACAAATGCATCAGTTAACAAAATCTTTTATTTTCAAATGTGGCTAACACTGATAGAGTAAAACACACTCTCTGTTTAAAATGCTGTATCTTCGCAGGTGGTTCCCTGAAACAACAGCTACTGTAAGTGCATTACTAAATATGAAAAAGGTAAATTTTACAATTCTAAGAGACTCACAAGGATAAGTTTGAATCTGAATTTTCACTTTGCAAGTGATAAAAAAATTGATCAAATTTATTTGCTGATTTGCATATGGCATAGACCTTGAAATTCATCTATCATTTTGTAAAATGTAATAAAGCATTTTTAAGCTATTTCCATTCTATTCAAGACTTAAAATTTTTGCATTTTGCCGCCAAAAGACATCTAGCACACACTGAAAAATCCTAAAAAGCCAAAAGTTCAAAATTATTACCAAAAACTAGTCCAACCGCTGCACCAATAAGCAATAATGTCTGACAATAGCCCCGTATTTCATGTGACATGAAAATTTTTGTCCCTGATCAAGAACAAAATTTATATATTGGAAGAGTGTTTTTAGGAAAGCAAATTGCGTCCTTTCAAAAGAAAAGAGTTAGCTCAGAGATCCACATCCTACAGTACATATGACTACCAAAACAGTGGTTTCTTGATCAGCTTCACTGCCAAATTTTTCATGTCTCAATTTTTATCAAAATTCTGACAAATATACTGGTACCTGATTCTATGATTACACCAACATGAAATTTGAAGATTCCCTTTTACAAAACCTCATTACCATCAATTTGCATTTTCACCTTCAAGTTGACTACTCCTCTTTGCTTTCACTCTTTCCAGTTTCTTCTCCTTCCTTTGGAGTTTTATCTTTTGTTGATTCCACATCTTCCTTTGGGGGCTCCTGGCCTGTGCCTTGATCTGCTGTGTTTGCTTCTTCACCTTCAGAACTATCTTTTGGCACTTCTTCACTTGCTGCGGAATCTTCCTTCACATCAGAATCCTTGGGAATTTCCACTTGGATAGATGAGGCTTCCACAACATCTGCATTTTCATCTTTCACATCATCTGCTTTTGCATTTTCCTCCTTTGCCGTATCTTCTTTTGGTACATCCTCCTTACTCTTTCTTCCTTTATAACCAGGAGCTTTAGTAACCATTCCCAGTTCAATCATGCTGTATGCCATCTCAACAACAGACTCCGCAATGCTGATAGGCTCCAGCCCCAGCACATTCTTCATTCTACCATTGTTTGCATTCCATGGAATACCAACATAGGGGTAAGCTGCCCTGATATCTTGTTTGAATAAGCTTCCAAGCCACAATAGGAACTTTGGTGCCTTTCTTGTGGGCACATTATATCCTTGGCTGTTGAACTCTTTTGCCAAACAATCTGCAAGGAACAAGAAAGTGTATGTGTGACCACCTTCAGACAAGAGATGTCTGTGCCCTGCAGCATCTGGCACTGTCATGCATTTGATGTGAGCTTTGGCAACATCACGGACATCAATCATGGTTATGCAGACCTCAGGGACAACGGGCGTTTCTCGCAAAAGCAACTGCTTGATAATTGCAAGACTGACTCCTGGCTTGTTCATGAGGTTCGGTCCAATAATGAAACCAGGGTTCACAACAGCAAGCTCAAATTTCTTTTCCTCAGGAAGCTTTTCAACAAAGTCCCATGCTGCCTTTTCCGCTAAGATCTTGCTCTTTTCATAAGGAGTTGCTTTTGCCATGTCACTCCACATCGTTTCATCGATATCAACTCCCTTCCCGAAATTTCCGACGGCAATGGCAGCTGTGGAGCTGGTCACCACAACCCTTTTGATACCGCCCACTTCCTCGCATGCTTTCAGAACATTGAGGGTTCCATCCACAGCTGGTCTAATCACTTCATCTTCGTTCTTCACAGAAGCTGGGAAGGGTGAAGCAACGTGAAGCACATACGTGCAGCCTTCGACGGCCTTCTTCCAGCATTCCACTTCTTGCAGGTTCCCTTCGACAAGCTCGAGAGGATACTTAGGCCCTTCGACAAAATTTTGGATAGCTTGACAGACTGCCTCATTCTTCAGACTCCTGACCGAACCCCTGACCCTATACTCGCCTGATTCCAACAATTGTTTAATGCAGTGTGATGCTACATATCCAGAAGCTCCTGTAACCAAAACCAAGGGGGCGTTAGCTTCAGCCATTTTCGATTCTTCCTTCCCACCAGCAGAAACAGCGAGTGTGTTCGACAAACAAAGTGAGCAAATTTCACGAGTCTTCTTTGATACTTCCTTTGTCTATCCCAGAAGACAAAGCGCGTAATATTGCATCAGCAATTTTCTCGGAAATTCAAATTTGGCGCCAAATCCCCAAGTCAATTATTTAAAACCATGAACCACAATCAAGTATCTCTTTATCTTGTTCTCAAACAAAATTTCGCTGGTGAAGAACATCCAAAACTTCCATGCCAAGATTTTCTTGAAACACGACTGCGGATTCCAATGCCCTAACGCACATCTGATAATGTAAGAGCCCTGGATCCTTGTCTGTCCAGTGTCGCTCATCTCATATGATGTAAGGATGACGTGTTAACTGAGAAGGGTTACATTAGACAGACAATAGGACAATGACCTTACACAATCGCATGAAAATCTTGCGTATCTTTTTACAATCTTACAAGGAGCTGCTGGTAAAGAAAACTCAGCTCTTACATCGCCAAAAAACGAGAAACTAGCGCCTTCAAAAGCTTAAATCAAAATTTGGCGATTTTTCATGGAGAACTATACTGTTTGCATTATTTGGCACAGCCGGTATTTATTCTGGCAAAGGAAAGCCTCAGCACATTTTTACTTCGGTTTCACTTGTTTCCTGTATCAAGAGGCACTTGAAAAATTTTCTAAACATTGGAAAAGCTTCACAACACCTTGAAATATTCACGTTGAACCCTTATCTTGAGTACAATTCACGATGATTTTATTTTTGGGCCCATGAGCTGTATGTCAAGAAGAAATTACATGGTAGTAGTAGAAAGTATACGCATTCAAAAATAAAAACAAATTAAGAGAATTTTGGAACTAAAAAAATGAAATTTTCAAGCTAGATTAAGAAACTTCTAGCACAACGGGCTTATCCAAATCTAAGTATGTTATAAAAGAAACAACCGTGTAAACATGAAAATTGTTAATCCTTGAAGAGACTCGTAAGAAATTCTGAGAATTCAAAATTTGATTATCTCAAGAACTTTCAGCACAGGCCCAGTTTCTTAATTTCACATAACAAATAGCCACGCCAAGACGGGTTTTTTTTATAGGAAACTGGTTTACAAGAAACTAGTACTAAGATAAACTCTAGTACTATACGTGAGAAGTACCAAGAAACTTTTCAAAATTAAAAGCATGATATTACAGCTAATAGATCTTTGAACCTTTATTCTTGAGCAATATTATCTAACCATTTGTTTTTCAACATAACTGAACACTGTTTATTCCCTTATGATGTTTTAAATGCAAAGAAACATATCTGCCACTCAGCGACCACATTGATAATTCTGCATACAAAAATTAAGAAACCAATTAAGAAACTTTTAGTACTAAAATGGTCAAAATTTCATTTGAAATTAAGAAACCTTTACTACTATGGCCTGATCCAAGTTTCTTATAAAATCGAGTAATCGAGGACTGGCATTTTCCCAAAACACGTACACCAATGCAGAAAAGAAGCAACGAGCTAAAAGAGTCATTTTCAAAATGATCGTTATCTTGCATTAAGTGACTCTTTTCTCTTTTACATAACAAAGAAAAATTATTCTCAGAGGAACACGGCCTTCAAAACAGTTAATTAATATTTACGTAATTCATAAGTACTGCAGTTACTGATACCAGGAGTTACTACATCTTGTGTCCAGCGAAAGAAAACAGCCATTTCGGAACGTAGAGAAAAGACGGTACCATCCACCCATAGCCAGGGTAGAAAGCTTCAACGATAGTCTTGACCTGACGAAACGACATTGGCGTTTTTCCTTTAAAAGAAACATAGGCATGTGACAGTGCAGGGAGAGCTATCAAATCGCGAAGATATTCTACAGAAAGGTTCAAATTTAGAAAGAAATAAAAACAGTTTTTATGTTTTCATGAAACACGACTGCGGGTTCCAATGCCCTAACGCACATCCTATTGTGTAAGCGCCTTGTCTGTCCAGTGTCGCTCATCTCGTGTGATGTAGGGATGACGTGCAAACTGTGGTGCAATAACGAGAAAAGTTACATTGGACAGACAATAGGACAATCACCTTACACAATCAGAAAGAAAAATTCTTGTTTAACTGTCTTTTGAAAGTAGCACGAAAGAAAGAAGTGAGGGGGAATGAGAAGCGAAGGAATGAAAGTGAAACAAAATAATTTGTAACAGAAGTAATGGAAGATCAGCAACCTGCACGAAACAATACTGCCATACTTTTTCCACACCATTGTGCTAAGGTAGCAGTACTTTAAAAGTACAACAACAAATGCTTCCACCGGGTTCTGTGCTTCTAAGTACTGAAATTGGAGCTTATTAGCATACTTTGGTAAAGCTTACTGTTTAGGTCAGGTTATCACATTTTTTGTTGGTGAACTGCGAAACCATTGAAAATTATGGTCATAACAGCAGCAACAACAGCAACAACAACAACAACAATTACAACAACAACATAATACTGCCAAGCTATTGCCTGACTGCCTTGCACAGGAAGCTAGAGTCAGATGAGAGGGGAATGGATCAGTTTGGCAGTTGATGTCGACACAGATTCGCAGGAAGAAAGAGTTCTTGCTCTTCACATCTGCTCTCCCTAAAGAAATCCATTGTTTAATCTCCTTAGTGAAATTTACACAAGTAATCTTTCCTATTGTTTTGCTAGTAGTTTACGAAAATATTAGATAAACTGTTACTATGTCAGTCTTATTTAAAATTTGGATAGATTGTTAATGAAGTTTCGAAGATTTTAGTATTCGAACTCAATACCTCCAAAAGAAATTTCCTGAAACTCTTTAAATGAAACGTACCTCCTATATCCTTCATACCATATCCATCGGTAAGTTCTGAAACCATTAAAACTTTCCCAGTTTTTGCCATAATGTTCTTGTCTGGAAAATAAATGATCGAACATTTTCATTAAAACAACTAACAGATCAGATTCGCGCACTGCAACTTGGGCTGTCTTAAAGGCAGTCTGTCACGCATTTGATTGGGCGATAATGACAATACAAAGAATAGGAAATTTGAATGGCTGATGATCCTCTGACTTTCTACGGCCATAAAAAGTCAAGAAGATTAGCCCTCCTTTGTTACAAATACACAGATTCACAAAGAAATCCGTTGTGTTGAGCTCTGATTGTAGCGGCCAATCAGATACGTGACGGACTGCCTTTAAGCCGGATCTCCACTAGGCGGAAAAATGTCGAGTCGTGAAAAGTAGAAAGTATTCCTGCCATTAGCGGCTCGACATATTTCCGCCTGGTGGAGAGCCGGCTTTAGACTACGTTCAACAAAGCGGCAGGAAAATTGACGGTAACGAACTCGTTGCAATCTCCTTACGAAGGTGCTAAAATTTGACACCGCAGAGATAGACTAGCCACCTCAGTATCAGTTTTCGCTTTGTTTGATCAATTGGATGACAACACTCAGCTTCAACTGTAGTTATATTGGTTATCGGCCCACCAAGGAGCGAAGCTACGACGATATTAATAAGTCTAACATATAAATATCTCGATGTCAAAATAATCGATTGGCCTCGTTCAGAAAGCACCCCAAAAATGTTCCCTTTTCATTGTTATCGAGTGCTCACATGATCCAGTTTTCAAAATGTGCTCGGTTATAGTTCCGTTTCAAAATTCTACCTTTTCAAATTGTGCCAGCATCGTAGGGGTATTTCTTTAGTAACACAACATCAACATCTCCATGACATATTCTTTTGGGCTAACTTCTGGACAACTATTTCAATTATTAGCAAAGCAAGAGATGGTCTTACTGAAGACAATTTGACAGTCTTTTACTCCACAGCAACTATGCATTTTGGAATTATCTAGCATAAGAAGATCATCTTACCAACAGCTAAACCAACAATTGCTTTGCCTGTTAACGTTGCATCTTGAGGTTGCTTCCATTCACCCAGAGGCTGCAGCAGGAATAAGAACAATAATGATGAAAAATAAGTCATACTTGATGAGCCAGAAAAAAGTTCCCACTTTTAAACATTCAAAGCACTCAACTCGGGCCCAGTTTTCTTTCGCTCCGAACAGTAGCATTTTCCTAATCAGCCAATCAAAAACTAAGAATTGGCACGTGGTCTTTCCTTATTAGAAAGTCACGATCTGATTGGTCGCGCCGTGAACACGGCGGACTTGGCCTAATTAGTCCCTGTATTGCAGCGTAAGGACATAAGTCCCTCAACTGAAGCGATAACAACAACAACAACAACAACAAGCGTAAGTTAGAGGGACTTATGTAATTTAGTCTATTGTGGATTTACTCTATCCATCTGTGCAGAACACAATGGCCACGTGTGATCAACAATATAGATTTTACAGTTAACAGGTTTGTTTACGGTAATGTGACCCAGCCCCTTGAACATTTGCAAAGGGTCATTGGTACTTTTCAACATTTTTATTTATATTTATCAACCCTTTTAAATTTTAGAAAAATCACTATAGATCGTTTAGAGAGTGACTTACATTTTGACCCTGCTGTTTGATCTTTTCTCCAATCAATTCTGTAATAACTCCTCCAGGCCATAATGAAACGACGCAGACATTGCTATTTCGAAGTTCGACGGCCATGTCAGCTGCCATACGATCGTTCTACGGATGACATGGAAGCCATGAAGCCCCAAGGGAGCTTATTTGATTCAGGAGATTTAGATTTTACGGGTAGACTTGTCCTAAATCTATTTCGTCATCTGCAATAAATCTATCTGAAAGTTAACGAAGAAACAATCTTTTCCAACTTTTTTGACCAAATAGGCTTGGGGCAAGTCTACTCTACAGGGATCTATCAGAGAAGGAGGCTTCTCAACAAAGTACAATGAAAGGGCCTGTTTAGTTTTCATACTGCGTTCACACGGACAGTTACACCAGCTTTGTCTACACTAGGTTACACTTCAACCAATTAAATGCATTGGACTTGCCTGTTGAACAGACCAGTTAAAAGGCCCATTCGTTAGCCTTGTTTAGTTCAAGATGGTTTAAGTTGCAGTGTGATTGGGGTATTAACCATATTTTCTGCGGAATCAACGTACAATTTTCGAGAGAAATGCACGAATTGGACATAGTTTTCAGAAAAAAACTGAAAAGGATATGAAAGAAGGATAAGTAGGAAAAGACCGTTTAATTTCTTTCACAACAGAATAATTGAAAGTTTTGGCATCACATTTTTTCATAAATCACTACCGTGCAACTTCAGTCTCCTTTTGCTGATATTCTATAGAAAAACTTTCGTTTTGGGATACGAAGAACAGGGTACGTTATGAGCCTCAAGGAATCCCCCAAAACGGGCTCCAGACCACGGGGGGGGGGGGTTCTCGGCTAAATTTCGGGCAGGGGTGTGCCGCCCACGGTTTCAAATTGGCACCGTTGGCTAGACCAATTTTTCTGAAAATGATACCCTTGGCTAGACTAAATTCTACATCAAAAGTGCCATGAGTTTGCATTTTCTAGGCAAAACTTGCCAAATTTTTGCATTCTATGGACCAAAATTTGAAAAAAATGTGGGTCTCTTTGCAGGAATTACCGAAGTTTGACATTTCTTTGACCAAAATTGCCAAAAAGTATACCCTTGCCCAGACTAAATGGGCGAAAATTAGCAAAAAGTATACCCTTGGCTAGACTAAATGGACTAAAATTGGCCAAAAGTATACCCTTGGCTAGACTAGAAGGTTGGAAAAAGCATACCCTTGCGGGCGGCACATCCCCAGGTACCTTTACTATGGAAGAACCCCCCCCCCCCGTGCTCCAGACCCACGATTGCATGTCAAATCAAATAACGATTTGGTTGAATGATGTGATATGCAAATTAGCTTGAACATTGAGAACAAGAGAAGAAACGATAGCAAAGTTGTGTATGACATCGCTCGCCCCAACGTTGATTCGCTCTCAACAAAACTGAAACGCATTGTGTCAAAACAATACAGTCAGCACGTCATCTCCCCAAGAAAGTTTCTGTTTTGATGAGCATTTGCCGAATGATGGACTCATTGCTTTTTTAGTTGATTGAAAAACGGTTTGGCAGATCTATGGTCCGATCTTACAGGCTCTTGGGTAACCGGCATGCATTGCAATTGATTTTTATTTTTCGTGGATTTATAGACTTCATTCAATTAAATTCAATCCTTAACACAAGTAAGGAGAAATATAGTCACATCTTGAATTGCAGTCATGTGCTGATGACTTGAGTGACATCACAAATTCATATTCATGCAGCTTGGAATACGGCCACCTTTGCAAAGAATAGGCTAGGGCTGCAATGCATGCAAGTTGTGCGAGAACCTTTAATGGGAATCAAAATAATACAATAAAATGCTATGGACACAGATTGTAATTTTCCCACGCACGACTCCGTAGCCTACAGTCTGCCTCTTAAGATTTGCTATGGCGCAAAATTAACCAGGAAGAACAGTTCAATTCCCTTCTTCGCGAACATTTTCACCTGACATTTGATGTTAGACAAACTTTTGATCTTACCGTTTCTTTTCCAACGCCATATGGAACACTGAAGAGATATGTCAATCCGGCAGCAGAAGAGATGTTGACAATTAATCCTGAGTTCTTTTTGATCATCATGTTCGCGGCATAATGTGCAGCAATATAATGAGACCTGAAAGTAATGCAAGTTTCCTGAAAAGGTTTTTCGTTTTTGATGAGATATTGAACATCTACAATAAATAGAACGGAATCCTTGGTACCACAACCTTGTTTGTTCCTAAGGCCCTGTTACATTGCTCCGTTTTAGTCAGGGCTGTTAGCGGAACAATAGTGCATTTTATGATACCAGCATGAAATTTGGTAAACATATACAGTTTGATGCGCTGAAAAAGATAGGGTTGGGACTCAATCTCAAAATTTCCCCTAAATGCTATGATCCTTTTTTGATGCATCGAAGCTGCCCGTTCACATTGCTCCGTTTTCGTACAAACGGAGGGAGAAGAATCCGTTTTTGTCCGTTCACAACCTCATTGATCGAGATGATCACAAATCTGTGCCCAAAGATATCCATTTTTGTGCGTTCCGATTTGTGAAATCCATCGTTGAATATCAGAGTGCTTTCAAAGACCTCTGTTTTGTGACGTTTTTGTGAACACTTCACAAAATCGGAGGTTTTTTCCTACCTTTTTGTACAAAAACGGAGCAGTACGACTTGAAATTTATTTAGACACCATTACCTTCTAAATGCACTGAAAACTCATCGCGTTGCAAGCTTTCAAAGATCATACTTGTGCGGTAGCTCACACCAGAGACCCCAACATGATTTGACAACCTACCTCTGTATTTTTGTATTATGAATGTTTAAGGGAGCGGTCACTTTTAATCCTGGGTACCAGGGTGGAGGATAATTTCACACAATAAGAGAAAATTTCATGCCCCATCTTGAACATAGAAATAGTTGTCGTACCCCACCATCTTTCAGCAAAATGTTTTAGTACCCCATCCAGAAGTCTCTGTGCAAAAAAAATTATCGTTCAACTGATGCATCATTTCCAGGTGTCTGTTAATTTTTCTTTCAATCTTTCATCAATGACTTCATCCAAATTTTTTCAAGCTAAATTGTTTCGTACCCCATAAAAATTGCTCTTTGTATTTTCGTACCCCCACAAAATAATAGAAAAAAGTTTTATGCCCCTGCCAAAAATCCTCCGCCCTGGTACCCAGGATAAAAAATGACTGCTCCCTAAGAAGAATATGTTAAGTACACTTCAGCTTCAGTATATAAAACACTGCATTTAAAAAATGTTTCGCAGATATCACAGCAAACCAAATAGGACTTCAAGGGTAATCTTGTTGGGATTTAATTCCTGTAACCATTTGGTCAAACTTTTTGAAGAATGTAATATCATGTTGGAGGAAACAAAATCTCACAACGTAATATCGTGTCATTGACAAGAAACTGAACCATTTTCTAGCTCTGTTCCAAAGAATTCCTACTGGCATCCATTCGATTGCAGACATTTTAGAAAAAGTTACATCATCATTATCAACAATTCTTTCCAGTTACTCTGAGAGAAACGAGACATAAACCAAAGAGGAGGAATGAATATGTACTGAAACAAGACGGATGAAGCTGAGCACTGTATCGCGGCCTTAGAAAAACTCTAAGATACAGTAAAAGTACTTTGCATGCAAAGCCTACACAGCAGTTAATTACAAGTTGGTCTAGCAACCAGTGTGTGTACCAAAGGAACAGGACAAATACTACAATTACCTTGTTCCAACATTGTTCATGATGTCCCATCCTTCCGTTGGCTGTAACAAAAATATTTTACAATTAAGGTTCGATAGAGAAAAATCGTCAGATGTAGACGTCTGGTGACGTGGTTTGAAATATTGTTACCATTCACTTTACCATAGTTGTTACCAAGTCTTCGTAAATTGTCGAAATTTTTGTAAAGTAATTTCTGTTTTATTGATGCAAACGACATTCAAACTCGCAAAACAACATTATTCTTCTTCAAAGGTCTTCAAATGGCTTGAAACTGAAGTTTACCAATGCACAAACACTGAACATGGCAGGAAAGGGGATGAAATACAAATTCTATACGACAGTTTACTAGAATAGTGATCAAACACTAGACTCATTACATACGAATTTCATCAGTCTAAGGATACACAGCGTTTCGAGCATGACTCTTTATAAGCTAGGAAAGCAAGGAAGAAATGGAGAAAACCTCGAACGATGGATTCGAATGGCAGATACATGAAGATAGATAGATGGCGGATTAAGATTAAGTTGGGGGAGAGTGCCGGGGAATGCATCATGGAGACAAGTTGTTACACTCTCATTTTCAATCCAATGCTTTCAGGGACCGCGGAGCAAGGTAGGCTGGGTGCGCTATATAGCCCACCCACTTTTTGGCAACGAATGGCTTTATTTTTGTTGGCAAAATTTTGAAAATAATTGCCACTTAGTCAGCATAAAGAGAAGCTGAAATTGGAGCTGTTAAAGACGAATTCAAAACTATATTCATTGAAGCTCTCGACTCTGTAGTACACTTTATCGATCTACGATTCAATCAGCCAAAATTTAAAACATACGAACAGCTCGAATTGCTACTCATCGAAGCATTGGCGGCATTGACATCCAATGATTTTGCAAATGAAATTGAATACTTGAAACTACTCACTATGATGGTGATAGTCTCTTCATGTCATATGAAAAGGTCGGTTTCCAGCGATCCAATGAGCTTGATCCTGAAAAATTTTTCCGGGGGCTGCGCCCTCCGACCCCCAAATTACACTCGCTTAGCGCTCGCTTCTTAGCCCATCCACTTTTTGGATCGCTCCGCGGTCCGTGGCTTTGGTTATATTTATTTTTGTTTGATAGATTTGAAAGAAGTTCACCATAACCTACCACCAGAAAACATGTGAAAAGTTGTCCTCGATTTGTGTTTACGTTCAGTCTGTGCGTGTAACAAGTAACTCCTATGACAACCAGCTCCACCCTCCCTTGAATAAATGTCAGTGGTGGGTGGTACAAGCGTTTTGCATACAATGCATCTGTAATATAAATGTATTCGTTTACCTGCTCATAAAACTTTTTACCTATATTTGCCATGAGGAACTAGAAAATACAGAAAATTAATTCATTATGATAATAATAATATGAAAACCAAACCACATTCCAAAAAAAAACCAGAAAATGAAATATAGAAAATAAAACTGTTTTTAAAACTGACGTTTCGATTTAAAATCTTCTTCTGAGTAAAACTTTACTGGGACAGCCAAGAATTTATACAAGTTGTTTACAGAAAAAATATACATGACAAGTCTATTTACAAACCAAAATATGCCAAATTTACTTAATCGCTTTGTCCCTGATCACTTGAGAATGGATTGGAAGCGTTTTAAAGTTTAATTTACTCCTTTGAGGCTATCCTGGCAGCTCTGCATTTATCCCCAAAAGACCCTCCGAAAGATTCGCATGATGCTTAACTCTTCTTTTAGCAACAGCTAAATCCCAGATGGTCTAATACTAATTCTGATTTCTTTGATACCCCTGAGGCTGCCCTGGCAACTCACTTTCCCCCAAGTGACCCTTTCCCCCAAGTGACCCTCCGAAAGACTCACTTGATGCTTAACTCTTCTTTTAGCAACAGCTGAATCCCAGATGGCCTGATGCTAATTCCTTAAACCAGAGCAACCTCCAGAGACCTTTAGATGCATTGGCAGAATCTAAGTTGTTCCCCCGCACGCAAGCACGTCCAGTTCCACGTCTGCAGCTCTTTCATTTAGACCCTTGGGTGAAAAAGTTTGGAGTCGATATTGCCAAAACAACTCCTTCCTACGTAGTGAAAACACATCATCTGCCCCGTCCATAATTTTAATCCCGACCCGGAAACTGCCATTGTGTCCGTCTTCAAAAAAATGATTGAAGAATCTTGCTTGTGGAACCGGTTTCCCTTTATCGAGAGAGGTTTCATTGTGTTTGCGTGCGTATGTTCTGAAATAAGATTTGTAAACATTAAATCTTTGCCAAAATTTGGTCTTTGTATTTCCAACATATTTCTTGTCGCAAGATTCACACTGCAACAAGTAAACGACATGATCAGAGTTGCAGTCGTACCGCCCCGAGAAGTTTTTAAAGGATCTGGTTGAATCAAAATTATGGAAAGTATCCCCCTCCCTGATCAAAGGGCAAATCTGGCAACTTCTTCTGCCATTGCATCTGAAAGTACCCTTTTCCATCAACTCCTCATCGATACTTGGTAGCTTAGCCCTCACAAGTTTATCCTAATAATAATAATAATAATAATAATAATAATAATAATAATAATAATAATAATAATAATAATAATAATAATAATAATAATAATAATAATAATAATAATAATAATAATAATAATAATAATAATAATAATAATGATAATAATAATAATAATAATAATAATAATAATAATGATAAATAATAATAATAATAATAATAATAATAATAATAATAATAATAATAATAAATAATAATAATAATAATAATATAAAAATTTAAAGAGGGTTTCCTTTTCAGCAAAAAAGGTGCTGCTTTCAATAAGGGCCCTGTTTGAAGTTTATGAAGTTTATGAAGTTTGTTACAGTTTGAAGATACAAAACAGATAGACACTTGGTGTCAAGGAGTTCTATATACCTAAGGAATGTTCAACTGTTTGAAACTACAGCTGATAGTTAGTTGACCACACCATGGCAGATGGGCTGATACATTTATGAAGATTGCTTTGGATTCTGTAGAAGTGTAGAAATAAATTGCCAAATTCAATTGACAAAGTTTATTTGATTACGTCGAACAAGTGGAGTTGCCGACCTTATTAATCAATTACAGAATTATTTCTTGAATTTAGGTAGTTTCATATGAAATTCAAATAACCATGATAAAGAGACACTTACACTCTCTTTATCTTTCTCAGAATTTTCACTGCCCTGCACTGAGGAGGCTGCCGAAGGGCAGTGGAAATTCTGAGAAAGATAAAGAGAGTGTAAGTGTCTTTTTTTTATGGTTTGAATTTCATAGTAGGTATGAAATTACCTAAATACAAGTTATGTTATAACACACGGGATCTCATTAAATAATTGGCTGAAAACACCAATGACTGAAAGAATTATTTCTGATTTCTCATTGGCCTATCTTTTGTCTTAAATTCAACAGAATTATAAAGCTATCTATCAGTGGCACCATCAAATTTTGAAGCGAATTGTCATCTTCTATCAGCATGTGCCGGTCTGTTCCAGTACAAGAACCATGATTCTCGTCATATTCTTAGACCGCGTTTACACAGTAACGGTACAATTTGGATCCGTCACAATTTCGTAACGTTTCATTCCCGTTTACACAGTGACGGATTAGATTCGTATCGGTACGCCCTCGCGTTTACACTGTACCGGAACGAGGGGCACTTTATGGCCTGGGCATGCGCAATGAAGTTAGTTGTGTATTTGGCGGTAAGTGAAGGAAAGCAAGATGGCGGCAAATAAAGCCTGCAAGAAGAAGTCAGACGAAAACAAATCCTCCAAAACATTCTCTTGGACAGATGAAGAAACTTCCCTGCTTTTGCAAGTTGTGATAGACTACAAAGCTTCCAAAACAGCCACCGGACTTGACTGGGAGACGGTAAAAAACCGATATGAAGATATCACAGAGAGATTTCAGGCCCAGTATCCCCGAGAGGGTGCAGATGCAAATATGGAGGAATATCCCAACTTTGCAGACCCCTCAAAGATCACAAAAGAAAGAATAATTGCTAGACTGAAACGCATAAAGCTGAATTTTAGAAAGGCTATAGATTCTGGAAGGCGGAGTGGAGGTGGTAGAGTGGTTCTAGCCTTGTATGATGAATGTAATGACGTCTGGGGTGGATCGCCTGCTGTTGAAAGTATCGACCATGGTATTGAGAGTAGCATCACAACAGATGAGACTGATGGTGGAGAAAGTTCCTCTGTTGCTGATTCATTCACCAAGGGTACATCTGATTTGATTCAAAGTGATTCTTGGAACTTGGATGCAGATGAAGAGTCTGTATCTGATGACAGCAACCAGACTCAAAAGGTGACAGTGAAAGATATGGGCCAGGTGAGAAGAAATCTCATACAGCACTTGAGGGAGAAAAGAGATGGCAAATTAACTAAGAGAATATCAACAGATGCACAGCTCATGGACATTGCTGCACAGGAACTGAAAATAAAGAAGCAGATGTTAACCAGGATGGAAGAAAATGACAGGAAACATGAAGAGAACATGAAAGTTTTTGCTGACAGCATGAAGTCCTTGACTGGTATCATTTCACAAGGATTTAGCATGATTCAAACAATTATGCTTCCTCCAAACCAGTTTCAACAACAGCCAATGCAAAGCGTTTATGGGAGAGTTGACTACCACACCCAGCAGGCAAACAGAAGGATGCACACAGAATCAAGAAACCAGAACTATCTTGATCTACTTGAACATGAACAATTTTAATTACCGGAACAAAACATTCCAAGACAACATCATCACTAATCACTGTCACTGCATCTAATAATGCAATAGTCTGTATGACATACACAATGCAATATGGCTGCAGTGTTTTCTACAATCTCTTTTATATCTTCAGCTAACTCAACTGTAAATTGTTTTACCTAACTGCTCAGGTTAGCCAGGGCTGCCAAGTGGGGGGGGGGCAGGAGGGACAATTTACCTCAGGGCCTCACGGTCAAAGGGGCGTCATAGTTGAAGATATTTAACATTTTGACTGCAGGAAATGCTCTGAAATGCATTTTAAGCCAATCTGAAGGGGGTGACCAAAAAAATTTTCTGCTTGCTTTGCTCAGAGGGGACCAGGGGCAGTTTTGTCCCTGGGCCTCCAAAAGCGCTCAACAGCTTGAGCTAAGCTTGGATGTTTAATGAACAAGATTCAGATAAAGGAAAAGAATGTATACTGTGTGAGCCAAAAATATTTAAAATGTTTAAATTTTGAACAGGTCTCTTTTTGATCTGTGATGTGTGAGGGAAAACATGTTTCATACCTACTCTTAAAAAGCCTTTTTTCAATCAGGGTCCTTTCCAAACATGCTTCAATTTCAGACTGACTGAAAATAAAATTTGGCCTTGGTGGAAGTATGGATTCATACGGCAATAGTTGAATTGGTAAGAAAAGTTTGACTTTAGTTGACTTTTCTATCAGCTCAACTATTGCAGTTTTTATCCAGATTTCTGCTTAGGCCAAAAGTTTATTTTCAGACTTTCTGAAATTGCAAGATGCTTGCAAAGGACCCAGGGTGACAATGGCTCTATGAGAGTAGGTGTGAACATGATTTCACAATCCTTCATTAAGAATCACCCCTATCTTTCACAATAAGATTAATCAAAGTACTTAACAAAAATGTTTCTTATTCTCTTTCCCTCACTTTCATCACTGTTTCCAAGGGAATATCTGTTTCCTTGAAGTTCTGGCTGTGTTATTTTATCATTTTGTTGTGCGCTATTCACAGCATCTTCACCAGGACTTTCTCCATGAATTTCACAAAAATTATGAAGGACAAAACAAGCGTATATGACATGCTGGAGATATGGTGGTGTGATGTCCATTTCCCTTTGAAGTGCTCTGAATCTGGCTTTGAGCCTCCCAAATGCACACTCAATAACAATTCTTGCTGAGGATAGCCTCCAGCCAAAAAACTGTTCTTTATCTGTCTTGCCTCCACCAGGAAATTCTTTCATACAGAAAGGCAATAAGGGGTATGCTGGGTCACCCAGTATGCAAACTGGAACTGGGTCTTCATTGTCAACTATTCTCTTGGGGCATTTTGGGATGCCCCCATTCCTCAGCATTTCATTTATGTTTGAATTTGCAAACATTCGTGCATCATGCACACTCCCTGGCCATTTGACCACGACATCAGTAAAAACATACCTGTGATCACATACTGCCTGAATGTTAAGGGAATAACGATTCTTGCGGTTTAGGTAATCAGTAGGATTCTTACATGGTTTTTTTATAAACACATGTGTTCCATCGATGGCTCCAAGGCACTGTGGGAAGCCATGGGCCTTTTGAAAACTTTCCACTGCAACCTGAACTTCATCTGGTGTTGTTGGAAGTTTAATGTATTGTGGTCCCAAATGTGATCCAATAACAGTACAGACATTTCTGACAATTATTGAAACTGATGCCCGTGAAATTCCAAATGCATTGGCTACTTTCCGATATCTACCTTCGTCCATAAGGTAGTAAAGTGTCACTGCTATCTGTTTTTCCACAGAGATAGGCTGTCTCATATGAGTTGACTCCTTTTCAATGAAGGGTCTTATCTGCTCACACAAACGCATAAAATTTTCTTTTGACATCCGAAAGTTCTCCTTCCACTCCTCCGGGACAACTTGATCCGTGATAAAATTATCCCACCAAGCACTAGTTCGTCCAGGTCTTGTCCAGTGAAGACGCTTCCTCCTCGACTTTGCCTTCGAACGTTTAAGCAGCTTCCTTATCCTCATTATTCTCTCAGAGCTCCCCTCCAAAATTTTCAAAAATTGACGTTGCCTTCTGAGATGCTGGTTGCTAAAAACTGCAACTAAAACTGCATTTAAATTAACAAGAGCAAGAAGTGAAGAAATTACCATTAAAATATTTGTGACAAACTGACGATACCAACCCTCCATGTTGATGTTTTCCTGGTAATTTTCTAAAAATTTGGCCCCGTTTACAGTCTTAGACCCCGTTTACACAGTAACGGTACAATTTGGATCCGTTACAAAACCGTTACGGAACGGCCTTCCGTTTACACATGCCAAGTGGATCCGTCACAGTTTTGATACGGTTAGCCGTGTCGTTTTTGATACGGCTAGGAAAGCGGAGCGCTGGTGATCCGGCACAGTGTAAACGCATTTGCCGTCACATTTTTGATACGTTACGAAAACGAGGGCACTTTTTGTGGTTGGAAACGAGGCTACAGGTAAGGCGCCAAATTTTTAGAAAATTACCAGGAAAACATCAACATGGAGGGTTGGTATCGTCAGTTTGTCACAAATATTTTAATGGTAATTTCTTCACTTCTTGCTCTTGTTAATTTAAATGCAGTTTTAGTTGCAGTTTTTAGCAACCAGCATCTCAGAAGGCAACGTCAATTTTTGAAAATTTTGGAGGGGAGCTCTGAGAGAATAATGAGGATAAGGAAGCTGCTTAAACGTTCGAAGGCAAAGTCGAGGAGGAAGCGTCTTCACTGGACAAGACCTGGACGAACTAGTGCTTGGTGGGATAATTTTATCACGGATCAAGTTGTCCCGGAGGAGTGGAAGGAGAACTTTCGGATGTCAAAAGAAAATTTTATGCGTTTGTGTGAGCAGATAAGACCCTTCATTGAAAAGGAGTCAACTCATATGAGACAGCCTATCTCTGTGGAAAAACAGATAGCAGTGACACTTTACTACCTTATGGACGAAGGTAGATATCGGAAAGTAGCCAATGCATTTGGAATTTCACGGGCATCAGTTTCAATAATTGTCAGAAATGTCTGTACTGTTATTGGATCACATTTGGGACCACAATACATTAAACTTCCAACAACACCAGATGAAGTTCAGGTTGCAGTGGAAAGTTTTCAAAAGGCCCATGGCTTCCCACAGTGCCTTGGAGCCATCGATGGAACACATGTGTTTATAAAAAAACCATGTAAGAATCCTACTGATTACCTAAACCGCAAGAATCGTTATTCCCTTAACATTCAGGCAGTATGTGATCACAGGTATGTTTTTACTGATGTCGTGGTCAAATGGCCAGGGAGTGTGCATGATGCACGAATGTTTGCAAATTCAAACATAAATGAAATGCTGAGGAATGGGGGCATCCCAAAATGCCCCAAGAGAATAGTTGACAATGAAGACCCAGTTCCAGTTTGCATACTGGGTGACCCAGCATACCCCTTATTGCCTTTCTGTATGAAAGAATTTCCTGGTGGAGGCAAGACAGATAAAGAACAGTTTTTTGGCTGGAGGCTATCCTCAGCAAGAATTGTTATTGAGTGTGCATTTGGGAGGCTCAAAGCCAGATTCAGAGCACTTCAAAGGGAAATGGACATCACACCACCATATCTCCAGCATGTCATATACGCTTGTTTTGTCCTTCATAATTTTTGTGAAATTCATGGAGAAAGTCCTGGTGAAGATGCTGTGAATAGCGCACAACAAAATGATAAAATAACACAGCCAGAACTTCAAGGAAACAGATATTCCCTTGGAAACAGTGATGAAAGTGAGGGAAAGAGAATAAGAAACATTTTTGTTAAGTACTTTGATTAATCTTATTGTGAAAGATAGGGGTGATTCTTAATGAAGGATTGTGAAATCATGTTCACACCTACTCTCATAGAGCCATTGTCACCCTGGGTCCTTTGCAAGCATCTTGCAATTTCAGAAAGTCTGAAAATAAACTTTTGGCCTAAGCAGAAATCTGGATAAAAACTGCAATAGTTGAGCTGATAGAAAAGTCAACTAAAGTCAAACTTTTCTTACCAATTCAACTATTGCCGTATGAATCCATACTTCCACCAAGGCCAAATTTTATTTTCAGTCAGTCTGAAATTGAAGCATGTTTGGAAAGGACCCTGATTGAAAAAAGGCTTTTTAAGAGTAGGTATGAAACATGTTTTCCCTCACACATCACAGATCAAAAAGAGACCTGTTCAAAATTTAAACATTTTAAATATTTTTGGCTCACACAGTATACATTCTTTTCCTTTATCTGAATCTTGTTCATTAAACATCCAAGCTTAGCTCAAGCTGTTGAGCGCTTTTGGAGGCCCAGGGACAAAACTGCCCCTGGTCCCCTCTGAGCAAAGCAAGCAGAAAATTTTTTTGGTCACCCCCTTCAGATTGGCTTAAAATGCATTTCAGAGCATTTCCTGCAGTCAAAATGTTAAATATCTTCAACTATGACGCCCCTTTGACCGTGAGGCCCTGAGGTAAATTGTCCCTCCTGCCCCCCCCCCACTTGGCAGCCCTGGCTAACCTGAGCAGTTAGGTAAAACAATTTACAGTTGAGTTAGCTGAAGATATAAAAGAGATTGTAGAAAACACTGCAGCCATATTGCATTGTGTATGTCATACAGACTATTGCATTATTAGATGCAGTGACAGTGATTAGTGATGATGTTGTCTTGGAATGTTTTGTTCCGGTAATTAAAATTGTTCATGTTCAAGTAGATCAAGATAGTTCTGGTTTCTTGATTCTGTGTGCATCCTTCTGTTTGCCTGCTGGGTGTGGTAGTCAACTCTCCCATAAACGCTTTGCATTGGCTGTTGTTGAAACTGGTTTGGAGGAAGCATAATTGTTTGAATCATGCTAAATCCTTGTGAAATGATACCAGTCAAGGACTTCATGCTGTCAGCAAAAACTTTCATGTTCTCTTCATGTTTCCTGTCATTTTCTTCCATCCTGGTTAACATCTGCTTCTTTATTTTCAGTTCCTGTGCAGCAATGTCCATGAGCTGTGCATCTGTTGATATTCTCTTAGTTAATTTGCCATCTCTTTTCTCCCTCAAGTGCTGTATGAGATTTCTTCTCACCTGGCCCATATCTTTCACTGTCACCTTTTGAGTCTGGTTGCTGTCATCAGATACAGACTCTTCATCTGCATCCAAGTTCCAAGAATCACTTTGAATCAAATCAGATGTACCCTTGGTGAATGAATCAGCAACAGAGGAACTTTCTCCACCATCAGTCTCATCTGTTGTGATGCTACTCTCAATACCATGGTCGATACTTTCAACAGCAGGCGATCCACCCCAGACGTCATTACATTCATCATACAAGGCTAGAACCACTCTACCACCTCCACTCCGCCTTCCAGAATCTATAGCCTTTCTAAAATTCAGCTTTATGCGTTTCAGTCTAGCAATTATTCTTTCTTTTGTGATCTTTGAGGGGTCTGCAAAGTTGGGATATTCCTCCATATTTGCATCTGCACCCTCTCGGGGATACTGGGCCTGAAATCTCTCTGTGATATCTTCATATCGGTTTTTTACCGTCTCCCAGTCAAGTCCGGTGGCTGTTTTGGAAGCTTTGTAGTCTATCACAACTTGCAAAAGCAGGGAAGTTTCTTCATCTGTCCAAGAGAATGTTTTGGAGGATTTGTTTTCGTCTGACTTCTTCTTGCAGGCTTTATTTGCCGCCATCTTGCTTTCCTTCACTTACCGCCAAATACACAACTAACTTCATTGCGCATGCCCAGGCCATAAAGTGCCCCTCGTTCCGGTACAGTGTAAACGCGAGGGCGTACCGATACGAATCTAATCCGTCACTGTGTAAACGGGAATGAAACGTTACGAAATTGTGACGGATCCAAATTGTACCGTTACTGTGTAAACGCGGTCTTACACAACAAGATTATAAGATATTTAGGGGCATACAGGAACACCAGCAAATGCATTGTTAACGAGTATGTCTAATCTTCCATCTTGCTCCTGGTCAATTTTCTTGAACAGTCTTTTAACTTCAACATCTCTTGCATGATCACATTCTATCGGGACGCATTTTCCACCTTTTTGACTTATCTAAAAGGAATATACATGATTCACATTTCAAAGAAATCAGTAAACAAGCCAATAAAAACTGGCAGTCCTGTCTATTCTATGGACATTGAGACGTACAAAGCTTGTGTCTACCGAATGAGTAAGAAATGCGCACACACATAAACCAAAAGTGTGATTGGCTGGTGACATGATTCTTTGAATCGTTCAACGTTTTTAGTTCTTACCCTCGGGTGCCTAATACCAGTGGCGGATTTAGGGGGTGCAGTTGGGGCAACTGCCCCCCTTCATGATGAAAACTTAGCTTGGCGCCGCATTTTTGGCAAAAAGGGCGCCCCTTATCCTGACCCAAATGCACTTGTTTTTCGTGTTTCGCTCTGAATGTGGGAAACATATGAATTAAGGCGTTATTCAATTGAAAAACCAGAGGATTTTTATAGAATAAGGGCCCAAAAATTTCGCTTACTTTTCCCTATGTTTTTGGCGCCCACTCTGCAAATTGCCCCCCCTTCAACTTCGGGCTGGATCCACCCCTGCCTAATACGATGGGGACCTTGATAAAATGTGGGGGCTAGAAATTCGTAAACTATTTTTCTAAAAGAAAACATTCATTAGTTCACGACGAGTACACTGCAATGACTTCTTAACAAAATTCGTATAAAAATCATACTCAACCTTGGACACTGTTTTGCCATAATTAATAAGCGGTCAGGGATGGGAACAATTTTTGAAAATTAATAACCGTTCTCTCTTGCTAGGCATCCGAGAGTAGTTTGAAGCCATAAATGCCATCCAATTCAATAAAAAACCGAGAATCATGTAATCAGTCTAAAAAGTGATGGCATGAGCCTTTGAATATATTTGGATCACTGACAAAACGAGTAAAAAATCATCAAAGGTCTGATAACTGATTTTGGTGATTTTTTAAAAAATGAGCAGTTTTCTGGGACACTTGGTCTTTATACTGACGTCTTTAGCTGCTCCACGTAGAGGAAAGTCACCAGTATCCATGCTTCTACCTTGAAAATAAAAGAATAGACCTTTAGCTATTCTACAAAATGCAGAAAAAATTGGCTGATTTGCATTCGCGAGACATCGAGTCTTAGAATCACTGAGAGCAACGCAAAACAACGCGAAAGAAAAAGTATTCCTGCTTCATTTTAATTCAAGTAAGATGCAACTCTCAGCCTGCCAGCCAACATGGTTTCTTCTCAACCTTCTCAACAAAATTCATTCAACGCTTGCTCTGAAGGGTGCATTCTTTTGGGTATGTTCTGAAAACGGAAGAGGGTAGGAGTTAAAATCCCATTCTTTTGGTCTTTTAGTTGTGGTACCATTCTAACGAAAACGGCAGAATTCGCGCAAATTTCAGATCATTTTTCAACGAAAGCCCTAATATTTTGGCTATTCTGCTTTTGGTAGACTTCTGAAATTTTGAGGCATTCTTCTGGGCTCTTTCGAGGTCTTGGAAACATTCTGCTAATGAAGCTAGTATACATAAGAGATAAACCTTGTTTTTGTTTGGTACCACAACATTCGAACTTTCTACCGCTTTTAGAATGTGTACTCGCTCGGCAAATCGTTCTGTAATCTCTCGGATCTCTACCGATTTCAGAATGTGAATCCTTTTGTATTTTTCTCTGCTAGCTCTGCCATCTCTACCGTTTTCAGAATTCCTAGGTAACTGAGATTTTTCTCTGCGAAGTCTACCGTTTATCTGACGGACTTCAGACGTCAAAAAGAATAAACTCAAAAGAAACTTGCAAGAAACTCTCAGTACGTTTGAGTTTGTGAGAATTAAGTAGGAAACTTTCGGAATGCTTTATTTCTTATTAAAATTTAGTGTATGCTCTAAACTTGGCTATTTGACAAACCTGTTATATAGACCGTAGCTCCAGCTTCACAAAGCATTCTTGCGATGCCCTTTCCAAGACCTCTTGATGCCCCAGTCACCAGTGCTACACGTCCACCGAGAGAGCCTACAAATTCTGCTTCAAGAACTGCCATAACAATTGTGATGGTGGCACTATCGTTGGAGTAACAAGTAGAATTGACAAAAGATCTTTTCACTCTAATGAGGCTTTGATCGAACTTCCAAATCTATCAAATTCAAACCAGTGAACATGAGAAAGGCTGCTGATAATTCAAAGAAACTTTCAGTAATGGCTCAGATTCTTAATTTCTTGTAAAAATACATGTTGTGTCGTATAAATGTTGTCAGGAAAAATAGGAGCAATGAAATTGAGATTGAAAAGCTGTGCGAAGAAACCTTTCGGTGCCGGCCGTCTCCCTTCAGAGCGGAAAAAGAACAGCGTAAAATTTCCCAATCAAACGAGACTTACCTGTAAGTGATGTTTGATTGGAATTCTATGATTCGTCGGCCCGGAGCGAAGGAGGTGTACGAGAGAGCGCAGCAGTTCATGCAAACCAGTCTTTAGAGCAGCAATGGATCAATGACGAAAAAATAATAACAAGGCAGGGTGGGCCTTAAATATACGAGTAACTGGGTTGGGCGTACACCTCCTTCGCTCCGGGCCGACGAATCATAGAATTCCAATCAAACATCACTTACAGGTAAGTCTCGTTTGATTGGGAAATTCTATTTCGTCATCGGCTCCGTCGCTACGGAGGAGTACGAGAATTTAGAGCCGTCATTGAGACATTGACTGGTGGGGAAAAGTAACAAAGACACATACCTTTAAATTTTTGGGTAATAACCAAAAGGGGAGTGTCTGCCGTGTACTTACTACAAAGTTGCTACATTGCTACATTGCTACATTACCAGCAGAAAGCAAAGCGTTTCCAAAATTAAATGTAGTATTTACAGGAATGTTGTAAAAGCGTTGAAAGGTTTGTTCTTGTGTCCAACCTGCGGCTGCCATAATGTCTTTTAGGTCAAAGTTTCTATTTACAAGGCAGGTGGTTGACGCAGCACGAGTGCTATGACAACTATACTTCGAGATATCTATGCCGGATTTATCAAGAACAGTGCGACACCAACGTGATATTGTGTCCCTTGAAACGGGCGAATGAGGGCGCACAAAGCTGAGCAACAATTGCTTGTCTTCTCCCCGAAAAGGGGCGGTTCGACGTAAATATTCCGATAAATGTGAGTATATACAAAGTCGAGGCTCAATGTCGTATTTCGAGAAACATAACGGTTTCTGGTGGACACCAGGACGAGTATGTTTGAGCTTTTCAACAATATGAAATGTGTATGTTGTTTCAGTAACATCCATGTACTGAACATTAAGAAATTGGATCGTTTGACAACGTTGTCCACTGAGAAGACACAACAAAAGAGCAAGGCGAGGAGACAGTTCTTTTAGCGGGAGTTCACTGATTGGAGGTTGCGAACGCAAGAAATCAAAAACAGATTTCACCTCCCACATAGAATGATATTTTGGAAGGGAAGGGCGAAGCTGGAAAACTCCTTTCATAAAACGTTTAACCAACGGCAACTGGCCAAATGCAACGTCCAGCTTTTCAAAGTTGCAAAATGACGACAATGCACTTCTTGCTGTATTGATCGAGCTGAAGGATAATCCTTGGTGATATAACGATGTAAGAAACTCAAGAGCTGTTGCAAGTGACGGATGGACTGGGTCACAATTATTTGTAGAGCAATATAGAAGCCATTTCTTTATGTGAGTAGTATACTGTTTTTTGGTGGAATCACGCCATGCCGCCATAATTATTTCAAGGGAAGAGGAAGATAGGCCATATTGTGAGAACCGGTGCCGGACAGAAGGCAAATCATTAAAGTCAATTTTCGATATAGAGGATGTACTGACTCTGGCCTCTCTGGGAGACACAATAATTTGCGACTTGGCCGTAGAATCACTGGTTGAGCAGCTAGCAGGCGTAGCAAATGTGGATACCATATTTGTGTAGGCCATTTTGGCACTACTACAACTCCCAACGCAAAGTCTTGACGAATCTTTTGTAGGACATGCAGCACACAGCTGAAAGGGGGAAAACAATAAAATTTGAGTCCAGTCCACGAGATGCAAAATGCGTCGATATGAGATGCACTAGGATCTGGCCTTAGAGAGCAATAATTGGAAAATTGTGCATTCAGCCTAGACGCAAAAAGGTCAATATCAGGCTGGAAATTGAGCCTATGTAATGCCTTGTGCAGGCATTTAGGATTAAGCATCCATTCTGCATCATGATTGGAGAAAATTCGTGATTCTCTGTCAGCAGTAATATTTTCCGTTCCTGGAATGTGATATGCAGTTAGCAAAATATTATTTACTTGACAAAACTCCCAAAGCTGAACCACAATATCATTACATGTATCATTATGGGTGGTACCCTTTCGATTAATTATACAAACTGCTGCAGTGTTGTCAAGCATGATGCGAACGTTTTTGCTTGAAATGCTGTTTTTGAAGCTTTTAACAGCAAAAAATGCAGCTAACAGTTCTAATGCATTGATATGATATTGCGATTCTCTGTAGGACCATTTACCACCAGTGGTCAGATGCCCTGTGGCAGCCCCCCAGCCGATCAAGGATGCATCAGAATAAATTGTCAGATCAAAGGGGGCTTTGCCAATATTACCATAACTGTTAGGTAAATTTTGAAGCCACCATTCTACATTGCGTAAAGCCGATGAGCTGAGGGTCATAATTTTATCAAAATCGCCCTTGGAAGCTCTCAAAGCCCGAATTTTATCTTGTTCTAGCCAACGATAGTGTGCACCCCCAAAGGGAATAGCAGGGAAACTGGAGACCATGTAGCCCAAAGTTCTGGCAACATCGCGAATTTTTACTTTTAAAGCATTTTCGCGGATGAACTTTAGGAACTGCACAACTTTGCCATACCTTTTTGGAGTGAGGGTTATTTTCATTGTGACAGAATTTAGCACAAATCCCAAAAAGACGATTTCTTGCTTTGGAATAAATTCCGATTTGGTGGGATGTGCAACAAAACCAAGGTTATCAAACTGTTTCAAAGTGGCTTTTACAGTCTGAATGCAACCTGCGCAAGTTTCATTTTGCAAATATATATCATCGATATAGCTGGATACCAGGTGGCCTCGTTCCCGTAGAGTAGCCAAGGGAGGCTTCAATAGCTTGGTAAACAGCCTCGGACAGGAACTGAGGCCGTTCGGATAGGCTGTGTACTGATCATACTGATAGAGCCTCCCCAAAAACTGAAATCGTAAGTATTTTTGATAGGCCGGGTGAATAGGGACACTATAATAAGCATCCTTTAGATCAATGGAGGCCATCCAGCAGTTAGGGGTAACCATGGAGATAACAGTATGGATTGAATCCATTTTGAAGTGATAATATGTAACATAAGCATTTAATGACTTGAGATTGAGTATCAATCTAACTTGATTATCAGGTTTTGGCACGGTAAAATAGGAGAAATGAACTCATCAATTTCATGTTCACAAGGAAGGAGAACTCGCTTGGCAAGCAGAGAGTCAATCTCAGTTTTGACGCTAGCAATGCTGTCATTTGAAATGTGATTATTTGGAAAGACACTATTGGTTGGAGGAATGCCATCAAATTCAATTATATCCCCTGCAACCATCTGAAGAATGCATTGATCTGAAGTAATATTCTGCCACTGACGTAAATGATGTTTTATTTGCCCCGCAGAGAAATGCATCACCCTATCATGCAAATAAGGACATAACTGTGAATCAACAAAAGAGGAAAAACAATTTACCGTGGTATTCACTTGTTCCAGTTGTTCCAGGATTTCTTTTTGTTTTGTTGGCCTGAGGAGAATTGTCCCTGATTCCTTCTGGGAGGGTACGTGGCCCTCCCTCGCTGCGATAAAAAAGGCTGGCCATAAGTTTTGTTTTGTTGCTTTTGTGAGGAAACCCGAAACTGTGACCCCCCGCGTGACTTTTGAGGGAATTTTTGCACGATCTTGCCCATGGTTTTGACTTCCTGCATTGTTTTACTGATATCGTTCCCAAACAGAAACTTATCAGGCTTCGTGGAACGATTGCAGGCAAATTTGAAATCAGCATTGATATAAGGGCGGAGAGCCTCTTTTCGACGATATGAGAGCTCTCTGCAGACCGAGCCTAAAAGTGTTATTACATCGATTAGGCGTGTTGAAAAAACCTTGTAGTCAAGTGGCTTAGTTTTGTCACGAGACAAGAGCAAATCATTTAAGCATGTTGCGATGGCACCAGAAACGGTGACAAGGGTATCTTGCATGGCCACTAGGGCACGATCAGCAGCTTTTACATCTGGTTTTAAAGGGTTCCAGATATGTTCATTGACTGGAGGCCAGAACAAATCTGTGCAGTTCTCTGGAACAAGATATTTTGCCTTGATTTGCTTACGCTGGCCTGTTTCAAGCTCAGTTTTGAAACGCGTATTGACAAGAGTAGCCAAATTAGCAGAAACAGGAGGACCTTTAGGGGCAGTAATGCTTGTTGAGCTGTCGATGCTCTCGAGGAACACATCGGAAGACATCAACTCCTCATGTTCCTGCTGATCGGATTTACCTTGAAGGTTGGCTTGGCCTTGATCAGCATCAAGCTCAGGATCATTTGGATCATCATTTTTACGATTAACGTGATGATCAGCCTGATCAATGTCGTGATCGCCATAAAGGCTTAAGACATCATCATCAACTGGCTGTTGTTGTGATGGATCAGGCGAGTTTTGGGGCATATTGTCCCCATGTCCACTTTGCTGTACCCCCAAAGAAAAATGAGTCGGGGCCTGAGATGCAGCAGAAGAAGATTCATTTATCACAGAGGGCTTCTTCTGGCGATGCGGGGCAACTGAGATCGTAGCAGACTCAGTGCGTGTGATTTTGCCTTTAGGTGGGCGTGACTCCAAGGAAAACGATTCCTCGTCATCAGAGTCAGAGACGGAGATTCTCCGTTTCCGTGAAAGTGGACGCTTTGTTTCGGAGAAAAGCCCAAACAACAGCTGATTGGAGACCTGCAGTTGCTCTTGCATGGTCTTCAAAAGTGTCACCATTGTCGATTCCTGCACACTAGCAGAAGACGAAGAACTTTCTGTGACACTGTTGTTATTTTGCGTTGTTGTTTCGAGAGCTTGGCCCGAAGCCAAGTCTCCCTCCGTGTTTTCCATAAGCAACTTGGAGAAAAGGAGAAAAAATATAGTGGAATACTTAACGTTTGACGATGATAGCAGGCAACTTTGAATACCAAATACCAAATTATTTGTTGAGCAAGAAAATCGAAGGCTTTCCAAACGAGCTGCCAAATTCCGTGACTGGCTTCGCATAAACGCACCACACAACTGGTTTGCATCATGGTTTGCATGAACTGCTGCGCTCTCTCTCGTGCTCCTCCGTAGCGACGGAGCCGATGACGAAATAGAATTGTATGTAAAAATTGTCTTTCATCAGTTGAACCATCCTCAACAACGATGTCCTTGTTTCCGGAGAAGTTCTTTACTTTCCCTTCCATTATTTCTTTTCCTTTGCTTTCTACATGATTTCGACATTCATTCATGTACAATGGTCTATTCATGTTTTATACCTACAGAAGGTGCAAACAAATTTCTCTTTCGTTTGGTCCACGCAGGCATGAAAGTCCTTAGCATATTCTTACACGTTTTTTTGTAAGAAACTGGTTTATAAGAAACTAGTACAAAGATGGCCAAAACCTTAAGAAACTGTAGCACTATTTCTGAGAAATACTAAGAAACTTTTCAAAGTTAACAGCATGGATATTATAGCAAATAGATAGTTGAACCTTTATCCTTGAGCAATATTATCTGACCTGCTTGTGTTTTTAACATAACAGAACACTTTTTATTCCTTTACGATGTTTTAAATATCAAGAAACATATCTGCCGCAATGTTAGCGATCACGTTGATAATTCTGCATTCAAAACATAAGAAACGAATCAAAAAACTTTTAGTACCAAAATAGACAAATTTCATATGAAATTAAGAAACTTTTAGTACTATGGCCTGATCCAAGTTTCTTATGAAAAACGTGTACTTTATTTTAACTCCTTTCGTATATCAAATTGCTCGCACAGGAATACAGGATGGGAAGGGGGTTGAATGACGTGCAACATTGGTAAGGGACCCGTCATTATTTCTTGCAGTAAGAAGGGGTGGAAGACATCTGGGAAGGGATACCAAAATTTTACCGACTGAAAGAGAGGGGTGGAGAAAAATTGCCCACAACTTATAGAGGGAATATGAAAATATGTAGTTTGAAATCCTGCAATTTCTGAAAAGCTACTTCTTCATGAAGTTTTGATCCAACTGCTTTATCTATTCTTATCACACTTGAAATGGCTATGTTTCCTTCATGTTCGTGCTCGCAGTTGTGAAGACGCAAATTTCATGCCCTTGAAATGATGACGGCATGTTGGCACTGTGTTGCCATACGTACATGCACTTGAAGGGGGGGGTTGAAATTGGACTTGCTACAAGTCTCTCTCGCGGAAAAATTAGGAGAAGGAAAAAAGCGAGAGAGACTTGTAATGCTTGGCATGCTCATTAATATTCATGAGCAATCGAGCCTTGCTTCCATTTTCAAAAATGACGGGGTTGTTGTCAACTGTTTCATCGAAGCTTGAGTCTGCCATTGTCGAAAAAACATCGCAGAGCCTCGCTCTGTTGTTTCATTGTCCTTTCTAAGCATATGATTGGATATGGTTTTTTGTAAAAGGATGCTGACTGGACAGAATCCTGTCCAGCCAACGACCCAGGCTGCCAAGTATTACAAGTCTCTCTCGCTTTTATTCCTTCTCCCGTTTTTGCTGCGAGAGACTTGTAGCAAGTCCAGGTTGAAATATTTTCTGCAATATTGGAGGGGGCACCGAGATTATCAGGAAAGTCAAAGTGTGGTTACGAAAATTCCATCAAATATTTATAAATTTCTTCCACCCCCTTCCCAACAAGAATTTCCGTCCCTAGGGGATCAAAGACGTTCTTGAAGATGGCTATGGAACTCGTACGAAGAAACTCCGCGTACTGAAAATCTGATAATTTCAGTACTGGTTAAAATTTTTAGTTTCGTATATATAAACATGTGTAATCTGCTCTGTGTAAAAGCACAAGAATTGAAAAATACTTACAAATTCGACTGGGTTGGTGATGTTGATATGAATAGGCTTTCTTCTCGGGTTCAAGGCAATGTGCCTGGAGCTTTAGTGAAGGTCAAATGATTATGTAACCAGGGAACGGAGATCGAATCCTTACTGGTTGTTATCACTCTCTCTCTCTGTAGGGCGAGAGATCCCTAATTTCAATGCCATTACACGTTTTTCTATAAGAAACTAATTCATAAGAAACTGGTACTAAGATGGCCAAAATTTTAAGAAACTCTAGTACTATGTCTGAGAAGTACTAAGAAACTTTTCAAAGTTAAAAGCATGAATATTATGGCAAAGAGATCGTTGAATCTTTATTCTTGAGCAATGTTAACTAACCATTTGCGTTTTCAAGATAATAGAGCACTGTTTATATATGATGTTTTAAATGTCAAGAAACGTATCTGCAGCAGTATTAGCGACCATACTGGTAATTCTGCATTCAAAAAATAAGAAACAAATTAAGGAACTTTTCGTACTGAAATGGACAAAATTTCATGCTAAACTAAGACTTTTAGTACTATGGCCTGATCCTAGTTTCTTATAAAAACGTGTAAGAGGACGCACACATTTTTTGTAAGAAACTGCTTATAAGAAACTGAACTCTGAGATGGCCAAAAATTAAGAAAAACTCCAGTGTTGGGAAACTAACTTGAGGTTATGAAAATCTTTATGGAACTTTTAAGAAACTCGTAAATTCTTAGTACTCAAAGCCTGATCATTTTAAGAAACTTTCAGTACTGACCCAAATCCTTAGCTTCCTATGAAAAAAAATACGTGTATGCCATATCGGTCCAGTGAGATGGCGTTGAAATACAGCCTGGCTCGCACTAGGTCACGTCGTGTAGAAAGACCCAAAAGACAAGACTCTGAGTTTGAGACCCTTGTCTTTTTTGGGTCTTTCTGCACGACTCCATTCAGTTTTTCAAACTAGTGTGTCTTATCGGAGTCGATTTCTTGTAAATTACTGACCACTTTTGTGCACCCTCACAAGAATCAAAATTGACACCACAGGGACAAAGATACGGAGCTGTTTTTCCACATATAGGAAAAGCTATTCGATTCATGGCTCGGGTATCTGATATCACAGAATGAATTGATTCATTTGTAGACCTCAACAAATATATTTCAGAGAAAATTTTGAAGCACAGAAGGTCGAGAGGTCTCCGATATCATCATCATATGACTGGTATGTGGCAGTGACATTGGTCAATCAGCTTGGACCAGAGCCCTCGGCAACCACCATGGATTTAGAATCTCATCATCATCATAACATCAAAACGGGATCAAAACGCAGAGCTATTACAGGCATGGCAGCTATCAGTAGCGTGGCCAGGGGAAAGTATGAGGGAGCAATTGCCCCCACTTTCAAAAAGGTGGCAAAAGCTTTACGCGCAACGCTGCTCTGCACTTAAGGTGGCTCACTACTGAAAATTTCAAAATTACGAGACAGTGAAAGGTGGTTGTATACCAAGTAAAAATAAGTTCAAAACACAAAAAAACAATAAGTTAAGATGGCTCACCTCTGATAATTTCAAACTGCTACACACTGGGTGTCCTATCACTCATGGTTTTACCTGACAAAATTTTCACAGCTAAGCCACAGCTAAGTCAGTTTTTGGCTCATAGATTAACATTTAAGTTTACATATTTGTAGCGCACTTTTCATTTTACAATGTATCAAACTAGACTGATGACGATGAGTCCCTTGTATCCCAGCGGTAAACCTTGCTCAAGAGAGACTCATAATGAAACAGTGAAAAACTTGACCCTATTTTCTTCAATCATCAATGGAATTATGAAAGAATCACGGCTTCGAATCTCTATCCCGTGGGAATGTTTTCAATTCTTCAATCGAATCGAAAATTCTATCACATCTACACCTTAACAATAGTAATTCACAAATTTCGCAATCTGATTGGTACTGGAGGAATTGCGAAGTTTGGGCCTAAATAGGGCCAAGTTTTTCAGCATAATACTATGAGTCTCTATTGCCCGAAGCACCATCATCAAGTCAAAGAGCACAGGGCAACAAGAGGCTCATAGTCATCAGTCTAGTATCAAACGCGTTAACTTCTTTGACTCATCCCGGATAAAATTCTATTTGGTTCATACAGAAAATATCTTCTCTTTATTTAATTCTGATTACATCAGCGACAGCACAGTTTACAAAGAATCTTTCGCTATAGCTTGTGTCCAGCAAACGAAAACAGCCATCTTGGAACGTAGAGAAATGATGGTACCATCCAGTCATAGCCAGGGTAGTATAATCCAACGATAGACTTGAGCTGACGAAATGACATGGGTGTTGTTCCTTAAAAGAAACAGCGCTGGGTGAGTCCGAACAAATGTTTCAACGTTTGAAAACTTTGCAAATTTGAGTTTACTATTAGATTTTTAGAACTACTTCCGGTCATGGTATATTAAAAGCCAAACTAACTATCTTTTGTAAAAATATTAGAACATCGTGTTAAATTCAAGTGTTGACGTCTCTAGAAGAAAAAAGATGCTACATACCTTCGACATCCTTCATACCATATTCATTAGCAAGTTCCGAAACGATCAAAACCTTTGCATTCTTCTCCATAATGTTTTTGTCTGAAAGGATGGAAAATAGAAAATGTCACGTTCTTTGTTGAAAATTTAATAACATGACAGATTCATAGACCACTGTTAGTTTTACTGTATGGATGCTAATGTTGGGGTGGTGCATTAGACTTATAATTATGAGTCCCTTGTATCCCTGCGGCAAACCTTGTTCAAGAGGGACTCATAATGAAGCAGTGAAAAACTTGGCCTTACGGCTTCGAATCACAATCCCATGGGAGTGTTTTCAATTCTTCAATCGAATCGAAAATTCTATCACATTTACACCGTAACAATAGTAATTCACAAATCTCGCAATCTGATTGGTACTATAGGAATTGCAAAGTTTGGGCCCAAATAGCGCCAAGCTTTCACAGTATTATTATGAGTCTCTGTTGACTGAAGCACCATCATCAAGTCAAAGAGCACAGGGAAACAAGAGACTCATCGTCATAAGTCTAGTGGTACATCACATATTGAAGACAAGGACCTTAAACTCTAATATATGGGCAGTACTCTTCATACAAAGCTGTGCTCACAAAAAAAACAATTTACATCAAAGTCAACCAAAATTAATTTCTTATTGTTGTCTAATTTGGTATTATTGCACCACAAGCAACAAGAATTTTTGCCAATCAAAAGCAAGGGTTCTATTCCACAGCAATCTGTTCTCATCTTTTCCACCACTGAGATTCCACTTTGGTTTTAGCGTTGGTTATTTCTAACTCGCTGTCCCAGAACAAACTATATAAAACTAACCACTACAGCCGCAACAACTACGGTGGTTGTCTTTGTTGTCTTTAGGGCAAACAAACTGTGGCTTCATCAGCGAAAGCAGATCAAGTGTTTAAAAACACTAAAAACCACTCGTTCAAGAAGTACCGATTCTACGGGTGGAAATCGGGCAATAAAAACCCAATCCAGGTGCTCCAAAAACCTTCTCTTTCAAGAAAATGTAAATAAACCAAAGTGAGTTGGAAATAAGATAGCCTTACCAGTGGCTAGGCCAACAATTGCTTTGCCCGTTAATGTTGCATCTTGAGGTTGGTTGAACGCACTACTGAGCTATAGAAGGAATAACAATGACAAATAGTCTCCTTGTTCATGGTCAAAGTAAATAAATCGAAGTTCACATCAAAATCCCAAAGTTCCAGGTGGTAAACATTTCTGACAGAAACATATCTAAATTGCCATTCGTAAGCATCCACAAATTGTTTGTTGTATTTTTTGCGTATGATACTCGAAATTGCAAGATCATGCATTTAACAGTGAATTTGCTGATGAACTTAAACTTTACAAAATACCACAACATTTTCCATGCTATCAATAAATGTTCGCCTGACGCTTGGATGAAAATATTTCTCTCTCAGCTGCACGAAGGAAATGCATCAGGGATTAGTTGCAAAGAGAGGAGTGCCAAGCATGTCTTTGACTAGCATCATTTTAGCTATGATATCGAAGCTCAGATGACCTACCTTCTGACCCTGTTTGATCTGCTCGTCTACCAGTTCTGTAATAACCGCTCCAGGCCATAATGAAACCACACAGACATTCTTCTTGCGAAGTTCTGTTCCCATGTCCACTGCCATACGATCATTCTGTTGACAAGAAAATACAAAAACCGTAAGCTAAGAGGAAGAGGACAAAACGAATTAGAAATTTTTAGAACTTTGAACCCAATATTTTCATTTTCACTAACATTATCTATCACCACCCTCTTCCAATCCAGGTTTTGTGAAGGTTTTACATAAAGAATCATTATTTTTATTCGCAAGAAGATTGATCTTAGCTCCTTTAAAAGTTCATGTTTCCATATAGGCACTTGGCCTAAAAGTATACCCTATCGCGAAAATTTCGCCAAAATCCATTGTTTTGAAATAACTCTAATAAATGTCCTTCCACATAATATCCTGTCGCATGATCTTATTATTAACTGTCATACCCTGTTGCATAAGCTGTATCAGAAAAGGACACCTTGTTGAGCGGCACATCCCATCAAGTCAAGTATAGGAATACCTCCCCCCCCCCCTCGAGGGCGTAGACTCACTATTCTTCTTCTGGAATAACGGGTCTACCCCTTGGCTAGGCAAGTCTCGGCTTGTAAAGAATTTAGAGGGCTTTGCTGGAAATCTGCCGTGGAATTTTTTGACATCTTGATTATTTCCAAATTGGAGGCTATCGTTGTATTTGGGGCTGTGAAGTCATCAAATTTCTAAATCCTTAACTTCAAATTTGTAATTGAATCTTACATCCAACCGTTTATAAAGATTTGAGCGATTTGAGCTCTATGCTAAATTCGGTATAACAACATTTGATCTTACAGCTTCTTTGCCAACGCCATAAGGAATATTAAAAAGATATCTCAATCCGCCAGCAGACGAGATGTTGACAATTAATCCTGAGTTCCTTTTGACCATCATGTTCGCTGCGTAATGTGCAGCAATATAATTCGATCTGCAATGAAACATTGAAAATTTATCAGGGATTTGAGGGTGTAAACTCACACCACAAACGATTTTGACGGTAAAATCCTATATAAATTCTCAAATTTGTTATAGCCATAAAATTGGAATCGCAGACTCTAGGAAATATAAAGATTTAGATTTAGACTAAACTTGGGGTGATGAATCAAACTCCGTAGTCAGAAATTTCGCATCAAGAAATTTTCAAAAATTAACAAAACGGGGTCGTTAGTTGAAAAGGTGTATACAGTTACCTTGTTCCAACATTGTTGATAATGTCCCAGCCTTCTATGGGCTGCAGAGATAAAGACTGAAGTTATGAACAGACGGGAAAATCTTCGTGAACTTATAGGAGGTAAAATTTGCATTGAAGATGCCATTACATCATTATTTTGTGAGAAGAGGAGACGACGCTACTGGCTAGAAGCTGAAAAGCCTTCTTTGAAAATTCCTATCACTGGAAATGATAAACCGAGAATGAATATGGTAACTGTCAAAGGCAGGACAGTCCCTTGCAAATCAGCCATAAGCTCACCGTCCTTAAGTAGATGAAATATGTAAATAAGGGAACTCGAATGTCAGTAAAAAGAGGAACATTGCTGAAGAGATCTTTATAAGATTTAAATGTTACCTGTTCATAAAACTTTTTTCCAATATTCTTCATAATGAACTAGAAGGTTAAGAAAATAGAAGTCTCTTAGGGAGCTGTCATTTTTAAAGCTGGGTACAGGGGTGGAAGAATTTTTGGAGGGGTACCAAATTTTTTGGCCTCGTTTTATTGGGGTATCAAATATTTCGGAAAAAATTGTGGAATATCTGATGGACTGTGAAATGTTTGGAAAATATCTACTTGAGACTGAAGTAAGAATTGTGTATTCTTTCACAACAAAAGTTCCATCTGTTTCTGCTATGTTCATTAGGCAAGAAAGGAGTTATTTGAAGTAGTGATGATGATTCTATGTTTTGATGATTCTTCCAGTTGTTACAATTTGATTCATTTTATATCTAGATTGTGTTTCTTAGTGTGCAAGTTAATGTATCCAAGCACTCAATAGTGGGGTCAATAGTGGGTATAAAATTTTTTTGCTATGTTGAAATGGGGTGTCAAATTTCACTGAATTTCGTGAATGGGGTAAGAAACTTTTGCTACTTGTGTAAAAAATTCTTCCACCCCTGTACCCAGCATTTAAAATGACAGTTCCCCTATCTAACATTTTCAAAGGATGAGAAAGGTAAAGGGTATCCGAAAGTTCTACATACTGCTTATATATCACATTAGTGTCAATTGAAATTACCATCGAAATAAAGCCAAAAGCCGCTTCCAGACTACTTCGGTGATCAAAATCTTTAGAAGTGATCAAGGAAAGGCTACGCATGAGCTGAAAGCAAGTACCAAACGTGTAACCTAACATCTCATGTAACAGAATTTCATTACAGGTGTTGAACATGTCAATACAAAAGTTTGTTTAACGTGGTAACTTTTCTTGTCTTCTGTCGTTCAAGGATCTTGGTGATTCGTATCTCACTGAAACTGATTTCCATATTTTTGTTTATTCAAATTCAGTTGCCTTTAATCATTTATAAAAAAACCCGGGGTACATAACATGTTGAGGGTACGGGTATGTGCCGCCCATATGGGCGGGTTTTGGGCCGAAATTCTCTAAGCAAGGGTCCCTTTTTCGGCAGATTTTCCGTAAACATGGGTGGGTTATCCAGAAATTGGCGAAAAATAGCCAAAATGGGCCGTCTTCCGCCAAAATTCATCATAAAAGTGGGTATGAAAGCAAGTTTTGGGAATTAGAAGAGGGTACCTTTCTGAAACCAAGCGGTAGACCCCCGTCCATCTGCAAGTCATGTACCCCCCCCCCCCGGGAAAAAATACAAAGAAATCAAGGGGATAGTCAGTCCTAACAAAATATTTCATTCAAAAGTTCTTTCGAATGTTGACGAAGAAGAAACAAACAGACAATAGACCTTTTAGCTATTCTGCAAAAGAGCCTGGATCGAGCGTTATTTTTATACATTTTTATACACCAGATTCGATCGAGTGGCGTTAGAGCTTCTATCACTATTGTGCACATTCGAAAATTCTACAAAATGTAGCAAAGTATCGTTCGATTGAGATTCTTTTTCAGAATATCTAAAAGGTCTATTGATGCTGCCAAAATCGGCCATAGCGATCTTCATAGACTTACATGAACACCAGCAAATGCATTGTTCACGAGTATGTCTAATCTTCCATCTTGGTCTTCATCGATTTTCTTAAAAAGTCTTTCGACTTCATCATCTTTCGCATGATCACATTCTATTGGAACACATTTTCCACCTCTTTGGCTTATCTAAAAAAACCCACTAAAATTCACTGGTTATCAACCAGGAGAAACATATTGCTCAATTGAGGTCAACCCCATCTTTTGTAATATCTTATTAATTGATAATCCAGCAGATTTTATGTCATAATCCTTGTTCAACCCTGGATAATATATTTGAGGGTTCTGCCCAGTCCCTTTCAAAATAGGAAGAGGAAATGTGTCTTCTGCCAGTGAGACACTGCAAATGCGGTATATATCTGCAAAGGATCAAGGAATGAATGATTGCAGAAGATGCCTGCTGTGTGGTTTTTTGCCCTTTGTAAGGGGCTTCTTGTGTTCTACTGAATGCTTTGGAAACTAAACACATCTCTCCTTCCAAAATTTTAGAATTTTGCAATAAAAAGCATATGGTATATATTCTTGGGGATTTGGTGAAGAGAACCACAGTAAGTACCTCAAATTTTATTTTGCAATACCAAATGAGCTAGGGAAAGATAGTGTGTGATTTCTGGTGAGGCAAAAAAGCATACTGGAAACAACAGATTTCAGCAGCTGCCAGGCAACATAAAATTTGGTCTCCAATTTCCAAAATCTTGTCTCCAAAAAAAAATTTTCTCATGAAATGAAGGTGTAGTTTTACAAGTATTAGGACTTTTAAGACAATTACAGTTAATTGTTATCAAGTAAAATTGCATAGAGATTTCTATACTGACATCTTCAGCAGCTCCACGAAGAGGAAAATCACCAGTATCCATTCTTCTCCCTTTAAACACATAAAAAGAAGGTTCTGAAATGGCTAGGTCTATGTACTGAAACTATAATTTGTGATTAAACATAAAAAACATTGAGATTTACTGACTATGAGCCAGGTTATTCTAATCAAGAGCATTTTGCAATCTATTCAATTCCTCTCTTTCCTGGTAGTTTCTTTTCTTTCTTACTGTCATTGGGTGGAAATCTTCCAGACTATAAAGTTTTTTTAACGGGCAGAGAATGTTAGTTGTAACTCTACATAAAAGAAATTCTGTCACAAAATATTTGTATACAGATTCTATCCTAAAATACTTTATTTACGCACGATGTGGTGCAGAACAAAGATGTAAGACCTCCGCTGCAGCCACCCCACAAGCTGCTTGACTGTCTTTCATATCATTCTTCATGTTGCTTCATACAGCCATCCAGATGAAGAGCAAAGCTACTGGGATTGTATGGAAACCACTCTGTTCTGAGCAAAAGCAAAGTTCCCAAGCCTTTTTTTGAAAACTGCACGAGAAATGCAGCAAACTTGTTGGCAAATCTGCACTGAAAGGCCTCACAAAGAACTTTGCGCAAACGGATATTAAGCCATACAGTTTTGTGGAGGGAACATTTCCCCATACAGACCAAACTTTGCAGTAAAGGAAATCTTCCTCAAATCATAAAATCAAATGATTATGAATCATTATGATCAACATTGTGATTATCGATCATCATGATCAACTAGGGAAGCCTAGTACATTGAGACACATAGGCGTGTCCTGGATAACAATATTTTCATTTCTAAAAACCTTGAATTTTTGGCTTTAGTATGTCAACTATATCTAACATTGCATCTTTGTTGTAATGTCTAAAAGAACTTTTAAGAGGCGACATCAGGCAACCCTCAACCTTACACGTCATTGATAAGTTCAGTCCACCAACGCTACCAACCTGTTATATAAACTGTGGCTCCAGCTTCACAAATCATCTTTGCAATGCCTTTTCCAATACCTCTTGATGCACCAGTCACCAGTGCTACTTGTCCACTGAGAGAACCTAAGAATTTAGCTTCCAATGCTGCCATCGTGATTGTGATGTTGGCAGAAATGCTGTAACGGTAATTAAGTGATTGATATTCACACATGAAGGCTGCTGATGGAACCTGAGTCCTACTAAATTTTACCATAGTAAAACATCTTCATGGTTTACAAGAAACCTGAAGAAATGATGTTCAGAGGTGTTTTAGACTTGCTATTTCGTAGAGAATAGATGAAATTTGAGTTTACAGTGAAAGTTCAAAAGTGAAGGAGATTGTTTGATGACACTGAAAATGCTGTTCAGGATTTTGTACTTGAATATCTAACAGATCTTCATAAACCAGATTGCAAGGCATGTCAAAAGTCATTAAATTACCTTTAAAGCAAAGCACAACCTCAGTCTTTATCACATGATATTGGTTCTCAAACTCTGACTGGTTCTACAGTATGTTTTCCAGTTGGCAGATTTAATTGGGGGCAAGTGGGGTAATTGTCCCCCCTGCACAAAGGCAACGCAGCTTGGCACTCCATTTTTGGCAACAAGTGCGCCCTTTGGTGTCCAGCATGGAATCGTTGGAAAAATTGGTGGTTGGCGTTCTTTTGACTAAAACTGCAAACTGCCACAATTCACCTTCTCAATCAAAATCACCAAAAACTTGGGTTTCTATACAAGAATTACCAAAATTTGACCCTTCTTTGACCAAACTTGTAAACAAACAGGTTTAATGTATGGAAGAACACCCTTCCCCCCATTCCGTAACTCACAAACTATACTAAGTAGAGAAGAAACTCACCTACGTAAGCGTACCGGGCGGGGGGCCTAGTCGGGCAAAAATGTTGGCAAACAATGGGTTTTGTGTCGGGCAGCCCCCTAGATTTTTCTTCCCGTACGCTTATGGCACTAGTTTTTGACCTATTATGAAGATTTCAGGACTCCCTTATCTCTTGATCACAAAAATTAACTCAATTTTTGGAAGAGAAATGACCACTCTTACCTCTTTCATCAACAAATGGATAAGAGGAAGTAAAATGCAATCGAGACACACTTGTTGAAAACGAGTCAAATTGCCTCCAGGGGGTTTCAGAAGCATGACTGCGCAGGATTTCGCAGCCCGCCAAAGAAGAACTTCTTGGGTCTTGAAATGGCGTCAGTTCGCAAAGTTGCGATTTCTGCTCAATTCGCAGTTAAAGTAACGAAATGGCACGTGAAACAAGGTCATGAAATCGTTAAAGATGCTAACCTTGCAAGTTACGTTTACTGCAATCGACAAGAAGGCTCCACAGTACAAAAGAAATTGAAGTCGAGATTCGATGGCAGGGTTTCAAGGATTGTCGCTAAAGTTGGTGAAGAAATTCCGCCAGGGTAATGCATACGAACTACAAAAGCTCGTTACAGATGTTCCTAGGAGCCCAGATAGATTAGTTGTGCACAATGTACTGTTACTGGTGGTGTAAATTACAAAGAATGCTTGGCAAAAATTAGGCCAGGTTTTTCCCGACCTGCGTCCTGAAATTGACACAATCTACCTGTCCATTGAGGAGGAGGACAAAGCGCAAAGTTACAATAATAAAAAGCCCATTGTATGAAATTTTGAGAATTATCAAATAAAATAAGGATATATTTTTAACTTGGGTTGGGTCAGCTTTTAACCATGTGAATTCATGTCAATGTTGTAAGAACATGTGAAAATAGTGTCCATTTCCACAATGATTTTAACCGCTGGGTCCACATTTGATTTGCATGTAACGCAGGTGCTAATGTTCTAGACAATACAAATGCATAGATCTTTGGCTGTTCTTTTTCAAGACTGTTGCTTTATGACAAAAATGCATGGCCAGGTGTTGTGGCGCAGTGGTGTAATCCTTTGACTTTGAAGCCAGAACAGTCAGATGGAATGGGTTTGATACCCGGTTAGACCACACCACATGAGCGTCATGACAAGGGGGACAGACTCAATTAGGTCTGCTCTATTTCTGCGATTACAGCACTTGGTGCTCAAAAATGCAACTTCACCTTTCACACAGAGTGTGGGGGATATCTCAAGATTTTCATATTGTATGGCCATATTTATCACTATTGAAAGGAAGCTGGACACTCCTAACTGCAAGTCATAATCAAACGCCATAATTTTTAAGGAACTATTTCTGCCTCGTTTCAATAACTGCCTAAGCAGAAAAACTCAAACACTTTTATTTTTCATATGAAGCATATGGATTGGAAATCTTCACTCTTGATCACTTGATTCTTAGCAACAGCAACAAAGTTGTGCTTACATAAAGGTGTGACATTGTTGCCTATATTTGTAATGGTATTCCTGTTCATAGGACTGTTCTGTCAGGCCAAGTTCCTTGAAACAATGCTTTGAGCTTTGATTTGCTGTGTGTCAACTTCAATCAATCAAATCTGGACAAATCCTTCTGTTGTTGCAGCTTTGTTGTATACATTATAAAAAGCACCTCCTTGGTTAAGGGTATTCACAAGTGAAAAGTCAGTCCAAAAAATTGCCATAACTTTTTAAGTCTCAGTTTGAGCAGTCTTGATTTGGTCTATTTGTCTCATTTTCAGTAGTGATAACTAGGACTCATTGTAATCAGTCTAGTGTTTCCAATTTTCAGCCTGAAAAGTTAAATGTTTGTGTGCTGAACATGTCGTGATTAGCAATGAAAATACTGTATGGACATGTCAAGTGACCATCCCTTCCTGTTAGCTGTTCATTTCGGTTAATTTTTTCATTTCAAAATTCCACAACAAAATTCATTACTAACAAGCAACATTAAAGGGCCCATGAAAATGGTGACAAACAAAGGCCAACCAAGAGCTTCACATGCAATGATTGTTGGATGAAACAGACCCTTTAATTAAAGTGATAAAAAGTTAGAATAACAACAAAACACCTCAAATAAACTATGACATATATTGTTACAGTAATACAATTAACCAGAATATAAAAACAAGCAAACCTCCTGCAACCATCTAGCAATCCACCCAACCCCTAGCCCCATACTAGCCTCACTACCATAAGGACCCTCAAGTTACGCTCATTTCATTGAGTTGGATTGTTGTTGTTGTTATTGCTCCACTGAGGGCCTTATGGACATAGAGCTGTAAAAACGGCAAAAAAATTCAATCGGCGACAGGATTCTGTCGCCTTGTCGTCTACCGATCAGCATGTGGCTTAGAGCAAGGCGGTTTTTGTTTTTTTGGCAAGAATGATCCTTTACCAAAGTACTGATACCTAATTTGATGGTACAGCAGTTCTAGAAATTGATTTTTAAGGCATTTTAGACCCAGTGGTTTTGAGAAAAAAGTAGCAGATGATTTAGGCCCGTAGCTACATTCTACGAAAGAATGCGAATCGAACGACAGAGTGATACATTTTGTAAAAAGGTTGAAATGTACACAAGAGTGATAGAAACTCCAACACTGCTAAATCGAACTTTTTTGTGGAGCAGCGGCAAGGTTTCAAATAGAATCAGTAGGAAACTTTACCGTTTCTGCAAGCGTTTGGGAATAAGTCGTAGTTGTAGCGATATCAGTTCAGGCGAAAAGCGAAACTACGACATGTAATCGAGTCTAGCCCCATACCTGATCTGCACCAAACCGACCACGGCAACCAAAATCAGACCCATATACACTCCAAATCTCAACTGGAAGTTTTACCCCAAATGACACAAGCAATGGTCATGCCCTGTCCTACAAAAGAATCTGAAATGAACAGCATTTTTTTACATTATGCGGAATTTTTGAATGAGAAAAATGGCCATAGGAGGTCTAATGCCACTTGATGATATATTTTGTATAAATTTCACATAAGAATATCACCTGACACAAATTCTTCTCTAGAATAGGTAAACTGAAAGGTCTAATTTTTGCCTGAAAACAGCAGAACTTAGTGAATGGGACATCACATTTCTTTGCTAAATGAAGGCTCCTCACATGTTTCTCTTTCATGTTACAACAATAGGTCTCCTGTCATTATCATCAAAGAGGAACATTGCATGCACACTATTGTGATGAAAGAAATGTGCTGTGAATGTGGAGCTGATTTGAGAAAGTAAGTCTATGAGCTAGGGAAGGCAACTTGTTTGAACTGGGTATGTGCTATTGAATGGATCTCATTTGTCAGGTAACTTTCTACAGGATAAGGTACTGTATCTACTGTACCTTACAGTAGTGAGGATGATACCACAAGGAGGAAACTACTGACAACTAATGGCCATTGAAATGAAAGACAATGAAAATTATACATACAAACCAGACATAACTATTTAGAAATAAAGGTATACAATCCTTATATATTTGTTAAAATTAAATTCAATTGCAGTTGGTAAGAAGCAAATGTAATATTTGGTATGTCTAAACCACATTGCTTTCTGGTTTTAGTGATGCATTCTCCCCTTGCCACAAATGTTTTTTTTCAGCATGTTTACAGTATTTATTTAAAGCTGTGGAAAATAGCCCATTTTGTAATGTTTTAGGGAAGCTGGAATTCCAGGGGATTTATCTGAACCAGTTGCTGCTGAAATTTCAATGGTGCATAACATTCCAGAGCTGAGAGTTAGTGTGGAGGTAGAAAAGCATATTTTTTTTTGTTTGCTCATTAGTCTTGCAATTAACCATTAACTTGTCACTTTTGTTGGTTGCAAAAAATTATCATTTCTAACAAGAGTGAAAAATGCTTTGCTGAAGTCACTCTTAAAATTCCAGCAATTTGGTCATCTGAACTTGGACCTTTGAGATTCTAAAAACAGAGAATTGCAGCACAGGATATGTAATGCTCTAGGTAAAGAATACAGCTCTTGGACAGTATACTGAAGGTTTCAAATCTTTAGAATGGTGTAGAAAGGTGGATTTAAAATGCTATGACCTACTTCTTTGATCTGAGTGACTTTCACTGTAGCTGGTTTTCTGTAATTTTACCACCGCACTGTTTGGAAACATGGAAAATGATTCCCTATTCACACTGGTGTTTCAAACCAGCTTAAAGCATAGGGGGTTCTTGGCTAAATTTTGGGTAGGAGTGTCCTGCCCACAGTTTCAAAGTGATACTGTTGGCCAGACCAATTTTTGTGACAATGATAACCTAGGCAAGACTAAATTCTATATCAAAAGTGCCATGAGTGGCACCATGAGTTGGCATTTTCCAGACAAATATTGCCAAATTGTCTCGTCTCATGATCAAAGCCACCAAACTTTGGGTTTCTATACAGGAATTACCAAAATTAGGCTTTTCTTTGACCACAATAGACGATTGCACTAAAGATGGTGGTTAGGATTTTTTACACTGCATTCTTTAGTCAAACTCCTATAGAATTATTAAAGATTTGTAATTCTAACGCGGTGCATCTCAGTAAAAAATTCTTCTCCCCCATCTTTAGTGCAATCCTCTATTGCCAAAAAGCATGCATTTGCTTGGACTAAAATTCACAAAAAGTATACCCTTAGCCAGACTGGCAATCTGAAAAGTATACCCTTGTGGGCGGCACATTCCCAGGTATCTTTACCATGGAAGAACACCTCTACCCCCAATGACTTAAAGTAAATCAGGTTATCAAATGTTGTGCTCTGGCTGGTCAACCAGACAAATCAAAGTAATTTGCTTGGATGAAAAATAACCTGGCTAAGATAAAGGTTGAACTCTGTCATTGTTAGAGGGGCATTATTCAAAACTGCAGCATATTTCATATTTCAATTACAAGTAATTTGAGGATGTGACAACATCTGTCAAATTTCTGATTCAAAATTCTTCTTCAACTCTTAAAATAGAAAAGAAGCACACTCTGAAAACATTGAAGGTTTCAGAAAAGTCCAACGGTAGAATTATAGTGAATAGGTAAACTTCTTTGATGTCATTGAGTTACAAGAAATAGGTCATAGAATTCTTCTCCAACCTTTTGCATTGGAACTGTTTGCTCCGTCTGTCTTTAGACCAAATGCCATTATGTTTGTTTATAATGAATGACATGGAATGATACAATTCTACAACGAGAATTATCAACATCTTCATCAATTTCAAAGTTACCGTATTTTTTTAAAGTTTGAACTAATTTGACATCAGTTGAAGTTGTGATGATGGCGAGTGCTAAGCTGACTTTTTTTATACCAGGAAGCAGAGAGAATAGCTCGCTATGATGAGAGGCAACTATTGAAGACGAAACGCCTTGCATTAGTCGTTGACTTGGATCAGACATTGATTCATACAACACATGAAGCAGTTCCGAAAGACTTACAGGTGAATATCGCTTAGTTCAAACCTTATCTACCCCAGTTTTCCTTATTGTTGGCATTACTTGATCATCTACAATATCGATTTTTGCAAATTCTGCTTTTGAAGATTGTCGAAGTTGACAATAAACATTGCCTTGCAAGTATAAAGGGTTCCATTGGCCATTTAAGGACCATATTCATGGCACTTGGCATCCCGCATCTTGTTCAGATCTTACAAGGGATTGTCTAAACAAAGTCCCTTTGAGAAACCGTATTAAATCATGAGCAAGCTTCCCTGATATATTTACCTTGAAGTAATGACTTGAGCACCCTTTAGCACATGCTATCCTAATTTGAGGAATGGAAAATTCTTTCCCCTGGTTTGAGTAACTTATCCAGGGGGGGGGGGCTCCATCTTCCCTATAGGACAGTCTACATGAATGCAAGTAAGTGTCGTTATTGCTAGGAAAGAAAAAGGGAAATTTTGCTCGCAATTTTCATTCGCGTTTGCAGGTTTTCGAAAGGGGCTTGCAGAAAATCTCCCATATTGACAGGAAGGAATGATCGATTGAAGCCGGGTAACTCACTGAGCCTAATTAGACATATTGGGAATAAACCAAGACAGTATTCTACAATATCGCATTTTCTCAGACACCGACCCCTTTTACTGCTGTGTACTGGAATTGTCTCAATATACTGGAATGTGGAATTATCATCAGTAATATTCATTGTCGTCTCTATTCTTATTATCACGTGTCAACTATTGCTTTGCAGGACATATTTCATTTTCGACTTCCTGATCATCCTTTCGAATACCACACAAAGCTACGACCGGGAGCAAAGAAGTTTCTAGAGGCAGCCTCGAAATATTACGAGCTACATATCTTCACAATGGGCTCAAGAATGTATGCGCATACCATCGCAAGGCATTTAGACCCAGATGAAAAATTATTTGCTCATCGAATCAGATCAAGAGATGAATGCTTGGATGGATACAGCAAGTCACAGGATTTGAGGTAGAAAACTAATTTCATCTGTAAAGGTATTGTTTGAGCTCAGTGAAATTACTGTTACAGTGAAAGCGGAAGTAGCGTAACATGTAACATTATTTGAAAATAGATTTTCGTTATTGGATGACTTTTTGAATATTGCTTTGTTATTTGCTTACGTCCGATTTGAATGTTGCTTCCGTTGGGCAGAGCGTATGAAGGATTGCAATAGGAGTTCCTTTCCTTGGAAACCACAATGAATGAGAATGTTCAATGAAGTGAAGTTGAAGTGAAGGTGAAGTTGCGTTTTTCAGCGCCAAGCGCTGGGATCGCAGAAATAGAGCAGACCTAATCGAGTCCGCGACCCCTTGTCATGACGCTCAAGTGGTGGGGCTCTACCGGGACTCGAACCCACTCCGCCTGACTATCCTGGCTGCAATGTCAGAGGATTACACCACGGCGCCACAACACCTTCAATGATTTCTTAATGAAGAGGAAACAAAATCCAATGAAGATAAGATTCTACTTTGAATATTGATGACGTGGATGGTACGCTCCTACCGCTTTCACTGTAAGATATACTGTATTGTTACTCTGGGGCTTGCATATAATACGTTGTGAGTGAGGTAATATGACACCTGTCTCGGTCTTTGCAAGATTTCGCCAAGCATCGCTGCAGCTACGATTTTGTTGGCTTTAGACAGATTTTTCTCGTTTTGAGTCAGCTTCTGCAAGCGTTCAACCTGGTTTTAGTACCCATCTTTTTTTGGGGGGGGGGTTGAAAACTGAATTCTGTTTATCATTTAATACGCCCTGAATTGAAAGCTGATTCATGAAACAGAGGTATAAAATCCGTTTCTGCTCGTTTCATTGATTTGATATTCCTACGAAAACAAAGCAGTTTCACATTCCTTTGTTTTGTTGCTACTTGGGCATTTGTCAAGATATCTACAATTTAACTACATCCGAAAGGTATTCTGATCCAATTCGTAGCTTTGTAAAATTGATGCAGAAGCTTCAATCTATATTTTGCCCCTTAATAGCCCACCTTCGTTATCCGACGAATGCATGTCGGTCCTCATCTTTTACTATGAAGCTAACATATCTAGCAGGTTTTTTCAAACCGGAATAAATCACCTTAGAAATGAGAAAACACATTTTCTACCTTCATTTAAAGGTATCTTAGTAAGGTCTCGGTTATAAAAGGAATCGAACCATTTTTTCTCCATCCCCATGCATCAGGACAGCTTCATAGGTGCCAACAAAGTAATCTTTACGCTTTTCCCCGTCGCATTTATAACGCACTGGATCTCCAGTATTTGCCTCGGATTTTTAGTAACTTTAGTAACTTTTAGTAACTTATTGTTTGAAGTTGTTGTCGTGGTTTCTAAATTTTAGAGCCTTGTTTCCCTGTGGAGATCACATGGTATGCATAATAGACGATCGACAAGATGTGTGGAACTTTGCACCAAATCTCATTACGGTGAAACCATACAAATACTTTACTGGTACAGGTGACATCAACGACCCATTTGGAAACACAGAATCGCCTGAAAATCCCGATGAAAAACAGGCCATTGATAAACAAGAGATTGCCTCTAATAAAAAAGAGAATGGAGATCAAGAGCTCAAAGCAAAGGAAAATGGTACAACAAAGGAGGTTGGAGAAGATGGAGAGAAAAATGACAAATCAGAAGAGGCGGAAGACGGTAATATTGACAATGGAGACGAAGAGGAGAAAGAAGGAGGGAATGTGAAGAGAGAAAAAGCAGAAAGTGAAATTTCTGAACCACAGGATCTGGACAATGATTCAAACGGTGATTATTTGTCTTCACTTTCATTATTCTTTGTTAGAGATGCAAAATGGCGTACGCTTAAAGGGGAATCAATATGTATGAAAAAGGCCTGGCCAAGTTAAAAATATAGTCTGTTGTATTTGACAACTTCAACTTGTGTGGTTTCATTGTGTAACAAAAGAAACAATGGTTGTTTGGGCGTTTGTTTAGCCTATTTATAGCGGCAACGGGATATGAATATGTCTGTTCTCTTCAAGAACAGAGTTGATACTTTAGAGTTGCTAGTTAATTTCATTTCTTTTCATTTCATGGAAATTGAAGCTGGTACTGGTAGCTAGGTACTGTTCTAAATATTAATGATAGCTAAAGAATGAAATATTTTTTGATAGCTAAAAAATTAACATGGTTAAGAAAGGAAATACAAGGTACTTGTCAATGGGACTACCGAACTGATGTCAAATTTGCAGCTTAGGAAACCTAGGAAACCCCTATGAGCTTTCTGGCTAGAAATTTCACTTCATTTATCGTTTATTCGTATGCAAAAATCAATTTTTCCATCTGGCACGATTTATTTGTGCCAGCAAAAGTTGTTATGGCTTGGCAAAGCAGTATACTGCTAGCCTGTGTTCCCAAGTGGTCTGGAGCACAGGCTATATACTGCAGGATTTGAGGAATCTCTGGTGCCAAGAGGGGCTTCCTTCTTTTGCAGGAAGCTAGAGTTTTTTTCCAGCAATAGGCCTTTAGTCTAATAAGAATGTGAGTCGAACGATATTTTAGCACAGTTCGTAAAATTTTTGAACATGCACAATAGTAGTAGAAGTCCTGTGGCACTTCAGCCGCCGTTTTCGGATAGAATATATGAGAAGGTTGCTCGATCCAGATTCTTCGTGGGATTCCTAAGAGGTGTATTGAACAGTACAAAGATTGAAACAGTGCATAATAAAATGCAAAAATCTGGTCTTTTTCATATTGCGCTATTGTAAGGATAAAGAGCCATCCCTTTTATGCAAATGTTCAGGCGGCAGGCAGAAGTATTTCCTGGAGGCGAAAACTGTCGTTTATAAGGCAATTATTAACTGGCTGCTTTGTGAGGCTGTTTTAGCAAGAATACGCGAGGCAAGAAGACGCCGGCATAATTTTTTTGTTCGAGGATGCAAATTACAAAATAGAATCAACTTCAAACTTTTGTGAGTCTCGAAAGACTTACTGCACACGTTCTATTCTGAAACTGACAACCTGAAAGGTATAGTATACTTTTGAGGGCCGCACTGCAAAAATAGGACGTCGAGAAGGGAAGCAAAATGTAATGTGAGCATATTCACAAATAATGGAATTGCGAGAATGTAAATTTTTCTTAGGGAATTTGAGCAGCAGCTTTCTGGGAGGGAAAAGGCTGGAAAATTAGAATGCTAAAAACATTGAAAAGGTAGCTACGTTTCCAAAGACGTCCGCGTCTTGGTGCTTAAAGAGCCTATTTATTAAAATGAGGACGGTATTGGAAATTCTTAACCGCTGCACTAAAAATAAGTTGCTTTGGATTATAACTTTTTGAAAGTTTTCTCATTCTTTCAGGTGCAGATCACCCTCCTGATCTCGATGATTACCTATTCTACTTGGAAGAAATCCTCGAGAGAATTCACTCATCATTTTATTCATCGATGGATGAAATCAAATCTAAGGGGGGACTTTCTCGAAACGATCCCACTATCACCCGATTTTGTACTCCTGGCACGACAAATCCTGACACTCGAGCGATCATACCAGCCTTACGACAACAGACTCTTAAAGGTGCTAGTCTTGTATTTACTGGTGTCGTCCCGACTAATGTTCCACTCAAGAATAGTGCTGTATACCGTAGTGCTATCGGACTTGGTGCAAATGTGACGGACAATGTTGTCTCTTCAGCGACGACTTCTAACAAACAGGACTTTACTACGCACGTTATAGCTGCGAGACTCGGAACAGAGAAAGCTTACAGAGCGAGCAGGATGCGAGGTGTTAAGCTTGTTGGTGTTGAATGGCTTTGGTGTTGTGCTCAGAGATGGGAATGGGTTGATGAAAGGCTCTTCCCTGTCCCAAGTCGCGAGCAAGGTAATGGTGAAAACACGCCTGATTCGTCCAGTAGGGGAACGCCAACACTTTCTGAAATGTCGAAAAGCAAACGGGGGAAGAGAAGCGAGAAATCCTCCAGGAATGAAGCCAAGGATTTGTTACGGAGCCGCATCCCAACGCCTGATGACATCATAGATTCGATAAACCCCGTTTCATTTAGCAAGGATGAAATGGACCAGATGGATAAGGAAGTAGAGGAATACATGCTTAGTGACAAAGACGACGATGAAGACGGAGATATGTTAGGCAGTGTCTCTGGATCGAGTAGCAGGAACAGTGGAAGAAGCAGTACAGACTCTGGTAAGAGCTCATCATCGACGAGTAGAGGCCCTACTCCGCCAACATCGCTAGAGGGATATAAAAAACGAAAGAAAGAGCTAAATGATAAACTTGATTATGTTAGGAAGAAGAGACGGGCTTTGATGCCTCGGTCGGTGAAAGAGAACCATGATGATGATGATAATGATGACAATGATGATGATAATGATCAGAGTAGTGACAGTAGCAGTAGTGAAAACAGTATGTCTAGTGAAGATGACTTTCAGATTGGTGAAATGTTAGAAAAGCAGATTAATGACTAGTTATTATGATATTTGTTTACATGGTACGCAAGTTCTTTGCTTGTGGAGTCGTGGCTCTCAACTTGCAGTAGTAAAAACTTGATACATAAACTTTTGAGGAATAGAGGAAAGGCAATCTTGGAAATGGAAATTTCATTGGTTGAGATGTATCCCTTTTAAAGATATTCGCATAATTAGGATTTTGATAGTATTTAACCAACTCCTTTTTGACTCCGAAGATGGGCATTCAAATTTTATGGTTACCGTAAAGAACATACGCCCCGTGTCTTCATCCTTTTTTATAAAAGAAGACTAAACTAAATTTGAAATACATTACAGGTCACATCCACAGCCAAGAAAGACATTGATTCACGTAGTTCCCACTGGAGCCCCTGTTCCTTCAGATGCTAGCTTTTTAAGTAGCTTTCCATGAATGTATACAACCCATGACAAAGTACATCGAACGAATCATGCCATGCTAGGACCATGAAGAAATGAGATCCCATATATTTAAAGGCACCCCAACCTAAAAGTGGCACAACGCTGCATCACGCAAAATTGAGAAATTCCTTCCAAGCATCCATAATGTTGCGTGATAAATACGTTTGCAACTCCTTTTTTGTTTTCTTTATATTTTGTTTTGTCATTAGCCGTCTCGTGTCATATTTGCAGGATGTTCAAAAGCTGATGCACACCAAATTTAACTGATGATTTGAACAGGTGATAACTGTTTTTCTAGTTTATTTAGGACCCCTTCCCCATGTGTGTATAGCGATACAAATACCAGAAAAGGAGTCTCTCCGTCGGAATTTTAAAGCTTAACGGATAGTACTGTCCTTCTGTTTTGTTTGTGCTGTAGTAGTTTTGTTTGTGATCGACGATCGTTAAGTAACCTATCAATGTTGATATTTAGTGACAGGAGTCAGTTAATCATTGCGATAACTATAGCAATAACAAAGCTAACAGGTCAGAGTGGGTTTCATCTCGTTTGCATTTTCTATACGGGTATTATTGATAGCCTGGATTTGATGTCCCACCCAGAAAAAAGTAAAGAGATTTGGTTGGATCTAGCAATCAGAATTTATCTTTAAAAGGAGTACAAAGACCAGCATGCTTTGCGTGAATTCAACGACCTGTTCTGCACAGCTTCAAGAATAACTGACTGTACGAAATTCACAAAAACAATACCAAGGATGGGCCATCGTCGATGGCAAAGGCTGCTGGTCTTTGTACTCCCTTTAATCAGTAGCTCATCTATTCGAAACTGTTCTATTTTGTTGATACATGATAGTCATCTTGAACATCAACAAGGCCGCCGATAGCTGGGACAGAAGGGACGATTTGCCTCGGGGTCTATGGGCCTCATAAAGTAAGGTTTTTAACTTTGATTGTATGGGAGCTATTCTGAAATACATTTTAAGCTAATCTAAAGGGCGTATTCGGAAATTTTCTAAGGGAGTACCCCCGGACACTCCTGTCTTCTGCCCACTTCGCCCGCACCGGACTTTAATTTACAGTTTTCCCTGTTTTGGGCATGTTTTGACGTTTTGGGTAGGCTTAGAACCTTGGATTTACCCAAGTCTCTTCCGCGTTCAAGAAGAAACCCAAAACCAAAATACCAAATAATTACCTTGACAAAGCTTTTTCACCCTCCTTTTCAGAGGCTTTCCTTTCTTTCCTACGCAAACGGTACGGTGGACTTGCTACAAGTCTCTCTCGCGGCAAAAACGGGAGAAGGAATAAAAGTGCTTCTTTTTCCTTCTCCTGTTTTTTCCGCGAAAGAGACTTGTAGCAAGTCCAACGGTACGGCAGTTTTTTCACAGTGCCCAATGGACTTTTGGCAGAAGTGGATTTGATACCGCAGATGTTACGCGAAAGTGCGCGTCAAACAAAAATCACATGTGATGCACACCTGTTGTTGTTGCGCACTACTTTGCGCATTGTTCTTCAGCGTCTTCATGTCAAAGGAATAACTGTAATGGCGGCATGTGTGAAGAAAGAGTAGCGAAGAAAGAACAGAAATGGTAAGAAACTGGGCTATCATTTTCAAAAATTGAAGAAGCTGTAACGTTTAAAAGCTACTTAGCTATAGCTTGAGACATGATATGGCTTGGATTCTTTTTAAGGGTATCCATTCTTTGCAGGCCCTAAAATAACAAATTTTTACAAGTGCACATTTTTGAAAGTTGGGTGTGGTCTGCACAAACATAGGTATCAAATGTTTCAGCCGATTTTTGCTCGTGACCAATGGCCGGAAACCTTCAAAGCCTCATTTGCACGGACCAATCAGACGGTGAATAAGCGAGGAAGACAGAAGAAATGTGTGAAAAATTTTCTCAACTTTACCACCCTTCATAAAATGCAACCAGGACAAAAAACTGCTGGAAATTTCCCGAATTTTCTCCTGAATCGACGTTATGGCCTTTCCAAAACCGATGAGGCACTCAACCTTAAACAATAGAAATTCTGCGTTAGAAACAATCGCTATAACAATAGTGATTGTTTTAAGAACGATCCCAGAAGGGCAAATATTAACGTTTCCAATTGTTCTTGTTATTGTCCGTCCACTGCACTTTCTTTGGTTCAAGATTCAATGCCCTTCGATTTCTTTGTGAACTGAATAATTTACTTAGGTTAGTTCACACATTTCAAGTCATATGGCAATACTCTTGAGAAATTTCTGTATTAGGGAGCTGTCTTAAAGTATGGAACAGAGGGGGGCGGAAGCGATTTGACGGGGTCACCAACGCTATTGGATGGCAAATGTTGGGCTAACAAACTTCTTCAAGTGATAAGCATGGGCCATGAAGCTATTTGTTTCGGAATTTCAATTTTTTGTCAATAAATATCTTAAATACTATCAGCGTATTTTTTTGCTGTTCGCTTGATCATTGATGTTGTTCTGCATCTCTTTTCTATGACAGTGGCATCTGCATGTCCTCCCTACCGCCTTATTAAAACGATAACGCTAACATTATACCGGATCCCACCAATATGGTACTGAGAGCATGATGCATGGGAAGAAAATTGTATCCTAAAAAGCAGAAAAATCGTCTATAAGAAGCTTCTATGCCACAGAGTTCATGTCGAAACCATGGGGCCACCAAAGCATGTTTGCAGATGTTTAAGGGCTACCTAAACAGTTTCTGCTTCTTGCATTGGACTACGTGATTTGATAGCAAATTTTGAAATCCCTTCCGCCCCACTCTGTTCCATTCTTTGTGACAGCTACCTTATGCTACTCTTTGCATTAATGGCATAAGTTTTCCTGGTTCGAAATTAGTATTGAAATTGAAAGGAGGTTTCATCAAGAGGTTATATCACCTTACTTGAAGTGGCATAAACAAGACTTGGCAAGCCTCAGCCGATTTTGCTTATCGGAAAACGCTATATTTCCAGCAAACCGTGAGGTATTCAAACTGGCATCCAAGCCTGGATACCCAAACATCTGGTGAGAAAACATCTTCAAAAAAATTCGGGAAATTTCCTGCAGTTTTTTGTTCTGGTTGCGTTATATGAGGGTAGGTAAACTTGAGAAAAATTTCCATATATTTCTTCTCCTTTCCTCGCTTATTCGTCATCTAATTGGTCCGTGAAAATGAGGCTTTGAAGGTTACAATTTTGCAAGTCAGCCGGATTAGGTTCTTATATGTTGAGTATTTAGTGGAAAATTAGGCTGTTTAGGTTCTTAAATTGGTTCGTATTTCATTCAGATCTTTCAGGTATTTCTTTTGTTCAGTTTGAAACTTTCAGCTCATTGTTTACTGTCAGTTCAGAGGCACCTGAGTTCATGAGGTTTTATTCACAACAGCAATGTGTGAAGAATCAGAAATTTTGCAGAATACAACGAGAAGCTCTCAAAGCATCTTTGTATTTCTTTGCAAGATGCACAAATGGCAGTATCACTCCGTATAGGTTCAATGACAAAACAACTGGAGTTTTGATCTAACTCGATGAACTCTTCGAATAACAACCTGTTTCAAATTTCAGGCTGAATGGGTTCTTATATATTGGGGAGTCTAATTTCAGAATTTTAGCCTGTAGGTTCTTAATCACTAGGTTCGTTCTTATACGCGGGTTTTTACTCTATACATACAGCATATACAACTAACCTTACTATAACGACAAAATGTACTTAGCACTGAGACTGAACGAGCGGCCAAAACAAGGATTGTGTTTACTTCTCCTCAGTTACAGGGCTTTGCAAATGTGCCACTTTATCTTCAACCAAGTTAAGCACAGCTGGGTGGATCCAGGACTAGTTTGTATTCTTTAGGAAAGTACTACTCTTCCTTTCAATTTTATGATTCAAACGCTATTTTCTATTATCACATTATCAGTGAATTTTATTTTCTTACTCCCCCTTGCAATGTCCACAACTTTTGCTTTTTTTCAAATCCACACTTTCCAAATTACAGAGCCACAGTTTTAATTTACAAAACCACAAAATGAGTCAGGACCACACTTATTTTAGGCCTTGATTCTTTGACACCAACTCCTTCGGCGCTCAATTTAGGCCAGATATGGCCAAAACAACGGTCGGAAAATTCTTTGGTGTAAGAAATAGATATGAAAGAAGCGATATAAATAGTCAAGATGAAGAATGATGTTTAAGGTCCCATTTACAAAATGCCATTTTCATAGCGGATTAAGGTATGTAAGGTATTGTAGAACAGTATTTCCCTGCTGAGTGATTTGAAAAGTTTGAAAACTTCAGGGAATTGAGACAATGGCGTAGACAGTATGCAAATTTGAAATGATGATATACATATCAGCATAGTACGACTTACATACAATGCAGGTAAAAACACAATCCTTTTGCCTCAAGACAAATGCGCTTTAGGTAGGGGATACAGCTTTCAAGGAAAAGAGAGGTTGAATTGAATTATATTGTTGCAATAGAACTAATTGTTGATTGGCTTATTAAAGAATATCAGTAATAATCCTACCATCTGATTAGAGAACGCAAAGTTCAATCGTAATTTGACTGATTGGCACGTGAGAGGGCATCAAAATGTTTTAAACATGGCCTAAATCTACAAACAGGAACCGGTAAGCAATACATTGTTTTGGCTGCCTCTCCCAAAACCTGTGCTGGTTCAGTAAGAATACTTTGATCCAAGTCCTGATCCATATTCCATCCACAGATTAATGGAAAACTAAATCACAGGGAATTGTTAAAGTGTGTCTGCTGAAGTACAAACTAGCCCCAAATTCTGTAAATTCACAAATGAAGCTATTGATAAAGAAGATTGTGCATAGGGCAGTGCCAATAACATGAATGTGCAGTTCTCCATTGTTTGTCTGTTGTCTGTTTTGAATACCCCCTTTGTTTTTTGGCTGTGCAAGTATCACACTATCTATACAGGCTTGCATGGAAACAGTTTGCTGCACGCTGTATTTGCAGTGAATGCACAAATTGCTTTTACAACCACTGTGAGATGAAAGTGAATACTGCAGAATCTACTGGTGTAAAATGGGTATTGTGGACTGCTGGAAAACAGTAGATCCTGAACTGATAATAACATTTAGTATGTCAAGCAGGGTAGTTCAAACAGTTTAGCTAGAGGAAACTCGGAAACAGAGAATTTGGCAAAATTTATCCAAATTTTCACCCTACCCATTGTACTCCAAATTTACCTGTTTATCCCACACTTACTTTTTAAACAGGGTCTGAGATTCAAGGAAACAAAGTTTTATTTGACAGCCCTCAAAAAGTGTTGTGGAGGAAGATCAGAAATGGTGTAATGAACTGTTTGAGTAATTTCCTAAGAGGAGATTGTTTGGTGCAATTACAGAATCACATCTGTGTGTAAACTGATGCTAACTTAACCCTACCAAAACCCAATCTAGTAATGCAAAACTGAAATAAACATGATTGTTCTTCCCTAGAAAATACAAGAAACAGACTGATGTAAGGTAATCAGCTGTATACAATCAACCATGCCTTTAACAGAAAGACAGCAAATGGCTCTCCTTCTGGAGATGACTGCCAAAGAGTTCCAGGAGCAAGAGGACAGTAAAGACAAAGGCAAGAAATCTGGAGAAAGCTCTTCTAGTAAAAAATCAGGACCTTCATCAAAGCGTGACTTACAGAAGATCAATAAGAGAAATAAAAGGGGTGAAACACAACTGCATTTGGCATCCATTAAAGGGGACGTTGATGGTGTTAAGGGACTTATCAAGAAAGGAGCTGATGTTAACATGACAGATTATGCTGGTAAGTGGATTACAGTTGTTTTCCTAAAACCACCAAATAGTGATTTACTTTTACCATGCTGCATCCTACCAGGTGGCCCAAAAAAGTGACCCAGTGCCATCTGTTGCTGAAAAAGTAAGTAGCCAATTGAAATGCTTCAAACATTGCTCTGTCACATCAAGACTACTGTAGCCTATGTCATGCACATTTTATTAAATTCTTTGGCATGGTAAATTTCCGACATTTAAGGATTTAAAGGAAGGGGCGCATGCCAGAAATTGGCAAAAACTTGTCAAAAGCAGGAAATCAATTTACAGCCTTCACAGATCTTCAAACCAGTGTTTCATTTCAGCCTGGGAATGGGCAACTCAGCCCAAAATTGTCAGTGCAACTTTATAGTCCCTAGGTGGCACCTGAAAGTATTCATAGGCTGAAAGAGACATGTTCCTCTGTAGATCTGACATAGGGTTAAGTTTCTCAATGATTTTGATGACTTTTGGGGACTTCAAGCATGCTGTTTTCCCCAGAATCTTTAATTTAGGAAGTTTGCCATGCCAAAACAAATTGCAAAAAATATATACTCATAATGTAGACTAGCTCTTTAGCAACAGCACAACATTTGAAGCTTTTCTATTGGTCACCCGTTACCCGTTACCTCTTTTCTACAACATATTGCAATGGATCATTCTTTTCTGGGTCACCCGTTATTTATAGTGGTGTCACCAGTGATTCTACATTAATTTCATCATTAAACGTTATGTTTTCAATTGCTTCTCAGTACCATCTTTTTGATTCTTTATTGCCTCTGTCTATAAACAGAAAATACTGGGAATACTGATAAAGCCAAGAAGTTTTTGTTCGCAGCAAGGACTGATGGATATTTATATACCATTTACTTTTGTCAAAGCTATTTACTTTTTAGGGCAGAACTGGAATTTGTAATGCTTGTGGTTGTTGGTTAATGAAAATTTGGTTGATATTATGTGGTAGTTCATGCAGCCAAACATCACCAACACGTGCAGTTCCTGTGCTTCACTTTCTGATTTTGTCCATTCTGTTAAAATGCTCTCTAATTTTGGATGGGGCTAAAATTTTGAGATTTGTGTATAATTTCATAAAAAGACTGACTATAAAAGATAACAAAAACTATGCCACAAGGAGAATGGAAATACACACCAAACCTGTGGCCAGTTAACATACAATACAAATCTAAGATTATATTTTGCAAAGGGATGGTGTGTCCATGTATTGGGGATCATCAGAAGTTTAAAAACGCTTAGATGCCTTAATGTCAAGTAACATTTCCTCACCATACAAAATAACTTCAAACTAACAATGCACTTGAGAGGTTAGAAAAGTCACCAGGAGGCAATATTGGGCAGAGACCATTGGGACGCTCTGATTGAGAAAATCATTGAAATGTTTTGCGGTTATGACTCCAGTAAACCGTTTTTTGAAATGTGAGCTTAGAAAAGTGCATTATCCCCTGTCTCCTGCCTACTGCACTTTTTACCAAAGCATGGACCAAGCATTAGGGCATCCAGGGACATATTTTCTGTTAGCTCTTTAAAATACTTTACCAATCAGGCTGGACACCATTACATGAAGCATGCAACAGAGGACATTACAAGATTGTCAAGATCTTGCTAAAATCAGGTGCGAATGTGAATGCTAAAGGACTTGAAGATGATACACCATTGCATGATGCCAGTTCAAATGGACATATCAAGGTAAAGCCTATTTACTATCAATGCTCATATTTTTACTTGTCTATCTGGCGGAAAATACAACTTTGTTGTAAATTGGAGAATGGGAATGGAGATAATGTTCATGATGCTATTGATTTCACATTTGGTTTTCATCATCATGAAATATTGAAATATTGTATTATAACATCACTTTAACTAAAAATAAATAAAAACATGTGGCTAGTTGTAGCAAAAAGGATACAAGGTCATTGAGTTGGATGATGAATGACACTTACAGCTATTTGATATAAAGATAAATACCTGGTTTACAGTGAACACAGAAGAAGCGTACCATGTAAATATGAAGCTTATTTGAAAATAGATTTTCATGATTGGATGACTATTCAAATTTTGCTGTGTTATTTGCTTTATTCAATTCGAATATTGCTTCCATTGAGCAGAGCGTGTGAAGGATTACAATAAGAGTTCCTTTCCTTGGCAAGCACAATGAATAGGAATGTTTAATGATTTCATCATGCAGAGAAAACAAAATCCAATTAAGATACAATTCTATTTTGAATATTGACAAGATGGGTGGTATGCTTCTACCACTTTCACTGAAGCAAAGAAAAGTGCAGAACAATATAAAGGTATTCTAGGCATATCAGAGAACATAAGTTACGATTTCGGGATTCATTGGTGATTTGTGACTTATTTAGTTGACAGATCCACAATCTATTCTAATTTGATGTAATTAGTGATGGCTCTATGAGGCCAAAGTTGTCAGAGACTTGAACCATTTAGATGAATGTCCAGCAGGTCTCATTACTGTGCGTGAGTACTGATACATGAGTGTCGCTGACAGACACAACATCACTGCACATCACTTGCCGGCACATTTACTCTAATGAGAGTGATTTGATTGCAGGCACATTTTCCCTTATCATGAGCTCACAGGCACACAATATTGTTCATGAAGCCGGCTCTTCAGAACATTTCCAATCAACCGTGATTATGGGTTTATGATGAATTGTGGTTGATTCAAAATGCTCAAAATGTTCTGATTTTGTTCAATTAGAACAGAGTATGCATACTGCATGTCAAACTGTAGATAATTGAAAAGCAACATGATTTTTATGTGAATTTGCATCCTCCAGTGCTCAGCTTTCTTTATATAAACAGTCCTCCCTGTTTCAAGGTGAATAAACATATAGCCTGAAAAGTATGTATTTCACATCCATTGATTCTTTGTACAAGGTGAATTTTGAGAAGTTTATACGCAGAGCTGTTGTAGATTTAAGAACATGTTTGAACACACACACAGTGATTTTGAAAAACTTGACCTGAGAAATGTGCCAGAAATCAAGCATGACAGTTTGTTATGACTTGGTTGCATAAGTTATCAAGTTTAATTTTATCTTGAAGGTAATTCTTAGCAGGTAGTTGCAGAAAAGAGCCAAGAGAGAACACAAAGCAAGTTAGAGTAAGGAAAATGCTTTGCTAAACTTTAGCAAGAAGCCACACTTTTCAACACTGAAAGTTCAGAGAGGCAACAGAAATTACTCAGAAAATCTTTTTGCAAATCAATTTAGAAATTGTTTTCTATATTTTGTAAGATAATGTTGCTTCAATAAATCAGTCAAATACAGAACAGGCCTTGTGCAAATTAACATAGTTTTCCCACCATTAAGAATTCTCTTTTGTTTCTTGAGAATTCTTTTTTGTAGAAATTTGCAGTTTTCTCATGGCTCAAGAATATGTAGAATTCTAGTTATGTTAATATGTACTGTATTCAATCATGTGAGAGGTAAGATCATAGAGGATTTTGCATTGTTGTTTGAACGAGACTTCAGGATAGTGCTTGTAATTTGATATTTTTAGATTGTCAAGATTCTTCTCAAATATGGTGGAGATCCAAACAGGAAGAACGAGAACTTAGAGAATCCACTAGATGTTGCTGAATCTTCAGATGTTGCGCAGATTTTAGAAGAATACTGTGCCCTAACCGAAACAGAAAGAGGTATATGCTCATCAACTTCTACTGTGAATCTTGGATGTTCTTCTCTGTTCTTCAGTAATCAGGAAATATTTTAAAGGAATTGGCATTGTTGAAAGCTGAAAGCATACCCTATTGCATTTGATAACTTTGACACATTCCGTTTCATTGTGTAGTAAAAGCAATCGATGTGTTGGTATTTTAATGTGTCTATTTATATTGGCCATTTAATTTAGCATTGTCTCAAGCTCGTACCCATCCCGGTGACTATGAAGGTTTTCCGTAAACGTCCATGCCTACATTGACCCAGGAGCCTGTTCCGCACTTTCGTTGTCTCTTTTCGAAACAAATGGAGTTTGTTTCGAAACAAATAGCTTTGACAAATGGGCATTCAGTTCAAATGAAGAATATTCGATTGTCTTAGGTCACAATGAGTGGAATTCAAGCCATGGAATAAATATTTTAAAATGTGGACTATGGGATGCTGAAGAACCTGCTGCCTGCTGAATTATTCCAATTAAAGTCTGCCAGAATTTGGCAACCGGTCACAAGGGTGTCTGCTGAGGTCCAGCCTCCTATTGATAAAAACAGATACTCTAGGGAACGAGGTTGGCATTGTCCTCTCTAAGCTAAGGCATCCTACATAAAAGTGCAAGTAGGGGTGAATTTGCTGTCGCCATGTGACTTGATATTTAGGGCCTGTCTACGTGAGCCCGGGCTGGCTCCAACACGGCGTAGAGGGTCAACCCTTCTCCATTCAAATCTCTTCAAGCGTTTACACAAACCCTGCTGCCAGCCCAGATGTACCGTCTTAGGCGGGTAACCCCTCTCAAGGGTTGGTTGATCCGTTGAGGTGGATTGGCATTTTGTACAACTTTTTTATGTGAATGCGGGTCGGCTCGACCTGGGGTCATTTGAACAAACCGTATTATCATGAAAACAACAACCAGCTCTCGACGTGTCAACTAACGCAACTCACAGAGCTGCCCCGGGCTGGCTATTTACCATGCCACAGAGATGCCCTATGCATGTATCTATGTATGTGTCAATTTGCCACAAAAAAAGGTTGACAAGTTATTATAATACGTATAAATAGATACAATATAAACTTTAAGACTGAAAACGTAAAAGGAAAACACCCCTAATTACAGTGGCAGGGATAGCATTAAAGGGTCATGCTGACCTTATTTTCATAATGGTCCCCTTAGAGGTGCTGGTATAACAAAAGATGAAAGAAAAGAAAATAGGAAGATGCTGTAGTTGTTTTCGGTACAAAACACGTTTTATATGACCAAACAGGTTGGGACAGATGATTAAGGGTCTTGATAGAAGATGTATATGTCATCTTCCTATTTTGCATATTTTAGAATAATTTCTTTGATCTTATGTTTGAATGCCTTAGGATTGTTTGCTAGTTTTGAATCAGATGTAAGACTATTACATATTTTTGACCCGAGATAAGATAGCCCTTAGCTCGTGCAAACAGCACTTTTTTGACTGGGCAGTTTGAGCTGATCCGGGGTGAAAACCACCCTGGGTTAGTGTAAACGGAGCCTTAGGGGCCAGAAGTCTTTCAAACGGCTTAAAGTTTATCTGACTGCAATTCATATTCTTATCTCCACAGGAAATTATTCCTTCTCTGAAGATTCAGCAGCAGAGTCAACATCAGATGACGAGAGATCAAGCGTTCGAAGTTCAGAAGCTGATCAAACTAAATTCGAATCCCATCCGGAAGACAGAGTCGATGATGATAATAATAATGACAAGGATGACGAAGTCTCGTTCACTCATCGTAAACATAAGCTGGTTTCATCACGTATGACGAGCTCGCATCAAAAGAGAACTTATTCTGATGCTGATGATGATGATGATGACGAGAGTGATGATGATATGGAATTATCACGGATTTCAGAAATGGTCAAGCGGAAGAAATTAGCTGCCGCAGAAAGGTCAGAAAAAGCGAAGACTGCGGCTTTGGAAAGTCGCTCCACAGCTTCTGATGGCCAGTCTGCTAAAGAGGATTTATGCGGTAATATGGTTCATAGTGGCCAAAACTTGCCATCCATCGCAGCAACAAAGGAAGAAAGCTTGATCAAACCGAAAGTGAAAAGTGACAATCATATGGAAGTAGATTCTGATGAGACGTCGAAGACTTTCAAGCGGAAGAGAAAGGCGTCGGAGAAGCCAAAGGAAAAAATGGTTCCCAAGAGTCAGGATATTTGTGATGATAAATTAGTTTATGAGAGGTTGAAAACATTTAGGCGGAAGAGAAGAAGCTCAGAAAAGACCAAGGACAAGAGGTTTTTTAGAAATGATGATACTGATGATGTAGATGATGAATCTGTTGCTGAGACTTCTAAGAACTTAAGGCGGAAGAGAACCACATTGGAGAAGCCGAAGGAAAAGATGGATCCGCAGAATGAAGAAATTTTTGATGATGATGATAAATCAGTTGATGAGGTTTCTAAGAAATTTAATCGGAAGAGGAAGACTTCTGAAAAGACCAAGGAGACATCCCTTTCTAGAAATGATGATATTGATGATATTAATGATCAACCAGTTGATGAGACTTCAAAGAAATTTAAGCGGAAGAGGAAGACATCAGCAAAGACACGCGAGAAAACGTTTCCTAAGAGTGAAGATGCTGAAACGGACGACAAGTCTGTCATAAGACGACGCAAAAAGCTCAGAAAGACGGACGATTTAGTCGAATCTACTCCCGTCCCTAAAAGGGCCTATAGGAAGAAAAAAGCCCAGACCACAAGGTCTGATGATGATGATGATGATGATGATGAAGTTGATGATGATGTCGAGGCCATCAGCAAGGACAATGAACGTAATAAGGCGGCTTCGAAATTGCTACGAAAATCCAGTCTTAGTGATTCCTCACTTTCAAAGCCAGATAGAATCCAGTTGGTTGAGAAAAATGACAATATAGTTGATGACATTGTATCCCCACAGGGCCATTCACCACCAAGGGAATTTTGCACAAAATCCTTTGACAACAACCCGTATATCAGTGATATTTCAGATGCCGAATGTGATGAAAGTGCAGTGAATACCAATGAAGGTAAAATAACAAGTGATATGTTTCGTGCAAACATCTTCACTAATGTTCTTGAAAAATTGTCAGACCAAAGCCCAGCTACTGATCAACACTCATTTTCAGAGCCTCAGTCTGATATTGGATTCTCAGAGCCTCAATCTGATGTTGGCTTCTCTGATCAGGCGACAGATAATGAGAGTGTAAAGAATGCTGAAAAGGATGGAATGAAACGTGATGTAAACAAAGAGAAACGGCGTAGAGAGCCACTGAAAGAGAAAGAGATGAGTACTGGTGAAAAATGTGTCCCGCCTAAGGAAGCAGGTGTTGATATATTACTGGAAGCTTCATCTACTGATGTCGTAAAACTGGAAGATAATAAAACTAAATCTGAGAAAATGCAAAAGAGAAAAAGGCTGTCAAGTCGGGAATTTACTGAAGATAAAGATTCTGTGAAAGTCGATAAACGAAAAGATCACAAACAGGATGTCGTTGCTGATGTAAAAGCAGGAAAACTAAAAGAAGACGAAAAAGCTGTAAGGAAATCGAAGAAACGGAGACGCTCTGAAACGGAGGAGAGCAAAAAGAAACGACATAAAAGTGAGAGTTCGTCGAAGGAGTTATTCCGTGACCAGTCCGGTGATAAGTCGATGGAAGAATGTTTAGATTATGACAGTAAAAAAAGCAGTGATGAAAGGGAAACATCGAAGAAAGAAATTAAGAATGATTTGGACGACGGTGAAGTTGCGGTTTCTAAACTTGAAAGGGAATCAAAGAAAAAGCCTGTTCATTCAAGATTGGATTCAAGTGAAGGAAGCATATCATACAAGAAAAAAGAAGACACGAACTCATCGAAATCACCCAAAGTAGAAAATATATATTATCACGAGCATGAAATTTCTTTGGATTCAAAAAAGAAGAAAAGTTTGTCAACGAAATCAAAACTGGGTCTAGCGGGCATGACATCATCGTCAGATTCTTCGGATGGTGAGGCATTTCTGGATGTTGTTAGATTACCTGTTGAGAAGAAGAAGAAATCAAAGCTAGATCCAGATTTAAAAGATGACACTTTGAAGTTAAGCACAGAGGTTGATAGGGATAGCAAACGGGACATCGATCCACACAAGGTTAGAAAGGTCAGGCATGACTCATCGAGTAAACCTCCTATAGATGTGAAAACTAAGGAATCCAAGAAACACAAGGCTAAGGATTCGAAGCCTGGTAAATCCGATAGTGATGCTAGTCTTCATCGTAAGAAATCCATGGACAAAGATTCTGAAGATAGCAAGGGCGTAGAGTTGAAGTTTAATGAATTTACGAAAGCTAGTGAGAAAGAAAAATATGGCAATAGTGAAGAAAAGGTTCGGAAAACTGATATGAGTGGTTTCAAATCTGAGAAGCACAAAAAATTGTCACCTGTGAAAGATTCCAAAGAATCTAAAGTATCAACCAAGGAAACGAAAGAGTCAAAGGCCTTGTTCAAAAAATCGAAAGAAGCTAAGAAATTAGGTACAGATTCGAAGAGTTTCCCTCAGGAGAAAGAGATCTCGTCAAAGGACAATATTGAATCTGTTAGCTCATCTAAAGAATCTAGAGAAACCAAAAGCCCACATAAGAAATCCATGGATTCTAAGGTTCTCACAAAAGAGCAAACCAGGTCCTCATCTAAGGAAGCAAAAGTGTCTAAGACTTTGACCAAGGAAGCAAAGAGCTCCTCAAAGGAAACTTCAGAAACCAGCAGCGTACCAAAAGAATCTATGGAATCTGAAAGCCCATCCAAGAAATCTCACGATTTGAAAACTTTTACAAAAGAGTCTGAAAAATTCAAGGCCTCGTATAAAGAACCCAAGGAGCTCAAGTCGCTGCTAAAGGAAACCAAGATATCTTCAAAGGATACCCCAGAATCGAGCAAGCCATCCAAAGAATCGAAAGAATCAAAGAGCCCATTCAAGAAATCAAACGATTCAAAAACCTTCCCCAGAGAATCTGAACAATCCAAATCTTCATCCAAAGAATCTAAAGACATAAAGATATCATCTAAGGAACTGAAAGAATCAAAACTTGCAGCTAAACAATCGAAAGTATCTAAGCTTTCATCGTCAAAAGATTATAAAGATTCGAAGGCTACTAATCTTAAGGATTTAAAGATTGCACCCAAAGAACCGAAGGTAACGCCAATCAAAGCAAAACGAGAGAGTAAAGATGTCGATTTGAAGATATGGGACTTTGGATTACAACTTACTCCGGTTATGAAAGTTTCAAAATCTGGTAAATCTCAAACGAAATCCAAGGAATCAAAGAAAATTAAATCTTCGGAATCGAGGAATAGGAAAGAACGAGATTCTAAATTTCTTGACCAACGTCAGGAGCCAAAATCATTGGAAAAAGAGAAACCCAGAGCACCACAAACCTCAGATGTTTGTTTACCTTCAGCCGTAGAGGGCGCAGAAAGTTCTAGCAGCCTCATTTTTCAAAAGAAGTCAGAAAAGACATCAATGAAGCCAATGGACAAAAATCTGGATGTCGATATGCTAAAAGTTTCCAAAGAAAGGGATTCCTTAGACCCCTTAGAGGCTTTGCATGGCGATGGTTCTCCGCCAAAAGTTACAACTCCTCTTCCAAGCCCAGAAGGCAGAAAACAAAGTCATGACGAGCCTACATGCATCGAGGAGGATCTTAAGCCTGACGAAAATGTCACAGATTTTCCACCAGAGGAGGTCGACAGTTTAGAAGCCTGTGAAAAACATCCTATCGATGGTTCAGATGATCAAGATGAGGCTCCTAAGGGTGCTTTGAAAGCCACAGAAGTTCCTGTGACAGAAATAAAGCTGCTCGCAGAAGACATTAAACCGCGCATTGAAGAATGGAAGAATCCGAGCAAAGATAAGAGGATGTATGTGGAGGGTGCAGAGAAAGATAAAGAGATAGTTGTCAAAGAATACAGTAAACCCAGTGTACAGCCTCGGGTCGAGGACGCGGAGCCCATTTCTGGAAGCAACAGTGAACACCCTGGGAGGTGTGAACCCAAAGAAGAAGTATCAGGAGCAGTGGTAGACGACATAGGGTCGGCAATTGACGATACAGTTGTAAAACGACGCTCACTATCCGATATTGAAGATATAGCTGAGAAAGAAGGGTCTATAGACAATAATGTGTCTGTTGCTGGCGATAAAGTTATGAAACGACGCTCACTATCCGATATTGAAGATATAGCTGAGAAAGAAGGGTCTATAGACAATAGTGTGTCTGTTGCTGGCGATAAAGTTATGAAACGACGCTCACTATCCGATATTGAAGATATAGCTGAGAAAGAAGGGTCTATAGACGGTAATGTGTCTGTTGCTGGCGATAAAGTTACAAAACGACGTTCACTTTCTGATATTGAAAGTTTAGCTGAAACAAGAGAGTCTAAGGACGAAGCGAGGTCATCTGCTGACGATCTAGCTATCAAATGCCGCTCACTTTCTGAAATTGAGGATTTAACTGACAAAAGGGGATCCACAGCCGATGGAAAATGTGGTGCTGGCGGTCTTGTTTTAAAACGCGGTTCAGTGTCGGATATCGAAGATTTAGTTGAAACAAGAGGATCTGTAGATGACACCAAGTCTGTTGCTGGCGATCAAGCTGTAATACATAGCTCCTTGTCAGGTATTGAAGGCTTAGCTGAGACAAACGAATCTATAGACGATTTGAGGTCCGTTTCTGGTGATGAAATTGCGAAAAGCGGCTCATTATCGGACAGTGAAGACTTAGCGGAGACAAGAGGACCTACAAATGACACAAAGTTTGTTGTTGACGATCAAGTTGTAAAACATCACTCGTTGTCGGACATTGAAGAAAAAGCCGAGACAAAGGGACCTATAGACGACACGAGGCCTGTTGTAAAACGTCACTCAGTATCAGAAATTGAAAATTTAGCCGAGACAGCTCTCGTAGCCAGTGATGCAGTCTCGATGGATTCCCCAAGAAGCCCACACAAGAAGTCAGACACCAGCTCAACAAATTTGGAATCTCTCACATCGTGGCCTAAAGGCGAAGAAACTAAAATAACCACTGCAACAGATGAAGAAGTCAAGGATGAATCCACTTGTGATGATGGCAAAACTGAACTGCCACTGCATGAAACGCCTCCACATGAAAAAGAGGTGAAGGATAATGAACATGAATCTAAGACGGTTACGTCACTGCAGGAAGTTGATAAACCAGCTGCAGAGAGTATTGAAGAGAAAGATAGGCCAGAGGTCGACGGCAGTGAAACTGACGAGTCGAAAGCCGCGGAAAATAAAGTTCATGAACTTCATGAAGATGGTATTAGTGATTTGGGAGCCGTAAGCGATCTTGAGGAACATTTAGGGCCATTCCATGGGACAAAACTTGAAGAGACAGATATTGATATAAAGGAATTATCACATCCAGAGGAAACTTTAAAGATATTAACACAAGAGCTTCGCAACTCGCATGCTGCTAGAGAAGAGCACAAAGACACAGAGCATGATTTTGCAAGCGTGAAAATGACGGGCCATGATTTTTCGATGTTAAGCGAGGAAATTAACGATAAAATACAACGCTTGTCTAGTAGAAGTTTTGTTTCTGAATTATCAGAGGAAGACAGGCACATTGTGAATATTTCAATGGAGATAGCTGAGAATTTGAGTCAGAATCGAGACGAAAATGTAGATAACACGTTAGAGGCTATTGACGACATTGACAAAGATGTTATGGGTGATTCTTGCCAGGAAAGCTTAGACAGTAGTGTGGCTGAATTTGATAAGGATTCTAATGAAATTAGTGGGACCAGCAGTCCAGTTACACAACAAGGAAAAGACATAGGTATTGTAGGAGATAAAAGCAATGACACGGGGCTTTCAACTACGAAACTTAGCACGAATGCTGACAATGGAAACAAAGGCATGGATAGCGATAAACTTACTGCCGTTGGTGGGCCAGCTGATATAAAAACAAGCATAACGAAACCCCGCTTAGACTTTAATGAATCGAGCTCAACCGCTACTACTACTGCATCTGAACATAAAGTTTCGCGAACAGTTGACACAGAATCACCCGTAACCTCACAAGTAACAGACGCGGTTTGTAGACCAACTTACACCAGAGCGCGAACGGTTGACTTAGAACCGCGTGGTATCGCACAAGTGGTCGCTGACATTGATCTGAATTCGATTTCTCATTGTATAATGGACAACAGTGGCACGGCTCGTGAAGCACCGCCCGCAAGTGATAACATTACAGGTCCAAAAGCTACTAAAGAGATAGAGAAAATTGATGATGAAAGTTTGATTACGAGGCCTGATGGAACTGAGGCTGCTCATGAAGTTAGCAGGGACAGTTTAAAGAAGTCGATAAGCCCAACTTTTCCTTCAACATGGAGAAAAGCACTTCTAAGAGATCACGTGAAATTGAGTCAGGCATTACCAGCGTCCTATGAAAGGTTCGCTGTCGTTAATGGAAATTACCAGCTTGGTGATGGACAAAGCGAAGGAGAGGTATGATGATAAATGTTTCTTTCCACGTATTTGATATTTTGAGTGAGTTTAGAGTGGAAATCTGTAATAGTGTCGATATAAAATTCTATTACTTTTTTCTGAACTGAATAGATCGTAAAAACCTCAGCTACTTGGCTATAATTTTACCCTTGGGATCTCTTCAAGTCTTCAGTATTCTCAAAATAAGAGGACTTTTCTTCTTTCTTTAAGAATTCCAGAGAAATTTTTAGAAGCACTTGAAGCCATCGTATTCCCTGGAAACCATAGTTTATGAATGTTCCCAATATGGTATCAAGCAAGTGTCTCACTTTGTATCATTCGTCATTCAAACTATTTTCTTACCTTGGCAAGAACTCTAACATCACGCTAAGTCTTTCACTCTTCTGGTGTGTGATTTAGAAATCTGACGACGCCACATCGTCAAATGAGTTGAAATATGAAATAATGTGCAGTTTCGAAAACGACTTAGGATTTCTGAAGAGTTGAACGGTTGAATTAAAGCAACTTAGCTAGTTTTTCTTTCAGGCCATTCAGTTCAAGGAACACAGGGTGTCGCAAAATAGTTGTCCCCGTTGGTGAGCCTACGTTGTAAAAGAAGCAACACTGCTGACTCTTTGAGAAAATTAGCAAAAATTTTAACACGACCCCAGAACCATTTCTTTGAAAGCTTATTTTATTTTGACATTGCTGGAGAATAGTAGAAGCGCTGGATCTGAAGCAACCACCTATTTTTGCTTTTCTCTGCCATAAATCAGCAACCACCGGGTGAGTGGCCGAGTGGCTTATACAGTCTTCGTCAGGTGACTGAAGTTAAGCTCGGTCTAGTGAGGTCAAACTCCGGCTGGGTGACCTCGGAGGCCTGACCTCATACAGTAAATCCCCGCATATGAGAACCTACCCAAATAAGAACCTGGAGGCTGTTTTTCCTAAATTATACACCTTGCAATTAAGAACCTGATTCAGTTGGATGAAACATAGGTTCTTACTGCAGGGGTTGCAAAGTTGGTCTTTGATTGATGTTATTAAGGTCATTGTGGTCCCAGTTGGCTTTTAAGGTTTTATTCTCCTCCCCAATTACTTATTAGGTCCATAAGAATGCTTCCAAAACAACTAATAGGGCTGAACATCTTCGTGAGACTCTCAAGGGGACAACATGAGGCACCCTTCAGATAATAACCTCTATACCTTGTAATTAGTCTTAGTACCTTTGAAATAAGAACCAATTTCAGCCTGGCTCTCAAAAAAGTAGGTTCTTATACGAGGGGATTTACTGTAGCTCACCTCGTCGTCCCACGGAAGGAACGTTAAACTAGGGGTCCCATGCCTGAATGCAGCTTGCACAGAAGGCCTAAATTAGCTTTCTGTAGCTAAACATCCTGACAAGCCCACTTAAAACAAATTGAAAAACAAACAAACAAACAAACCACTTGCCGGATTGACTCAAACAAGGTCTCAAATGCAACTTGAAGCCTGACGTGTGCAACTATGTAAAGTCCGAGATAATTGAACGTACAGCCACTCAATAGCAGCTACACAAACAGGGCACAAGTCTTTTGGCACACCCTGTGCATCACAGAGTTTTACACCGATTTTTTTAAAGATTTAGAACCTCTCATATGTGGAATGTTTTCTAAATTTCAGTATCGTTTATTGTATTTGTCTCTGTGCTGTTGCATGATTTTGCTGATTCTTACATTTCCATTCTTTGTTGAGAGCCACAGCGGACAGTTCTTTTGTATTCGACTCTCATACTTTGGGGTCGTACTTTCTTCAATGGAAGTCACATTTCATCTCACCTTGCAAAGAAACTCATAAAGGTCCAGGCCATTATATTGCTCCAAGGAAGCACTTGATGATTTTCAGTGTGAAAACGTTGAATTTTAAAGCTTTACTTTGGGATGCTGCATGTGAACAGATAACTCTGATCATTATTATAATAATGGTAATGGCACAATGATAATAATGGCACAGCTGATGATAAAATTGTCCTCTGATATCTTGGACTTGCCCAAGTCTTTCCCGTGTTAAAACCCACATCTCCCGTGACTCATATCTCAGAATTTCCTGTATTTTGGGAAGTTCTTTGAGAAGATCTTCGCAGTTCATTGTTTTCCGCCATGATAAATGTTTTCCGTGCCGGCCTGTGCACAGATACTGTCACGTGACTGCTGAATTCAAGATGCGTTCAAATTTCAGGCGGTGCCCTGTGATGTTGGCCGGCCTTCCAGACCAGTATTTGTATGGAGACTATGCTCTGATAAGTGCTTGAAGTGTACATTCAGGTGTCCGCCTCTTGCTCACTGATCTGTATAGGGGATCGTGTGAACTTGCAAACACTAGGTTGCAAATCTTTAGATCAGCAAAAAAGGTGGCTGTAAAATTCTATTACATATTTCTCTAACTGAATGGCTTAAAAGAAACTTTAGCTACCAACCCATAATTCTGCCGTTGGAATTTTCAGAAATCGTGAACATGCTTTGAATTACAGTGTGTTTTAAATTTTAGCTGATTTGAGGATGTGACGTCATCAAATTTCTAAATCGTAAACCACAAAAGTGACAGACTCTTGCTTGATACCATATTGTAGACATCCATAAACTATGGTTTTCTTGGAAATTATTTAATGTTGCGCCAAACAGTTTAAAAGTTGCAACGATTTGAATTCTTTTTGAACATTTTCCTTGAATTTTCGAAAAAGAAGAAAGGTACTCTAATTCTAAAGATATTGAAGATTTTAGAAAAGTCCAACCATGAGTGTCAGGACACTTTTTAGGTGAATTATAAGGTAGCATTAATTTCTTTGCATACCTTAAAATGCCATTAAATTCTCTTCATTGCCATTAGCAGCCTTTCTCAGCCAAACTTCCTCGCTTTGAACTGAAGAGCTCCATCACATGTACTTTCAAAATGTGTGGGCCTAAACGACCTTTGTCATCTCCTGCGCATTGCTGTACCTACGCAGCGGGCTCAAAATCGAACTTGGCTGAGAAAGGCTGCTAATGGCAAGGAAGAGACTTTTATGGCATTTCAAGGTAAGCAAAGAAATTAATGCTACCTTGTAATTCACTTAAAAAGTGTCCTGACACACATGGTCCAACGGCAGAATTATAGCTAAGTATCTAAAGTTTCTTTGAAGCTATTCAGATCAAAGAAATGGGTCATTGAATTTTACACCCACCTTTTTAAAGATTTGGAACCTATGCTGGCTTGTAAAGTCATTTCGTTCACCGCGAGTAATTCTAAAATCAAAACATTCTCAAATTCTTTTCTAGCGGCCTGAAGATGATGATTCTCAATTAGAAGAGCTAAATCAGGAACACCTAATTGAACTAGTAAGTATCAACCGATCCTGAAATTGGTTCATGATTTTTGGTACGTTTTGAAGGTTTCTTGAAGACCCTTTCTTGAAAAATTCTTTTATAATTTTAGAACGAAATGGCCGATGTCAGTCAGGTGAATTTTGAAACCGGTTTGAAATTGTCTACAATTAGATTATGTATTTGTCGATATCAACGTCTTGATATCCAGGGGGCCATGGCCTTTCAAACTGAGATAGTTTCATTGACTAGCCCGTAATTTGCTTGGGGGGGGGGAGAATGAAGGGGGCATCGAAACAGCTCTGGTTGAAGCTGTTGTAACTGCTTATTTTCAGTGTTTGTAAAACACTGAAGAAATTTTCGAATAGAAATGCCAGGAACAACGAATTCTGATAGTAGGATCCCACAATAGTCAACTCCCAATGCAAAGGTTTATAAGTGTATTTCTCTCTTAGGAGCGATTGCATTTATGTATGGAACAAGAGTTGATCAGAGTGGACAGAAGATATCGTCTTGCTTGTAGTAAGAAGAAGTCTATAAGTGCTTGTAGTGCAATCATGTATCAAAAATTGGAACAGTATGCTAAGTTGGTATGTAGAATATTTTGTAGTATCCTTCAGAAAATACTCAGCCCCCTTCCAGAAAATAATAGGGACCGTTAGCAACTAGGATGGTGACTGCAAGGGCAACACAGATGTGCCCGTTGTTTCCGAACTTCGGCTTGAAAAGACTCCTTGTTTTCCGTGCGAATTGGCTTCCCTTGAGAGTCTATGAAATTGTCCTTTTCAATGGCACAATTTGGAAATCCTATTTTTAATGTGCTGTTCTTCATATTTGGATCTTCGAAGTGAAACTCGCTCTTTTTAAATGTTTTATTTATCAAAGAAAAAGAAGGTTCCAGAGCATTTAGATGAAGAAAGAGATTTTGTCTTGGCTTGTTTAAGAACATGTGAAGGTAATTTGTGGGAATTTGTGGGAAACTATACCCTGTTGTACCATACAGGACGACTTTCTGGCTGGCGTTGCCATCGTGGTTGCTTAAAGTCCCTAATCTATTTTGATGCAACCTTCCTCACCTTTCTGGCTGAAAAGAGCTGTTTAGGGAGTGTCTTACGTAATTCTCAATTTTAAGAGGCCTTTCTCATGGTCAGTGACCGTGTGACTGTGATGTTTTCTTGACTCTGCAGTATCGACCTGTTGCAGTTAGGCAAAGACAACTTGTAACAGAAAATCTTCGTAACTGAAATCGGACGTGATATTCTAAGGATATGAGTGATTCCAACGAGCTGTTTATGAAGATGCTTGACGAATGACAAGAACTTTCGATCAAATGTACAGCTTTCAAGTTCAAAACTTGCCGTTGTTTGTGAAGCTATTGGGTAATTCCATATAGCCCCATCAGATGGATGTCAAGTCATGTTTGCTAAATCTTCCCAAATCTCTCTTATAACTAGGTAATCAGGAGTTGATGCTTAATGTTAAATTTCAACTCAATATCTCATTTGGTTTACAAACGAGCAATAATTCATTGAACTTTTGGGCTGTTTGTAGACTGAAGACTTGCATTAATTACATGTAATCTTTATTCTACAGAGTAGATACAATCATAATTCATCACAACCAGCCATCACTGAAACAGAAGCTGAAGAACTAAGGAAAACTTGGATCAAGGAAGTCCTTGACAAATTCAAGAGGAAAGAGGTAAGCTGGGGTGGTCTGTTTTGCTTAATTCTTTACAATATGTTGACCCTTTGAGTCGTATTAAAATCCAAAACTGCAGGACTAAAAACGGCAACGATTTGATGGTTCTAAAATCCTGTTCTTTCAATCGATCATGTTGTTTAGTCGTTCACTGGGTGGTAAACCAAACGCAGAATTGTTAGCCATTTGTTTTTATCAAGAAGCTGTATGTCAAATGCGAGTTTAGTTTTTACTAGCCTTAGTAGTGTGGTTGGAAATTTGTTTAATTTTAGCCATTAGGTCACCACATCGTAACGAGCACCCGGGGGGGGGGGTAACTTGAGTTTCCAAGATACGGGGTTGTGCCATTCAAATCGTAAAAGTACCACCCATAAATCCGGAAAACTTTCTCAAAAGTATACCCATAAATCCGGAGAAGTTTCTCAAAAGTATACCCATAAATCTGGAGAATTTCTGAAAATCATACCCATAAATCCGGGTATGCCAAAAAAGCTCACCAATAACTGAATTCTGATAGAAAACAATACCCATAAATCCGGAAGATGCAACGAATTGTTGAAAACCATACCCATAAATCCGGAAACTATCATGAAAAAGGTACCCTAAAAAATGGCACAACCCCGTACCATAGACAAGTTAAGTTACCCCCCCCCCCCCCCCGGGAACGAGCATGTCCAACTTAAGGCTAATTTTCTCATAGTCAATTTTGTCTAGCTGTTGAAGAAGTGTCAAAGGAAAATCCATCTGTTCTCACTTTCATTATTGGCAGAAGATCTAATTGCTCTTCGTGGTAGTTATTTTGAGATACAATTTTATTGATTTGCGCTGCAAGCAGCAAATCTTTGAAGTAGGCTCGAAATCAGTGAACCAGAGTCTAATTCGAGGTAGTTGATTGGAGGATAGCTTTGTACAGGCTAGATGTAACGTACAGGTTTTATGTAGCTCTTCAGACAACATGGATTGCTATTATAACCAATTAAATTGAGCCCTGTGAACAATGGAACAAACATTGTCTACGTCAACAGCAGTGTAAGTGCGTCATAGCCAATAGCACCGGCAGTCTGTAAACCACGGAATCAAGAAACGGCGGAACGAAATGAGGAAACGACGGAATAATGTGACGGTGTCTCATATGAGTGTAATATTTCTATTGGCAGTTTTGACAGGATCCTCCTAAAAGTATTAACACGATATGAATGCCTCAATTTTCTTTTCTTCTGAATGGAAACCAAAACTTTAGTAACGTGGCTTAAAAAAACAAGAAAAGTAGTGGGGGATTCCCGGTGTGTTCGGCACGGCACGAAGAAACTCCTGTCCCCATATCAGTATGCGAAGCGTTATTTGGCTTATTTATGCACGCATTAACATGACTTTGATACTATCTACTCGTGAATTCATGATGAAAACTATCAAGTGCAGTTTGATATGTTGAAAATAAGGGCATCTAGACATGAAAAGGGGATAAAGCCCCCCTTTTGCCAAGACAAGCAGAAGAATTTAACGATTTACAAATCAGTTTTTGGTGAGGATTAAGTTTCATTGATTTTTGGGAACAGACTAAGAGTTTCTTTAAGTCGGGAGAATTTGACCTCTTAGGTGTTTCCCAGGGTGTTAACAAAGTTTTGCTTTTCCATTGAGAAAAAAGGCAACTTGCAGCATTCGTATGTCGTTTATGTATATTCAGTAGGAGCTTACAAAATAGATATCTTACACCCTTGTATGATTCCATCATTTATTCCGGCATTTCGTCATCTTGTTCCGTCATTTCATGATTCCGTGGTTTACAGGCCGCCAATAACTCCTGTTGTTATGAGCCTAAAAGCCAATATACTGATTTGTCACGCATTTCGATTCAATGAACGTAAACATCGGAACATGGAGCGAAAGTCCACAAAGATTTTGCAACCCCTTTGCGAGTAAAGCTAGATTTTTATGCAGTGATTCAAATTCATATCTAAAATTGAATTTGTCCAGAGCGCAAATCATCGGATAGTTATATCCCTTGTTATGATTGAAATATGAAGTAACCAACAACATGATGTTTTTTTATCGCTGTACTTGCCCTACGATAACACTATGGACATAATAAAGTAAAAGCCTGGTTAAAAGAATGCAGAATCTTGCAACTCAGCACAGAATTTTGCAGCTCAACCTTAGCTATATACCTATGAATTGGTTCTTTTTAAAAACGTTATTTCTAATTTAAGTGGTATGGGGCCTCAGTGAAAAATGATGCTGAGTGCTAAAACATTATCTTGAAACACAATATTTAATTGTTACCCTAACATCTAATAGAAACTTTGAAAAAATTGATACCCTTTTCTCCAATTATTCATGCTAATTCATTTAATATTCACTTTTTGGAAAAATCACGTAGAATTTCATATGCAAAATATTAACATCTATTTATCCAAGTGATGCCAGAACACAGTGCTTTATAATTCAGCAACCTGCAAACCTGCATTCTGCACAGTATAAGGCATACTGACCCATAGATGTAGAAATCGGGGGTACTAGGGGCACGTGCCACCCTCAAGATGTTGCAATAAAGTGTCCATTTATTTTCAGGAAATACCCCCTTATCGTAAGGAAGAAAGTGCCGTTCAAGTGCCATGCCCCCAAGTTTGAAACGCTTCCTACAGCGCTGTACTGACCTCTTGCAAAATTTTCACATGTAGCTTTGACTTACATTTTATTTTAGCTAATAACCATTTAAGGAGCGGAATGGTAACGCAATGATGCACATTATTCTATAGTGAATATATGCTATATTTTCCTATTGCGTTGAGAAAACCAGACGCACCAAAAAGTATCAAATTGTGGCAGAACAGGGTAAATTATACACTACACCAATTCTGAAAAAAGATGACTTTCTTTCTACCCAAAATTCCAAACTATACCCTGCCATTTCTAAGAACTGGAATTAAGAAGTGGACATCGGGGTGGACATAGACCCGAACAAGTAATGACCAGTTGCAGTGGTCCTTGCTTCAGTTCTTGTAAAATCTTAGTGTTTCCATAGTTCAAATTCTTTGCATTGCTATCATTTCAATTTTCAATGAAGTCTTTGTGGTGATACAAACAAATTTTATTTGCGATAGCATGAACACGTCGTTACATAGGTAAGAATTATTTATGCGGCTTCACACTCGCTGTGAGCTGCTTCAACACCATAAAGACACCAGAATCCACTTCGACTTTGGCCCAGTTACAGCCATCTTGGCCTTTTGCTTGTCTAAAACCTGCTTAAATCAACCTTCCATTTGACAGGTAAGAAGAATGTGGTAGTGGTAGTGATTTGGTAAAGTGCGAGTTGCGAGTTGCAGTTATGAGTTGCGAGTTGCATCTATTTACGAGTTGCGAGTTGTACTTATTGTGCGAGTTATGAGTTGCGAGTTGCACTTAATTTGCGAGGTGCGAGTTGGAAACTCAAAAGTGTGAGTTGATCCAAAGTTGCAAATTGCCTTTTTTCTTTTGAAAGAATGAGTTTGTCGCCAAATAAAAAGTTGTTTTGAATTTCCGATTCAGTTTACAGTTATTTTATTGATTTCTTTTTATATACAAGCGTCTTTAGGCCATTGTGATATTTTTTATAAGCAGCCACTTATGAGGAACTACAATGCCTATTCAATACAATGCCTACAATGCACATTCTATTCTTCAAATGATTAAGAAACTTTACTATTTGCAGCTTATTCCCCCAAGTCGTTCAAGCATATTACAGTAACACTGTATACTGGGAACTTGTCTAAGCTGGTGTGAAAGAAAATTCATGAGAACTCATTATCTCTCCCCTCTAAAACGACTTGTACAAGTCCATGTTGATTGCTGAGCTCAGAAATTGAAATAATAAATTGTGTGAAGTCTGGTGCCAAAAGTAGAATTGAGTCTACAGCCCTTTGCTTTTCAAATTTCCAAAGTATTTTTGACAGAGTGATCGAAGTAGCTTCAGCACAATTTGTTGCAGTTATTTCAGTCAGGCAGTCAGTTTTTCAAGGGAAGAATTCGCTTATAAGAAACTTCAGTAGCGCTCCACAAAATTAAGAAACTGCAAGAAGCGATCAGAGGTCAATTTGGAACTAAGAAACTTTGTCAATCCTTGGCTATGATTTGCAAATTGTCTTACACAAATAGCGTATTACCAGCTCAAATAATACCTATACCAATATTACCATACATAATAAATAAGAGATTGTTCTCTCTGCAAAGCAAAACCCTATGTTAGTGCCCCTCTACGAATCAAGGATTAATTTAAGGTGCAGTGATGACCAATTTGTGCAGTGTTGAATCCAAAATGTGCAGTGATGAATTGAATATTGTGCAGTGATGAATTGAATATTGTGCAGTGATGAATTGAATATTGTGCAGTGATGAATTGAATATTGTGCCGTGATGAATTGAATATTGTGCAGTGATGAATTTGTCACTTTTCAGTTTGAAATACTACTGCTTAAGCTGTTTTTAGAATAACGACCAATAAACACTCCTTGCAAGGACTGTATGCTTGACAACCCTTCCTTGACGGGATTCCCCTCGCCCCCTTTAATGAAACAAATTCGTTTCCCTATTGTTTTTTCCAAACGAATGTTTGAGAGTATATAATTCAAGTGTTGCATACAGGAAAAACGAGTGAAGAATTTCCCAACCAGCTTGGTAGGGAGTTGAACTTGAAGAAGAAGTAAGAGACTAGAGGTAAAACACAAACCAATCTTCTCAAGATGTTCATAAGTTAGTAAAAACATTAAAAGAGGTTAAAAAGGTTTCAGTGTGGAAAGATTCAGTAATGATTTTGCTTCCCATATATCTGTTCTGACTAATACATAACTGGAAAGGGCTTTGAAATATAGATTTAGGTCAGGATTGTTGAATTACAGCTTCTAAATTCGGGCTTTCGTGTTGTAAAAAACCAAAGAATTTCGAATTTTCATAACTATCAGCCAGAAAATTTCGCGCGCCTACGGCGCGCTTCTTCGTTCTCCTGTACCATTGACACTCTATTTGTAAGATGCCGCACTCAAAATCTAGCTGATCCTCTCCTTGCAGAGCAGAACATTTCTGGATGCTTATCATCGTATACAGCAGAATATCAATAACTAACGTCCCTGTTTCTCTGTTTCTGGCTCATCTTTCAGCATATCAGCTGCGTGATAAACTGCCATGGAAGATGAGAACTAAGTGCATCCTGAGCATCCTACAAGTCATATTTACAAAATTTTTCCAGGGATCCATACCCCTGGACCCCTAAAATTGTACACTTCTGGCATTTACCGGTGGTTTTTGTCACCTGGTAGACAACTAATTGATGTTGCTCGGCAATTGATGAACAAATCGTATACGGTGGACGAAAAACTTTACCCCTTCCTCCAGATTCTGGCCACTAGAAACTATGCTGCACCTATTGCCACACCCCTCTGCCACACCCCGTCAAGCTAAGAAGCTTCGATTTGCGCTATTTTGTGCAGTGATGCAAAATCCTTAAATTAATGCCTGCTACGAATTATGCTAAATTTTGAATTTCGATGTGATGAAAATTAAAAGACTCTTCTTGAAATCCCTTGATTTGCAAAAGCCCTCCAAAAAATCACAGTTTTTTGTTTGAAAGGGTGGAAATTTGAAATATTTTTTCCGAACTCGCAACTCGCACTTTAAATGTATCAACTCGCACTTTGCACTTCAACTCGCAGCTCGTAGAAAGCACCAACTCGCAACTGCAACTCGCACTTTACTAATCTACGGGATTACAGAGTCGCCACAATCACGCTCTAATTTGTCCCACTTCTCGCAGCAGGTGTAACACTGGTCTGCAAATTCTTGTTCGCTTTCAGCATCGACCAGTCCCTTAACTTGTGCACTTTCCGCACAGCAGGCTCCCATTAGCCATGTTTGAAGAATGAGATCATGCACGTAGCTTGCTTCATAACGAAATAAATAGTTATTAGCAATTTCAACTGATTAATGAGATCATGCACGTAGCTTGCTTCATAACGAAATAAACATCTGCAATTTCAACTGATTAATGTAGGATTTAGTATATATCGGACGGATTGCAATAGCCTAATTATTTTATTATTTTATTATCAATTTCTTTATCGTTGGATTACAGTAAAAATATAGCTAAAAGCAATAAGGGGTCAGTCATATATCGATGTTGTCCTCGCTAGCGTCATTTCGACGTTAATGGGTGGGTCAACAGCCTTCAGCAACAATGACGCTAAGAACAAGAATTATTTATTTACAAGAATTATAAGAATTATTTATATTATTTATTATCATTATTTATAGAATTATTTATTTATTTATTTATTTACTTATAAGAATTATTTACATCGATTTTCATAAAGATATTTTTCTGTAATATTGCGAAGATTGCGATAATTTTATGTTTTACTTTCTTTCCTGAGCCCATTTTCATGCGATCTTCTCGGTCGGAGAATGTTCGCTTAGCTTCGTTGGAATGCCAAAAGAGTTTAGGTCCTGTACTTCCCGTGCCTTTCCCGTGAGCTCTACTGCAGCCCTTTTCAGCCCTTAGTCACTTTTGCATGGACCGACGCCAAGGGTTGGGTCTGCAAGTTAGCGTCGAAATGACGTTAAGCGAGGACGAAATCGATATATGACTGACCCCTAAGCTAATTAATTCTTTGTACAGGAGAAAATCAATGTCTAAAAATATGTATTATAAAAAGCCCAAGTTCGGAATAAATACGCGGCATAATCTGCATGGAAAATTTTCTCCGTTCCATCTTTGTATCTTTGTTTTAAACTAGCAAAGGGATTGTGAATTTCGTATCGTTGGTGGTAACATTTGTCATAGCTGTGGACCTTTGAATCGGACCTTTGAATCGGAAACCTAACCAGTCCAAAAATGCAAAATCTCTAACAACAAAAGACTTCCGCATTCGCATAGCCTGCGTGCATCCCCTACTGTTCCTGTGGAGTTGATTCTTCCCGTTGAATTGAATTCATTTTCTGACGCCAGTAGGGTCTGCGAACCAGTACCCTGGGTACCAGAGCCTAAAAAAATAAAAAGAATAAGAGAGAAGAAAAGATCTTCTCTCTTTTTCTTTTTATTTTTTTTTAAATTTTCATTAGACTCTGGTACCCAGGGTAGCGAACCAGCGAATGAAAGCTTGTTCTGAGTCACGTGCTGGTTCCGCAAAAACGCAGAACTATTTTCATTGATTAATAAGCAATCCATTCTTGCGAGACCATTTTGCTCTTGCGGGGTGAGTGGCCGAGTGGCTTATACAGTCTTCGTCAGGTGGCTGAAGTTAAGCTTGGTCGAGTGAGGTCAGATTTCGGATGGGTGACCACTGAAGACTGACCTCGCAACTCACCTCGCCGTCGAGACGTTAAAGTAGGGGTCCAGTGCCTGGATGCGGCATGCACAGTGGGCCTAAATCAGCTTTCAGTCAACCTCGAACCCAGGGTAACAATGGGCGGCCAGTTGTTACCCTGGTGCCTACCTGACCCTTTCTTCGTTTTCATTGGCTAATGCGAAATTACTGTCCTTTTGCATAAATTAACTACGGCGGTAAGGAAGACTTATTACATTTACCATTACATCATAACACTTATGACGTCACGGAATTATTACCTCGGGAAACGTAAAAGGGGTTAGAGATTAAGCAATTGTAATTAGTTAACACGGGAAGTTTGTTTTCCTGCTGCAGTGAATGGCCTAGCGGTGCAAAAGCAAAAACAAAGAAAATGCTTGCCTTTGCAAACAAAGAATTAAAAGGTGACAGTTTGCAAATCGGAAGATCCTTTCTCTTTTATCATTAATATCCTAAACTAAGGTGTAATTTCTAAAATATCTGCGCTTTGTACGGTAGGTACGCATATCTTTGTTTCAGATACACAGATCCGTGATTTTAAAATCTTACAGTATCTGCTAAGAGATACATCTGCAGCTGTATCATGTAAACCGTTTTACTTCCCTGTTTTTATCCAATGTATGAGTGCAACATAAATCAACCTGACCAGGGGCGCTCCCTAAACCTGACTTACAGTTGGGTGACTCTCGAGAAATTTTCGATCGTGAAATTACAGAAGCTCACAAGAAACTCACAGGTGATGCTCCACTCAGACCAGGGAGTGCCGACTCAGACCTCCTTTCAAAGAAGATACTTGCATTTCTGCATTCGACAAAGTTTGGCTCACTGGGTGAACCAAAGAAGTCGCCTCTCAAAATAATTTCACAGTGCTAAGTGCTACCAGATCCTGGTGCTACATGGATTGGAATGAATTCAACTTTTCAATCTTTCTTTCATTTTACTGAGCACTAAAAATACAGGTAAGAACGATATCCTGCAAAGCTAAGACCTTCAGAGAAATGACCGGACCTTGCAATCATTTTGTGCTCTTAAAGTCTTGTCAAAACTACAAAGTATCTGCAGTGACAACACCAAACAATAACACCCTCAAGCAAGTAATCAAATTCGAAATATCATGAAAGAAATATCGAAGTCTAAATTCGCTGTAGAGTAATATCGCCCCTATCATACCACCATCGATTCCTTGTTGTGCAACGGCCTCGAATAAAATGCTAAAATCAAAGGGAGCTTGGGCCTAGCCTTTACACAAAGCGCGCGAAAGTTGTTTGCTGATGTCATCTCTTTGATATTTCTTCTTTTTTGTTGTTTTGTTTTGCTCAGAAGACTTGCAATAAAGCTTTGAAGTTGACCTACCTGCAACGAAGGTGCAAATTACAATCACATTTTCTTTGATGTTTCCACAAATCATGTCTATTTTGTGTCGTTTCTCGGTATGTCTTTCAGTTAACATCGAATAGTCTTCACGAATGCTTCCTCCAACTCTTCCCGTTTTATATCCAAAGAAATTTCGAGAATCGCACACAAATTGCAAGACCTAAAGGCTCCTTTTGGAAGAGCACTGTAACTGACATTATGCCGCCCAGGTGCGTCCACCGCGTGAAACCCTTTAGTTTTGTAGACTATTGACGCATCGTGTTGTTAGAATTGACTGCGGTCAAGGATAAGAGAGTTAAAAGCGGGAGTGAAATTAACAATATTTTGACATCATTTTCAATCGAACTAGAATTGGTCATGTAACTTTCTGGCTTTCTGAGAAAGTAATAAATAATTTGTTGAGCTGTCAACGGCCTTGAAAAGTTCTTGATTTGCTAAAATCTTCATTCTTCTGTGGTGGTCTGACAAGGGCGATACGCCCTAATTTAGGCGTTTCAGACCGGTTCGTATTTGTGTAGCTCCAACATTACGATGAGGAAATGGATGGTAAAGATCTCACTTTGAGGTTTGTAGCAAGAGTTGAGAAGCCTATTCAAGGTGAGTTTCCTTCCAGAACTTCTTTGAACTCTCCAAAAATCTTAGTTTTCTGAAAAGTGGTCTGATAAGGGTGATAGTACTCTACAAATTTTTGCAAGTACCCCAGAGCTATAAAGGTTTGCCAATCGAAGCCGAGTTTGTGCAAAGTACACAACGGAATGGCAAGATTAAAAGCTCTTCTAAATTCCGCACATTTGTATTGTAGGGCCACAACTTCGAGCACAAATTGAGGTTTTTTTCGTTGGGTTTGCCATCATGAAGTCTGAAGGCTATACATGCGACTTACTTTGTCACTATCTTTTCTGATTGAAACAATCAATTTCCGACCATTCAAACCCCCACATCGAACTCACCTCTGCTTTGTCAGCAACAGCCTACGACTTGCGAACAATGTAGTTGCACTCTTGTCAAGTTCAGATCAAATTTCATAAAATCGTTTAAAGGGTCTTCTCATTCTTGCTTCCTTGCAAAATAACTTGTGAAACTTCCAGTGGTCGATTTTACTTTGAAGAGCAAATAAGACTTCGAGCGAAAGCTGAGAACATTCTGCAACCTCAAAATGCGATGCGAAGCGAGTAGATAAATGCTTGAGTGTTTCTCATCGACGTTCAAATCTTGATAATCATTACTTAAATTTGTTAACGTCAATGACTGAAATTGATTTCATGTGAGACGTGTCATGGTGGTGCAACGGAAAGAGACCATTCTAGTGCCAGATACCGATGTTTCAAATGTCTAAATAATTGCAACATGGGCAAAATGTCAGAAAATCATACAAGATAATTAAAAACATTGCAAGAACTAATTGATGAGAGACATAATAGTCAAGTGACTTGACTTGTGTAAATTCAAGGCACAAAGCAAACTTACCGGCCCTTTACCGGGTTGCGTGATGTCTTTGTTTTCCCTCAGTAAATATTTTCTACTTGTAGCCCACTCCTATCAAATTCTAGACATTGCTACAATGCAATAAACCAATCTTTTCTTGCATCACGCCATCAATTTGCAAAGCGCGGGAAACAGCCAAATGACCTCTGCAGTTTTCCAGTCTGAATATGACGCCATTACTGTGAATAAGGCTTGCATAATTTTTGACATAAATTAGAATACGTTAACCACGAATTGTTAGGTAGGAACCAGGGGTATCATTTGTGCTGAAGAGGTGAGGCTGAAGACAATAATAGCCCTGGAGTCGAGGTTGGCTTTCAGTAGCTAGAAATCCTGACAAGCCCACTCAAAATAAATTGAAAACAAAACAAAACAATAAAACCCACATGATGTACTCCGCAAGACAATGAATTGTTTATTAATCAATGAAAATAGTTCCGTGTTTTTGTGGAACCAGCACGTGACTCAGAACAGGCTTTCATTCGTTGGTTCGCAGACCCTGCTGGCGTCAGAAAATGAATTCAGTTCAACTGGAAATTTCAACTCTACAGAAACAGTAGGGGGTGCACGCAGGCTACATTCGCACCTCTTACCTTGAAAAGGTGGATTTATTCAGATTTCAACTGAAAACAACTGGTATTTTCCGCTGTTGAATGTCATGGGAGAATGGCTATTGTGACATGAAATAATCCTTTTAAGCCTTATCAAATAATGGTGCCAAGATCAATATCATGAAAGACGGGGTTACCCGCAAGAAACCCATAGAAGATGCATGATGCAAGTGCACAGGGGGCAAAGTTTCTTATCATTCCATCACTCCATGTTTTACAGAATTTATTCCCACAACTCACACCAATTAAACGATTTAAGCAATGTCTGGCCACCCTGTCTGCTATCATGCTTGTTGTTTTGGTTGAAATTGAAGGGAATTTCATAAAATTTTCAAGAAAATATGAGCAAAATAGGTTAGGGAGATCTTGAGAAACACATTGGTGTAATTGATTTGCGCTGCAAGCAGCAAATCTTTGAAATAGGCTCGAAATCAGTGAACCAGAGTCTAATTCGAGGTTGTTGATTGGAAGATAGCTTTGTACAGGCTAGATGTAACGTACAGGTTTTATGTAGCTCTTCAGATAATAAGGATTGCTATTATAGCCAATTAAATTGAGCCCTGTGAACAATGGAACAAACATTGTTTATTTGAACTGGAGAGTAACTGCGTCATAGCCAGTAAAACCGGCAGTCTGTAAACCACAGAATCACGAAACGGCGGAACGAAATGAGGAAACGATGGAATAATATGACAGAGACAAATAAAAGTGTAATATTTCTATTGGTAGGCTCCTCCTAAACATATTAACACGATACGAATGCCTCAATTCTCTTTTCTTCAAAATGGAAACCAAAACTTTAGTAACGTGGCTTCACAAAAACAAGAAAAGTAGTGGGGGATTCCCGGTGCGTTCGGCACGCTATGGAGAAACCCCTGTCCCCATATAAGTATGCACAGCATTATTTGGCTTATTCATGCATGCAATGACATGACTTTGATACTATCCACTCGTGAGTTCGTGATCAAAAATTATTTATTGCAGTTTGATATGTTGAAAATAAGGGCATCTAGACTCGAATGGGGGATAAAGCCCCCCTTTTGCAAAGGTAAGCTGAAGAATTTAACGATTTACAAATCAGTCTTTGGTGAGGATTAAGTTTCTTTGATTTTTGTCAGCAGACCAAAAGTTTATTTAAGTTGAAGAATTTGACCTCTTAGGTGTTACCTAGGGTGTTACCAAAGTTTTGGTTTTCCATTGAGAAAAAAGACAACTTGTAGCATTTGTATGTCGTTTATGTATATTCAGTAGGAGCATACGAGACAGATATCTTACACTCTTGTATGTTCCCGTCATTTTATTCCGGCATTTCGTCATGTCGTTCCGTCATTTCATAATTCCATGGTTTACAGACTGCCGATAACTCCTGTTGTTATGCGCCTGAAAGCTAATATACTTCGATTCAATGAACGTAAACATCGGAAACACGGAACGAAAGTCCACAAAGATTTTGCAACCCTTTGCGAATAAAGCCAGACTATCACGCATCTCATTTACTATTGTAGATTGATACAGTGTCTCTTTACGAATCAATGGAGGCTTTCCTATTTTTGGTTCTTTGCAGAAGGAAATAGCGTGTAAGACATGGAATCTATTTCATCAAAATCTATTCGCCAGCCTATACATACTAACGTCTGTAAAGATAAGCATTAAACCGTAGTTTTCACTTCTAAGTGGCGATTTTGTGTAGTGATTCAAATTCACATCTAAAATTGAATTTGACCAGAGCGCAAATCATCGGATAGTTATATCCCTTGTTGATCTTGCTGTATTTTGTTCATTTCAAGCTAAAAAGTCTATTTGTGATCAAGAAATACGATTATTTTCTTAAAATTGGTCCAGTTTATCTACCAAACAATCGTGGAACCAAAGTATGATCACATTTCAAGTGCAAACAGTGTACTGTTGGGCAGATCTGTTGAGTAGGATGTCCATCTGTAGCTATCAAACTTTATTTTTTACTCATTTCATTTTCAGGAAGAAATGCTTAAAAGGCACAGTCAAGAGCTATCCTGCTTAGAACAGAGACTTTCATTCAATAAAATGCATTCTCTTGGCCGAGAAGGGATTTTACGAAAGAGATATTTGACTGCACAGAGGTTAAGCACGATGTTGTTAACTTAAACCATCTTATTAGTTTGGAACCATGCATCCTTTGGCAATAGTGTACTGTTTATGTGGCCTGTATTATTTGTCTTCCACTAGCCTGCGTAGATACTCAGTTCCTTTCTTTTCAACGAAGTTTAGGAACCTCACTTCTCTTCAGGGAAGTAGTGGAGGCTGCACGCAGGCTATCTTCCACGGAATTGCGGGAAAAGCTTGATAATGGTGCTTCTCATTCGTTCTTCGCTCTTCACAACAAGGATCAGCTTTTCTCGTTATCAATCGCTGCAATCCCATGGCAGAGAAACAACACAGTGAATAAGAGTTCATTTTTTATCATAGATTAGGCCACATCAACAGCGCATTATTGCCTGTCATTTTACGATGATTCTGGATTCATCCACAAATCTGAATTACAATGGGGTAACATGGCAACAGTGGTGGAAAGAATATTTGTTCCGTAGTCCCAGATTTTATTGCGTGCAGTGTAGTTTATACTTCACCAAATACTAGAATTACTCTCAGAGAAGCTTCCTTGGATAACAAAATTGTAAACGAATAGAGGACACAGTGATCCATTCCTCTTTGTATTTTCAATCTTTGTCTTCTTTCCATCCTTCGTTCTTCCTTCTCTCCTGTTTCTTTCCATCCACATTCCTTCTATTTCTTCCTTCCTCCCCTCCTCATTCCCTTTCTTTTCCTTTGCATTGTGTTTTTCTCTCTTCCTCCCCGTTTTCTTCCTTCCAGACAAACAAGCTTCCTTCGGAGCTGCTTCGCGCCTTCACGCACTTTTGCAACCTCTGCATGACAACGAAAACCTAATACAGGGACCTACCTTATATAAACTGTCTAAATGGAACTTATCAAAGGAGCATAGCAAGACATAAACAGACTAAATCTGAACATTTATTTCAAAGAACTGAAGTTGATCATAACGCTGGAAAGGCATTTGTTATTTTTTTTTTCAAAATGTTCGAGAAAGGACTGAAAGTGGCGGTCAAACTTTGATCCAATTTTCAATTCTAAAGCAATGACAAGGTGCATGACTACTCCGATGAGAGGAAGGAATGGCAAATGGTGTATGAAATAGGCAAACGAATTTCAAAAGTAAATTTAATGTTCTAGCAAGGGTTTTTTTCGTGAAAGGCCGCAGCAGGGTTGATATGCCCTACCATGCCCACCTGTGGTATCATATTTTATGTTTCGACATCGTTTTTATAATTTATTTATGAGGATATAAGAAAGATTCCTTATCGGAATAATGGATGTCACGCCTTCTATGCTTTCAAGCGTTAGGGTGTCTTGCTTCCGTGAATTTTGATTTGATTGATTGCCCTCAAATTTGTGAAACCCATTCTTCAGAATCGTAAATCGTTTTTAATTATCGTGGACCTCGTCCACGGGGGTAACTTTAATAGGTGGGTGACGGTGTTGTGCCATTTGACGTCTGAAATCACACCCTAAAATTTATGAATTTTCGCGAAAACGATGCCCCAAAATTTACAGGCCATTGAAAATGTATACCTTAAAATTGTGACAACTATCCATCCAAAATTTTAACAAAGTAAGTGAGATGTGATCAAAATCAATACCGTAAAGAGTTATTTTTCTAAAATGGAGTACTTGTGATCTTACCAAAAATGATATCCCAAAATTTATTTTCTGCGCGAAAAAGGGTTCCCCAAAAAATAGCACATACCGTTCCAGCGTATATGGTAGTTACCCCCCCCCCCCCCGGGACCTCATCCTTTTTTACGACATTATCTGTTCTTGGACGTTTAGTTTAAATTTTTTGCATGTTTCTTCTGCCATTTTTTGAAACAGCAAACATATCTTTGGCTCATTAGGTGTAGATATTGGTTTCAAATTCTGAATAACATATGTTATTTGTTCAGAAGTCTAGATAGTTTGTATTTATATTGGATTTAAATGGACATAATAGCTGGATACTTTCATAAAAATGTATCGGGTGTGTCAGAAAAAACTTGGGGCGTTTGACAATTGTTATTAATTCAACGTACTGTGCAACTTTGTTTCTTTGAAAATTCATGAATATTAATTTATTTGGTCGAAGTTATACTTTCCGTTCCGTAACAACGAGTGATTTTAGTAATTAAGTAAGTAAAATCATGTTTCGCAAGATTTTAAAGAAAATAGGCCATTAATTAGATTCGTGTTCATGAAGGTGTGAACTTCAAAGCTATGACAAGCATTCTGTATGGAATAATTTTCGATTGAAACAATGCTTGCATTGTGTTAGAGAAGAAAAGAAAAGTTGTTGCTACTATTTTTATGCCAATATTTATGGCAACTTAAGTCACTCAAATTATTCAAGAACGATGCTTTCCACCAACATATCGATATCACGAAAGTGTGACTTGTGAAAAATTTAATCTTTCCTTCGTAACCTACAATCTTGGGCAAAATATATCTGAAGTGTCTGTGATCACAATAGCTCCTAGTTTGACCCTCCCTTCCCCCAATCCCCCAATTATCAATGTTGTCCTGTCGTAAGATTTCAATGAAAAGATTTCTCCTCACGTGAAGCCTGAAATCTTACATTGATAACAACATTGATCTTTGGCGGAAGGGGATGGAAAAGTCCAGCAGAAGTCCACTAATTTATGTCAAAGAATGTAGGCTTCGTCAAACGAGATCTGACTTTTCTTACAAAAAATATGGCTTGTTGAACAATCACAATTTTCTGCTCACCCGATACGTTCGTAGATCAACGTCCTACAGTAGAGCATAGGAAAAATCGTATGTAAAAAGGAATCAAATGGAAAGGTACCTAAACTAGCTGTGTCATTTCTTTGCCTCTTCCTGTGTTAGATGCATTATAGCAAGAAAATAATTTTGCGTCAAGGGCGCCTACCTTACTGAATTAGTTTAGTGGCAGTCCTCTTTTTGTGAGATAGAGCACAGCATTGCTGCACAGTACAATAGCAATTGTAAATATTTCGTCGCCAGAAAGTAAGGCAATTTAGGGTTCAACGACATCCGATTACACTGTGATGCATAATGTGCGCAAAGGTGGCGCTTGGCGAGGAGCGTATCACTCTCGAAAAACCTCTTGGCAAGAATTCTTTTGTTTTCGAGAAAAATCCTTAAAAGATCCTTGAAAACCCTATTGTTTCAAGAACTCTTGTGCGCTCTTTCGAAAGAGTGATGCAGCCCTCGGGGATTGGTTCTTTTCCGGAAACTAAGCAACGGCTTTCCATATATGATAGTTTTCTTTTGAATCAGCTAAGGCTGAGGCATCCTGCTGCATGTATAGACAGACCCATTTTTTAGGATGATGGAAATGGGACTACTCGCAATCGAAAGCGGAGTTTCCACGAATTTCTGGGAACTGGAGATGTCCACACTATTTAAGCTGGAAACAGCATACCCTGGTCTTGTACCTAGGTTAGGAGCAAAACAAACCTTGGGGATCTGGGAACAGAGCAGCAAGAGAACAGACAGAAAAAATAACTGAGAAGAAACGAACCTTATGGCCTTTCCTAGGAGGGCCTTGAAGCTCGGTTTCAGTTTAATTTTGAACTCGACCACATACAAAATGCTTTCAAAAAATAATATAATCAACATTGTCATCAACAATGATAACAATAACAGTAGGTGATAAAACAGATGACGAATTATGTAGTAAATGTTTTAAAATGACAAATTACATAGAAGGTTGCATCATAGACAAGTCAGTATGGTTGCATTGAAGAAGGAGCTTTTGGCTTCCACAGCAAGCAGCCTTCTTTGTAAAGTAGACGCTGCGTGGTAATAGACCTTTCAGCTATTCTGCAAAAGAGCCTGGATCGAGCGATATCTTTATGCAAATTTATACACGAGGTTCGACCTAGTGACGTTACAGCTTCGATCGCAATTGTGCACATTCGAAAATTCTACAAATTGTAATGAAATATCGTTCGATCCACATTCCACATTCGTTTTCAGAATAGCTGAAAGGTCTATTGCGTCATGTCCTTGGAGGACAGCGTTCCGCTGACCAGAGCCACTGGGGTCAAATGACGTCACTAATTGAATTCGTTCTTGTTCATGCTGCATGTTGGCCTAACGGGTTGTTTGCCGGACTTGAAGAAGTCGAACTTTGTTTCATCATGACTTCCATCGTGCCATTTTCCAACAAAGACCCTGAAAAATTATTCATTTGTCCGTACGACAAAGTGCATGTTGTAAGGGCCTGTCGGTTTAACCAGCATTTGAGGAAATGCAGGAAGGTAAGTGGTATCTCTCATTGCACACTTTCTTTTTTGTATTAGTAGTGTCGATCATCTGGACTTTTCCTGTCCGCTAAACAAAGTTTACATTCACAACAACCAAACCAATTTGCGTTCGCACTCAGATTCCAATACGCTGTTATACTTACAGATAACTGTTGTCTGCAGACAGAAATTAAACCTGCATTAAATTAAATGGATAAACAAGGAGCCGAAAGGCTTGAACACGGGTTTGAAAGTTTTGTAAAAAGTTGCCTACAACAACCCACAATGACAACAAATATGGAGATATTTGGATAAGGGATATCAGGTTGTAATGTTTCCATAATTGAAATCCAACTAATGTAATTCATGGTTCCATCTTGAAAATTTTAAACTGAAAGTTTGCTTACACCAGGCCCTCTTGACTTAAATCTAAATTACTTTTCCTTACCAAAAAAATTAAATAAATTTCAGATTAGAAATTTTCCAGATTAGATTCATGCTGGAAAGGAGGTAAGATTCATATTATTTGATGATTTGTGCCATATTTATCACAAAATTTGCTTTAAAGGCTGACATTGTTGTGATTCTGGCCTCCTGGCAATAAATCAAAGTAACCACAGTTGCAACTATTATGCAGGCATTTATACGCATTTCGTTCATAAACCAAAAGCTGTTATTTTATCACTATTGAAACATTAAATCACACACATAAATCACAAAATTACTGAAAAGATCACATAATTATGAAAATCACAGAAATCACAAAATCGCTGAAAAATTGCTTTAAAGTCACACACAATCATTCCTAGAAATATATCAACAAATTTGCACTCTTATGTGACTGAGCATGAGAAAAATGTACAGTAAATAGTCTCCTCTATTACCAATGTTGCAACTTTCCTTTCTGTGCAAAACATTTTGTGACAAAGAAATGTTTTCAAACAGAGTGGAAATGCTATGATTTTTCTACAGTTTGCTGCAAGAAATTTCAGACAAGAAATTTGCACTCCGAAATTTTCAGACATACCGAATACATAATGTCCCACAATTTTTGACATTTACATAATGTACTTCAAACAAATAAGTTTTCAACATGTAAAAGAATAGGGGGGGGGCTTATTTACTCTTAATTTATTCATGTTTTATTGATAGAAATGAACTCACCTCAGATTTGTTTATTGTTAAGAATCATGGAGGAACAGGATACAAGATCTGTGTATTTAATCATTCGCATCATATATTGGAAAAAGATTATGAGCACCATGTGTTAAATTGTCCAGATAAGGTAAGCACAAACTTGAACCTCATCTTTTTTTGTTGTGAATAACTTTAAGGGCGTATTCTTTTGGGCATCTTCTGAAAATCGTAGAGTTGGTAGAAGATAAAATCCCATTCTTTTGGTACCGTTCTACCAAAAAACGGTAGGCTTTGCAGACTTCAGATCGCTTTTTGTAAAAGCCCATTCTTTTGGTCATTCTGTTTTCAGTAGATTTCTGAGAGATTTTTGACGTATTCTTTTGGGCTTTTCTGTAAAGGGTAGAGATCCGAGGCTTTGGAAACCTTTGCTCCTGAGCTGGCAGACTTTTGAAAGATCGCAGAGAGCATTGTTTCGTGAATGAAAGTTTTCAAAAACATTCGAAAAAAACAATGACACTTCGCAGATTCTTTTCTCTTGCAATTGCCATAACGAAAGTACATTGCAACACAATGGTTTCAATTCACTCGGTCGAACAACAACATTCAAATTCTCATTTTTCAGCATTCCATTCCCATTCTTTTGGCATTTTTCTCTGCCAAGTTTGCCAACCCTACCATTTTCAGAATTCGTAATTCTTTTGGCATTTTTCTCTGCGAAGTCTACCAACTCTACCGTTTTCAGAATTCCCATTCTTTTGGTAACTGAGATTTTTCTCTGCAAAGCCTACCGTTTTCAGAAGACTTCGCAGACTTCAGATGCCCAAAAGAATACGCCCTAAATCTTGTCAGAGTGAGAATTGTTCTTTCCAGAGTCTCCTTGTGAAAAATGAGACCAATTAAGACAATTTTTTGTGTGAAAAGCTAGGGGGTACTCTAGAATTTTCATTACAGGGAAGGAAGGGTCTGTGCTACTGTTTCTTTGCTGGACCCCAAAAATTTGAGTCTAATGTTTTGGAAACCCAAATATTGTTAGTTATTTCCAGGGCCCCTTTGCAGAGCAACATTTATTGAATGGGCCACTGTTACAAATCGCAGTAAACTGCACAAATTTTCCTTTCTTTAGATTTGTGTACCCCAAAACATTGAATTTTTTCTTATGTTGCTATCCACAGACCCTAAATATTGATTTAACATAAGATCACGGACCCAGATATTGGCAAGAACCCCCTTGGAGAAAAATCTTACTGCTGCACTTGCTGCCAGTCTCTGAAATAAACTTCTGTGTATTGTGCATACTATGTTTAGAGATTTTTTATGACTGACTACGTTCTTTACTTTTCTTTACAGCATGTCATAGAACAAGATGAAGAGAAAGGTACATACTTATGAAATAGAAACATTCCTGTTCTTATTAGGATAAAATTCAGCAAGTACTGTATATACAGTAGTTTAACTGTTCTGTCATTCTTCAAGTCACAAGCTCGCTTCATTTACAGCTCTTATTCCCCTCAAAGCTCCCCTTGAAAGTGCCCTAAAGTGAACATTTTTACTACAAATGAATAGCATTTGTGTTGAATGATAAAAGGTCATTTGATATATCTCTTTTGTTTTAAAGGGGGCTGGATAAGAAATAGCCGATTAGTAGACCCCTTATTGATTACAAAGTCCAACTTTGTAATCTAAGAGGGGACTTGATGTCAGTAAGAGAGAAAGTCAGTCATGCTCGTTAATGCGATTGATTAAACATTTATTTGTGCTATTTAGCACTGAAATAAAGAAAGTGCACAGAAAGCACATATAACACAGAAGCTTCCTGCCATCCTATAGCAAAATTTGACATCCGCTCATTTAATGTTCAACACCATAAGATTGACATATGGCTATGATGTTTTCACTGATAGAAAAATAACTTTAGCCTGACTTGGCATGATTTCGACCTAATTAGCAACTTAATTACATCTAAACACATTGAAAATTGAGCGATCTCTCTCATTAGTGTTTCTTTTGGCAAGGTTTTCGTTAGCATGAGAGCTGAGAGCGCATCTGTCTATTTTCAAACAATAAATTGATTTATGCATGACTTCATTCTAAAGCTATAAAGGGCACAGAAACTTTCGCTGGCCAGGATGGGAAAAATTGACATCATTTGCAAAATTTCTGATTGTCAATCATAGCTGAAGATGGAGTTTGTAATCATCCAAAAGGATCTTATTTTTGAAAGAAGAAAGGGTCTATGAAACAACAAGTGAAAGCTTGCTACAGCCACTTGAGTAATTATCTTTAATCATCCTAATCCGCTATTCAAACAGTGTGAAACGCACCTCAACAAAGGCTGCATAAATTACTGTAAGTTCTAGAGATCTGGAACTCACTGTAGCAAGCTTTTGCTCATTGTTTGGTAGACCCTTTCTTCTTTTGAATAATGGGTGTAGACATGGGCTAGATGAGAAACTGTTGGGGAAATGTTGATTGGACTGTTTTCTGATATAGAGATTAGGCTTTGTACTGTGTTCTGAAAAAGCATGATCCATATGTTGTGGGATTGCTGCGATATGAATGGATTTCCAACTATATAGTATTTTTGTTGATCTTTCACCCTAAGATCAGCCTGTATCTATGTAGATAACGATCTTATCTTTTGAATTTAGATAATTACAAAGGACTTTCCCTTTCAAAATGTGATATTTCATGCAAAAACAGTGGATCCTTTAAAGGGGCAGGGTCATGTAATGTAAACAAACTTCTTTCGAAATGACGCTTTTGCAGTATATTTGATAGGCCATATCACAGAGATCTTCAACTATATTTCTCAAAATGACGATGCTATTTTGAAGACAGACCTTGAGCTTTGTAGAGAAACAAACGAAACACTTAAATGTTGTACAATTGCAGAGATATTGGTTGATTTTTGGAGGTAACTTTCTAGTGGATTCACCCCATCCAGCAAAATCTGCGCAGAACACAATGGCCACGTGTGGGAAGCAATATAGATTATAGAGATAACAGCTTTGTTTACGGTTACGTGACCCACCGCCTTTAGGTTAGCCATTTATTTTGAGTATCAGCTGATAATGTCATTTTGTTGGCAAATCACTTGAAGCTCCAAGCATCATTCTATCAATGACTGTTAAAATTTCCTATCATAGCACAAGGAATACAGAAGCACAATTTGCCCCCAGTTGACTTCAATCCAGTATGGAACAAGCCGCCATCAACTGAAAATTGGGATGATGGTAAATTTTAAATTGAACTCAGTCTTGAAAACCTAGTTGAGTAGCTAATGGTTAATTCCATATAAATTCAGATCTGTTCAAAAATCTACATGCTCTCAATCAGGGATAACTAACTTCTATATATACCAGTTCATGATGTGCCATTTTTTGGGTGCTGTTTTTAAGGAGAAAATAGATTTTAGGGTGACAAATGGACATAATTTAGGGTATAATTCCTGTAAAATATCTCTTTCAGCCATTAGAGTTGATCAAATTTCTTATAGCAGTACTTGGTTAAGAATTCTGGATTTTTGCCAAAATTTTAGGGTATTCATTTGAATGGCCCTTAAATTTTGGGGAATGGTTTTCACAAAAAATCTATAAATTTTGAGGTGTGATTTCAGATGTCAAAATACCACAGCCCCTCCCCTGTAAGCTGGCTATTGAAGTTACCCCCATGTGCTTGAGTTAACAGAGGGGAATGAGATTATATAATTTGAAAAATATAGCAAATTTTCAAGTTAACAGGTTATTGAAACACGGAATGTGAATCATTTGAATTTCTTTCAGAATTTGCAGAGCATCAGCAGCAACAACTTGAGCAAGAAATGCAAGCATTGGAAGTAGAAGAGGAGGTAGAGGATGAAGTTTTTGGACCAGGGATCACTACACTTATCCCAGAACGACCACCAAACTGGGACAGGTATTTAATACCCTAACGTCTTTAATAGGAAGCAAAATTATTGACTGCCATTAATTCACTTGTTTGATTTCTTTGCAGAAGAAGGTTATCGGAATTACAGTAGTTTGGTTCCCTTTGAATTTTACCAATGTTACTTTCAGCTATCTTAAAAGGAATCTGAAACAAACTATATTTAGATACGTTTTGTAGAAGTTTTGAATTTGCACAGTAGTGATAGAAGCTCCAGTATCACTCACTCAAACCTTTCATTGTTGTCATATTTCTTGATCTAGAATGACACCATCACAAAAAAAGAATTACAAACGTAAATATCAAAAGCAACAACAAAAGCTGAAGGAGAGTGGTTTGACTGCTGCTGATTTTCAAAGGTGAGTTAACATTCCTTTTCAAAGTGGCCAAGAAGCCCCCTATGTTACAAGCCCCTTACTTCTAAGCCAAAATTCTAGATAACAGGTCCTCACTTTTACCTCACCTCCTCACTTACATCAGACACCAGAAGTTACCAAAGATTTCCCATCAATTTAGCTCAATGACTGGCATGTTAATGTCGATATTGTTTTGGATAAAAACTGTGTTAAATTTGTGTATTTGACTGTAAGAGTGTATGTTGATTCTGCAAAATATGTGACAAAAGAACCAAGAGCTATCATTTATACCTTTGTCATTTGAATTTGGAGAAACCCCCTTCCCCTATAAGTCCCCTCTCTTCTAAACCCCCATGTAGTATGTGAAAATGAATAAGCCCCCAGGGGCTTAATAGAGCTCTACAGCAGGTATGCATAACGGTAAATGATTGTAACTCGATTGGCTTAAATTCTTATGGAAGAACTTTTCACCCAAAAGGAGATACTGGTCGAGAATTCTGGTAGCGCATACTTTTTGTTTACTGCAGCACACTTGATATCTTGTCGAAAGTTTCCTTTCACTTGCCTTTTCCTGGAATCAGTACTGGAAACCGGGTGTGCCAAAAACTATTCACTTTTGACACGCCATGATAAATTGTATGCAAATCAATTTTGAAGACTTTTGACTTAATATTTTGCCAAAACCCCGAATCAGATTTCTTGGATTTTGAAAAATTTTAATCCTCCAGCTTCTTTTCGCTATAACCGAGATCAACCTTAACAAACGAGAACATTTCGTTTGAAACAAGAAAAATCGTTATGAGATGAGCACCCTCTAAAGCGCCCTAGATTAGATAAGCACTGCTTTTTGTAAGGTGTACTTATCCATAATTATTTAGTTTTAGCTGATTTGTGAATAAATATCATCATCTTGCTAAATCTGGTCCACACTACTGTATGGTGCTGAAGATGGAAATTAGGGTGTTATAGATATCACAGGGACGTAAGAAGCATCTGAAACTTGGAGGTGCACGACACTTCGAGGGCACTTTTTTCTTAAGAAAAAGGGGGCACTTTCTAAAAATGAAAAGGGCACTTCTTATTTCATTGCAAAATCTTGGGGGGGGGCAGTGTGCCCCCAGTGCCCCCCGGCTCCTACGTCTATGAGATGTCATTGAACAGGCAAAATATCAAATCAAGAAGTGCTGAGAAGAACCAGTACCAACAGGCAGCAAATGAAAACCATACAACAACGAGCATGACATTTTTTGGACATCTGACCAGAAGATGCAACATACGCAGGTTTTGATAGAGGGAAAGATTAACGGAATGGAAGAAAGAGAAAGGCCAGGAACATCATGAGTCAATAACATGATCAAATGCACTCAGCTCAATTATCCTGATGTTATAAGAGCTGCACAGGATAGACATGGATGGAAGGCCGTGTCATCCAACCCACGCCTTGTGGATGGAACAAAGAAGAAGAACCGAGTTACTAAAAGCACCGAAAACCAGAAAAACATTCATCAGATTTTTTAATGGTGCGAGATGAATGGATGAATAGAAAACTATTTCATGGTAATTCGGGGACTTAGAAATCGATTTATTGTATTTCGTTGCACGCACGAGCCTTTGCCGACGGGGCTACCGTGTATAAAGAATATAAAATGAAAATGAAAAATGTTAAATGAGCATTAGTAACTCAGTGTTAGAAGAAAGGTAGCATTACTTTTAATCATACAAAGAAACATGTGTTTCTGTTTGTAATTTCATTAAATTTATAGTTTGGTGCAGGTGAGTACATGCAAGTCAAGTTGAGAGGTATTCTGTTTCTCTGCAGGTCCAAAAACCCAGAGGATTGGACCGAAGAAGAACGTGATGCGAAAATGAAACTGATTCTGACTCATTATCCTCCACCCACTGGGAAAATCAATGGTAAGTGAAACAATAAAGGCTTACATAGGCAATTCGAATTTATAATTGACGTGGAAATTCATTTCAATGAGGTACAGGGAACCGATGCAGGCTGTAATGGAACCAGTGAAAATGTTGCAACGGATGCAAAAACCACCAGCAAACTTTCAATGCAAAAAAATGAAGGCTTTCATGTACACTCAAGAAACTTTAAGTTCTATTAACTTGTTCAAGTCCAAGTTCCGTAAAAGCAAACAGAAAAAACAAAGAACTTTCTGTTTAATATGTTGTTGGTCAGGTACAATTGTGGAGCCATGGCAGAGGAATCGGGATCTGAACTCGCATTTTACCGAAGACGTTCAGCTAGACTGCGTATGCAATGATTTTGGTTTCCGTGGAGGGGGTAACCAAGATCAAATATTCTTGACATGTAAGCTGTTTATCTGATGATTTTCTGACCAACTATCTGATATGAAAGTAAGTTAATGGGCGTTGCCTGCGTTGCTGAAGAGTTTGAAGGACGTAGCCTCATAGTATAGTCTAACCATTGGTTAGAATGAAAAGACTTCGGCTACCCCGGGTGACGGGTATTTACCATAAATTAAAGGTACTGGATGTGCCAATTTTCGGGGTGCCTTTTTTCGGGCAGAAAATAAACTTTGGGTATCATTTTTGATAAAATTACGAATAGACATAAATTTTCGGGTGTCAGTTTAGAAAATTAAGTCGTTAGAGTATTGATTTTGATCAACGTTCACATACGTCGTTTAAATTTTGGATTGTTGTCATAATTCAGGGTATATATTTTCAATGGCCTGTAAATCTTGGGTATCGTTTTCGCAAAAACTTATGAATTTAGGGTGTAATTACAGGCGTCAAAATGGCACACCCCTTTCACCCGCCTATTGAATTAACTCCCCCCTGAGAGAGTCGAGTCATATTTTTATGCTTCTTTTTACGAGAAGCTCGATTAAATGGAGTTGGAGCTTCTAGCACCACTGTGCATATCCATAACTAGATATAGAAATTTCGTTCGATTCAAAGTCTTTGTAGAAAAGCTAAAAGGTGTGTTCTGAACTTCATTTCAGCATTGTTCACTGACTACAAATCTGTGCTAAATCAGTTTTGCCAGAAGAATAAAATCAATCCTCCAAAATACTCTGAGGCTCCTGGTGGCTTTGGTGGCTTTGCTTGCGAAGTTATTGTGAAGGGTGAGACGTATACCAGTCTTGGGATGCAGAAGACCAAAAAGGATGCACATCACAGTGCTGCCAAATGGGCACTGTTGGCATTAGATGTCCCTGAAGGTAACTTTTACTTTACTTTTCATGATCTTTGTCAAAATATCAAATGTCAGCATTGACCATTTTGGCAATTAGAAAGGGAGACGGGGGAAAGTAATGTCGATTCCTGGTAAATATCGATATCTGATAAATGTCGATTCCTGCTAGTTTTTAATTCATGGTTGAAACTATGAAGCCTGAAAGTATCAAATCTTGTTAAATAAAACGAAGGTAGCCCGACGGATGTCGCATGATTCATATGCCTCTTAGCGAAGAACAAACCTCACCTCCAACAGCTTTGGTGGAAAAGAGGAAGGTATTCGTCATTTCCTTAAAGTAATTCGTCATTTCCGTCAAAGTGGTCTCTGGACGAAAACCGATGTAAAAATTGAAATGGTGTGAATCCTAAATTGATAGAGGAAAACGATACAATCATCAAGAAAATCGTAAGTTCATGAAGGGTTGCTAATATTTCAATTAACTGAAATGTTTAGATTTTGTGGTTTACTACTTAGTAATTTGTAATCTTAAAAAAATCGAGATACCAACGAGTGTAAATGAACAAGTATACCTGAAGTTGCTTGCAAGCCATTGAAATGAAAGAGAGATGACTTATTCAATCGAACGACGTTGTTTTTGATTACAAAGTCCAACTTTGTAATCTAAGAGGGAACTCGAAAAAAGAAAATAAGTAAGAAAGAAAATAAGTCAGTCACGTTCGTTAATGCAATTGAAAACATCATAGCCATATGTCAATCTTATGGTATCAAATCTACATGAAATAAGCCGACGTCAAATTTGCCATAGGATCGCAGGAAATTTCTGTGTCGTATGCGCTTTCTGTGCGCTTTCTTTATTTCAGTGCTAATTAGCACAAATGAATGGTTAATCACTGATAGAAAAACAACTGTAGCCTGAATTGTCGCGATTTCGACCAAATTAGCAACTTAATTACGTCTAAAGCACGTTAAAAATTGAGCAAACTCTCTCATCAGTGTTTCTTTTGGCAAGGTCTTCGTTAGCATGAGAGCTGAGAGCGTATGTATCTATTTTCGAACATTATATTAATTTATGCGTGACTTCATTCTAAAACTTTGAAGGGCACAGAAACTTTCGCTGGCCAGGATGCAAGAGATTGACATCATGGATCATTTGCAGCCTGCAGGCTTCGATAAACAATACTTATTCTTCACCTATGCAAATTAATTTGGCAGATAAACTCGCAGAAAATGCAAAGTTCCCGATTGCTCAATCATAGCTGAAGACGGACCTTGTAATCATCCAACAGGATCTTATGTTTATTTTTTTGATGGATTTGATTCATATGCTTTGTATCAGATAATTAGACGCATGCCCAACCAATGCAGAGCCACAAGAAATAATGTAGTACATTTTATATACCGTTTGCCCCAAAAATACTCCTGTTTGAAAAGTCACAAAAATTTTATTACATAGCTGATCTTCAAATTTCGTTTGTTAACTAGTGAATCTAAGGCCCCGTTTACACGGGATCGGATCCAAATGGATCCGTACCCAAAGTGTAACGGATAGGCCTTGCGTTTACACCGGACTCGAGGGATCCGAACCCATTTGGATCTGCTATCCGTACCCAAACGGGATCACTTTCGAAGGTGATCCCGTTTGGATCCGATCCCAAAAGGGTCTCGTGTAAATGGGTGGGATCGGATCCAAACTGGTACGGATAGGAAGTGACACGATTAAACTGAAAATCCTTTGCTGAAATTTCAAAGAGGGGAATCAGAGATGAGACAGAGTCTATTAGAGTGAAAAATTTCAATGGATCTGATTAAGATAGGAGAAAAGGTTTACTAGAGCGCTGCTGAGAATCCATAAAATCCAAATGGATCCGATCCCATGTAAACGCGAACAGTTCTGGATCCGAACCCGTGTAAACGCCGCTCAAAAAGTGGATCGGATCCAAATGGATCCGATCCCATCTGGATCCGATCCCGTGTAAACGGGGCCTTAGAGTGGCCTGATTTTGAAGGAATTGCAAAAAAGCATTGATGATAACCAAGGCAAGGTAAATGATGTAGCTTCAAAGAGTATAGCGCAGAAAAGCTTTTCCAACTAGTCATTGGAAACCCTTTCAGTTATGAAAACAAGCACTTTATTACCTTTACATATGTTTGGATCATTGGCAAAAGAGATCAAACAGATATTTTATGATTGGTTGCACAGTCGAATTTTGGTGATTTTTAAAAGGGAACACTTATTTGGGACACCTATTAACTTAAATTCATTTGCTCCACGTAGAAAACCAGTCAACGAACACCTTAAGGCCAAGACCTGTGAGGACAGCTCAGGACATGGCACAATTCCGCGCAGCTCACGAAGTTGGCTTGTTGCACCAGGCGGGACAGTTACCTACAGGGGCTGCAAGGCCAGTTCCACAAGCAGCTATTAGACCAAGTCAAGGTGTTATGAAGCCAGCACAGCCGCAGCTAGTACAACCTCAAGCCCCTCGACCGCAGCCTCCTCGACAAGTTGCTCCTGCAGCCATGCCAGATCTTTTACCACCTGCTGCATTCACTGCAAGAGCAAACGTGAGTCCTATTGTAATATCAAATTTTGTTTTTTCTTTAATTATTAAAAACAAAAACATCGTTTAAAAAGACAATGATATTAATAAACTACGTGCAATCCATTGCGTGAAAGCAATTTTTGCGAGTTCCCAATATGTATGGGCCTTGCAATTCATTTTGAACTATTCCAACCAACCATAGTCGTAAAAGAGCGGTAGTCAGGAAGCAAACAACTCCGCCATTGTCTTTTGTGGCTTTACGTTGAAAGAGCAACATCAACATCCCAAAAGTGGATGCTCTTGCACCTTCGGAGGCCCAGAAGCTCGAACAAGTCTAACAAAAATCAGCCAAGAGAGCTTATTTACAACTGCATCTTATTTTATTGTTGTAGTTATTGTTGTTGATTATATCATGGTAGCTAGACTCCGCAGTTATGGTTTAGTGTATATGCCGCTGCGGAGGAAAATTTATTTGTTTCTGTGGAGAGGGTTTGAAGTTTTTTAAATTGGAAGAAGTCGTTCCTCTTCTCTCTTCAGCCACCTCGTACGCTAACTCCTTCGTAGAGGCAAATAGTTTCATCTTCCGCAAAAGAATAAAGCGATAATAGACCTTTTAGCTATTCTGAAAAAGAATCTCAATCGAACGACACTTTGCTACATTTTGTAGAATTTTCGAATATGCACAATAGTTATAGAAGCTCTAACGCCACTCGATCGAATCTCGTGTATAAACTGTATAAAAATAACGCTCGATCCAGACTCTTTTGCTGAACAGCTAAAAGGTCTATGAAGCACAACTGCTGTGTCTAACCACCCATGATTTGATTGATTGATTGATTGATTGATTGATTGATTGATTGATTGATTTGGTCGCCTTTTCTTTGCAGCCGGAAAATGATGGTTGGACTACTGTCCCACAAAGATCAGGTTTGTATTTATTTAAGCTTGTTGATGTTTTAGTTAAGCCTAGGGGTATCCCAGGAAGCATACGGATTTCGTTGGCTCAAGCGATGTGCATTTAGTTTTAAAGGTGATCTGAAGCGAAAATTTTTATCTATTCAAATTAATGCACTGCCGAAGGATACGGACCCCTGTTTAAATTTCTTTGATATCTTACTTCGTTTTCAAGTTATCCATTGATATTAAGTTTCAGTTGATGACGTCATTTTGTTTGCAAATTGCTAGGATGATATACTGAAAGATAGCTGTATCTAACCTTCGAAAGGTTACAGTTGTCGGAGACATCTAATTTGAGCTGAATAAATGTATTAGGAATTGTCTCATGGACTGACTTGATGTTTAGAAAGGCACGTCAATTTATGAAAACTTCTTGGAGTCAATCTCCCTTTGGATACATAGTCAGCATCGCACATTTTCTTTGCTTTTTGCCAACAAAATGACGCTATCAGCCAATCATACAAAATAGTGCATAATTCGAAAATGAAACAAGATATCACAAAATCATAAACGACATTCTTTATCATTCAAAAATGCTATGCATTTGCACCAATAAAAATTTTCGCTTCAGATCACCTTTAATCAATGGCTAAAAACTCTCAAAATGTTTCACGATAGGTAACTTGAACATAGGAACCCCGTTTGGTGGTATTGGTGCTATACGAGTAGAAATATCAATTTTGAAAGCTCAATTTTTGCTGTGACCTTCAAACTAGAGCTCTTGCGTTTGTGCCTAAGCACATTCATGAAGCAAATCTACTTGAAATCTCCGTACACAAGAACCTACTTTTTTCAAAGCCAGGCTGGAAAACTTTCTTAGTTCACAGGCACTAAGACTAATTTCAAGGTATAGAAGTTCTTATATGAAGGGTGCCTCATGTAAGCCCTTTCTGCGTCTTACAAAGATTTTCAGCCCTATTAGTTTTGGAAGTTTCTTGTGGACCTAGGAGGAAATCAAATAAAAGCCAACTGGGACCAAAATGGACTTGATAACAACAATCAAAGATCTACTTTGCTATCCCTGCAATAAGAGCCCATGTTTAATCAAATTGAAACAAGTTCTTAATTACAAGGTACATAATTTATGAAAAACAGCCTCTGGATTCTTATTTTGGTAGGTTCTTATGTGCGGGGATTTATTGTAATAAATCAACATTTTACAATTTTTGCGAATTTTGAAGTTCATCATCTAACTGCTGTATTGCTAATTGGCTAAGGGTTGCGTTACCCAATTCAAATCATGTGGCCATACTCTTAGTAAGATTTAGTATTAAGGCTAATTTCCAGTCAGTGGAATTTTCCGAGCGGGCGGAAATTCTTTTGTTTACGAGAGAAAATGTCGCTCTGAAATTGAATAGATTGTTACGGTTGAGCAACATTTTATTGTCTAAACTTCCGCCCGCCCGGAAAATTTAGCTGACTGGAAATTAGCCTTTATGCTACTTTTTGGACTCATGGCACAACGTTGCTAGGCACGAAATATGTCAGAGAAATCAGAAGATGTTTTATCAAGAGATTGTTCACATGAATTGAAGTGGGTGTAAACAAACCTTAACCAATTTTGTCTATCCTACTTGCTCGCAACAAACTTCTCTCGACATTTTACGCGCGACGTTTGTCATGTCGCAACTCCTGTCGCCAAGCGGAAAACGATCTTAAAGTTCTTAATGTGACCAATGACTTTTGCTATCGCTTTGCTTTCAGCAAGCAGAGGCGGAAGAGGAAGAGGTCGTGGTACTGCACTTGCCTTGCACTAAAGACGAAAAAGAAACAGTGAAGGTGACCTTAGAATTTACGTGCTTGGGAGACCTTATCACTGGTATTTGTAAAATTCTGGCCTAACTCGTCTGTGGTCATTATGCTAAACAAAGCAATCAATATACAGGGCATCTTACAAACGCAACCCTTAGGTTTAACAGACTAAATAATAAACGTAAAAAGCTGGAGCATTTTCCCTTGCCCAGCATGTATATCAAAGGGGCTGCGTCTCCATATTTTTGTCGAAACGTTGATCTTCCAATTTTTCAAAAGATATTGTCTCATATACTGTCCCTTTCCATTGGTATGCAGTTTAGAAACACGGATGGGATCAGCTGTATTTTAATTGAAATTTTAGTTGCATGACTCATTTAGATGCGTCATAGAAACAAACTGTATACCCCAACTGTCTTTATTTTGAAAACAGGATAGCTGGCGTTTTCAGATAGCATGCGTGAATTTGTTGAAATTTTATTGTTTAATGAAAGATTTGGAATAAGTTGGGTTGCGTTTTGTTTTGAAACACCCTGCATAATCCAGCGTTAGCACAAAAGATTTTTGGAAGTTTTTAAGTCCTTTTCAGATGTTGGAATCAAATGAAAATGCAATGGATGCTAGAAGATGGACTTCAACTGCATCCCACGCCGGACGAGCAGAAAATTCTGAAACCATAATTCTTTTTTAAATCCTTTTACTTTTAAATATTGTTTTTCATTCATCTTTCAAGGCAGCTTTCGTAGACCAAATGATAGACTGAAAAATTAGAGCATTTCCCTCGCCCAGGTTTCATATCAAAGGGGCCGCGTCTCCATATTTTTGTCGAAACGTTGATTTTCCAATTTTTCAAGAGATGTTGTCTCATATGCTGTTTGTCTCGTTTTTCAAGATCAAAGCAGGTTTTGAATGTAAATATTTATGCTTCGCAAACTGTTTGTTGGGTCTGGCGAAGCCATCAAGCTAGGTAGGCAGGCAGGTAGGTAGGTAAGATTCGCCACTGAATAAAAAAATGTACAATGGTAAAAAAGAAGAATGAATAGATACTAGATACATGATAAATAGATAGATAAAGTATTTACAATTTACATGGTAAATTTGTTGAGTACCAAGTTAAAAAACCCCTAATTGAAGTGGTCGGGATAGCATTAAAAGATGGGGCTGACTTTATTTCCATTATGGTACCCATTGAGGTGGCTGCAAACATAACGAACATTATAATTTATGTGCTTTTGGATAAAGCATAATTTAGTAAGGCCAAATCATGTGTGTGAGAGAGGATGTGCAGTTTTAGGAGAGCACATCGTCATTGTCATTGAGAGCACGTCTTTTTCCGCTCTTTGTATATTTTGGAAAAAATTGCCCATGATCTTTTGTTTAAACTAGTTGATAGTATTCGAGAAAACAATGGACACGCGCATAAACAATGTTGTTTCCATATTTGTTTACACTTTCAAGTCATATCTGCAAGCTGAAACTTATCCCCGTTTTTCGTATATCTGAAATTGTATGTCTATCTTTTCGGCTGTCATAAAATATGAATAAAAATTGACAGTTTTTCTGTTGGGAGTGTTTCTTTCAGAAAACTGAGCAACAAAACTTAGGTGGTAGTCTTTCAATATTCTCTGAGTTTACGTTTCCTACCTTCAGGTTATATCCTGTTGATTTCGTTGCCCAGTGCTCTCAGATCAAGATAAATCAAACATATGACTTGCATGGTCCGTCCCCTACTCGTCGTTGGTGACCGGAGATTAGTATTTATGTGTATGTTGCCTAGATCTGCAAAACTAATCCCATTATGATCATTTATGACTGTAAAATTAGCTAGGTAGGTTATTTTTCACATTAAAAGATGTGATTTAGATTATGTTTATGTAGACTTCGTGAGCAGACATAGATACGTGCGTTAAGGAGATCGCAAATATTCAGAATGTATTCAAACCATATGCGCATGCACATGGAGTCATACAGCAGTAATCATAATAATAATAACTAATAACCACTACAATGCTCCCCTTTTTAAATTTTATCGACACGTCCATGTAGTTCTCAAAGTTCTGAGCTGTTCAAACTTTCAAGTTCGATGGTACAGCAAATCCAAATCTGGCAACTGGAATCTTTGATCTCTGGGATCTCCTTGGTCTAACATCATCGACTTGATTCTTTTCCTGGTCCTTCTTTTCTGTCCTATTTTCATCGTCACTGATATCTTCCTCTTCACTGTCGTTACTTTCTGATGTTGGGATTCTCTTGAAATGGGAGACATTTCTCGTAATTATATGTCGTTGATTTTTCGCGACTATCTTCGTTCCCTTTCGCTCATGGACAATGAATTTTTCTGGACTGAACTTTGGTGTTATCTTATTTGTTCTCTTTTGTAAACAAATAACTGTATCCCCTTCTTTTATCCCTGATTCTTTTGCATTATGTTTCTTATCATAATATTCTTTGTTTTGCGCTTTCTTTTTATTGATGTTTTCCTTTGCTTGTTTATGCTTATTTAGTACCTTCTTTGCTGGTAACTCAGGGAGTTGTCCTCTGATCGTTCTGTTGAATAAAAGTTCACATGGAGGCACTTTAGTAGTTACATGCGGAGTTGTTCGGTATGTTAGCAAGAATCTTTGAAGTTCTTGTTTCCAGTTCTTTCCTTCTAACTGTGCTGTTTGTAACACTTTACCGATTGGCTTCATTAAGCTTTCAACGTTTGAATTTCCTTGAGGCCAGAGTGGTGTACTTGGTTTCCACTCCATACCTAAAGCTTGAGTGTATCTCTCGAATTCAGTACCATTAAATGGAGGTCCATTATCTGTCTTTAGCTTGACTGGAATACCATGTGTTGCAAATATTCGATCTAATTTGGGAATAACAGCCGGTGCAGCTGTAGAGTTTACGATTTCGATCTCTGGAAATTTCGAATAAAGGTCAGTTACCACCAATAGATATTGCTGTGTATTTGTAATTGGTCCATGAAAGTCAATGGCTACTGTGTGCCACGGGATGTCTACTGTTGGAGTTATTTGCATTGGTTCTGGTGAATTAGCATTTCCAACGGCTTGACAAGCGACACAATTCTCGACAATTTCGCGAACCTTTTCATCTAGTTTTGGAAACCAGATTTTTTCTCTGATTAGACTTTTTGTCTTTTCTATTCCCTGGTGTCCTACATGACCTAGCTTTGTTGCTCTATTTTGAAGACTTTTAGGAATTACCATTCTACATCCTTTCATGATAATATCTTTGGTATTATTTACGGTTAGTTCATCTGCGCATCTCTTGTATGGCTGAAGCTCTACATCCTTTGTATCCCAAATTCCTGATTCGACAGCTTTCCTAACTTTCTGTGACACTTGGTCTTTAAGTGTGGCGTCTTTGACTTCTTCAAGAGTCATCGTCTTTGGAACTGTATGTTCTATTATATAGTTCACATATTCTTCGGCTATTTGTTCTTCCTTACTTTCAACCTGAGTCTTGTTGATCGGATGTCGACTTAAATAGTCAGCTTCGTTTTGCGATCCTTTCTTATATATGACACGAAAGTTATAGGGTTGAAGTCTTAATACCCATCGTTCTACACGTGCAGGTGGCTTGGATCGTGGATTATTGAAGATAGACTCTAACGCCTTATGGTCTGTGATGACATCAAATTCTTTGCCTAGGAGAAATAAGCGAAAATGTTCTATCCCCCAGACTAAAGCAAGGCCTTCTATATCGGTTTGTGAATATCTGCTCTCAACTGGAGTAAGTGCTCTACTTGCATATGAAACAATTTTATACTGTGTCCCATTTCTCTCTCTCTGAGCTAAAATAGCTCCAACAGCATGTTGTGATCCATCGACAATTAACACACTGTGTTTCTCTGTGTCAAAGTATGCCATTACTGGTGATTGGGTAAGTTTCTTTTTGAGCTGATTAAATGCTCTTTGTTCTATTATGGTCCATTTGAACGTACTGTTCTTCTTTGTTAGCTCTCTGAGTGGCAGTGTTAAGGTAGCATAATTAGGTATGTAGTCACTACAAGTGTTCGTCATTCCCAGGAAACTGCGTACCTCGGATGCATTCTGTGGCGGTGCAGTGTCTAGCAGATGTTTGACTCTCTCTGGGTCAGGTCTGGTACCCTTTTCCGTAAAAATTAGGCCATAAAATTTGATTTCTTGTTGAAGAAACTTGCATTTTTCCCCTTTTGCCTTGATATTTAGATCTGATAAGCGTTTTAAACAAGCTTCTAATGCGATGTCGTGTTCTTTTCGGTCATTTCCAAAAATGATAATATCGTCTGCGATATTCTTTACACCCGGAATGTCACTCAAATTTCTTTGCAGAATGTTTTGGAATACTTCTGCTGCACTGGAGGTACCGTAGTTAAGTCTTTTGTACTGGTAGATTCCTTCGTGCGTAGAGAACGTAGTGATAAAACGGCTTTCAGGCTCCAATTCAACTTGGTGATATGCCTGTTTTAAATCAATCTTGGAAAAGTACTTTGCACCATTTACTGCGGCTTTAAAGTCATTTAAAGTCGGCATAATGTGTCTTTCTCGTTTGATTGCGTTATTTGCTTCGCGCATATCCACACAAATACGTGTTCCCCCATCTTTCTTAGGAATACACACGATTGGTGAAACCCAGGGCGTCGGCTGATCAACAACCTTTTCTATGATGTCCTGTTCAGTAAGTTTCTTTAGCTCTTTTGATACAGCTTTTCTCATATGGTAGGGTATGCGTCTTTGTGGTTGCACTACTGGATTCACATCATCTTTTATGTGCAATTTTACCCTTTGACCTTTTAATTTTCCCTCTCCTTCGAAAACATTTCGATATTTATTCAAAAGTCGTTGAATATTGCTGTCTGTGCTGGAAGGGAGGTTTGTTTTCTTTTCTGTGGCTTCTTTGGGATCATTTGTTCCACTATTTGAATCAGATGTTTGCGTTTCATTGATTTTGTTTACCAACTGAATTAGCTTCAGTTCGTGGGCGGTTTTTCCACTTAGCAAATTACCCCCAGATCCATCGACCACATAAAATTGCGAAACTGTGTAACGTGATTTTGATTCAATCATGGCACTAAAACAACCTTTTAATTGAAGTGGTGTAGCAGATCCATAGGCAAATATTTTTGTCTTAGCTGGCTCTAGCTTTATTTGATGCTGCAAACTTTCATAGGTCTTGGAATCAATAATATTAACCGTTGCCCCCGTGTCCACTACAAATGTTAAATCGAACGAGTCATTTAATGTAACTTGTGTTTTTGTGGAAAGTTTATTTACTCCTTCAACTGCGTAGGCATATTCATCATCAGAGGAACATGACAGATCATCGTTATCCCGTGTTATGGCATGGGCTTTTCGCTGTCTGCGCTTTCCCTTCACGAAATTTGACTCTTTCTTTGGTCCTGTTGACGTTTGCGGCTCTTTACTTTGCACGGGTTTCCTCTGAGGCGTTTGTTGTTTCTTACGACAAAGTTTAGCAAAATGTCCAGTGAGGCCACATGAAGAGCAAACTGCATATTTTGCTGGGCATGGTTTGTTTTTGTGAGGATAACTGAATCCACATTTATAACAGGTATTTTCTGTACGGATTTCTTTGACGTGCAGCTCTTGGAAACTTTCTTCCATGCCAGACGCTTGAGCAGAGCTCATCTCAGCTTTCCTGCCATCGATCAGCATTTCTGCAAGCTTGTAATCTGGTTCTCGGAGTGCTTTTCTCCTAAGTCGAGCTGATTTACCATTACACACGATTTGCATCTTGATTTCAAAGTCCTCGTCATGAAATTTGCAGTGTTTTGCAAGTGTGCGAAGTCTCGTGTGAAATTCATCGATCGTTTCCTCTGTCTTTTGGGTTGCCTGACGAAAATTGTAAATTTCGAAGATTTGATTCTTATCTGGTTCGAAGTGTTTGGTTAGGGCATCAACAGCTTTCTGATAGTCCTTTTCGTCTCCTGTATCAGGTAGGGTTTTGAAGATATTGTAAACTTCGGGTCCAGCTTGATACAAAAGCAAAGCTCGTTGTCGCTGTGGTTCTTTGATATCTGCGGCAAGCAAATACGTTTGAAATCTCTCCAGCCAGTTTGTCCAGCGAGCTCCTGTATTTGTAATATCAGTTTTTGGCTCGAAGACAGGCATAGGATTGATGTTATTTGCTGAGGCCATCTTTCTTTCTCCTTTTTATCTCGTCGCCATTGTAGACTTCGTGAGCAGACATAGATACGTGCGTTAAGGAGATCGCAAATATTCAGAATGTATTCAAACCATATGCGCATGCACATGGAGTCATACAGCAGTAATCATAATAATAATAACTAATAACCACTACAGTTTATATTGCAGTTTTAGTATTGTAAGTAGCTACTTTTTAACCAATAATAACTGCTTGTGAGGGCAATACCCGAAAATATTAGAGAGTTTACGAAACCACGACGGCAACGGCAACTGCAACGCTATGTTGCTTTTGTTTCAGAACTTTAGATTCAAAAGATTCCTTGTTTTTCGTTCGAATTTGCTTCCCTTGAGAGACTCTGAAGTTTTTCAATTTCACAACTTGGAAACTCCAATTCTGGCGTTCTGTACTGTTGATCTAGGCCTGTGAAGTAAAACTCCGTCGTTTTAAATCCTTGTCGTCAAAGAAAAATATAGTTTTCAGTCATCTCTGAGTTATAGGGGGCCTTATTCAAGGCCTCTTGGATGATATATCAAAGGTAGCTTACGGAAACAATGCTTCCTTGCGGAATTTCAGATAACGTTCTGGCTGGCTTTGCCGTCCTGGCTTCGTAAACTCTCTAACAACCCGAAGTCGTTAGTACAAAACGAGCTTGCAAGGCTTTGTACAGAGGCTTAGGGTTAATATTTTCGGCGTTACCCGAAGGAAACAGTTATTACACACTTTATCACCCTATGGTCGGGGCAGGATGCAAGCCTTTCGTTTTTAAAAAAGTTTCAAAGCCAAAATGGTTGTTGGTCTAGCATGAAGCTATTGCAGACGAAGCCACTTGTTGCTTTTTGAAACTGTTGCTCAACGTGTTCGAAGCATATTCGAAGCACCGATCTGTGTTTCAAATTCGAAGCTGAGTTGTGACGTAATGAGCCGGCATTACCGCATAATAATGCTCTGTCATTACGTCACATTGGAACGTTTTCAGTCAATCAGCTTACATAACAGTGTTACTGCCCTGACCATAGGGTAATATTCAACTATAGCACATGTAATTTACATCATTCAAATTTTTCCGGATCATGGCTGATACATTTATGGTCCTATACCATTGAAACTTAAGTTGCCCCCTTTCCTTAAACGCCGCAAAATTGCGAGCTTGTCCCATCATGTATCAGCCTGTTTGGCTAAATTTGTAGGTTATTGATTAAGGGTGCCATTACTAAGGTGGTTTTGGTAAAACGTATGCATTGGCATAACGGAAAGACCAGACCCAGGACCAGTAGGACCGAGCCCTAACTGACCACACCCTTGGGGAATACCAATACACCACTTTAATTAATGGCCTCGTTTTGGAAATGATTCAAGATTCTGTCATATGAAATTTTAGAGGCCAAATTCAGATTTAGCACCCAAACTTTAGTCTGATCACAAGTTTTCATGTTGCTAGCGGTTGCAGTGTTAATTACATGGCGATTTAAAGTTTGAAAATCGATGAGGGATTTGACCGTGAAAGATGACTCGGGATGTAAAGTTTCACCCCGCACGATTATTCGCGGTCAAATCCCTTATAAATCTTTGAACTTTACACTATTATAAAATCAACGTCACATGTAACAAGACTAAAGTTTGGGTGCTAAATCCGAAGCTGGGCTCAAAATTTTCATATGAACAATAGGAAGAGATTTTGACAAATTTCCAAAACGAGGCTGCTTAACTAATTAAAGTGGTGTATTCATTTCCATATTTCCAGATGTGACGTGTTACTAGCTCTTTGTATACATTAGAGCGTATTCCCTGGTTCCTGGAAAGCTACCTGAGGTACAGAAATGTATCATGTCCTGAAAAGAAAGCTAACATGGTAGTGTAATAAGTAAGTTTGCTTTTACTAGTGTGATTTTGCGTTAGTCTTCGTTCCTTTCGACTGGAATTTTGTCTGTTGATTAGATGATTATGTATCTGATCGTCCATTTTTGCATTCTTGTCAGTGATGATTGTATTGGTCTTGTCTTCTTTTGGACCACAAAACTCACAACGGAAAGGAATGTGTATTCCTATAGGGGTCTGGTCCGTTAGGGTCCGGTCCTACTGGTTCTAGGTTATGGCACGCGAGAATCACCATTTCCTGATAAACTAGGATTATCACAGATCAACCTGGTTTATCTACTGATTAACTAGGTTTATCTGAATGAATGTCGATTATCTGCTGATAATCTTAGTTTATCACTTTTTAGTGGTGATGAACTCAGTTTATGTCGCAGAAACCAAGATGATCACAGATAAACCTAGTTTATCAAAATGTAGTTTCAATGATCATGTGATAATCAGAGTTCTGCTCCAGCATGCTGATAAACTCGGTTTATCTAGTAGATAAACTTATATTATGAAAGTAGCTCTATGTCATCAAATAAATTTGAAGGCCCATCTTTTCCTGTGTTTTGGTTGCGATAATGAAGGTTATTGGAATAGACTGAGCTTGTCAGCACATGACTCTGATTATCACCTGATAATTGGATCTACAGTGTGATAAATTCTAGGTTTATATGTGGTCATCTTGGTTTTCCCGACATAATCTCTGTTAATCACCACTGAACGTGATAAACCAAGATGAGCAGCAGATAATTGCAATTCATTGAGATCATCAATCTACAACCTTAGACAAAAGTGTTGAGACACTTTGCTTTCAGAAAGAGATTTTGAGTTGAAGCCCCCCTTCCCCCCCCCCAATGCATGTTGGAAGATGATAGAAATGCTGCAGATGAGTTCATAACTATGTCTTCTGCAATCAAATCAACATTGAAATGGGGGGTAGGGGTCTTTAGCAATACATGTTGATAATTTACAAGCAGGAGAAATTTTTCAATACAAAAAGCGCATGTGTCTCAACGACTTTTGTCTAAGATTGCAGTTATTCCGTTATACCGTTTGCATTAAAGGTGATCTGAAGCGCAAAATTTTTGTTGATTCAAATTAACGGCACTGTCGAATGGTATGGACTCCTGTTAAATTTCTTTGATATCTCACTTCGTTTTCAAGTTATCCACTGATATTAAGTTTCAATTGATGACTTCATTTTGTTTGCAAATTACTAGGATGAGATACTGAAATATAGCTGTATCTAAGCTGTAAAAGGTTACGGTTGTCGGAGACATTTAAGTTGAGCCAAATAAATGTAATATAAATTGTCACATGGACTAATATGATGTTTAGAAAGGCATGTCAGTTTAAGAAAAGTTCTTGGAGTCAATTTCGTTTTGGAAATATAGTCAATCTTGTACACTTCCATAACTTTTTGGAAACAAATGACGTCATCAGCCGATCATACAAAATAGTGGATAACTGGAAAATGAAACAAGGTATCACAAAATTATAAATGACATTCTTTATCATTCAAAAGTGCTATACATTTGCATCAATAAAGATGTTCCCTTCAGATCACCTTTAAAGGGGCTCCGTCGCCAGACTCTAAGCAAAAACAATGATTTTTGCGGTTTTGCGGTGTTTGAAAAGTTATATCCCTTAGGATTTTTACATTTTTGTTAAAATGAAAGTGCTCTTTTGAAGATAAATCGGGATAATCATTGTATATACTTTTACAAAGCTAACATTCATAACTTCTTCCATTTTCCTGTATATAAGTGAACTTTTTTAACGGTCACTTTTTGGTGGCTAAGGTGAAGCCACTAAATAGACTGCAGAATAAAATGGATGAACAATGGATGATTGGTGGCACGTGTACGTTTACAAATTACGATGCAGCCCCCTTTAGGCTGGTTTTCATACGTCGCATTTCATCGGAATTCATCGCATTTCATCGGAATTCATCGCATTTCATCGGAATTCATCGCATTTCATCGGAATTCATCGCATTTCATCGGAATTCTGGGTCTACGATCAATTAGGATTATTTCCGATATGTTGAAACCAACCAAAGAAATGTATCCTAATTCGTCGTAGTTCATCGTGTTTCGTCGCAACTAAAGGCTGGTTTTCATATGTTGCATTTCATCGCATCTCACCCCATTTCATCGCAATTTGTTGGATGTCCATCACGGGGGGGGGGAGGGGGGCGGGTACATGACCTAAACTTGTACGGGGATGTGCCACGAAATAAAATTTTGTCACCCTGCTCCAGGATTTTTGCCTTCAAATGATGCCCTGTTCTAGAAAAAAATCGGTAAAAGTATACTCAAAAACACAAAAATTTGACTAAATAATAACCTGTTGTAACAAAATTTCCTCTTTTGACATGTTTTGACAACCTGCTCCAGAAAACTTGCCTTCTTTTGATACCCTGTTCTAGAAAAAATAGGCGAAAACGATACCCTGAAAAACGGCACATCCCCGTCGGACAAATATACTAAGTACCCCCCCCCCCGGATGTCCATCAGTTACGATTCTCGATGTTCATATTATTCGACAATCGCAATGATCTACCTCCTATCATTTACGATAAAATGTGATGAAATGGGATGAAATGCGACATATGAAAGCCAGCCTTTAAAGATGCGATGATTTAGACTAAAGCATTGTCTTGCTATTATTAAAGGAATTGTTTCGTTGATTTTAAGGTATGACAAGAGAACGCCTTTTCCTTCGCAGCTCTGTTTTAGACCCCGTTAACACGATGCCGGTAGAAGTTGAAAACAACATGAAGCAGTGCCGTTTTGGCGTTTACACGATGCTGGTAGAATTTTATTCTAATTCCATACACAATAGCAACTGACATCAATAATCAATCAAGGTAGATAAAACAACTACGACAATAATGACGATAGGGAGGATTAAATATATTAGCCTCGTGACGAAAGCGGCATAAAATTCTGCTGGCAAAATAACAAGGGCAGATTTTGTAATATAACAGCATTAACAGCATCAGTTGCTTTGGTTCACACCTCAATTCAAGGCTATTAACGAATGCAGACAAAAGAAATTCTCTCAACCAGTAATTCAAAACAAACATAGCCGCAAAGTTGCCCTGAAACCAGTACGGCAAACTCTCACTTGGTGCGGGATGAGGGAGGTTTTTAAGAGAAGTTATATGCATGTGACAAAAGAAGAAGGGTAAATTTAAAGCTCTGTTTCGCGGATTTTGTTTATTTGATTCAGGAGCTGAGGAGTAACTGTCTGCTTTTGAGCAACAAAGATGCAGCTATTGCAATGCTCGCTGATTGGCTTCTAAGCAAAATCCGCCAGACAGAACTTTAGATTTAGCCTTGTTCTTTCGTCTTAAGCACATAACTTCTTTTTAAGGGTTGCCAGCTTTGCTTTTTGCGAAAAATTTCACAATTTTGGTCGTTTTTACTGTGCATGGCTTCGGAAACAACGTTTGGGTTTTGGCATAAGTTTTGCTCTGTTAGCTTGCAGTTAAGTAATTTGATACTGAAGCTTTGAATTCCAGTACATTCAGTAAATGTCTGCAGATAGATAATAGAGTGCCTGAATATATGTTGTGATGCCCCCCCCCCTAATCTCAGAGGATGACTGAGGGCATCATATTTCTTACAATTACCACACAGCTCCTGAATCAACTAAACAAAATCTGCTAGACGGAACATTAGATTTACCCTTCTTCTTTTGTTATAAGTACATAGTTTTTCTTGAAAGCAACCTTTTGCTTGCACAAGGTGAAAGTTTGCCCTACCAGCTTTGGGCCAACTTTTGGGGCCATGTTTGTTTTGATTTGCCGCCAGTTTAGAGAAATTCCTTTGCCTATGATTGCTAATCGCTCTGAATTGAGGTATCAATTAAAGCAACTGTTGCTATTGTATTAAAAAATCTGTCCTTGTTGATATTACTTGCTGAAACAAATTGAGGTCATTGCCATAAAGGCTGATTGAACATCTATTGTTTATGAGAGAAAATATCGCTTTGAATTTGAATAGAACGTTACACCCATGGTCCTGGGTAATTTTAAAATAGATTTGATCTTTCCCACCAATTATTGATATATTTGTCAATAGAATGTCCCTGATATCCAGGGAACGGTGGCCTTTAAAAATGATAGGGATTGTTTCTTTGCAGAAAAAGGACAGTTCCAATATTAAAGCACAATGACATTTCTTCTATTCTATTGTTTTGTACAGCACAACCATTGTCTATTTGGCCCTGGCAAATGCCAACTATCTTCTCTATGTTGAACATCAGTGTCAAAGTCCTCTCTACGTTTGAAGATTGGTATTCCCGTGTCAGTAAATTTCTTGAGGATAATCTGATGAGCTCTCATCCATCGATTGAAATGCCATTTTGTGATACTATCAAGAGAATGAACATGATCTCCAAATTTATCTGCAGTTATGACGTCAATCTCCATGTTATGATAGATCATACTCAGTAAGATGAAGTAGTCATCTATGTGTCCATCTTCTTTCCTGTAAAATGAGGTAAACTTTTGAGACTTTTATGTGGCCTTCAAGCAGGGACCATGTGGCCATTAGGATTGCAGTAGCTAAAGCCCCACACTTTTTTCAAAGACAAGGGTTGGAATTTTGCAGATTGAAAAACTGCTATGTTCTGATGTTCTCTTAAGGAGCTATGAGTTTTTCAGAAGAATCCCATAACGTGGAACTCTTGATGCTTTTAAGATAAACAAAAAAGCAGTTCATGGATCATTAAAATTGATTGCTTCTTTTTCAGTTGAATTCTATCAAAAGAAAATTTATCTCCAATTCAATTATTTGGATATAGCAATTTTGGAAGTCAGTTACTTTAGCATCCTAATGCTGCTGTTCAGGGGGGGGGGGAGAAGTTGAATATTGATGGAAAATGCTGGGTTTATATATCTCGATATTTAGTCCAAGCAATCAGCGATTTATACTTTGGACATAAGATCAGCAAATTACTTTGATACCCAAGTACAGTACCTGTAATTTAGTTTCATCAACTACTGTATATTTCTGCAACTTGCTGCTATGAAGAGGTTTCTCTCTGCCAAAGAGTTGACTAAAAGTTCAGATGGTTCCTTACCTATCATCAACAAAGAAAATGCCACATTTCTGTCTTCTCAGATAATGCAGCAATTGAATCATGTGTGAATTTGGTAGATCTGGAGTGACTTCCATTTCAAGTAAGGATGATACCAAGGGACTTGAGCAAAGAGCAAGGATTCTCTTTCCAGTTGCTGTAAAATGCCTCACAACTCTTTTCACCTAGTAAGTACAAGGATGATACAGTTACAATACAATCTACTAATAACCTAAGGGGAAAAACTTTGTATGTGGGGAAAATGCAAAAGTCTTGGAGTTTACTTTTTGCAAATTGGCCAAATATGGGAAATTTTGCTGGAAGCTACTGTCACATTTTACAAAATTATAGATTTGTGAGAATCAAAATTACCAAACTTCATATCTTAGAGTGCTTCGTTGAAATAGAACTTCACAAATTGTTTATCTTAGGTACCTTTGTGGGAATGAACTTTCACAAGTTTCACATTTTCCAAGATTTTTTGGAATGAACTCTCACAAATTATGGCCCAAGACCTGAAAGTTTCTTCCCACATAAGTTTCTTGATCAATACCAAGTGCAAATGATTAGTGAATGCAAACAAAGGAACTCTATGCCCAGTTGGTCAAGTCATAAAGAAAAAAAGCAAGCCTCAAAGGTTGCTCTGAAACAAAGGTAGCTAGCTCACTTCTTGTGCATTCCAGAAAATCGTTTTTAAGGGTAACAAAATCAGCAAATTTCAAAAGAAGAAGGTTATATCTCAACCAACAAATCAAATTTTAAAGGAGGTGTTTGACAAAAAGGCAAATCTTTCCCAAATATCTTTTCTCGGATATTATACAAATTTTTGTAACCAAGCACTTTTTGGGTTTATTCAACATAAAAAAATTTTCAATATCTACTGTAGCATATTTCTATACAAACCTGAAATGAATTGAATCCTCTGTCTCGATAATATGCTACATTCAATACATCCAGTGCAATATCAAAGGGACCATTGATATCCAAGAAATGCTTCAAGTCATTTATTGTTGAAGCTGTGCTACTTCCACATTTACTGCTGAAATCTGGCAAAACCGAGCTTGATAGAATTCCATTAGAATTCAAAATTGCTTTTTCTGCGATGCTTTGCAATTTTTGTTGTAAATCTAATCTCCTTTCTTCTGGCAATGAGAATTTCTTGAGTTGAGAACCACAGCACTTGCAGGTACCCCTGAAGTAAAAAGAGGGGTGAAATGAGATCATAGGATTACAGTATCTCATCATGTAACATTGTTTACATCATCACATCATCTAATCTAAAAAACTGACAGCTTTTTCAACACACTGAGGCCTTTCAAACTTATGTTATCATCATTGTGTGACTAAATATTAGTCAATCAAAAAATTTGTGATGATCAAACTTTCAGACAAAATTTTGTCAGAAAGTTGATATAATTGTCTGAAATCTGCTGATGTCCCAAAATTTTCGTCTGAAATATCTAAATTCATTGAAAATAGAAAAGCACAAAGAAATGTAAACATAAATAGTTTATAATTATTCATTGTATTGCCACAAGTGCTCAAGTTTCTTGAGCATTGCAATCTGAAAGTTTGGTGTCTTAAAGAGTTTTTGCAAACAGTTCATGTTTGGCAGCACCTTTTTAATTTGGTTAACAGCTACCTTTACCATCAATCTGACAAAAGTTTCATTCAAATGTATAGGTGTCAATGTGATGATGATTATGCATCTCAGTTGATATTTTGATAGAATTACAGTTAGTCTCAACATAGATTTTGGTATTCATTCTTGTATTTTGGTACAGTGTTTGGCCAAAAGTTTTTTGTCCAAAATACCTGAAGAATCAGTATCCAAAGTCTTTTGCCCAACGTTGCTTTTCCAAAACTTTTCTGTCCTGAAGTTTGTGGTTTTAACATAAGTCAATTACAGTATATTCTCTGAATAATAAATTTTCAAACAATTGAAGTTCTCTTTGGTCCACCTGGTTGGTGTTTCTATAATGTTACTGATTTGTGTGTGCTGTGATTGTGTGCTGTGAGAAGTGCTTGAATTGTCATTTTTGTTGTTATACAGTAACTACCTACTGTATGAATTATGTGATACTTTTGGCTGCAGTTTTATTCACAATAAGGAAATCATCATTCATAACCAAGTGATGCCTAGAAATACTATAAAGCAAAATATTTCTTGAAAACGGAATTCTATGCATTTGAATAGGTATTGTAAGTCAATTACTTGATATTTACAAGGGCAGTGCCAACTTTCCAACTCTTGGTTTTGTCCCTGGAAAGAAATAAAATCAAGGGGTCAACAAGAACCGCATACAATGAAATGTTACAGGACAAAGAAACTGAATCAGAAACTAACAACTTGACAATGGGAAACTGAACTACTCTGACAAGTATAAAAGAATATTTTCAAACACCAAATCCTACAAAACCAAAAGTTTTTTAGTCCATTAAATATAAAAAAGAAAAACTCAACCTTTTAAACCATTCCTGAAAAGCTCCAAAAGATTTCGCTCCAAGAACAAATCCAGTATTTTCAAGATGGTCTAATATTTTCAAAACAAACTTTCTGTTGTCTCCATCCTTTTCCATTGCAGCATAAATCAAAGAGCCATAGAACTCATCATGGAAAATATACTCAAGCTTCTTCATTTCTTGTAAGAGGGTAAGGGCATCATTAAAATCTCCACTTTGCACAGCTTTTATTATAACATGTTGATACGTTCTAGCATGTAATTCAATATTTTTCTCTTTCATAGTGTTGATGATATTGAGTCCATTCTGCCATGGTCCTCTTTTTGCTTCATTTTTAATGATAAGAAAATAAGTAGCTTCATTTACAAGCTTGTGTGATTCCATTTTCGCAACAAGATTTGCAAAATTCTCTTGAGCATTAAAAATGTCATAAAAATTCAGAATGGCATTTAGATTTTCAACCATCTGGATCTTTAAGGAGCCCATGGAAGCTTTTTTCAAAAGAAAATCCTCAAGTGTTTTTGCAGTTTTCAGTTCTTTCAGAAGGTCGCTATGATTTGGTTGCCTTTCAAGCTGCTTGAATTTCCTTATCAGTGCAGCAAAAGTCTTTAAGTCTAAGACAGAATCTGTCATCTGGCTATCTTCTTCAATTAAGGTACCTCCATTGCTGGCCCTTCTATAGTTTATCAGTTGAGGTTTAAGGCACTTCTTCTCACCCTTCATCGCGATTTGTTTGAAGTGTTTGGTTTCAATGAAACAGCCACGTGCATGATAAGGCACAGTCCTGATGACACCAAGGTAAAATAGGATCCTTCGAGGCTGTGCAAATGTTTTCAGATGGAATCTTTGGCATCCTGAGCCAGCTAAAGCAGCATAAAGCCTCTGCATTCTTCAAAAGACAGCGCTTGGCCTATAAAACTGCCATTTAAAAGACTTCAACATTAGCTTCTGCTCTCCTTAGGATCGAGATACAAGGCCGCATCAGAAGCGATAAATAAAGACAGGAAATGTCCTGAAAATATTTACTTTTCGTGTTTCCTATTCCAGTCGCAACTTCAGGTCGACGAGTTTATGTTCTGTTTTTTTAATACCTTACCATCTCTTGCAAATGAACATAAATTCATGCTCTATCGCCGGAGGCATCAACATTTTCATCTTTACGACGTGACTTTTACAAGAAACTCTTCACCAGAGTGCTAGGCCCATAGCAAATTGATGTGAATTAAAGTTGTTGCTGTTGCTTTAATCGTGTTTCTTCACCCGAGAGCCGAGAGGGGGGAGGGCGTAACTCATAGTGGGGGCTTGGTATACATGTGCCTGCCCGGGTTATAGGTAAAAATGATGATATTTTGCCTAGGTTAGGTTATGAGTTCAAAATGCGTGAATACAGGGGCCTGAAGCATTTGATCAAATCGTAAGGAATCTCCTAATACGAAACAATCAAGTAATTTCTTCGTGCATGATGACTGATAATTTGTTTTCAAGGCGCTATACCCTGGGTACCAGAGCCTAATAAAAATTAAAAAAAATAAAAAGAAAAAGAGCTCTCTTTTTCTTTTTACTTTTTTTAGGCTCTGGTACCCAGGGTAAAGGCACTATAGCTACTAGAGCACTGGCAACCTTGATGGGAGCATACCCCCGGACTCCTAGATGGCTCTTCGGCGTATCTTTCGAAACTGGTTTGGCGGGTTTGGCTCGGGTTTTGGCGGGGTGCCTTTGCCTATAATGTATCATTTTGACCTAGGACCGCAAAATCGGCAAAATCCTCTCCGCGGCCCTGATTATGTTGACGACAATCTATGTTATACGATTCGAAACAAAGTTTGTTTAGTTCGAAATGAAGTTATAGTAATTCGAAAGAAACTTTAAAAAAACTTTATAATTCGAAATAAAGTTTTACAAAGTTTACTTTTACTTCGATAAAACGTTTTTACGTTTATAGAGTTTGTACACAATTCAAGGTAAAAATTTTGCAAATGAACTTTGTACATTTTGAAATTCGAAAGTATGTTTTTTCGAGACAAAGTTTGTGCAATTCGAAATACGACGTTTTGGCATTTGTTGGCTTCCGAACGGAGGAGATTTGCAACCAGCAATCTTGAACGCTTGAACGCACTCAGAGTGCAGAAATCCCGCAGCAACCACAACATGGCCCATTGAAGGTCTTTCAACATGGCGATTTGGGAAGCAGCGAATATTTCTCAGCAAAATCACAGTGAAATATGGATGCGACACATTGGATTAATATCATAACACATCAAAATGGGAATAGCAATGCAATTTTAACGATGATCTTCATCGTTTCATATTTTTGTTAGCAAGATATTTGTACAAAGAAGGTAGCACGAGGCTAGGCCCACACGTTGGGTCTCAGGCCACCACGCAGAAATAGTGTTTGTGTTTCATCAAAATGGCAAGCAACAACGCGATTATCGATGGCATGTCTTGCGAAGAGATAAGAGAGAGCAGTGTGAGTTTTTTGTGGGTGAAGGATTCGGCGTAGGCGTACTTTTCAGACTTCTTCAAAGAAAGAACGAAATTCGTTGTTTTGCAACGACGGGTGGTTTGGTAGTGGTCTGGTTTGGAATCATCGTTTTGATAGTGCCTGCGGAAGAGATCGGCATAATGATAAACAAAGTAAGCCGAACACATGGTCCAGCTGGTGGAAGGAAAGGAGGGCCTGTCTGATCATGGTCTGATTGCTCAAAAAGTTTTGTACAATTATCATTGAATGAACCAACATAACTCATAATTTCCTCCTATCTTTTCTCAAACACCAACTTGCTCACCAAAATGGTAATTGGGTATTCAAATCAAGCAGAGGAGAAATCTTCTCACACTTGAAGGTGTTGTGGCGCACTGCTAGTATGGAATGTAGGATTTTCATGCACAGCACACACAGCCAAAGGTTGCGGTTGTGCACCTGGTGAGCAGAGTGAGCCACTAAGGGGTCCTCCAAAATCCACTCGTGATCAGTTAGCGGCATTTGGCTGCTAAAGGGGGAGGGGGCTTTATCAAAATCCGTTAAGTGGTCATCGGTGGAACTTAAGGAATTTCATGTCTTATATAAAATATATTGGCCAGTTGTTGGTACTTGGGATCAAATTAAAGTTTCATAAATTGCATATGGAAATTGGTGAGAAGTGATTTGAGCGATGTTTTTGCCACCGTACCTTTTTTGACGTTCCCGTTTTGCTATGAATGAGTAATCAACTTTTTTAGGCCAACATTTTGGCACAGCCTCATAACAAAGAAAAAAGATGGGGTCCATTAAGGAGGGGGAGGGAGGGGAGTTACAAAGTTAGTGGCCAAATGCCGCTAAGCGATCACAAGTGGATTTTTGGATGACCCCTAATATAATGGAATATCTTATGTGCACCTAAACCAAAAATTAGGTTGTGCACCAACGTGTACACTTGAGGAAGCCTTTGTGCGCGGCACATGTGCAGTGCCTACATTCCATACTGGTGGTGCAGTAGTGTGATTCTCTGTCTTTGAAGCCAGAGCAGTCAGGTGGAGTGGGTTCAATACCTGATAAGACTTCACCACTTTAGCGTCATGACAAGGGGTTGCAGACTCAATTAGGACTGCTCTATTTCTGTGATCCCAGCATTTGGCGCTGAAGAATACACCTTCACACTCCCACAAAATCTCTGCATCTTTCCACTTGGCTTTACAGATTCTTCCGCACAGAAAACTGGCATTTGAGGGGGACTGTCTGCATTATTGCTTGGAATACAAATATTTGCCACTGTTGTTTTGAGCAAAGGCAGTATTTCTAACGATGACTTTGTCAAAAAAGCAAATTTGATAATCATATATGGAAACATGTGATGTATTTACGTGAAAGGTGAAGTAAAATCTTAGCACCAAGTGCTGGTTGCAGAAGTAAATGGTTTCACTTTTAGTTTCAGTTTCATTTACAAATATACCTAAATACTAACATTACTTAAATTAGAATAGATAAGACATGATATATGCCAGACACAATGACAAGTTGCTTGGACATGCACTAAATAGATAAACACAGAAAACATTTCAAGACTTTATGTTAGACAAGAAATTTTCAACACAGTTAAAAGCATGGGCCATTAATGGCCAATTCCTCCCCATGTCAACACCCTACTAGATTTTCTCTTGTTTTGGGCCTTCCACAAAGTCTCTTTATAGAGGCCAGCTATGTGTCTTGGGTTGGGACCTACCTGATCGGAATGTCAAAAGTAGTGTGCTGCTGAACAATTTACTGCTACTGTATGAGTTGTTCTTTAAAACTTAATAATGAAATATCATTCATATATTTCAACTTTAACACAAAGATATATAAAATTTTTAACCTATTTGAGCAATGCTTTCCTAGAGTTTTATTATGCAACACTTGTTGGTATCATGTGACAGATGGATTTCAAACACACAATAAACTTTTCATCTCTTCTCTGCAGTGGTTATTCTTTGGTGACTTTGATCAGGAGGAGTGTGGCAAGTATTTCAAGCAAGTTGATGCAGTAAAGGTATGTATACATACTATGTATTCTATTTCTAAATGTGACATGCAATGGCACTGTGAGGGAGTTAACTTAAATATGGCTTACAAACTACTTTACAATACTACAACAATGTTACCATGAGGATCAAAGACTGTGAATTTGAATTTTTGATGTTACAAAGTTACGCATGGATGCCTTTGATATTATTTTAATGGCAGACATTGTTCCCAACCAAGGATCAAGATACGGGGGAGGGAGCACAGTGGCTATTGCCTCCTCAAGAATTGTCAGTAGTTGCTGCAGTATCCCCTTCTTCTATTATCAATGACCCAGTTCAGAATATCAGGTAGGTGCTCCATGGTTCTTATTTATGTCTCATTCAAATTCTACCTTCCATCAGTCTAGGGGTGCCCTTAAGGGTATCAGGAAGAACAAACTTGTCTCACAGCAGCAGTAATGATGCTACAGTATAATTCTTCAATATCTCTTGGACAAATTAGGCCATTTGCTGACAGCCACCTGTTAAGTCAATTTGCAATGTGAAACAAAAAGTTGCGTTTTTTTAAACCCATGTGAAGGGTGTGGTGTCAGTTGTTTTCTAAGGGAGTACTCCTGGAACCTTTGAGGATTATGGCTTGGTTCACTCACCCTTTGACTTGCCCATGGCTTCCTCAGGCAAAAGTTTTATCTTGGTCTTTGTTCCTGACATCTAATTTAAGACAGATAATGATGTCTCAAACAATTTATGTTGGCTATTGTGGAGGTTTTTCATCAAGTTCTATATCAAAGTTTTCAGTATCTCAACTTCAAACTTTCCTCTATCAAATATAAATATCTCTATCTTTTGACTGCAGTTTGTAAAAGATCATTCAAGGAAAGAAAAAGATGGTAATGGTAAGATCAACTTCATCATTGTTGGAAATCAAGACAAATAGTTTCTGTTCTTCTATTCTAACAGGAACAATAGACCATTTCAACAATTAAAATTGGAGACTGGGGAGAGCGGTTTGTTCTGGTAAATGGCGGATGCAGTTCTGGTAAATGGCGGCCATGGAGTGAGGCCGTTGAAGTGAATGATGTAAACATGGCAATCGCTGCTGCATAAAAATGCAGCAATTGAGCTGTCTTAGGATTTGGTCAAATAGCTGTCCATGCAAAATACAGATAAATGTGTAATTTACCTCTATTGACAACTGATTTCCTTTTCAGCCTTTATTTCAATGCTGCAAACAGCAATGGTTGCTTTGAGTTTAGGCACTTCTGCATAACGTGACGAAATGCATAATGCATTTTAAGTATCTAGAATAAAACAGCTTACTCTGACTTCAATTTTCAAGTTGGATTTGCCTCGTACATCCTTTGATTTGCCTCAGCTTTTTTGCAATTGCCAATATTGAAGTTTTTTTCTGCCATGGCATTGCTGCTTTCATGTATCTGCTCACAGAGAAGATCCATTGCGGAGGAGATAGAATTATTTTGAAACCACTTCCCTCTGTTTAGACCTGAATTGAAGAAAGTCATATCATCAAATTTTTAACGCTGATTTCCAGGTAGTGGAATTCTCCGAGTGGGTAGAAGTTTTCACAATAAAAATTCATGCAAAATTGATATTTTCTCTTGTAAAACACACAAAATCTTATCCGCCTGGAGAAACCCTTTGACTGTATATTGGCCTTTAAGTAACAGATATAAGAACGATGGGCAACATTTCAGGGTGACTAAAAGCACAAGAGCGCCTTTTGAGCGGAGCCATGAATCCAATTTGAGTTTCTGTTCTTCTATTCTAACAGGAACAATTGTGGTATCCATGAGTTCTTATTTCATTTGTGGAAAGTTTAATTTTTGTTTTCAATAGAACCAATCAAACTGTTGGACAGGCTATGATCCATAGGCATTCAAGTCCTTTTACTGTACAGTATGTATTGAAACCCAACATCCATTCTGGTCAGAATGCTCCAAAAGAATAGTACAAACTGTGTCATGTTCTGGATGAATTTTGAACTGTAAGATCAATCAGAATTTTCACTTTTACTAAATTTGCCTTTGACAGGTAGCTTTACATTTATTTTTGAATATCAGATGTATTTTATTCCACAGCCCCCTAAACATATTAACTTTTTGCACTCGCATCGTATAGTTGAACTGTAAGTCCTACGTATCTCAGAAAGAGTCAACAAGAGGCCATAGGATTTATCTCTTTAATTCTCAACAACCAGGTCAAGATGCCCCAGAAAGAGACAGTGGTACACAGAGTAACCCAGTCAGCAACAATGTTGATAATCTAGCAGAGAGAATGGATTCTGTGACCTTAAATGATGGTACCGTTGAGGTCTGTGACAAGCAAAGTGGTCCTAGTGATATGCAGGAGCAGTCTGTTGTAAATGAGAGTCATGAGACAAGTGAAACACCATCAGAGGGTGTGAACTGTATGTTATATTTTAGATTGATATTTTGAAGAGAGGTTTTAGCAATTATGATATAAAGAGCATATTTTTCCATGTGGTTAAAAAGATTGGTGTAAGATTTGATGACCTATTTCTTTGAACTTAATGGCTTCAAAGAAACTTTAGCTAATGCAACACTTTAATTAACAGCCATGGAAATTATTCAAAATGCTTCCTCTGAAATTCTGGAGCCCAGATTCAGAGTTTGCATCAAAACTTTGGTCTAATTACAAGTTTTCTTGGTGCTATTGGTTGAAATATTGGTTTTATAGTAATGTAGAGTTTTAAAACCTACAGTATAAGGGCTTTGATGGTGAAATGACTTTGGGTGTGAAGTTTCACCGCTAAAAGTTTTCATGGTCAAAGCCCATGTGACTTTTTACACTTCACATTTTACATAAGATTTTGACAAATTCCAAAACAAGGTCATTTAATTAAAGTGGTGTATTGTGCTATGATTCTACAATTCATTGGATAATAGAAAGGCTTAGGTATGAAAATTTGGTCAAAATTGGTCTTTTGAGCATACTGTATACAGGACTCAAAAAACGAAGGAGGGTGGTAGCGGCGCTACCAGGAAGATAGCTGAAATGCTCAAATTTCCCAGGAAGGAAAATGGGAGAAAGGGAAAAAGAGATGGAAGGAAAGGGAAAAGAAGGGAAAGAAAGAAGGAGAGAAAGGATCTGGGATAGAACGAGGCAGTAGATAGGGAAAGAAAAAGGAATTGTGTAAGAAGGAACAAAACTGCCTAACTTGCTACCAGGAAGGGAAAAATTTGATTGAGCCCTGCTGTATATGTTTCCAGAAATAGGCCTTAAGTTAGGATCTATCCCTCTATATTTTATTTTTTATTCCTTGGGGAAATGAGTCCTATTTTTCAAATTCCCTTTAAAGCAACTGATGGCACTGTAGATTACATCCATGCTGACTTTCAGGATTGTCAATGACTTTCAGAATTGTCTATGCAGGCCAAGAACAAGCACAAGAGAATACAAACAAAGAAGCAGAGGGAGGTCAAAAGTCACTTGAAGATTCAACTCCAAAGCCAAAGCAAAAGCCAGCAACATGGGCTGCATTGTTTAAATCGAGTTCTAATGTCCCAGTTTCAAAGCCTGCGACTATTATATCTGTGCAGTATGAGGAGAATGCTCACAAGCCTCCTATTCCACTAACACCCACTGAAACAAATGAAAACTCAAGAGTGATCCCTGTTGAAAAGGACCAACGTGCCATGGCACTTGCAGGTATTTGATACTATTCATTTTGCAGGTTGCAGTTTATTAGGCTGTTAACCGTGGTTCCCACTACTTGGCCACAGTTCACAATAAATTTTGGTAAACCAGATATGACAAGTTGTATTACTTTTATCCATGATCGTAGCACCCCTTCAAAATCAGCAAGAGGGGTACTTCCATTAGATTTTAGAAGAGTTCAGTTTAGCGGACCTTGTTTATTGCAAGGTAATGCAGATTAATACCTAGAGTGATGACGATGAGTCACTTGTTGCCCTGTGCTCTTTGACTTGATGATGGCGCTTCAGGCAATAGAGACTCATAGTATTACTCTGAAAGACTTGGCCCTATTTAGGCCCAAACTTCGTGATTCCTCCGGTACCAATCAGATTGCGAGATTTGTGAATTACTATTGTTAAGGTGTAAATGTGATAGAATTTTCGATTGGATTGAAGAACTGAAAACATTCCCACGAGATGGAGATTCGAAGCCGTGATTCTTTCATAATTCCATTGATGATTGAAGAAAATAGGGCCAAGTTTTTCACTGTTTCTTTATGAGTCCCGCTTGAGCAAGGCTTAACTGCAGGGATACAAGGGACTCATCGTCATTAGTCTAATCAATACCGTCTTAGCCCCATGTAGTATTCTCATTTTCTCCATCATCTACAGTCAGGCCCAGAATTTAAGAAACCACCCAGAAGAAAGTCTTAAGCTACTGAAAATTGATTATCCCCCTACAAATAAGAAACCCCTGGAGGCTCACACTCAAAGTAAAGTTTCTTGTATTTTGATTGACACTAAATATTTATCTGATGATCTGGGAACATTCCACTTTCATGCAAGTTTGGTAGGAAATTACTACCAAGATTTCTTGGATTTTTAACGTATTTTACCGAAAATTTATTGCGTTCTGGACAATGATTGATAACATACACATATTGCTAAATATAGCTTATTTATTTATAAATAAATCCATTCTGTCGTAATTTGCTCTCCCAGGGCTTTCCTGAAAATGAATTAGCAACTTAAGAAACTAGAGCTTACAAAATTGAGAAAGTATGGTAGATATAAGAAACATTTTAGACTAAGGTGTAAAAAGGTGCTTTCTTAAATGCGGGGCCTTACTGTAGCTTAAATGGGAATCTTTTAGCAAACACCCAGGATTGTATCCATTTCATACTTGACAGATTATCTTCAAAAATCAAGTCTGCAATCTGGTGGCACAGTGATGCAGCTCAGAGGTCTGATAAACAATGGTAACTGGTGCTACATCAATGCCACACTGCAATCATTGCTTGGCTGTCCTGCATTCTACAGGCTATTCAAATCAATGAAGCCTTTCAAACAAAAGAGTGGTAAAGCATCAAGTACACCACTGACAGATACAATGTAAGATTTTTATTCATTGTTGCGTAAAGCAGAATTCATATTTCTTATTTTCTTTCACGCAATAACGATAATGTTCATATTTGATGACAAAACGTAGGCCCCGTGCCGTTCACATTGCTCCGTTTTCATATGAAAACGGAGTAAAATTTCTCCGTTTCTGTCTTGCCTTCACATTGCTCTGCAGTGAAAACGGAACTTTTCGAAAACGCTAATGAAAACGCACACGAGAATGCATAAATTTAAAAAACATGAAACGGTGTGTTTTGAGAACGATCAGTGTCAACGCCAAAAACGAGGACATCTGAAAACGCTTCACATTCCTTTGTTAATAGACTTTTGATTACAATGGCATTCAAAGTCGTGATTGGCGCCTTGTTGACAGCTATTAATAAAACGTTTTGTTTTGAAAAGGGGACTAACAATATCGTTTTGCTGGAGCAATGTGAACGCCTATCGTTTTCATAGCGTATTTATTTGAAAACGGAGCAATGTGAACGCCTATCGTTTTCATAGCGTATTTATTTGAAAACGGAGCAATGTGAACGGGCTGCGTTTTCATCAATAAAAATGGATTGAAACGAAAACAGCGATGTGGACGTAGTTATATACTCACGGAGCAGTAGCCTTTCAAACTCCGGGCGTTTTTTTATGACTCACCCAGTAGAATAATCATTAACTTAACCATTGGTTTCACTTTGGTCTAATATGCAAGGTATTTTGCAGGGGTATGAAATGTGATGAAGTTTAATTGGAAAATTAGATTTATTCTTAAAAGATTTCGTAGATTGTTCGGACGTTCTAGGGTCTGAGTTTATATTGTATTTTCTATTTTACTCAAATCAACTTAATGTTTCGTTGCAGAATTGATTTCGCAAATGAGTTCTGTACCTTGGACCCGAAAGGTAATTGCAAGTTGCACTTAAGAGCTATCAGTTTACCGGAAAAGTTCTATTAAGCCCTCGGGGGGACTTAGCTAATTTCAGACACTCCCAGAGGGGAGGGGCTTATGAGGGAGGGGGGCTTATTCACAAAATCAAATGGCAAAGATATGTATGATAGCTTTTCAGTCCCCTTACCCCATATATTGCAGACTCAGTATATAATTTTACGAGTCAGATGCATACATTCAACATAGTGTTATCGGAAACTGCATTAGAATTAACGTGCAAACTTGTTTAGCTTAGGCCCCGTTCACACGAGAACGGAGCGGAACATACCAGAACGGAACAGAACGGAACTTTTTAAGGGGTGTTCTCACGGCAATGTATCGATTTGAAGTGTTGATATTTTCCTCCCTAGAGATAAAAATTTTCTAAGCTTGCCATTGAGTTTTTCCATTTTTATGCATAAACAATCCTATTGTTTGGAGTTTTAGAATTACCTCATGTATAAATTGCATGAAAAAAGTCCGCAAAGTGCAACGGAACGCTTCAAAAAAGTGTTCACACGAGGGCTAAATCATTCCGTTCCGTTAGAGCCGTCCACGTTTCGGAACGGAACGGAACGTTTCCAGTCGTTTTCGTGTGAACATCTGCGAAAATTCTTTTGTTTCCTGGAACAGTGCCATATCGTTCCGTTCCGTTTCGTTCTCGTGTGAACGGGGCCGGAAAAATCTTTGATGGCCTCTAGAATTTAATGGACTTAAACTTTGGCGCAGAAGCGGAGGGCTTATTAGAGAGAGGGGCTTATTAGAGAGGGGGAGGATAAATAATGCTTCAACATTAATGCACTGTGGTATCAAATTTTGTTGAATGTGTCTTTGTGTTAAACTGTATCTTTTATCTCTCATTGATGGTTCCTTTTTATAAAAATTTTTAAGCTTAAAGGCAGTCTGTCACGTATCTGATTGGCCGCTACAATCAGAGCTCAACACAACAGATTTCTTTGTGAATCTGTGTATTTGAAACAAAGGAGGGCTAATCTTCTTGACTTTCTACGGCCGTAGAAAGTCAGAGGATCATCAGCCATTCAAATTTCCTATTCTTTGTATTGTCATTATCACCGAATCAAATGCGTGACAGACTGCCTTTAAGTCTAAGTCTAAGTCTGAATTCTACCCTTCGTAGTCACAAAGTAAACAGAAGTATAAAATTCGATTGCAACACATCTAGCCTAGCTTTTTCAATCAGACTTGGTAAAGTTGTAGATCAACAATCTAGCTAACGATATAGCGAAAGAAAACCGAAAACTTTTCGAGTAGTTTTGGAGATAAATCCAATTTTCTGCAATCAACAAAAAGTTTTGAAAAATAGTTTACAAAGCCAGCCTTAACGGAAACATTGCGATTTGCATATCTTTCGATTGCCAAGACCATGTAGAACAACGTCCTTTTTACCGATTTTCGATCGACCGAATAGTATTGGAGAAATTAACTGTTTTCTGAGGAGAGTGGTTTTGCAAAACGGCAACTCGCTGCTCACTGGAGCGGAAAGCAGAGTTACCTCAAAAGGAAGATTTAGAATTTTTCAACTAAAGAATTTTTCATTGATAGGTTTTGAAACTGTTTCATTCTCGTATTTAAAGTTTTAAGAATCAATATACAAATGAGCCGTTGAAATGCTGAAATTGAACCCGAAACCCTGACGAGGCTTATGTTAATTTTCGTTTATTTGTAGTTCTCAACAGTAAAAGCAAGAAAGTGGATGACCTCAGACTTGGAACTTCCTTTGAGCCCAAACAAGTTTATGAGATCCTCTCTGTTTTGAAATCAACTTTGTCTGAAACGGTAAGAATAATTCCTTTCCATATAAGTAATATATTGGCGTCAAGTGACTTTCTGGCCATTTCAAAATTTTTCAGAAGCAGCCCTCACTAGAAATCGTCAATATTTTTACATTGGCATGTCCGATTGCAAAATAGCATGTCCGATAGCAAAAATTACATTGGCATGTCCGATTTGATAAGATAGATTTCCACATCTCATCTAAGGTCGCTCATTGGAGATAGTTAGCAATACGAGTTATGGAAATTTATTGGAACTTCAAGAACGGTTATCTCCGCAAATTCGCAAACGTTTTATGGATTGTACCGATTATCCTGAATGGTGGCTGTTAGTTGACAGGACAGTTAAAGGCAATATGTCATGCATCTGATTGGGTGATAAGAACAATACAAGGAATATGAGAATTGAATGCCTATTTATTCCAATGACTTTCTACGACCATTGAAAATGAGAACGATCAGCACTTTTTGCAGAACTGCAAAAAGTATCGGAACCTGGGAACTAGGCCTCCAGAAAGTTTTTAGCTTTACCAGAAAATTGTTCAATAAAGTTTTCTCACACAAGATGAAGATGACTGTTTTACAATTTTTGTGAAAAAGATCATGTTTTTGACTCTTCTATTCTACTGATCATAATTCCGCGCTAAATGGAAGGCCTTGCAAACATCAATATGATCAAGGATTCTTAAAAATTTTCAAGAATTCTTCAAGAATTTTTCAAGAATTCAGTAAGTGAGGAGAGTTTGTGAAAGATAATTTTAATTCTCCGGTTTGGCTGGAATAGCCATTGGACCTTTTTCAGCTCATCATGGCCAGCAAAGACATTTTGCATGACATAATGTGACTTCACAGAAAGAAAATTTTCCCCATTTGCAAGGTTCCCAGAAAGAGAAATATTTTTTGTGCCTCTTCTCTTTTGTTTCAAATGCACAGGTTCACAATGAAATCCGTTGTGTTGAGCTCTAACTTTGTTGAGGCCAGTCAGATGCATTCCAGACTGCCTTCAATGCCAAGGCCCACTTTTTGTGTCCTCATTCTTATATACGACAGATACTAAATACAAAGGCACAAGCTTTGTTAAAAGACACCCTTTGCAGTTATAGTCAAACTTTATCTCTCAGGGGAAACAGCAGGATGCGGAGGAATTCTTGACTTTCCTGCTCAGTGGCCTTCATGAAGAATTTGCCTCGCTAAAGACACTTGTGCAGAATACAGCAAAGACAAACAACCACATGCAGAATAACGGTTAGTAAATCTCGTGAAACCGTGTTTTTTGGTGAATGACCCAGAAAGTGCATGGTACTTTGAAATCCGCAATGTTTAGTGGATGCTAGCCGTCTGAGTCTGATATACCATTGTCTGACGTGTTTGATCTCACTTATCTCCCTATTTGTTATACTGCTGCGTTGTGTTACATGACTTCGAAAACAGCACGGCATGAATCAGGTTAGTTTTTTCGCACGATAGAGTAGTGTCAAGTCTGTTCTCCGACGCAAGCAATTTGGGGTCGATCCTTAGAATTTAATCAGATAACGCATAGCCCAAGCTTACATTTGAAGTTTTACCCCTGAACCTGCCCAGGTAAGGCTTATGTTTCATGATTTATTTGGCTTACAAGGGCAGACTCAAATGTTGCTTGCGCATCATCAATATAAACACTTCATCATAGAATTTAGCTCAAAGGTTTGAAAATCCAAATGAGAGGTGTCATCCGTAGAGGTTCAGGACCAAATTCAGGATAAGTTAGGTTTTCGTTGTCTTAAGTGTAACAAAGTCCTGCTTTTTATGACAGGAAAACTGGTGAATGGAAACATCCATGACTCTGATGGTGTTGCTAGTTCAGATGAGAACAGAGATACGGAGAATGAAAGTGAAGGTTCGACTGATGATTGGGAACAAGTTGGACGCAATAATAAATCTGCAAGTCTAAGAAAGGTAAAGGGAAGGGAATTTCTAAATCTACAACTTTGTTTGATAAAATTTTCTAAGGCAAACCATTTCGCCCTGGGCTAATGAGAACTTGACCCGAGTTTGATGAGACAGTGATCACAATAGCAAATGTCTTCCATTCCCACAAAAACAAACTATTTTCGGATCAATCCTCCATCGATTTCGAGTAGAATGGACGCAAGGAGGAGACCATATTGAATCTAATTGAGCTTATAAGAACGTCAGCATTGCATTTACAAAGCTCGTTCGCTCTGATGTTTTCTCCAGTATAAGATTTCTGGGGCATTAGTTTCAGATTGAGGAGAACAAACTCTCTGAAATCTCGACCCTTTCGATCTAGCGCTGCAGAGATATCGAATGTATTTTATAGTCACTTTTCTGCTTTGTTTTAGACTTCAGAAGACGACACGTTGATAACAAGATTATTTGGTGGTATCATCCGGTCATCCGTGCACCATGCTGGAGCTAAAGAATCAGCAACTTTGCAGCCATTCTTCACAATACAACTTGACATACAGGTATGTATGATGCAGAATGTTTTGAAGTATTGCCATATTACCACTAAGCGTTTAGACCAGAGGATTTATTGCTTTCAGTAAAATGTAGACTGTAGACTGCATATAGACTGCATTCTCTAGACTGTCAAACTACATTAATCTTAATCGAGCAAAGGTATTGTCTAACGCTGTTAACATGTCAAATTTCAACTATTGCCCCCTGATTTGGTTATTTCGTAGCAAAGCTGCCAACAGAACCATCAATCGAGTGCATAAACGAGCTTTAAGAGTTTTGTACCAGGATTTTGAGTCTTCTTTTGAAGAGCATCTACCTAGGCATGATGATGTTACAATACATATAAAGAACCCACAGAAACTGCTATTAGAAGTTTACAAAACACTTCACCATCTTAATCCGTCATACCTCTGAGGGAATTTCCAAACAAAATCTATAACTTATAACTTACGCAAAAATGTTTAATGCGAACTTCCTCAGAGGTCTTTCCCTTCCCCTTCCACGACAAACATGGCGCCTTTCCTGTCGACGGTTTGCAAAATGTGTTTTCGCGCCTCCGCACTCATGGAAGGGGAATTGAGCTCCGTTACTGGCTGTATTTCGCAGGAATAGCAAGGTTAGGATACGACAGAGAAGAACTAAAGTGAGTATTCATTACATATTACTTGCAAACTGAATTAACTACGTCGGCCAAATTACTACGAGAGTACCACCCCAGCTTAGGCCCAATCTACTCAGTTCGTGTCCTATGGCTCATGGGTGGATGTGTGTTTGCTAACGCGCTATAAGATCTGTTATGTTGCGTGTGTGGCCTCTGGTTACGCACATTACATATATTGCATTTAGGACACGTAATCTCCTCATGTCTCCTGCTTATATTGCATGTCTGGTTTATGTAAAGCGAGTATTTCATAAGAGCAAGAGAGAATTTAGCAGTCAGTCGATCATACTCTGATTCAGAAAATAGTTGTTGTTTCTGAGTCTCGCCTAGCGAATCCTCAAGCGCATCAAATTGGTGACAGAGGTGGTGGCGAGTACGAAGATATTATGGCAACTTCTATTACACCAGAGAAGTTCGAATCCGGTGATATCTCTTCGTGGTTACGCCAGTTTGAAGTCTGTGCAACTGCAAATTCATGGGATAACGACAAGAAATTAAAAGTTCTGCCTGCTTTTCTACGAGGACCAGCAGCCACTCACTATTTTTCATTCTCTGATGCCCAAAAAGCATCATACAATGAGCTGAAAAAGAGTCTTGTAGCAGCCCTCTGCCCGCCAGTTGACCGTGAAAAATATTTCACAGAGTTTGAAAGCCGATCTCTCCGCCCAAGTGAAGACCCCTCGATTTATCTGTGGGAACTGCAAGAAATTTTAAAGAAAGCTGACCCTTCGCTTGCTGATGAAGCACGTGATGCACTTCTGTCTCGTCAGTTCATGAAAGGCCTTCCTGAGAGTCTTCGTCTCAAGCTCCTAGAGGCCAATCCAACACCGTCCCTTGCTGAGATGACGAAATTTGTTCAACGTTTTCGCGCTGTTCATCGACCAGCGGAGCAACCACTGGCTTTTGCTTCACCAGTTGCCCCTGCACCTGCAGACCGTCCCTCCAGTCATCATCAACACGACACGCTCAAGGATTCGATTGGTCAATTAACTGCTGCTGTTTCAGCCTTGACTGCAAGCCACAAAAGTCTGGAAACATCTCTTTCCCAACCAGAACCTCGTAATCAGAATGTTATTCAACGTGGATCCCGTGGAAGATTTCAAAAATCAAGCAATGCACAAAGACGCCAAGGCCGATGTTTTAATTGCAATCAACTCGGACACTTTGCATCGAATTGTCCATGGGACTTGCATTGTCAATTGTGCCGTGGATGGGGGCACACGCAGAACCAATGTGCCAATAATTATACACAACGATCTTCATCAGAGGGTAAGTCTTTAAACTTCAACGGGGTGCCTCAATGAGGGGCTGGGTTGCAGGTCACCCCCAAATTTTCTCTGCTGGGTTATGTGGAGCATCATTCGAGATGCCAGATCAGCCTCTTGTTGTGTGCCATTTTGGCACTTCTAACCTTTCCGCTCTTGTTGATACGGGCTCTATGAAATCCTTTATTTCTTTCGATGCTTTTGAACAAATTGAACCAAAACCAGCTCTCCATACAGTTTCACAACAATGTTTTGGAATCAACGGTCAACCACTACACGTGGAAGGAGGTGTGCAAGCTGCATTTTCCTTTCCCTGCAGCAACAATGTTTCCTATACAGGTGATTTTCTAGTTTCCCGCCATCTTTACAAGCCGCTGCAGTGTGTTTTGGGATGGGATTTTCTAACTGCCAATGGGTTGAGCCTAGTGTATAGGGACAATGGTGCATATTATTTAACGGGAAGGCATGGTGATACTCCCCTCATTCCACAGGATAAGTGCCTGGATTATCCTCTTCCAACCAAGCTAAACCAATGTGCTGGCGTTGCCGAGAATGGCAATATTTTATCGTCTACCCTTTTTCACCAATCAGAAAATAAAGGACCAGTTCCCATTACTTTACCAGCTAGTATTTGTGTGCCAGGTAGAACAGAAATCATAGTTACAGGCCAGGTCACAAAAAACTACAAGGATGATCTAGGAATGGTGTCCCCAATTAACAACGAATCTTTGCCCACAGGAATTTTAGCAGCGTATTCAGTTAGTCAGGCAGAAAGCAGGAAAGTCCTAGTTCGTTTGATGAATTCATCTAATTTTGATATTTCATTACAGGCTGGTCAAAAGATAAGCGAATTCTGTCCACTTGTAGAACCTATTGCAAAAAGTTCTGCGCATAACAAATGCACACCTGGGCCTAATTTAGTGTGTGGTTCCATCATACCTGAGAAGTTGTCTCTTGAGCTAGAAGCAGCAATTAGCCCTTCTTTGGAAAAGCATGAACGCTGTCTTCTTTTAAATACCCTTCTCAAATATTCGGATGTTTTTGATGAGTCCTTGGGCCAAACGGATGTTATCACACACCGGATCGACACAGGTGATGCAACTCCTATTAAGCAGTCCCCGAGGCGGTTACCATACGCTTTTAGGGAAGAAGCTAAATCACAGGTAAGGGATATGCTGGACCAAGGTGTCATTCAGCCTAGTACTTCTCCATGGGCTTCACCAATTGTCCTAGTCAAGAAGAAAGATGGTAAGTACAGGTTCTGTGTTGACTACCGTAAGTTAAACTCAGTCACAGTAAAGGATGCACATCCATTGCCTAGGGTTGATGATTTGTTGGATTCATTGCAAGGTTCCATTATGTTCAGCACTTTAGATCTTAGGACAGGGTATTGGCAAATAAATATGGACCCCGCAGACCGCGAGAAAACAGCCTTTACCACCCCAGATGGGTTGTGGGAGTTCCTGCGCTTACCCTTTGGTGTTTCCAACGGCTGTGCCACCTTTCAGAGAGCCATCGAAATTGTCCTGTCTGGCCTAACCTATGAAACATGCCTTTGTTACTTTGACGACATAATAATTCCATCGAACAGTCTCGCACAACAGTGTCAGCGGCTCTCCCTTGTCTTAGGTCGATTTCGGGAATATAATTTGCGCGTCAAGGCATCTAAATGTTCCTTTGGAGCAGATAAGGTAACATATTTAGGCCATGTTGTGTCCTCTGAAGGAGTTCAGACTGATCCAGGTAAGATTGAGGCCGTTTCAAAACTCCTTCCACCAAAGACAGTTGAACAGGTAAGATCTTTTCTCGGCCTAACAGGCTACTACAGAAAGTTTATACCAAACTATGCGGCATTATCTGCACCTCTTGTGGCCTTAACTAAGAAAGGAGTTAAATTTGCATGGGAAAATAAACATAATCTCGCATTCTGTACTTTGAAGGATAAACTTTGCAAAGCTCCCATTTTAGCATACCCCAAATTTGACAGACCTTTTACTTTACACACAGATGCATCCGATATTGGAATTGGTGCTGTGTTGTCACAGATTGACACTAGTGGTAAGGAGAGTGTCATCTCATACTGTAGCCGATCACTTTCAGATCGTGAAAAGAACTATTCCGCCACAGAAAAGGAAGCTCTTGCTGTCATTTTTGCTGTTGAACATTTTCGTGTTTATTTGCTTGGTCGACAATTTACACTTGTTACGGACCACAGTGCATTGCAATGGCTTCATACTGTTGAGCCAAAGGGGAGACTTGCCAGGTGGGTCATGACACTCCAGGAATACTCATTTATAATCAAACACCGCCCTGGCATTGCCCATGGGAATGCTGATGGACTTTCCCGTTTGCCATCAGATGAAAAAGATGCTCCCGAGGCCCCTGTGGTTGACCAATCATTTGGTTGTGCCACGACAATGACTCCTGGCTATAATCTCCATCAGGCTCAACTGAATGATCCAGTCATTGCTAAGATCATTGAATTGAAATCGGCCAAATTACCTAAACCACCTTATTTTGTTTGGGCAGACAATCCGTCCCTTCGTACTTTCTGGCACTGCTGGGACAGTTTATTCCTCTCTAACGGCTTGCTGGCCAAGAATCTTAGTACAGATCATTCCCTACCGAGGTATGCATATGTGGTACCAGAAGCACTCGTTGATTCTGTTTTGTATGGGATTCACTGTAGTCCATTCTCAGGTCACTTAGGAATTCGTCGGACACTTCATCGAGCCAAAGAACGATTTTTCTGGCCAAAAATGTCGGTACAAATAAGTGATTTTGTGAGATCGTGCCAAACCTGTGCCAAAAACAAGACAGACAATCACCTTAGGAAGGCACCACTTCGCTCTATTGAAGTAAGCGAACCGTTTGTATTTTGGGCGATGGACTACATGGGTCCTTTACCTGAAACATCGAGAGGAAATAAACACCTGCTGGTGGTAATGGATCACTTCAGTAAGTGGTCTGAAGTTTTTCCCACTAAAGATCAAAAAGCTCGTACAGTTGCCGAAGTTTTAGTTTCTAAAGTTTTCACCAGATTTGGTCCACCCGAAATAATTCACTCCGACCAAGGGTCAAATTTTGAAAGTAATTTGATGAAGGAAATCTGTAGCCTCATGGGTATCCACAAGTCCCGTACCTCTGCATATCACCCTCAATGTGATGGGCTGGTTGAACGGCAAAACCGCACTTTGCAGGATATTCTTGCCTCTTATGTTTCGAAATATAAAGATGATTGGGACTTGTGGGTAGATCTTGCTGTTTATTCCTACAACACTAGTGTTCATGAAAGTACAGGTTTTAGTCCCTACGAACTTGTCTTTGGAAGGGTAGCTAGAACTCCAATTGAAGTAGATCTTGGAATACCAATTAAGAATCCAAGTACGCAGCATGAATACTCACAGTCAGTTAGAAGAAATCTTCAGGATATAGTGCAGATAGCAGGCAAAAGTCTTGAAAAAAGTCGACTAGCTAGTCAGAAACAAGTAGACAGCAAAAGTAAAGGTAACTGGGTCCCTCTTCCAGTCGGTCGCTCGGTATTACTTCGCCGCCCAAAAGCTTGGAAATTTGGAGGGAGATGGATTGGGCCTTATCAAATCATTTCTCAACTTGGGGTTAACTATAAAATTCGGTCAAAACAAGGAAAAGACATGATTGTGCACCACAATAATGTCAAAGCTTGCACATTTCCCTTCGACCAAGGGAAAACTATTGCCCCAGTCAGGGAAGCAGAGGAAATGACATTTTCCGAAAACCAAGATAACCCCCAAGTTCCTGGAGAGAGACCATTGCAACCACGCCCAGCAAGACTGAGACAAAATATAGGACCCCCGCTGAGGTTTGGAGATTTTGTTACCCACTGACGACTGGGAACAAAATAGAAGGGAGGGGGTGGTGTTGCGTGTGTGGCCTCTGGTTACGCACATTACATATATTGCATTTAGGACACGTAATCTCCTCATGTCTCCTGCTTATATTGCATGTCTGGTTTATGTAAAGCGAGTATTTCATAAGAGCAAGAGAGAATTTAGCAGTCAGTCGATCATACTCTGATTCAGAAAATAGTTGTTGTTTCTGAGTCTCGCCTAGCGAATCCTCAAGCGCATCAGTTACGTCCCTTTTTACTTTTGTTCAACATAATATTTCACTTTCTATCTAGGCCGAGAACATCTGGAACATCGCAGATGCATTTGAGAACTATTTCACGAAAGAAAACATCGAAGGATTTACATCATCAAAGACTAATTCAACGGTAGGTTATGTAAAAATTTCTTCTCATTCTGAATAAGCATAAGAGATACAATAAATCCCTGCATACAAGCATTTACTTTTAGATAGCCAGGCTGAAGTTGCTTCTTACACTGCGTTCACACGATGCCCGCACATTTTGAAAAAGTTGAAAAATTTAACGGATAGCCGTTCCGTTCACACTCAAGAATGATGAAAATAGAACAAAACTGATCGACTCTTAGGCTGTTGGTATATTTCTTTGGCATTAAAGTCTTGCAACGAGTTGTTGTAAACACTATTTATTATTTTCAGTTTGTAGTTTGGGATGTATTAAGGGTATTTTAAGTTTGATTCTATGTAAATTTTATTGTAATTTTAATTTCTTTACCATGAATAAAAACCTGGCTGTCCGCAATTGAAAAGTAAACTGAAGAAGATTTTGATCGAAACGTATTTGCGAAATTACAGTTGTGGTTTCTTATTTTATGTTCTGTTATGTTTAGATGGTGCTTTTTGTTTATCGGTAATTGTTTCTCATATTATTATTTATTCAAAACAGGTCGAAGCCTCGCACAAAACATCATTGGAAAAGTTACCACAAGTGCTGATCTTGCACTTGAAATACTTTGTTTATGACAAAACAGGAGGATGCCAGAAAACACACAAACACGTTGAAATATCAAAGGACCTTGAAATTCCGAAAGGTAAACAATATTTTCTCCATTATTTCAAATCAAATTCTTCTTAAATGCATAGGTAAGATCTCCTTTCACACTTTAAGAAGCACCTTGATATGAGAGCCACAGCTTACAAAGAGCCTTACTCCTAAAGTGATTTTATTTAGAAGAACTAAACAAGGTAAATGCTATCATGATGCAGGTTGATACAGTTCTGTGCTATCAAAAGCTGTCCCTGATTGAATCATGTTAATACGTATTTCTCATCCCTGCCCTGGTCGCATGTTGTCCACCCAGACAGCATTTGATGCCGTCAAATCACAATTCAGCTTCATTTCTCAAAGAAAGTTTGATAATGTTAAAGAGACTGGTCGCATGTTGTCCACCCAGACAGCATTTGATGCCGTCAAATCAAAATTCAGCTTCATTTCTCAAAGAAAGTTTGATAATGTTAAAGAGAGTGGTCGCATGTTGTCCACCCAGACAGCATTTGATGCCGTCAAATCACAATTCAGCTTCATTTCTCAAAGAAAGTTTGATAATGTTAAAGAGACTGGTCGCATGTTGTCCACCCAGACAGCATTTGATGCCGTCAAATCAAAATTCAGCTTCATTTCTCAAAGAAAGTTTGATAATGTTAAAGAGACTGGTCGCATGTTGTCCACCCAGACAGCATTTGATGCCGTCAAATCACAATTCAGCTTCATTTCTCAAAGAAAGTTTGATAATGTTAAAGAGACTGGTCGCATGTTGTCCACCCAGACAGCATTTGATGCCGTCAAATCAAAATTCAGCTTCATTTCTCAAAGAAAGTTTGATAATGTTAAAGAGACTGGTCGCATGTTGTCCACCCAGACAGCATTTGATGCCGTCAAATCACAATTCAGCTTCATTTCTCAAAGAAAGTTTGATAATGTTAAAGAGACTGGTCGCATGTTGTCCACCCAGACAGCATTTGATGCCGTCAAATCACAATTCAGCTTCATTTCTCAAAGAAAGTTTGATAATGTTAAAGAGACTGGTCGCATGTTGTCCACCCAGACAGCATTTGATGCCGTCAAATCACAATTCAGCTTCATTTCTCAAAGAAAGTTTGATAATGTTAAAGAGACTGGTCGCATGTTGTCCACCCAGACAGCATTTGATGCCGTCAAATCACAATTCAGCTTCATTTCTCAAAGAAAGTTTGATAATGTTAAAGAGACTGGTCGCATGTTGTCCACCCAGACAGCATTTGATGCCGTCAAATCACAATTCAGCTTCATTTCTCAAAGAAAGTTTGATAATGTTAAAGAGACTGGTCGCATGTTGTCCACCCAGACAGCATTTGATGCCGGCAAATCACAATTCAGCTTCATTTCTCAAAGAAAGTTTGATAATGTTAAAGAGACTGGTCGCATGTTGTCCACCCAGACAGCATTTGATGCCGTCAAATCACAATTCAGCTTCATTTCTCAAAGAAAGTTTGATAATGTTAAAGAGACTGGTCGCATGTTGTCCACCCAGACAGCATTTGATGCCGTCAAATCACAATTCAGCTTCATTTCTCAAAGAAAGTTTGATAATGTTAAAGAGACTGGCTGACTGATCTTATATTCTTTGCTTTTTAACTTGCAGACGTACTGTCTTTGAACCTCAAAGGAAGAGTGCCTGCCAGTCAACGATCATATGAATTATTTGCAGGTTAGTGCTTTGTTACACTTTACAGGATAAACTTTGTCGTTGTACATCCTTTTTCTTCCATTAAAAATTTTATAGATCTTGTGAAAGATTGCACCACGTTAAAAATGAGATAACAAAGCTATGGTCTGTCTCAAATTGGATTCCAAGTGATACTGCCCGTGAGTATCAATAATTGAAGCCTTTTGAATCAGCAAGTATGCGTTATCGCAAGTCGGAGGTGACATCGAATTTTACATTAGGATTATGACTTGGAGTCCCTTGTTTCCTTGTACTCATTTTACTTGATGATGGCGCCTCAGTCAACAGAAACTCATATCATTACTCTCCAAAGTGTGATCATATGTAGACCGAAATTCTGAGCTTCCTAGAGTACTGCTCAGATCAGAGATTTTTGAATTATTATGGTTACAGGAAATGTCATAGAAGTTTTGATTCGATTGAAGAACTGATATCATTCCCACGGGATTAGAGATTCGAAGTCGTGATTCCATCATAATTCGATTGATGAAAGCAAAGAATAGGGTCAGCTTTCACTGTTTCATCACGAGTCCCTGTCGATCAGGCTTTACCGCAGGTGTACAAAGTACTCATCGTCATAAGTCTCATTTGACACTGACTTTGATCAATACTGAAGTGTATCTAACATTAGATGCTAGGTCAGGGTGTGATTGGGCCCTACCGGGTCTCGAACGCTGTCCGCCTGACTGTTCTAGCTGCCAAGTCAGAGAATCACACCACTGCGCCACAACACATTCAAAGCTCTTAACGAGCAAAGCTCTACGTTGCTTTATCGTGGTATTATAGAAATGCGTTTCGGCTTGGAGGATCACGACATTTTTCCCCAAAACTTTACACTTTGTAAAGGAGAAAGAAGTTTTTTCGAAAATGTTTTGATTGTTCTGTGAGCACTGAAATAACTTAAGATGAAATCGTATGTGAATCTCTTTTTCAGTTGAGTTTCACCTTGGAAAGAATGCAGCTGGGGGTCACTACACCACAGCAGTAAAGCACAAGGACCCTCTTGGATGGGTATACTGCAATGATAATAACATACAGAAAACACACTTCAGCCAAATCACAAAACAACAAAAAGACAAAGTACCTTACTTGCTATTTTATGAGCGCGCAAATCATTTCGCGAAGTAGGAAATTATTGTGGAAATTTGATATGAAATGTATGTATTTTTGAGTCGAGATAAAGCGCTCGTTAAGGAGAAGATGCACACAGCGTTCATAGGATTTTGCAGGAAAGTTTTACAGTTCGTGGCAGATTTAGAATATTTCTTGAAAACGTCTTTTGAAACCCAACTTGCAAGAATAGTATAAATCGAACGTACCACACAAGGAAAATTCAGTTTTGAAATGGTTATTATTACCTTTCCCCAGATACGGCTTGTCTTGTGCGTCATTAAAAGTTGGTCTTATCGTACTAACGTCTGATCTTCGAATGTGATGCAACTTATAGGTGTCAAGGGGGAGTTGCTCTTCACGCAGCTTGGAAGTGAGATAAAGTTCTCCACTCTCCTTGTAATTATAGAATCTTTGCTGGAATATTTAAATGAAATTGATTTATTAGGCTTTAGCTACCCAAGCTTTCTGAGCAACCCAAAGAAATGCCACGTTCTAATGAGCGCAGATGCCTCTTCCACGTCTGTGCACCAGCGGCCTTCTTGAGGTCGTTTTAGTCCACAACCATTGACGTGAAATGTTAGTTTACAACGCGCTGTCTTCAGCGTTATTTGAAGCTTCCCAGACCCCAGAAATTGTTGATATATCTCCAGAGTAGCCCACAAGGGCTGGATTACCCTTAACAGATATAATGAAGTCAAACCAATAGTTACGTGCAAACAGATCCTAAATCAGACCTGTAAGACATGATATTAGAGGTTTTGATGCGTACTGAGCAGTCAAAGTCTGTGGAATTTCAAGGTTGCAAACAGACAAATGATTGTATCACCAAGGGTGTGTTTGATTGGTAATTCGAAACCTACCAAGTTCTGAAAAATGTAGACTTCGCAGAGACGGAAACACAGTGCCCAATCAAACACAAAATTCTTCAAAACAGCAGATTTCAGATCCATCCTGGCGAAAACGAGGATGCCAGTTGAAAAACACAAAGACGAGTCCGGTGCTTGGCAACAAGGACTGAACTGAACCAATTACCATAGCAGCACGGGCAAATTCGCCTCGTTTTCAGAGTTGTGCAAATGCAAACTAGAATTTCTCCAAAGTCCGCCAAACCTTCAACCTGTTGGAGCAGAAGGTTTGGCAGGCCTTCCAAATCTGCAAAACCTCCCGTTTACGGAATTTGGTAGACAGTCAAACACAACTTCCGAGTCTTCGATCTCTGCCGTTTTCAGAATTGGCACCAATCAAACAAAGCCCAAATCATGTGAAAGAATCTTGCTGTTCTTACTAACGAGTCATGTGCGTAACTATGGTTTTGTCACTACGCATTGTGTATATGGCATCAAGTACAAGAGCATCAATTGCTTTTGATTGACAATGCAATTCAAAGCTATCAGCAACTGCAGCAAAGAAAATTCTCTCAACAAATAATTCAAAACAATCAAATCTGCAAGTCATCCTGAAAACCAGGCAGGCAAACTATGGGCTTGTCTCCAATCGCTGATCGTTTTGAATTGCAGTGTTAATAAACGCAACTGATGTTGTCTTGCAGTGTGTGTCTTTGTTGTATGTGGCGACAAAGGTATCTTGATGTTTGTCGGCTGCCCCAGGGACGCCGAGAGGGAGAGCAGGACGGGCAATTGGGCCTCATTTGCCAGCTTTGCCCCCGAGCCTTCCAAAGCTCTCGACAGCCATGGCTTCCACTTAGAAGAAATTAATGAGACTGCACCGATGTCTTCTAGCAGTACTATGTCGTATAACATAGGATACAGTATTTGTGAAGGCCCCATCGTTTCTAATATGTGCATACTTATTATATAAAACATAAACAGTCGTTGCTGGTTAATATGAAGACCCAAAATGAAGTAATGTTGTATGAAAATCACAGAAATTTGATTTTAAAGATCTCCTTAATTGCGTAGTTTGTTTTCTGCAGGTATGTCGAAATCTGAACAGATTGCAAGGCGATTTTGAGGGTTAATAGTTTAAGAAATAGATACATATCCCTTGTTTTTACCCACAGTGTAAAAAATTTCTGATTTCTGATCAATATGAAGCACATGTCTGGGATCGTTAAAGACCCAACCCAACCATGCTTCATCACGGCCTCAAAGGGAGTGTGCAATGGTAAATAGGCTTCTCTTTAAATAGAAAAAGGACAATGCGCAAACACAGCATTGTTTCTTTAGCTATCGATTATTAACAACACATGTGGGCCATCAATTTCAATGGGTTACTTTTAGATTTTTCTGCTCTGTGCAAATGCAGGCTTATAGCCTTGCACAAAGACAAACCCTTTAAAATAAACTTTCGTTTGATGAAAAGGTTGCGTCTGGCCTATATTTTCGTGTGTTTTTTTATTTTCGTTCATGGACAACTCTTCAATATTTGTTATTCACGGCTATTTCCAAGTGACATCTATTGCAAGACAGACCATAAACCATTTTCATTCTTTCACTTAAGATCTTGAAAACAGAAATTCAGTTTGTGTTTAAATCCAATTTCAAGCACGTTTTTACAGTAAAACCCGCATAAAAGAACGTATTTTTATAAGAACCTTGAGGCTGAAATGTAATATTTCAAACCTGCTAAATAAGAACCCCTCATAGGCTGACACTGAGGGAGATCTTCAGAAATTTCAAGAATCCTTGATTTTCTGATCAGAATTCTTCAGTGGTACAGAAGTCTATCAGATTTATGACAGTAACCCTGACCTAAGAATGTTCTCAAGAATTCTCAAGGAATTCTTGAAAGTTCTTCAGATTTCTTGTGCTGAAAACAATATTAATGTGTGCAAGGCGTGTTCTGTATATAAGAACCTTTTTAAGAACCTTGCAGGCTGGAATTTAGAATAACAGCCATTTAATTAAGAACCTATTCAGGCTGTCCAAGAGAAAAAACCTAGGTTCATTTATGCGGGTTTCTACTGTATTGCAAGGAGGTGTGCCACATGTTAGACAACGAATGAGTGAATTAAATTTGGATGTATTACAGTTAAGATTTTTAAACTTTACGCCGTGAGAGAAATTGCCAAATATCAAAATTTGAAATCAAAAATGAAATAGAAGGTGGCTCAGACTTTGTGTAGCTTTTTCAAGTTGCAACTTCAGTAGTAATCATAGTCATGGGTATTGTGGACACGAATTGGGGGTTGATTGTATCAACAATACCTGGCTTAAATGTTCCTAAATGAATTAAGTCAATTCACTGGCTATCTTCTCTTTCTTGATTTGGAGACAATGGCTCGCTCTCAACAATTTGAAATGGGCCTAAAGTTCAAACTGTAACGCGCTCTGAATATTATGACCTGAGAACTAGTTCCCAGATCGACGCGGCCTCGCAACGACCATGGATAAACAATGAACTTGAATTGAGGACCAGAAAGGTAACGAAGTAAATTTATTTAGGAACATTAGGCCATGTATTGTGGCCATGATCAACATCACAATCGTCAAAGTCACAGGGTCAAAGTCAACGCTGAGAAGAAAGAGAGAGATGATGTCATGCGGAGGAGAAGGAAAATGGTAAACAAACTGTGCAACAGCAACAACTTGTCCCAAGTGGATTCATATGCGATTGCTGATTCCGGAGAAATTTTGCGGAAGGAGCAGCGAAGAAACGAAATACTCCGGGCACAAACATCAGGAAGACGCCATTACAAAGTCAAATATTTGAAATGATCATCAAACACGTAGGACTAGCTTCAAGGATTTCTGTCAGACAGATTCCTTCATGGAGGTCTGCTTGTTGCAAGAAGCTCGTTGCAACAGGTCTGCTTAGGCCTATTCAAAATGAAGATCTACCTCAAAATGGAAGACGAGTGTTTTCAAAGCTTGCAAGGCGTTCAGGCACGAAGGTATATTCCAAGTCAACAGGAAACATTCAAGTTTATGATCAAGGCAGTGTCGGGAGAAGATATAAAAGTATGGTAAGCAAACTTTTAATGGGGAAATTTTTCTGCCAAGCGAAACGCATTTGAGCTGTTGTAAAGATATTGAGACAACCGTTGGAAGTGGGCAGGGTGTGAAAACCTGTAGCGATGTGTTAAATTAAAGCATTAAAGCAAATAATTATTCAGCAACTATTCTGCAGAGTATGGTAAATTCAGGTGCAAGTCCTGTTTAATGCTGAAAGCTGGCAGCTCATAGCAAAATTGATAGTTTGCGTGGAATCCAGATTGGAAAGTTTGGAAACTGCGCAGAGGATTTTCAAATGAGGATCAAACCAGTGCAGATTGTATGAAAGTTTGAACTGACAATGCACATACGCCTATCAGCTTAGCACAACTTACATAAGTAAAGATACTATCCAGTTGCCAAATTATGTTTCTTATCAAGGTGATTGCGCTTATAACAATGCAGATGACATAAGAGTACGCATGTCAAACTTTCCAGTCTGGGTTGGAATCTCAGCAAAATTTACACAGCAGTCTGTCATATTCAAAACAATAACTTATTGCTTTTCTATTGTTATCCCTGAAATTGCGCACCAAAGTTCTATGGCATTTGCAACAATGTTTCTAAGCAGGCTTCACACCAAATCTGTAATTGTTGTATTGACCCTTATTTCTACGTTTAATTTTCAGGCCCCTGCAGCTGTTGTTGAAGCAATTCAGAATCTAAAATCTGTATGTGGTGAAGAGAATGTGTCAACATCAATGTCACTCAGAGAGCATCATGGTCATGATGAGTCATACCATGAATCCATGATGCCATCTGCTGTCTTATTTCCACAAAATGTTGAGCAAGTTAGTGAGATTGCACAGCTTTGCTACTCAAAGAACATTCATATGGTTCCATTTGGAACAGGTACTGGACTGGAAGGAGGAGTTTCTGCAACAGAAGTAAGATGCTGGTTTTTAACCGTGGGGTGCACCATAACCTTTCCCAAACTAACCATGATTGCTTCTACTTTTTATTCCATGCAAATGACTTTCAATAGGTGTTCAAAGAATCATTTTCTTTCCTAAAACTTGAGGAATTCCTAGAGAATAAGCTCTGTTTTTGCTTTGTCTTTCTATCTACTGTACCTCAATAGGTGAAATTGAAAAATTAGTAAAAATAATCCAAATCATTGCACAATGCAAGGATATTTCTAATTGATGAAATGCTGTTTCTTACTTTCTTTTGCTGTTTTACAATTTTTGATTTATTAAAAAATAAACAGCTTGTATTGCTTTGCACTTTTGCAGTGGTAGAACATAACATATCCAGGTGGCAGACACTAGGGAGGCAGGAGGTGCTGTTCCCCGAATGTCAAGGAGAATGACTCATCTTTTGTTTGACAACATAGAGGTTAAATATAATGGATATCAAATGAAAAAATGACATTGTTACCTGTTGAACCTTTTGTGATTATTCATCCTTTCATAATTTTTGGCAGGGTGGCATTTCTATTGATCTAACAAAAATGGACAAAATAACAGATCTGAACCCAGAAGACTTTGATGTGACTGTGGAGCCTGGTGTCAAACGGAGTGACCTGAACCACTATGTAAAGGATGCTGGCCTCTGGTTTCCAGTAGGTAATGAAGCTAACTTTTTGGAATTTCAATTTTGTTCCATCATCATCAGTAAAGTTTCAATTTATAAAGCGAAATCTTCAGTTTCATCGTTTTGATCCATGCCATGCAAATGCACACAAATCCATCACCTTTATCTTTTTTGTAAACTTTTTTTGAGCTGAACCACCATAATGAGCAGAACCATTTATCCAGAACTTATCTTATACACAGATCCTGGTGCAGAATGTTCACTATGTGGAATGGTGGCAACAAGTGCGTCGGGAACAAATGCTGTAAGGTAAAATTTGTTCTTGCTAGCTACAGTGGATGCATTGACTAATCATCATCATCAGCATCGTCATCATCATTGTTATCATTTAAGATATCCTTGCTGGTTGAGAGAGAGTGTGGCCAAGTGGTTAAGGCGACAGACTCCTAAGTCAAAGGTCTCAGAAAGGCTGAGGTTCAAATCCTGCGCTGGACAGTTTGATCACTGTCTGTAACTCTAGCCCGGGTCAACCAAAGCCATGTGAGGGAAATCTGGTAGCTTCAGCGGGTTTATGGTAAAACATCCGTGGCCCCTGCTGGGAATAAGTCTCTCTCAGACTTTCGCAAGCTGGCCACTTTAAATATGAAAACATACCTACCTAAGTTCCAGATTTATATCTGGTTTTCAAGCCATAGCATTTAATAATTCTCAAAGAAATCTTATGGCTACTCCACAGCCTGAAAGGCTTTCTGTGTGGTAGGAAACCTTATGAATTTTTGGACAAGAAATCTTCATTGATATATGCAGGATGTGTAGTGTCTTTGTCAAAGGGTAAATCATTTATTATAATGTGGTACACTTCTATTCTAATCATAAATATTCGCAAAATAATCAAATAATGTTAAAATGAGGCCACATAAAATAAATTAATAGATTCTCATCACCGTCCGCATAGGAAATGTATCCTGCGTCTACAATTTTTTATATTTTATTTACAAAATATAAAGGTGCCGCCCGCGCGTCGTTTGCAAGATTTGTGATGCATTATATATTTTATATGGTCTATTATTGCCTGAAAACTCGAACAAACGCCGTAAGAAACAAGCTTACTTTGATATTTTGCCCCTTAACAGATGATTTGACCAGTTTCCAGGGGCTTCCGTGCTTTCATACTTGTCAATGACCCGTTGCTGATTTGCAGTTAATATCTGCAGATGATTTGCAGATATCCTGCGCATCTCTTTAGGTTATTTGTAAACGCGATAAACAGTCAACAAAGAAGCAGCAGAATGCAGTTACAAGCATGTTACAAGCCCAGACAACAAAATCTACGAGAAAATTAGACCTCCCTCGTAGATTTTGCAAGATCAACCAAAAATTTTTATACATAAAACATAAACCTCCCGCCTCGCGCAACTTTTCGAAACTTAGTGATGAGAATCTATTAATTTATTTTATATGGCCTAACCTTTGAATTATTTGAAAATTTCATAGGATAATCTCTTGTGATGAATTATCATCTTATACATTTTTAGTATATTGTCAGTGATTGCACCCCAGGTATGTGCTCTGTTTTATGAACAAGATGGCCTCTTTCATAAACAAAATTGCTTCTGCTAGGAAGGGAAACATCCTTTGTTTCACATGATGCATACAACTATGAAGTATAATTGAGACAACTTGAAAGAGAGCAATTCGGTGAAATGAACTGAAATGTCACAGGAGCAATATTATGGTACAAATGTAAAACACTGTTGAAATGAAATCCTTTGTTCCTTTTACAGATATGGTACAATGCGAGAGAATGTCATCAATTTGGAAGTGGTTATGGCTGATGGGACAATAATAAACACTGCTGGAAAAGATCGCAGAACAAAGTACGGCCAAATTTTTACTTTGACTTGTTCTGTAAGTAGAATTGAATCAAGGCTGTATCAATGGGAGTATTGTGCATTCTTTGGGTGTGGAACTTCGTTCATGCTAAATTAAAATACATTGGAAATGCTTTAGAAGTATGAAGAGAAAGGCAGTAAAATTATCCTCTCTTCTATTTGAGAATTGTCAATGCCCTTGAAGATGTCTTGAGTTCTCTCACTCCATTTGAAAGTGATAGTTCCTTAAGAATGTGCATAGAATTTCAAAATCAGCTGTCCCAACTACAAGTATTTTTGTCATAAAAACTTAAGAAACTCCAGTGCTGGGAAAATATAACTCAAGGAACTATTCATTTTGATAAAGGAAACCGTTAACATATTCTTACTTTATTTACACTTGTTTCCTGTATCAAATTTCCAGGAAGGTACTTGAGTAATGTTTAAACATCGGAAAGGCTTCAAAAACCCTTGTTTTGAAATATTCACTAGTGCGAAGGCAGTTGACATGAAGATTGTTATTTAAACTTTAAGAAACTCGTAAGAAACTCTGAGTACCTAGAATCCGATGATTTTAAGAAACTTTCTTAGTATCTCATAGAAAATACGTGTACTCCAATTTGGGCGATGCTCTAAACTGTACTTTGCGACATTTCGATCAGATTTAGAGAAAATTGATTTCTTTGAAACAAACTTTAGAATGATTCGTCCACAGGAAAACTGCAGCCGGCTACAACTTGACGAATTTGTTTGTTGGGTCAGAAGGTACTTTGGGGATCGTTACTAAAGCAACATTGAGGCTGTACCCTATTCCAGAAACGGTGAGCTTTCATGATTTCCTTCTAAACTTTAGACAGTAGATTTTATCACTTTTTTCGAGGGCATTTGATTTAAGTTTAACGCATGTATTGCAAAACAAAACAAATCTCTCTTGTTTGATTGCTAGATATAACTGAAGTTGCGATGCGCTTTGTCGAAAAAATTTGATCTATCAACTTTGAATCCCCTTTGAGTATCAGTGATTAATTCACCAATCACCGGCAACAAATAAATGGTCTTTCGATAACCATTTCTCCAATTTCAGTTTGAAAAGTATTTAAAGGATGAAAAGTTGCTTTACTCGAATATCATCTACGTAATATTCTTCAAATGCGTTTCTCTTGCAGATTGTGGCTGCCGTTTGCAGCTTCCCTACTATCAAAGATGCTGTCGATTGCGTTGTTATGATTTTGCAATGTGGTATTCCAGTTGCTCGCATTGGTAAGTGTATTTCTTTTACTGTGTCTATTTCAGTCTGATTCCCTGACGTCATTATCGAGTGGGGGGCGTGGGCTCCACGGAAGCGGTCTAAAATAACGTCTGGAAAAAAACCGTAACCATGTACCGTAACAATGGCGTGGACAGTTGCTCGTATTGGCAAGTGTTTTTCGTTTACTTTTAATCAAGTTGCAAATCAAGCTTTAAAATGATTGACGGAGAAGGAATATCAAGACATACAGTAGTTACTTGTGAAGAGCATAGGTTCCAAATCTGTAAAAAGTTGAATATAAAATTCAGTCTCCTATTTCATTGAACTGAATGGCTTCAAAGAGACTTCAGCAATTTTGCAGCAATAGACCTTTTAGCTATTCTACAAAAGAGCCTGGATCGAGCGATATTTTTATACAATTTTATACGCGAGGTTCGATAGAGTGGCGTTAGAGCTTCGATTGCAATTGTGCACGTTCGAAAATTCTACAAATTGTAATGAAATATCGTTCGATCCACATTCGTTTTCAGAATAGCTAAAAGGTCTATTCTGCGGTGGGACTTTTCTGAGATCTTTAGAGTGTTTTTCTTCTTTTTCCAGAATTCAAGGCAAAATTTCCAAACAATCTTCAAACTCTCGTAATTTCTAAACTGTTTGTTACAGGATAAAATAATTTCCAAGAAAACCACAACTTATGGATATCCATGATGTGGTGTCGAGCATAAGTTCGTTACTTTTTGGTTTATGATTTAGAAATTTGATGACGTCACAACCTGAAATGAGCTGAAATATAAGACGTGCTGTAATTTAAAAAATATTCAAAATTTCAGAAAATCTAATGGTATACTCATGGATAGGTAGCTAAAGTTTCTTTTAAACCATTCAGTCTGACGCAATTGGTCATAGAATTTCGCACCCACCGTTTTACGCCGATTTAAAGTTTTGGAAGCTATGCTCTTGTGAAGTGGCCCTTCCTTGTCAACATGGAGGGATTTATCACAAGCTGCGTTTGAAGGAATTAATGGAGGTATAACTATCACGTCGAGGAATATATCAAATGAAGGGCATATTACTGTTATGTTCTGTTAGGTTCATCAATCGAAACCATTAATTGCATCAAGCTATATTTAGACTACGGTCGCACGATGCCGGCACATTTTGAAAACGGTGAAAAATGTCACGGTAGCAAAATTAGCTAGCGTTTACACGATGCTGGAAAATTTAAAAACGGCAGGAAATTTGAAAGTAAAATAACTCGTTGCAAGACTTTGATGGCAAAGAAATGTACCTATTTCAAATGTTGACGCGTTGCCGCTTCCAAAATGTGCCGATTAGAGTTCCATTTTCAAAATCTACCGTTTTCATAATCTGCCGGCAAAGTCACGCTTTTCTTTGTTTTCAGCATGTGCCGGCATCTTGTGAACGCAATCTTAGATCACCTCAGCTCCCAGGATAAGCTGCCTTTGCCTCCGTTGATCTATTTTGATAGATATGATTTTACGTTGACAGTACGAAAACGTTAGTCGGTATATTTCCTTAGCTGTCCATATAGACTCGTGTCTCTTCATAGCAATTCCTTCCGCATGCAATACGAGTGATTTAGCCACCGTTGTTGAAAGGCGTCTTGTTTTGCTTCGTTAATTTACAGTTTGACTTACACGTTTTTTTATAAGAAACTGGTTTATAAGAAACTAGTGCTAAGAAGGCCAAAATTTTAAGAAACTCTAGTACTATGTCTGAGAAGTACTAAGAAACTTTTCAAAGTTAAAAGCATGGATTTCATAGCGAATGGATCATTGAACCTTCATTCTTGAGCAATATTATCTAACCATTTGTATTTTCAACATAACAGAACACTGTTTATTCCTTTATGATCTTTTAACTATCAAGAAACATATCTGCCGCAGTGTTAGCGACCACATTGCTAATTCTGCATTCAGAAAAATAAGAAACCAATTAAGAAACTTTTAGTACTAAAATCGACAAAATTTCATGTGAAATTAAGAAACTTTTAGTTCTATGGCCTGATCCTATGTTCTTATAAAAAAAACTTGTAATCGGCCTCAGAGCTCCTTTCTTGCAATAATGATTATTGCTTTGTGTTTACAAGTGAGCGCAAAGCAACAGAGCAGTTGCTGTAAAATCTACAGGACTCGGTATATTTTGAGTACTGGAACGTGCCGATATCGATTTTAACAACTTTATTATGAAGGACAGTATCCTTTTTGTGACTTTGGTATAAAAACAGAACGGCTATTTTTGAATATTGTCGATATACGTTTCAAAAAACTGATGAAAGTGATGGATATGTTTGAGATGCTTAGATGGCTCACTCCCATCCAAAATCTGGTCAACCCCCCCCCTCCCCTGACAATATTGCCCCAGTTGTAGGAAACATTTAAGTCTTCTCTAACCCCAGGATATTTTTCTTTCAGAACTGATGGATGACGTCGCCATGGATATGTGTAACAAATACTCAAGCACAGATTACACTGTTGCGCCATCATTATTTCTCGAATTTCATGGAAGCGATAGAAGCGTCGAGGATCAAGTCGAAAAAACAAGTAAGCAAACTTCCATTATCTTGTCCATTTAGATGACGGAAGTGACACAGAGAAAAGTTCAGCTTATTCAAGGGGGTGGTACAATCCTCGTTCCATGGGATGTGACAATAATTTACAATCATCTTCTTAATGTCGGAGAAATATTGCGTGATTCTGTTAACATTCCCTGGAATTGTGCTAAATTCAATCTTGACAATTATTAACTTCAGTTTCTCCAACGGCAATTTAAATGTAGGTGTATGCAACAAATTTCGGCAGCTTGTTATCGTCGTTTGTTTGTTTGTTTTTTTGTGAATTTAACACCTTCATTTACACGTTTTTTTATAAGAAACTTTGATCAGGCCATAGTACCAAAAGTTTGTTAATTTCACATGAAATTTTGTCCATTTTAGTACTAAAAGTTTCTTAACTGGTTTCTTATTTCTTGAATGCAGAATTATCAATGTGGTCGCTAACACTGCGCCAGCTATATTTCTTGGCATTTGAAACATGATTAAGGAATAAATAGTGTTCTGTTATGTTGAAAACACAAATGGTTAGATAATATTGCTCAAGAATAAAGGTTCAATTATCTATTTTTGCTATAATATCCATGCTTTTAACTTTGAAAAGTTTCTTAGTACTTTTCAGACATAGTACAAGAGTTTCTTAAAATATTGGCCATCTTAGTACTACTTTCGTATAAACCAGTTTCTTATAAAAAGACGTGTATTCTGGAAGTCGTGCAGAGCCAATCAGTGACTTTGCGCAATGCTGGTCTTTGTTATCCCTTTAATACATTCTTAATGCAATGGCATTCTAACGATATGTAAGTGGCGTAAGCATTTGATCGCCCCAAATTTAGTTAATTCGGGTATCACAATAAACAAGATGGCTAAAGTGCTGATTACCTTGATCTAATTGAGCAATTTGATGGTGCTTTCTCTGCTTCTTCTTCTCTGTTCTCCTCGGTGTAGAACAGCTTATAACCTATAGCAGGAAGGATGCGACGCCATTTGCCGTCTCACTCGAACAGTATGTGACAGCCTTCTCCAATGTCACATGTTCGAGAGTGAAACTGCAAAATGGCGGTCGCACCCTTCCTGCTGTTGGTTATAAGCTGTTCTATACCGAGGAGAACAGAGAAGAGGAAGCAGAGAAAACACCATCAAAGGTAATCAACACATTCGCCATCTTGTTTGTTGTGATTCCCAAATTAACTAAATTTGGGACGATCAAATGTTTAGGCCACTTGTATATCGTCAGGATGCCCTTGCTTAATGTAGATAAAGTCTGAAATTCTAACGTACTGACCGATGTTGATTTCAGATGAAATTGTCACTATGAATGAAGGATCGAATTTCTTCTGGGCTAAGGAAATGGAAGATAGAAATCGTTTATGGAAAGCAAGGCATAGCATGTATTACGCAGCACTTGCATATAAACCAGGAAGCAAGGTATATGTTGTTGATGTTTTAACATTGTGGAGGACAGAAAAATGGGCATATGCAGGCTATACTTCTTTGAGGAAAGGTAAAGCCTGGTTTCCATATGATCGCAAGGAGCCGCAAGGAATCGCAGCGAGTCGCAATAAAAGTGGTCAAGTTTGCTTGTGACTCTCTGCGATCATATGGAAACCGGCTAAAACTTTGTTTGCGACTCCTTGCGACTCCTTGCGATCGCTGTCGCAGGCAGTCGCAGAGATAGAACATTTTCTATCTCTGCGACTCACTGCGACTCGTTGCGATCCATTGCGATTAATGGAAACCACTGTTCACAACTTTTGCAACTCCTTGCGATAACAACTCTATTGTTTCGGGGGATAATCTCATTTCCGTGATCACAATTTTGGTTTGAAATTTGATGAAAGTGAAGTTAGTTGGGATTCTTTGCGATCCTTTGTGATCATATGGAAACCACTTTTTCAAGTCACAATAATTGCAACTCCTTGCGACTCTCTGCGACTCCTTGCGATTATATGGAAACCAGGCTTAACTGAAATGATATTCCTTTGGAAGAGTGATTCTTATCACTCTTATAGTAAGCATTAATAGCATGGTTGTCACTCACAGAGATGCTTATCACTCATAGATTAAGAATTAGTACGATATGGTTATCATTCATAGATATGCTTATCACTCATAGATTAAGGCCCCGTTCACACTGCTACGTTTTCATATAAAAACGGAGTAAAACTTCTTCGTTTTTGCCTTGCGTTCACATTGCTCCGCTGTGAAAACGGGGCTCTTCGAAAACGCTAATGAAAACGCATAAAGTTGAAAACGTTGCGTTTTGAAAACGATCCGTTTTCAGTGTGAACGCCAAAAACGGAGACATTTGAAAATGCTGTACATTCCTTTGTTAATGGGCTGATGATTACAATGGCATTCAAAGTCGCGATTGGCGCCTTGTTGACAGTTATTAACAAAGGCTTTGTTTTGAAAAGGGGATTAGTAGCATCGTTTTGCTGGAGTATCATAGCGTATTCATTTGAAAACGGAGCAATGTGAACAGGCAGCGTTTTTATCAACAAAAACGGATCGAAATGAAAACGGAGCAGTGTGAACGTAGCCTAAGTATTGCTGGCTTGAAGTAGGTTTCTTTTGTATTTAGATACATAAATTGCCAACCTTAGATAATATCATAATGATAACGATAATAGCAAAGAATGAGCAGTAGCTAGCTACTATTCATGCGTTTAGCATGCCATTCATGCATATTGGTTGGTGAAGTAATAACGGAATCAGTGGTTTAGATAGAGTAGAAACGAGAAGCCTTGTTTCATTAACGCTCGGCGATGAAACTACGTTTGTAAGACTACGATGAGAATGGAGCTGTATGATTTAGAGCTAAAAAAAAACATCAGAGGCTATATAAGCAACATTCCAAATATCCTTAGCTACAGAACAAGGGCTTCTCTGGCCTGCCTAAGCCAAGGCTTGATTTTGACAAACGAAACAGGATTCTTTCCTTGATTACATCATTCCGTCACCATTATTGCACAAGAAAATCAAGACTAGCTTGACCTTTGACCTGAACCTTAAACTAAACTTTGACTTTTACACACTTCCCCATCAAATCTTTCACCCTGTTTTTTACACCATTTGTATTCTTCAGCAGACAAATCTTTATGTGCTAAATACATTTCTGATGAAATCCCATACCAAGTTGTTTGTTTCATGGTTATTTATCATCGTGAAGTTTCCCAGGGGGCATTGATTCGGCGGCATGACCCAGCACTTTTACCTTTACCCTTTGCAATCAGATGATAAATAATGCAGAGCGAACTGTTTAACTTAAAAGAAGAGCAGGCAAGGCTATTTAAAATCAGAGAATCTGAATCTTAAAGGTACTTAATTGATTAGTGCTAATTAGAGTTGATTTCACAATCTGCATCAACATACCATTACTATCCAGCAGGGATAATTAAGCAAGCACCTTTGGTTCTTTGAAAAGTCGACTTTTAGACTTTGGACTGCGGTGTGATCAAGAATAAAGTTTGCTGCGAGTATTTTTGAGATGCAAGACTGTTGATTAAAGATCGCCCTACTCACACTGAATGGGTTACTGTTTGGAGAGTTATTTTCTTAAATTTATTGTTAATTTCACTTTCACCTGCAGTTCAATGTAGGCAGTAAAGGATTGGATAACCTTCAAGCTGTAGGCAAGGATTTGAGTTTTTGTACTTGAACTATGTGAGGAAAAACTCCCCACCTGCCAGACCCAGCACTGACAGGCGAGGTATATTTCAGCCACTGTTTATATGAGACTTTTACCTCTTCTCTCAGTCCCGGGGCTGAGAGGCGAGGTGGAGCAAAGTCTCTCTTCCGTGAAATCAGAACGAACCAAATGATTTCAATTCACCTCACCACACCGGTGGTGTTTCGTTTATATGGAGAAATTTTTCCTCACCTTGGTGAGATTCCACGTCTAATGAGGTGGGATTTCACTATACCGGTGGCATTGTGTTCGTCATGTAAATGCAAAATGAAAATAAAAAGGATTCTATGGGAATGTGGAATGTCACCTCTCAGCCCCGGGTCTGGCACGTTGAGGAAAGAAGCCATTTGCTAAAGTTTCCCAACAAGAATAATTCAGATGCTCCTTCTGCACTTTTTCATACTCAATCAAAAATTTACAAATATTTTACTAATTGCAATACCTACAAACTACGTTACAGTACTACAAAGATGATGCCACACGGAGCGAAATACTATGTCTACCCTGCGACTATTCTAAAAGTAATTAAAAGCTGCATAAAACTACATATAACTATTACAGAAAAAAGAATTATTACATACAAACTGAAATAAAGATACAAGCGAAGGTAGCCTGCAACCAAATAAAGTAATTTCATGGGTGGGTTTGTAGGTCTAAAACCAAACAAGGTAATCTGCAAATTCGATTATTTTCGAGCACCTTTTTTCTTACCAAGTAAAGCATTCTTGGGTTATCTGACTGTCAGTTGTTGTGGAGGAAAGGAAAAGACATTCGAGCACCCTACAAAATGTATCAAGATCTTATTCGATTCGAATTCATTTTAATAATTTTTTTAAATGATCTATTGATGCTGCTACGTTTTCTCACGACCCGAATAAAATGCCTCAAAACTCAATCTTCTAGAACTGCTGTTGCGATAAAGGTACAATCTCTTACAAAAGTGTCGGACCCCAGTCGAAACAATTGAATTTTTGTCCCCCCCCTTCCCCCGTTTCAATTTTGAACAAAAAATTTAAAGGGTTTTTCACGCAGATCTAGGAATAGAATGATTCGCCAAAGCAAACAACATTGAAATGGGGGGGAGGGGGTGGGGACAATATTTCTGAAAAACGTAGATTTTCTTAGGAGCCCAACATTTTTGTATGAGACTGTAGCTTCGCAAAAGCTGCCTTCCTCCAAGCCACATCCTTACTAGTAGATGACAACGGACGGAATGACAGAAACTCGTCGCTGATTGACCCTTTTTCCGGTTTTACAGCTCTATGGAGAAAAGGCCATCAGTTGAGCGACAACAACAACAACATTTCAACTCAATTAGGTGAGCGTGACTTGTGGGTCTTTGTAGATGAGGCTCATGTTTACCTTTTTCCTTCGTAGAGTGTTGTAACAGATGTCTGCGTCCCTGTGTCTCATTTGCCTGAACTGGTGACTGCAGCTAAGGAAGATGCAATCTCTTCAAATTTGATGAGTAAGTCTTCGCTTCAGTTCTAAGCAATTGAAATTTTATTGGGGTGCCTTATCTTCACCCGCATTTTCTTTAAAAAAGCTTCGAATTTGAGCAATCACGGAAAGTTTTTAAATCATCATATTTTGATTTCTCAAAGTTTCTTACGAGTTTCAAAAATTTTCCACAACATTCTTCTCGTCTGCTTTTTGGGCACTCGTGAACATTTCAAACAAGTTTTTTGATGCCTTTCAGATGCTTAGATATTGCTCCAATACCTGACTAATGATCAAAGAGGGCAAAAACTGAAATAGAGTACAAATATGCTAAGGATTAGCGCTATCAAAATATTTTCTCAGAACTTTTTTGGGATTCTTGTAAGCGGTATCGTATAAAAAGATGTGCAGTTTCGTATTTTATTTATATTGTTTTGCTGATGCGAAAAGAATGTTTTATTCTTCTTGAGCATGGTTTTATTTGCATACAGCTCCAATTCTTGGCCATGTTGGTGATGGAAATTTCCATTGTTTTGTAATTATGGACCCATATGACCCTGATGAAGTCTCCGCCGCAAAGCATTTCCATGAGAGACTAGCAAGGTACTGTTTTTGTCATTCAGTTTATTTGAGAAGAAGGTGACTTATTACTCGAGTTATAGTTTACAGTAGCCCACTTGAAAACTTTCTTACGTATTGAAAGAACTGCTAAAATTTTCTAATTGCTAAGGGAAGGATCATTGATTCTTGCTGGAGAAGACATTTAAAGATATATATTTGATAGAATTTTCATAGCCCCCCCCCCTGGATTTTCCTGAAAATTTTGATGCCTTCTCAAACATGACAGAAAGTATTTTCAGCCCCCCCCCCAATATGGTAAGAGTATTCCATCACGACTTCAAGTGCATGAAAATTTAAATATTGACAGTAACACTTGAAGGAAAATTACCATTTCAAATATGGCCAGAAAGAGTAAGCAGTTGCATTTGAGGATTACTTTTAAAACGTTGAAGACTTAGCTGCTGAAGAAATAGCTTTTTAGAGAGATAGGGAATTTGTCTCAGACTATTTTCATACCCCCTCCCCCCTCCTGAAAGGTGTATCATTTTTCGCCCCCTCTCTTTCAGTAGACAAAATATTGGTGCCCACTCCCAATTTTTCCATCTCCTCCTTTAATGCATCTCAGCCTTGTGATTTTCCTCATGATTTGGATAACCTCAGAAACAAAATTCTTGAGATCCTAAGCCAAGATCACACTCGGTCATGTCTATGTTTTGGTTTTAACCAGGTAATATCTCCTCCTTAAAGAATGTTCTAATACTTACTTTAAAAACCTTGCATTCTTTTATTGTTCAATGAAATAGTTTAAGATCTCTGGTGGATTTTCTTCTAATCATTTGTGATAGCTTTCGATCCTTTCATTCATATTCTCAGGCCTATTTGTTCGAATATGGTGGTCTTCAGCAGCCTGTAATCTTTTCTTTCCCCTGATGCGGTTATCGTTATGCGTATTAGGCCACTGCTCATTTCAAGCTGCTATCAAATGTTTTTGGGTTCCAGGAGCGAAGCCAAGATACCACACTCCTCCAGTTTATAGAAATTCGACAACTTTGTCTCCAACTTCAACAACTTACGTAGTTCTTTAATAACCCAGACCCGAGAAGCACCGATTTCGATGGGAAACTCGGGTCTACATCCCCCTAATAATTTTGCCCTGGGGTTTAACTTCAATAGGCGGGTGACGGGGGTGTGCCATTTGACGTCTGAAATCACACCCTGAAATTATAGATTTTTGCGAAAACGATACCTCAAATTTACAGGCCAGTGAAAATGTATACCCAAAAATTGTGACAACTATCCACAATTTAATCAAGTAAGTGAAGTCTGATCAAAATCAATACCCTAAAGAGTTATTTTTCTAAAATGACACCCTAGAATTTATGGCTACTTGTGATTTTACCAAAATGATAACCAAAAATTTATTTTCTGCTTGAAGAAAGACACCCCAAAGAATGGCACATCCCGTACACCCATCCCCTGGCAGTTTTCTTTAGCTTCGCCCCAGCTTAGCTGTTTTACCCCATTGAGATTTCAGTTTTAGTGTTTGACAGGCTTGACATCGCTTATCATGAATAAGGGATCCAGACGTGAATCACAGACGTTCTGGAAATTCACAAACGTATGGATTCACCGTAATGTGCTAGCATCGTCCAGAAAATCAAGAAACTCCACGAGAAGCGCGATCAGAGATAAATTTGACCTTAAATCCTCGATAAATATTGATGGATTTGGAAACTCATGAGAGATTAAAAGGTGTTGTCGATTGGTATCAATTCTGAAAACCGTTAGACTTGCTCCAAGTCTATTCCGAGATATATCAGCACTAAAGAACATAGTTACTTCTGTGTTTCCGCCTCTGCGAGTCTATCGTTTTCAGAACTTTGTAGGTTTGGAATTTGCTATAAGAAATAGGCGCAAATTGAAGCATCCTCATTATAAAGTTTAGAGCTACTTTTTTTTGTTAAATTGAGTGTATGCATTGAAACCTTTGCCCCCTGGTGTCCCATTCTCATCCTGCTTTCACAGCCTTTATCTATTCTGCAGGCACGCACTGGAATTGAATGGAACATGTACAGGGGAACATGGGATTGGTATAGGCAAGATGAAACTGCTGAAAGAAGAACTGGGGGATGACACAATAAACGTCATGAAGTCAATAAAGAAAGCATTGGACCCAAAGAATTTACTGAACCCAGGAAAGGTTCTTGATTATCATTATTAGTAGATTGTTGCATTATTGTAACAAGGAATCGCTGTTGCTTAATGATTCTCGTTGGGGTGTGAACCGGGGAGATATTGATAGCTTAGCTGACAGAGCAGAAACTGCATAAAATGATGTCATCAAGCAATTTGAGATAAGGAAGTGTTTGGAGAGATAAGTTTCTTGAAAAGATAAATCAAGAGTTTAAGACACAAGGAATAAAATATCAAGTGTTGCCGAATTTTGTTGCCGCGCGTGCGTGCGCAGTTTCTGCTCTCTCAGCTTAGCTCTGATGGATATCCAGCATACTGAGTACAGTGAAAACCCGCGTAAAACTGCTAAGATGCGAAGGAGCCATCTGAATTTGATTCCTGGCATGGTCAGGCTTCAGCTGTTTAGCCGAAGAGAAAGCAACAAAGTAAGATGGTAATATCGAGGAAGTGAGGAAATAAACTTTAATTTCTTAGCTACAAACACGGTGAATTGATTTGCTTAAATTTTTGAGTTTCCAAATTTTTCAACTTTGATACACCAGAATAATTTCTGCTGCCATTTATTAATATTTCTCGACTTTGCCAGGATGAATGTGTGTAAGATCTCTTCAATGTACGCTAATATTTTCCCAGTGTTCAGCAGAGATGTCTTACCGTTCATGCTATGCACTTATAATTAATTTCCGTATCAGTAGCTAAGCTGGCTACTGAGGCCTCGTCCACACGTATCCGGATATTTTTGAAAACGCATCTTTTTTCATCCGGTTAAAAACATCCGCGTCCACGCGAGGAGCGTTTTCGAAAATATCCCCGTCCACACGAAGACGCTGCTGCATTCAAACTCCACTGTTTGAAATTTGACAGTAGAAAGCAGACAATCAAAATGTCCTTGCGTGATCCCCAAAGATCCGTGCGCATGCTCTGACACGTCGTAAATTGATGCTGTGACGTCAGCGTTTTCGAAAAGCTCTGTTTTCACCCGTCCACACGACAACATGAAAATGACGTTTTCAAAAAGATCCACTCTGGAGAGCGTTTTCGAAAAGCTTCGTTTTTGGTGACCGAAAACGCCGTCTCCGTGTGGACGCCAACCCAAAACGGATAAAAAAAGATGCGTTTTCAAAAATATCCGGATACGTGTGGACGGGGCCTGAGTGTACCACACCCATGCATAAAGAGTAGCTTTTTGTATAAAACGCTGTAATTGATTCGCAATACAGTATTGTCCCGCCCTCATATAAGAAACAATGTTTTCAAGTTGAGGTCTGATGTGTTTCTTGTAAAATGAGAGATGAACTTCAGATCAGGGTAAAGTTTCTTAAGTTTCTCATTAGTAGAATAATGTTGTGCTATCAATGAATTACTCAGACACAAGCTCTATTACCATACAAAACACACTATTTTGATTTGTATTTGTAAATTTTCACTGCCAAGAAAAGCGACAATTATTTAAGGAAGGTGCTTTTTGCTTCATTGCATGCAAAATTCTTGTTTTCATTTGAATAGGCAGTCTGATTCAACTGCAAAGCTGAATTTGTTATGCGTTTCAAATTTCTAATGCATACGTAGCTTTTGAATAAGAAACACGCCTTTTTCAGACCTGCACCAGTTGCTTATAAGAGAGAGTATCATTTTGAAAATCTAAGTCTGGTTTTCGTAAATTCGTGTTTCTTATATGTAGGACACTACAGTAAGGCCCCGCATTTAAGAAACCACCGAAAAGAAACTTTTAGGCTACTGGAAAACGATTAGCCCCCCTGCCTATAAGAAACTCTTGAGGCTCACACCTAGAATAAAGTTTCTTGTATTTTGAGTAACACCAAGTGCTAGTCTGATAGAGTGAGAGCATTACACTTTATACAGGATTCATTCATTAAGAAATTGCTTGTAATATATTTCAGATTTTTACCTAAATTTTAATTCATGTCCTTGACAATCGTTGTTGACATACACAAATGTCTGAATATGGATGAGATACCCATAGACGGTCCCATTTTGGTGTAACTTATTTGCCCGGGACTTTCAAGAAAATGAATTAGAAACTTAAGAAGCTTGAGCCTTAAACATAGTATCAGAGGTATGATAAACATGGTGTTAAAAGGTAGTTTCTTAAATTCGGGGCCTTACTGTACTGTACTGTACTGTACTGTACTGTACTGTACTGTACTGTACTGTACTGTACTGTACTGTACTGTACTGTACTGTACTGTACTGTACTGTACTGTACTGTACTGTACTGTACTGTACTGTACTGTACTGTACTGTACTGTACTGTACTGTACTGTACTGTACTGTACTGTACTGTACTGTACTGTTTGTGTCGCTTCGTTTTAATGGTAAGTTGTAGACCGTCCTAATGCATAGCGCTGTAGCAATAATAAATTGTAAATAGATGAGCATTGCTTATGACCAGAGTGGTACCACACGAATTTTTTTTTTGTAAGAAACTCTGCTCACAGATCGCCAAAAATTAAGTAACTCCAGCTCTGGGAAAAAGAGCTTAAGAAACTATTCGTTTTTGACGAAAGAAATCCTTGACATATTTTCGCTTTATTCCACTTGTTTCCTGTACTATATTACTCGGAACGTACTTAAGTAAGGGACAGTGCAAAATTTATCATATGACATGGCCGGTGGAGAAGAAATCTTTTTTGAAAAAAATCTGCTTGCCCCGTATGAAATTATTGCAGAAAAACTAGCTGCCCCTTCGCCCTTTCCTTAAAGTCCTTAAAAATGTATCTGCCCTGTATTCATGAACAGCATATATTTTACAGTTCGTATCACCGATGAAGTAGCCAAAGACCACAACAAAATTAATTCTTGTACTTGCGAATGTTTTTAAATGAAAAAATTACTTAGAAGATTAAGAGATATGACTGATCCAAGTAACTGACAAGGAAATTTTGCGTCATCTAAAATATTTATCTTTCCAAGCTCTGCTTGCAAGATTCACAACTTCGACCTCAAATGAGATATTTTACATTTCAAATTTCATCTTGAGCTCATAAAAAGCCTCTGGCCCGTTGATATTTGCTTCAAAAAGGTGTTGACCCCGTTGACCCACCTCTGATAAGCTCAATAAAAGTAGTTGCCCCGTTACGCTTTGCACCGTCCATGTTATACAATAAACTTTGCTCTGTCCCTAATGCCTAAACATTGGAGCGGCTCGAAATAACCTTGTTTTGAAACGTTCTCAAGATTGTTATGGAATCTTTGAGAAACTCATAAGAAATTCTGAGTACGGAAATGTAAGGTTTGTCTTTTATGCGCTGTTGGCAAGCGAGCTCGTCGCCTCGACGATGACCGGGGAATTTTCCCGAAGATTAGAACCACAAACCACAGGGCTGAAACTGCTTACTGATGGCTTCAGGGCTTCTTTCTGTAAGAAAACTGCAGGATCTCCCTCATTCATGGGAAGATTAGTGAATGAAACACATTTTCCGCCGGTCACTCTGATTCATGGGCGTGCTGTCGAATATTTACACCAATCATCACCTTCCATTCAGAAAGCGCGGGTAACTTGAGTGGCCTAAACAACAGCTGTCTGACCGACCGTGCTCCGTCCATGTTTGTTTTCGTTGTCTTTCTGTCTGTCCCAAGTTGGGACGCTCCTTTTTGTTGAGGAGTGAGGTGAGCAAAAAAGAATATATCTCTAACGAAGGGAAATTGACGTGCGCCTTGACTGATCGAGTTTTTAAATACCTGTTCAAACTCATGGAATACCGAAGAATAAGGGCCCAACCGCCAAACCCCAGATGCCCCAGTCTACTACAGCTTCGCCAAATCACAATGTAGCAAGAGTCAACAATATTTTTCTGCTGCAAGCTGTGCCATTCATTTATTACCGTTTGGCAGCGATCAGAAGGGTGACCTGACCTGAAACTACACAAATTTTCCATAGGAATGTTTCTCCAGGACCTACCAGTTTACTACCAAACTATTTTGTTCCTCACGAGTATCTTATTTCCATGCTCTTGATCTTCTTGCTAATTAATTTGTGTTATAGGGCCTCGAAACAACCAAGTAGAGTCTCAAAACATATCTTTAAAAATATGTTAAACACAACGTCAAGCACAACATCAAACATCTTTGAAAGTTGGAAGACTCGGAAGGCCGGACCCGACTTTCTCCCGCAAAAGATGTCATATTTTTCTTCAATTCAGTTTCATTTTCAGCTTATTCACTTCCAGACTCACGCAACATACAACTGATTAACTAGGGATGTACACTAGTGTAATATAAAAAAAAACTCGGATCAGGCCATAGTACTAAAACTTTCTTGATTCAAAATGAAAATTGGTCCATTGTAGCACTAAAGGTCTCGTAGTTTGTTTCTTTTTTTCCTAACGCAATTATCAATGCGGTCTCTACCACTGCTGATATGGGAATACACGTTTTTTATAAGAAACTAGGATCAGGCCATAGAATTTAAAGTTTCTTAATTTCACATGAAATTTTGTCGATTTTAGTACTAAAAGTTTCTTAATTGGTTTCTTATTTTTTGAATGCAGAATTAGCAATGTGGTCGCTAACCTGCGGCAGATATGTTTCTTGATATTTAAAACATCATAAAGGAATAAACAGTGTTCTGTTATGTTGAAAACACAAATGGTTAGATAATATTGCTCAAGAATGAAGGTTCAATGATCTATTCGCTATAAAATCCATGCTTTAACTTTGAAAAGTTTCTTAGTACTTCTTAGACATAGTACTAGAGTTTCTTAAAATTTTGGCCATCTTAGTACTAGTTTCTTATAAACCAGTTTCTTATAAAAAAAACGCGTAAGCAACGTTCAAACATACTTGGTTAGTTAATATTACTCAGGGGCATAGGCTCAACGCTACATATTCTATAATACCCATGTTTTAACTTTTAAATGTGTCTTAAAGCTTCCCAGGATAGCACTAAGTGTCTTAAAGTTTTGGCCATCTTATTGCTAGTTTCTTACAAACTTATAAACCACTCTCTTCTAAAAAGACCTGTAATGGATTAAGTATTAACAATTTATATACAATGAATGATAGGAAAAACAGCAGTAGATATTTCTTTACAAGATGATTGTATCAAGTTTCTCACTTTAAAGTCAAAGGAATATTTTCCTATTTTTATTCAAAGGCAAAAGCCATTTCACCAAGCTCTCTCAAAAAGAGTCTGGTACCCAGGTAAAGCGATTGATGACGAGAGACGAGACAAACGATACATTCAGACCCATACGTGAATTCTGAATTGAATGCCATCATCTGTACAATAGCAACAATATGAAACATGATACGATTGGTCACTGAATAAGTAATTAAAATTCATTTTAACACTTGTTTCAAAAGAGATTCTTTTCAATAACAAGTTGCTAATTTCCTGTTTGGTTTCCAATGGTCGATGCGGAGGATGAGTTTTTGCAATGTTTACATTTTCATTGGATGAAGAGGCTTTGTTTTTGCGTTGTTGGGTCAAATATTGAAGAGCGCTGAACTGAGAGGAAAACTCTGTTTTATTCACAGTAAGTTGTTCACTTTAGTCACTAATATTTGAATTTAATTGCTAAATTGCTTGAAAGTTTAATTTGAATTTGATTTGAGAAAAACAACGCAACAGTTTTATGCTTTTGACACGACGGTTGAGTTATCAGCACGTGTTTCCGCAACAGAAGGCCACGTCGATCTTCGATGAATGGGCCTAGCGGCATGCAATCTGCTCATTTGTGAAACCGATCGTGCGTGTTGATTTGCTTTGAGAATATACTAATGTGTATTTGCCGCATAATGTTGCATTTGATACCAACAGAAAGCTATCTTCCACTTGTTAGATTATATGCTGTCGTGCTGCAGATTTTTGATAGCGAATGCCAAGTCATACATCTCTGGCAGAAAGTTACGAGGAGGCATGCCGGTTTGCTTCAGATATAAAGTTCAGGCAAAGCAGATGTATTGCCGTCATAAATCTATATTTTATGCATGCGTACCTTCGATGGAAAACAGCCTAATGTTGGAAAATGGAATACCCGGGCTCTTTTCTTTTAAAGGGAATAATAACAGCCGTAAAGGCAGGTAAACAAAGTTACCGACAAAGGAAAGCCGTTTTCTACCATAGGCATGGTAGGTATTAACTCTGGTAACTCTGGTACCCTCTGGTATTTCCTTATCGACTTCCACTTTCGACAGCCACCAACATTTCTTCCGAGTTTGCAACTTTCCGGGTTTGATGGAATATCACCTCTAGATCAGTTGGTAAATGTTTGGGTCCTAAGATACTAAAACGCTTCTTTCAGAAATTTAGCTAAGTCCCTCATAGCATAGCATTTCTTTAGCAACATTTGTTTGTAGAGCTTCTGACAGATAGGGGTGGTGTCTAAGTCTTGGAAATGAAAGGGAAATTTGGTTTAATTGTACTTTTTACTTCCGTCACAGCTCTTATCCATTTTCAAATTTTCGATGTGCAGTCTACACAAATAGTTTAATGGCATGGCATGGCCAGGGAAAAGTGAATATTATTGGTAGCACTTTTGCTATTTGTAGGTCATGATCATTCTAACGGAAGAGGAACTTGCAGGAATTTTTATAAGAAACTGCATCTAAGAAACTGAACTCTCAGATAACTAAAAACTTCAGCACTTGGAAAAACTTCTTCAAGCAATTTTATTTGTCAAGGAATTGTTTTACTTTATTATACTTGTTCCTTTTATCATGTTACTTTGAATAGGATTGTCAAGAATGGGGGGTAGCCAGGGTAGTTACCAGGGGGCCCAAGGCCATTAGGGGCCCAGCAAATATATATTATACATTTTTTCCTTGTCTTCACTTTTCCTCAGGAATGTTTCTTGGCTCGCGGGGCATCCTCAGCTTCGTCTTTCCACAAGAGATAAACAACTTTTCTACCTAAAATCTTTTTAATAATTCATAGGAGGGTGTTTTCATCTAAAAGCATCCTTTTAGGCCCTTTTACCAGTGCATAGGAGGGCATGATCCGAGAGAAAAAAGGCATGGTCCACAAAATTTTCCGGAGCCCTTGGCGTTGGGGGCTCAATCCACACCCACCCTGGGGCCTGTGCCATCTCTCGACAGCCCTGACTTTGAGGGTAGGAAATTTGAGTGCTAGAAATTGACAAGGCTTCAAATAAGTTTGTTTTGAAATGTGTCAGAGGGCTCAATATAAGTAAATCTCTCAGTTGTGGCTTGAACACCACCCAAGTCTGAATATGAAACAGACTCAGTTGGGGCAAGACAAATGATTCCTATGGTTCATGTAGTAAATCATTATGGAAATTGTAAGTCATTGGTATCCCTCCTTTTACAAAGGATTTCTGTCCTCAAAGAGATTTTTGAAGAAAAGCAAAATCTTTTTATTCTGACTGGCTGAGTTTTTCTCTACACAGGGCAGGCTACCCTGCAGTATTCACAAACCATAAAATTTCATCACTCCACTTCCACATTTTAATGATAGGTAGCCAAAATATTGAAAAGTATGCTGGGTGTGAAAATTTGGTCACACAGGTTGAAGAATTGTGGCTTTCCCACATTCTCTTGGTCAGAATTATGACATGTTTGTATAAATCCCTGTCTGCAATTTGAGAACCTTGGGAAAGGAGAGGCTCAAATTTTTCTTTGAGAATGACACTCAAACTTTAGTTTTCACAGCAGAACTTTGCAGATTCAGGCTATATGAACATTATTCTTGAATGCAAGTTTTCTAACAATGATGCGGAACTCCAGAGGCTGCTGAAGGATTACTCAAGAAAGTGAAAATATGTTAAGGACTTCTTTTGTCAAAAAATAAATAGTTATTTTCCCAGAACTGGAGTTTCTTAGATGTTTTGGCAGTCTGAGAGTTGAGTTACATAAAAGATAGTTTTGTTACATGAAAGATACGTTTGAATTCATTTATTTGGTTGCCCTTCAACACAGATGATTTACAAAGGGCCCAAACTGAAAAATTTATATCTTCAAAATACATAAAGACAAATACCTCTAGCTGCAAACATGGGACTGACTGGGATTTCATGAGATTTATGTCTAGGCCCCGACTGGGCTAATTGATACTGATGACTCACCTTACACCTATAGAACTTCAGTTTTTGATGACAAGGATTCCAAAAAATTCAATCATGTATCAGCTTCTATACCCCCTGGACGTGACATCTTTTCATAGGTCAGTCACAGCCAGAGACAGCTAAAATGGCAGGAATTCCACACATGCCAACACTGTGCCCTGTTTTCCTGGTTCCTGGAAGGTGAATTTCTGACGTGACCCTGTGGTCAATTTTGATCACCGTGTTGACAGCTTGATAACAAACTTTTTCCTTCCTGATCTGTCTCCGCCCCCTCATTGGAATGATATTCCCCCCTTCAGTTTTGTGGCTGTGTCATAAGCTCGACAGGCCGCAGAGTGCCAAGGAGGGGGGCTTTAGGGAGTCCTAGACTAACATTACCAAAAACCCGACACCCCCCAAAGACAAATACCAAAACCCGAATCGAGCTTCTGAACAAATATCTTCAATTTTCATCAGTTGTCTTCGGTTAGGTTTCCAGCATTTTCGTTTTCACCGATTCCCAGTTTGTTGTTTTAAGTATTCGAAAGTTGGTCTTTCAATCACAGGGAGCCCAGGAATAATTGGCAAACTCAAAACATAAATTGTCTGGAATTGGAGCTCCGTAGGAAACTGCAAAGGATCTGCGAAGCCTTGAGATAAATGCTGCGTAGGAAGCTGCGAAGGACTCGTATCGCGTTGAGCTGCGAAGGAACTGTGAAAAACGGAACTGCGAAGGCGAGAAAAGCGAGAAGGAGAGAAGAAAAAGAAAAAGTCTTCTGTTGGCCTCTTTTGGCAAGTTGAAGTTTGTACCTACCACCTATTCAGATATTTTCGAGAATTGGAGTATGTATTGATGTAGACTTGCTTCAAGTCTATTCCCTGGTATATTAGCACTAAGGAACATAGTTACTTCTTCCGGGGCGTAAATCATGATGGGGCCGCTGCGAAGGAAAAGCTAAGGAGAGGGAAACGTTTCCTTCTCCTTTGCTTTTCCTTCGCAGCGTCCCCTTCGTGGTTTACGCCCCCGCACACTAACTATGCTCCTCATAGCATGGTATGGCAAATTTTAAGAAATACTCCGTGTTTGCAACTTTGATGGGTTTGGCAATTTTGATGACGTCACAACTTGAAAACTAGCAGAAAGTTTCAAAATTCTGTTGTTCTGAAAATTATGATGGAATCAAAAATATTATTTTTAGGATTACGGCAAATTATGAATTTATTTCAAGCAATTAATTGAATGAATTTGGGAATTTTTAGCACTTTCAATCAAACTTGAAGATTTGCAAAGATTCTACGCAAGTGCTAATGGAATTTTTCTGCTGGGACTTGGATCGTACGGACGACGAAAACGATGAAATGGGAATCGGTTTTCTGGTTTCTGCCCCCCAAATGAGTGGGAAAATGAGTTTGGAAGCTCCTTCAGTATCTTCTTGGACAAGTTTACAATGAATTCAAAAGGAAAACCAGCACATGAAAGATAAGCACCTTAACTACCACCGTTTTCTGTCTGCTAACGACTGGTATCAGTACATTTTGAATGTGAAGGTGTAAAAATACCAGTAAATTGTGCAAGAACCTGTGTGAACAGCGACAAGTGCTTTTTCAGTTTGACTTGTTTCGAAGGTTTGCTGATCATGATGTTTCTTACGGCATTTGGTTTGGATATAAAGCCACATGAATTACAGATAAGATAAGGATAAAATTGAAGCCACTGGCAAGTTTTTCAGACAGGCTTTTTAACACACTCAACTACTGCAGGGGCCTAGTAGCCAAAGGGGGTCAAGCCTAGGTGGTGGGGGGTCACTTGAGTTTCCAAGATACGGGGTTGTGCCACTCGTAAAATTACCATTCATAAATATGGAGAAATTTCTGAAAAGTATACCCATAAACCTGAAAGATTTTCTGAAAGTGATACCCATGAATCCGGAAATGCCGAAAAAGCTCACCAAATTTTTTGATTTCTAGAAAACAACCATACCGATAAATCCAGTGAATGTAAAAATTTTTGAAATCTATACCCATAAATCCAGACTTGTCATAAAATCTGTTCTTATCATAAAAATGTTACCCTAAAAACGGCACAACCACGTACCATAAAGAACTCAAGTTACCTTCGTTGGGGTCAAGCCATCTTTTGGTGTCTTTCCAAATTAGTTGGCAAATGTGGCCATTTTTCTTAAAATCTGTACTGTGGAACACTGGTTAAATTCATCTTGCTTCCCAGCGGCTGTGTATTGGTGCAATTTTTTGACCCATTTTTATTCGTTCTGATATTTAAAGGAACTTTAAGAGTATAAGGCTCCAAAGGGTTCTCAGTCCCATCTCTAAGCCATATTTTGTGAGCAGTTCCAGTCGCTGTGTTATGGCATTTCAGTTTGTGGCAAAGTCTTATTCCCAGTATTTTTTGCTTTTAGCATTCACATGGCTGGTTAGACGCTCCGGTTGAACTTTATTGCCCGCAGCAAGCTGGATGCTTTGGCGGAGGAAAAATTAGCTCCTCCGCAGGGTGACCAATCGGACAAGTTGTTACTGAATATCGCGCGATTTCGAGAGGAAGGGTCCTAGCGTTGTGTTTGCTTTTTTATTCGTATGAAAATGGCTCGATTTTTTTGTGTTATTCAGGGACCGCGGAGTAGGGTAGGCTAGGTGGGCTATGGCCCACCCACTTTTCGGCAACAAATGGCCTAATTTTTTTTATTCATCGGCAAATTTTGAAAATAATTAGTACTTAGTCGGCTGAAAGAGTGGCTGAAATCATATGCTGAAATGTGAACCCTGAAAATGAATTCAGAACAATATATATTAAATCTTTTGATTTGGTAGTAGACTTTATAGATCTACGATTCAATCAGCCAAATTTCAAAAGCATACGAACAGCTCGAATTGCTACTCCTCGAGGCAGTGGTGGCATTGGCATCAAATGATTTTGCAGATTAAATTGAATACTTGAAACTACTCACTATGATGGTGATAGTTTTTCTTCATGCTATTAAGAAAAGGGCGTTTTCCAGCAATCCAATGATCTTGATCCTACAAAAATTTTCCGGGGACTGCGCCCCAACTCCTAAATTATGCTCGCTACGCTCTCACTTCCTAGCCCATCAACTTTTGGATCGCTCCGCGGCCCTTGTTATTAGGAAAAAATGCAATTAACTGTTTTGAGCTGAACTGTAAAAAAATTTTCAACTCATCAAAGAGTTTTAACTTACAGTAGCTATAGATTTTCTGACATTGTCAGAAAATAAAGAAAGAACTGTTTTGGAAGCAATCACTTTCTTGAATAATTGTGCCATTAATCAGCAACCACTTGTAGGATTGGCTTAGACTTGTGACGATGAGTCTCTTGTTTCCCTGTGCTCTTTGACTTGATGATGGCGCTTCAGTCAATAGAGACTCATAACATTACTCTTAAAAACCGGCCCTATTTAGGCCCAAACTTTGTAATTCCTAAAGCACCAATCAGATCGCGAGATTTGGCAAAGAACAATGCTGTCGAATTTTTCAATTCGAATGATGCAGTTGAATAGATTTTGAACGAATTTGCTGCTGCAGGTAGTTGAAGATTTCTCTGGTTTGTTTTGGTCTTAAAAACATGGAAAATGTAGCGTTGAGAAACTCATTTTGCACTTATCAGGTAAACTGAACTTCCTTCTTCAGATTTATGTCAAGTTTAGTCGATTAAATGTCTGTTTAACGTGGTTTTCATCGCATTTTCTTTCCGAGGAGTGACCGTTGAACAGAGCTACGGCAGTCGTTCGATCCTGATTCGATCGATCGAGTCATGATCGAATGCAGGAGATAGGGCCGGGTTTTTCACTGTTTCATCATAAGTCCCTCTTGAGCAAGGTTTACCGTAGGGATACAAGGGACTCATCGTCATAAGTCTAGGATTGGCAAGTCTCAATCACTAAGTTACAGCCTGTTGTATGGAACTGTATCACGAACGTGACAAAGTAGAGCGTACAGCTCCTCCGCAGTAACAGCACCAGTGTGGCACTTTTTGAGACACCCTGTATGCTGACAAGTGTTGGAATCGCACCTTAACATCACGTTTCACGATTCTTTAGACCTGTAGATTTAGTCAACCGCCAAAGACTGTTACACGTCTCAGTGTACATGTGTATAAACAGCTTCTTGTTTCTTTCCCTAGCTTTTGCCAAAATTTTTGATGATTCTCGATGACCTCTCCTCAGATTTGTGTATAGAGGCTGATATTGACGTCACTAGCTCAAGAAATGTCAATAAATAGGAATCGTATTTTGGAATATTTTGTTACAGGTGTTTACAGTAAAGTCCCGGCTTTAAGAAACTCGTTTCACAAACAGAGCCTGATTGGTTTCTTATGTTAAGTTATTCTTCCTCAAAACGGGGTGTGTATACCATGGTATAAGAAACACTTTTACATTCCAAACAGTTATCAAAATTGTCAAGAAAGCATTTTTGAAATATGGATTGCTACACAAACATCTAATAGTTTGAGCCAGTACTGACAGTTTCCTTAAATTGTAACAATGTAGGCTTAAAATTTTCATTCTTATTTCTAGAGAACTGAGACCTATTAGAGACATATTCAAATATATGACATAAAATATTACTAAGTACCATTGTAAAAGAAACTGAACATGCATGAACCTGGATTGTGTCAGAATGTCTTTGTATTTAGAGCAGAACTGCATTATTCAATTTGTTTTGAGTGGGCTTGTCAGGATTTCTAGCTACTGAAAGCTAATTTAGGCCCACTGTGCATGCCGCATCCAGGCACGGGACCCCTAGTTTAACGTCCCTTCCGAAGGACGGCGAGGTGAGTTGCGAGGTCAGGCCTCCGAGGTCACCCATCCGAAATCTGACCTCACTCGACCAAGCTTAACTTCAGTCACCTGACGAAGACTGTTTAAGCCACTCGGCCACTCACCCCGCACTGATTGTTGCATTGATTAAAGTCTTTCAGTGCTTCAAGAAAAGTTTCATACTTTGTGTGGTAATTGTATTTGTCTGATATCAAAAGCAAGCCAGTTTATTGATTAGTATGCAGTTGTAGGTCTTATTGCTGACATATGGGGACCTAGCCTGCGCGCAGACTTTGGGTCCACTGGGGAGGAGAGGAAAAAGGAAGTCTGCGCGCTGGCTAATGGGGACCTAGCCTGGCAGTTTTCCTTTGATCGGTATGTTGCAGATTTAAGTGGCCTTTGCATTCGGCATGCTTTGTGAACACATTCTTTTGTAGTCGCTATGTTGTTGCCAAGATGGCACGTTCTTGGTATTCTAGTTACAAAGGCTCCTTCGAATATTGAGTGTTTAACCGCGGTTAATGCCCGAAGGGGGGTGTTGTTATAGTTGCTCGTTGACAGCTGCTAGTAGTTACTGTTCTTAACAAATTCCCAAGCAAAAACCCCTTAATTAAGTAACTTTGCCCGAAATTTCTAATGAAACAGTCCATGTCAGGATATCAGTCTAGTTTCCACCCGTCGATGTTGTGGAGGAGGCAATCATGTTTGACGCGTAAAATGTTTGAATTTCGGAGTCAGTGAAGACTGTAGACAAGTACTGTTATGTTTGTCTGTTGTAAATTTGTAAAGTGTTTTCATATTGCCGCGAAATTTGATAAGATAACCCATCATGATCCCAAATTTTCGCACATCCTATCTCGTCTTTCTGAAATTTCGTCAAGGATAACCTGGCAAAGCGATTGACTTTGGATTTCTGGGAGATGACGTTACTGTCTGGAAACTGGAAAACAAATCAGAAGTTTGACGTAGTTGCCAACATTGCCCTTATCTTGTGTCCTCACACAGTAAATCAGCAGTTGTTGAACAATCTTACTTGTTGCTTGCGTCTCATATGACAAATAGCCAGAACGGAAAAACCTTTTAATAAATCTAATTTTTGACAAAACGATTCTGTCCAGTTTCTCGTTGGAAACCCATGAAGAAATTTGACGTAGTTGCCAACATAGCACTTATTGCCTATCGTCATTCAGGAAACCAAGGAGATTAAGGTAAAGATGAAATATTTTTAGATGCCTAACGAAGACTTGAAGGTGACTTTGAAAATCAAGTGTGCAAATGAATTTCTGGACTTGCTACAAGTCTCTGTCGCGGCAAAAACGGGAGACTCCCGTTTTTGCGGCGAGAGAGACTTGTTGCAAGTCCAATGAATGTCTAAACTGTGTCTCTAGCGATGACAATAGCCTTCCATCTCTACCGTGTGTTGTACAAAGGGAGTACAAAAAGCTCAGGCGTTTGAAAAGTCATAGTACCTAGAGTACACATTCTTTTTTGATAAGAACAAGGGTGTTAGGACACTGATGTTTTGATTGATTACTTATTTACCTTGTTTTGAGCCCTGTACCTTGTTTTGTTGTCTTGTTTTCTGTTCTGTTTCGTCTTCAACTGAGCGTGGTTAGGCCCAACCGCTCTCAAGTTGTTCGAATAGAGCTCCCTTGTATTTCTTTGTCTTAGTGCGCCTTTGTGCGAAGGCGCACTAAGACACAGAAATACAAGGGAGCTCCATTCAAGGGGCTCAATACAAGGTAAATAAGTAATCAATCAAAACATCCGTGTCCTAACACCCTTTATAAGAAGCTGGTTTATGAGAGACTATCACTGGTTGACCAAACTTTTAAGAAACTCTAGTACCATGTCTGAGATAAGTTAAATGCATGGATATGGCAAAAATGTCGTTGAACCTCTATTATTGAGCAGCAGTAGCTATGACCGTTATGTTTAAGCATGACAGAACATATTGCTTACACGTTTCTTTTATAAGAAACTGGTTTATATGAAACTAGTACTACGAGGGCCAAAATCTTAAGAAACTCTAGTGCTATGTCTTAGAAGTATTATGAAACTTTAAAAGTTAAAAGAATGGATATTTTAGGACATATATCGTTGAACCTTTCTTCTTGTTTTCAACGTAACAGAAAACTGTTTATTTCTTTATGATGTTTTAAATGTCATGAAACATATCTGCGGCAGTTTTAGCGACCACATTGATAATTCTGCATTCAAAAAATAAGAAACCAATAAAGAAACTTTTAGTACTAAAATGGACAAAATTTTATGTCAAATTATGAAACATTTAGTACCATGGCCCGATCCAAGGTTCTTTTAAAAGAAAAAACATGTACATACTGGGTGGATCTGAATGAATCGAGTTTTGATTGCTTGCAGAAAGAATGAAGTATTTATTGGTACAGTTACCCTGGGTTTTATGGAATTAGTTATTTGCAGTATGTCCGAAAATGGATCTAAAAAGGCTTGATCAAATTGTAAAGAAACTTTTAACACTGAAGAATGCAAAAATACAGTTTTCACAGACATCAAATGTCGACTGTGCATTATCGAAAAATCAATTGAATCTGTTTGAAATTCATCGTCTTCAATTCTTGAGAAGAGAAATTCTACGATTTGATGGAGGGTTTGAAGCCCTTCTTCGGGCATTTTGCAAAAAGGTTACTTTAGTCAATTAAGTCGCATTTGCTTGTGTTTTCGATGCGCATAGAAAATCAAGAGAAGTCGCAAAAATGCTCCCCTCTTTCTGCCATCAAGGGAAATTTGACCGATTCAAATACTCCCAGTACTTTAGGTACATCAGTTCTTCAAAGGCTTGACCTTGTTTTTCGAGCACGGGATGCAAAGCTAGACTTAGGTCTCGATTCCGAAACCAATGAAGAAATTTGACGTAGTTGCCAACTTAGCATTTATATTCTAGTAAACCAAGAAGATAAAACATAGACTTGTAATTTGTAGAGGCCTAACAAAGACTCGAAGCGCGATTTTTTTCCGAGCTCTTTTACGACGATCAAATATCGACATGAATAACCAGGCTCGGTATGTAAAGTTAAAATAGACTTGAAGCAAGAATTCATCTGTAAATTAAAGCAAGATTGTGTAAAATGGGCTCTTCAGATCAGCTTGTACATCGCCCAGAAAGATGCAAATTATTTGGATCCTTGGTACTGGTAGCATAGGTTCTAAATCTTTAAATCTACGAAAAAAGGCGGGTGTAAAATTCAGTGACCTATTTCTTTAAACTGAATGACATGAAAGAAACTTTAGTCACTTTTCTATAATTTTACCGTTGGATTTTTCAGAAATCTTGATTTGTCGAAATTACAGCCTATCTTATATTTCAGCTTATTTTATATATGACGTCATCAAATTTCTAAATCACAAACCAGAAGAGCGAAAGAGTTTTGCTTGTTACCATATTGTAGGCATCCATAAACTATGGCTTCCTTGAAAATTATTTGATCTTTCGCCAAGAGGTTTAGAAATTACAACGGTTTTAAGTTTTTTTTCGAAAATTTTCTTGAATTCTTAAAAATGAAGAAAGACACTGTAATTCTGAAAATATTGAAGATTCCAGAAAAGTCCAACGGCAATTTACTATAAAATAGTTTAAGTTTCTTTGAAGCCGTTCAGTTTAAAGAAATAGGTCATAGAATTTTACACCCAGCTTTTTAAAGATTTGAAACCTATGCTGGTACTGGTATGATCATGGGATGGGCGATGATGCACCGATTTTTTGGGAAAGGAAGGCAAAAATTGCAGAATTTCTTACCCATTAGCTGCCTAGTTATCCAGTCTGCATAGCTGTCGGTCACTTTGAGTAGAAACGATCAGCATACAACCTTTTGTTAGTAATTTTTGCCCTTCGCTTCGATATGTCTGACTCTGTTTTGCTTCAATTCACATGTGGGCCTAAGCAAAACAGAGTCAGACATAAATCGAAGCGAAGAGCAAAAAATTAAGGACAAAAGGTTGTATGCTGATCGTTTCTACTCAAAATGACCAACAGCTATGCAGACTGGATAACTAGGCAGCTAATGGGTAAGAAATTCTGCAATTTTTGCCTTCCTTTCCCAAAAAATCCGGTGCATCATCGTCCATAGTATGGTGTTCAGATTTCTCATATTCACAGCTTTCTGGACGAAAACAGTCTTATCAAAAAGGTCACTGGCTTCACTAAACATTTCTCTTTTATCCGTCGCTCTTCTGAAGCATGCCTCTCAATCTCAGGGTGGCTTCTGAGCTCTTGAGTGATTTTCGTGGGCGGTCTCGACCCTTAACGTCAGTTTACCTTTGCTAGTGGCATATTTAAGCAGCTTTCAAATGCAAGGTCACATGACAGGTCATGTGATGATAACAAAGTCACATGCTCTCGTACTTGATGAAAGAAGTTAAGTTGTTCTGTGTAAATTTGTCTTCCATTAAACTGTTGTGGCAGAGCAGTTAAGTGTAAGTTTAAGTGAAATATTATTTCTAATTTTATTCTAAACACGTTGATTATGTTTATATATCTAAAGACTTTAAACATTCCATATCAAAACAATGATTTTGATGTGGAGATCTCATGTTTGTAAACTTCACCTGACCTAATTAGCATAAGGCTTTAGAAATAAGCTGCTGAGTTTCTCATTGAGAAAAGGAATTCATTCTACGACGCTGAACTACTAGAGCTTGACTTAGACATTGTTCTATATTGTTCAATTTGATTATACGAAATTCCTAGCTTTTATTCGGTTTTGAAGGAAATAAAGAACTGCGCAACCAGCAATACAACCATGCTACGTCAACGTGTTACGCTCTTTTGAAGCAGGTAGAAGTTTGTAAGGCGGACTTGTTAGGCCAACAGCTGAGTGGAGGGGAAGCGTGATAAGAAATCAACAAACGCCGTCATTGAAGTGTCTTTTTATTGAGTTTTTCCCTACCGAGCAGGAAAAATTGTTAGCAAGTTTTGACAAAATTACAGGAAAACCTACCACTGTTAGCAACAGTTTATTGTATTGTTCGAAGTAAAGTCTCTACTTGTTACTTTTAGGCCCGTTATTCTTGCTGAGTTTGAGATACAACTGAAGATTATCTGCTGAATTGCATTAAACATTGAAAAGGAAGATTCGTTGAACTTGCAAGATGACAGTCGCTAAAATGATTCCGGCAGAAGACCCGGACATCGGGCAAGAAGATGACGATCAGGAAGAAGAAGGAGATGCCGAAATGAAGTTAATGGGAGACATTGATAATTTATCGAGAACAACAGAGCGTTGTCTGCTGAGTTTGCAACAAGACGAGCAGAAGCCAGAAAAGAAAAGAGATGCTTGGTCGAATAAAACAGAGTTTTTACTCGCATGCGTAGGATACGCTGTTGGGTTGGGAAATGTGTGGAGATTTCCATGGTTGGCACAGAAAAATGGAGGGGGTAAGAATTTTGATATCGTGTTCTGTTTTTGTTTCACTTTACTCATCACTACTTTGTCATGATGATAATAAACACGGTAGCAACAAATCAACAAATTGCCCTGGATGCCATAGAAAAATAAAAGGGGTAAGAGTTTTCAGATAATGCTTTGTTGTCACTTCTGGTCAGAAAGCGCAGTGCTACAAAGCGTTATGGTTGCCGTATGATATATTAGTTATTGCATTCGGATTGATAGTAGTCGAGAGGTGCGAAAGTTCCATATATCTATATCGTTTTCATTTTGCTTCGTAATGTAATTTCAGCTTTGTCATGATGATAACAAACCACGGTGGCAATAAGTTGCCGTAGATGACAAAGAAAGTTGATGAGGGGGGAATTTTAACATTATCCTTTATACTTTCACCTTTCACGTCATTGCTTTGTAACGATGATAACACAAAACACGGTAGCAACAAATTGCCATAAAAGACAAAACTTTTGAAAGACATATTTGCTTTGAATATTCATTGTATACCATTGCTTTCTCGATGATTACAGAACATGGCAAAATAAATTTGATGTGGAGAATATCGACATCTGTTACTTCGATTGTTTCAACAGAAGTTGTTTCTGTAAGCAGTAGTGCCATTTGTGCCTACCTCCACTAGCCCTTATTCATTGCCCAACCTATGAGGCATTAATTTGAAAACACACCACAGAAGTCTACAGATATTTTCACTGCTCTGCAGTTTTTGTTTCATCGTAGTCTATGATTTCACGACTCTCTGTGAAGTTGTACTTTACCATGGCAGATCTGAGGTCTGTTTTAAACTCAAATCGAAATGATTCGTATTTCAAATCTGGCAGAAACTGACACTCTTCTGCATTTGCTCGAGGGACGTCCTTGGGCTGCAGCAGTCACTTTATGGTTATGCAGTTTCATTGCTTTAATGGTAGCCAAAAGGAAGGTCTCCCAAAATCCCCCTGTTGTCTGTTGTTCAAAGTGCTCCAAAATGCCATTGCAAGATGAGCCAATTAAGAAACATGACGGGGTGTGTATTCGTTTTCCGTAGCTATTTGTAGCGGCTTTTCGATATAGCTATGTCTGTTCCCTATGAAGGAGTTGTGTTCGATATTTTCACTTCCACAACAACAAAGCCATTTTATACAAGCATAACATGAAAACAACATGGCAGTTTCTTTCCGCGAATTTGATGATAATATCGAGCGCTCGTTAATGGATCTTGATCCAATTTCCATTCTCCTTGAACTCCATTTCATAAACAGTTTCTTTAAATTCCTATTCTAAGCTCTGGATATCCTCTTTCCAAGGTAGCATGTGCTTTATAATCGTCAGCTTATCTGTAATCCTGCACTCAGTCCGTCGCAATCTTAAATGAACTAATATTTCGCTTTCGACTTATGTTGTGAGACCTTATTAAGCGTGATCATATCTTGACTGGAGATTTTTGGAATTCTCTGAGTTAAGCAGTTTTAAATATTCGATTGGAAAGGGATTGTAAAGAACTTATCCGAGATGATCTAGAAGTTTTATGGCCCTTAATTTTCCGAGCGTTCGGGGACCATGACTTCAGAACGTGTGGCGTATTTTAGTTACATCAGTGTTGCATCTGAGTTATCCCTTCCATATTGAAATTACCCCTGTGTCGTGAAAATTAATGAAAAAGTCATGACAGAAACCATTTGATTAGTTCAACTTCGCACCTCAAACTAAATACTGCTATGTTTAGGGCTGTCATCTTCATCTTTCAATCTTTCCTAAATGCTATATCCTACTCTTGAAAATCCCTGTGATAGCAGAGCCCAAAGTTCGTACTGGTTCATGTTCTTAACATCCAGTATCGATAGTCTGGAGCTTGTGGTGCTTTTAGAGTCTGTTCCTTGTATCAAAGCCTTCTTGCAAGTTCAACTTTATGACCTGCCTGGAACGCTGACCTGAAGAAATGTAGGAAATATGTTCTTGCAGTTGAAAGACCTTGAAGGTGAAAACTAGTACGTGAAATAGGAAAGCTCAATGAAGGAATTTGTTTGCAATTTAAGACTTCTAGTGTCTGTAAAACTTGAATCTTAACGCAGAGCTTCAAGACTGAATTTTGTAATTTTGGCCCACTGCGCTCATTTACGAATTGCCTCGAACACTCAAGTGAGGATTGGCAGACGACATATTCTTGCAATCGAAAGTGACAACTAAATACAATGAGCAAGGAAGATCACTTTAGGAATTTGGCAAGTACACTCACTGTCCCGTGTCTTTAAAACCTTGCATCTTATCGTACCCCTTCCAGATTGAACAAATAGAACTCTTCGGAATCACATGTTTGTAATTTAGGCCCACCTAACGGTGAGTCTGCACGCAGGCTAGGCCCACCTCACTCATTTAAGAATTTATTGCAGCCAGCAGTAACTGTTTGGCTCGGACGCTGGTCTATTCCTACGAACTCCCCTCCCCTATTTCAAGACCCCCTTGACTGTCTTTTTTGTCATTGATTCATATCGGCTTCCTATTTGCTGTAAATAATGCCGAGTCGTTATTTGGACAACACTTTGTCTGTGTATACGCATAGCATCGTATTTTATTCAAGTACCCGCAAAACCAGCAACAATGAAACGAAGTGAACTGCCTTTGACATCAAGTGAAAACCATCGAAACCACGAGATGTAAACTAAGGTCCAGCAGTTTGTTTAGGGCATCATGACAAGGTGGATTGGGCAGTTTTGTTGGTTAATGTTTGTAGAATTATTCATGAAACAGAAAACCAATCCTTGCTGGATTTTAGAACTTTTTATTGATGAATTAATTAATGTTCATTGTAATGCAGAAATAGCTTAAGATGCTATGGGATCAAGACAGTTTTCGTCTGTGATGCTTCTGGTTTAGAAAGAGCATTAGACTGCACGCCATTATTTATTCATTTATTAATCTTCAATAATTTCAGAGTTTCGTTGCTTGCCGATTGTCCTTAGTCGATAACACTAAATTGGAGCACATAACTTTTTTAGCACTCTCATAGGCCTGTTGTTATTCGTGGTACTTTCCATCGCAGTGACTCGCTGCTCAGTCATGGCACAATCTTTACATTCTGAAGGCCACAAAGTGCAGGACCTCAGCACCTCCAATAACACACTAAACCCTGCTGGGTGGTTTTACTTATAACCAGTATGTTGCTCTTTGCCATATTTGAAGCGCCATTTTGATTCCACCATTTTAGCTTTTCATTGTTTTTGTTGAGTCAGAGCCTCCATCCACGTGTCGCTGTTGTTGTTTATTTATTCAAGATGGCTGTCAAAACAAAGTCATGCAAGGCTTTCTCCTTAAGACTACGCAGTATGGAGGCGTTTTTATGATATTAAGGATGTGAATTTTATTTCAATCAAACAGTCGTGCGAAGATTTTTGCTCGGTAGTGTTTGACTTGATTTGACGCAATGGGGTAGCTTCAGGAGGGTGATAGGCTAACTAAACTTGGATATTTGGCATTGCTTGTACGCAGAAACTGAGCAGGAGAGGGTGGACGTATCCACTCTATTTTTTCTGTGGCATTTATTCATAAGCAAAAAGTGGTGCAAATAGGCTGGCTATACCGTTTAGGACATAATTTTCAGACTAGTAACTATATGAGCTTAACATGTCACCCAGAGTCCTTTGTGGGCATGCTGAAATTTCAGGCAGTTGGAAGATCAAATTTGGGGGCAGTGAAAAATATGGATACGCGTTGAACAAATAATTGCGACATTTACTTTAGTTAACATCTCAGTTCAAAGAAATCATTAACTGTAGAAAAAGCAAATTCTCTCAGCTGGTAAATCAAAACCAACCCAGCCGCAAAAGTTGTCCGGAGACCAGTTATGAAAACTCTCCCTTTCTGCAAGCGAAAGATAGTTGTTAAGAGAAGTTGTGTGCTTATAACGACAGAAGAAGGAGAAATCTATAGTTCTGTCTCGCGTATTTAGTTATGTGATTCAGGAGCTGTGTGGTAATTGTTTCATCTAAGCCATAAATACTGGAGAATTATGATTTTTTCTTTTTGGCTTCTGAACAAATAAAACAAATCCGCGAGACGGAGCTTCAGCTTTATCCTTCTTCTTTCGTTAAAGGGAGTGTGCAATGGTAAATAGCTTTTCTATGAATAGAGCAAAGAAATTGCACAAACACAGCATTCTTTCTTTGGCTATCGGTTATCAACTACACGTGTGAGCCATCAATTTCAATGAGTTATCTTTAGATATTTCTGCTCTGTGCAAATGCAGGCCTTATAGCCTTGCACAAACCCTTTAAAAGCATATAATTTGTCTTAAAAATCACCTTTCACTTTCACAAGGTAAGGATTTACCCTACCGGTTTTCGGGCAACTTTTGTTGGCATTTTTGTTTTGATTTACTGGTTGAGAGAATTTACTGTGTCTGCACTCGCTAATAATTTTACATGAGGTGTTAACTAAAGCAACTGTAACTTTTGTTTTACAAAATCTGTCCTCGTTCTTTGATTGACTTTCTATCATTTCTGGTCAGATATCTTCCGTTTAGGCCCTTGGATGACAATGGCTCCGTAAGTGAACCTGAATATCCAGCTGGCGCCTATCATGCACACCTGGCTGTGATACCCACTAATTACAATCAATTGACTTTGCCAAAAAGCAAACAAATTTAAATGTTACTTTTGTTACAATTACGGATATTAGTAAAGAAATCTCAGTTTCTTTAAATTCGTAATTACAATTTGCAAAGTCATTCCCCTAACTATACTTGACAGGATAGTTAAGTAGTCTGCTTTGGAATATCTTGCTTTGATGACAGAGTTGCAACATGCTAATTGCGGATACAGTAGAATTTCGATTGTTGAGAGAAAATACTTTAAAGCCACAACCAAAGAAATTAGAAAATAGACGATTTCCCAAAAGATAGCGATAAGGCAGTTTTTACGAAGCTGCATTTCTTACTGTATCCCTGTAGAATCGTTAGACTGAGTACATAGTCATAGTTATGGCTATTGATAGACTGATAGACGCTTGAACCAGGACGCATAGAAAAATGCATTGAAAATCAGGACGAAATGGCTTTCCCTCGATTTCATATCAGAATGTGAAAACCATAACAACAGTGTACCAAGAACTGTTTGCTTCAGATAATACCGGATGGCCTAAGTTCGTAATTCCCAGTTAAATGCAACGAAAGTGTCGAAAAGTGTTGTCGCTGCGATAGCTGGGACCAGAGAGTGAAACTATAGAATCGTTGGAACGCAATATATCTTGGAAGAAAGCTATCCGGCACCTACTTTTGCCTTGTAGGTTACGGTTGCAAAACCATTTCTATTGATGATTTAACTGCTACTGTATGTTGCAGATAGACCGAATTGGCTAAGGTTTGTTTTACCCATTTCAACTCGTGTGACCATACCCTGGGGATGTTTAATTATTGTCCTACTTTTTGCACACTTGGCACAACTTTGCGTGGTGCGAAATATGCTGGAGACGCCAAAAGATGTTTTGTCAACAGATTGATCACATGACTTGCAGTGAGTGTAAACAAACCTTAGCCGACTTCGTCTGTGGTAGTTACGAGACAGCCAAAGTTATGTCATGCCTATATCCTTGCTACAAATACTCAATTCTGGTCGTAATTGTAACGTGACCAGAAGTTATATCCTCACATGGGAAGCTGGACTTCAAAACCCTAGAACTGACGTAAAACTTGCTGAAAATCGGATAAGGAAACTGCATTAATACTAACCATGTGATCAGCTGTGCAAGCTTATTTGTTGAATCTGAAGTGATCTGTTGTTTTCAAAATTAGGCAATTCATCCCTGCTAAGTATTTTCCTTTATACCATGCGAGTCAACAAAGTGTGGAGACGTCTGAACGCCTGCAACTCTCAAAAAATTTTATCATATTCTTATCAACTTGTAATGTCAACCTTGACAAGAGATTTTAGTTTGTCAAAATTTGTCGTATATTTGTCTAATTTCAAGTAGTTGAAATGCTTCACCGTGATTTAACTTGTAAAAGGTACGGTGCATTTAACCGCTTGCATTTGCATGTGCAGGGGTGGTGCCTGAAATTCTCTGACGTGATGGGGGGGGGGGGTAAATAACAAACAATCCAATTTTCGTATGTTATTTTGCCAGATTTCCTCGTACAATAACCAAACTTTTCTCCGGCGGAGGTGCTAAATGCCGCCAACGGGGGTGTGTTTTCCCCTAGCCTACTCCCGGTGTCACCGCTATACATATGCATTTGCATGCTAGCACTTTTGGGCTTCCATGAAGTCTTGGCACTAAGGGGGTGGGACGGCATGGCTCTTGATGAAATTCTCGTTGTGCTGTGCCTTTCATAAAATCTTTCATCAAAAAACTTCATTTATTGTTTTATAAAGTTAAACATAGCTTATCTTTGAGCGATCTAAATTTCCGTCCTTGATTTTCAAGGTTGCTTTGACATTTTGATTCACTGAAGGTGTTCTAATCCGTTGACATTGTAGCCAGAACAGGCGGACTGGGTTTTCAACTCCACCAGCACCTCTTGAGCGTCATGTCGAGGGGTCGTAGACTAGATCGGCTGTTGGCTGCCATTCTTATAATACTAACAGGCGTGATCTCCTGAACAGTTTAAATGCGATTTTGTTGCCTCATGGCTCAATAAATCTTTCCAATGTAGAGTTGCTAAAAGTCATCCTCTGTAACTATTCATGAAGTATTGTCGTTTGATTCAATTGCAAAAATTCTCACAGCAACGCTATATCCAGGTCTCCAAAAGTTTTGAATAGGTTGGTAATGAAAACTTATTCGTAAATTCTCCTCTCTCCTTCAGTGTTTTCTTTCCCGTTTATTTGTAAAATTTTTTATGTTAACTAAGTAACATCTGGTATTTTTATGTTTTGTTCTGTCTTAGGTCTATGTTAAATGCCAGCATGATACGTTGCTCATCCCTGTGTCATCGTTGCAGTGTGGTACAGGGCGGGCCAGAAAAAGTTCCCACTTTTGAAAATTAATGGCACTCAGAGTACTTCACAGATTTGAATGATTCAAAATGTAGTTAAACGCCGAAAGATTGATCTATATTTGTAATTTTCTTGCTTTCTTACCAGGGCAAGAAGAATCAATAAATTTAACTTTATAAAAAATTCCTGCTCACAAAATAACTGAAACAGAGCCTAATGAATTGATCAAGTGGTAAGGACTCCCTTTGTGTAGAACAATACGCAATGGGCGTTTCACCTCTCTCAAGAGTTTTTGTAAGACATCCACTTTCAAGCAAATGCTTAAGGGTTTCAGTCCCATAGCAGTAAATTTGCAATGAACATTTGTCACCCATGAACAATTGCATTTCCTTGATTGATCTGTGCGAGGAGTTCTGTATGACTTGATCAGTGTCTTAGGCCCTTTTTAGTAATTTCGCAACCACGAAATTTGTAAGATTTATATGAAGTGCTGTTGATATTATGAATTTTCATAAGTGGGAACTTTTTTGTGGCTCACTCGGTAAAGTAGTTTGTAATTAGTGTTTTAAGGTAATTCGTCCCTGTGTACTTTGATATTGAATATGAAAAAAGGATTGGCGCCCAACTATTTGTGCGGGCGCAGAAACCCAAACTTCACATCCACCTTCATTGTAGCACAAGTTTCATTGAAGATTTTCACTCCTGAAAGAAATCATCACGTGTCAAATTAGAGTATCTTTTGATGGGATATCAGTTGTTGTTATGCTTTGACTAGTGGTGCATTGTGTTCAATGATTAGCAGTTGATTGGAATGTTCATTCACTGGAAAATGCCGACCTCAACAGGTATTATGTTCAACTGGTACCATTGACCTTGACTTTGTTTTGTTTCTGTTCTTAGTTTTTTTAATTCATGGATGTGAGGACACGAAAGTGGTTGTTGTTGTTGTTGTTGTTGTTGTTGATTTGCGCTGCAAGCAGCAAATCTTTGAAATAGGCTCGAAATCAGTGAACCAGAGTCTCATTCGAGGTTGTTGATTGGAAGATAGCTTTGTACAGGCTAGATGTAACGTACAGGTTTTATGTAGCTCTACGGATAATAAGGATTGCTGTTATAGCCAATTAAATTGAGCCCTGTGAACAATGGAACAAACGTTGTTTACTTCAACAAGAGAGTAACTGCGTCATAGCCAATAACACCGGCAGTCTGTAAACCACGGAATCACGAAACGGCGGAACGAAATGCGGAAACGATGGAATGATATGACAGACAAATCAGAGTGTAATATTTCTATTGGTAGGCTCCTCCTAAACGTATTAACACGATACGAATGCCCCAATTTTCTTTTCTTCTAAATGAAACCAAAACTTTAGTAACGTGACTTCACAAAAACAAGAAAAGTAGTGGGGGATTACCGGTGCGTTCGGCACGCTATGAAGAGACCCCTGTCCCCATATATGTATGCACAGCATTATTTGGCTTATTTATGCATGCAATGACATGACTTCGATACTATCCACTCGTGAGTTCGTGATCAAAAATTATTTATTGCAGTTTGATATGTTGAAAATAAAGGCATCTAGACTCGAATGGGGGAAAAGCCCCCCTTTTGCGAAGATAAGCTGAAGAATTTATCGATTTACAAATCAGTCTTTGGTGAGGATTAAGTTTCATTGATTTTTGGCAGCAGACCAAGAGTTTATTTAAGTCGGAAGAATTTGACCGCTTAGGTGTTACTCAAGGTGTTACCAAAGTTCTGGTTTTCCATTGAGAAAAGGCAACTTTTAGCATTGGTATGTCGTTTACGTATATTCAGTAGGAACATACGAGACAGATATCTTACACTTTTGTATGATTCCGTCATTTTATTCCGGCATTTCGTCGTGTCGTTCCGTCATTTCATGATTCCATGGTTTACAGACTGCCGATAACTCCTGTTGTTATGCGCCTAAAAGCTAATATACTTCGATTCAATGAACGTAAACATCGGAAACACGGAACGAAAGTCCACAACGATGTTGCAACCCTTTGGGAGTAAAGCCAGACTATCACGCATCTCATTTACTATTGTAGATTGATACAGTGTCTCTTTACGAATCATTGGAGGTTTTCCTAGTTTTGCTTCTTTGTAGAAGGAAACAGCGTGTAAGACATAGGACCTATTTCATCAAAATCAGCTCGCCAGCCTATAGATAGTAACGTCTGTAAAGATAAGCATTAAACCGCAGTTTTCACTTCTAAGTGGCGATTTTTGTGCAGTGATTCAAATTCATATCTAAAATTGAATTTGACCAGTGCGCAAATCATCGGATAGTTATATCCCTTGTTGTTATTGTTGTGGAGAGGCATCCAAATAATTTCAGCAAAATTTATTGTCCTCAGAAATTTTTTATTCTTGAAAGTTTTTTATTCTTGAAAGTTTTTGTGACTGCTCGAAAGACGTTGCTGTGACAGAACATAAACTGCGTAAAATGGCTTCATTTTTGACCACATAAGCTTTTTGAGAAGTGATTAAAAAGTTTATGGGCCTAAGGAAGAAAGTAGGAACTGTTGGCTTATTTCAGATTCTGTTTCATGGAGGTAGAGGGGGGGGGGTGACTCAAAGTTACTTATTTTCACTCATGCGCAGTTAACATGTTTTGTAATTTCATCCACGGTACAACATTTTTAGTTCAGACAAAGTGCCACAGCAGTGTGCTTAGTTATTTCAAAAGAGGTGGCTCGTGGATGCTCTATTTTAACTGCTTTGAAACTAGACTGATGATGATGAGTCTCTTGTTGCCCTGTGCTCTTTGACTTGATGATGGCGCTTCAGGCTATAGAGACTCATAGTATTGCTATGAAAAACTTGGCCCTATTTAGGCCCAAACTTCGCAATTCCTAACGTACCAATCAGATTGCAAGATTCGGCAGCGAACAATGATGCCAAATTCTCGATTCGAATGATGCAGTTGACTAGATTTTGAACAAAGTTGCTACGGCAGGTGGCTGAAGTTTTCTCTGGTTTGTTTTGGTCTTAAAAACATGGAAAATGTAGCGTTGAAAGACTCATTTTGGACTTACCAGGTAAAGTAAACATCAGTCTTCAGATTTATACCAAGTTTCTTTGATTAAACGCCTGCTTAACGTGGTTTTTATTGCATTTTCGTTCCGAGGAGTGACTGTTGAACAGAGCTACGGCAGTTGTTCGATCCAGATTTGATAGATCGAATGATGATCGAATGCAGGAGATAGGGCCGGGTTTTCCACTGTTTCATAATGAGTCCCTCTTGAGCAAGGTTTACCGCAGGGATACAAGGGACTCATCGTCATAAGTCTACTTTGAAACTGATGTTTTGCCATTTTAGTGAAAAATTTGAAAAGTATCCATAGTAGCTGTCGTGATTTATAGTGATGTATTGCCCTTTGCCTCTCATAGACCTTTTAGCTATTCTACACAAGAGCCTGGATCGAGCGTTATTTTTATACATTTTTATACACGAGGTTCGATCGAGTGGCGTTAGGGCTTCTATCACAATTATGCACATTCGAAAACTCTATAGAATGTAGCAAAATTTGGTTCGATTCTGATTCTCATCAGAATAGCTAAGAGGTCTATTGCCTCTGTATCTTATGAGGGTAGCTCTGGCTTGCTGGAAAGATTCTTCCTTTACATGGATATGGACCACATAGAAGCCCGAGATTGCTTTGGAATATACAATTATTACTTTCTTATCTGTCAGGAGTATTAGATAGCAATCTATCGTCAACGGTTCGGTTTTTGTGGCCTAAATGAACAGACGATGACGTGTTTGTAATCAGTAGCTTATATTCATGGTGGTGAACCAACATGTTTTTGGAATCTAATTATCAATGTTTCTGGACACTCTCACACATTGCAGCAATCGAAAAATTGTTGCTTTTTGTCGTTACTCAGTAATAGATTCTTTCACACTCTCTCCGCGTGTCCTCCGTATATCCCGCAATCTCTTGTATCCCTGTGCCCTAAGAATGGCGGATTTTATGAATGCAGGGACAAATAGTAGTGGACTACTAGTAACAATCTGTGGCTAAACAGCCATTCTCAACAAGGGTCCTTTGAACCATTTTGGCCGAAAAGGAAACGATGTAGAGTCGCAGTGTAGTTGTTGAACTAATGGAATAGTTCAGCTAATGTAACACTCCTCTATCCGTTCTGCTGCTGGTTTCCACCGGTTTCCACTTAGGTCAGATTTGATTTTCAGATGTCAGAAGTTTCAGCGTGCCCTGAGTGACGATGTCTTGTTTAGGAGCAGAGTTCTTCAAAACTACGATGAACAGTTTCGTCATTCCATGGCCCAAATAAGAACAGCTTCTTGTCAAAAGAACTCATGCGCAGATTGTGTACGTCCCGGGGGGGAGGGGTAACTTAACTTGTCTATGGTACGGGGTTGTGCCATTTTTAGGGTACCTTTTTCATGATAGTTTCCGGATTTATGGGTATGGTTTTCAACAATTTGTTGCATCTTCCGGATTTGTGGGTATAGTTTTCTATCAGAATTCAGTTATTGGTGAGCTTTTTTGGCATTCCCGGATTTATGGGTATGATTTTCAGAAATTCTCCAGATTTATGGGTATACTTTTGAGAAATTTCTCCGGATTTATGGGTGGTACTTTTACCATTTGAATGGCACAACCCCGTATCTTGGAAACACAAGTTACCCCCCCCCCCCGGGGTGTACGTCCGTACGTGCGTACGCACATTGCGGGTGATACATATTTTGTGAAGATTTGTGATGGGAACAGGACTTTTATCATTCTCAGATTTTATTTTTCAGGGTTTTAGTTTGTCACATAAAGGGTATTTATACAGTGCAGTTGTGCATTGCTTGTATTCTACGGAGGAAATTTTTATCGTTCTGCGAAGGAGGTTCCTTGCACCTCTTTCGCTACCTCCGCTGTAGAATTATATGGTTTCTTAAAAGAAGTATTTTCATCGAGACATATTGTATAAAGCTGAATGATAATCTTGCTTTTTGTTTCTTAATTATTTCCACTCAGGCTTTAGTTAGATTCATTGTATATGTATTTTTTTACAAAAAAATAAGAATTTGGGCCAGTACTGAAAGTTTCTTAAAATCATCAGATTTTCAGTACTCAGAGTTTTTTACGAGTTTCTTAAAGGTTCGTTAACATTCTCTATATTTACTACTTGTCCCCTCCTGAACATTCCAAAACAAAGCTTTTGAAGCCTTGTCAATGTTTAGACTTTATTCAAGTATCTACCGGGCGAGTCAAAAAGCGCGTGACGTTTGAAAAAATTGCCCTCCCCGAAAATCATAGCAATGGCGTTGGAAACTATCATGTTATATTCTCGGTACGTCCAATTAGGTTCAGTAATTTACCCGGCTTTAAACGATCACTCCTTCTCTTCGAAATGGGATATTTTCTCCAGAAAGCCCCTTTCAAAAACCTGTAAAAACGAGTGAAAACACCAAGCAAGATTTCCCTTTGTTCTCCTTCATAGCAATAATGACAATTGGATGTGTTCATGTATTTTGTCCTCTTGGGAGAATGGAATCCCTCTAAATATGATATTCATGCTAGGGAGAAGACTTTTCAACCCGACAACAGGGAAGCACGTGCTGAAGTATGAGGTGTCATCTATAGATGACACCTCATACTAAAGTGTGCTGAAAGGCATCGCTGTGAGGTAAACACGTTATGGAAATTTGCTAATAATTCCAGCACGTTTTTTAAGGTTTCTCAAAGAGAATTGTTTTAGAAAATCGCTTACAGAATCTGAAGGGACTGACCGATTTTAGCTAGAAAAATTTCTAAAAATAATTGAGCATGTTAGATATTCAATCAGGTATTGCAAAATATCATTGCTTATATACTCAGGGAGCAGCAGCCTTTCAAACGCCGGGCGTTTTTTTTTTGACTCGCACAGTATAATAGGCTATAGAGACTCAACGGCGCAGCACCGTACTAATCTTGCGCATTTTTTATTGCAGGTGCCTTCCTTATCCCGTACGTCATCATGTTATTCCTGGAAGGATTGCCCCTATTTTATTTAGAACTAAGCATAGGTCAACGACATCATCTTGGGCCAGTTCCACTTTGGTCGAAAGTTTCGAAATATTCAAGTGGTCTTGGTTTCACGTCTGTGTTTACCGTGTTCTTCATGGCCTGCACATATAACGTGGTTATTGCATGGTGTCTGTATTATTTATTCGCATCATTTCAGTATCCACTGCCTTGGGCGGAGTGCCCGACGTAAGTACTTTTACATTCAATGCCATTCATCATAGCTCTATAATTTCTCATAATGGTTCTGGAGACTATGCGAAAATCTGCGTTATTCAGAAATATTGCCCCCCCCCCTCCACATGTAAATCTATCGTTACTTGTTTGTGTACAACTCGAATCATTGTTCGGATATCACTCCAGGGATGGAAAAAATATTTTAATTTCTGGGACCAAACAAGTATCGAAAAAAGTTTCTGTGAGAATCGCCGCAAAAAGTTTCCACTCTTGACAGCTAACGATATGTAAGAAATACAACAGAACTGAGGACTGATTAGCAGTCTTATCATAATCGTAAATGATATTAGTTGGGCAAATTTTGTTGTTGATTTTTCAGCTGACTACTTCAAGACTTGTAAGCAGCATCTTTTTTGTGAAATTCCTAGGCCTGGTAGCAATCTAAATCTATTTTATAACGGCTATCAATTAAAACAGCTTTTATGATCTTGACAAAAAATTGACTTTCCATTTATTTGTTTCTCTAAATTTATCTCTCTTTCTTTTCCCTTTTCATTCTTTCTGGAGACCTGAGAAAAATTTCTAGGACCATTGGTGCCATGGTCCGCTATTTTTTCCACCCCTGTATCACTCTCCTCCACGGACCACCCCCGCCGGGCATTTGATGTTTTGACATTCTTGGTGGTCAACTTCTTTGGCACTGATGACTTCCATCAAATGCCCGGTTTGCAGCCTTGAAATGGGAGTTCGACCATCCATGTATAACCGAATGGACCAACAAGGTTAAAAATCCTCGGATACAATTTTCCATTTGCTTCATAGTCCCCGCCCCTGGAATCGTGCACCTGATAAAATGCCTGAGGAAGGCGGGGAGGGGGGAGGATATCTTGGTATGGATTTTAATCACTTGTTAGCATTAGATTTATTCATTTAAAAAATATTTGCATATTGTTAACAGGGTTTTACGTACGCTCTGTACAGCTCAAACATCTTTGAATAACTGATGAACTCTTTTTACAGGGAAAAAATATTTGATAGTACACACAACAAAACAATGTCGAAACCACTCGAGCTTTGTGAAAAAGCAGGGGCAACTACGTATTACTGGTACTATAAGTCCCTGGAGATCGCCAAAGATATTGACACACGTGATGGTATGAGTTGGAAGCTGTCACTTTGTTTGCTTGGTGCCTGGGTCCTTGTCACTGGTTGTATGATTAAGGGTATCAAGAGTACTGGAAAGGTACGTCATACACTTATTTTTATGACAAACTGAGGTCTGGGGCTAGTAGTTAGCTTCTTAAATTCTAGACACTTTTTCAACCGAGAAGTTCTTGTGAGATTTACATATTTTGATTCTTTGAGTGTACAGTTGATCTATTTTTGCTACGCTTTTTAGCAAGATTTCTTATATAGTAAATCCCCGCATATAAGAACCTACCAAAATATGAATCCAGAGGCTGTTTTTCCTAAATTATGCAACTTATAATTAAGAACCTGTTTCAGTTTGATGATGCACAGGTTCTTATTGCAGGGGTAGCAAAAGTTGATTTTTTACTATTGTTACTCGTTTAATTTTGGTTCCACTTGGTTGCTAAATGTTGATTCTTCTCTGCAATTAGTTGTTAGGTCCATACCAGCCCACTTTCATAATTCGTAATCGGAAGATTTGCAATGATTATTGTTTGTATTTAGGTTGTCTACTTCACGGCATTGTTTCCATACTTCGTTCTGTTGATCTTCATCATTCGTGGCTTCATGTTAGAAGGATTTGAAGATGGCTTGAGACATTTATTTACACCTGATGTAAGTTTGTTTATTATCCTAAAGGCTGAATGAAAAAACGCCGCCCTGTGTTTGGAAAATGCTGCTTCCTGAGTATCAACATGATAATACTGAAACCATCTTTTTTCATTGCCATCATATTTAATAAGATTCGGTAATTTATCTGGCTTTAAGCCTGGTTTCCATATAATCGTAACAGTCGGCCACGCATCGCTGAGGCAGGCTCGGGGACACATCGGGGGCAGTTGCGTTAAATGGAAGCATTTTCCGAGTGATTTCTCTGACGTTGCCGATCAGACGGGGACAGTACGGGGACGCATCGAAAGAGTTGAGATAAATTTAAAGCCAGGTTTCCATATGATCGTAACAGTGATCGTTTCCATATGTCGCCGACTGATAGGGGACATGTCGCCTATTTGTTGCAGTAGGTCGCCCACTGTTAAGCAGGCTTTAATTCGTTATTTCTTCCCATTGGTTTGGAAGATTATTTGCATGTAAAGACTCTTTCAAAGACGAATAAAAACGATTTAAAGCGACAAGCAAAATTGCCTTGGCTTTTCTTCCAACAATGATGACACTTTACGTGTATTAGCATAGTTCTGATCCTCTTGAGCATAGGGCGCAAGTCTTCAGTCGATCTCAAGGACTATTTGAAGTTGGAAACCCGATAGATAGGAAATTTTGAATGAAATACCCGAAACCCGGGCACAAAAGATGGCCAAACCCGCAATCCGTAAAACGCCAAAGCCCCCTCCTAAATCGATCGAAAACGACGATCAGCTTCTCTGAAGACTAACCTAAAACGGACAAAGATAAAACTTTCATAGCAAAGTGGGAATTTCAAATAGATTTGTTTTGAACCGTTGCCCAGTCGGTTGTTGGGTCCTCGGACAGTTTTGTTGCTTTAATCATGGAAATCTGTAGACATGATACTCTTGTAGTGACCAACCATTGTCCATTGAAAACTATGGACCAACAGAATCACAAAACGAGAAACAAAATTATGAATTGACAACATGTTTGCTCTTTTATCATTGTTCTCTCAGAACACCTTGCAATTTGATTACATTATTAATCGAATGATAACAGAGCATATTTCACGAGAGCCATTGATTGTATTTTCTTTGCGTCAAATGGAAGAGGGCACCCTTAATTTCATTGACAAAATCCCTCAGCATTATATGAGATTGTGGTTCCAAAAAGTTCTTTTTTATCTTCAATTCGATGAATACTGAATGGTCATATCTCTCACTTCCTTTTCTATGTTTTGAAATGGCTTGAAATATAATAAGTTACAAAACGATAGATAAGATTCTGATGAGTCATTTTTCAAGCTGATAGATTATCTGGTTATCGCTTAGTGGCTTGGGTAGTGGTTACTTGATTCCTTCACATCACAAACCACTTTTTCAGTTGATCTACAAGCAACCATATGTACATCCCGCCCAAAGGTTTTCTGAAAGGCCATGTCAATGGGCCGAATATAGTATTTGTTATCGTCTCCGCACTGCCCTTGGATATTTGACCAGAATTAGTTTCACGTATTGTAAAGTTATTGTTTTTGTATAGCGCCTTTACAACATTCCGTATAATTACAGTATAATTCAATATTAGAATACAATATAATTCAATGTTTAAGGGTGCTTTACAATTCCATTGCCCCTTCTTCTCAGGCATTTTGTTCTCTCCCTTTTGGCGTATTTTTACACCCAAATTTAAAAATTTGTTTTCTGCCTAAATAGGGGCTACAAAAATGGCGACCCACCTTTCTCCCGTGTTTCGACTAGAATCAATAGTAGTAGCAGCAATTTGTTTTGAGTAGGCTTGTCGGGATTTCTAGGTGCTTAAAGCTATCTTAGGTCCACTGTGCATGCTGCGGTGAGGCATGGGACTCCTTGCTGAATGTCCCTTCCGAAGAACGGCGAAGGGTACTTGCTCTAAATTTGTACGGGGATGTGCCCGCGAAAAAAAATTTTTCACCCTGCTCCAGAAGTTTTGCCTTCAAATGATACTCTATTCTAGAAAAAATCGGTGAAAAGTATACTAAAAAACACAAAAATTTGACTAAATAATAACCCGTTGTAACAAAATTTCCTCTTTTGACATGTTTTGACAACCTGCTCCAGAAAATTTGCCTTCTTTTGATACCCTGTTCTAGAAAAAATAGGCGAAAACGATACCCTGAGAAACGGCACATCCCCGTCGCACAAATATACTAAGTACCCCCCCCGGGATTTGATCCTACTCGACTGGGCTCAACGTCAGTGACCCGACGAAGACTATATAAGCCAGGCCGCTCCGCCACTCACCCCAATCAATATTAACGATCAGAACTTTCTATGCAGTGGGAAATGCTGAAAGATCCTCAAGTATGGCTTCAAGCTGCTGCACAAATCTTGTTTTCACTCAGTTTGGCGAACGGAGGATTAATTGCCTATGCCAGTTATAACCCAACACATTCAGACACACTGAAAGATACCCTGCTTATTTGTTTCATCAACTGTGGTACTTCAGTATTTGCTGGCATCGCCATGTTCTGTATGGTTGGTTACAGGTAGGACATCTTTTATTGCAACTGTTTAACAAGGGTGAATTTTTGTGAAGCAAAATATACAGTTTGGTTCTTGGTTCAAGACTGTCTTCACACGATGCTGGTACATTTCGAAAACGATGAAGAAAGTGACAGATCAGATCACACGAAAACGGCACATTTTTGTCGGCAGTTTTAGCAAGCGGTATAGATTTTGAAAATGGAGCTCTAACCATCACATTTTGAAAACGGTGTCGTGTGAACACTAGAAAATGACGAAAGCAGAACACTTTACAATGCTTTCAAACTGTGGCTAACCTGTTCTTAAGTTGTAAATAGATTTCTTCAGCATCAAGATCTTAGAGAAATTGCACCGAGTTAGTTGCCGTCGAATTTTCTATCGTTTTCAAATTGTGCCGGTATCGTGTGAAGGCTAGCTCAAATTTTGCAACCGTCACATTTTTCACTTTTTTCAAAATGAGCTGGCATCGTATGAAGGTAGTTTAAGACAAGGTGATTGACAGCATCAAGAATGGATTTCACAGTATACTCTCGAGTACCGAATAATCGTCCCCCCCCGCTTATTAATTTTTGAAAAATTTTCCAACCCCCTCGCTCTTATTCCAACCCCCCCCCTTTTATTAATTTTTGGAAAAATGAAATAATATTAGACATAATTTCTGAATAAACGCAAGAAAAAGTCTCAAGAAGTGCATTCAACAGAACCAGAATTCAAAAGAAAATGTATCAGTAACATCACTGTTCACATAAATATATAACAGATAGGTGTTTACCTAAGAAAAGGGCTGTTTTCTATTTCTCCAAGCAGCCCCCCCCCCGATTATTCCAACCCCCCGATTATTGTTATGTCGAACCATTTCCAGCCCCCCCCCCCCGATTATTCCCACCCCCCCGTTTATTCGGTACTTGAGAGTACGCGCACTGAACCATACTGTCTACATCACTCTCTTTATTTTTATCATTAATATCGAATTTCTTATACCATCTTTCATTGAAATTTTGTTCTTTCACCCAAAGAGCTTTCAGATCTGCTAAGTATAGGCCCCGCTCATTTCCTCGCTGCATTTTTTCATTCACTTTATTTCATTTCAAATTTTTAAGGAGGGTCGCCCTTCATCAATATCAATGTTGATTTTCAGGGGCCCTCCACTAACAAACCAACAAATTAAAATATATTGGAAAAAAGACTAAACCAACATAATTACAATTATTCATAGAATACTAATAAATACCTTATAATATATGATAAATATTAGTAATAAAAAGAAATCCAATTACATATATACACCTAATATTTGTCAATTCTTTTTAGTTGAATTGAATTGAAGCACAGCCTCTTAAACCCGTTTTTCTGTTTCTATTTTACCAGGGCGACCTATCAATTCAAAGCCTGTAAGAAATATACCAACGTTCTCGTGGACAATGCTATGAAAACGAGGTTCCCAGATCTCCTTATCAACAGCACAGAGTATACTAAAAAGTGGACTGAGATCTACACAAATGGAACGCGAGATAATATTTACGAGCTTTGTGACAAGAAACGCTTCTTAAAAGAGGTAAGTAAAAATACTGGAAGGAATTGCTAAAATATTCTTCGCTTCTTGGGAGTGTCTGTATGTTTGTCGATCTAGTTTACTGCCCGGGGGGGGGGGGGTTAACTACCATATATGATGTTACGGGATGTGCCATTTTCTGGGGTGCCGTTTTTCGAGCAGAAAATTAATTTTGGAGTATGATTTTTGCGTAATGCTATTAGCACCAACTGTAACTTGATTTGGTCGAAAAAATCATTAGGGCTTTGTGATGAGTACTTTGAGGATCTAGTTTTAGAAATATCTGTCAAAAGATGGATTTAGATACAAAGAACTCTCTGGCCGGAAACATGCAATGCACATCCTTGTGACTCTAACGGGAAGGATTTTTGACCAATGAGGTAAGGTGGGGGCAAAATCGATCAGCACGGGGATTACTCCTCCACCCTAGGGAAATCATATGTGTAGTTTTTTGTTAAAGGTTTTCAAATGCTTTCTTCATAGGTTTTCGTATCTTCTAGTGCACTAAACACTTGTTTACTGGGCATGTAAAAGCTCTGTGTGGGAGTGCTAAATTCGCTTGGGATGGCTTTGATCAAAATCCCGGAAGCGGCATTTCCGGCCGGTATCGCGAAGACACGTTCCAGAATTGAAGAATCGCCAGACAAAGTCACTAAAATTCAAAGTTGATATTTAAGATGGATGAAAATCATTTTTGTAGGACAAGACGGCTAGACCAGAAATTGCTTACAGATGTTGTCAATTCATTTGACCACTTTCCAAATTCGATGAGTTTATGTCAGTTTTATTTCAAAATTGCAACCCAATAATCTTGTTTTATCATCTTAAAATATTGAAATATGCTACCAACGGCAACAGTTAAACAAGAATAAAGGAAAAATATGGCATCCGTAGCGAGAAAGGACACAAGGTTATCGAGTTCCCGCTACGAACGACGCTTACAATGATTTAAAAAATACAACAAAAATATCTACTTTAACAAAAAATATACACTATAAAAGTTTTGTTATATGTCTGACTCCACTGGTAGGGTTGGCTGTGAATTGATGGTTTTATTTCTAGCCTTATCGCTGTGTTGATTTGATGAAGAAAATTGTCGCTTCCAGAATTTTTCTGTCCACAATCACATTCACGTGTGGACTACTAAAAATAGAAGTAATTTGCAAATACCAATGATATTATTTTTCTATAGGGTTCAGGTGGAACTGGACTTGCCTTTATTACAATGACAGAAGTCATCAACCAACTCCCAGGTTCAACTTTCTTCTCAATTGTCTTCTTCATGATGCTGGTGACACTTGGCCTCAGCAGCATGTTTGGTAATTTGGAGAGTATTGTCAGCTCAATCAAAGATATGCCTTACTTCAAAAACACAAGGAGTGAAGTCGTTATCAGTAAGTGGATCTAATCTTATCATATACAGTATTATATATGACATCACAGAATACCCTAAAAGATGGTTGTCGATGATATAGTTTTTAAAGACATTTCACCCTATTTTCCCCATGAAAATGCACTTGCCAAGTACCTTAAAAAAGATGAATTTTCTCTTGAGAAATAAGGAAATGGAGTTATGTTGCATTCAGTGACTTTTTGATCACCCATTACAGCAACTGCAACATCTTCAATACATTGCACATATAACAAGACTAGGAAACGATTCACTTCAAAAACAACTACTCTTCGCAGTGGATCGTAAGCAACATGCACGTGACCGATGGCTAAAATTTGAAAAAGAATTGAACATCACTAAAGTTCAAATACAAAAGACAATGCAAAATAGAACTGAGTTCATGTCTTTACTTAATAGAATATACTTGTAGAGACACTTTAAAGGTACAAATGTACCTAATAGAGAAATATGATGATGATGATGATGATGATGATGATGATGATGATGATGATGATGATGATGATGATGATGATGATGATGATGATGATGATGATGATGATGATGATGATGATGATGATGATGATGATGATGATGTAGGTAGATCTTTGGCCTGTTCTACAAAAGAGCCTGGATCGAGCGATATTTTCAGACAATGTCATACACGACGTCCGATTGATTGGTGCTAGAGCTTTGTGCACATCAGAAGATTCTTCAAAATGTATCAAAATGTCGTTCGATTCAGATTCTTTTCCAGGAAAGCCTGCAGGCTTGTTGATCAAGCATGCAGCTCAAATCTTTGAATAGGTGGGTGTAAATTTCTGTTTCGTGTTTCTTTGAGCTAAAGTGCGCGAAAGAAGTTTGAGTTATTTGCTGTCAATCTGCCGTGGCAACTTTTTAATCTCTTGACTAGTTTCAAGGTGGCAGCGTTTGTTAACTTTTAGATCGTGACTTCACAGTGTCTAGATCCTTAGATCCTTAAGTTGATAAATCGCTGCCTAAGACAATCAGTATTTCCAACTGCTGAAAAATGGGCGAAAGTAACTCCAGTCTACAAGTCGGGCGAACGATCACTTATGGACAATTACAGACCGATCTCTGTTCTTCCTGTTTTGTCCAAAGTGTTCGAACGCGTAGTTTATCAGCAACTTTACAGCTATTTAGAAGAATATGAACTTCTTTTACAAAGACAGTTTGGTTTTAGAAATAAGTCATCAACACAACACGCAGTGACCCTTTTTTCTGATTGTATAAGACAAGGAATGGATAGAGGACTATTAACGGGTGCAGTTTTTGTAGACCTCAGGAAAGCATATGATACAGTGGACCATTCAAGGGTATTATCAAAGCTACCCTTATATAGAATCAATCATGAAGAGCTGAAATGGTTTGAGAGCTACTTGTTTGACAGAAAACAATTTGTTCAGTTTGATGGAGTTAAGTCTGCAACTCAGTCTGTATTCTGTGGAGTTCCTCAAGGATCCATTTTAGGGCCGTTATTGTTCACGCTGCTGATCAATGATATTGACCTTCAACTAAACCACTGTGAAATCATCTTATACGCTGATGATGCAGTCATTTATTGTGCGCACAAAACGTGTGACATCATCGAGAGCCAATTAAATACCGACATTGACCAAGTTGCTCACTGGCTTGCCAAAAATAATTTAGTCGCTAATTTGAAAAGAACAAAGACCGAATGTGTCCTATTCGGAACAAGTCAGAGAACATCGAAATCAGCACCACTAGAGATCAAGATGAACGGACAAAGTATCACTGAGTCCAAAAACTATGAATACTTAGGAGTGACATTGGATAAAAACCTTAATTTCAACGAGCATTTAGAGATCACATTCAAAAAGATTTCATCAAGAATCAAGCTGCTATCACGAGTACGACTGAACATTAGTCCATACACTGCAGAAACCATCTATAAAGTTATGATCCTTCCTGTTATGCTGTACTGCTCAAATGTTTTTGTGGGCATGACCCAGTCGAAGAAACAAAGATTTGAGACCTTTCAAGATCGTGCAATGCGTATCATCAATGGAAATAGAAAGAGTGATGTCAAGCTCCCCCGGATAAATCATCTTCGAAACAGACTATGTGCCTTGGAAGTTTTTAAATGTTTAAACGGAATAGTGCCAAAAGCGTTTGAAAATTATTTCACAAGGAACAGTCACAAAATGAATACTCGCAATAACAATAAAAGCGTAGTAATTCCAAATGTTAGGACAGAAACTGGACGTAAAACCTTCTCGTTCCAAGGAGCAAAGGTATTTAATAACCTACCCAACAACTTGCAAACTGAAACATCACTTCTAAGATTCAAAGCATCCAGCAAGGACACAAACTTAGATTTTTAGCCATTTTCTAGTTTCTAATTTTTGATACTGTAAATATTTCAGCTTTTATTCTTGTAAATCTTTAAGTTTAGTTTTGTAAATTTTACTTTGTAATATACAGGTCTTTGATTGATAACAGTAATTTAGTTACTGAACAAATTAACCTGTATAAATATGAGAGATTATTATTATTATTATTATTAACCAGAAAAGATAAAGATGTCTGCTTTCCATCTTGTTGTAGACCGTCATAAGCTATGGTATATTTGAAGATTTCGTCAATTTTCTACTAAGATTTACGATGATTTTAATTTTTCAAGATTTTCAGTGAATCTTTACGAAAATGATCAAAGTGCAGCCATTTTCAAAAAAATCAATATATCAATGAAATGTCACGGCAGATTTACAGCAAATTGTAGAAAATTCCTTTCAAGTCATCCATTTCATGGAAAAAGTCGATAGAATTTTACACCCACCTGTTTAAAGATTTGAGCCCTATTTTTGTTGATGAAAGATTTCGTAAAAATTCTATTCCTTGATGCATTTTTTATCTATTTCAGTTTCAATCGCGATTCCAAGTTTTCTCTTTGGCCTTATATTCATGATTGACTCTGGCGAATACATTCTTCAACTCTTCAACTCATACAGTATTGATGTGCCATTACTCGTTATTGCCCTTTGTGAACTGCTGGTGGTCGTGTGGCTTTATGGTGTACCTAGGTAATAGACTCGATTACATGTCGTAGTTTCGCTTTTAGCCTGAACTGATATCGCTACAACTACGACTTGTTCCCAAACGCTTGCGGAAACGCTAAATTTCCGTACTGATTCTATTTGAAACCTTTGCGCTGCTCCACAAAAAAGCTCGATTGAGCAGTGTTGGAGTTTCTATCATTATTGTGTACATTCGAACATTCTGCAAAATGTATCAATCTGTCGTTCGATTCGCATTCTTTTAAAGAATGTAGCTGTGGGCCTAAATCATCTGCTACTTTTTCCTCACAGCCACTGGGTCTAAAATGCCTTAAAATCAGTTTTCGAGAACTGCTGTACCATCAAATTAGGTATCAGTACTTCGGCAAAGGATCATTCTTACCACAAAAGCAAAAACCGCCTTGCTCTAAGCCACATGCTGATCGGTAGACGACAGGGCGACAGAATCCTATCGCCGATTGAAATTTTTTGCCGTTTTTACAGCTCTATGTCCATAAGGCCCTCAGTGGAGCGATAACAACAACAACAATTCAACTCAATGAGATGAGCGTAACTTGAGGGTCCTTATGGTAGTGAGGCTAGGTAATATGCAATATAATCTCTTTCCTGCAGGACTTTACAAGCAATTTAATCATTTACAATGACATTATCCTTAGCTTCCCCTTCCCTTTTTGCTTTGCTTCCCTGTCTCTTTACGTCACATCCATTCCCTCATATTCGATTTTAATCTTTTGAATCTACTCTTCTATTATCCTACGTTCTATTTATCTTCCTTCACTTGATAATGGGTTTAAGCCCGAAACGTCGTATACCACAAAGCTCTGTTCGTAGTGCAATTACTAATTTTATATTCGTTTGTTTATCAGTGTAACATTGTGCAACACGCATAAAAGAAGTTTGTTTGTACCTGGGTAATATGTCTGTACATCTTTGAAGGGAGGGGGGGGGAGTGAAGGACTCTCAAACTCCAGTCTCAAGATTTGAAAATATTTTGTTCTATACTCAATTAAAAATTTGCAGTACAAGATACTTAATACATTTTTATTATCAATTTCTTTACAGTTGGATAAGAGTAAAATAGCTTAAAACAGTTAGCTAATTAATTCCAACTTATAAACATTACAGAATACAAATACTACTGTTTGTTTCCATTACACTACTTACAAAATACTCTACGATACTACAAATACAATGCCATGAGGAGCAAGATATCATGTCTTTCCCGTGGCTTTTGGAAGGAAAAGAAGAAGAAGAAAAAACAAAGTAATAATGCAAAACTACGTAGAACTATACTCAAAAAGATAACTCAGTAGAATGGGGACTTGAAAGGGGACTGTTTTTCTATACTCAATTAAAAATTTTACCAAAATATTACTAATTACAATACCTAAAAATAACGTAACAATACTACAAAGACGATGCCACAGGGAGCGAAATACTATGTCCACCCTGCGGCCGTTCTAAAGGTAATTAAAAGCCACATAAAACTAGATATAACCATTACAGAAAAAGGAATTATAAAATACAAACTGAAAATAAGGATACAAGCAAAGGTAGCCTGCAACCAAAGACTTTAATTGCACGGGTGGGTTTGTAGGTTTAAAACCAAACATGGTAATTTGCAAATTCAATTATTTTGGTTGCAAGCTTCCTTAAGACATTACATGCTTACAAAACAAAGAGCTACTAAAACAAGCATATACAGAAGGGGTTTGGGTTTTCTATGTTTTGTTTTGTTATCTGCAGTGAGACTTCAGATGAAAGATGATTTCAAGGAATAGCCGACCAATGAGTTCGAAGAATTTCTAGTCAACATTGATCGTAACTAGCCCGGGGGGAGGTACATGACTTGCGAATTGACGGGGGTCTGCCGCCCGGTTTTCAGAAAGCTAACCTCTTCTAATTACTGAAACTAGCCATCATACGGCAAGTGTAAAACGCAGGTTGGCAGGTTGACAGGTTTAACAGGTTTACAGGTTCCAGGTTGACAGGTCACCAGGTTGACAGGTCACCAGGTTGACAGGTTACCAGGTTTTATTTCCTTTGTGCCAATTTCTGGAAAACCCACCCATGTTTCAGCAAAATGTGCCGAAGAAGGGACCCTTGTTTAGAGAACTTTGGGCCTAAAACCCCTCATATGGGCGGCACATACCCGTGTCCTCAACATTCTATGTACCCCTCCGGGGAAACAAGAAATGGAGTTTAAGCAATTGAAGGATGGAATTATCCTACCAATTGGTATGAGTTTGACTGGAAACTTTTTGGTTGGAAAGGCAAGGGTGATATGAAATGCAAAGTTTCTATTTATAGGCGAGCGTGTGTAGATTTCTAGGCCCAATTTGCCAGCATATCCTCCACTTTCAAATAGCAGTCGTTATCTATACCGCTTTGTGAACATCACCTTTCTTCCCACCTTCATGGCCCAAATTTGCCTTTGCATATCATCCTTATTCTAACAGACTAGTTTCCAGTTTGGACTTCCAATGGGTTGACGCGTTTTTTATAAGAAACGAATAGTTTGAGCCAGTACCGAAAGTTTCTATCAGATTTTGAGTTTTCAGAATTTCTTGCAAGTCCCCTAAAGGTCCATAACAATATTCATGTTAAAAAGCTGTGTCGTCATTGCCGTCTTGAATGTTTCAAAACGAAGCCTTTCGAGACATTTCTCAAAATCTATCGAGTAATATGATTAGGAAAGTGAAAATAAAGTAAGAATATATTGAGGATTTAATTTGTTAACAAAATAATTTCTAACTTAGATTTTCCCAGCGCTAGAGTTTCTTATTTTTTCGGCGACCTGAGTGTCAAGTTTATTAAAAGCTGTTCTCATGTAGAAAGTACGCTTACCCCTGCATAAATTTGACATAAATGTTTCTGGGAAGGGATATTTCTTAGCCCCAATCACTTAAAGTACGGGGTTGATGAAATTATTGTTGAAAGGAACCTTACCTACTGCTGAACACCATTTGTGAGTTCTTTCCAAGTTTTTATGCCTCCAACTTTCATAAATTGGTTGATTAATCTTCTCAAGTTAGGCCAAATATCGTCGGCACTTTGTATTTTGTACAAGTGTGTGAAGGCGCGGTAGGGAGGCTAGAAATGTGGGTGGTATAATATCAACACATTTGGCAGCCTCGTTCAGGTCAACATGAATTGACGTCATATAAAATGACGTCACTTCGCACTTCTTATCAGATTGAAATACGTAGTTTCGCAGATAAAAGGATAACAAATTGGAAAAAGTACTACACACCATTAATCAACAATTATAACAACCCCAGACTTGCCCTTTAATGGCGACTACCTCTGTATCATAGGTTCTGCAACGACATTGAATTCATGACTGGTAATCGTCCACACATGATCTGGAAAATCTTGTGGATGTTTGTGTCCCCTGTTGTTATTGCTGCACTTCTTATTGGCATGATCGTCAAGTCTTCTGCTGGAGTGCTTACATATGACGTATGGGATCATGTACAGGTACATTTTCACCCTTGTTTGTATCAAATGAATAGACCAGCTTCACAATTAAATTCAATTCGAGGTTAGAGATGTGATGCCCTGCACAGCAAGAAATCTACATCATATCATTATGTTGGAAAGACACGTACAAAACTGTTCCATGCGTTGCTAAGAGCAATGCACGCTTTTGAAATTTAGATCCACATGATATCTAGGCAAATGATGTTCATGAAGCATTTCAAAGGAATTGACGTTATTGTGAAAGTGATGTATTGAATTGGCAACTGTTTTTGCATATGACAATACTACATGCAATTGTTCTCCGTATTTTGTCATCCGTAGCTGCTGTAGACTCACTTTGCATGTGTATTTCTAATCTTGATGTTACAGTCACAGCAGAAGACGCGTACTATGTTAATTCGAAAATTAATTGAAAATAGATTTTCATGATTGGATGACTATTTCTAGCTACTGAAAGCTGCTGCATGCCGCATCCAGGCATGGGACCCCTAGTTTAACGTCCCTTCCCAAAGACGACAGGGTGAGCTGTGAGGTCATGCCTCCGAAGTCACCCATCTGGAGGTGGATCTCACTCGACCAGGCTTAAGTTCAGTTACCTGGCAAAAACTGTGTAAGCCACTCGGCCACTCATTCGAATATCGCTTCCGTTTGGCGGAGCATGATGGATTACAAAAGGAGTTCTTTTTCCCCTGGAAACCACAATGAACAAAGTATTCAAGGATTTTTCATGCAAAGAAAACAAAATTTATTTAAGATACGATTTCATTTTAAATATTGAAAACGTAGATGGTAAGCTTCTTCTGCTTTGACTGTAATTTTTTGAAATCCTGCATCATTATGTTATGACGTCACAAAGAAGTTTACGAGAATCTTTCTGAACAATGTAAGTCTCATCAACAAGTGAATTATCCCAGAAAACTGGAACTAAGCTGAAATTCACACCAATCGATGCGGGATTTCTTTCTCTATAATATATATCTAAAAAATCTGCTTGAATTATTCAGTTGTATGGGAGGATTCGTAAAGCGCAAATTTTGAGTTTTACTTGAGGTCCTGAAGTGTGTTAGAATTCAAGCAACTTTTCAAGAAATCAGATCTAGATTCCGAAAATGTACTTGTTTGTTATATTTTGCCAAGTTATTGATGAGCTATGGAAGGTTAAATTTCTTTGACCCACTTTAATTGGTCGATTCGAAGTCCCTTAGGAGAGCAGAATACATCTTTTTGTAATAAACGATAATATAATATTTTCATGGTGACATTTTCTGTTTTATTGAAGTGTATGTTCTACTAATTGTAAAGTGATGTTGCTTTTGAATATAATCGATTTCAAAATCCTAATTCATAGCGAAGAGTCTTCTCTTTGTCCATTCATGTCGAGTCTGTAGAAGATGTTATCGACCCTTTGTCGTTTTCATTGAATTTGAAAACGAGGATTTTTAGAAATAGGTTTGTCACTCTAAAAACAGAAAACAAAGACATTGCAAACAATCATAGAATATACGTCTGGCATGTTGCAAAAGTTTAAATCAGAAATCTTCGAAATCTGTCAAGTGTATGATATGTCGTGGTTTGTCAAGAGTAGATAGTCCTTTTGTCTGGTTCACTCGGTACGTGGCATTAGTTGCTCATTCATTGCCCTAATTTTGTTCTTTTTGCTCCTCTTGTCTTCTCATGTATCATTTATTCTTTATTTGCTCTTGCAGATGATCTTGCGGAAAACTCCATATCCTGGTTGGGCTATTGCACTTGGCGTACTGGTTACTCTTTTCCCCATCATGTTTACACCACTATTTGCCGGCTACCACTTCATTCGAAAAATCCGGAATAAGGACGAAGAAATCACAGTTCCGATTGGTGTCTAAGGTTTACTATATATTACTTATACAAGCGAAAGTTGTTGCGTTTTTGCGAGGCAAATACTCTGCGAAATATTTCATCAGTTTAAAAAACTCAAAAACAGTTTTTCTGAAGAAAAATACCAAAATCACTCTACTCTATAGTTTTCCTATAAAATTTTTGAAGATTTTTAAAAAGCAAGAAAATCATAAAAGATCACTGTTTTGTGATCAGCTTGATCGATTATATTCAAAGATTATAGTTATAGGTCTCGCAGATCATCTTTGGCAGTCATATTTGATCGTACTGTTAGTACATCCATTGAAAAACCACGCCACTGTGGTGTCACAGTAATACTGTATGACGTATTTATTACAAAAGCATCTGCTCATTACGTCATCAAGCATCATCATCATCATCATCATCATCATAATCATCATCATCATCATCATCATACACCAATCAATAACATCATTATGTCAACATACTGTGCAACAGTTGCTAATGACTGAAAGTTACTGGAGGGAAAGCGTCTTTGCGATTCGCTAAGCCAAATGCTCTGCGCCCGGAGCTTGGCTACCGCATAAGTGCTCCATCTGTGAATACCAAAAGATCATTGCAACGCATGGCTATGTTTGCATCCAGTTACTGCCAGGAATTAAAGACACCTAATACTGACAAGGCTATGTAGTACCGGTTTCCGATAAAATGTGCAAACAGCTGATAAATTTATTTCGAGAAAATGGTTTCCTTCTGCAAGCCTCTGAGGGCATCTGATAGGTAGGAAGCCTATCTCAGGAGGTTTTAGTAAATTTTTTTCGGCAAATTCGTACCATTTTCAACAAAATGAATTCAGCAAGAAACAGCACAAAAGGTGAATAGTGTACCATTTTAGAATGCTATTAGGAAGAAATTACTGCAACTGGACAACGAGTTTTACTAATGAGAGACGTGGACAGATGTATTGAAAATTATTTTAGCGTTCTTTAACAAATTGTTCAGCAAGGCGTAAACGGTAGTGGCAGCTCTGAGTGAGTTGGTATATCGAATTTCGGATACAGAATCGTAATAAGGAGTTCAAGGAATTTAAAGGTCTTTAGGGCCGCATTGTGTTCTGGTTACGAGCTGATCATTATCAAACGGACTTTTTACGTGAGTGCTGGAGAAAATGTTTGCTGCAGGATTCAGTAGTTGTGATGTTTAACTGTGGTAAAACGAAGAACGAAAAGATTGTGACTCATGAGATATTTGTTCGTAATTACTTGTAATATGTTTCACACAAATTTTTAAATGGTTGTGTAGTTTAATATCATCTAGGCCCCTAGATGATTTCTATAATCACCCTGAAAATTGTAGTGCTGCTTAGATATGCGTTCGGCAAGATTGCCAGAGATTTGATGCCAGGTTTTCATGAAGTTGGTTCCTTCTTACAAGTAAAATTTGCCTTCGCAGAAAATTGTCAAAAAACTGAACGGGAACTGTCCTTTTGCCTATTTTTCTAAAGACTGTCACGAAAGTTTATCCATGTTTGAGGACATCCTAATGAAAGGGACCCAGATTTGGAGATTTATCACAGCATAAATCCATCCAGTTGAGCACAGTTTCTCTCCTCAACTTAAGATTAGGACAAGGTAAATATGTACGTGCGTGGACAATGAAAGTCCTCTGTTTCAAGTTCATTTTCTTGCGATGGAGAACTTGCTAAAGCTCTCAAAACATTGCATTTTTAGCTTGACGACCATTTCCTCGCAAGTCATGGGCTACAGAGAATAAGTAGTATGCCGTCTCAAATTGACACTGGGGAGTTTCCGAAACCACAGCGGCAACGGCAACTGCAATGCAATGTTGCTTTTGTTTCAGAACTTTAGATTCAAAATATTCCTTGTTTTTCGTTTGGGTTTGCTTCCCTTGAGAGTCTCTGAAGTTGTCCTTCTCAATTTCACAACTTGGAAATTGTATGTCGGGCGTTCTGTACTGTGGACCTAGACCTCCGAAGTAAAACTCATTCGTTTTGAATGTTTTTCTTCAAAGAAAAAGCTATGGCTTTCAGGCATCTTTGAGTTATAGGAGGCCTCATTTTGGCCTTTTGAGTGATTATATTAAAGGTAGCATGCAGAAACAATATTTTCTGTAAAGAATATCAGATGACGTTCTGGCTAGCATTGCCGTCCTGGTTTCGTAAACTCTCTAGTAGAAAGTTGACGAAGCAAAGACGGCAACACCAGCCAGAGCGTCATCTGATGTTCAGCAAAGGACGTGTTGCTTCCATTCGCTACCTTTAATATAATCACCGAAAAGGCAAAAATGAGGCCTCCTATAACTCAGAGATGCCTGAAAACCATATCTTTCTCTTTGAAGACAAACGTTCAGACAGATTGAGTTTTACTTCAGAGGCCTAGATCTGCAGTACAGAACGCCAGAAATAGGGTTTCCAAGTTGTGAAATTGAACAGACAAATTCAGAGATTTTAAAGGGAAAAAAATTCGAACCGAAAACAAGGAATCTTTTGAATGCAAAGTTCTGAGACAAATTCAACATTGCCTTTCAGTTGTCGTTGCCATCATGGTTTCGTAAACTCACTAATCTTTGGTAGAGGTCGCTCAACATTTCCACCAATCGTCACTAACTTGAAAGCAAGGTGTCGGAGAAACAATCTGCCTCATAGCACACTATTCGAAGGGTGTTGATAGATTTATATCCAAAGTTTGCTTGCTATTGTTTCTCATATTTATTTTCACTGTCATTATTTGGTTAGAGATAGGTTAAGTTTTCATCATCTAAATGGTCACAGTGAAATATTTTTTCTTCCAAATACACTTTTCGTAGATTTCATAATAGTTCCCCTATAGTTAGTTATTTAACTGGCTTGTGTCTTGATTATGATATTCTATCGCTTCAAAAAGCAGGGTATGATTACGTTGTAATGCTGCCACCCGAGCCATGTTAAGTTCTTACTTTCAACGAAAATTTGAACGCTATAAGCGTGAAGGCAAATTCAAAAAATTTTCGTAGAAAACTGGATCCTTGATATTTTTCGGATACGAATTCAAGAGGAAACTTTCAGGAGATCGAAATACAAGCTTTGATTTTGTTTTTTTTGTATCTGAAAATGTGCAATTTACTGGGCAAATATTAATGGCAGATCGTTTTGCTAAAAACCTAAACGACTTAATTAACTTGCACAGTGGAGCTCTGTTACATGCCCTGCTTAGAGGCTTCTGTTCTGAACAATGGCAATATCATTTAGCTGGGAGATGGAAATAAAGGGAATTACTCCCTGTCCTCGAGTTCCAAGTTTGCAACGCCTCTAACTTAACTGTGGAGATATCATGGACAATTGCAAATTTTGTTGGTTGTCGATTCTCTGGAAGAAATCACGACGGCCTTCTTTACTCAAAATCCTTCACACACACGTTCTTCAGGCACAGGTGAAGTTAACCACTGTATAGTACAATATCCCATCCATCGAAAACCCAAGAATCCCCGAACTTTTTATCGCTAAATTTTTAAATATTGACTCATGAAACTTGGCTTTATCTGGGCCAGAGCCAAATCGAAAGAAAGAAGCAGGATGTCAACTGTGCACTTGTTTCAATTTCGGCAGTTAGAAAGCCCAGCAAATCTCTTTTACAGTGAATCAAAGGGACATTGAGGTGACCAAGGAAGCTAAGTGTTACAATTTGGGCAGTTCGCTGGGTTGATAGAGTTTTGGCAAAAAGTCATAGCTGTTACAGCACTTGACCCAAAAGTAGAAACGAATTTTATCTGTTGCATTTTGTATATTGAAAAAAGCACGCGAGGAATAACTGACGACCCCTTTCCTGAGTGAGTTTTTCACTGAATTGAAAGCAGGCGTGCATAATGTTCAAATCTGCCTGGGAACGGTAGAAATTCTCTGCAAACCTGCCTGCATAGCATTTTGTACGGCTTGTGTAGAGAAGCCTATTGCCAGAACCAGAAAGTACATAAGTATCAAACAATGTGCTTTTACACATGGAGCAACGAAACGATAAGTCATATATTCAACCGCAGAACATCTTGACAAATCAATCCAAATTACTTGCAATTACGTTTCATAAAGAACTCTTTATGAAAAACTGCCTTCAATATATCTCTCAGGGAAAAACTGCCTGGGAACTTTGCTTCCATGTTCCCATGTTTATGTACGCCTGGTTGAAAGACTCCAAAGGTATTGCCATTGTATCCTGTAAAAGTCATCGTGTCTTAGACTGATTACTTGAGTTTCTTTTTCCCTTTGTCTCATAGTCTTCATAGGAACGCTTTGATCACCAGAGCAAGGTTCACCGCGTGGATACAAGGGATTTAGGTGATCAGTCAAATCGTGTCTTACTGTCGTTGTTCCGTTTCTCCAACGCAGGGTACTGTCATTAAGACTTGGGTTTATACAAGACGTGTGCTCAGAGTGATCTGTTCTTTGTCGAATTTAGAGTTTGTGGACAATACTGTATTTATAAATAGTATTTATTCACTCATGAAATTTAAACAAAACGATGGAGTACAAACCTTATCATTAAAGCTTTCATGTTTATTTTTCTTGTGATATTTCTCTATGGGTCTTTGGGAGGTTGCTGCTATTAGGCTCTTTTAGCAGCACGGCGTGAACGTCTTTGAAAACGCAGCTACTTTCTTATGTTTTAGAGTGTTCTAATTTTCCAGGCTTTTCCCTCCAAAAAAGCTTCTCACAGACAGACAAATTCCCAAAAAACAGTTTGCATTCTCGCATTTTCATCATTCATGAATGTGCGCATATTGTATTTTGTTTCCCTTCTCGACGTCCTTTTTTGCAGAGCGGCCTTCAAAGCCTATTTTCAAAGGCAGTGTGCCCAGGTAAACAGAAGGCTTTGAGGGGGGTATCTCGGAAACATGTGATCTTTTGTCGTTTTTTCATGTGACCAGTTGTTTAGGCTTAGGCCCTGACTTTGTTTTCGAATCGCCCCACACCCTGAGTCCACCACTTCTGTCCGCCTGCGTTATCATTGGGAATAGCTTCGTTAGCTTGACTTTGCTTGCCAATCTCTGTTCATCATCCCTGTGATAATGTTTTGAAAACTGTGTACCGTCACTATCGTTGCCAAGCATCATAGACGTTCGCTTGGTCGCAGTCGAAGCTTGCTTTGCCGCCATTCCGCCATTCTGTCATTGCTTGTATGGTCTTAACAATGAGGCTTTTATTTTCATGTGATCAGTTGGAAACAGTCGGTTTGTAGCCACTCAAATTCTCGAACAGTTACATGCATGTCAGCAGCGTGTCAGCAGTTTCATGGCTCGTGCATGCAACTTATTTATATATGGACACATTGCCTTTAAGGGTTTTCGATTTCAGAATAGAACGTACGATAAGTCTCTCAAGACTCGCAAAAGTTTTGAAGTTGATTTCGCTTTGTAATTTACATTCTCGAACAAAAGAATTATGCAGGCGTCTTCTTGACTCGCGTGTTATTGCTAAAACATCCTATTGTAACGTAGCGGCGACACATAAACACACAGTGAATTCGTTTTCTCTCTGTTTTTCTTCTTAACCTAACTTGCAGCGTCATCTTTACTTAATTATTCTTTCCTCAAAACTCTCTCACTTCATGCCCTCACAGTCTCGCGTTTCTCACGACTTTCTCACTAGCATTTGTAGTACAGCTGAATTCATAATGGAAGCGTTTCTGAGGCAGCTGCCAAAGTACAGTCAGTAATGCGTCCAAAAAGCAGGGGCCTAATCTGGTCAGCAGCGTCAAGAAAAAGACAGCCTGTGTGAATTCAACATAATCAGTGGTCTTTTTGTCATGCTAAACTTTGGACAAACATTCTTGTTGTTGCGTGTAGTGCAATTTTTCAAAGATAAACAAGTAAATAAAGTAGCCATAAGAAATTTTATGCGAACTGATTTATTCACATCAAATTCGCATTAAAGGACCAGGTGTCCCAAAGTATACAGGTTTGGTTTACTGTAGCGACGAGAATATAGCGTCAATCAATCAAAAATAATTTTCAAAACGTAACTCGACAGCTAACTTGAACAGAGATACCTCGCTTGTTGATACTGGTGCGTTGAGAGCTAAGATATTGATCTTAAAAGGAAAAATTTGCCACCTCCACACCAGAGCTTTGACGTTTTTGGCGACTGGCGTAAGCAAATTCTTGAAGCACGGTGAATGAAATCTACAAAATTTGAAGCGCGAGGGGAAAACTATAGACAGCATAGCAGATTGGTTTACTTTATTTACATGTTTATCTAAACTTTGGACTGCAATTAATTAACCTCGTAGCTGTTCTACAGAAGACTAAAAGACTCTGAATCAATCGATCTTTTAAACAAGAAGAATTTTCGAATGCATGCAATAGTGATAAAAGTTCTAATGCCACTCGATCGAACTTCGCGTATAAAGATATATAATGGTATCGCTCGATCCAGGCTCTTTTGCAGAATAGCTAAAAGGTTAATTTCTGCCGAAGACTAGGAACACGCAAATCAAAATCGTTGGAATAAAGTGTTTCACCACATATCAAAAAATTAGACTGAATGGCCCTTTGCAACATCCTTAAGCTAAGATTTCATGTTTCGTTTGTTTCGTAGTGCATTACTCGAAGTTTTTGATCTAGACTATCTTCGTGGGGTGCATGGCAGTTCAACTGAGATCAAACTCTTTGGATAACAATCAATCAAACCCTGAAGTTGCTTTGGGGACGGCGCCCGGCAGCTTTTACAGCTTTTGCATTCTTCACGTTTCTTCACAAGTATAGTACAGCAGAAATTTGCCTATCCCATCCCATGTTAATACACGTCCAAAGAATCTCATTGAAAATTCGTTAGAAGGAGCTTGTTTCACATATGCATCAAAGTTCGAAGGAAAGAAAATTAAATTTATCGACAATCTTTGTTCTCATACCAAGGGTGTTAGGACACAGATGTTTTGATTGATTATTTGTTTGATCCTTGTGTCTTGTTTTGTCGTCTTGTTTTCTGTTCTGTTTCATCTTCAACTGATGTGTACAAATGAGCGTGGCTAGGCCCAACAGCTCTCAATTTGTTCGGATAGAGCTCCCGTGTATATCTGTGTTTTAGTGCACTTGAAACCTTTCTTGTGCGAAGGCGTTCTAAGACACAAAAATACAAGGGAGTGCTAATCGAACAACTTAAGAGCGGTTGGGCCTAACTACGCTCAGTTGCGCACATCAGTTGAAGACGAAACAGAACAGAATGCAAGACAACGAAACAAGACACAAAGATCAAAACAAGGTAAGTAATGAACCAGTGAAGACATTCGTGTCCTAATACCCTTGTTCATACATACCTTTTAAAGCATACTTTTCCACCAATGACTCGCAGTGACTCTAGCTGGATGGTTCTAGCTCAGCATCAACAACTGCTAGATTTGCAGCCTTTCTTCGACTTCAGAGGCTTATGCTCAGATTGAAACTTTAATGGTAGTATAGTAACATGAGTACTTTAAGAAGTTATTAGTTCACAGCACAGTGCAGGCTACGTGTAGGAATGTCTTTAGTTCTACTTTGTTAGCTCTTCTAGTATGATTCTACGCACCAATGGAAACATCTTTATAGAAATTATTATCCAATCATATATCAGGTAATGAAATGGTATGACCTGGAGATCCAATAAGAGGTCTGGTCATTGTATCCAGGATATCGAACAAAATACAGTTTCATCATCTGTCCATAAGATTAATTGATTGCATCAGTTTTTCGCCTTCGGTTCACCACGAGGCTCGTGACAAGCAAATTGTTTCGCCCAAATTTTTGCTAGCGACCAGGCTTTCTCGAAGAGAGCATTATCAAAAATTATCATAGCAGAAGTGTTTCTTGGCAGAAGGAAGGCGCTCTTGAGGTTAAAGATATGGATGGTGCATGGATGGTTCATTCGTTCAATCATCACTGCCAAAAGAAGCCTGCCCTCCCAAAGTCTTGTTGGATGTCAAGTGAGATTTGCGATAACTCATAATTACGAACATAGTTCCTTGTAGCAGAAAACCAGAAAACTTTATCGCAATGGTGAGACCATTGTTCTGTAACTTAGACCACGATTGGTGTTTGTTGTAGTTTTTTGTGCAATGTGATTGGGTCAATTCGAGAAAGCGGGCCAGCCAATCAAGGCCACGTTCCTGATGAAATTCATTTGCCAATGGTCGGTCGGTTTCACGTTTCGACTTGGTTCTTTTGGCTCTTTTGCTATCGCTTGAAAGCGAGGCCCATAAAAAATAACAAAATGGCGGACGCGAAGAAAAAAATTGGCGGCATGAAAAGACCTCTTGTTGAAGCATATGATAGTGATGAAGAGGACGAGCAAAAGCCAAAGATTAAAGGTAATACATTGGGTAGTATTTTTTTAATTCAGTTTACTATTTTGTCGCAAATGAATTACCACGCAGGGCCCTTCGGATATATAGGTTAAAGGGCCTAAAACTAAGTGAAATTTAGGCCCTAAAAACCAGCAATAATGGCCTGATAGCACTAAAGTTAGGCAGGGACCGGACTGCAGAGTATGGCAGTTTCCAACGAGATCTCGGGTGTGCAAGAGCAAAATATCGAGTGTGCAAGTGTGCAATTTGATCTAAGTGTGCACTTCAAGTGTGCACATAAAATTTTGAATTTGTATTTGGAAGATACTTTAACAAAAATAGTAATAATTGTTGTGAAAAATATACCAATTCAAAGGCTTTTCTTTCCCGTATTCCGTCGGAAACAATTTGGGCCTAAAATTTGATTGCACACAGAATGCGATGGGCATTCATAGACTTACTACAATGAGTCCAACATCTGAATCATCAACACAAAATTGCCTACACTGACAGATACAACAACTGTAGTAAGTCTACAAATTCATCAGAAATTCCAAACTTTCAGTCATTTCGTCTAAAGTTCTTCATTCAGTTGTCACTCTGGCAAAATAAAAGCTTCAAACAATAGCACCACACCCAAATTCAAATGTGCCACACCCTTTCTCAGGTGTGCAGTGATATTTCAGGAAAAAATCTCGGGTGTGCACTTGCCATACTCTGCAGTCTGGGGCAGGGAGGCTGTGTACTTGGTTTACTCAGTAGAACTGTGATGAAATGTTTCCGATTGTGGTTAATAGCAAGTTGTTCAGGCAAGTTAAGAATGCTCTGCTCTGTCTTGTCTGATGAAATCATGAAACTCCACAATAAAAGTGCGAGTTGTAATCAAAAGTAGCTGGTGTGCAGGGTATGGCACTTGCACACCGGAGGTTTTCAATAGACTATTCAAAGTAGACAATAGAGAACAAAAGAAATTTCTTCTGCACACCACCGGAGATCCCAGGGTGCATTCCGGTATGTAAGACCTACGCCGAAGGTACGCCGATCCGTAAGCTTTCGTACGCCAGGTACTTTCAGGGAAAGAGAGCTGCTAAGAATCTGAGTACTGATGATTTTAAGAAACTTCGAGTTCTGGCTCAAATACTTACTGTACAGTAGTTTCTTGTAAAAGACATTCATGTATTATCAAAAGAAACTGCTAAAAGATCGAGGGCAACTTCACATTCACATCAAGGTAAGCAAATTTTGAAATGCTGTCACACCAAAAATTGATTTTACTAAAAAAATGACGCCGCTACGCCAACAAAAAGTCACGTCTACACTGAAGATCTTCGGGCCTATCTCGTTGAAAAGTGCCACACTCTGCAGACTGGAAAAGTAGTAGGGTAATTTTTGCCAATGCTTCGATTGTACCCTCTATCGTTTCTCTATTTTCTATTTTGAACATCTTATTGTTTTTCTTTGGTGTGTAATACACTTAGGCAACTTATACCTGATTAGGGGCCGTCCAAAAATCCACTTTGTCACAGATAGCGGAATTTGACTGTTCTGAGGGAGGGGGTTTATTACTAATCTGTTAAGCATGACAGAATGGAGCCTAACAATGTTTGCATATTTTGCAAAGTTTCAACACTGGATAACTCAAAGAAGAGACAGAAACGGCCTAAGAAGAGGTTCTCCTTGTTAACAGTTGAAGGTTTCTAACGATCACGATGAAACAGTTAGCGAGGTTGGTAAATACTAAATTCTGTATGTCCGTTAAGCGGAGGGGGGAGGGGGTATCTGAAGTTAGTGACCAAATTCCGCTATCCGTGAGGAAATGGATGTTTGGACGGCCCCTTAAAATTGTGTGACAAATTGGTTGTTTTATTGCGTTTTGATAAATTCATTTGACCATTCAAATAATGCCTCATTTGTTAAGTGACAATACCATATTATCATCATACTTTCATTATTGTGCATTTGCAAATTTTGGGGTAGACCACAGTGACATAATCTGAGAACTACATACAATAAGGCTTGCAAAAATTGTTGAAAACAGACAGACAAACCTGGGGGATGGGAAGGCCTCCTCAAGGTTTTTGTGCCCCATTCTTTGAAATTTTGTAAATGAGAATTCAAAATCTGACAATTCTAACTGTCAGTACTGGCCCAAATTCTCATTTTATTGATAAAAGTATGTGTATTATAATCTTCAATTTTTAGTTGAGTCTGCAAGAGGAAGACATTGTCCATATCTTGACACAATAAATAGGTGAGAAGACTTCTGAGAATGAAATGTCTATATCTGAAGCCAACTAATTCCATACATTTGACAACAGAATCAAGATAGGCTGATCATTCCTACTTAATAGACTCATAGCTAACCATAATCCATTTCAATATCAAGTTGAATTAAGTTCAATTTTGAAGCAGCTTCTTCTGGCCTAGGCTCTTTTCAATTTGTTTTTTCTTTCAGCGCAAAAAGAATCATGGCTAGTAACAGATTTCTAAAAACCATCCAATTTATTGGAACAATCTTTTCCTAAATGCTACAAGACAGTAAAACAACGGCAACAGCACTGTTGGCACATTTGAGAATTTGACACAGCAATCATCAGAGTTTGGTTTGTCCCTTATCTGAATTTGGAAACAAGTCTGCAAAAGAGCCATCAAAGCATGCTTCTTCTTTATCAATATGCACACTACAGATACTGAAAATCATATCACAAAATATGTTAGTGGTGGTAAGAGAAAATCTGTATGCTAATGTGTCAAATTTTGAAATGTTCTTTCCCAAAAGGTCTTTGACAAAGAATATGTTGATTTGAGACTTGAATATTAAGTACAGCAAAGAAAGTACAGATAGTGTATTTTGGTTTGATGGTTTTGTTATGTTGAACTGCTCTTTTTAAATCAGATTCTCATCAAACCAATTGATTCATGTTTTCTTTTTTTTTGCATACATTTTATCTTGTTTGTCAGCATTAGCTTTCTTGTGGTAACTGAATTTATTTATTTTAGGTCTGTTCTGGACTTTGATTTTGAAAAGCTGTGCACAGTATCCTTATCTCATTTGAATGTGTATGCATGTCTGGTATGTGGAAAGTATTTCCAAGGTAAGATGACTTCTTTCTGAATGTTAAGATTACATGCTATCATCAATTTCAAGTTAGTATACAATACACAATTTTTAGGATTAAATATTTCGTTGCTAATCCAGGAAATGATATACAGCAAAAACACGTAAAAGAACCTGTGATCTTCTGTGACCAGCTGAAATTGCTCATATAAACTTATATACAGTGTGTAGTCCTGGTTCATATATAGAAGACACTCAGTTGGCCAAAGTCAGGTATCCCGGAGCTTCTTAATCTACAGTAGGACATGCTTTTTTCATTCAGGTTGACATAAGATTCATACTGCCTTGTGCTGTTGGTTGCTACAGTATGCAAGCATGTCATAAGGCACTGTCACAAAGTTGAAAGGCCATCTTCATAATTTTTGCATCCTAAAGAGGCTGTTAAAGGCAGTAATAGGCGATTGTGCTAAAGCTGGTGGCAAGGAATTTTTACCAAGATCCACTGCTCCCTTTAATCAAATTACTATAGAATCATTAAAGATTTGTAATTCAAACGCAATGGATCTGGGTAAGAAATTCCTCACTGCCACCTTTAGCACAATCCTCTATTTGTGCCAGCATATTAGGCATATTTTATCTGTGTATGTAAATGTATTTCTCAATCTTTACAGCATTCAGATAGGAAATGTTCATGTTTGTTTCTTGTTTACCAACAGGAAGAGGAGAGCACTCTCATGCATATACTCACAGTGTACAGGTTGGACATCATGTTTACTTGAATTTGCATACTTTGAAGGTTTGTATTGTTGAGAGAAAATTTGTTGACCTTTCTTTCATCAATTAAACTTAATTTGTTTAAAGAATAACGGTGCAAACTTGGTATGTCATTGATGATACTGTGTGATCTCAAAAGCTCAATTTTGCAATTAGTAAATTTTGAATTTGGCCAGTTCTGATCATGAACTTTTTAGCTCCAAAGTAAAAAACAGGATTGAACATTTGCGAGGATGACTGATATTCCTGTTTATAGGGTATGCTATAGTTTTTCCATAGATTGATGCCCACAGGACAGAGCACAAACTGTGCATGCATACATGACAACAACTCACAACTTTGAGCCCCCCTGGCTCCCTGCAACGGATCCCAAAATTCAGTAGCACCTGATAGTTTGCTCCTTTTGCCTTGAAGTCTGGAAACACTTCCTTATATCAGATTGCTTGATGATGTTGTTTTACACAGTTTCTACTCTGTCCATCCACAGTTTATAGACCTTCTTACAAATGCATTTAGAATTTTCTCAATGAGGTCTACTATCAGTTATTAAACAGCTGTACCACAGAAGCAAAACAAAACAAAGGTCTTGGAAAGAGTTGGTTCAGAAATAACTCATGTTTGAGCAATATTTTTGTTCCTTTCCAGAAATTTGTTACAGTAGAATATTTTGTCTTTTCCTTAGTTTTACTGTCTGCCTGATAACTACGAAATTGTGGATTCATCATTAGATGATATTAAGGTCTGTATCTGTTTATTTTAAGATATATATCTCCTGCAATAAACTGATCTTTGATAATTTCATTGTAATGACTCAGTCAATGGATTTGTAAACCTTCCATGTTCCTTGATAGAGGCACGGACCCATGTAAATACTTTTACAATATCAATGGTGAAAGATTTTGCTGAGGAAATGCTATGTGAAAGAAAGCATGAAAATTTTTAAAGTCGTATGTTTAAGCTTGGTTCATATTGGGGCAAGAAATATTTACAAATTCATCACAATTGGGAGAAGAATCATCAAAATGGTTTCTGTCTCAATGCAAGATTTTGTAAGTGCCATTAAGGGTATCCTTACTCATTTGGATTAGATGATCTCTTTTAGGTCATATTTGGAAGCCTTAAAAAATGAAAATGGGCACAAAATGAGTGTAGAAAATATGTTATCCCAATGTAAATGCATTGTTACTTTGAACCAAACATTAGGAATTGTAGCACTGCTTTGCTATGAGCCATTTTCTTATCATGTACTTTTTTCAAAGCCATTGCTAAATTGTGGATGCCCTGTTTTACGGAAGTGTTTGAGTAGTTGTTTCTTTGATTTAATAGTATGTGCTCAAGCCTACTTTTACAAAAGAACTGGTGGAAAAATTGGATTCAAGTGGAGATATGTCTCGAGCGTTCGATGGAACTCTTTATCTTCCTGGTAAGTTAACTCGATTTAACAAGTCAATGCTTTGATGAACTGCCTGTAGGCAACAGGTTTATATTTAGAAGTTTTGCTTGTTGCCAGTTGCATTGGTCAGATATTTCCATTGTTCTAGGCAATTTTTTCAAGAAAAAATGGCGTCGCAGATAAGGAAAAGGTGCCTTGTGTACGCCTAAAAGAGCACCATATTATCTGTTCATTCAACACATGAACAAATGTGATATTTCTATTCATTTTGATCTCTTTATATTTTGATCCATTAAGGAGGACTGCCCTTCAACGAGAGTTGTTTTTACAAGGAGCCCATCACTAAAAAGATAAATTACGATATATAATTACTGTGGAAAACGAAAAATTGCAATATAAAACCATGATATTACAAACCTGATACAAAATTTACAAAGTCTATTGTAAAGGAAAACTTGAGCAAAATTGCAAATAGAATTTGAAACCTTGTTTCATAACTATGGCGCAGCTCTCCTCGTGCTGCATGTCGTAGGCTTCCCAATGCATACTTAGCTTGTGGTTTCGCTTTGGAGCTGTCTTCTAAATCACAATATAGAGGATTTCCTTTAAACATCTATTGCCTAGTTTTGAATGAAAGAGAGGAGGCTGCACTCACAGTAGTACTTTATTTGTTGCCAGAAGCCAGATTTAAAGGAAGTTTACAAGTATACAATACATTTCTCATTTTGATTGAAATTTTCGCCATCCTTTTCCATTTGTGAAGAATTAACGTAGGGATGGATTTGAAGTCTTCTCGGGAGATAAATTTTTCCCAATTGACTGGAAAAGAGGGGGGAATATGGGAAACGAATGAATTACCATGTTTTCGAATATGGTTTTAGGGAAAGTATTAATAACTTGAAGTGACCAAGCCGCATCTCAAAGAACAGCTGTATCCATCAGCTACTTGCAAATACCTTGTTTGAATACGTTTAACGTCCTTATAGGAGGCCAGGTGTTTTGGGTCACCTGTTACAGTGGAAAGATGCACAAGATTTAGTCACAATTTCAAAAATCTTTGTATGATTTCTGAGTCGTTTTTTCAAAGCTGTATTTCTACGTGTAAAGTTGCTAGACTTTTCTGGACACAGAAAGCAAAGGTCACATTTTTACGATACGTACAGTCAGACTGAAGTTCAGAAACGAAGAACGAAAAGTTTGAAACCAGCAGAGGATTGTGCTGAAACAGAAAGTTCACTCTTTCATCGAGGTTTGCTCAGCCCCCAACCGTTGTTTGCAAATATTGACCTTTTCCCACGCACTGGCAAGTGTCGTAATGATTTGCTTGAAAGGAGCATCGAACAATTGAGTTATTGATTCAACCACCGATAGCTCAGTTGGTAGAGCGGAGGACTGTAGAAGAAGCTATAGCAGCTATCCTTAGGTCGCTGGTTCGAATCCGGCTCGGTGGATTTTTCTTGACAACTTTTTTACCGATGAACCCACGGGCTGTAGGAAACGCTGAATTTAGAAAAGAAGATTTGCGTTTTATAAATTGAATTCTCGACGGCAGGTTGACATGATCTTCAAGGAACCTGGAGCAAATTCAAACGGACTCTCCAGGGCCCTTGAGGTCATGTCAATCTGCCGCCACACGCGGGGATTAAAATGGCGCCTTCGCAGGAGAACTAGAAACAGAAGGAAACAAGTCGATATATCGCGCACGAAATGATAAAGTAGGAAAGGAATAACTCAATTTATAGCATATACATCTTTCTTCTAAATTCAGTGTTTCTTACAGCCCGTGATGTGCCACCTGGATAATCTTTATTTTCTGTGCAGACAAGGGTCAGTTGAACTTTTACATGAGAGCCAGGGTGCATTCCATGTAGTTATGCTCGAATATGTCCGGCGTGAAGTTGATGGAGAACTCTGGCGTGCTGGCGTAAACCACTTTTTCTTGGCGCAATGGCGTAGCGAACCATTTACGTCTTGGAAAGTTTTCCATAACATGGCATGTCGTTTTGACCATCAACTAGAGTTAGGGTTAGGGAATAAACAGGCCCGTAGGAGAGTTTTTCAGTGTAAAGAACTTGGGGGTCCGCGGGCGAAGCCCCCGGAAAAATTTTTCGAGCCGTAGCTTTTATTTTCTTGGAAACACCCTCCTGTGAATGCCAAAAGGTCATTTATGTTCGGAGGTCCTAAAGGCAAAATAGGAAATTTATGAATCCAAATTTATTGCAAACAGGCTACCTGAAACTAAACTACGACCGGTCGAAAGCATTGCGAGTTCTCGTGGTTCAGATGTGCGTGATTTAGATTGTTGAAGTCTGAGTACTTTCATCTCACTTGACAAACTGCTTCTTATGCCAAAGGGCGGAGCGACCCAAAATTAAGTTTTCGTGCATCGGATTCTACAGCGATTCTTTTGAGATACTGAGGGTTGAGTTCATATGAGTTTATCAATGCGCAGGATCGTCGAGAATGGTGGGTAGCCAGGGTAGATACCAGGGGGGGGGCCGAGGCCATTAGGGGCCCAGCAAATATATATTATTTATTTTTTCTTTGTCTTCACTTTTCCTCAGGAGCCTTCCTTGGCTCGCGGGGCATTCTCAGCTTCGTCTTTACACAGGAGATAAACAACTTTTCCATCTAAAAATCTTTTTAATAATTTATAGGAGGGCGTTTTCATCTAAAAGCATCCTTTTAGGCCCTTTTACCATTGCATAGGAGGGCATGATCCGAGAGAAAAAAGGCGTGGTCCACAAAATTTTCCGGAGCCTTCGGCGCCGGGGGCTCAATCCACACCCACCCTGGGGCCCGTGCCGTCTCTCGACGGCCCTGCCAATGCTGTCTCTTTGTGCACATGTAGCACCCTTTGGTTGTTGAGGCAGCTGTTTGTTGCTGCAAGCCTGAGATAGGTCTTGACCATAGAAATATGGTCTTGACCTGAAATACACACTTCATTCAGAAGCTCGTTCAAAAGAATGGTGATTTCTTGAACTGTTTGATGAGGAAAGAAAAGTACAAAGAAGCTCCTTATTCTAAATTCTCAGTGAGAGTTGTTACATCTTATCTCACCTTTATCCTGGGTACCAGAGCCTAAATAAAAAATTTAAAAAATAAAGAGGAAAAAGAAAATAGAATCTCCCTTTTCTTTTTTCTGTTTATTTTATATGCATATTAGGCTCTGGTTCCCACGGTAATCTCACTTAGGGTACGTTAAAAGTACTGATAGAGGGAGGACACTAGAAACACTTTTTGGAGAGTAATTTCATTGTTGATTAAGTCAGCTTTCTGCGTTAAAGGTGATGAATGAAAAAAATGCAACTTTTGGAAATTATTGGGGGGGGGGCGGGCCCGACCAGCGCCAATAGCTGCTACGGGCCTGGCATAAACATTTTTTAGTACATCTGCCATAAATCATGAAACAAAGAGGTGCTATTTGCAAGTTCAGTAAAGTTCGTAACAATCCCAGGCCGGACATATTTGGGGAGAGTATACAATAGCTAACGTAGCTAAGCTAAACTCTTGTATACAAGAGCAAGGAATGATAGCAAACTTTAGCTAAAGTATACAACAGGGAAACCGAAACTTAGCGGATGACTCAGCTAGAAAGCCTGGCCTTCCTGTACTGGGCAAAATCTAGCGAGGTTGTTGGCTAGGACTTTTGCTGCAGGCTTTACAGTAGGGAAACTGAAACTTAGTGGATGACTCAGCTAGAAAGTTAGCTAAGTTGGCCAACGACATTCCTCCGACATATTCGGAATTACATGATGGGATGCACACTTGTAACTGGCTTGGCGTGGTGTTGAAAAAGCCTTGAAACATGTCCGGCGTGGAGTTGACATGGAATGCACCCTGGCATAAGAGGGAAGGGGGAGTTCCATATGCAGCTTTAAAATTCACCCAAAAATATCATCTGAAATTTGGCTGCCTCAAAAATATCAGCGAAAACTTTTTGACAAGACGCAAAACTCCGCAAAAGAGAAAGGACATAAAATTCTTTAGGCATACCTTCAGAGTGAAAACTACCGTCGAAATCCCCCCTCCACTTCTTTCGGATTTGTCAGAGCTGGCGCTGCCAGGAGCCAAATTATGCATTGGCTAAACTGACAGTTATTAAGTCACTGTAACTGACAGTTACAGTTATTAAAATTGTGCAAATCAATAGTCTAAAAGTAGCCGATAGAAATGGTTTTAAAATCAGATACAAAAAAGTATCAGATCATACTGCAAATTCTTACCCAAAATTAAGGATATACCCTCCCGTTTCTAGAAAGTTCAAGAGAGCTCTCCGGGCATACCCCATTGACACTTAGAGTTGAGACACACAAGAATCTATGTTTTATGACCACAGCTCTTATAATGTTTAATGCTTTCGATTCTCTATGAAATTTTACTCCATTTCATTTCGTTCTCTATAAATAACCACAAATGGTCAGACGCTACACCACAGGGAGCCCAGGAATAATTGGCAAACTAAAAACATAAATTGTCTAGAATAGGAGCTCCGTAGGAAACTGCGAAGGATTTGCGAAGCCTTGAAATGAATGCTGCGAAGGACTCGTAGCGCGTTGAGCTGCGAAGGAACTATGAAAAACGTTTTTCACAGTTCCTTCGCAGCTCAACGCGCTACGAGTCCTTCGCAGCATTCATTTCAAGGCTTCGCAAATCCTTCGCAGTTTCCTACGGAGCTCCTATTCTCGACAATTTATGTTTTGAGTTTGCCAATTATTCCTGGGCTCCCTGTGGCTACACTGCATTGATGTTTAAGCATAGATGCTCTTGCGGAGGAAAATTAGTATTTCTTTTGCGGAGAAATTAGGAGAAATTAAGGTACTACCAGCTCCTCCGTAGAAGATAATAATTTTTTCCTCCGCAAAAGAAGAAAGCTGTGGCAATTGAGCACAACTGTCGTGTGTAGCCACCCGGCAAATATTTCTTTCTGATTGGAATTCCTGTTGCACGTTTCTTGGTTTCTTTCAGGAATTGTCGGCGTGAACAACATCAAGGCAAATGACTATTTAAATGTTGTTCTTCAGGTATGCACAATTTATTTCTGTTTCATTGATTTAGTGCGAGTAAAAGGATATAGTTGCTACAAATCAAACTTCGAAGAATAGCAAAAGTGTGTCAACGCAAACAACTTAGGACCCCTGCGGAATATAGTTAGGATAGATCACGGTACTTGACCCGTTTTTTTTTTAAGTTTTTTTGTCGAGTTTGGCTTACTTCCTTCCTCGCGTTGTAGGCGTTGGCATTTGTTACTCCAATTCGAAATTATTTCTTGCGTGAAGAGAACTATGGAAACATTAAAAGACCGCCAGGAGATACCATGTTTCCACTTGGTGAGTAACTGCGTTTCAAATGAATTTTGTTGGGGTAAAGTTTATAATGTTTGATGCAGCCAGCAGAAGTTTGAAGCTTTTGCAAATACAGTTCTGATGTGTTTCCTTTGACCTTTACTGAAAGTCATGTAAGTTGGTACTAATGCCGTATTTTACAATTCTACAATTTTTTTCAGTCCAAAGATTTGGAGAACTGATAAGAAAAATCTGGAATCCGCGAAATTTTAAAGCACATGTTAGTCCTCATGAAATGCTTCAGGTCGGTGCATTTTTAACTATATTTTTCTCTCTAATCTTTGATGAGATAAATCGAAAAAGGAAAGGCTACGATAGCAGGATTGATCTGTGCATCCTCAGATGCTTTCAATGACGAAGAAATGAGAAGGTTTGTTGGCAGAAATACTAGAACACGACCAACAAACAACAAGATGTCCTATATGGCAGGAAGGGATATTGGAAATATGTATTCTTTAGATTCGCAAAGATTTTCTGTTGTTTCTTCATCGTATTGCTGTGTCTCTGCCCAATAAATCTCACCATTTGATACACGTAATTAGCTTGAAAACGTAGGAAAACAACGCAGAGATCTGCCAAATGGCAATGCAGAATCCATCTAAAAGTGCTGCGGTTGATAGCTGCGGGACAGGACGAGTGCTTCGGTTGTTAGGAATGGTTAGAGGGCATGTTGGAGGAATATCATTTCACATCTGTATTCGCTAGCAAACATCACAATTGGCTCCTCTGTTAAAGATTCTTCCTGTTGTTAAATATTCTTATGTCTTCTCTTGCAGGCTGTCGCATCTTGTAGCAAAAAGAAGTTTCAGTTCACTGTTCAAGGTGTGTTATTATTCATTTGTTTTATTTTCATTTTTTATTTCATTTGAAACATTTTTATACAGAGTAACAATACAGAAGAGTTCTGATTCAAAATTTGCCCTGAAAAAGAGATTCAAATGATAGCTGCAATATTTAAAATTTTTCAAAGGCAAGTGAATGTCACATATACATGGAAAAATGAGAAGGAACAAGAGTAGCATTAGCAGTATCAATGCTTTTGTTGTCTTTTGAAAATATCAAATGAGGGCTGCATTGTAGCATCGAAGCTTAGCAGGTTCCAAAATCTAGCCCCACGATACGAGAAGGACTTTTGTCCGTTCTTTCACCCTCATTCATTCTTTCATTCATTCGTTTTTAGTTAATTAGGTCACTGCTTTCTCCGTTCATTCTGTTTTGTTTATTATGCTTAAGCAGTGACATGACAAGTGTGATACGCGCTAAATTTGTGCAGAAAATTTAACTCCTTTCTCTGCACATATAACCCTTACCGTTTGATCTCCCATTTCTCAGGTGGTAAGTAAATATTCATCAAGGGTTTCGTTGTGGCTAAAATCCCTAGAATGCCAAACAGATACCTTTCACTATGCAAAATCAAATGATGTGGGTGCAATGTCAAACAAATGGAAAGAAGTTAGTTGCAATAAGCAATTGCTGCAATATAGTGACGTGCTCATAAATTTATGAAAAATTCACGGAAATTTGGTATCATTTGATGAAACGTGCGAGTTATGTTAAAAGATTTCCAAGAAAGGCCTATTTAAGCTATTAATTTCATCTTTCAGGCTATCCAATCGACTTTCTGTCATGGTTTTTAAATTCAATTCACATGACTCTAAATGGTTCGAAGAAACCAAAGAGCAGTAAGTATTTCGTTTGAAATATTATTCAGCTAAATGATTCACTTACTAGTGGTACAAGCATCAATTTGACTTTGTTTCCCTTCAACTGTCTCCAAATTATTTCAAAACACCAATTTTCTTGCTTAGAATCTTGCTTACAGTTAAAGACCAGTATAATCCTAGAATTTTTTATTATTCCAAATTATTATCGCATTAAGATTATATCCAAATCCAATTTGACATTTGGATATTGATGGGGCGGCTGAACTTTTCAACACATTTTCAATTCCATCGGGAAAATCTTTCAGACAAGGATGTGTTCAATGGAAACTTACGATTTCTGCACTACTCGAGATGAACTTTTTGCTATTCTTGTTATCAGGTATCATATATAAAACATTTAGAGGTGAAATGATTGTACATAGCAGGCGACTACCGCAAACTGAGGTAACTTATGTTTTTCTACCATACATGCTCAACTTTTTGAAACTATTTGATTCATGTCAAAGTATTATTTTGATGGATTTATCAGTTAATTAGGCCACTGATTTCTCCGTTCATTCTGTTCCTCTTTTTTTATTTTTGTAAGATGTGGTGAACAGAAATCTTGAAATTTTAGGATGAAAGTGAAATGGCACAGTTGCAGTCGCTAGAGGCATACAAAGGTACACATATTCATTGCTCTTTGGTTTGTTGGTTGGCTCATTCAAAGTGATGTATGCTATCATTACTGGGGAGTTTGTAATTTTGAGTTTCATTATCATTGATCGTTCCCTCTTAACTAGTAGTCGGTGCTAGCCGTTCGTAGGCTATCTATTCAATGTTTCTTCACTAAAATTCTTTTAAGATAGATCCGCCCGCAGATAAGAGAAAGGAACCATCTATTTACACCAAGTATTTTTCCCTTCCAAAGTTGAACGAATCTTCTATTGTAGAGGTCCATTTGTTTTGCTTTTGGAATGCTGAAATGGTAAATTTCACAACTGTATACCGTACAATGCTGGCTGGAACGCAAGAAAACTATGCATAGCTGCCAAGACGAATGATTGTAGAACCGAATTATCTCAAATGCTTCATTATAGAAAAGTAAATTAAGTCCTGTAAACGATGTTTTTTGCTTGATTTGCAGAGACGAAATCAGAGGCTCCATTTCTTTACCTCACTGTGGACATCCCGCAAGCCCCACTTTTCAAGGTTTGTTGGATGTAATTCCGTTTTGTTTTTCTCACTTAAAGAGAATATGTAAAGCTGATATGGAATAGACATTTTGTTTTAACCCTTTCACACCCGGCTAAAATTAAGCTTAACAGGAAAACCTCATGTAGATTGTTGTTTTCCAGGGGGTATCATAATCAGTGATTCAATAAGCAATAGATAAATGCAATCTCATAACCTTTCAAATCAATCAAAATTCCAAATGCTTTACCCCCTGAAAAATTTGCAGTTCTCAATGAATACTGATGGGCCGTATGGCCCTTCCGGGGGTGAAAGGGTTAAGCAGAATTGAATGTATCTAACCCCAACCACCATCAATTGGTTTGCATCTTTATCTTGTACCTAACTTGTATTTTCGAATAAAATTGAATTGAAAGATGACGGTGAAGGTGAAGTTGCGGTTTTTAGCGCCAAGCGCTGGGCTCGCAGAAGTAGCTAAGCGCTAATCGAGTCAGCGACCCCTTGTCATGATGCTTAAGTTGTGTGACCCTATCGGGTTTCCTACCCACATTGCCTGATTGTTCTGGCTGCAAAGTCAGAGGATTACACCACCGCGCCACAGCACATTCAAGAAACGAACAAAGTCTTTGTTGCTTATGTTCGTAGCTAAGTAAAGCTCTAACCTGTGCATTGACATCATGCATTCGTTTATGCATCTTTCTGGGCAAGATACCTACTTGCGCTTATCTACAGTCTTTCTTTTTCAGGATGAATTGGAAACGAACATAATTCCTCAGGTACGAATGACTTAATCTTTAGTAGCAATTGCTTTACATTAATTTTGGAGCTGTTTTTGACATGTCTTCTGTGACATTTCAACTTCAGGTTTTGGTTTTAGTTGGCTTTGGTTATCATCTTATTTTCGTTCTTATTTTCAAAATTTACTTCAGGGGCCCCAAGCGACATAACAGAAACTAGTTATGCATGTGCAAAAACCTGGAAATTTGAGTCCTTTTAGCTCCCTGCAACAGATCCCGAAATTTGGCAACACTTGATATTTTCTTCCCTGGGCCTTACGCTCTTGATTTGTCCTTTCAAAAAGCTTATGTATCGAAACATTTCCTGAACTCAGGTTGCTCAATGACGCCATCTTACGCAGTTTCTGCTCTGTCGGCCCAATCTAGATAAGCAATGCTTTACTTGGATCGCGTAGAATACAAGTACTTCTTTGTTATAGATCCATCTAATACGGTAACTATGTGTATTTTGCAAATAGAATATAATTGAATTGAATTGTTATCCAACGCCAAAAGAGGGGACAAGAATTGATCCAGAAATCCTATGTAATGTTGTTAGTCTTGCCATGAGCTTCAGCATTTCAGATCAATAGTATTTCAAATGTTGAGGAAATTATCATTCTTTTTCTGGCTTATTCCCCTTACCTGATATTTCCTTTCATGATAAACGAAAAATTTCCACCGATATCAGATCGCTGTTGCTTTTATTAACATCAGAAAATGCAAACAGTAATTTCAGTAAATTGTCTTTTTTCAGGTCCCACTGTTAAATTTGCTTCAAAAATTTGATGGTGCACAGGAAAAAGTAAGCTGTTAATGGTTTTGATAAAACGTTCTACAAAACCCCTGACCCATGCTCTATTAGTTGACAATTGAATGCAAATAGCATTGTAAAAATACCAACAACTTTTTTAAGACATAGTTCTCAATATTTTTTAATCGAAACAGTACATTTTGAAAATTGAGCAAACAGTGCTTCTTCTATAACTTCTAAATTTTGTTTTCGAGTTTGTTGGGATTATTTGGATTTCAAATTAAACACTTTAGTGTTTGCTGTTTTTTAGATAACTGACCGGTCTCCGATTTTCAGTAATTGAATTACAAATTTTTGTTTTCTCTAGGAGTACAAAACTTACAAAGAAAGTCATGTAAAGAGGTTCCAACTGACAAAACTTCCACCTTACTTAATCATCTTTATAAAGGTGAGAAACTGCCTCTTTCATTATAACGGTATTTGTATGTACGTATGTTTATTGATGATTTACTCTTTTAGGCCTCGTCCACACATATCCGGATATTTTTGAAAACGCATCTTTTTCTATCCGTGTAAAAAAATATCTGCGTCCACACGAGGAGCGTTTTCGAAAATATCCCCGTCCACACGAAGACGCTGCTGCATTCAAACTCCACTGTTCGAAATTTGACAAAAGAAAACAAACAATCAAAATGCCCTTGCGTGATCCCCAAAGATCCGTGCGCATGCTCTGATACGCCGTAAATCGATGCTGTGACGTCAGCGTTTTCGAAAAGCTCCGTTTTCACCCGTCCACACGACAACATGAAAACGGCGTTTTCAAAAAGATCCACTCTGGAGAGTATTTTCGAAGAGCTTCGTTTTTGGTGACCGAAAACACCGTCTCCGTGTGGACGCCAACCCAAAACGGATAAAAAAAAGATGCGTTTTCAAAAATATCCGGATACGTGTGGACGGGGCCTTAGCTTTGACGCAGAGAATACCTAATAGATGAGAATGACAATGCCATTAGAGACATTATTGTCAGGATGTCAAGTTATAGTTGTCGTGCAACGTTACCTTGGAAATGCTGGGCAAATCGTGACCATTGTATTTTGAAAACAGACTGGAAAAGAAACTGCAGGCCTGGCCTGATTAAAACATTCTGTGCGTGTGGGCAAATAGCTGGGAAAATGAGGTTGCAATCGAAACATTCTGGGTATCGATAAAAAGGTATCAGCAACTGATTTTGTGGCTGTGAGTAGTGCTCACATCTCATACATTAATTTTTGCATATATTAATGAGGTATGCCAAAGACCATGGAGGGGAAAAGGCAAGCAAGTAGGCACAAAAATGGCCCAGGCTCAATAAACTAGGCGTCTCCTAGGTCGTTTATAGCGCATATGTTTACTGATATCTTTGTTTCAAGACGTTGCTCTGTGAATAAACTTTAATTGGAATTGAGAAATCTTTCCGATCCTGTCAAAGGGCAAGCTTTGATTGAAAAGCAAAATTCATCCAAGCTTACTATTGCTATAAGTTTGAGATCATCCACACAGCATGGTCTGCGTTTCAGATATGGATTCTGGAATTTATCCACAAAAAGCCAAACACCAGAACTTTTTTAGGAATGAGCCTCGCAAAGCTGAAAACATAACCTGACTATTTATGATTATTCATTGATAATGTTTGGGTATTCTTTTTCTATCTGAATTGAAAGATTATTTGCTGATAGTTGTTTACAGTTGTTTTATTTCTTTTTCAGAGGTTCAACAATAACACGTTCTTCATTGAGAAAAATCCTACGATCGTTAATTTTCCAATCAAGTGAGTTCGAAATTTGTGATTTTATCAATTTTTATCTGCTTGTATAGGCAGCAACGTTGATCATGATTCGATGTTAACTTGTTTCTTTGTTAAAATTCAAAGGAATTGATTTCTTTCAGAAATTTGGATATGAAAGAATATCTAATTGATGATCCAAAAATTCATGAACAACATCCTTATACATCTTACGATCTGGTTGCAAATATTTCACACGAAGGAGAACCTGGTGCTGACAAAGGAAACTTCAGGGTTCATGTTTATCACAAGGTAATCACACCTCAGTTTTTCCTTTTCTTAGACCATGGGTCGTAGGAAACGAAGTGATAGTGAAAAATATAAACACAAACATACCTGTATCTTTATCATGGCTTCTTCTGCCTTTCTTGGCCTTCTTTTGCTTCGCTGCCACAGCTTAATTCACTGATTCAAGTTTGTACTGGCCTAATTCAGCGAGGCTGCCCTCGTTTGCGGTTTTGTGATTCAGCGGTTTTGTGATTTAACCAATCGACTTAAAATTTCCAGAATTCAACCATTAAGCAAGACTGCAAAAATGTATGGAAATATCTTGTTGAAATTCCTTGTAAAAGGTTTAAGAGAATTCAAAGCTCCTTTCTCTGATTGATGCTTTAATTTGACTTTCAAAAAGTTTTGTTGTCTGTGAACTTCTTTCGTGAGCGGTTCGATTTGCACACTTTTCATCCAAAAAGACCGAGTCTGTCCTGGCGTGAAAGGGTTGTGATGTTGAAACATGAGGAAGCCGTTAAAGATGTAGATGTTGTGGCAAGAAGACCAAGAATAGAATTAGTTCTAACATGATATCTATCATGCAGGAAAATTCATTTTAAAGTACTTTTCAGACTTTCAAAGGAATACTGTTCAACTGATTACTCAGCTGAAGGAAAAACTGACGAGTCTAGAGTCAAGAGCTTCCTACACACTAGGACCTCAGAGAATACAGAATTTTGGTTTATGCGATATACCCCTTCAATTAACAGCCTCATATTGGAAATTATTCAAAATTCTTTCATGTGAAATTTTAGAGGCTAGATTTCGATTTAGCCCCCAAACGTTAGTCTAACTGTCAATTTTCATGTTGCAAGCGGTTGTAGTGTTAATGTTATGGCAATGTAAAGTTTGAAAATCCATACGGGTTTGAAAGTAAAAATGACTCGAAGTGTACAGTTTTACCCCGACCGATTTTTCAAGGTCAAATAATCTTTGAACTTTACTTTGTCATAAAATCAATATCACAAATGCCAGTAGTTTGCTAATTCCGAATCTGGGCTCGAAATTTTCAAATGAAAAATAGGAAGAAATTTTGACAAGTTTCCAAAACGAGGCTGCTTTAGTGGAAGTGGTGTATTTTTCAAATGGTGCATTCCGTTGTGGTAGATGCTTTTTATCCACCCAATTTCTACTTAATGATACTTCGTGATTGTTTTTGTAGGGAGCAAAGCAGTGGTTTGAACTGCAAGATCTACACGTTAAAGAGATTCTCCCTCCAATGATAACACTGTCAGAGTCTTACATTCAGGTATGCCTATGATCGCTTTAAATGTTATGATTGGCCCTTGTGATCTAGATTAGTCGTGTACATGTGGGATTGACTGAACCATTTGACTGAAAACAGGAAATTTTCTGCAGTGCACCCCCGTCTAAGTGCCTCGGTACATTCTACCCTGGTTATTTCCCCGGTGAAAAAATTGGAGCAAAATGAGTCCTCGAACAGGCTGTCAATCTCCCCGGTCCAAAACGCCTTACAAGTGAAACCTCGGCGGCACACAGGTGAACCCCGGAGAGAAATTTGAGAAATTATTTCAACGTAGAAACAGCTCCCCACCAATAATTATTCTGTCCTCGTTACAAACTTTGAGCTCCCTGGTGAAAATTTGACCGTGTTTACCGGTCATCAGGACCCCGGTGAACATCTGACCTCTCACTGGGGCACTAAGACGGAGGTGTTGCAATTGAATGTCCATGAACTTTGACTGCAGGAAAAAGTAATTTCAGGCAGAAATGGATTTTCAATTCATATAGTGAACAGTTAAGACGGATTTCTTATGAAGTATTGGTTTCAAACCATTTTCACATCTGGGAAGGCTGAAGCAAGCTACAATGTATCTCGTCTTATCTTACCATCATGCCTTGAAACGTACTGATAAGTATCAAAGGACATATGCAAAGTCGTCTGCATTGTAAGGATAGATAGAGCGTAGCGTTGCAGTTTTAGCTTGTAAAATGCAAAACAACAATATGTCTTACCCTTCTTTTCACCTAGTTCTACCAAACTGATTCGTTTTACTTGTAGATATGGGAACTGCAGAAAACTTGAAAGCAAATTGCCGTCGATAGAGTCTTCTACAATGAGATACACTACCGTAGCAGCAGGAAAAGACAGTTTGCTCCACCCTCAATACACCCCTCCCCCAGTAACGACCCCGCTGAAACACTGCCCCGCCAAGGTAGAAGGATGACCCGCCAAGAAAGCTTGTTTCCCCGCCAAGTTTGAAATTAAAAGCTTTCCCCACCATGTTTCTGTTTGTTTCCCCGTCAAGAAAGAAGTTCCATCATGGCTATATTTGAAAATTTCCTTCTCCCGTCAATATTTTTTTAATCCCCGCTGAAAATGTATGAATTCATAACTTCCCCGCTGTATTTTTAATGTCCGGCGGGGTCGTTACTGGGGGGTGCCTCAATGGATTTCGTGCTCACGCAGACTTTGCGAAACGTTTCATCATTTTGAAAATATCACATTCGATGGAAAGTAGGAACAATATCTCAGGACTCTCTAACAGCAATGCAAATATTATCTGCGAACAGTGATCATACGGCCCTTTAGTTATTTTGTGGGGTTTAGTTCTTTAAATTTGAATACTTATTCAGAGCAGAAAGCAGTTACATTGAATGTGTTTCTGATCAAGCGGATTTATGAAAAATAAACTTTGTTAGTTTTCTTTGTTTTTCCTTTGAAATGGGATGGCATTAAAAGGAAATTTAATTGCGACATATTAAGATACTTTCTAGACTTTGACAAACTGGAAGAGATTATTTCTTCCAAATATGAAAATGATAGTTTTTTATCAATCTAAAATTTAAAAACAACAATCAATTCAAGATACTGTGGCATTTGTTGTGAGGAAAGACGCATGGCCACCTGGTCCCCACCGCAAATGCCAATTACAATGTTTCAAGAAATTTCAACAATGAATTAATAATAACAGAGAAAAGAAACAAAATCAGGACAAAGTAAGGTCTAAGGCAAAACTGAAGCACCCCCAAAACCCGCACAAACTGCCCACCTCTCAACAAACCACAACCGCGAGCGCACCGGGAGAATGCAACAATGGTGGAGAGATTCAACCTTGAGGATAAAGAACAAAAACACAATATCAAAATATGTGAAAGTAAACAGTGTATCATATCATACTTTCAGGCACCGGAACGTTGAAGTTCCTTCTCAAGTTTTTAAAATCACGAATCTCCAAGCTCATTCCAGAGAGGAAGCAATTTACTCCCCAAAAGTCTCGTACATTTTTTAGAGATGTTCTTTCGTGAGAAATCCGTAAAATAATCGTCCAGAATTCCCTAGAAATTGTTGTGTTTTCCTAGAATCTACGTCCTGATTTCCTAGAATCTTTTCCTGCATGTTAGCAAATCCAAACCAAAAAGTTCTTATTGACGTAAAGTGGAACTTGCTACAAGTCTCTCGCTTTTAGTCCTTCTCCCGTTTTTGCTGCGAGAGAGACTTGTAGCAAGTCTAACGTAAAGGGACACGGGGGCGCAGTTTGAACAGTTTATTACTTTCTTCTACTTTTGCAGCTTTCTTGAATCTTGATATCATAAAATTCCCCATGTCTTTTTTCCTTTCTGTCAGAAAGGCAGGCAAAAATAGTTTCCTTTCTTCAGATCATTAAGTGCGTTTTCAGTTTACGCAAGAGATGGGCAATAAGTATGGAAAGTGTTGTAAATAACAAGGTAAATGCGGAGAACCAGAGTCTGGGAGAACAAAGCATACGAAGGAGAACCACTGGAGGATACACATGGATCACTTTTCTTGGACCTCGTTTTGGCGTGTGACAAGTTTGCAAAGAATTGGAAACGAGTTCCTAAGATGGTGATGCAGCTTGCACATTTGGAGCTTTCTGTCTCCTATAAAAAATTCTGTCTTCATGTACAGTATGTAAAATATCTTTGTCGTAAATTGCCAAGCCAAAGAAGAAGAACCCAGTAGTAAGATATGGTAAGTAAAATGCTTCATAATCATAATTCAGGGAAAGAAGAAGCGCTACTGTAAGTCTCTGCACTGCTGCAGGTGGTGGATGAATTGAAGAGGCCTACTAGTACTGTAATGTAGATAGATTTGTAGAAAGTGCCAGACAAAATGGAAAATTATATTTTGCATTTTAGCAACTTGAGATGACATGGCTGAAGAGATTGAGTATGTACACAGCGGGCTTTTTTCACAAGTAAGACAAAGTCTGATGAAGGAGAGCAAAACTAATGCAAACATGCATTGAAAGCTTTCATTTCCTACCATTATAAGGGGAAGACTACCGTATCTTTTTGAGGCAATCACATGTTTTGTCTTTTGAATTCAAACTCAACAATGTGGGTGATAGGTTGCTCTTCTTGTATAACATTCCTTCCAAAAATACCTGCCTATTGCTTTTCCATGTTCTAAAGTCCAACCTGTTTTCTCTTCTAGGCAATTCTTGGAATTCAATTTGTGATCAGCTTGGCTGTTGCTCTGTTCATGCAGAAGCTATCTCCGTATTACTCTTTAGCAAGGTGGATCCTATGTAATGGGTGAGTTGCCTTGTTGCCTAGTGTCATCTGATGGAATTTTTAGCACAGTTTTTGCAGCCATTTTGTAGCGCTTCCAGTGGCTGATACTAGGATTGGGTGAGGAGGTGCAATCACCCTCCATGTTGGCTAGAACAAATATCTTTGTTTCAAGACAATGGAAATCAACATTGCTTTTTAACTAAAACAATAGCTTCACCCCCTCCCAATATATGGCAGAATGTCTCCCACTGAGTTTTCTGAAATCACAGTCATGAATTTCTCTCTTTCCCAGTTGTCTTTTGAAATGAGGAAATCAGAAGAAGCCTGCACAGCAGTGCAATAGACTGTCATTGTCTTTAGAATAGGTGAAGGTAAAGGCGAAGTTGCAGTTTTAGTACCAAGCGCAGGGATCACAGAGGTAGAGAAGGCTTAAAGGCTGCTTTCCATTTGTGAGTGCGTGGGTGCTGCAACCAAATAGGAGGATGAGCACCTGATAGAACTTAAGTAGTCAATCTGATCGCAAGTAACTCTGGGCACTTTGGGAATAGGAACGAGTTCAATACCCATCGCGGGCGCTTGCAATCACTACCATTGGAATCAACCAGTACCACCAGTACTACCAGTACCCACATGCTCTAAATACTGCATAAGGGGAGCAGCCTTAATTGAGTCTTCACCTCATAGTATCATGCCCAAGCTTCTTGACTTTCAATGGCTCTGGGGTACGCATTCTAGGAAATATGTTTTTCATTTGGCTTTAGAAATGATAGCCTGCTCTTGAAAAAATCAACGGACTGATACACCAAAATGTAAAAATTTCATAGGGAAACAATGAAATAACACTTTTGACAACCGGCTTTAGAAAAATTGTTTTCTTTTGATACCTGGTGTTAGAAAAGAGAGGTGAAAACAGTGCCCAGGATGGAGTTCACATCCCATCAGCAAAGCATACTAAGCACCCAATACAGGTATGACTCTGAAGTGGCGGGGCTCTTCCTGGGATCAAACCCTGTCTGACCAATGGTTCTGGCTGCAAAGTAAGACATTGATTACATGACTGTGCCAGAACACCTTCAGAATACCAATAAAAGTAATCAAGAAGGCCAGCATTTAGAATTCTGCTTTGCTGATCAAAATATCTGCCGCAGATACACTGCTATAGGTTGGATGATTGTTTGGTTTCTTTATAAGAGAATTCTTTTCCACCACTTTTCAGGTTGTACAGATATCTTTACCCAACAAATGACACCCTAAAGGCATTGGCTGGAAAATTACCTGCAAAACCTACCAAAGGAAAGAGAAATATTGACTCAAGGTACTGTAGATAGATCCAGAAAAGAGTGAAATATTTTTTCCTCAACAAGGGTCTGATTTGATGTAATAAACCAAGTCATAACAAAAACTGAATAGCTAATTTTCTCTTTACTCCTATTGGCCCTAAGTCATATTAACCCTAATAGGTGGGGAATGTTGTCTAGCAATCTAACAATCAAGCTAATCATTCATTGCTTGCTTCCTTCCTTCCAAATCAACCATGGAGATCAAGGCTTCATTTAGTACATTCTCATTTTGACCAGAAGAGTGTCATATTTGGTGGTGCCAGTAAGTGATATTTTTGTAAACAAGCACAAGAATAACTTTTCAATGGTATCTTTAATCAGCTTTTAGATGATGCAGTTGAATTCAGCTTGATTAGAGCTTTCAACTGATATACAGTATAATTTTTTACATGTTGATGAAGTTTGAAAACTATTTATGATGTCATCAGTCCTAAGACATAATAACTGACATTTTCTTCATGCTTGCAAGTGAGACATTTTCCTTGAATTCTACCAACTGCATCATGCTGATTCCAAATCTACAGTTGCTAAACTGTTATTGTATGAGGAAATGGCTTTTTGATACAACGTCCTTTCCTAGACTCAATCCACTTGTCTCAATGTTTTCACTCCATTCCACTGTCACTGCAATGTTGCTGCGCAGGAGCATAAAATGTTGGTTTATTCATCAAAAATGTTGTTGTTGCCGTAATTGGGACTTTGTATTGAGTCTAATCATTTCCTATTTTTGAAGAAAATTTGGAGAAAATGACACATGCCAAGAAAGCATTCATTTATGCTATAACAGTTTGACAGCTGCAGATTTGGAAACAGCATGATAGATTTTGTAAAATTTCAATGAAAAAATTCTAATTTACATGATTGGAAGAAAGATACCAATGAAAAGCTTATAAATAGTCATATTTGTTCCAAAAAATGTCAGTAATTGGTGTCACCAAAAATGACATTTCTCCATGGTCAATTGGGTAGGAACAAAGCACACAATCAATGGTTAACATGGTTGCTAGATTGTTAGATAAAATTCCCCATCTATAAATATTATGAATGGTGCCTTTATTCTTTGTCTTAGAAAACATCCAGCCAATGGCAAGCAAGTAACCAAAGCAGGCATTGAGACATTTACAATTCCTTGCAATCTGGATATCACACTGGAGAAAGTTAAGGTAAGAGAGCTGTGAAGTATTGTTCTTTGGTGAATTTTTCTTTATTTCAACAACAAGCCCTTTCCCATGCATTGGAAGCTTGGCATGGAAGTTTAAGTTATATCTTAAATGGCAGGTTATAGCAATAGTCTCAAAACAAATTGATACCTTTTACAGTCATCTGAAATTTTTTTCTGGTGATGTTAAAGTGAAGACTTCAGTGGATAGGATTTACCAGATTGATTGGGTGTAATTTCATGGAAATAATTTCCTGCTAATTTCTGCAAATGCTGAAAACTGTTTATCAGTCATTTCTGTCAGAGCAAAGCTTGAAATTTTACAGAGACAATGTTCCTTTTCTCTTGATTTTTGTAACATACTGTAGCTATGTATTTATTACAAAGCATTAAATAATATGTAAACTAATCATTATCCTGAATATATTTAGCCTCCACCTGATGTAACTCTGAAGGGGTACATCCAAAACACAGTACAGCAATTGCCCAACATCCAATGTAAACCCAACTGTAGTATTTATCAGTTGAAATTCTTTGTGTGTAGCCTTTTTTATCTCACCTGTTACCTGTCTCAATGTTATGGCCAAGGGGTGGTCATGGTCTCTGCCCTTCATGGCATCGCCCTTGTAGTGAAGCAAAGTAGTTTGAAAGTGCTGCTCTAGGTCATTGTAAATTTCGTTTGTGTAAATTTTTATATTGGATAGAAAAATTCAGAATAAACAGAACATGAAATATAAAAATGCAACTGTTTCTTTTAGAAAAAATTTTGATTAAAGTATTGAGTATTTTCGTCTGTTTCAACTTTTTAGAGAATTTACGATTATTCAAGAGCATTTCTCCCTTCTTCTTGCATATCCTTGGATAGTATTTTTGAGCACATAAAAGCTTGCTGCAATCAAGAAATTTATATGTGTCAACCTTTTGCTAAGAAATTTTCGGAAAGAAATTCAACCAAAATTTTTCACTCAAGAGGTTTCATTCTTTAGAACGGTAAGACTTTTCCATCAAACTGTAGAGCAAAAATTTGTTTTTCTTTTAGATCGAAGAAATAGACTTATACACGCAACACAGATATCATGACTATCGATGGTTGATTGATATAAGTCTATGTTCCTTTGTCGTTTATTCATGTGTGGAAATTGCTGTTCTTTGGAAGAGCGAAGTAAGAGCACAGGAATTCAATCTTAGCCTAGTTTGGTGTATGATGGTCGTTTTCTTTGCAATGTATCCTTTCAAGTTATAATCTGTTAACTATGTGGATGATACTGCATGAGTGCATGGTATCACTGCTTTATGAAAACTGGACAGAATGTGATCCTGCAGCGATCTTACGGGGAACATGCAAAGTTAAATAAGATTTCTTCATTAATAGAAATCACGCTCAGACACAGCTTTGTTTCTTTTGTGATCCATTGTCAACGGTGTATGCCGAAATTCTATTTGAATGGGGTATGTTTAGATTTTGTTGCTCTTTGAAAATGCCTTTTTTAACCTTGCACAAACCGGCTAGAGTGCGGTTTAGCGGGTGGCATTCGAATGTTATATTTTTTTTGTGTCATACGTAAAGGGTTAGGGTCAGTTTTATAACAAGCTAGTAAAAGTTTGTAGCGTAAGTGTTAGTTAGGGCAGGGTAAGTTAGGGTTAGGGGTTCGTTTGGGTTGGAGGTTAGAGCATGGGTTAGGGTTAACTTTTTAGTTCAATATCTTCAGATGAAATACAACATTTTGTAGCGCCGCCCGATAAACTGCACTCGTCTTCACAAACCCATTATGGTTTGCTCTATTGCGCTGCTAGGATCTTCGATGATATTGGGCATTCTCAAGGTGGTTGGTTCGTCACTGAATACCCTGCGAATTCCATACTGTGTCATATTGAATTGCCTCATTTTACAGGGTGATATTATACATTATTACCTGACTGCTGTTTCAAAAACGAGGCAATACAGAATCCCGCCATTCCTATTGGCTAATTACACATTTCCCGCGGGTTTACCGTAGCTTTGTATGATGCGATACAAGGACGCATTTTTGTCACCACAGCAACTGCTTTAGGCCTAGGTCTGTGAGATTTGCAGTGAACTCAAACGACATGATTGTAACAAAATGTGTTTGCTGAAATGCGAGTCAAGATTAGAAGATGTCAGGTAATAAAACTCATACTAACCGGTTTTGTGTTGTACAGGAAAATATAATGCCCTCGGTCTTAATGCACAGACCTCGCAAGCTCGGTCTGTACTTCTAAGACCGCGGGCTTTATATTTTTCTGTACAACACAAAACCGGTTAGTATGTGCATAAGACTGACAACGTGATTCCTTTTATTCGTTCAACGTTTTCCATCTTATGTTTCTCTTTTCACTCATACAAGGACTCACAACCAAACGGATTCTAAACAGGGACTAGGGACTAAAATCTTACGCAAAATCTGAAGAAACATCGAATGTCCTCCGTCCTACGAATTTTGAAAGAACAATTGAACGTCTCCTCGAAGGTCACTTCGAAAGTCGCTTCGTTCGCTTCGAAAATTGGAACTCTGAACTAATTAGCCAGTCAAACGCTAAAGATAGGCATGTGGTTTGTTATATTAAGAAAGTAGTGATCTGATTGGTAGCACCGTAAGCGCGGCGGACTTGGCCTAAGTTTATCCCTGTTTGAAGCTATCTTGTCATGAGTCTCAGCTTGAGTCTTAGTACTTCGTGTAGATCTGATATTTTGTTGCTTCGGCGTACATTTATGCCCACCAGAGATTCAGTGTTCTGTCTTCCTCCTTAATTTGATTATAGAAAGGAACTGGCATCACTAACAGCCGCTTATTGGCGTGGTGATGATTCTGGAGAGAGATCAATGTGTATTTCATTCGGGTTGTTCTTCCTGATTCTTTCCATGGGCATTCTTGTTGTTGATGAGTCGATTCTGGAGTTTGGTCTCGAAAGCGGTAATTGTTGTTTAAACTTTTTTTGACCCAAGGATTAACGCTTTTCCAACCCGTTTTATAGGGATTTAACCTGTTAATATGGTTTTGATTCATCATTTTGCATTCAGTCAGGGCCGCCGAGAGCCTTTGGGGGCACGGGGACATGAGGTCCCCTGCGAGTGAAGTAAGCAGAAAATTTTTTCAATCACGCCCCTTAGCCTTAAAATGCATTTCAGAGCATTTGCTGAAGTCAAAATGTTAAATATCTTCAATTATGAGGCCCCTTAGACCCTGAGGACAAATTGCCGCTCCTGTCCCCCTCTCGGCGGCCCTGCTCTCAATGGCTCCGTTGGTCTTACATTGATACCTATGTTTTATTCAAGTTCTGTATCCAGTTCCATGGGGGAGGGTACTTGACTTCAATCTGTATGGGGGTGTACCCACATTTTTTTACCCAGGTCCAAAATTTTTCCCTCGAAACGATACCCAGCTTTAGAAAATATCGGAGAATATTATACTCCAAAACAGAAAAATTATAACTGAGTAGCGACCCAATTTAACAAAAATCCACTTTTAACATATTTTGACAACCATCTCTAGAAAAGTGCATTCTTTTGGTACTCAGCGCTAGAAAAAGTGGACGACAAGGATACTCTGAAAACGAAACCTCTACCCCAGGCAGATATACCAACTCCCCCCACCCTCGGATCCAGCTCAATTATCATAAAAGCATAGAACTGTTCAAAACTGGAAAAAGCTGCTATGTCTTTCAATTCGATTTGATGCAATCCATAATAGAGACATTTTTTACAGGATATGAAAACTTCATGACTAACCTGATATCATGCATGAAAGAGCTAGGCTTTACAATGAGGTATGTTTGTGGTATGTTTCCTTCAGCGATCGATGAAATGTGTTTGAAAGGCACACTGTTTTTACGCTGATGAGGATAACAGATCTGGATAACTGTGCAGAAAACTAGAATTACCCAAGCTGCAGTAATTTTGATGTACATGAAAATTCTTGACAAAAATCTCTGACACTATTTATTCTCGAAAGAAAGCATGATCCAGCAGCATTGGCTTGGTAATTACCTGAAGACCAGTTTTGTGATAGTGCATTCATTCTAACAGTTAGTCAACCACATCAGTGACAGTATGCCTTTAGTAGATGAGCTTTTGATACATTTGTGCTTCGTCTGTAGGATACAGATATATTTGTCTAGAAAGGGACGCAAGTACTGGCTCCTGCCCGTATCATTGTGAATGTTATTTTAGCACTTCTTGAGGGATAAAGTGCTCCAAAATACTACCCTAGGATATGCAAGAAGAAAGGAGAAATGATCTTGAATAAGCGTAAATTCTCTAAAAGCTTGAAACAGAGCAAAATATTTTAATCAAATTCATTTTACAAGAAACAGTTGTAGTTTTATATTTCATTTTCTGTTTATTCTGGATTTTCGAACAAAATTAACAATGACGTAGAACAGCCCTTTTATTGCTCATATTTGCATGATTTAAAGAGTAGAGGTCTTCCAATAATTCATCTTTCAGGGATCCACCTCCATTATGGTCTTTTAAGCTTGTTCTGGTTGGTGTTTCGGCCATGGTAGGAGCTTTTGTTGGATTTCCTGGCTTGAGGCTAGCAAATATGTATTTAGATGGACTTCACTACCATGTTGACAAACCTCATATGCAGTAAGCAATTTCTTGATATTCTTGATTTATTTTTCGAAACATTGACCCCATAGCGGAGATGTTATGCAAGGAGCAGGCAGGGGCGTAGAACGCAGCTGCTGATTGGGGACTTTTGTTGTTAAAACAATAGAGAACAATAGATACATATAGTTAGTGCTGGTGACATAGCACCCCCATAGCACTATCGTTTTTAAAACTGTCGGGGGCTCGAATCCCCTAACTGCGCCAGAAATATTCGCATTGCGTAGAAATCTTCGCATTGGAGGTAGGTTCCATGAATTCGGAATTTGCACCCAAATTTCAAGTTTCCGTCTTCTCTTGTTTTGCGATAAAAATGAAGTTGTTAAGGCAAATCCAGCCAACTTAAGGCAAAAGCTACATTTTAAAAAGAAAAAAGTTATCCGAAAATTGATAAAGTTGTCAAAGCTTCGCAGTTATTTCGTGTTTTCGTATTGTTTGATTGCAAAATAAAAAAGTTATTCGTAGAGTTTTCCCCTCATTGTTGCCTACAATCCTCTGCGATTCATTAGTGGATGATACCAATTTACTAAAGTGAATTTCATTCATAGAAATTCAAAATCAATTATCTTCCTTGGTTATCCATTAGCGATTGGGCACCCAGTGTGTAGCAGTTTAGATCTATATCAGTAGCGAACCACCTTAACTTATTGTTTTTTTTTGTGTCTTGAACTTGTTTTTACTTCGTACACAACCACCTTTCAATGTTTCGTGATTTTGAAATTTCCAGTAGTGAGCCACCTTAAGTGAAGATCCACCTTAACTCGTCAAGCTCTTACCTGTAGGGCCTCGCTACTGATATAAATTTAAACTGCTACACACTGGGTGTCCTATCGCTCATGGTTTATCAGTACATTTTGCAAAAGTTTTATATCGCCCAAAAATATCTAAATGTGCTATTGATGCAATAAGAGTAATGTCTTTTCTTTGTACAGAATTCTGATACATGCTGCCTTCTTATCACCCGTAATTCCACTGTTGTCATGGATTCGCCCGTTAGCTAGATCAAATCTAGTGTCAGCTGGCAATCCTGACAAGACTTTCCCATTGTAAGTATGTCTTTATATTGCTTTTATTCATTCATTCATTCATTCATTCATTCATTCATTCATTCATTCATTCATTCATTCATTCATTCATTCATTCATTCATTCATTCATTCATTCATTCATAACATTATTTACAGTTGGTTAAAAGAAAGCATAGTTACTGAAAACTAATTGAAACCTACTATTTACAATATACAAAATTATTTACAAATTAAACAGGTACATCCTTTGCCATCCCATTCTTTGATCCCCGTTTTAAAACTTCCCAATTTATCAGCTCTCTTTAATTCATTATCTAGAGTGTTCCACAGGAGACTGCCCTTAAATCCAAAAGTATCGGAAATTAGGAAACTTATTCAAAGAAATTATTGTAGCTATTTAAGAGTTAGTAAAAGAGGGACTTTGTTAAAAATAAGGTGCTAGAATGAAATAAGACATTCAATATATTTGGCGTCGATTTGTCAACAAACTATCAAAGAACATTTTTATTTACACCTAAGATTATTCAGTGAAATGAGACAACAAGAGCTCTTGTTCTGAAGATAAAATATGGCATGCAATTCCCATCGTCTTTTTTCTTCTGGATTGTAGGTTGATAGACACGCACTAGCTATTCGCGTTAATTGGTTAAAATTTGAAGATAATTTTAGGTCCGAAATAAGAGCAAATTACCAACTTTTAATCTCAATTGAATATGATTTCTAGCGCCTATCAAGGTATCTCTTCTGTCCTCTTTGGTGAACAGCGAGATTGCGTTTCGCATAATCACTCTTCTCAGAAAACAGTTCATTTCTTTAAGATCATTCGGCCTATCAAATAGCAGCAAAAAGTATGTTGTTTTGCATAGTCTGAGCAATCGAAAGATGTATAAATTGCAATGTTTCAGCCAACGTTGGCTTCGCAAATCCTGGTTCAGATCTTTTATTGATTTCAGAAAAGTGGATTTATCTCCAAAACTACTCGAAAGATTTTTCATTTTTCACACTCCATCTTTAGCTGGTACTTGATCTACAGTAGGAAGTCTGATTTGTAAAAGCTAGGTTAGATTTCCTGCAATAAAATTTTATGTCAATTTATGGCAAAAGTTTGTATCTGTCTTTACTGGTTAAAACAGTGCTCAATACCATGAAGGCAGATCGAATTATAATAGGACTGAAGCAATAAAACAGACTACATTCTTTGTTGTTACTCAGAGTTTCACGCTTTCTAGCGATCTTCAGACAACTAAAAAATTCTACTCAATTATACTCAATTCTAAATTCTACTTGCTTCAGACCTATTATAATTCGCTCTGCCTTCATGGCATTGAGCACTATTTTTATGTGCAAAAATTGAGTAGAATTTTTTATTTGTCTGAAGATCGCTAGAAAGTGTGAAACTTTGAGTAACAACGAAGAATGTAGTCTGTTTTATTGCTTCGGTCCTATTATATGTCAGTTTATGTCAATCCGTCTGTCGATCTGATTTTTCTGTTCCTTTCAGGTTGACCGATGAAAACTTTGGTAAAGCAAGGATCTTAGTCGTTATATCAGTTTGTATACTTCACATTATGAGTACTAGAACAGCACTGCAATCATATCTAAACATTGCTTACGAAAGAGTCAAGAAACTACGAAGAGAAACTGGTAAAATAACAAACGTAGAATTGCAAAGCAAGGTAAGAACTAATTTGATGCAATATTTATTTTTGTGTTTATCAGGGGAATTATAGCAGCCAGAAGTGCTGTTTCCAAGTCTTACTAGATTAATCAAGTCTTACTTGGTAAATTACTATTCAAACTGGAACGATAAACAGTTATTCTGTGAAGATTTAAAAAAACTCCAGTCGTTTACTTTTTACACTGTACCGTCCATGTTCAAAAAGACAAAGCCATCGGGTCTTCACTACGGATGTCACTTACCAAGTAGAATTAATTTTCAATGCGCAAAATAGACAACAAAAAGACAAAATTTATGTATATTTCACGAGACAACGAAACTACAAAACCATGCTTCATTACTGGTCAAGAATTTATGCCTTTCAAAATCGAAGGTGAAAAACAAGAAAAAGTTACAGTGCTACTGAGTTACATAAAATGAAATTACCCTTGATAAAGTATGCTGGATATCATTAGCTTGCTATCAGTCGGATTTGGAAATTAGACATTAAACCTTATCTGTAAATTCACGGAGAAAATATCAGCCACCAGAGGGATTTGACCCAGAATCAGATAAAACCAGTTTATTTCAAATTTTTGTTGTCCTATTGTTCGTTAAGGCTTAGTGAAGTTGAAGATTAATAAGATAGAACACGATGTTTCTGCTAAGAAATAGAGGAACATTTTTTGACAATTCCATCTTTCCATTCGCCTTGAGCCGAATAGTAACTTTGAAACAATGAAAGAAATTGTGGCGAGAACAGGCGTACGTTAGTTTGGAGCCATTAAAATCTTTGGAAGTTAGAATGTCTTTAACCAAGTCCATTTTTTAAAGTCTCTTGTCGCAGAGTTTCCACCCTCTTGCTTTGTGCGCCCGTTTCACATTTGATGTTAGGCTTACACAATGTAATCAATTATCCATCTTTGACTACATAATGTATCTGCGAAATCAACGTCAAATTTTTTCCACTGTCATTACCCATGTTGGCCTGACGTCCAGCGTGAAAGTGGCGGAAGTATTTATTCGTAAATAGGTATCTTTTTATATTTATCATTATTTATTTATTGGTGTGTTTAGTTGTATTTTTAGATTTGTGTTAAATGCCAGAGGGTACCGGGTGAGTCAGAAAAAACGCCCGGCGTTTGAAAGGCCACTGCTCCCTGAATATATAAGCAACGATATTTTGCAATATTTGATTACATAGCTAACATGTTCAATTATTTTTAGAAATTTTTCTAGCTGAAATCGGTCACTCCGTTCAGATTCTGTAGGTAATTTTCTAAAATGAGTCCCTTTGAGAAACCTTGAAAAACGTGCTAAAATTACAAGCAAAGTCCCTAATGTGTTTACCTCTCAGCGATGACTTTCAGCACGCTTTAGCACGTGCTTCAATTTTGGCGGGTTGATAAGTCTTCCCCCTAGTGTGAATAACTTATGCAAGGGGATTTCATTCTCCTATGAGGACAAAATACACGAGCACGTTCGAGAGTCATTATTACTAGGAAGGAGAACAAAGGGAAATTTTGCTTGCTGTTTTCGCTTGTTTTTGCAGGTTTTCGAAAGGGGCTTTCTGCAGAAAATCTCCTATTTTGACGAGAGGGAATGACCGATTAAAGCAGGGTAAATTACTGAACCTAATTTGACATATCAGGAATAAAACAAGACAGTTTTCAACATTATTGCTTTGATACTGAGGGATCAGGGATTTTTCAAACGCCGGGCGTTTTTATTGACTCACCCGGTAGTCTTGTAGTGTCGTATAGTAGTTACGTATCGTAGGTAATGTCATAGGTAATTCGTTGTAAATTTTTATATTGAGTAAAAAAATGACCATTAATAGAAAATTTCTGTTGCAGATTGCAAGAATATTCTTCTACCTATCAACTGTTGCTTTACAATATCTTGCACCAATGCTGTTGATATTGTTCTTGGCCTTATCATGGTTATGCATAGGTAGGCCATGACATCCTCAAAGTAATTTCTCTTTGCATTTCATCATACAGTTCCCGGAAGCAGATTGTGCTTCATTGCTAATCTCTCCTCTTATATTGTTGAAGCTTCTTCTTTCCTTGTAAATCGGCATTAAGCTAAAAAAGATGTGTTGTTATGCTGCAAAAGGAATTCTGTTAGTTGACGATCGATTTTGATAGAGTCCTAAAAATTGGATTTATGAAAAACTTTATTGTTTTGGAGACAAATCATCAATGTTCAAGTGATCATGCGCAGAAAGCAAGTTTGGTTTGTGGAAAGAATGTGATCTGCTTTGAACATTTCAAGAAAAACAAAAGTCTGAGACAAAAGAATATCATCAATAATTTAATGTGCAAAAATCGGCAGATCCAGTTTTAGATTATTCTCGGTTTTGCTTGGAAGTTGTTTCTTAAGGCTGATTTCCAGTCAGTGGAATTTTCTGAGTGGGCGGAAATTCTTTTGTTTGCGAGAGTAAATGTCGCTCTGAATTTGAATACAAAGTTACGATTGAGCAACCTTTTATAGTCTAAAATTCCTCCCGCTTGGGAAATTCCGCTGACTGGAAATTGGCCTTTAGGCAGCTTCAGCGAAAGCTTCAAAAATTCTGTTACATTTCGTCCAATTTTACTAACTAGGACGAAGAGGAGCCCGCATAAAAGGAACTAACTTTTAAGAGACTTTTGGCTGACTTAATAAATCTATTTTCCAAAATATAAGATTATTTAGAAGAAATATATAGAACACAAAAGAAGATTTATTCGTTCCATAAGAAAGTGCACAGTCTGATACCAAAGTGAGTTTCTTCTATACGGGTTTTTACTTTAGTATGGGTAAGTTTATTAAACAACATTTTAGTATTGGAGCATGACCTAATCATCCTCTCTCTTTCATCCTAAATGCTATATAACAAGTTACGTCCTATTAAAATTGGTTAATAGTTTACGTCCGTACGTCTTGCTTGTAGAAGAACATTTTCTGTCAAAATGTAGTTGGAAACAATCTTACTTTTCTGCGACAAACTTTTGTCGACATTTTTCTCGCGATGTAAGTCGCTCTGCGCTACATTTGTCGCCTAGTGGGAAACCAGCTTTACGGTACAAAGTTTGTTAAAACCATAAACTGCGTAAAATGACGTCATCAAGCAATCTGAGATAAGGAAGTGTTTGGAGAGATAAGCTTTTTGAAAAGATGAATCAATAGTAAAAGGCCCAAGGAACAAAGTATCAGGTGTGCCGAATTTTGGGATCTGTTGCAGGGAGCTAGGGGCACTCAAAGTTACGAGTTTTCGCGCATGCGTGCGCAGTTTCTGCTCTGTCTCATGAAACCCAAAATCGCAAAATCAAAGTCACGTCTGCGCGTCTGCACGTCTGTCAAAACATTTTTTTATTTACCGGTAATTTTCTTTGTTTCTTGTAGATGCAGCTTCTACAACACCAATACCAACAATGTTCAACAACACAAGCAACTCTACAGTCTTTACTGAAGGAACTAAATATGTAATGATTTTGCGTAAAGTATTTTATAGTACACAATTATTCCAAGGACTTACTTCGTATTTTATTTGGTGGACAATGTTAACATGGTTAAGTACTTCAATATTTGGAGTTTGCTATTTAAGAACATTTAATAGGTAACAAATTTTGTTGCTGCGAAGCAGCCATCTATTCCTGCGCGGAGGCTTCACTTAGCGTGATCGATTCACAACCTTGTATGTCTGTTTTCAACAATTTTGCAAAGTGGCTTCGGTCAGCGGCTTTTGAAATGGCATCGGAATGGTTGGAATTCACCTTTATTGGCAACAAAAGAACATTTACGTCACATTTCGCGTCTGTCACAATTCAATGAGTGTAAACTGTGGAACAAGGGAATGGACCTGTGCAACCAGTACAATGGGCAGCACTCACTGATAATCGTTATTTCTAGTAAGTAAGATCTTTAAAGACCCTGTGCTCCCCATGATCCTTTGCATGCGCACAAACCATCAAAACATCACAGTTACTGTAAACAACGCACTTCAACCACAGAATATGGAGAAATGAATAGCTCTAAGGAGAAAAGCTTCCCTAATCCTTCAAAAACTTTTGGGAATGTCTTCAAAGCGATGACTTAATAACGTTCATTCGAAGGTTGAAACAACAATGCGCAGCCTTGCGATTGCTAGGCCATAACCTTTCTTATACAGTATGAAATTCATTGTCAGACCCAAAAGGATCATGGGGAGCAGAGGGTCTTTAAGTCTTGTATTTGAAGAAAGGAAACTTGTGCCAGGGGAGTTCGGAAACATGACAGGTTTTCAAAAATCATACATGTCTGACTTTCATTCATTCATCTCCATTCCTTTCGACACGGTAGCCCCGTCAGTCAACGAGAGCTGCTTTTAGGGAGCCCCGTGGCAAAAAAAAGCTACAAACTAAACAGATTAATACTACATAACAATCAACAATAAGCATTTTCATCATTGTTAGTTCTTGATTCTCTTCTTCTTTATAATTTCCTAATACAGGACCATTGGTTCTGGATTCTTAATCAAAATTATTAAGAAGTACTCCCCACGCGTTGTATGCCTCGTAACGAAAGGTAGAGGCGGGAAAGTATTCGCCATTTCCATTCGAAGTTGATCGCTCGGAAGTCACAGTTCAGGTAAAGGGGAGATGCCTTACCAATAAATAGTGATCTAGGACCGAAATTGCCCGACATTCTAACCTTCCAGGACATGTTGTCGCTATTTCAGCCGAGTTTATGTCTCATTCAATTCTTAGCTCTGGAACAGCACTGGGTAGTTACTCAAAAAATATTACCGGCCCCCGGGCATTTGAATTCAAGTTTTTCCCGGCGCATCCCCGAGGCATTTCAGTGGCATTTGACAACACCAGGAGCTTTCGCATGTACAGTTACTGAGATAGGAATTCGCTTAAGACATCTCCGCACCCACCCCTGGGGATTCGTGCAAGACATTATACATAGCTTATTGCTCATCAAATCATGGGATTTCAAGATCTACATAATCATGAGGAGATCATTTTCACGCTTGGGTTTACAGAATGTTGAAATAAGTACCAGAAAGGAAAACGCCTTCACGAACCGAAAATCCCTTTTATTATCTATAAATTTACTTGAAATATGCGTAGTTTTATCTAAAATGGTCTTTGTAATGAACTTAAGATATCCTCCCCGATCTGCCGCTGTTGAAACGGGGACTGAGATTGCGATTGTGTCTGTGACTGTCCTGATGACGGATATCCGGGTGCCGCAGAGAAGGAACGTTGCTGCGGAGGCTGGATTGGTTGCGGAGGAGGCTGCTGGTATAATGAGCCTTGCATCATATGCTGTTGATAAAGCAGTTGTTGTTGTTGTTGTTGTTGTTGCTGCTGCTGTTGTTGTATTTGTGACAGTCGAGCAGCATCAATTCTGTCCACAAGACGACCTGATGGGAATACCTCCCCACGTTTGATTATCTCCAGGGCAGTGTTTGTGTTACCTGGAGATGAAAAGGGAGCTTTAATTCAAGATAGGATTGAAAAGTGGGAGAAGTTGGTCTACACTAGGCCCAATTACAAATAACATGGATTAAGTTCTTCAAAATCGTTTTTAATTGATTTTCAAAGCTTCAGCTGAAGCTTATCAAAACATGCAGTTGAAGGGTATATCTGTCTTTTGAGATATTGCTCGGTCAGTTTTCGCTGTAACCAGCTAGACTGATGATTTTCGTCTAAGTTTTGCTCCATTGAATTGAATTGTTATTTACTGTTATAACCAGCCTCCAAAACATCAGTTTAAAAAGATATGGTAATTCATTCATATCTCAGAATCTCCCTACTTTTCTAATTCTTTCTTTGGAAGATCCGAGTACGAAGTCTGAACAAGGAGCATCTATCAATCATAAAAAAACCGATTTCCCACGACGACTTCAAATCCATCTCTACGTTGGGTTTCACAAAATATTAACTAGAAGAAGATGAAGACTATTTCCCTGCAAATGGGACGCGAATTTCTTCGATAGAAAATCGTTTTTCCCTGTGGAAGGCAACTTTCTTTGGTTCCCTGTGGAAGGCAACTTTCTTTGGTTTTTTCTGGATGGTAATCATAGCTTTAAATGACCACGCATTATCTCAAAATATAGCCGAGCCTTTCAATTAAACAGTGATATAAAGCAGTTGTCAACAACTTTTGACTTCTGAGAGCTGTTTATCATCAGTATTGAAAGTCCAGGATAGTCCAGGTAGAATGTAAATGGCAAAGCCATGGGGAGTAAGACACCGCAGCTATGTTTCAGCAAAAATGCTCCAGCGGAGGAAAACATATAACAGATGAGCCAGAAAACAGTTCCTACTTTTGAAAATTCATAACAGCAAGAGTATCTCACAGATTTGAATGATTCGAATTCTATTTAAAAGCCAAAAGGTCGAAGTATTTTTATGACTTTTCTCAGTGTCTCAAGAGCACTAGAAAATATAGGTAAATTCAACTTTTAAAAAAATTCATGGCTGCAAACTAACTGAAAAATGGCCTAAAACATCCATCAAAACATAAATGACTCTTCGCACAGAATAATAATGGAAATGCAACTTCTCATGGGTGAGAGATACCCTCTGCACATTAATTGTCATGAGATTGAGAATCTTCCATATTTGTTTGAAGATCGATGTCTTACAACCAGGGACGTAGGAAGCATCTCAAACTTGGAGGGGCACAAAACTTCGAGGGCACTTTTTTCTTAAGAAAAAAGGGGTACTTTCTAAAAATTATTTATTGCAAAATTTTGGGGGGGTGGCACGTGCCCCTAGTGCCCCCCGGTTCCCACGTCTATGCTTAAAACTCTTGAGGGAGGTGAGACGCCCATTGCCTATTGCTCGGTGTGAATAGAGTCCTTACGATTTGATCAATGTTTTAAGCCCTTTTTCCGTCATTTTGCAACCATGAAATTTTTATAAGGTTGAATTTACCTATACATCTAGCGCTGGTAGGACAGCGAGAAACGTCACAAAAATACTTTGATCTTTCAGTTTTTAGCTAGAATTTGAATGATTCAAGTCCATGAAATAGTCTTGGTGCTATGAATTTTCAAAGATGAGAACTTTTCTCTGGCTCACCCTGCATTATTCTGTGAAGGAGGTATCAGATAGTTGAAAAGGAAGAAAGGAATGTCCAGTTTTTGTTTCTTGTCTTTCCATCTTCCGATCTTTTACGCTAGTTCCCCCGTAGTGGTAATAATTTCAGCAAAAAACAAAGCAATGGCTATGAAGCACAACTGTAGTGTCTAATCACCCACGATAAAGCCACGGAAAGAGGCTAAAAAATTGTCTGATCCCATGCGGTGCAGTTTCAGCAAAGACATTCTCGCAAAAAAACCACCAAGGTTAAAGCACAGATTCACTTACCAGTTTGCAATTCAATGTATGCTGACAACAAAATTGCATGCGTTGAGATGAATTCTGGTATTTTTGTGCTGACAAGCTGATGAATAAGAGATAAATGATCGTAAGCTTTTTGAAATACTTTTGCTAATATTTACGTGTAAAATAGTGTGGCTCCTCTTCATCACAGATAGGCAAAAACTTTTCCAAACCTGTGTTCGCTGCTGTCACGAGCAAGATTTTGTGATAGGCTTGATGCACATTTCAAAGTTGTAAACACTTTTTCACCTTCATCAAGAATAATGGTCAACGCAATAAGGCTATCAAGGCTTTTATTTCAATAGAACTACTGGGCGCGCAAAAATAAACCATGCATTTTTGACAGGCCACGATTAGTTGTATCCTGGACTTTCTTGAAGATTCATGACTTAGTCTTTAGCTAAGATCTTCAATTAGATGCTGTATCTTTTGCACATACTTTAGTCTTCTATCTATGGAGGTATAAGCGAACTTCTTGAAATTTTCAATTTCGAAAACACTGAAAACGGTCATAAAAACATTGATCAAAGTTGCTAAAGACTCAACATGCATGGAACGAAGAGAACGTCTTCGTGGTAATTTGAGAATTTAGAAATTAATCAGTTATAATCTAATGCACGAGTGCTGGTTCTATGTTGAAAGGAACTTAAAGATACATTTAATGATACAAAGAAATGTATTTCCATGTAAATTTGTGCTCATTCCAAAATTTGACAACATGTATAAAAACATCACTCGATCTCGATTCTTTTTAGAATAGCTGAAGGTCTATTCCTTCAAAAGCGTAATCAAAAGAAAAAACAGAGAATAAAAGAAGATATCTATTGATTACCTGCTGCAGAACACGTTTAGCTCTGTCGTATTCTCCACGAACACTGCACGCACTCGCTAGATTAACGAGCACAACTGAGCGTGCTTCTTGGGCATTTGCTGGAAAGAATTCATTACCGGGCTCTGAAAGAAAAATAAGGACTTATAAGAAAAAGAGTTGGAAGCAAAGAAACACTAAGGACAAAAAATGTTTTTGCAATCTATATATGAAAAGCAGAAAACAGTTACGTTCATATGCAAAGAGCTAGTTGCATCGCTTAGACACTTAAAGGCACACTGTCGTGGTGCTGATTGGATAAACAAGACAATCAAGAATAAAAGAATTAGGCAAGGTTCAGTAATTTCGCTGTACAGTGAAATTCATGAAGATGATAATGATCTGATTCCCTTTATTCTCGAAACAAAGAATGACCCAAGAGAAAAAAGGCTTGGTAATAACTCAAAAGCCAGAGTTTTGATTGCAACATCACAACTAGCCAATCACAACCATGACTGTGTGCCTTTAAAACAATACAGCCACTAGAGTCCAGATTTTAGTAAAGTGGGTTCCCGAGGGAGGGAGCGGGGTAACTACCATATAAGCTGGTACGGGATGCGCCATTTTCTGGGGTGCCTTTTTTCGAGCAGAAAATAAATTTCGGGGTATCATTTTTGGTAAAATCACAAGCAGTCATAAATTCTGTGGCATCAATCTAGAAAAATAACTCCTTAGGCTATTCATTTCAATCAAATTTCACTTACTTGGTTAAAATTGTGGGTCATTGTCACAATTTTAGGGTATATAGTTTCAATGGCCTGTAAATTTTAGGGGTATCGTTTTCGCGAAAATTTTATAAGTTAGGGTGTGATTTCAGACGTCAAATAATACATCCCCATCACCTGCCTATTGAAGTTATTTCCCAACCCCCGGGAAACGCTTGATACGTTGGTGAACATGCAACGGAAGATGTAGATCGTTGTCACCTCTTACCTGCTTTTTTGTCGGGTGAACTTGATTCTAGTGATGTTGAAATGTCCGTTACTTTATCTGGAGCCAGCTCAGGAATAGCTTCGGAAATTTTGTCCAGTTTTATCAACGATTCTGCAGCGTATAAATGACCAAGATACCTGTGAAGAAATTACAGCTCAAACATCTTCCTCGATGTCAGAGTGTCAGAAAGAGAATGAAAATTCTGTAAGATGTCAAATCAATACTCACACCAAGGTTCCTTCAGTTTTTACCCCACTGAAACAATAGGATAAATTCAGATTTGTCCATAACTTTTGTAAAAAATCGCCGCAGTTTGATTGGAAGACACATATCAAATCCTCTATTTGTTTCAAGGCTGATCACGGATTAACCTTACTTTTTGTAACAGTAACCCCTTTGCCCCATTTCTACTTGTCTTTATTCATATAAGATTCACGATGACAAAGTTTTCAATGAATTCTTTCAGAAATAATTAAAATGTCACACTTTTGAAAATGATCAAGATATAAAAAATTTCCACTCTGATTTACGGCAAAGTACCCTTGTTTTTTTCCAAGCCAATCAACCAAAAGAAAGATACAATACAACTTTAAACCCATCTTTTTAAATATTTGAAAGATTTGGGCCATATACTCTGATTCTCAAAGAGATTTCAATTTCTTCTCAGATTTCGATGTAACTGCAGAGAGGGAAAATTAAAAATGTTCATGTCTTACTTGTACGCTCCAGGTAGCATTGGTTGTGACAGCAGCTCTCGTGCATAATCTAATGACCTGACAAAATCACCAAGACCGAGGCATACATACGCATGACATGAGATGATCGATAGTCTGGAATAGACAAAAACAAACAAATCTTTAGTTGAGTTATTACTGCGAGCTTTTTTACAGTTTAACGCAAACGTCTAAAACTGAACAACCCTGAAATCGATTTGGCCTTGACAGAAATTTTCAAGATCTGTGACACAGCTGTTTAATTCTAAATACTAAGTTCTAATCAGGGAGCGCCGAAGGCGCTCTCTGGTTCTAATCATGCTACAATAAACAGTCTATTGCAAGATATAGCATGCTAAATCTAGTGAAAACATGGCAAATGCAGTGCCTAGCAACATTTCTAAACTCTCTTAGGCCTGGTTCAAGCGTTGCGCTTTTCATGTGCCGAACTTAACTCAAAAATTAAGTACATGAGGGGCACGACGTATGAATCATTTGGGTACGGCATATGACTTAGGAGCGGCAACCTGCTTCGGAGCGGCAGGGCCTGCCGAGCTGTGCGATTTAAGCACGGCTTGGTTTCAAACGTCGAACTTCTCATGTGCCGAACTCCAGGCATCAGTACATTTAAATGCATGGGTATACACGCCATAAACTAAACTAGATACTTCATATTACAGTTGTACAACATATTCGGGGCGACATGATTAAGTTCAACCCTTGAAACGGAAGTCGCGCTAAAAATGCTAAAGTGCAGCGCTTAACTGAGTTAGGCTCAGCACATGAGAAGCAAGATGTCTGAACCAGGCAATTTGAAAGTGTAGGGAAATGAGTCCTAGAACGGAATGAATTCAGTCAAAGAGCACAAAGCTGCGAATATGTAAAATCTAATAGGTATTTCATGTTTATTGACAAATATATGGTTTATTTAGTATTCAGCATGATAAGCGTATGCCTAAGTATTATCTATTACGATATGGGCTTGCGGAGGATCGGGTCACTTCCTACGTCTTCTTGGATCAGTGAATTCATTCGTTCCTGGATTAATCTATAGATCGTGCTTTACATTCTGTTTAAATAGTTCTCCGGGGTGAATTATGCCCTTATTTCTCATTTGATCACAATGGTGATTAATGAAGAAACCACCCAGTTTAACATATCATGGAAACTACATCTCAAATCTGACTTTTGATGAAGAGAAGCGCGTTAAAAAGATTAAAAAAAGATAAAATCGAAGAGCAAATGAAATCAAATCATTACCTCATCTTGTGTAGCTCTTGGATCGAGATTGGTTCTCCAGGGATATCTTTCGCTAAATGTGCACCTAATGCAAACGACTTCCTAAGGAGGAATGCAGAAGATGAATCTATAGCAATTTGAAAGTGTAGTGAAGTAAGTCCTAGAACGGAATAAATTCAGTCAAAGAGCACAAAGCTGCAAATATGTGAAATCTAATAGGCATTTCATGTTTATTAACAAATATATGGTTTATTTAGTATTCAGCATGATAACCGTATGCCTTACAACAGCTTTGACATATCTGCGCCTTATCAAACAGAATGTCATAAAGAGGTTTAAGTACCTCCATGCTCCCCATCTCAAAGGAAAATAAACATAGTGACGATTTTCAGGCAATAACAACAAAAGTGACAATGACTCACTCGGTGTACTTTTCAGGACCTTGTGCATCTTGCATGAAAGCAGCCAATTGCGTGAATGCAGCTTCAATATCTGACGAGCTTGGTAGTAACCTCATTGCATTAGATAAACAGATATTGCCAAATTCTATGGTGGGAGCAGGCATCGCTGATGATTGACTTTCGTGTCTAAGGATGGAAATTGCAAATTATTACCTAAGGTATTTGTAACTGTCAAGAAAGTATGAGAAGAAAAATATGGAGGAATGCCTTTGTATAACTTTACAAGCTTAATCGCAATCTAGGGCGCACTGCAAGTTTTATGGCGGCTCCCAGCTCAATTTGTTTGCATATGGAGGAAATTCAATTAAAGCTCCGAGTTTTACATTAGCAGCCTAACATCTCCTATTTTCACACAAATATGTAACTGACAATAATCGAAATCCTACTTTGAAATTGTCAGCCTATTTATATACATCAAATACTTGCTTTCATCATATTACGATATAAAACGGAAATGAAGAAGTTTCAAAATTTTTCGTCATGTTGTAAAGCTTTGTCAGTCACTAATAGGGAGTTTACGAAACCACGACGGCAACGGCAACTGCAACGCAATGTTGCTTTTGTCTCAGAACTTTAGATTCAAAAGATTCCTTGTTTTTCGTTCGAATTTGTGTCCCTTGAGACACTCTGAAGTTGTCCTTTTCAATTTCACGACTTGGATAGTCCATTTCTGGCGTTCTGTACTGCAGATTTAGGCCTACGAAGTACAACTCAGTCTTTTAAATGTTTGTCGTCAAAGAAAAAAGTATGCTTTTTAGGCATCTCCAAGTTATAGGAGGCATTATTTTCACCTTGTGGATGATATATTAAGGGTAGCGTATGGAAACATAACTTGCTTTGTGGAATAATTGATGACGTTCTGGCTGGCGTTGCCGTCCTGATTTCGTAAACTCTCTAATAGCTCTCAAAATGCTCCTCAATAGTTAACATGAATAAAGATACCTTGTTTGTTGATCCGAGGCTTAAGATTAGAAATACCAAAGTAAAAAACCACGTATAATAACTCCTGCAATTAAAAACCCACAATCTGAAATCTAGTAATTAGATCCCACCCCCCCCCCATTAAAAAGAACCCATTCAGCCTGAAATTTGAAACAGGTTCTTATTTGTAGAGATCATCAAATTAACTTCAAACTCCAGTTGAATAGTCATCGAACTGATAAAAAATGATGATGCCATATGTACATATTGCAAAGAACTCTACAAATGCTTTGAAAGCTTTCAATTGAATTCCATAAAATTTCTGACTCTTCTACAAACTTCTGTTGTGAATAAGACCTCACGAACTTAAGTGCTGTGGGCTGAAAGTAAATAATGAAGAAATACACGAAAGCCCTGAACAAAATAAGAACCAATTTAAGAGCCTTAACAGCCTCATTTCCCATCAATTACCCATTATATGAGAACCTAGTTAGGCTAACTTGTAAAATTGTGGTTCTTATAGGCGGAATTTTACGGTAATCTTAAAAGTTGAAATTTCCATCCACCTTCGAACCAAAGTATTGACCTTAAGAAGTGAAACTGAAGAGAGATAAAGAGTAAAATGGACGACTGCTGGTAAACAGAATATGATATGATCTAATAATGTTCAAATCTTTATCAAGGCTGTCGTTGATTTATTTGTTGTGGGTAAAGAATTTGCTTAGGCCAAAGGCTGAAGCTTTACTTTGGAGGTGGACGCAAATTCATTTGGACTCCCAAGATTGACCTGTTTAGCTCTCAAGCGTCAATACCAACAAACAAAATACCTATGTTCAAGTTAATTTTCGCGGAACTTTTTCAAAAGAAATTAGCTATGATTAAAGGCACAGAGTCCATACAAATACCACTCTCATGACCAATACCAGCTTCTTTTCAATCATAAAAGAAAAGTTGCCATGTAATCCCCATTGAAATTAAACAAAAAAATTCCCGAGGATAATGCAAGGATTAAGAAGTCTTTGGTCTCCACTGCTAATGACTTTAGCACTATTGTGCTATAACAAAGGGCCGTCAGCGTTTTGTCAGCAAAATTTCAAGACAGCGTCAACGCTCAAGTATTTATTTGGACTCAATTCCTTTAAAGCTAGATTAAAAAAGCTGGATTTAACCAAATCATACTAAATCGGTATACTTTCGTATGGGACACGTGGTATTTGACACTTTTCCAGAAGGTACTGCATTGGTGGCGTGATACAAATTCCAGCTTTACAACACGTGAAAAGTGTGGTTAGCACCCACGACAAAATACTTTATAAACATGTCATTGCCATTATGAGTAGAAAATTGAACTTGCAGGAGTAACTCAATCGATTCAACTCGAAGAAAGAACTTCGACAAGCCACCCCAGTTCATCCGGCCACACATCGCTCAATCAAACAAATTCTGTGTACTTTTTTGGGACGCACAGTACATACCTGTGAACTTTATTGACGTCATGAATAGGTGATAAAACAATCTTGCGATGCACACCAGTTCCAATCACCCCTCGTACATAATGACTTTTCTTTGCAGGGCTTCGTATGATGTCTCTTTGAAACTAAGACAAAAAGAGGATTGCTCAGAAATTTTGGGTCATAGAACAGTTGATGTTCTTTAACCTTGAAAACCAAACAAAACCCGGCTCATCTATCTTTCCTAGTGGCAAAGAAATCGAGCAAAGAGAAGCAACAGTAACTGAGGGATGGTTTTAAAGGAAAGTGTACAAAAACATCATCACATTCTGGCAATGACTACCAAACATTTTGAGTCTGAAAATGGACATTTCTCATCTATGAACAACAGCATTTTCTTAATTGATCCATGCGAGGAATCCTTTATAATTTGATCAATAAAGATATGATTTGACCGTTTTAGCCCTGTTCGGCCTTGGGGAAGCCCTTGTTTTTTCGTTCCCCTCGGTATTGTCCCTGTGGTGTTGTCTCGTAGTTTTGGATATGTATAGTAGAACGTAAGCATTGTTGTGAATTATTTTATTTGAATGAAAAAATCCATTTTTCAGTCATTTTGCAACCAAGAAATTTTTATAAAGCTGAATTTACCTATATTTCTAGTGCTTGAGAGGCAGCGGGAAAAATCATTAAAACACTTTGATCTTTGGCTTTTAACTAGAAATCGAATCATTCAAATAGAAGAAAAAATATTCTTGATGCTGTGGATCTTTAAAATTGGGAACTATTTCTGGCTCATCCAGTATGTAGCAGGTTTAGCTTGCGTGCAGGCAATACCGAAGGAAAAAGTATAGCCTGTGCAACGCCGCTCAATATCGTGTATTGTATGTGTCAGCATTTCATTTCAATAGCAGTCTAAATGGCCTTTTCTTCTTGGTATCTGAGTATTGTCTGCGGTAAGGTACTTAAATTCCAGAGTATTATGTTGTTAATGCAGTTGGCTTAGGGAACAAAGCGAAACTGATATTTGATCACATGATAGCCATTCTCAGTTGTGACGCCAGAGCGAGCGGCCTTGCGCACCCGTACAATTTCCTTCGGTATAGTCTGCACGCAGGCTAAGCAGGTTCAGCAGAGTCGGGACTCAAACCACCAACCTTCAGGCTGACAGTAATGAGTGCTACCACTGGGAGTATAGGTTCCAAAGCTTTAAATCGGCGGAAAAGCGGGGAGTTAAATTCAATTACCTCTCCCTATGATTCTACCGTTGGACCTTAGAAATCTTTAACATTTTTGGAAATTACAGCCTATTTAATATTTTAGCTAACTTTTTGATGTGACGTCACCAAATTTCTAAATCACAAACCAGAAGAATGAAAGACTTTTGCTTAATACCAGATTGTAGGCATCCATAAACTATGGTTCACTTGAAACTACTCTATCTTTCGGTTTAGAAATTGTGATAGTTTTAAGTTTTCTTCGAAAATTTTCCTGAATTATTAAAAAGGAATATAATTCTGAAAATGTTCTGTAATTCTGAAAGTATAGAAAATATTCTCAATATACACTGTAATTCTGAGAATATTGAAGATTTCACAAAAGTCCAACGGCAGATTTATTGTAAAATGGTTCAAGTTTTTTTGAGTTGAGTAAAAAGAAATAGGCCATAGAATTTTACACCCCGCTTTTTAAAGGTTTGAAACCTATGGTACCACTGAGCTATCCCAGCTATACTGGCTTTTGGTTCTAATAAAGTTTGCATTTTGGCATTCGGTCCCCCCTCCCCGGTAGGAAAACGGCAAGTTTAACGTCAGACAAACAAAAGAAAATCCAGAACCACATGGCAATAACACCCAAACCAAAACTATTAGCTGAGATCAAATAACAGCTGCCAAACATGAAAGCCTTTGGCACCAAATCAAACAGCTGTATTGGAACACAAACTCCTTCTGTCCATGGAGGGAAGGATCTCGAAATTTGAAAAATAAAAATAGCAAGCTTCTTACCTGCTGGTGCACCATGATGCAAGACTCTGCCAGTCTCAACCAAAACCTTGGATGACATTCAAAAAGATCATGTGATTCCATCAAACAATCAAAAGCTGCCACTGGCTTACGAGCAAATAGTAATTGCACTCCCATGTTGTATAAAATCTCACTCCGTTTGTTCATTGCAAGTGTCTGTAATGGCCTTCCAGAGAACTGATGATCTAGTGAATAGGTACAGAAAAGAAATAAACAGTGCAAAATGTTATACGGCGAAGTAAGGGCAACTAAGAGGTTGTATATTCGTAGGTATCCGAAGTGTCGGGAAAGTTTTTACATCTATTCACTCAAGAGAAGGAGTCAAAGAAAACAACATAAATTCTGGACACCAAACAAAACGACAAAAAATCGGAGAGCGGAGAACTTTTAAAACAAAACCAAGCAAAATATGCATAAAAATATATTTGTGGCGTGTGGTACTAGTATGCAAATTAACCGATAATACTGTAAATTAAAGATTTAAGTACCAAATGTAGCGTAGATGTAAAAACACGACGTTTCGAGCGTATACTCGTTATCAAGTCAACGATAACAAGTATCAAGTCACTTGATAACGAGTATACGCTCGAAACGTCGTGTTTTTACATCTACGCTACATTTGGTACTTAAATCTTTAATTTACAGTATTATCGGCAAAATATGCATAGTCGTAAATGTTTAGGGGTTTGAAAGACAAATTGCAGAACAGTGAAACTGTTGAAATTCTTTAAATTGATTTCTCATCCAGCTCTTCAGCAAGCAACTGATTCGAAACGATTCTCTAAGAACTCTCTGAATTCCACCGTTTCAAAGACGCATGTTTCTTGATGCTTTTTCAACAAACTGTTAATGGATAGTGTGAATTTCAGTGACAAAATGGATGAAACTACGTTCAGAAGTCTTTTTTGCATGAAAATGCATACAATGCACATAGGCTATCCAGTTCTATGAAATCTGGGATTGCATTAGGTTTTTAAGGGCGCATTCCCTAAACTGAGTTCTATTCACATCGTAGTTAATAAATCATAAGCTCCTTTCTATTAACTATATAGATATAATGAAGAATTTCGAAAATGTAGATTGCCCGTATGACGTTTCGCTTTCGCTTCATCAGAAATATCACATCTTAGTTATTTACAACTATGTAAACGAAGATGAAGAGCACTTACTTTTCTCGATCGGTGGTAAACTCTTCATCGCTGATATGTTCTCTTCTAATGCTTTTCTAGCATAAAATATCCCAAGGTTGTATTTCTTCAGTTTGTAATGAATACAGCTCATATTATTGTAGAATAAAGTAGTTAGTGATTGTCCTCGGCTTGCAACAATCGTCTGCAATGGGGCACTGTTCAGCAGTTTTATTGCCTTTGGGTAGTTTTCTCGAATGTACTCATAGTTACTCTTGAGGAAGAGAGCATCTGGATTCTGCAACATAAATTCGCATGATTAACGGTGCTTGTTTGTGCGTGGGTCATAATGCACTGTATTTGTAGCTTAGAAATTAAAGTTCATTACCTCGGTATTACTGCTTTTTGGCTGTTTGTCTTCGGCCCAAGCATAACCAGTGCTAGAAATTTGATTCAAATGGCTCATGCAGGTCTGAGCTGTAAGCTCCTGCTCAGTGTTCATTCTCATTTCAAACTTTCTCCTACATACTTTCAGGGATGGAAGAAATATTTTAATTTCTGGGACCAAACAAGTTTCGAAAAAATTTCTTTGAGAATCGCTTTAAAAAGTGCCCACCCTTGACAGCTAACCATATCTAAGAAATACGACAGAAGTGAGGACTGATTAGCAGTCTTAATACAATCGTAAATTATATTTGTTGGGCAAATTTTGTTGATTTTTCAGCCGACCACTTCAAGACTTGTGAGCAACATCTTCTTTTAAGAAATTCTTAGGTCTGGTAATGATCTAAATCTGTTTAATAATGGCTATCAATTAAAACAGCCTTTACAATCTTGACACAAAAATTGACTCTCCAATTTTCACTTCTCTAAATATATTTCTTTTCCTTTCTCCTTTTCATTCTTTCTGGAGACCTGAAAAATTTCTGGAACCATTGGTGCCGTGGTCCGCTATTTTTCCACCCCTGCATATTTTACGAGGATGTTTGAAAAACGAGGATGAAGGCTGCGTAGGAGCTAACTGTTCAGATGCGCAGGAGCCATTTGAATTTGATCTCTTGCACTAGGTAGGCTTGGGCCGAAGAGAAGATAGCAAGAAAAGCAGTAATATCGAGGTAATGAACATCAATATCTAAGCTACAAACACGGCAAATTAATGGCCATGATTTGTTTCGAAAATCAGTCGTACCAACTTTTAAACAGAAAATTTCAAAACAGCCAAAAGCAATTATGATGACAATTACTGTTATCAGTATCGATTTGACTCTACGCGAGTCCTCTTTTGTAAGAATGCCTGGACAAGATGTCTGTACAAGCATGCCTCTATTCAGAAACATTCAATGAAAGTATCTTCTCCACGACGTCACTCAGTATTCTCATACCAAAGGCTTCACAAATCATACTCGTGGATAAAAGCTGCAGACTATTATTCCTGAAACAAAGCTATATCTTGTTGCTGTTGCTGCTAAAATTCTGGTTTTGCAAATTCCTTATCAGTAGAAGACAAGCGGTTACATTAAGCCTTCAAACGTACAAGAATTAGATAAAGCGATAAATTAAGGAGAATAGATCAAAGTGGAGAAGGGAATGGATCATTAATTCACTGGATTTAACTGGTATTCCAATCTAGACTTATGACGATGAGTCCCTTGTATCCCTGCGGTAAACTTTGCTCAAGAGGGACTCATAATGAAACAGTGAAAAACCCGGCCCTATCTCCTGCATTCGATCATGATTCGATCGATCGAATCATGATCGAAAGACTGCCGTAGCTCTGTTCAACGGTCACTCCTCGGAAAGAAACTTCGATGAAAACCACGTTGAGCAGATATTTAATCAACGAAACTTGGTATAAATCTAAAGAAGGAAGTTCACTTTACCTGGTAAGCGCAAAATGAGTCTTTCAACGCTACATTTGCCATGTTTTTAAGACAAAAAAAACCAGAGAAAACTTAAGCCACCTGCCGTAGCAACTTCGTTCAAAATCTAGTCAACTGCATCATTCGAATTGAGAATTCGACATCATTGTTCTCTGCCAAATCTCGCAATCTGATTGGTACTGGTGGAATTGCGAAGTTTGGGCCTAAATAGGGCCAAGTTTTTCAGAGTAATACTATGAGTCTCTATTGCCTGAAGCGCCATCATCAAGTCAAAGAGCACAGGGCAATAAGAGACTCATCGTCATCAGTCTAATTGTAATCTAGTTGAAGAAGACCAGTTTAAATCACAAAGAAAGGAAAGAGAAGTAGGTTTACAACCAAAGACGCTTTGTCTCACAGTTGGAAGCAAAAAGCCAGCGAATCATTTTTCCCTGCTCTGATCCATTTTGACCACTCCACCCAACTATGACAATGCTTTTTCCTTCATTACATGTCAATTGAAGACATCTTCTTAAGACTTTAACATAATCATCAACAAACTGCATTGATGCTACAAAATAACGATGAAAATAGCATACTTACATTCCCATTCATATTCAGTGCTGATTTAATTTCCCGTTTACATTCTTTCAGGGACTTTCGCAGCAAAAATAGCCTTGCTTTTGCCTGTATACAGAGCAAAGATAATCAACACTGAGAATTTTCTTGGTAAACTATGCGATTATCGCAGCATGTGTGAAAGAATCAAGATCCATGAAAGCTGCGAGAACTCCAGACTTCATCAAAGGTTGTTTGTATGTAACAACAGGAGGTGCCAGAATAGTGCCTCCTGATTGGTTGAAAGATAAATTCTAGCAATTTGATTTTTGAACAAGGAATCACTCTACGGGAACCTAAATTGTACTAAAGCGTAGTATTATGAGTCCCTCTTGACCAAGTGATATCCGCACATCAAAAGAACGTAAAGAAACAAACGCGAAAAGGCATAAGCCTAGTCATCGAGAAAAGCAAAACTGACACCGCTGGATCTAACAAAATGTGGAAACATTTTTCCGGGACCTCTGGTAGAAGATCTAAAGATTTATTTATTTGAAAGAGCAAAAACAAACTGGACTAAAGTACCTTATTTCTTATCGTTATCTAATTGCTTTTACCATAACTTGTAATCTTTAGTTTGTTTTCAATGGTAGAGTTGAAGAGCCACTCTTGTAGTAGATAAGCTCGAAAGTATCATTATCATTATGTTATCATTATCATTATTAGATGACGTTTTTTGGCAGATTCTATCTTTGTTCTCGAGGAAAACGAAGGAGCATCTGGAAATAATCAAGCATCGACATATTCCATAAAACAATGAAACATGTTACAAAAACATAGACGAACGCCTTTGCAACAACCTCCCTCGTTCTATTACTGTAAATTCTCCTGCTGTCTGTTGATCTTCTTTGTTTTTCTGACATTACTTGCAACAAGGATAAAACATTTCTACCTCAGGGAACACTTTGCGAAAAGAAAAAGGCTCAGATCCTACCAGATGCATAACTATGAATGACGCTGCACAGATTTAGATTTGTTGCACTAACTCACCATATATAATAGCATCTTATATTCTTCTGGAATTTCCTTAGTGCTATTAGTTTCACTGACTGAATGAGTGTGTCCATTATCACCTTGTTTGCCATCACTTGTCTGCAAATGGCTGAATATTTTTGGTGCAAAGAGAACATCTTCTACAAACTTCAGCATTCCATGTGCTTGATCAAGCTGTCAGAAAAGGGAGAAAACAGGAAAATTATTTTCACTGGAATTAAATCTGAGTGGAAAGCACAAGTAGAATTTGCAAATGATTGTCACACCTTTGTGAGAGCAGCATATCATCCCAAATAATCTCCTACACCTGACAAATGCCAGTTTATTCTCAAGAAAAATCTTACTGCTTTCAAGTTTGCATGCTTCTTTGATAGAGGGATACACCCCCTCCCCATTGACAAGATACAGTAGGATGTGTGGATATTAATGCAAAGCTGAGATTGGGTAGTTGAGAAGACTTCTTGCCTTATTTCAATGAGTAAACAGGGAAATTTTAGCAACTTTATGCCAAGTTACCTTGTATGTTGTCAGGTATAATTCCACAAGAAAGAAGCAAACTTTTATAGCCAAAGAATCATCTAAAATGAGGTAATAAGCATCACATTTAAAAGGAGATCACATGAAATGGATGTGACTGAAGCAACTACAGATGGACAGGGATATTTCATACATATTTGGCTAACTATGAGAAGCAATAATTCTAACTTTACACAACATACATGCAACTGCTTTTTCAGTAATTTATTGCAACTGGCTGGAAAGTTTTCTGGCTATTTACAGCTTATTTAGGCCCATCATGCATGCCGAATCCATGCACGAGACCCCTTGTTTAATATCACTTCTGAAGGACAGTGAAGTGAGTTGTTAGGTCAGGCCTCTGAGAGGTCAACCACCTGTAGTTTGACCTCACTTAAGCTTAACTCTAGTCATCTGATGGGAACTGTAAGAGCCGCTGGGTCACTAACCCTTTAAGAATACAGTACTGACAGTTTTTGTAATTTTGGAGAGTGTATCTATGAAATCTGTCCAATTTTGTTGCACTCTCATCTGGAAATTGATAGTTTGTTTTGTGGACAAAATGGGTAAGTGCAAAAGGAAAAACAAAAAGCTGCCCTTATAACATATTTACACAGTGGTGCAACAGGCCTTGAAATGAGCAAACGTTAGGTACTTGGTTGATCAAGCTCCTCAATTCATTTAGGCGCTTGATCAAGCTCCTATATTATTTTTGTTTTTGTGGGAGACCAGGGAAACCAAATGGAAAGTTCTGGAAAAAATGCTACAATTACTGTTTTGTCTGAAAATTTTCAGTTAAATCACATCATTCATCGTAAAAGAATAAAAATAAATGAAGGCCAGCATTGCCGTTGGAACAGGGCTGCATGGCAAATGAGATCGAACAGTCTCGGAATGCCACCTTCAAAGTTTGCACAAAATTTTTTAATCTGCTGCCTTTCGTTGATAACCTTAATGGCCAGTCCCACTATGCCCTTTCCTAAGAGTTGAACAGCGATGATTCTGCCATATAGTCAGCACTGGCAGACCGGCAGAGCTTGCAGCTTTTTTGCTTCAACATGTGTGCTGAACAAATTGTCCAGCATAGCAGCAAGGGAGCTTGTTAATGGCAACGACAATGTGGTGAACACTACTTTGGAAGCAAGCGAAAATTTCACAAGTCAATGAAGAGAAGGAAAGATAATTTATTGTAGTTTTACAGTGATAAAAAGGAAGATTTGGGCTGAATATTTTATCTCAAATACATTCACAAATTGTAATTATGGACCATTAAAAGAAACACTTTTGATCTGCAAGGCGCTTGAACAATCGAGCCAGTAGAATTTTCGAGGCGAGTGTGAAGGCGCTTGGGCTCGATCGAGCGCCTTTCATTTCAGGGCCTGTGGTGCAAGTACTTTAACAGCAAATTATGCTCTCCAAAGAAAACAAAGGGACAATTCTAAAATAACTATAAAACAGAAGCTTACCAAGTGGTTCAATGATCTTGAAAAGTCTCTCAAGAATATTGATTGCAGCTTTTGGCTGCTTTAACTGACAAGAGAGAGAAAAAACATTTAGTACTAAAATCCTTTGTTCTTTTGGACACAATAATTTTGATCATTATTAGAAGTTGTCAGTACTTTGATAAAAGTTGGGTTGTGAATCAACTATTAATTTCAACAAGACACATGTTTGGGTATTTTGGCAATCAAACAGAAAGCCATGATGAAGCTACAGTATAGGCACAAGATAAGGAATAAACTGTAAATCCCACCTTTAAGACAATAATATAAAAAACAAGACCTGAAGTTTTCCTATAACAATGAGAAAACAATGGGATAATTAAGGGAGAACAATGAGCTGATGTCAAAAATGGGTTCCTTGAAAATGGGAATTCAGTTATTGACATACTGTACCCTGGACATTCATTTTCCAGCAATGAAAGAAGAAGAGAAGCATTATACACTGTACAGTATATTCAGCTGCTAAGGAAATTCTGGAATATTCTTGCCAAACTCTCGAGCAATTAGCAAAAATTTTGTAAAACAAACACAAACTAGAGAATTCGCCAGTATCTTGGTACCTAATCCATCCATTGCTCTCTGGTACCAGTCTGCAAAGTTCAGATTTCACGATCAAACTATTATGGGTACTTACATGGAAATGTATAATTCCTTCATTGAATAACAGGAAACAGCGACCAATATTTTCAAGTTCATCACTACTACTGGTGGAAGTTGGTGTAAGCTAAAGAAATGAAACAGGTAAATTACAGTATATACAGTGCAGTGCATGAAACGCAAGGTGTCTAAAATTGAAAATGTTTGCCTGAACATTTAAAACTGATGATGGCACAAACTGTCTCAATGAGAGAAAAGTGGAAGTTTGATACAAATTGATTTTTAAGATTATACAGGATTCATGCACATTCATTATGAACTCACAGAGCAACAAACCTTGATAGAAAAGCTTCCTGTTTTTTGTAACTATATTGTCAGATACGTATGTCAAGTTTGTAGATATTTTTCTATTTTGAAACTTTTCCTTATGATGTAATGACTTTGTAGTTCTTTCTTTATTCATCAGATCAATCTGAATGCTGTGGAATTTACAAATAAATGAATGGAACTGAAACTGAAAATGAAGATCATTCAATATCTAACAGAGATCCCAAATGAATAACACAATGGTACTGTGCATAAATCCTCATGCACTTGGGCCAACTCCATAAGTTGCAAAAATGAACAAAAGTGAATGGAACGTTGATAACTTGATTGTGAGTTCCATCACAGCACTGACTTTGTACACATGAACATGACAAGAATTACCCAAAATTGTTAAGATTTTTCTTATAATGACAAGAGATCTTGAGCCAAAAGGCTAACTACTGCATAAACAAGAATTTTTGAGAAAACAAAATAGTTTCAAGAATTCTTGAGTATTTTTTAGCAAGAAAAGTACTGCATGTTGATGTGTGCAATGCCTTTACTTTGGAAATAGCACAGAGCAGCACAGTACTATATTATTCATTTTCTTTACAGTCTCCTGACTTACATTTTTAAAAGCATCAAGCAAACCATCAACCCATGTTAGTCCTAAAGTTCAGATGAGTATCAAAAAGATTTTTGTAAAAGGTGACTTCAATATCTTACTTGCTTCTTAGTAAGGGACAATTGTTTCCTCAGTTCATCTGTCTTGCAACAATTTGATTGATAAAATTCAGCAATGATTTTGTTTAAAGATATTCTTGCATCACTTGGTTTCAGCTCATGCAGTCTTTTCAAATGATGTAAGCAATCATCAAACTTGGCATTCCTGAAATCATTCAATGCTTGACTTGCAATCTGTTGCTCTTGCTCACTAACAGAGGAGGCCTCCTTCCCTTGATCAGACATAATTTTTACACTGGGGAAAAGAAAATAACTATTACTGTAATCGTTTTCATATGAAATGTGGCAGAAACAAAGGTGCTAAATATAGGGCAGTGCTGTAATCCTCAACTCTCCAGCCACAATCGTCGAATCTCAATGTGCAGAGCACAATGGCAGCCTTGCACATCTGCTTAGGAACAAGAGTCTCCAGTTACATTGACTTTAGTAGTGCCTGGGCACTGGAAAAACTCAGAAGGCTGAAATGCCTTGCAACATGAAGTAGACAAATTTTTTATTAATCTTGACTGAGGAAACAACCACGGAAAAGCATTTGATTTGATGACACAGACAAGTGTCCATGTGTGGACCCCAGGGGGGGACTTGGTAGTTCAAGGTGACATATCTGTTGCAAAATGTTGCAAAACCGTAAACCCTTAGTGGTAGTAGCTTTTAGCCTAAGCAGTAACTTTTGGCTCCCATATGCACAAATAATATGATTATTGTTCCAGAAACAATGCTGCCATTGTATGACAGACATGAGAAAGAAAATAACTGCTATCTACTTTGAAATAATACATGTGTAGAAGTAAAGGTAGGATTGGGATGGGAGGACCATGAGTATATGACCGTATGGTCAATGCAATGGTCCATCAGTGATCAGAAATTTGTTTGATGGGTTGGCATAACATGAGGAGAATGAATAACTGGTTGATCTCTCCGTCATTACAGAATCTTATTAACAGCAATTCAGTTCATCAAACTTTAATAAATCTCGCTCTGCGAACTTATCATATCAATTGTCTCAACTCTAAGTGGTAGTAAATTTGAAAATTTTTTGACCCTAAGTCTAAGAGGAAGTAAATCGCAGATTTCAGGACCCTCTAAATTTTGCAACGGGTCCGTCACCTTGAAACACCAAGTCCCCACGAGGAGTGGACCCCACCAAAATACACCACACTCGGCTCATAAAAAGATAACAGACGGGGAGAACATGCAAATACTGGTTGTAAGGTACAAGTTTGTAAGGTACCTTTTAGCTGTTAGGTCTAGTCTAGGAAAGAATCTGAATCGAGCGTCGTTATGATGCATTTTGCAGAATTTTCGAATGTGCACAACAGTGATAGAAGCTCTAACACCACTCGATCGAACCTCGATCGCCACTCGTAGAATAGCTACAAGGTCTATTGACAGGTTTATATGGATGGATTCAGTGTATGTAACGCGGGCTTCAATAGACAGCAATACGCTGCAACAACAGACAAAACAAAACCATACCTACAGATTTAAACATTGAATTTGAAATATGAAGCATTGAGCACCTCAGAAAATATTCTTCGGAAAATACCTGATCAGGCTTTGCAGCTTATTTCACCAAGTAAGCTCTCTTGGAAAAAGGCCTTGCTCCTTCTTTCTTCTCCTCGGTTGGCTAGGCCATTTTGCCTCCCTTTCATTCTTTCATCCCATCAGCCATTGCGCTTCTCCCATCAGCCATTGCACATATTCTAGTTCCGCTTCCACGAAAACACACTTGCGTTTTCAGTCTTTCCAGCGTCGTTGGTTGACTGCAGGTCGTAAAGCGTATTCGTCAAGGAAGATCTTTTGCTGCAAAGACTTTGTGAGGTATGTATGAGTTTTTTAAATTAATTTGGCACTGTTACTGGGCTAGATGATAAGGTTAAACAAAGAAAAACGAGAGAATATCCAACTGTAAAAGAAGAACGGCCTGAGTGAGGCTTGCAATGACGTCATAGCCTAGGACGCCATTTGCTGAAAACAAGCTTTCAGATCTGGTAGTCTGTATTGTTCCGGACTCCGTCACCTTGAACTTTACTTTTGTAATGAAATATATAAAGTTGTGTGGTATATTTCAATTCCAAAAAAAATCACACGCATCTTTTTTGCAAAAATCGTTTATGTTGGACAATCCATCATGCAGAGTATGGCTTGTGTGGCACTTTCACACTGGACATTTAGTGGGGATTTTCAATAGACTATTCAAACTAGACAACAGAGAACAAAAGAAATTTATCCTTGCACAGTCTAGAGATTTCATCGAAAAATGCTTTACTCTGCAGAGTGGCCATCAAACATATATTTATAAATCCTTTTGCTCTTTAAAAATCTCATTACACTTTCTCAATCTCATACAATGCCCTTTGTATAAAGCATTAAAATGAAGCAAAGCAATCAATGTTAAAATTGGCAGAATGCAATGACTTTCCAGACTGTAAAGTTTGGTCTGCACGCGTTCCCCACACAAAAATTTCTGGCTTGTTTTCTGTCTGCGCAAAGTTCTTTGAAAGACCAATTTCCGTGCAGGTTTTCCATCCAGTTTGCTGCGTTACCTGCGCAGTTTAAAAAAAAGGCTTGTAACTTTTAGTCCCTTCCAGAATGGAGTGTTTTCAATACAATCCTTGTAGCTCTGCTCTTGGTCTGGATGGTTTGATGAAGCAAGGACAGGCGAGGGCCTCGTTGAGTAAGGATGCAGCGGAGATCTAGGCACAAATGCAGTATTTTGTGTTAAAATCCACGCACAAATGGTTTGCGATAGAATTTCTACTGCGCAATTTTTCGGAGTCAAAACCAATGTTCTCTGCGCATTGAAAAAACTTTACAGTCTGGATGACTTTTAACAGCGCAGCGTGAATTTTTGCCACCAAAAAAATAGCTCATTCTCCTCAAACAGACAAGTGGAAAATTCTTATCCTTTGTAAAGATTTATTCCACCAGCTGAATCAATGTGTCATATCAAATGGGACAAGCTAACGTTAAGGTGTCATATACAACTCTTGAGTAGCATTGACTCTGTCTGACATTAATTCTTGGTTAGGATTCCTTTGCAATAGTTACATTCATTATGTTCATCATGTTCCCAGTCATGATGCAAAACCGGACTGCAGAGTATGGCAGTTTCCAACAAGATCTCAAGTGTGCAAGAGCAAAATATTGAGTGTACAAGTGTGCAGTTTTATCTAAGAGTGCACTTCAAGTGTGCACATAAAATTTTGAATTTGTATTTGTAAGAAATTCTAACAGAAATGTAGTGATTGTTGTGAAAATAATTCCAATTCAAAAGCTTTTCTGTTCCATATTCCGGCAGAAGCAGTTTAGGCCCACACTGGAATTGGCGTATGTTACGCCACATTTATGTGGCGGACAGACTCACTCTAAAAAATAGAAATGCCGATAGGACAAAAGAAATTGGCGTACGTATGTGGCAGACGGCGTACCCAAATTCCACAGGGGTTTAGGCCTAAAATTTGATTGCATGCAGAATGTCACAGGCATTCATAGACTTACTACAATGAATCCTAGATCTCAATTATCAAAACAAGACTGCTATAGTGACAAATACAATAACTGTAGTAAGTGTACTATCTCTTCAGAAATTCCAAATTTCTGGTCATTTCATCTCAAGTTCTTCATTGAGTTGTCACTGTTGCAAATACAAGCTTCAGACAATGGAGCCACACCCAAATTCTAGTGTCCCACACCCTTTCTCATGTGTGCAGTGATATCTCAGGGAAAAATCTCGGGTGTGCACCATACTGGATGCAGAATGATGCAGTCAGTTCGAAGGAGGAAGGAGGACTTCAATGCAAAAGTGATACTAATAGCACACAAATTACAGTAGATGGCTTTCCATTTATGAATGAAACCACATTCTATATGGCTTCATTTACTTGAAGTGCCTTTTCAAGCCAAGCAACTTTAATGACGCAAAAGTTTCATTTGTTTAGTAGAGCAGAGTAAGAACTGTGTAGCTTCTCACTTACATTTGGAAAAAATATGACTGAAGATAGAAATGACAGGCAAAACAACTTCTCAACAGTTGCTTGACCTTGTGAACTTGCTTCCTAAAGCAAAATGAAACCATGTCAAAGATTGATTTTAACATTGTGTGAGATATATGATCCTCATTCTTTCTTGGAGAGATATAATAAGAGTTCAGATTGCATCTCATTTCATTTCCTGGTGACATGTGTTGTCTTATTTGCTGAAATTTGAATGGGGTCTAAAATGCTCCTTTGACCCTGGGCTAATCACAAGCATTTGGGAAAACTTTGTCAGATGAATGCAAATGCTGAAATAATTTTACCTATAAAAACTGCATTTTAGTCATAGATGTTCTACTGTATTCTCCCTTGCTGGACAATTTCCGGTGCAGCTTCTTACTAAATGTTGCCTGCATTGAAGTCTTTTACAAATAATTGATACAATTTGTTCTTATTTCTTTTAGCCACTAGACAGGAGCGAAAGAGAATAGGGTGTCAGCAGACATGGAACATAAATGGTTGATTTTCCTTGTCCTATCCGTTCACATTTACTGTGAGTTTCAAGTGGAGTTGGAGTAATTAACTTCATGATACATGTTAGTGTACAGTATGTAATTGTACTGTTATTAGAAATATACTGTATGTAGTCAGGACTTATTTCCATTTGCCTCATATTTGTATGCTGTTACTTGGCACAAATGGTATCTGCAGGAAACTTTGGTAATGAATAGCGAGCCATAAAATATTCAATTGTGCCATGAGAACAACCATTACACAAGAAAAATCCCATTGAAATAATTGCGCTATGCTACAAAGTAAATATTCACTTCCAAAGAAACGAAGATGATTTCTCAGAATTTCATACATGACCACAGACTTACCACCTGAGCCCCTGTTTTTCAGTTCTTTTACTGGATACTTCTTGCAAGATTCATGATATTTTTATTAAAATTGCTGCAATCTTCCAGGCACTACTGGAGATTTATCATTTATCTTTCATAATAAACCGAAGGGCTCTCTTAAGAACTGCATTTGGAATACATGAATAAGGAAGCAGATTTGGCTCTTCAAGTTTCAGGGCAACTTTAGCAACACTTTTGGTTTTGGATCATTGGCTGAGACAATTTTCTTTGTCTGCAATTGCTTATCACTTTGAATTGCAGAGTCAATCAAAATCAACCAGGTGCTATTTTTTACAAGATCTGTCCTTGTTATTTCAAGCAGATTTTGATTTTTCTTTGAGAGTATGATTTTGGGGGGCTCAAACTATATATATCTCTGTTGACATCCTTAAGGATCATTCTGAAAAATTTATGGAGATATTATCATTAGTTATATAACTCCTTCTGCTCAGCATATATTTATGGAAAGACTTCTTTATGTTTTGATCTCAATAAAATGCCATCCGTAACCACTCTTTTCAGGCTGCACTGCTGCAAACGAAAATGCCACAACTAAAAAGTCAACACCAAAGCCAGTTACCACTGACACAACAAAACCCATGACTAAAGCAGCTAACACTGGAACATCTACCGCTACCAAACCCAAAACAAAAGCCAAAACAACGACCCACGCAAAGGGAGTATCTACAACTACCAAACCCAAAACAGAGGCCAACTCCACCACAAAATTACATACGACTGGAAATCCCTCAAATTCTTCAACAGTTGCACCAACGAAGATTGTGCCAACTACTTCATCAGGGAATACATCTTCACTCTCACCAAGGCCCTCGCCTTCCAGCCCTATTGCACCTTCATCTCATTCTGCAACAGTTACTCCATCTGGAAATTCGACAAAACATACTATCGCTCCATCAACTCATTCCCTTCCATCACCTTCAAAACATATTATGCCTTCATCGAAGTCAACAAAACCAAAGCCAAGTTCTAGTGCTGCTCCACAAAAAGGTTAGTTATACCGTGGCATGTCTACGGGGTGGAATATTAGTTTGGGAGTATTTTGACCTGACGGGGACATGCCATTTTGGGGTGGGGTCTCTAGAACTATGGGGATGTGTAACTTTTCCCAATGATTGGCTCGACGATAAAAGAATTTCAGGGTCATAATTCCACAAATTGCGATACATAAATACTGTATCCTGCATACAATTTTCATGCTTTTGCAGTTTCCCAGGGGGAGGGGGTACATGACTTGCAGATGGACGGGGGTCTGCTGCCCGGTTTTCGGAATGCTAACCTCTTCTAATTACCGAAAATTGCCATCATACCCACTTTTGTGTTGAATTTTGGCGGAAAACTACCCTTTTTGACAATTTCTTGCCTATTTCTGGAAAACCCACTCATGTTTAAGTTAATCTTTAGCTAAGATCCTCAATTATGCGCTAATAGTTCTTTTGCATATTATATTTAGTCTTCTATTTACGGAGCTACAAGCGAGTTTCTTAAACTCTCCAATTTCGAAAACACTGCAAGTGACCCAAAAAAACGTTGATCAACTTTTTGAAAGACTCGACATGAATGGACAAAGAGAGAACGTTTTCGTGGTGAGTTGATCAGTTATAATCCTATACATGTATGCTGGAAGGAATGAAAAAGTGTATGTATTTCCTTCTCAAATTTGATTAAAGTCACACTTTTCTGTATGTAGGTAAATTTGATCAACGTTTTTTGGCTTATGTTCAGTGTTTTCCAAATTTGAAAATTTAAGAAATTTGCTTATAGCTCCACCAATAAAAGACTAAAAATACACGAAAAATAGTCTCATCGTAGCCTGTCAAAGTTGCATAGTTTATTTTGGCGCACCGAGTATGGTGATATAACAGGAGTCTTGTTTTTCTCGACAGTTGTGTATGAATGTGGTCCAGAATGCAAGTCTTTGAGAAAACGCCTGTGGGCTGCTGGAGTATTTGCAGTTCTCTTTGCCATAACAACGTTGATCTTTACCATTCTGCTGTTCAGGCAATGCCGTGCTTCCAAAGATTACAACGACCCTGCATTATCAAGACTTATCTAATTGCCTTGGTGCTATGATGTCAGCATTTTGGAAGACAATTTGTTTCTACTTCTACAGCAACTTTCAAGAGCACCAGCATTCACAGCACTTAAGTAATAACACAGGGAAACCAGTATTCTACTTTCTGCTCATTGCCTTTTATCATTTGGACGCTGCATAGCTTCTGTGGCACTGCGGTGGTGGAATTATACCTGCGTGGTGAGATGCGAAAGAGAAAAGATACCAAGCAGAGAAAATGTGAGGAGAAGATGAAATTCTTCTCTAACCCCCTCATTCCTCTCCTTCGCGTGTTTCCTCCTTCGCATTTGGCGACGCATTTCGCCACCACTGCAGTGCCACAGAAGCTACGCAGCGTCCAAATGATAAAAAGCAATAAACAGAAAGGGGAATACTGGTTTCCTTTTGGTAAAAACGTTCAAGTGGTTCCATGAGGTAACATAAGTGCTTAGACGCCGCAGTTATGCCTCAACTCGTTGTGCATCAGCTTAGGAAAGATTTATGGAGCAGTCATGACTTATTGCAGGGACCAGGGCGGGAGCAAATGAGAAGGGGTCTGAAAATTTCTTGAGTAAATTTATTTGGGTCTGGAATTTGAGAGGAATTTATGCAAATCTGAAAATAAACATGCCAGACTTTGGAATGTTTTCAAAAATAGTACAGTTCTGTAGATTTTTGCTAGTTTCATCAGATTAGTATCAGATTATAGATTTTTGTTCTATGTGGTCGAAAGGCGACGAGCTACTAGAGGTTTGCTGTGCCTTATATAGTTTGACAGTAGGCTGATTACCTGGGACCCTTGGATCCCCACAATGAAGCTTGCTCTGTTGAACTAGGTGACATCATTAAGTCGAAGAGCACATGGAAACAAGGGATGCTATGTCATAAGTCTAGTTGGATGGAGGAGGTAGTAAAGTGCCCTGCACAGAACGATGTAACTTTTCCTCAGCAGAAGCATATACAGCCCAAAGTATAGCTGCAGTCTAACTACCCTTGACAGTTAATGTTGATAACCATGCCAATATTCTAACAAGTTCAATTCCGAAAGTTCCGAAGTTTCACAAATTATGAAATTTCAACTTCAATGCTGATGATGAAAAACACATTTTTTGCTGCAAGAGTGGCCAAGACTGCATTTATTAGCAACAGCTGTGGTAGGTCTAATGAAGTTTCAACTTTAAAGCTTCCAAATATAAAGTTCAGTGATGAGAACCTGGAAATTTTGGTTTATGTACTGTGATTTTGTGATGTGTTGGCAAGGAACCACGAACGACATGAAGCTCTCGAAAACCTGGATAGGGCAAAACTATTAACCAGCTTCCTCCAAGATCTTACCTTTAGAATCATGACCAATGCATCCTATAAGGTATGTGAAGCTGTAATATGTTTCACACTTTTCAACTCGCTTTCAGCAACACAAAAAGTGCGTAATTTACGGCACCTTGTTAACGAATTAAGCCACTTTACACGTTTCCATTCATTTTTCGCCAATTTATTATTTAACTTTATTTTTTCGTTTGTTGTCTTTCAGTACTTGAAAGACAACTGTTTTAGATTCGGTTGCTAGATAGTCTTCGTCCCGTCTTCGTATTTCATAAAGACATATAAAAGTATGCTTTTTTATACGAAGTTATACGACTTTGAAGAGCACCCAGGGCGAACTTCAATTTGTATGTGACGGGGGAGGGGCCAGACACAGCATACTTTTGAAAGCCCAAAAATATCCTAAATTTACGGCACTTTTAGACCCAAAGATGTGCTTACTGTTTCATGATAAATAAAGATAGAAGTTTTATAGCCTTTTGTATTTTGGTGGAAAATTCAGCTTATCACTCACTTTGTCAAATTTTCTCCATCATTAACCCCAAAAATATACCGATTATGAACCACATTGCGTACCCAAATATTATTATTATTATTATTATTATTATTATTATTATTATTATTATTATTATTATTATTATTATTATTATTATTATTATTATTATTATTAAAAATCTATCTAAAGTAGGCTAAAAACGAAAGAATAGCTAAATTACAGCTAATTAAGGCCTACTATTTACAATATACATTATTTACAACCATCAATAAATATTACAGGACAAATTAGAGTTAAAAAGGAAAATCTATCCTATTCGAAACCCAACTTTCGGGATATATACTTTGCAGAGCCTACAGTTGCATTTTCCACCATTCCAACATCTAATTTGTTTTTTGAAAATAGTAAGGCTGTTTGATTGTTTTATTTCTTGTGGTAAATTCTGCCACAGTTTATTTCCAAGGTAGGCAATGGATTCAACTCCAAAGGACGTTGTTCGTACTTTTGGCAGTAGTGCGTCATCGCCATGCCTTAGACTATAGCTAATATTTCGTTGTATGAAAATATCGTTCATGAATGGTGGATTCAGACCGCATTTTGTTTTATAAATTTCGGTCATGAGCAACTGCAGATTTCTTACATGGATTGGCACCGATTTAGATTGTTCCAAGAGGAAACCAAAATCATTCTCGTAATCTTTATATGCAATGCGTAATGCCCTTTCATGAATATGATTTATTCTATGATTCAAGGCTCTTTCACAGAACATCCAAACAAGCGGACAGTAGCTGAAATGACATAAAACGAACGCCCTCATTAAACGCTGTAGTTTTTCTGTATCCATGTATCGTGATATTCGAGAAAGGTATACTAGACCATGTTTCGCCAACTCAAAAAATATCTACTGACCACATCCTCCCCCTCGTCACCTACTAATAGGGATTCCCCCTGCTGGGATGCTTGGGTACTTACAGAATAATATTATCAGTGTGTTTATTCCGGGGTTGATTGGCTCAAGACTCTACCCTAGTGATGTAAGGAAGGTGGGAAATTGTAGAGTCTCGGTTGACAATGAAACAGATGTCATTTTTTCCGTCTTATGAGAGTCAAGCGAACAACTATGCATAGGTTCTTACAGATTGCTGGCATTAAAGGGAACAGCTGCGGCTGTGTCTCGTAGCTGCTAGAGATACGCTAAAAACGCCCACAAACGATTATATTTCATAGATTTTTTTACCTGACCCGGGCCAGATTTTAACCATGTCGAGTCCCTATGAAATGCGTTGTATCCTATTGTATCCTTATGACCGACTACTGGGGACTGTCGTCGGTCTGCGCAATAATGGGATGGAATATACGAGGAACTTGCAATCCCAGGAAGGGGGCACTTCATTATTGGGTCATATGGGGATGTGCACTCCAAGAATGTCTGTTATTATCCAATTCCAGAATTTGGGGGGATTTTGAGACCCAATCACAAGATAAGGATGTGGTTTTTAACCAGTGTTTTCATTAAAAAAACAACTGGAAAATTGTTGTTTATCCCAATAGACCCCATTCTTAGATTTTTTCTTTAGACAGTACGTCCCAATCCCAGAATGTTCATGCCAGAAACCACCCAAAACTGGCGCGCATCCCCGTATAATGGGATAGTGAAGTCCCGGGCTTGCAGTGGAACTCCAAAATAGTGCGAAAGTTTTTGAAGTACAATTTTTTGGGCGCCCTAGATGGTTACTGAGTAGAATGGTGCCATACTGACTCTCCTATTAGTTTCGAATAGGCTCCTGTGTGCGGGGCATTTCACTTGTTCCAAAGTGCGTACGAGCTTGCAACGGAACAAAAGGATTTTTACGGATTTTGGGTGGATGTTTCTTGAAAGCAAAATGATTTTTGGCAAAAATTGTACGAGGCCTTTTAGGAGTGAAATGCCCCTCACTCCTGTGCATATTTTCTTTCCCTTCTCTTAAAATTTCTAGGGCTGGATCATACTGGTATGAAGTTAGAAGTAATTTAGAATTTTAGGTAGAGTTCAATGCATAGTTTGACAATTCACAGAGACTATCTTATTGATGTATTATGGATTTCGATGGTGTTCGTTCTAATGTCTTTAATTCACGACGTCTTATAACTTTTATCTTAACCAACATACTTGTTTTATTCAGTTAAGTCTATTGCACATTTTCACCTGCGGAATACAGCTAATTGCCCATTACCTGGCTGGAAATTGAAGCAAAATAAATCAAAAGATTAAACATAGCAAGTTTAGTACACATTATCTGTCCCGCGGAACCAGTCTAAGTTCCCATTACCAGACTGGAAATTGATCCAAGATAAAGCAAGAAATTAAACATAGCCCGTTAGCAAGGGCAAATTTTGTAAAGTAAAACGTCTGGGTTTCAGAGAAAAGAAAGCCATCTTCTTCTAAGAAGAACAAATTTCATACCTCTAGGTGCACTCAATGACATCAAAATAAACAGAGAAGGCAGCTGTAGCATAATTCAGTAACTATCTGACTCATGCCGCCTCAGAAATTTTGCCTGTTTTGGTGAATTACTCTGCAGAAACAAACCCGATTTGAACATGCCAGATAGCAAAATCTAAGTTGAGATCTCATCTATAAAACAACAGAAAATGAAATTTTGTAAATCCAAAGCTCCTTCGCAGTAACTGTTCAAACGCCTATGCTTTTTTGGGACATCCGGTACATGTTCTAAACGGTAGAAAGTGCCTTCTTAGACAGAGCAGAAGCTGCGCACGCATGCGCGAAAACTCGTAACTTTGAGCCCCACTTGCTCCCTGCAACAGATCTCAAAATTCGGCAACACTTGATATTTTGTTCCTTAGGCCTTAGAATCTTGATTTATCCTTTCAAAAAGCTTATCTATCCAAACACTTCCTTATCTCAGATTGCTCGATGACGTCATTTTACGCAGTTTCTGCTCTGTCGCTTTCTTATGAATACTGCTAACCGTTAAAAGATTCTGCAAAAATTTTGATATGAAACCAGAACCCTTTTTTTGAAAACTTACATTATTTTGACATTGCTTGAGAACAACAGATATGGTGTCTTGAAGGATCCACTTACTTTCTCTTTTCTCTGCCATAAATCAGCAACCACTCGTCAGATTGACTCATACAAGGTCTCAAACTCTAAGTTGAAGCCTGACCTTTACAGCTGTGTAAGAACCGAGATAATTGAATCTACAGCTCCTCCACAGCAGCCATACAAACGAGGCACAATTTTTGAGACACCTTGCATTTCACAACCACTATAGAAATGTATAGGAGCCACTTCAGTCTGTCACAGCAAATCACAGATTCTTTCATGCGAATTTTTATTGTACCCCGGGGGCCAATCGCACTCAGGGAAGGCTACTTACCAGCAAAGGTGCCGTCCACACGTATTCCGATGTTTTTGAAAACGCACCTTTTTTATCCGTATAAAAAGATATCCGCGAGGAGCGTTTTCGAAAATATCCCCGTCAACACAAAGACACTATGATGTTCGAAATTCGAAAACAGATAACCAAAATGCCCTCGCGTGATCCCCAAAGACCCGAGATCCGAGCGCATGCTCTGACGGCTTATAAATCGATGCTGTGACGTCAGTGTTTTCGAAAAGCCCCGTTTTCACCCATTCACGCGAGAATAGAAAACTGGCGTTTTCAAAAAGATGCGCTCTGGAGAGCGTTTTTGAAAACTTTCGATTTGGGTGACCAAAAACGCCGTGAGAGACAACCCAAAACGGATAAAAAGAGATGCATTTTCAAAGAGATCCGGATACGTCTGGACGGGGCCCTAAATGACTGCAAAGCCACTCGGCAAAATAAACCGTCAATAACGGAGCTTGCCAGCCTGCCACTGAAACAAACGACTCCTGAGTGACCCGATCATGAATTAGACAGAGCTGAAGCATTTGGAGCTAATGAAAGACAACCAAATTTTGAGCCTAAAACAACACGATATACATTCTAATTGCTATGTTCTAAATATACATCTAATTCCTACGGATAACGAAGCAGTCATTCTTAATCCTGGGGACCGGGGGAGGGGAGGATTTTTGGTAGGGGTATGGAACTTGTTTTCATCATTTTTTGGGGGGGGTACGAACATTTTAAGAGCAATTTTTATGGCGTACAAAGTTATTTGCTTGAAGAAATTTTGGATTAAGCCATCAATCAGAGATTGAAAGAAAAGTTAACAGACATCTGGCAGCCATGAATCATTTTACCAGTACAGAAAACGCCTGGGACAACTTGGTATCTGTTCATCTATCTATATCTTATGGACAAAGACTTCGGCACTAAACTATTTTGCTGAAAAATTAAGGGGTACGAAACTTCTTCTATGTTCTATGAAATTTCACTATTTGTGTGAAAGTATCCTCCACTCTGGTACCAAAGATTAAAAATGACCGCTTCCTAAAGCTACATAAAAACAGCCTAATCCAGCCTAATAACATAAATCAGAGAATCTTGTTTATTTACTTCCTGAAGTTATACTCTTCAAACCCCATTAACTAAACAAAGTGCAAACATACGAGTTCATGAAAAGCAAGCTCTCTCGGCCAATGTTTTAAAACTTGCATAACAGTTCGAACTGGCAGAAGAATAACCATTTCAAAAAGACATCCCAGGCAACCTATCTGTGTGGGCCTTAAATTGCAATGCACGACACGTCAGTTTGCAATGCATTACATGGCACTGCATTCTTCCCCATTCCACAGGCTGCGGTCCGCTTAAAATACCCGATATAGCTAATCCCTACACCAAAAATGAGTTTGAAAGCTGTGTATGAAAGTAGCTATGTACGTCTTTCTTCTTTTCGTGTACTCACTTTCACTTCTTTTTACGTCCAGTTGAAAGCCTGAGTTCTCTCTCGTTCTCCCACGTTCGTTGGTCAACTCGCTGTAAGAATTCTTGCCTGCTCAAGTAGCTGCGAGAGAAAAAAAGGCGACATGAATCTCGGCTGATGCAAGTTTTCTTTGACATCCCGATTACAACAAGAACAGAATTTGGGACACAATAGCATCAGCTGCCTTTGATCGACAGAGAAATTCAAAACAATTGACGAAAGGAGACGTTAAAAGTTCGTATTCGGTAATTTCTGTTGAAGATGATCAGAAAAATGTCAAGTATGAATTTTGTCGAAAGCAACAAAGTTTCATGAGCAAGACATATACATTGTTAGAAAGCAAAAGTACTTTATTGTGATTTCCCTTATCCGAAAAGATATCGGATACCAAATATATCACATTCAAAAAATGTTGGACGTCTTAAATGTCCATTAACATTAAAGTCCGAAATTTCTCATTTCATTTTTTATTCGTCTTCAACATATCTACTCTGGGATAAAATTCAGCTAAATAATCAAACAACCGCTTTCCTGTTGCCCCAGTAAAAACAAGATAGTGAACTTAAAGGGCAAGTGACAAAAAATCTTTGCACCCGATTTTTATGGTTATTTTTAGAGACTGAGTTAAAATAAATATGCAGGCACCATTTTGCTTATTTGTGAACAAGTCTTGCGGCTTAAAAAATGAGCTGAAGATTGCTAATGTGGCGAAGCGAAAGGCAGAAATTTTTGAATTCACGCGCGACACTAAATCGAGGCTGTGACGTCACCATAATCTGCGGGCGCACTTGATTGAAAACGAGGATGCCTTAACCGCCGACTTTTAAATCGACCAAATAGTCATTAAAAATGCTTTTTCTGAGAATTTTTTTTTCAGCTCTGTCATTGGTGGTCAAAAGTAGTTAGTTATGAAGTTAACAGAAAATTTCAAAAATTTATGTCACTTGCACTTTAAGCAGCTCAAGATATAAATCAATTTACAACAATTTCATATTGAATAACTACTGAACTTGAAAAGGAAGACAGATTATCATACTTTCGATGCAAAACAGTTTTTTGTAGTTTTCTCAATTGACAGCTTTTAGTTTCGATTCGAATGACTGTATCGAAGGGGCGAATATCATTTCCGAATCGACTCCATACGTTGGCTCCACGAAACACAAATGATGTTTGACCATGAGCTAATCTCAATTTTGGTACGGCAAAATTGCATTTGGTATTGCGTAAAATCTGGCACGAGCATCAGAAGGTCTGTAGAAAATACCACCTAAAGGAGTTTATTGCGGTTTAGCTGCAAACTTTTCTCGAAGAATCAAAAGGTTGCGATACGAAATTAATTATGTGATGTAATGCCAACAGAACTAGACTGACTGCAAGAATGAGCAGTCGCAAGACGGGTGGGAGAGAAGGGGGCAAAGGCATCTTGTAATGTCAAAAGAACAGAAATGCCTATTATTTATTTTCATTCCATTCCATGTTTGTGTAGTTTCTTCTCTCTTCTCAAACCTGGCACTCACTCTCACGAACTAATATTATTGCCAGTATCTTGAGTTTGATAAATTTTGTTCGGCATTTGCAAAACGTGCGATGGTTGACTTACCCATCTTTGCTGCTTGTTCTTAGTTCATCTTCGATGCCTTTATCTTTTTTGTACGATTCCCAATCATGTTTTGACTTTTCCTACAAAGAACATGGAATTGGCTATCAGCTTCACGACATGTACATGGACGGAACAAGGATGAATGAAATTTCCTTCCCTTCTCAAACTTACGAGTGACAAAAATATTTTGTAAAGAGGAATTTAATGTTATTGTTTTAACCGTAAATATGGCATTTTCATGTAAATCTCACATATGTCAACAACCTGATGTGTATAAATCCTCGGCTGCCCAATAAAGTTTTATTCTGATGAAGATTCTTAAATCGAAATGTTAACAAAAAACCAGTTTTATTTCTTTTTATTATCACAATTTTCATTACGATTATAAGCAACTTACCAAAGTGCTCATTTTCGGTTTCTTGCCAATTGCACCCAATACATTGCCTATGCCACCAGGTCGTTTCTTGCTGAAAGAGAAAACAAATTTTCGGCACATCATTTTTCACGAAACACTAATTTTAGGGTTGATCTGAAGGGGAAATCTTTAGTGATGCAAAATGAATGGCGTTAACGAAAGATAACGGATCCTCTTAAATTGCTTTGATATCTCATTTCATAACCCAGCTATCCAATGATTTTAAGTTTCAGCTGATGACCTCACTTTGATCGCAAATTTCTTACGTGATATAAGGAAACATAGCTGTATCTGAACTGTGAAAGGTTACAGTAGCAGGAACCATTTCAACCTTGCTGAATAAATTAAATGTTATATAAATTGTTTCATGATTTACTATGATATTTAGAAACACATGTTGATTGACAACAATTTTCTAATTAGATTTTTCTTTGGAAACATGGGCAACTTCGTGTACTTTTACATTTTGCACACAAAATGAAGTCATCAGCCAATCGTAAAAACAGTTGATAACTCGAAAATGAAACAGGTATCAAAAGATTATAAAGGACAGTCCTTATCATCCAACGGTGCTACCATTTGCATCAATAAAATTCTCAATTCCGATCACCTTTAAAGGCAGATACTTTAGATCACTAATCAAAATTATAATGCTACAGGCAGCGGCAGGTTGCTTTTACCAAGATGCATTGCATCAAGATGAAGGATCTTTGACAATTCGATAAGCATTTGATCAAGGAACGCAATTCATCTTAGTGAAAAAGCACCATGTTGACATCTTTAGCCTTGTCGCCTTTTCGATTGATATCTTATGAGTTGAAGAGACAAATAGAGCTTCGCTCAAAATGAGGTTTGTGTAATAAGACTAAGCTGTCGATGCCATTCAGGATCATAATGCATCTTGGCAAATAAGCTGCACTACCAACAACGACAGCAACAAGAGAAAGTTCGAGGGACTTATGTAGTGAGACTGAAATGATGACCCTTCATGCCACCATATTCTGTGGAGTTGACTTATCCTTACGTTACATTCATGGAATAAGAATTCAACTGTAGAATATTGTGCAACAACTACGCCTGACAATATATCATCAAATTCAACCAATCAGGAGGCAGTTGTTGTCGTTGCATACAAAAAAGCCGTTGATGAGGTATAGAGTTCTCGCATCTTGGACAGATCTATTTCGTTTTAGAGAGGAAGATTACTGCCTGAAAGGCATGCATTCTGCGATTTGTAGGCCAATACAGCATCATTCTTTGTACTGAAAGTTTCCTTTCCGGTATTAAAGCCCTTTAGACTAGATTTTGAAGCGATCTTGTCGAGTGTACGAGAACCCTTGCCAGTTTAGGCCACTTTTTCGGTGTAACATTATGAGTTTCTTTTGACTAAGTGATATCAGCAAGTCAAAAAACTGCAGCAAAACAAGGGACGAAAAGGCACCATTCTACCTTTGATATTCACAGACATACCCAGGTACTGATGCTGATGCCGGCGAATCTTTTGCTTCTTCTTGCTTCCCTGATTCTTTGTCTGTTTTCTCAGCTTCCTTTGCTTCTTTCGAATTGGCATCGACTTCCTTTGAAACACTGCAAGATTGAAAACAATGAGGCTCCAATCTTTGCTTTAAGTGTTGAGAATGCTTCTAAAGAATTCACAAGTATTGCGTTTAGTGACCTGCTGTATCCCCAAGTTCAATGCTTTCTGTGGCGGGGTTCTACGAGGGGCGTTACCAAGAACCATAGACAACCGAAAAAACGTCTCTAAATTCAGCTAAAGTTTTCAAATTATCTTTCGACGCTTTGCATATATCAGCTCACTCAATTCTATGTCACAGATGACCGCCTTGTCGTAATTTCGTAGCCCCCAAAAGTGAAAGCTAATCTCGATACCTTAAATCTCCTGATTGGTAAGGATTAAAATTAGTTTAAGTGACGAATTGGACCACTGTTCATAGCTTTATCTTCAGTTTTGTAATAATTTGACATCTCGACTCGCATTTAATGACGAAATCAGCAACACAATGAGAGAGAAAGGAACCGTAAAGACAGTTAATAAAGGAAAAAAGGTAAAAGTACTATTTTACAGCCCTAAACCATAAAACCGTACCAAAAAGGCTAAAACCTGCAAACCATCAGTGCCTATGACTTTCATTTCTTTACTACTGAAGAAGGGCACGACCCGACATGTTTAGTCATTACATTCTATGGCATTCAAAGTATGTTTCGATAGAAATACTGCATTGTTATGTTTGAAGAACGAAAACATTATGGAAGGGCTATTGCTCCAACCGGAAGGAATACACCTATATATACATATACCTACCTACCTATAGAGGAAGGAATCAGGAATGTTGTAACAATAGGCATTATTTATGCAGACAATCCAAATAATCGATGAAGCATTTGAAATATTTATAGTTTTTTACTAGTAACGAAGCGATACAAATCGTTTTCAGGGGGTGAAATCAAGGAATGGTTCATTAGAGAAGATCTGGCACTTACGTGCTGCACAGTAATTCTTACTTATATGGACAGGTTTGCCAGACCATCGACCTACGTACCTTGCAATACATCAGCACACATGCCTTGGTATATAAATATCATTTCTCCTGTTGCAAGAATTTTTTATCTGTCAATCTCGTCCCTAGAGTGTGTTCGTTGCTCTACCTCTACACGGGGATGTAAGAGGCTGTTCTGCAAATTTGGATTCACTATTTGAAAATAATAGCAAACATAATGTATTTATCGAATCTTCCTTATCATTCGAAAAAATACAATGTAATCTTGTCACTTAGCAACAGCCATTACAACGTTGCTTTGTTGTTTGGAATCGAGGTCGCATAATAAGCGTTGCCTAGCAATAAACAAACTGAAAAGCAAAGCATATGACGTAAGAACACTAAAGGGACATTGCTGCTTACCTGCGACACGTTCTCCTCTTCACAATGAAATAGCACATGGAATACAAAGCAAAATAAGAAATGAACTGAATGCGTACGTTACTTCTTCGCCAGCAAAATCATATTTTTGTGTAATTGTAACTTTTTTGGATTTGTCTGCATCCTTTGTATTTTCTCCTTCATCTTCTGCATTAGTTTCACTCTTTTCACTCTTTTCTTCTTCATCTTTAGATGCATCCTTCTAAACAGAAAATTCAAAAGCATGACAAAAAGATACTCGTTTTGAAAAGGAGCTTGCTCGAAACAAAAGTTCATGCAAAGATCGGGATATAGGGCGTGAGGGCTCTGTGTGGGCTACAGCCTCCCAAAACCTTTTAATATATACAAATATCAGTCATATTCAGGCAAAAATTAGCCTTAAGATGGGCACAATTTTCGTCAACAACGGACTTCTTATTGGGCAGCTCCCCAAATGTTGTATTCCCATACAACTATGGATATAGTTTGCACTCATCTTTCTTCATTAGAAATGATCTCTGCTTCCATCGGAATATAAATAGAAGTAAATGACCTGCATTTAAAATTGCAGCACATTTGAACTTCTGTGCTTACTCAAGTTTTGTGCTTCCAAGATAAAGATTGATCATGCTAGAAGAGTCCGTTTTTAAAAATATCCACTTCCAGCATTATTTCTAAAACCTCCTTCCTTCCTTCCTTCCTTCCTTCCTTTCTTCCTTTCTTCCTTTCTTCCTTTCTTTCTTTCTTTCTTTCTTTCTGCCTTTGGGTACTTTCATCAATGCAGCAGAAAATCTCCAACAAAAAGCTCTCAAAACATACTCAACAGGCTTGAAGAATGCTGCAAACATACTCAGGATATTATGTTAAAGGTAGCCCTGTATAAAAATATCCATACCTTCTCAGAAGCTTTCTTGGGATTAGAATCCTTCTTCATTGATTCCCAGATGCCTGAAATTCTCTTCTTTTCTTCTTCATTGGCTTCATCCTCACCCTCACTCTCTTGTTCCTCATTTTCTTCTTCCTCAGATTCACTGGTTGCCAGTGGCTCTTCCTCACTTTCTTCATCTGAATCAGGCTCAGTCAGGCGAATTCCTCCTTTTCTCTTTCTTGAGCTTTGTTAGGAAGAATTACAGTACATACAGTATACAGCACCAGGTAAGTAAAAAAGTCACAACAGTTTGAAACAATCTTTCTGTACAGTATATAAACTGTATAGTGGGAGGAACACAAATTTTGATATGGAAAGCTACTGTATGAACAGTATTTGGTTATAGTATATCAACTCCTATATGAACAGTATATCAACTCCTCAACCAGTTGATTTCCGAACCAACTCACTTAATGGGTAGCTCTAAATCCTGTATCGACTTGATCTTCACGGATCAGCCCAATCTTGTTATTGAGACTGGTGTGCACCCATCCTTGCACGAGCAGTGTCATCACCAAATTGTTCACGGGAAACTATCTGTATCGAACATAGCAGTACCTCCTTACACCCGTAGAATTTGGTACTATGATAAAGCGGATTTTGTCAATATTATGAAAAGTATTGAAATGTTCCGCTGGCAAGAGCATCTTGACAAAATTGCATGTCCCAATGACCAGGTCAAACTTCTAAACGAAGTGCTTTTGAACATCTACTCAAATTATATTCCAAACCAAGTTAAAACGATTAGACCTCGACAAGCACCCTGGATAACACAAAATGTTAAAAAGTTTCTGAGGAAAAAAAATCATGCATATAAGAATTTCGTGAGGAGTGGCCAACCAAACGACAAGCTTGAAGGAATTAAAAAAATGATATCTGATGGTGCAAAACTGATTGAGGATGCTAAATCAAATTACCTTCGAAAAACAGGGGAATCCTTAGCAAATCCTGGGACTTCTAGTAAAACGTATTGGTCCTTGATCAATACTGTACTCAACAAAGCGAAGGTTCCGATAATACCGCCTCTGCTAGAGAATGGGTTGTTTATAACGGACTTCACTGAGAAGGCAAAGTTATTTAATGATTATTTCATACTCCAATGCACGTCCATCGACACAGGTAGTGAAATTCCTGATGATATCCAAATAAATTCTACCTTGATTGGTGATTTTGTCATCTCTGAGGAAAAAATACTGAATATCATAAGGTCATTAAATCCTAATAAAGCACACGGCTGGGATGAATTATCTATAAGGATGATTAAAATAGCCGATATCTCACTTGTTACACCCCTTAAGATAATATTTACAAACTGTCTAAAATGTGGTGTATTTCCTGCAATATGGAAGTGTGCAAACGTAGTACCAGTTCATAAGAAAAACGAAAAAAACCTAAAGAGTAACTACCGTCCTACTTCTCTGTTACCAATTTTTGGAAAAGTGTTTGAAAAACTCATGTACGACTCCTTGTACTCGCACCTTGTTTCGTGTAACTTGCTTGATCCTAATCAGTCAGGTTTTCGTCCAGGCGATTCAACAATCAATCAACTACTTTCAATAACGCATACAATTTTTAAAGCATTTGACTGCAATCCTACTCTAGATGTTCGTTCGGTGTATCTTGACATATCCAAAGCATTTGACAGGGTGTGGCATGTTGGTCTCATTTATAAACTAAAACGATGCGGTGTTTCAGGACAGTTTCTATCTCTTGTCCAAAGCTTTCTAAAGGATCGTAAACAACGAACTGTGTTGAACGGACAGTGTTCTAATTGGGGAGATGTTTTGGCAGGAGTGCCTCAAGGTTCTATTTTGGGACCATTGTTCTTCCTTGTGTACATAAATGACCTTACTGCTGATTTGAAATGTCATGTTAAGCTTTTTGCTGATGATACTTCCTTGTTTACAGTCGTCCAAGAGCCTAACACAGCTGCTGAGGACATGAATCACGACCTAGAATTGATAAGTAAATGGGCCCATGATTGGAGGATGTCATTTAATCCAGATCCAGAAAAGCAAGCTGTCGAACTACTACTGTCAAAGAAACGACATGAAAACGACCATCCAGTAATCCTCTTTAATAACATACCCGTAAAAAAAGTAAGCGAACATAAACATTTAGGTGTTATCCTTGATTCAAAGCTTTCTTTCTCAGCACATATTAAATCTGCTATCTCCAAAACAAGAAAAGGCATTGGCCTGCTAAAGCATCTCTCCAAATATCTACCTAGGCATACGCTGAACGAATTGTATAAGCTTTACGTGCGACCGCACCTGGACTATGGGGATGAAATATATCACATTCCAGCAAAAGTTTGTGAATTCAGCCACAATATCATCTTACCAAATTTAATGGAAAAACTAGAGGCTGTTCAGTATTCTGCAGCTATTGCTGTAACGGGAACATGGAGGGGAACGTCGCGCGAGAAGTTGTACGCAGAGCTTGGTTGGGAGTCTTTGAGCTCCCGAAGGTGGAGTAGACGCCTTACTTTGTTCTATAAGATAATGAATAATCTCACTCCTTCGTACACACAAGAGCCAATCCCGTCACTTCGTCAGTCGGACTACTCTCTTCGCAACCAGGGTGTGATTGGGCCAATAAGGGGAAGGACAGAAAGATTTCAATCTAGCTTCTACCCAAACTGTATATCTGAGTGGAATAAGCTTGATCCAGAAATTAGGCTTGCACCATCTGTTGCCGTGTTTAAGACAAAGCTTTTATCGAGAATTCGCCCACCTCCAAAATCTGTCTTCGGTATTCATGATCCAATAGGCCTATCGTATCTCTCCCAGATAAGGGTTGGTCTCAGTAAGTTAAACTTTCACAAATTCAAGCATAATTTTAGGGATACCATAAATCCAATGTGCCCTACAAATGATGGCATTGAAGATACGGAACACTTTTTGTTGCTTTGCCCCTCATTTGACACTCAACGACGAGATCTTCTCGCTGGAGTTTCGGAACTATTACAACCTCTTGCTCAAATCGATAGTCTCTCGAGAAACGTTCTGCTGCAACTTTTACTGTATGGTGATAAAGATTTCCCAGATGACGTTAACAAAATTATACTCCAACTGACCATAGACTTCATTCACAAGACTGGTCGGCTTGGCTAAGACAATTTTAATTTTGCTTGTGCCACGAAGTCACTGAGTGCTTTTGTTCTTTCTCCTTGTCATTGTTTACTACGTTTGTTTCTCGTTTGATGTAAGGCACATATTGGATGAATCCTAATATTTGTGTAGGATATTTTAGATTAGATGTACAAATATACATATTTTGATGAAGGCACCTTAATCCTACACCAATGAGCTTAGTGCACCAGAAAGGCCTGGCATCTAACGTGAAACAGGCGTCAGTATCTATCTGTTGTCTGTAGTGATCGTTTATGTGTATCTATCTGTAACTGTATATTTAGTTTGTATGTAAGTAGGATATCTCTTTATGTTAAGACCACAGGGTAGTCATTGTCTGTTGCTCCTTGTGGTATCGTCCCCGTAGTGTGGTATAGTCGTATGGTAATTAGAAAGTATAGTAGTTTGTAGCCTTGTATTGTAACATTTTAGATGAATAAAAAAAAAAAAAAAAAAAGTATTTGGTTATGAACAATATTTGGTGATAAGGCTCACCCTTGAATTAGGAGAAATTTCTAAAAATTGTATTGATGGATTCACAAAACAAGCATACTAATTTCATCTTTCATGCAGTTATGATAAACTCCTGATGATTTTCTTATCTTAATAAGGCCAAAATTTTGTGTTCACTGTAGGCAAAGAAAGAAACACTCTTTACTTGATGTTGCTTTGAAGCAAAAGCTTAACCAAAAAGAAAATGAAGTCAGAGCTGATCTTACCTCCTGCGCATTGGTGTTGCAGGCTTCTTTTTGGGTGTTCTTCCTTTTGTTTTCCTTGGATTATATTCTTCTTCATCATCATCATCAGCATCTCCTAACAAGTGAATTATTTGGATAAATACCTCAAGTCACATAACCTCCTGATCTGAACAGTTACAGAGAAACAACAACACCAGATTGCCAACTTTGCAAAGCGTGCATAGGAACATAGAAGATTCCTTGAAGCAGGTAAGTGTGTGGACAAGCTTTCAAAACTGCTTAATACAGTAGTGGTAGCAAAACATCAAATTGTCCACAATTTTCAGTTTGTCAAAGTTTTTCAACCTTTGAGGAATGAAAGGTCCGGTAAAGAAATTGGTTTTCTGATAATCTTATGATCCAAGAACCCTCCCAAAGTGCAGACCTAGAAACATGTTTTGTTGATTCTAGTATGTTTCAGAATGACTTCAGCATGTGATTATTGTCAAGCTTGATCAAGCTCTAATCATATATGCAAACTGTCCAAAATTGTGTCAACACACTCATTTCAAGTTCCTTCAAGCAAAAATCATGCCCTTTTCAAGCTTGCCCAAGCTTGATGCAAGCTCAAATTTTTCTTATGGGGCAGTCTGGCTGGTGCAGGCAGCTACAGTGGCTAGAGGCCAAGATGCATTCCATGTACTGTAAAACCTACACCAAACGTATACCAGTCCCTAAGCTTTTGTATGCCAAGTATTTTCCGGGAGAGAGCTGTGATGATTCTTACTTTCTAATAATCGAAATGTATGCATTACTCATATCAGAAGAAACTGCCAAAAGATTGAGGGCAACTTCACATTCACATCAAGCAGGTAAGCTGTTTAGAAATGCAGCAATGCCAAGAACCAATTTTAGTATAAAAAATAATGCCGCTATGCCAACAAAAAAGTCAGACCTACGTCGAAGATCTTCCAGCCTAAGTGCATGAAATGCACCCTGGGCTAGATGTCTAAAACTGGACTGCTGTGTGTGCAAAGGACCTTCCATGTGCAATGTCAAGCACACCAAAGGAGGAGCAATATTTCTATTAGTATTTCTATAAGTATTTCTACAGTATAAGTCAACAACACATAAATTATTAACATTATATCGTGATGACAGGGTCTGCTCAGGTAAAAGTGATAGGCTTGCCTGGCGGGGTTTGATTTAACATTTTTCATCTGCACTCGTTAGACTCGTTACATACTCGTACAGACTCGTTAGTTTTTCATCTGTTTTGACAGCTTGTGCTTTTATTTTCGTCGTTTCTACACAATTGACCACATCCTTCCCTTTTACCCGTGTGGTCCCTGTAGGAGTTTGCTACAGGCTATAAGCCTAATACAAAAATCATATAAGTATAAGTATAATAGGTGCATTGCTTTAAAACAATGGCCAGGCATGCAAATAGGCACTTTGCAAACATATCAGTTTGAGCCTTACCTATATGCTCGTACCAATTTTTGAATTTTAGTAACGACTTTGGATGTGACAGAGGCCCCCAAATATGATCACTGGAGCCTATCATTTTGAAAGCTTGGAGCCTAAACAATGTCCATTATGGTGACTTCCTAACATTTTAAGGCATGGAGCCCTGGCAGAGTCCTGAGAAGCATGCAATGGAGCAACCCTGGATTGAGCATGGCAATTTTTCCTTTAAGAGCCCGGAGCCAATCCAAATTTGCCCTGCCTGGAGACTCTGAGCCTGAGGGGGGCCTCGTGACAGCATGAATCATTTGGTTGGGTGTGGTCACCAATTACAAAACTTGCACCACTCACTTTCTACATAATCTTATTTATAGCAGGTCCATTCAATTGAATGATGGTTTTTATTCATTTAGGTTTTTATTCATTTAGATTCATTTTATTCGTCAAAAGTTTGGTCATTTTCTCTTCACCTGTCTGAAGCTAATACAATGGTCTTACCGTCTGGAACATAATCTTCATCGTCACTGCTTTCATATACCCCTGCATCGGGGTCTGACTCATCATCAGAATACATTTTCAGCAGGAGTTGAAAGAGCTCAATGTTATGATCAAAATTCCATCTGCTGTGGATTTTGCTGTCCTTTTTGATTAGCCTCGTTTGAATCATAAGCCTCCTATTCAAACATTCCATTATTGCGCCATATTTGGCTAAGGGTCGGGACAATGCATATGGATTCATTATATGAGTCCTCTTCACTTCACTCGTTGTTGCTGCTGTTATTTCTTCAGAACAACAGTCTATTGAATGACGCTTGAGTTAAGACAAGAGACTTGGGGAATGAGTCTGCAATTTGCATGTTGGTGTTGTAATCGAAAGTGCGTTCCCACAAGTAAAAGGGTGAAGTTCTTCATCTCATTTTGTCAGGAGAGTAAAGCAAGAATAATGGCGGTCAGGGCTCAGTTTGAAAACAGCAATGAAGTTGGCGTATTCTCTATGCTTACAAATAGTTACTGTTTGGTTGCTGTTGGAGGTTCAGAGAATTTTTACAGGCAAGTATTTTCATTTTTCGGTAGGCCAGGGGGTAGATAGCTAGTGACTGATTACATAAGGTTGGCCTCTTATTGGGCCTTCCTCATCCTAAATTCTATCAATCTCAGTTCACTTTCATTTTAGAATTCCACTACAACATACAAAAATTTTTAAAGAAACAACATTTGACGAAAATTATGTCAAGCTGCAAAGACAAAGACAACATTGATAACATTATCAACAGTTGATAACATTATCACACATGGCAACATTTGCCAGACTGTAAAGTTTTTTCAATGCGCAGAGAACATTGGTTTTAACTCCGAAAAATTGCGCGGAAGAAATTCTATCGCAAACCATTTGTGCTCGGATTCAAGCACTAATTACCGCATTTGCGCCAAGATCTCCACCGCTGCAGCCTTACCCCTCGCCTCAACTGTCTCTCGCATTATTCTTGTCCATGCTTCATCAAAGGTGCAAGGATTGTATTGAAACCGCTCCGTTCTGGGGAGAAGCGAAATTTGCAAGCCCTCTTTGAAAACTGCGTGGGTAACGCAGCAAACTGGTCGGAAAACTTTTGCAGAAATCGGTCTATCAAAGAATTTTGCGTTGATGGAAAAACAAGCCTGAAATTACAGCGCGGGGATCATGATCAGTTGATCCAGGGGCTCAAAGTTACAAATTTTCACGCATGCGCTCACACTTTCTGCTCTGCAATTTTTTCGTTAATAGGTCAGGTGTGTAACCAGCAACTCAAACAAAAATCTTGGATGTGCAACTGCCATGCTTTCCATGCTGGATTAGGCCTGAAGCACTTTTTATTTTTATCCCTGAAATATTGCATCAAAGTTCTTAGGTGTGCACAATAAACTTCCCAGCCAGGTATGATGGTAGAATAGAAGACAGTTTAATAATCAACCAATGCAAATGTCTGTCCCCAAATATTTTTCTTACACACTTTATCTTTCTGTTTCAGTGTCTTTGAAGGGGAATTGGCAGAAGCAATTCCTGTCATTCATACATCAGTTGCAGGATGTAATATCATTGGACGCATGTCTGTTGGTATGAACTTCATTCAAACTTAAGTAGATGGCCTGAACTGATTGCTTTGTAGGTGTAAGAGAAACACATGATCACTGGTAAAACAACCATCTCACCACTTATTGATTATTGAAATAGCTACTTAGGACCCAGGGCAGAACCATGGGATATAATGATGTTAGGAGAGTGTCAAAAAGCAAACGGCAAGAGCTTTTGCTACTGAGGTTTCCAGATTTCTGTAAACTTCAAATTCATGCTGCCTGTGTTGATGTATTTGATTTTGTTACTGTATCGTTACTGTATTTGAATGGCAGCCTTAGCCAGCTTCTATTCTGTTTTGTTTGGTAGAACTTTTTCTTCTTTGGAAAATGATTGGGAAATCGCAGTCTGATGATGAATTTTAGTATCAGTGTAACAACAAACTCAGTTAGTGTCATATTGTTGAACAGAATGATAAATTGAAAAGAGACTTACCAGTGGCATTGGTGATTGACAAATCATGAATAATAGTGACAAGTCCATGTTTGACAAACCTGTTTCAAACATTTGTCATTAAACGGTCAAGAAAAATCCAGTTACAATTATTATACAACATTACATAAATGTTTTAAGACATTATCATACTGTAAGTAGTTTCAGCACTGAGACTCATGACTTTCTCAGCTAAAGAATCAAGAACAATACATGCTTGTTTAAAGCGCAAATTATTGTATGAATCACAACTGATAAATTGGTTTGAGCTAGTAACTGAAGATGAGATTAAAAATACTCTGTAAGTCATCGTGAATACCCTGTTCATAACAAAACTGGCTAAAGAGTTTTTTTGCAATAATTCTTCTTTTGGTAAAGGGCTATTCATACATGTAGGTTGACAAATATATATATATCAATATGAAATGAAAATTTGCGATATATGTATATATATACCTCTCTAATTCATTATACTGTTCACTGACGGCGAGCCTTGCTCATGCTTGCTCTTTTATATAGAAAATTCAACAGATATAGTCAAGGGGATTATATATATGCATATATGCTTCTGAATATAATAGATCAGACCCACACCCCATACTTTTTCCACTCCACCCAATTCTCAGTGGAAAGGGAACAAAAGCTTGGACTCTGACCCCAATGAATTCATATGACCCTAGTGACCTTTAATTAGAAGTGGAACTTTGTTTTCCTCGTCGTAGGGAACTGAAATGCAGGGAACTCCATGTTCTCTGGTCACTCTGATTGGCTGAGAAGGTCCTCTGGGATCACGTTGATCATTTTGATCTCATGGAATTCTGAATTCATCATGCTATGTCCAACATGATCAGTCTAGATGCCCTGTCGCCACGGAGTTCCCTTGAGATTTGTAAAAGTGCATTTCCTGTAGTATTCCTTCTTTTTCTTCTCTAAGTTCTTTCTCTTTCTTTTATATTAGGGAATTACAAAATACTTTATTTAACAATAGAATTGAATATTTTAGTTACGTTCAATCCAATTTCAAATTCAAATTGACCAATCAGGAGCCTTGATACTGCTTGACAACGGTGCTTTTGCGAAGGGTTTTATTGCGCTTTTGCATAAAAAGAGATCTGTTTGCAAACAACTCAAGTAAAAGACAAACATGGACTGGTCAAAGGTCGATGGCGCGAGGCAGCAGAAGAGAACGTTAATTCTCAGAGAATCAAAAGAAAAGACTTACATTTGTCCGGTGCAGTGTTGTGAGAATCGAACTTTTTTTAGCAAGAGGGGCTGCAGAAAACATGTGGACACTAAGCATAGGTGGTACTATTACTTTGATGAGAAGCCAAGCGAGAGATTGATCGAAAAGGGCATCAAGCAACAACAAAGCACCTCTGGGGCTTCAAAGTTTGGAGATGGGCTGAAAAAGCGTGCAGACACAACGAAGAGGCCTTATTACTCAATATCCACTGGAATTGGAAAAAGGTACATTGATTGGCTTTGTGCTGTTTGCGGAGGGGGAATGTTAGAATCACAGGCGGCACAAAATGGAATTCGAGTGATGAAGTTTCTGAAATATTGCAGTGAGGATGATGAGGAGGAGCTTACTGAAGAGCACATAGACTACTGTATTGGTTCTGCCCAAGACATTTGCAAGTTTATCGAGCATATTGGAAAAGAATGGGGCCTAGGTAGCTCGGCGCAGCTTGGATACCTACAAGCAATTACAGACCTAATTGATTTTCGCAAGTCCAGTGGATTGTCGGCAACAGTGCTCGGGAATTTAGCAGTATCCGAGGTGTACATCAATAGAGGCAAGAAGGCTTTAGCACGACGAAAATTAACTGAGTGGTCGAAGAACCTTTCTGTCGAAGTTCTCGCTGCAACGAATCAGTGGGCGACAATGGACGAAATGGAGAAAGTGATCCCGTTTCATTTGCCACAATACAAGGTGACTCTATCAAACTGCAAGGGATATCCTATGACGAGTGTCACTGCGGCAGACTTGGCATTCGCTACTCGCTTTGTAGCTGTATGCTTGTTTACGAGAGTGAAGGGATCTCGGCCGATGACATATCAATACTTGACAATTGGAATGATGGAGAAAGCGAAGGAAAATGGGGGCTTCGTTGATCAGACCGAGTTTAAAACTGCTCAACAGTACACCTTTGATTCACTGATTTTCGACGAGACGAGCACTCGGATTATCGACGAGTACATTATGCATATCAGACCGTTGTTGAACCCACAATGTGACTATGTTCTCGTAACGAGAAATGGTACGCAGATAAAGAACTTCAGTATTCTTATGTCAAAGATCGTCTTTGCAGCCATTGGGAAATATGTTCACCCGACAAGATATCGGCAAATATTGGAAACTAAGAGCTCGCGAAAACTTAGTGCGGAGGAGCAAGATATGGTTAGCCGAGATCAAAAACACAGTTCGCAAGTGGCGAGAACGTACTACCAAAAGCGGAGCTCCCGTGAAATTGCAACGCATGCAAAACGTGCTATGAAAAAGTTACAGAACGGAGACGTCGACAGAGAACTGAAAAAAGTAGCATTTGCAAGCGATAGCTCTTCCGACTGCGATGATGAAACGAAAGGGGGCGAGGAAGTCCTCGAAGTCGTTGACTGCGCTACTCAGGGAAGTGCTGATTTGAGAAAGGAGGCAGATATTGGGGGTGAAGTATTTAACAGTAAGAGTATTACGAGTTACCAACCACCTATGAGACAAGCTAGCAAGAGAAAATCGAAGCCAATCGTGAGCTCAAGGGTGCCTTTTACCCCTGAAGAGGACTACTTCCTGAAGAAATGCTTACGAATTTATGGATTTGGAAAGTGGACTTGCATGCTACGTGATCCACGCTTTAAGTTTCATGAGAAAAGGACATCGGACTCTCTTAAGAAACGAGCTGAAATACTGTCTAGAAAATGATTTAAATTGCATTGTGTGATTTACGTAATGAAATTGCGTCCTAAGGTTATCCCCAATCGAGATCATCTTATTCACTCTTGCTCAATCTTATTCACTTTTGTTCCCTCATGTTCAAACTTATTCATTGAATAATGCTATTGGAAGGTTTCAAAAGCAAATTCGCTGTGATCTTATGACATCATTTTTTAAAATTTGTGCTGTTGCTGTTTGGTTAAATATATCTGCATTCTGGTGACATCATTTTATCTTGACTCCTGGGAACTTTTCTCCTAGGTAGAAGTAGTGAATAACAATGAACAGCAGTGAACAATGATGCATAAGAGTGAATAAGAGTGAATAAGAAATTTTCAAAATTGGTTTTCTGAAAACGAGGTTTTCTTATTCCATCTTGTTCACTCTTATTCACCTTTACTCAGCATTATTCATGATTATTCACTGATTCATGTTATAGGAAAATTTTTAAGATCTATTTTGTTGCAATTAAATGGCGCCATTTTTGTTTTTGTGTTGCTGCTGTTGTTTGATTTGATATGTAAACATTCTGATGACATCATGATATCTTGAAACCCTGGGAACTTTTCTCCTAGGTAGAAGTAGTGAATAACAATGAACAGCAGTGAACAATGATGCATAAGAGTGAATAAGAGTGAATAAGAATTTTTCAAAATTGGTTTTCTGAAAACGAGGTTTTCTTATTCCATCTTGTTCACTCTTATTCACCTTTACTCAGCATTATTCATGATTATTCACTGATTCATGTTATAGGAAAATTTTTAAGATCTATTTTGTTGCAATTAAATGGCGCCATTTTTGTTTTTGTGTTGCTGCTGTTGTTTGATTTGATATGTAAACATTCTGATGACATCATGATATCTTGAAACCCTGGGAACTTTTCTCCTAGGTAGAAGTAGTGAATAACAATGAACAGCAGTGAACAATGATGCATAAGAGTGAATAAGAGTGAATAAGAAATTTTCAAAATTGGTTTTCTGAAAACGAGGTTTTCTTATTCCATCTTGTTCACTCTTATTCACCTTTACTCAGCATTATTCATGATTATTCACTGATTCATGTTATAGGAAAATTTTTAAGATCTATTTTGTTGCAATTAAATGGCGCCATTTTTGTTTTTGTGTTGCTGCTGTTGTTTGATTTGATATGTAAACATTCTGGTGACATCATGATATCTTGAAACCCTGGGAACTTTTCTCCTAGGTAGAAGTAGTGAATAACAATGAACAGCAGTGAACAATGATGCATAAGAGTGAATAAGAGTGAATAAGAAATTTTCAAAATTGGTTTTCTGAAAACGAGGTTTTCTTATTCCATCTTGTTCACTCTTATTCACCTTTACTCAGCATTATTCATGATTATTCACTGATTCATGTTATAGGAAAATTTTTAAGATCTATTTTGTTGCAATTAAATGGCGCCATTTTTGTTTTTGTGTTGCTGCTGTTGTTTGATTTGATATGTAAACATTCTGGTGACATCATGATATCTTGAAACCCTGGGAACTTTTCTCCTAGGTAGAAGTAGTGAATAACAATGAACAGCAGTGAACAATGATGCATAAGAGTGAATAAGAGTGAATAAGAAATTTTCAAAATTGGTTTTCTGAAAACGAGGTTTTCTTATTCCATCTTGTTCACTCTTATTCACCTTTACTCAGCATTATTCATGATTATTCACTGATTCATGTTATAGGAAAATTTTTAAGATCTATTTTGTTGCAATTAAATGGCGCCATTTTTGTTTTTGTGTTGCTGCTGTTGTTTGATTTGATATGTAAACATTCTGATGACATCATGATATCTTGAAACCCTGGGAACTTTTCTCCTAGGTAGAAGTAGTGAATAACAATGAACAGCAGTGAACAATGATGCATAAGAGTGAATAAGAGTGAATAAGAATTTTTCAAAATTGGTTTTCTGAAAACGAGGTTTTCTTATTCCATCTTGTTCACTCTTATTCACCTTTACTCAGCATTATTCATGATTATTCACTGATTCATGTTATAGGAAAATTTTTAAGATCTATTTTGTTGCAATTAAATGGCGCCATTTTTGTTTTTGTGTTGCTGCTGTTGTTTGATTTGATATGTAAACATTCTGATGACATCATGATATCTTGAAACCCTGGGAACTTTTCTCCTAGGTAGAAGTAGTGAATAACAATGAACAGCAGTGAACAATGATGCATAAGAGTGAATAAGAGTGAATAAGAAATTTTCAAAATTGGTTTTCTGAAAACGAGGTTTTCTTATTCCATCTTGTTCACTCTTATTCACCTTTACTCAGCATTATTCATGATTATTCACTGATTCATGTTATAGGAAAATTTTTAAGATCTATTTTGTTGCAATTAAATGGCGCCATTTTTGTTTTTGTGTTGCTGCTGTTGTTTGATTTGATATGTAAACATTCTGGTGACATCATGATATCTTGAAACCCTGGGAACTTTTCTCCTAGGTAGAAGTAGTGAATAACAATGAACAGCAGTGAACAATGATGCATAAGAGTGAATAAGAGTGAATAAGAAATTTTCAAAATTGGTTTTCTGAAAACGAGGTTTTCTTATTCCATCTTGTTCACTCTTATTCACCTTTACTCAGCATTATTCATGATTATTCACTGATTCATGTTATAGGAAAATTTTTAAGATCTATTTTGTTGCAATTAAATGGCGCCATTTTTGTTTTTGTGTTGCTGCTGTTGTTTGATTTGATATGTAAACATTCTGGTGACATCATGATATCTTGAAACCCTGGGAACTTTTCTCCTAGGTAGAAGTAGTGAATAACAATGAACAGCAGTGAACAATGATGCATAAGAGTGAATAAGAGTGAATAAGAAATTTTCAAAATTGGTTTTCTGAAAACGAGGTTTTCTTATTCCATCTTGTTCACTCTTATTCACCTTTACTCAGCATTATTCATGATTATTCACTGATTCATGTTATAGGAAAATTTTTAAGATCTATTTTGTTGCAATTAAATGGCGCCATTTTTGTTTTTGTGTTGCTGCTGTTGTTTGATTTGATATGTAAACATTCTGATGACATCATGATATCTTGAAACCCTGGGAACTTTTCTCCTAGGTAGAAGTAGTGAATAACAATGAACAGCAGTGAACAATGATGCATAAGAGTGAATAAGAGTGAATAAGAATTTTTCAAAATTGGTTTTCTGAAAACGAGGTTTTCTTATTCCATCTTGTTCACTCTTATTCACCTTTACTCAGCATTATTCATGATTATTCACTGATTCATGTTATAGGAAAATTTTTAAGGTCTACTTTGTTGCAATTCAATGGCGCCATTTTCGTTTTTTGTGTTGCTGCTGTTGTTTGATTTGATATGTAAACATTCTGGTGACATCATGATATCTTGAAACCCTGGGAACTTTTCTCCTAGGTACAAGTAGTGAATAACAATGAACAGCAGTGAACAATGATGCATAAGAGTGAATAAGAGTGAATAAGAATTTTTCAAAATTGGTTTTCTGAAAACGAGGTTTTCTTATTCCATCTTGTTCACTCTTATTCACCTTTACTCAGCATTATTCATGATTATTCACTGATTCATGTTATAGGAAAATTTTTAAGGTCTACTTTGTTGCAATTCAATGGCGCCATTTTCGTTTTTTGTGTTGCTGCTGTTGTTTGATTTGATATGTAAACATTCTGATGACATCATGATATCTTGAAACCCTGGGAACTTTTCTCCTAGGTAGAAGTAGTGAATAACAATGAACAGCAGTGAACAATGATGCATAAGAGTGAATAAGAGTGAATAAGAAATTTTCAAAATTGGTTTTCTGAAAACGAGGTTTTCTTATTCCATCTTGTTCACTCTTATTCACCTTTACTCAGCATTATTCATGATTATTCACTGATTCATGTTATAGGAAAATTTTTAAGATCTATTTTGTTGCAATTAAATGGCGCCATTTTTGTTTTTGTGTTGCTGCTGTTGTTTGATTTGATATGTAAACATTCTGATGACATCATGATATCTTGATACCCTGGGAACTTTTCTCCTAGGTAGAAGTAGTGAATAACAATGAACAGCAGTGAACAATGATGCATAAGAGTGAATAAGAGTGAATAAGAATTTTTCAAAATTGGTTTTCTGAAAACGAGGTTTTCTTATTCCATCTTGTTCACTCTTATTCACCTTTACTCAGCATTATTCATGATTATTCACTGATTCATGTTATAGGAAAATTTTTAAGGTCTTCTTTGTTGCAATTCAATGGCGCCATTTTCGTTTTTTGTGTTGCTGCTGTTGTTTGATTTGATATGTAAACATTCTGGTGACATCATGATATCTTGAAACCCTGGGAACTTTTCTCCTAGGTACAAGTAGTGAATAACAATGAACAGCAGTGAACAATGATGCATAAGAGTGAATAAGAGTGAATAAGAATTTTTCAAAATTGGTTTTCTGAAAACGAGGTTTTCTTATTCCATCTTGTTCACTCTTATTCACCTTTACTCAGCATTATTCATGATTATTCACTGATTCATGTTATAGGAAAATTTTTAAGGTCTACTTTGTTGCAATTCAATGGCGCCATTTTCGTTTTTTGTGTTGCTGCTGTTGTTTGATTTGATATGTAAACATTCTGATGACATCATGATATCTTGAAACCCTGGGAACTTTTCTCCTAGGTAGAAGTAGTGAATAACAATGAACAGCAGTGAACAATGATGCATAAGAGTGAATAAGAGTGAATAAGAAATTTTCAAAATTGGTTTTCTGAAAACGAGGTTTTCTTATTCCATCTTGTTCACTCTTATTCACCTTTACTCAGCATTATTCATGATTATTCACTGATTCATGTTATAGGAAAATTTTTAAGATCTATTTTGTTGCAATTAAATGGCGCCATTTTTGTTTTTGTGTTGCTGCTGTTGTTTGATTTGATATGTAAACATTCTGATGACATCATGATATCTTGATACCCTGGGAACTTTTCTCCTAGGTAGAAGTAGTGAATAACAATGAACAGCAGTGAACAATGATGCATAAGAGTGAATAAGAGTGAATAAGAATTTTTCAAAATTGGTTTTCTGAAAACGAGGTTTTCTTATTCCATCTTGTTCACTCTTATTCACCTTTACTCAGCATTATTCATGATTATTCACTGATTCATGTTATAGGAAAATTTTTAAGATCTATTTTGTTGCAATTAAATGGCGCCATTTTTGTTTTTGTGTTGCTGCTGTTGTTTGATTTGATATGTAAACATTCTGATGACATCATGATATCTTGATACCCTGGGAACTTTTCTCCTAGGTAGAAGTAGTGAATAACAATGAACAGCAGTGAACAATGATGCATAAGAGTGAATAAGAGTGAATAAGAATTTTTCAAAATTGGTTGTCTAAAGTCGAGGGTTTCTTATTCAATCTTTTTCAGTCTTATTCATCATAACTCAACCTTATTCGTAATTATTAGACGATTCTCGCAACTGGAAAGGTTCTAAATGTGTGTTTCGAATTTGGTACAAAAGTTTCCCACATGAATTATTGCACAGAAGTAAGCCGAGGAATGGGCAATGATCATAAAACGCAATTAAACACAATTAAAACAAAAACGCATAAAACACAAAGTATTGTAAAAACACAATTTTTAAGACATAGCATTTACTCTCTTGTCCTTCGTTCGTAGTTTTCAAGGTCCTTCATCATCTTCTGACGAGAGAATTCGCCTTGTTTGCCTCACCACCATTGTCCTAGGTCTTCTTCTGATCACAGGGGTTGATGATGATTGTGGCTGTTCAGATTCTGCCGCACTTACTTCTGAACCGTCCGAGTCCACCAACTTCGACTCTCTATCACTGCCAAACAGCCTGTCCATTTGCATCTCCCAAGTAGGGAAGTGATCTTTGAATCCTTCCATGTGGAATTGTTTTCTGGGGGTCTTTTCAATTAGCAACCATGCGTCATACATGGTGTCTGGTCCTCCCCATCCTATCCTTCTTCTCCTGCGAAAACGCTGAAGGTCTTCCTCCGTTGGCTTCAGGGCCTCCCATTTTCCCTTTGAAATGGTTAGTAGGTTTACCGCCCGATAATACCGGAAGCAGTTTATTTCTCCCGAAGCGATGAAGTAATCGGTTTCCGGCCTTTGCCATTCATCTTTTTGTTCGTCCTCATAGTCAATAACTGCTTGATCTACGACTTCTCGCGGAACTGTGCCCGGTTGAAGATCACATGAGGCCTCGCCAAGTGTGTTAGTAATGTCTTGGGAGAACTGCAATGAATCAACTGCATCGAGATCTAGCAGCCTGGCTGCTCTTTCAGTGTTGAAATCACTGTAGATAGCACCAGCATCAGCCTCATTGCAATTCAAATCGCCAAAAGCTTCGTCGTCAAATATCGGTACTCCGCGTAGTCGCTCAGCTGCCCAATGGAAACAATCCATACAGTGTTTTCTGAGCCATGTTGTTGCGTTTGGATTCTTTGTAGGGAGTGATTTTGTTTGAAAAACTTCGAGCCTTGCTTCGATCGCTGTGCTGTCCACATCTGAAAAACTTGGGATCTCGTTACACGTTATGTATGCCGGTGATTTGAATATAAAATGGGTTGGCTCCTTATGTTTCTGGGGTATTGCAAGGTACCCGCCTTGCAAGATACGTTTGGCATCGTCAGCGCTCAGGGCATCCGGTGGCCATTCATCTACGAAGAGGCATTCTGTATCTTCGTTAAGCATGCTTGCTGAAAAATGCTTGTCACGGGTTACGGTAGCCAGCTTGTCTTGCGAGATGATTCCTTGGAAAGGTGCGAACCAACTGGTTTTTCCAGAATCTGGCTCGCCGACGCAGCACAGCTTCTTCATCTTTTGGGGGAACTTTCCTTTCATTGATAGTTGGTACCATTTTTTGAGGAATTTTTCGAGGGTTTCTTTTTCTTGGAAGCTGTTTCGCAAACTGTTGACAAATATGGTTGGAAGAGGGGTCCTGTCTTCTTTGAACGTATACGACACGTATGCGCGTGGTGTGACTTTGCCTGTAAAATAATGATAATATCATCATATTTATACGGCTTAAACTTGTTCAGCAACAATTTACTGTTCTCAACGAAACACACAAAATTGAAAACAAAAGAAAAGCGATCAAGAAGATAAAGATCCTGAAAGTTAAAGTTAAAATTTTGACAGAAAGTGCTAAATTGTAAAATTGAAGTTTCCGTCTTCATTTCATCTGCCAGTTAACTGAAATTCTTTGCTCCTGAAAGATTATATGTTTGATTGGCTGCTCACCTATATCGGATTCTTCCATCGCATTTTGGATGAAGCCTTTAGTTTCGAAACTGAAGCATGTGCCAAATGGCTTGACTTCGATCAGGTCGTAGTTGATTTCTAACTGCGGGACAATCTGGCAGCCTTTAAATGAAAGAATCGTTGAAACCATCTTCATTTGTGGTGCTAGTATATCAGCAATATGGGTGTTGCGAAGGAGGGTGTGGAGAAAGCTATCCACTGTGAGGCTCTTTACAAAGGCATACTTGCCTTCTGGTGCTTTTGTGTAGATGTGCCCTCGATGTAAGCGAACATTTAGCTTGTCCATGGCACGTTTCACCACGTCCACTGCCTTGCAGATCTGGCTTGATGGCTTTGATGGAATTGTGCTACTCGTTGTAGATTGGGAACCTTCACTTAGGTTTTCTTGTCTGTCCACAAGATCATATCGAAGGTCTGTGTACCTGAATATCAAAAGGCAGGATCAATTACAGCCAGCATTTAGCTAAATTTTGCTACACCAAAAGTCGGTGAATGGGTATGAGTAAGGTTGAGTAAGGATGAATAAGAGTAAAATCGGTTGAATAAGAAAACCTCGATTCAAAGAAACTAACTTGGAAAATCCTCATTCAATCTTATTCACTCTTATGCACCCTTATTCATTGTTATTCATTGGTATTCACTACTTCTACCTTGGAAAAAAGTTTCCAGGGTTTAAATACATTTTGATGTCATCATAAAATTGATGTATTTTGCCAGAACAACCGCAACAACATAAACAGGAAACATGGCGCCATTAATTCGTAGCAAGTTTGATCTTAAAACTTTCCTGTAGCAAGAATCAGTGAATAATTATGAATAATGCTGAGTAAGGATGAATAAGAGGGAACTAGGCTGAATAAGAAAACCTCTATTCCAAGAAACTAACTTGAAAATTCTTATTCCCTCTTATTCACTCTTATGCACCCTTATTCATTGTTATTCATCGGTATTCACTACTGCTACCTTGGAGAAAAGTTTCCAGGATTTCAATACATTATGATGTCATCATAAAATTGATGTATTTTGCCAGAACAACAGCAACAACATAAACAGGAAACATGACGCCATTAATTCGTAGCAAGTTTGATCTTAAAACTTTCCTGTAGCAAGAATCAGTGAATAATTATGAATAATGCTGAGTAAGGATGAATAAGAGGGAACTAGGCTGAATAAGAAAACCTCTATTCCAAGAAACTAACTTGGAAAATTCTTATTTCCTCTTATTTACTCTTATGCACCCTTATTCATTGTTAGTCATTGGTATTCACTACTTCTACCTAGGAGTGAATTTTACAGCGTATCAAAAGTCTCAAAAATTCATAGATTACTTACCTTATTCTGCTCAATGCTTCACGAAAGGCATCTCCGGTCTCTGTTGGGCATTTTTCCGTGATCGTTATGTGAAGTGGCAATCTGCCGAATTCTCTGCATTGTGGCAAGTCTCTAAAGTCGAGCTGTAAACCGGTCATGGACTTAACAAACTTTTGTGTAAAATCCAAGGTACCGCTCTCGGCGATCTCCAGTGCATAGGAATGATTATGATCTTTAATTGCCTGGCTGAGAGTTGCAGCATAAGCATCATCGATGCTGGTTTTCTTCCTTGCCAAGATTGGCTTACATTGGTCGATTTCCAGCCCAGACGTTAGAATTAGCTGCATTAGTTGCGAGCGAATTTCAGGAAGGCCGTTGTCAGGGACGTCCACCACCAACCAGAAACTAATGCCCGGTCGGACTTTTAGCGCTTCATCGGTCTCTTTTCTCTGTTCACTCTGTGAGCCCTTGCCAGCATCACCTTTTTTCCTACAACGTAAAGTGATGGTTAGAATCTAATGGTATTTTCTGCCTGTGACTACGAAAAGAACGTGATTATCAACCAACTGTTAAGTGTTATCGCATATCAAATTGTTAAATGATTTAAGCAGTAAATGACATACCTTGACTCCTCTAAGTTGCCTTGTTCTTCTTCACTTGTCTCTTCTTCCGTGTCCTCTTCATCGTCCCTTTTCCTTTCCGTCCTTGAACTTTTCTTGTTCTTTTCCTTTGCTTTTCCTTCTTCGATGCCCGTGATGCAAGACCAAATAATCATTATGTCGCTGTTGCGCCCAAGAAGCATTTCCAGTTGTCTCCGTTTCACAGGAATCATTTGCTCTGCGAGCGTCTCATCATTTTTTTGGGCATCCCATAAGGCTCTTAAACAAACCACCGAGTAGTTCTTTGTGATCACTGGTACAACGAATGCTCGTAAAGCATTGTATATCGTTTTCGATGTCAGACGTCTTGAGGGCCTGAAACCTGGCATCGCATGAAATGAACGTCTTTCCGGATATATATATATATATATATATATATATAGATGCTCAAAGAAAAACACTTCTGGTAAACGTTTCGACTTGCGTCTTCATCAGTATTCATACTGATGAAGACGCAAGTCGAAACGTTTACCAGAAGTGTTTTTCTTTGAGCATCTATACTAATTTTAAAGCATCTTTTAGAATGAGCTTTTGAGAAAATATATATATATATATATATATATATATATATATATATATATATATATATATATATATATATATATATATATATATATATATATATATATATATATATATATATATATATATATATATATATATATATGAACTCAGAAAAAACACATTCTTGTAAACGTTTCGGCCGAAGCCTTCATCAGTATGACTTTTCAAAATTAGCAGGAGCATACATATAGATTACGAATTCCAAAAACAATACAAGACAAACAATAGCCTAAGCGGGATCCTACTCATTACAAAGCGTATAAAAAATGTGTTAAATAGCCGGCAATACAAAGGTGGTGGGAGAAAGATCAAAGAAAGCGCAGAGTTAAGAACTGCTGAAGCCGGTGGCTGTGTCTGTCTCGCCGAAGCTGAAAGGATCGCATATTACAACAAAACAAACAATAGAAAGATCCGAGAGTGGATAGGCAGAACAGAAAAGCCTAAAAAACAGCGTGTGTCCCTAACGAAAAGCTCAGTGCTAAAACCAAAACAACACAACAACCAAAAATATAATTATACAATTAATTATATTTTTGGTGAATTATATTTTAAGCTGAAAGGATCGCATATTACAACAAAACAAACAATAGAAAGATCCGAGAGTGGATAGGCAGAACAGAAAAGCCTAAAAAACAGCGTGTGTCCCTAACGAAAAGCTCAGTGCTAAAACCAAAACAACACAACAACCAAAAATATAATTATACAATTAATTATATTTTTGGTTGTTGTGTTGTTTTGGTTTTAGCACTGAGCTTTTCGTTAGGGACACACGCTGTTTTTTAGGCTTTTCTGTTCTGCCTATCCACTCTCGGATCTTTCTATTGTTTGTTTTGTTGTAATATGCGATCCTTTCAGCTTCGGCGAGACAGACACAGCCACCGGCTTCAGCAGTTCTTAACTCTGCGCTTTCTTTGATCTTTCTCCCGCCACCTTTGTATTGCCGGCTATTTAACACATTTTTTATACGCTTTGTAATGATTAGGATCCCGCTTAGGCTATTGTTTGTCTTGTATTGTTTTTGGAATTCGTAATCTATATGTATGCTCCTGCTAATTTTGAAAAGTCATACTGATGAAGGCTTCGGCCGAAACGTTTACAAGAATGTGTTTTTTCTGAGTTCATATATCTATTTCTATTACGCATTGAGATTGAGCTTATGAGTATATATATATATATATATATATATATATATATATATATATATATATATATATATATATATATATATATATATATATATATATATATATATATATATATATATATATACATACACACACACTCTGATGATAGCATTAACTTGAAAGGCTTTAGTGTGCTAATAAACATATCTTTTTTGTTTATTTCTCATTCGTTTTTCATCCACACTATTAGTATCCAATTTATTGTTTCTTTGTTGCCAATATATATATATACACACACACATACTGATTCTGTTTATAGATTTAAAATTTGTGTGCTTTGCCTTGATTACAGGAAACAGACATGGTATTTTATTGCCAAGCACCACAGATGATCAGGTACACATCTTTCCATATTTCATACCCATATTTTCATAGCATCATGATATTAATTAAGTTTTTATGTACAGTATTTGATAAGAATGAAGTTGCTACATAACACACTGTCCAGCTGACATCAGTGTAAGCAAAAGAGATTAGCAACCTAACTATATAGGCAAAGCTAGAATAATTTGTATTGAAGAAAAGCCATGATGGCAGGTTGTGCCTTGGATCTTGTCACAGATCTGTGGATCTTGCTTGGATGGACCAAGATGCTTGCAGCCAAGGGTAGTTGATGACATGTGAAGGCAGAAATGCCATATATGGACACAAAAGAAATGACAACTATTTTTGAGAGTAGATGTTGATTTTATGTATGCGAGATGACATTTTGCCTTGGCATACAATGGCTCTTCAGAGCTTAATGGGATAATTTGTTATATCATCTACTGTATATGAAAAACATAATCTTCTAGTATCATGCATATGTCAGAAAACTGGATTATGCCACTTTTAACCCCACATACTGTAGAGGCCATCATCAACTATTTTTACATCATGGTCTTTAACAAGAATCTCAATTATTCTGCAGAATTGTTCACACGCTGAAAATAATTCTAGAATATATATTCTGTATGTTTCTTACAAAAGGACTTCAAAATTCTTGACATTTATGGGCAAGTAAACTGTGGTAAATTGTACTTTACATGTAAATACATTTGGTTAATCCCTTGTTGAAAGCACTTGGTCAAGTGAAATTAACTTCCTGTTGTCATTTTACAATGAAGGGGCATACAGGATATATTTTGTCAGCTCTTAGTTTCTTTTTGCTGTCTTGTACAAAAATTTTTTTCCCTACAGGAACTGCAACATATAAGAAATTCAATTCCAGAAAGTGTACAGATTCAAAGAGTTGAAGAAAGGTTATCTGCACTTGGAAATGTTGTAGTTTGCAATGATTATGTTGCACTGGTTCACCCAGATCTTGACAAAGTTAGTATGAAAATATTTTTTGACTTGAAAAGATATCAATTGCTCCATACTACAATATCAGTACTGGAGATGATCTACTGTAAGCAGTGGATGACTGTTTGACCCCTGTTCAAACTTCATGATGAGCTATCATTATGCTCTTCATCACCAAGTCTCAAAGGTAATGAAAGTTCATCTTGCATGGGGAACACCTTTTGACTGGAAAGTCTGAAATTTGCAACCTGTGTGAATTAGGCTTTACACTCAAATGTCATTCATAATGCAAGATGAATTTTCACCACATTCAAGAAATTGGTAGTAAGGGAAGCGATGATACAGTAGCTCTTTACACATTGGGAACCAGCCTCAGAATGTATGTACCTGGTGTCTAAAAAAACCATGGCTAGGCCCTTTTTCAAACCTCTGATTTCAGGTGCATTGTAAATTTTGACTTTGCAAGCTTGTACCTCTAGTGTTTGGTGGATGATTTTAAATGCAAGGTATGTGCATCTAAGTTGAAGATTGATAAACTTAGCTGTGCAGTTGGAGAGTTATGATATCTTTTCATTTTTTCCTACTTCCAGTCAAAAGGGGGTGTGAGTAAAAGGGGAGATCAATCTACAATATACTGTATATATACACTTAGATTGTGTCATGTCTTTCTCTACTTAAACAATTGCCACACTACTTCACTATGTCAGAAGTCTTTTCTTGCTCATAAACTATATGTACATGTACCTGAGATCTTGCAAGATGATAGAATCCATGACCCACCAATTTTTTCAAAATTTTTGAGAACAAAAAGATATCTATGTATTAAAGATATCTGATAGTCTTTTTTTCCTGTTTAAAATTATTTAGCTGAAGGTAATGTTATCATATGTTTCTCATAATTCAATCTTCAATTCAATCTTCAATTCTATCTGTCTCTCAGGAAACAGAGGAAATCCTTGCAGACACGCTAAAGGTTGAAGTGTTTAGACAGACTATTGCTGGCAATGTTTTAGTTGGTTCATATTGCAAAATAACAAATCAGGGAGGGCTTGTAAGTATAAATTTACAAATTCAGTCTATGTTGTCATGTATATATATATAGAATTTTCAAAAGATTTCCTTTTTAAAACGATAGTGAGGAAAACCTTCAATGTGTCCATCATATTTAACAGCTTTTAGTTTTCCTTTTGGATATCTTTTCACAAGATCTTAAAGGTTTTCAAGCATAGTTTGTCTTGTCTTGCGTTGGTGAAATGTCAAGTTTTGGAGTATTAAATCTTTTTGTAGATTATGAAACTTTTCAGCATAACAAATGTATTTCACTTTTCTCTTGTTGGAGAGACGAGATAGGGTAAGCCCAAGCAAGATCCTAGAAATTTAAGCATCAAAGTTGCAGTTAATCAGAGGGTGATTAACCTCATTCGACTGTCGCTTCATTTCATAGGAAGTTCCCGTTCTAATCATTTCATAGAGTTCTTTATTGCCGGTGGTCCAAGGAATTTACTTTCCTTTTTGTTGTTTCTTTCCCAATGTTTCCCTGTTTGCTGTTCCTGACTTGTACTTGACTTATTAGCTATATGCTTGCATCACAGTGAGTAAAAATTACCGAGGTAAGTTTCAAGAGTTTGGCGGTTAGCTTATGGATACATTGTGTTCATCTCTAACGCTTGATTGGTACTGTTCCTCATTAATATTTGTAGCCTCATTAATATTTGTTGGGCGATCAACCTGTTTTGGAAAGGAGGCACAAGATTTTTGAAGTAATTACACAAGATACCCTTATTGCGCATGAACTTTCACCCACCGACGCTGATTGGTTCGGAGAAAGCAACCAACGCTTTGTTCTGTTCAGGACAGTAGTCAAACGTAATCGTCTCCCCGACAGTCCTTGCATATGGCTCAAGAAATTTAAAATAGTAAGTGCAAAATTCTAGTACAGCTTTCTTGAGTTGAATTGCTTAGAAGGAATTTAGGATGCTTTGACATAATTCTGCCACGAAGATTTCTTGACATCTTGATTATTTTCAAAATGGCAGCATGATCATGAACCCGAAGAGCGACAGACATTTGCATGCCACCATAATGTGCACTTTTATAAACTGTCTTTTTTTCGTGAAGGTTGTATCTTCTTACCTCTGTAGTTTTGGATTTATGATGATATTGATTTTTAAGAACGATCCATAATTTTTTGCGATAAAAAAGACAATATGTGTCAATTTTGGACGTAATTACGCATTCACGAAACCAAAGATTTTCATCACCGAATTATATAGGAAATTATCATCAGTTCCTTTCAGGCTCCGAAATTGAAGAAAAATGTGGTAGAATTCTATACCACTTTTTAAAGAATTCTATACCACTATTTAACTTTACATCTATCCCTAGCAGCTTTAATTTTATTTAATAAAGTACATTATTTAGTAACAGAACCTGTTTCAATCTGTTGGTTAATCCTTGTCATGGTTATTGGATTTCGAGTACTTTTGCATATATGATGTACAACATCTGGGGAGGTCACAAATAGACCATTCTTCCAGATATATAACTTATTCTGTCTGGCTTGTTCAAAACCTATTAAATTACACATCAAACCTTTTAAAAATTCATAAACAGATCATCTATGATTGGAAAGTAATTCGTCTGAATTTGTAATCAGTGAAGACAGTTGACATATCTTGATAACATTATAATTTAGAAGGTGTTTGAAGTGTAGCAAGGGCATATCGAGAATTAAGAACGTCTGTTATCAACGGAGTAATGCTTTCGAATATGTTGATGAAGTTTTCAGATGTACAGAATATCGGAGAAAAGAACTGTTCCTTGTTGTTTAGATGGATTCCAAATTGCCTCAAGTCTGCGTGACGCCCCATCCATCAAGGTTCCTTTCCAACCGTCTTTCTATTTTGAAAAAATAAACAACTAAATGAAATAAGCTAAAAGGCTAAAGTTAGTAGAATAAAAGTACTTTGAAGAACTTCAATTCCAGGGCCATCATTGTCTGCAGCCGCCCATTGTTACCCAAGGTTCGAGTGAATTATGCTCTTTTTCACGAAATTTAGGGCAAGGCATCCTCGCCTGCAAGTGATTCGTTTTAAAAGCAAAATGCCTTGCTTGTACCTCTTTGCCTGTTGTACGTCGAATGTGCATGCAGCATCTAGAAGTGACTGTATGATGTTGGATTCTTGATAAGAAATAAGTTTGCTTTTCAATCCTATCGCAAACTTTGCCATCATCGAGCAGGAGTTCCTTTCTGCATTCTCTTCACGAAATCAAACCGTTTGGAGATCATAACAACTTTTTCGCGGCGAATTTTTGAGGTGATCGTCCCAAACTCAAATTCAAAAAGGAATCCCTTCAACGTCTTCAGGACAGGGCCATCTCCATAATCGAAACGTCCAGGATTAAAGACGAATGGACATATAATTTTCTTTGCAGTGAGCAATTCTTGAGTTACTGTATGACATGTTTTGATAGTTTCTCAGGGAGATCTTCATGATTGAAAATTAGTAATGTTTGTAGCCAAGAAAATCCGTTAATGTTGGAGAAATTTCGACTTTTCTAGCAGAAAGTACAGTATTGAGCATTACAATGAATATATCGAACTTGCAATTTCATTCGTTACTACCAGATTTTTGATATTCTATTCAATCGAATGATATCTGATAGGTGTAATTTGACTTCAAAGGTACATCCAAAAACATCGATTGAAGATCAAGATGAATTATCGTCGTTGCTTCAAGTGCCCTTAGTGGTAAGTGTATCCCAGCCATTTACTGCGGCAAACTCTAGCAACACTTTTACCACTACATCTTGAAACGCACCAACATCCTTCTCGAAACTACAATTGCCTTAAAGGCGCAGGGTCACGTAATAGTAAACAAACCTGTAATCTCTATATATAATCTATATTATTTCCCACACGTGGCCATTGTGTTCTGCACAGATTTTGGTGGATGGGGTGAATCCACTAGAAAGTTACTTCCAAAAATCCACCAATATCTCTGCAATCGTACAACATATGAGTGTTTCGTTTGTTTCTCTACAAAGCTCAAGAGTCCGTCTTCAAAACAGCACTGTCATTTTGAGAAATATTGTTGAAGATCTCTATGATACGGCCTGTCAAAAATGCTGCAAAATCGTCATTTGGAAAGAAGTTTGTTTACATTGCGTGACCCTGCCCCTTTAAAAATGTCTCTGATTGGATGTTTGAGAGATTTCCAAAAACGCAAAAATTATCTTAGAAAACACTTCATTTGTTTTTATCTGCGGACAGTTTCATTTTAACATCAAATTTGAGATATAGGCTGCAGTAGTTTTTCGAGTTTTATGGATATTTTGATATTTCGTTTTCTTTGATAGGCTTAAAATTTTGAGATATCTATTGCAAGCAATGTTTCAGGGTATCCTACTCTCCGCTTTCAAGAAGAACGGATGGTGCTAATTACTGGTGGTGGGGCAGGAAAATTTTTTGTTCCGAACGAAAAGATTTCAGACAGTGATAACCCGTGTGCAGCAAGATGTAGTGGAAGATTCTATGGTTTGAAATATACCAGCGTTTGAAACAAAGGAAGAGTAAAATATAAGCTTTTCATGAGCAGAAATAAGAAGTCGAATTCAGCTAATAAGGTTTATCCCTCAGAAAAAAATTTGTTGTGTTCCTGTTTATAGTTTCTTTTTCGTTTATCTTCTTACTTTCTTCCATAGGCCGGTACAGTAAATAGAGGAAGTGACGTAATTGGTGCTGGCATGGTAGTCAATGATTGGTGTGCGTTCTGTGGACTGGACACTACAAGTACTGAATTACAAGTTATAGAAAGCATTTTCAAATTAGGGGATAATCAACCATCAGCCATTGGCACGACGATGAGAGCATCGCTCATTGAAAGGTACGGTTGATGTAGAATTATGACGATGAGTCCCTTATATCCCTGCAGTAAACCTTGCTTAACAAGGACTTATAATGAAACAGTGAAAAACCTGGCCTTAGTTTCTACGATCATCAATGGAACTAATGGAATCACTGCTTCGAATCTCAATCCCGTGGGAACGTTTTCAATTCTTCAATCGAATCGAAAATTCTATCACATCAATACCGTATCAATAATCAATATTGATTCAAAAATCTCGCAATCTGATTGGTACTCAAGGGATCGCGGAGTTTGGGCCTAAAAAGGCTTGGTTTTTCAGAGTAATATTATGAGTCTCTGTTGACCGAAGCGCCATCATCAAGTCAAAGAGCACAGGAAAACAATAGCCTGATCATTGACTCGTATTTAGGGCGTCAAAAATGACGTCATTTGGGACTCTCATCGTAAAGACCCATAATAGAAAGAAGGACCGACTGGGCAAACAATCAGTGCGCACGAACAGACAGTCCTCCATCTGATTCTGAAGCCTTTGAATTACTGACTTAGTTTTAAAGCAATCTTTTCCTTCAATCTAGTATGACGTAAAGATCAGGAAGAAACAGAACATCGTGAGAACTAATTGTAAACCAAGAAAATGAAACGCTATGTGGCAGCCAGGAAACACACGAAACATCTGCCGGTATAATTTGACCTTTTAGTATGATTCGAAGATTTTTATAGCATCAATAATGAATCATTTGTGACGAAGTTGGCAGTCGTTCAGTCATCATGTGAAGTGATTAGGCCTCGTTTGCACAAAACTGGGTGGCGATTAGTCTCGTTGCAAATGACCTCGTTCGGATAGGGTCACTTTTCAGATTACGCTAGATTACTATCGTCGCTTCTTGATTTTTATGCCAGGTAGGCTATCTGTTCACATCACGAGGAAGCAGTCAATTTTCTATTGTTTCTCGTTATTTTCGAAGTAAAGAAACGGGATTGCAGAGTGAACCGTTTCAGATACCAGCAATTAAATTATGCCATAACCACGCCGGAGTGATTTGCATATCACCTTCAAAGCGAAATGATTTTTGGTCCGATTTGTGGATTGTCTTGTATTGGATAGCTCTGATGTAAACTGCACTGTCCAATGCAAAAATCGTGGTGCGACGATAGCTAGGGGACTTCACTGGAGAATGAGATCCGTAGTTTGTGTCATAAAGTCAAGTGTCATTAAATGTTTTTGTGTCATTGAACGATGTTAAAAACATATCCGTTGCCGAATTAAAGTCATGCCCCATTCACACTTGCAAGTAAAACCAATTCAATCTAAACTGGGTTATCGAATGGAGCCTTCTGAATGGACAATCTAACAAATCGAGTGAATTTGATTCGCTGAAACTTAACCTGGCTTAGATAAAGCTGGTTTAACTGCGCCAGTGTGAATACGGTATCAGTAGCAAATTTGATGTCACATGAGATTAGCGATATCGCAGGATCAGTCATGCAGAACACTTGGTTTGTTGTTATTCGCGGGAATTTTCGCGTGACATCTTTTTGAAACAGACTATAGATATATGCAATTTGAATTAGCGCAAATGTAGAAGGTACAACTAAAGTAACTTTCATTGCCCCGGGGGAGGGGTAACTACTTTATATACCGGTACGGGGTGTGCCATTTTTGGGATGCCCCTCCTCGGGCAGAAAATAGACCCTAGGGTGTCAGCCTTGGTAAAATCACAAATAGAAATAAATTCTTGGGTGTCAGTTTTTGGCAAATAACTCTTCAGGGCATTGATTTTGATAAAGTTTCACATATACTTTGCTAAAATTTTGGATTGTTGTCACAGTTTAGGGTGTATGTTTGGAATGGTCTGTAAATTTTGGGGTATCATTTCCGCAAAAATCTACAATTTTAAGGTGTCACTTCAGACGTCAAATGGCACATCCCCGTCAGCCAGCTATTAAAGTTACCTTCCCTACAAGGACTATGAAAGTGAATTTCTAAAATCCATGCTACGTTTTCCGTGATAAGGTAGTTTGCCGTATTTCGTATTCCGCCTTACTTTACCTGTAGTTGGCCCATTGACCTGAAGGGATATATGTTAAAATGAAAGCTAAGATATTAACGGTGCTTTTAACCATTGCAAAAGCCATGTTTTGTATTCTTTTCACGATCCTTTGATGCGTAAAGATCAGAATTTAACTTATCAAATATCAGTGTTTCTTGTTGACGGAGATCATTCACTCAAATATGGTTCGTTTCCTGCCAAGGTCTGTTGGCCTTGCACTACCGGTGAGTCAAAAAAAGTTAAAGCGTTTGAAGGGCTGTGGAATAAAAAATATTTGACCGATATTCAAAGCTGAAATGTTCATTTATCGTATCAGTCAAAGGTCAACTTAGATGAGAAAATTTTGTTTGGTATTATCCCTCATCTTACAGACCCAGAAATTAGGAAAATGCTGGTAAAGGGCATGTTTGGGAACAAAAATTCCACATTTCATTCTAGTCCATAATTTACCTTCTATTGGCATTCGAATTCAGTATCTCAACCTAGCAATGTAAACTTCAATGCCACATAAATCATGGACCAGAATGGAATGTGGAATTCTCGATTCCCATACAAACCCCTTACAAGCAATTTGATTATTGTTGGGCCTTAAAGATGTTTGATTTTACCAAATAAAATTTTGTCATCTAAGTTAACCTTCGAGTGATAGATTAACACTTTAGTTTTGAATATCGGTCACATACTTTTTATTCCACAGCCCTCCAAACGCCTAAACTTTTTTTTACTCACCCGGTACTATTTTTATCAGATGCTTTTAAGTCCTTGGATTCCCCCTTCAATCAATAGAAGGAAATTTTCCTAGTAAAAACAGAATGACATTGAGTTATTTCCGTATTGACAAGAAACTGTTACGTTTTTCGGGACGTCGTTGACCATAAACCTTTATGCAACCCATACTGTATTCATTAGGACGAGTAGTTGGGCAGTCTTGCTTGCGTCGAGGAATGTTAAAACGTTTGTTAATCTATCGCTTTCTCAATGTTCATCACATTTCTTCTCACTAATTATGGTAAGGTAGCAAACATATGAACGTAGATACTAAGTTTTTACTGGGCGGGATCAATCGGATCATTCTCAAGCTGCAAAATTGATTTTAGGAAAAATGTTTAGTCCCAGAGTCCTCAAAAGAGGTCTAAGGATCTGACCATCTTTCTTAACCAAAACCGCTAGAAAGCTGATATTTTGCAGCATAAATTTCAAAGAAGCAGATTACAAGGAAGATTATTAAGCATGTGAGGCTGTTTTTCTCAAAAAAATTGTTCGCTCATTCGCCGGTTTCACATCGGATACCAAGGAAGCATAGGCGATGATGATGAATGACCAAAACCCCAGCTGAGAGAACAGCAACAGTTGCCGCTGCCTTCATTACTCCTTGCCCAGAGTCCCCCCAGGGGGGACACTCAGGACATGCGCATACGGGGGGGTCAGTCCAAGAAATTTTCAAACAACCCGAAAATATCGCTTCAGCTTCATTGCAACCCAAAAATATCAGCTCGTTTCATACTAAAAAACCTGTAAATGAACATAAAATATCCTGAAACATTGCAAATAGAGCTCAGGATTGCCTCTATCGAACCCAGAAATATCAGTTCAACGATATATGTTGTCAAAAAATATCCTGGTTAAAATTTCAGTTTTGTTTGGACCCATAAATATCACTTTTGGCAATGTTTTAACCCAAAATATCAGAGTTACCTCCTCGTATTTGCATGTACTGAATGCCCCCCCCCTTGGGGAGTCCCCATTGTTCAAGATACTGCAACCATGCTATTGATAGCATTGCTATCAACATTGTTGATATAGTCCTCTACATCGAAATAACTTCTGCGGGCAAAGCTGTGAGATTCTCACCTTGAATTTGCAAGGATCAGATTACGCGGAAGACAAATGAAAGATTTTCCTCAAAGACAATAGGTCTCGCATTCTGTGACCTCGCTTTCCTTTTATTTTCTCAATTAGCGCAATTTGGACTTCAGCAATAGCTTCTTTACAGGTTGCGTGATAAGTTATTTAAAACGCGGCTGGGTATTGAAGAATATTTGTTTCCAGTGAAATAGAATATTCTTCATCTGCACTAAGTCCATTTTACGTTAGCGGTATTGTGTAATGGATTAATGCTGCCTTTGACGTCTTGTTTATGGAATTATGTTTGTTGGTAAAATGAAAGTGAAATATAGTGTAATCGCGGCGATGTAAATGGAATGTGAAATGCTAAAATGCAAGGTAGGTTGAGTGTTGCATTATTTTTGCCAATCACGCCCTGTTTGCCATTGTATGTCTTTTGGTAAAATTTAAGTGAAATGTATCGTAAACATTGTGTTTTAAACGGAATGTAGAGTGTTCAGATGCAAGGTCGGTTGAGTGTTATAGCAAAACAATCGCAATCTTCATTTTCCTTCGTGAACATTTCATAACTAGGTTTTTTGAAACCTTCCAAGTAATATGATACAGGAAACAAGTGAAAAGAAGTAGAAATGCGTAACAGATTTCCTTTATCAAAATAAAAAGTTTCTTAAGTTATATTTCCCACTACTGCAGTTCCTTAATTTTTTGACGATGTCAGACCCGTTTACACTATACCGGATAGTTATTTTTTATCGTAAGAGGAACTGTAAAGCAGTGAACAATTCAAAAGCGTTAATTTCCAGATTTTATTTTATTGTAAGTAACTCAGTTGTCAAGTTTAGGTTTTTCTAAGATTTTATATTTTTTAGAACAGGGCCCTTATTGATAACAGCACATTTGTTGCTGAAAAGGCAACCCTGTATAAATAATTATATTATTATTATTATTATTATTATTATTATTATTATTATTATTATTATTATTATTATTATTATTATTATTATTATCATTATTATTATTATTATTATTATTATTATTATTATTATTATTATTATTATTATTATTATTATTATTATTATTATTATTATTATTATTATTATTATTATTATTATTATAGTTACGTCTCGTCGCGGGTGACCTCCGCCGGACAGCGCAAAAAACCGGCTAGGGCGAAATAGGATAATATATAGAACAATATGGATCATAAGGGATAGCTATCGTCGCATCTTAACTTCCTTGCCAGCAGGCTTTGTGTTTACGTCACGATGGAGCAATCCAGTATTGCTCCGGAAGCCTTCGTTTTTGATTTTATTAATGCTCATTTTTAAAGAAAGGAAATGCGGTTTCAGAACGTTTCATATCAGATAGCACCATTTACAGCATTCCAAAAACCATGCCGTAGTGATTTCATGTCACCTACGAAGCGAAGTGATTATCGCGCTGATTTATAGAGCGTCATGTATTGGATAGCTTTATGATATAAACAGCACCCTTATCCGATACAAAATGCGCAGCGCAGCGATAGCTTTCTGGTAAAGTGTAAACGGGGCCTGAGGGTGGAGTTTCTTGTAAAGAAATTCATGCATAGGATGGCAGTAAACAGAAACCTGTAGCTTTTCTGGTTCACGGCGTTGCTATTTGTTGATGAAACCATAAAACATATAGGCAACCAGATGAAACAACCAGACATATGAAACATAAAGTCGCTGTAATCCTGAACATAATAAAAATATCAAAAGTTGCTTTAAATGTATCATAGCAAGACACCTGAAATTTCTTAAAAGATGCGTTTACCAAATCTTCTACACATTGGAAGACTGCCATATCATTTTTGCCAGTAGCACCATGTTCTTTTCTGAATCTATATGGCTTTGTAGGCATTTACCGCACCTTTCGCTCAGCGGGCACGACCTCCTAGGGTCTGAACTGAACTGTACCTGCAAACATGACTTTTAACTTATAAAATGTTTTGCTTTTCGATTCAAATTCCATTAATCACTTTCCATGATCAAGATGAGGTAAAAGACCACATAGAAGGAAAACATTGATTTGAACTATTCACAGTTCCAAAGCCAATAATTTAGCCACAATTGTCTGAAACTATTTAGACGTTGGTATGTCGAGTCTTTCGAGTTCCTTTTAAGTTTCGATTTCAGATAGATTTTGATTTGTTTAAACAGAATCAAAGCAAAGTTGGCAGTCGTGAAAATTTCAGGTCCTATGATATGTTGTCATCTGCTTCTTCAGCAATCCAAGCTTGTCTTTCAGTGGTGAGTGAAAATTTCATCTACTGTTTAAAAGGTATTCGTAAATATATGAGCCTTGCTTCACCTCGTTTTGGCTGAGCCTCGTTTTGGCTGTGTAAGAAAAAGTGAACAAAGAACGCCACACAAGTCTCTCAGGTATGATCATGAGCGATAGGACACCCAGTGAGTGGCAGGTTGAAATTTACATCAGAGGCTAGCCGCCTTTGCTTATTGTTTTTTGTGTTTTGAACCTATTTTTATTTGGTAAACAGCCACCTTTCACTGTTTTGTAATTTTGAATGTTTTTGGTAGTGAGCCACTTTATACGATTAAGGTGAATCTGCACTTAAGGTTAGGCTTTGGCCAAAGGGAAAATAACGAAGAAAATTCTGGTAAATATTGAGGAAACAACTTTTATTTCTAAGTAAAAAACACAGTACATTATTACCCATGGTCTCATTAATCCGTGGCGGAATCTTTGTTCCCCAAACCCAATTAAATGCACCTGGTTGAGGAATCAATTATTGTTTCAATACCCGATGACTATTCACCAACACATTAAAGTAACCAAGAATTCATCTACATTTGTTATCAATCAAAATGATGTTATCTCCCCAACGGTAGATGTTGCAAGTCATCACTTTTTTAAATTCGTTACGGGTTTATCAGAATAATTGGGAAGAGTTTGATTAATTTTCTACGCATTTCAATTAGCTGCATTCTTAGGGAGGATCTAATAGCGCATTCACACTAACACAGTTAAACCAGCCTTGCTTAAACTAGTTTAGATTTCTGCCAATCAGATGCACTTGATTTGTTGCATTGTCCAATCAGAAGGCTCCATTCTATAACCTGGTTTAGATTAAACTGGTTTTACTTGTAAATGTGAGGTGAGTCTTATTCAAAGCGAGTTAAAGCAAAAAATTTGATGGAAGTTTCTCAGATCACTAATTACCTAATTCAGGAGAGTGTCAACACATTAGTCACGTGGTCTTAACGTGAATGAACGGAGCCAAGTGAAGACAATATTAAAATAAGACCAAGGAAACGGCTGTGCATAACGAGGACAACTTTTGCAATGCAATAGCAGCAGTTGCTTTAATTGACACCGCAATTCAAAGCGATTAGCAACTGCAGACAAAGGAAATTCTCTAAACTAGTAAATCAAAACAAACACAGCTGCAAAAGTTGCCCCGAAACCAGTAGGGCAAACTCTCGCCTTGTGCAAGCGAGAGATGGTTTCTAACAGAACTTATGTGCATATAATGAAAGAGGAAAGGTGAACCTAAAGTTCCGTCTGGCGGATTTTGTTTACTTGATTCAGAAGCCAAGCAGAAGGAATTACAGCTCTCTGTTATTTAAGGCTTAAATGAAACAATTACCACACAGCTCCTGAAACAAATAAGCAAATTTTGTTAGACAGAACTTTAGACATACCCTTCTTCTTTCATTACAAGCACATAACTCCTCTTAAACACCACTTTTCGCTTGCACAAGGTGAGAGTTTGTCTGTTAACTTCGGAGCAACTTTTGCGGCCGTGTTTGTTTTGATTTATTGGCTGAGAGAATTCCTTTGTCTGCAGTCATAAATCGTTTTGAATTGAGGTGTCAATTAAAGCAGCGGCTGCTATCGTATTGCGAAATCTATCCTTGTTCCTGTGCACGCTATTCTTCCTCCAGCGAAACAAGGACCATGCGCTGGTCGAATTCACCAAATAAGATGGGCTTATTTTAGAGTTTCAAGTAAAGCTCTTGAGCTTTCTATTCATCTCTGTAAGCTAACTTCAGAAAACTTTGTGACACTGCATGTATGCATATATTCATTGACAGCTTATGGGGAAGTAATTAGCAGCTTATCTATTCATTAAGAGCTTATCATGATGGATGTTTTTGCATGTTTGTGATAATTAACGAGTGAGTGGAGAAGATGTAGCCGTAATTGTGGTTGCATCACTAATCACTGCTGTTAGGTTTTCAATCTTGGCTTATCCATTCTGGACCACACGGTTTTGTTCAAAGAAGGGCTGGATCTAACAGCACTTCGTAAAACTAGATATATCCATCAGTTCAAACGATTTAGCATAAGCCCTTCTAAGGGTTTGCTGTGCTAGATCATATTTGTCCTGTTTCTTTCCGACTTATTTAGGCTGTTTTAGCAAGAAGACGCGAGTCAAGAAGACGCCAGCATAATTCATTTGTTCGAGGATATAAATTGCACAGTGAAATCTACTTCAAAACTTTTGCGAGTCTCGAGAGACTTATTATACCTTCAATTCTGAAAATGACAACCTGAAAGGTATATTTGAAGGCCGCACTGCAAAAAATAGGACGTCGAGAAGGGAAGCAAAACGCAATATAAGCACATTCACAAATGATGGAAATGTGAGAATAAATACTGTTCTTAGGGAATTCGTCTGTCTATGAGCAGCTTTCTGGGAGAGAAAAGGGTGGAAACTAGAATACTCTAAAAACATAAAAAAGTAGCTGCATTTTCAAAGACGTCCGCGTCGTCCTGCTAAAAGAGCCTATTGCAGTCTTGTTGGCGGCGTAAAAAGATGTAAATAGTCGGTAACCCCGTTCAGCTAAGGTTGCTTTTCAGGGGACTGCTGCAGCAGTCCTTGTCATAACAAATGTTTTTCCACACTGAATATGACAATATGACAACTGTAATATTAATGCACTGCACGTTGTGCTTACTCGTTTGCAGAAGTTATTTATTACATTAAGTCATGTTTTGAACACACGGCTTTGATGAATTTGCATTTATTAAGAAATATCGGCACCGCCGAAATCAAAATCTTCAGTCTTGTTTGCTGATCAATTTCTTGTTTGAATCAATACTTTAAGTGCTTAAGAATCCACATTTTAAGGATAGCTTTCTCTAATATTTACTTGTTCCTTAATATCTCTCTTTCCTCTCCTTTGTGTTAAATTATTGCAACGAAGAAACTTTGGGTATTTTTTCTGCCGATTGAATTTCATCTTTAATCAAAGTTTGAATAATGCTGGAAGGGAGTTCGCTCGTCGCAAGGAGCAAAATTTTTCAAATTTTACTTGCCTTTTTTTACCCTAATCTTAATACTTTGAAAAGTAATGTTGCAACAAACAGCAAATTCGAATTCATATTTCTTGATATTTATAAGTAAAATTCGCATGTTCCATTATAACGAAAAGGTCTTCATTTCATTTATATTTTTATTTACCGAAACGGCAGCCCAACAAAAGTGCTGGCTTTCAAGTGACACTCCAAGGAAATGAAGAAGAAATTTAAAAAGAATAAAATCATAGAAATTAAGCGTTCATTTCACATTTGCTGATTTTACTTTATGCTTTCAAAGAAGTTATCACGAGTTGGTCCAAAGAATTTCACGTTAAAATGGTCTTTTTCATTCTGAATGTGTAGCATCAAGGCGGGCATCAAGGTAGCATGAACCTCTGTGACAATATATGTTTCAGACTTCCCTTACATCCGTTGTTGATTTATATTTGAAAAGATGAAGAAATCTTAATTTACAATTGAAATTTTCGTGTCAATGAATATCTTCAAAGTCAACATTCTTTTATGAAGCATTGCTCTATTTTGTTAATTTTTGTTTATTTCAGTCATGTCTTTCAGAGAAGTTATTGCCGCAAAAATATTGCGTAATCTCGTTTCCTATGAAAATACAAACTTACTTTAAAAGGCATTCTTTTTAAAATGTAAGTTTTGACATATTCTTTTGTATCTATTTGTTTTGTATCTTGAACATGAATTTTGGTAACCTAATTTATATGTCGAAAAGAATTTATAGCGCCCAGGGGGTATTCCCTAACTTTAAATACAGGGGGGTCCGTACCACTATTTCTTTTCTGACCCCTAAATGTTAAGCCTAATGTTTTGGGGACCCCAAATATTGAGTATAGAATTTTGGAGACACGCACCAAATTCCACAATTCTTCCATTCCTCAGATTTGTGGACCCCAAATATTGAATTTTTGTCCATGTAATTCACAGACCCGAAATATTGATTTAACGTAAAATTTCGGACCCCCCAAAAAAATATTGGCACTGAACCCCCCTCGTATTGAAAATTAGGGAGTTCTTCCTGGGTTATAGCGACAAGTAAAGCAAATCAGGGCTGCAAGGTTTATTAATCGTCTTCAATTAAAATTGCAGCAACTTTTTAACTCTAAAAATTGCGTTTTGATTTACCTACTTCTGTATACTTTGAAAAATTTATTGCTAAAGGAAATGAGATTCACACACCAATAAAGCAAATCAACGCCGAAGTTGTCAGATTTAATACTCGCTTTCAATTAAAAGTTTCAGTAACTTCAGAAGTCTAAAGATGGCGTTTTGACTTCCCTATTTTTTTGTTCTTTGAAAAAGTTATTGCAAAAGAAAATGAGATTCACACTTTTATTCGGGGATTATGTTCTTGTTGTAACTGAACCTACAAAAAACTACCAAGTCTAATCCTTTAAGTAAATGTTTTCTTTTTTCTATTTAAAATAAGCGCGGATGCTGTCTATCTCATTTCAATGATTGATGTCTGTGCGTCAAGAGCAAAATTTCATGCATTTGATTGCTTCTTTGTTTAACACCGGGTAAGTCAATTCCTGCCTTACATCGTCCAATCTGCTACTTAAAACTCAAAAACGAGCTGTGCTCGTGACAATTATAGGCTGTTTTAGAAGCAAGACGCGGACGTCTTTGAAAACGCAAATGCTTGTAAGTTTTTTGGAGCATCCAAACCTTCCAGGTGTTTCCTTCCAAGAAAGCTGCCCTTAGACAGACAAAATCCTTAAGATTGGTTTGCATTCTCGCATTTCCATCGCTTATGAATGTGCCCACACAGTATTTAGCTTCCCTTCTCGATGTTCTTTTACAGAGGGGCGGCCTTCAAAAGTACTTTTTTCAGGTTGCCAGTTTCATAAGAGAGCGTATGCTATGTCCCTCGAGAATGGCGCTGGCTTCGTCTTGACCAACGTCTTCTTGCTAAAACAGCCTATTTATTTCTTCGCAACCTCGACCTGACACCTAATGTCAGACAGAATCTAATACAGTACTCATTAATTTTTAGTCGTTAGTAACATGGTTGTATGTAGCTGAACGTTGCGTGTCTTTAATTGTTGTCAATGGGGTAGTCATTGTCTTTCGCTCCCCATGGTATGGTCGCTCTGGTGTAGTATAGTAATAGAATTAAGTATAGTATAAAGTAACAGTTGTTAGTAACAGTTGACGTTCAATTTATAATTTTAGAAATGTGTCATTTCAAAATACTGTGATATAGGCTAGATGCGATTTTTCATCAAAAATGTATAATCATCTTAAGTAGCGGACTCATCTAAATAAACCATGAACGAACATTAGACTTGTATCCTGTAAGAAAAACACAATCAACTCCTGTAAAAGAACAGCAATAATATAAGATTATGCGCATACTAACCGGTTTTATGTTTTACAGGAAAATATAAAGCCCGAGGTCTTTAAAGTACAGACCGGGCTTGCGAGGTCTGTGCATTAAGACCGAGGGCTTTATATTTTCCTTTACAACAACAAAACCGGTTAGTATGAGCTTTATTACCTGACGTCTTCTAATCTTGACTCGCATTTCATCAAACACATTTTGTTACAATCATGTTGTTTGAGGTCACTGCAAATCTCACAGGCCTAGGCCTAAAGCAGTTGTTGTGGTGACAAAAACGCGTCCTTGTATCGTATTATACAAGGCTACGGGAAACCCGCGGGAAAGGTTCGATTAGCCAATAGCAATGGTGGGATTCTGTATTGCCTCGTTTTTGAAACTTCAGTCAGGTAATAAAAACCTAATCAAGCAAATCAAGTACTGTTGCCCCGCCATGTGCAGATCAGCATGTGCCTTAGAGCAAGGCGGTTTTTGTTTTTATGGCAAGAATGATCCTTTACCGAAGTACTGATACCTAATTTGATGGTACAGCAGCTCTAGAAAACTGATTTTTAAGGCATTTTAGACCCAATGGTTGTGAGGAAAAAGTAGCAGATGATTTAGGCCCACAGCTACATTCTAAAAAAGAATGCGAATCGAACGACAGATTGATACCTTTACCGTTTCCGCAAGCGTTTGGGAATAAGTCGTAATTGTAGCGACATCAGTTCAGCCAAAAGCGAAACTACGACATGTAATCAAGTCTACCATCTATCCTGTTAGGAAGCCAACTTTCGGAATATGTGTTTTGCAGAGCCTACGGTTGCATTTATCACTATTCCAGCACCTAATTGGTTTTTGAAAATAGGAACGGTGCTTGACTCTTTTATTTCTGACGGTATCAGCTGCCACAGTTTTATTTCAAAGGTAGGCTATGGTCTCAATTCCAGAGGTTTTTTTCCGTACATTTGGAAGCTGAGCGTCATTGCCATGCCTTAGATTGTAGCTAATATTTCGTTCCATGACAAGATCCTTCAAGAACATTTAACACTTTGCCCGTTTCTTCTTGCAAATAATCTCTTAACGTTTTAGCAAATAGAGAATACTGGAAAATGTTGTTCCGTTAAATTTTATTAATTTCGAATGCTAATATCCTATATTAAATATTGATAGGTGCGATAAGTACTGTGGTAGAGACACTCTTAATAATGGAGAAACTATCGCAAGCTGTTCCAAAGATCTTATGAAGCTGATATTATCAATAAATCCTATTGGCTGCTTATTGGAATGGATATGTACTTATATGGAGATTCAACGCAGCACAGCTGATCCCTAGAGACAGTACTTAAGACTGGCATTAACATTGGAGGATGTAGTACCGACAGCTTTCAAGAGTTTTATCACGGACAGGGTTCCAAGAGTCACAGCTCGAAGTGCTCAAAGCAGAACCTGGTGAAATTTTTTGATAAATACTGTTTTGATGAACATTGCAACATTGTGAAAGAGACGAAGCACCCTAAATGAACTGAAACAATACTTAGATGAAACTTGAAACTTTGGTTACGTGAAATATTGGACTCTGTTAAGACGAAGGGAGTTTGAACGTCAAGTTGATCATCAAGTATGCAAGGAAGTTTGCTTTGAACAACAGTCTCAGTCAAGCCTTATACGAGGTTCACTTCAAAGAAGATCCAGGAAAAGAAAAGAGTTTAGTGTGAGTGCAATAACTCTCTTTCTTACTGAGTAATCTTTTAACTAGAATTTGTCGCGGTTATGCCTTCTTTGAACATCAGTCTCTTCCAAGGTGCAAAGAAGTATCCTTTAGGCATTTAGGCTCTTTAGATGAGCAAGGAAGTGTTTGCTTTAAGCATTAAACTACGTTAAGTGCTGCACGAAGCTAGCAACCAGCGTCTGAAAGTCAAGAAAAGATTCTAAAGTGAGTACATATTGTTTGTTCTGTGTCTTTAATAAGTAACGCTCACCGTAAGTTTTCTTTGAATATCCAAGTTGTTAAGCTGAGAGACGAAGTTTGCGACAACCATTCACGGTGATGAATGGGTGTGTCCTGCCGTCCATTAAATAGCCCACTAGCGGTTTTTTGGTATCGCCTTTGGATATGACGAATTGGCGAAGAGGGTTCTGTCAACAATTGAATCGTTTGCTTGGCAAGACTTAGTTTTGATTTCGTTGTGCAAAACCTAAAGTGGAGGAAAGACCCTAAAGAAATCAAGTGTCATCCTTATCTTAACATCGCTTTTCCTGCAAATAGATTAGTCATAAGCGCAAATTAGTTTCTTTTGTCAAGTCAACATTGACATTGAAACACTCCTGCTTGGCTACATGTATTTTGTTGAAAGAAATTAAGAATTTGGGCCAGTACTGACAGTCTCTTAAAATTACCAGATTCTGACTACTCAGAGTTTCTTACGAGTTTCTTAAAGGTTCGATAACAATCTTCACGTTACCTGTGATCTCACGAACATTGCAAAACAAAGTTTTTTGAAATCTCTCTCATGTTTAGACATTACTCAAGTACCTTTCGAGCAATATGATACGGGGGAAAAGTGAAAATTAATAAAAACATGCCAAGGATTCCTTTTGTCAAGGATGAATAATTCCTTTGGTTATATTTTCCGAGTACTTGAGTTTCTTAATGTTTTGTCGATCTGAGAGCTGAGTTTCTTATAAGCAGTTTCTTGTAAGATACTTGAAGTCGATTAAGCATTTGACAAAAAATTAAGGCTGTCTTTAATTTTTCATTCGTTTGAATTCTTCATACATTGTGGCCCCATCAGCAAAGAATGGCTGCTGTTCAAGGGGCCGTGGCAAAAGCCTAATTACAATGTTGCAATTTGAATAAAAAGGGAATATTTACAATAGGGGCTTTCTCAATTAGGACATCATACGAGATCATTGAAAGTAATTTAGTGTTTTTATTCGCGGAAGCTTTCACTCCATCATATAGGAGGCTGATCATTTTTGGCGTAAGATTTGTGAAAACGCGAGATATTCGTGGAAAACAATGCCCTTCTCACTTTATATTCGCGGACACTTTCACGTCATCATTTTGCAGGCTGATTGGAACGCATACGTGTATCGTAAAGGAAAACTCAAAAGTAGGAAAACATCGTCATATCCTATTTCTTTTAATAATTAACACTCTTAATGTTTGAAATTTTCACTGCTGCGTTTGGTCAGCTTTGCAAATAGATATTAATTTCTTCATGAAAGCTGAAAGTTTTTGCTTGCACGTGTCCTTTAACGAATTGATCAGATAGCGTTTCTTACCTGGGGACCAAACTATGAGTTCATTGCAGATCATGTGGACTATTAATTATATCTTTTAACTTTGCAGTCAACGAAGTGAAATTTTTCAGGTGCATCAAAGTGCAGTATATTCTTTAGCCTTGCCTTTGTCACTTTGCTTTAGCCGACCAAATTACCAAAAATCCAAGTTTTGAGGCCATTGCCGGTCGACGCCAGATTTCGATAATCTTGCAGAGCTTAGTTTGCAACCTCATATCTATGTGAAAGTATAGCAAGTTTTGCTAGTTTGCAAGCATAGTGCAGTATCACAAAATGCAGTTGAAGAGACATCCGTCGCGTAATAGCATCAAGTGCATAGGAAAAAATTTGCTCAAGTGTAGAGGGGTTAAGAATTCGTTATAGTTGTGCCAGCTACGAAGACCATAATCCTTTACGTCTCTAGAATATCGATTGATTTGATTGGTGAAATTGTCACGGAAAGCAAAGACAGATCTTCATATTTGCCTGGTAGTAAACTAACTATCCCAGTCCCAGTTTCAGCTTTGACCGCAACTATGCTTTGTAGATCCAAGGCCTTGCACAGGCTGATGACGATGAGTCTCTTGTTTCCCTGTCCTCTTTGCCTTGATGATGGCGCTTCAGTCAAGAGAGACTCATAGTATTACTCGTAAAAACTTGGCCCTAGTTAGGCCCAAACATCGCGATTCCTCCAGTACCAATCAGATTGCGGGATTATTGACAAAGCCAATCTTGTCTCCCCAAAATGACCGTGCAGCGTTTCTAAAAAGGATCTAATTCATACGATATTTTGATAGACTTATGACGATGAGTCTCTTGTTTCCTGGTGCTCTTTGACTTGATGATGGTGCTTCAGTCAAGAGAGACTCATAGTATTACTCTTAAAAACTTGGCCCTATTGAGGCACAAACTTTGCAATTCCTAATGTACCAATCATATAGCGAGATTTGGCAAAGAGCAATGGTGTCGAATTTTCAATTCGAATGATGCAGTTGACTAAATTTTGAACGAAGTTGCTGCAGCAGGTAGTTGAAGATTTCTCTGGTTTGTCTTGGTCTTAAAAACATGGAAAATGTAGCGCTGAGAGACTTATTTTGCACTCACCAGGTAAACTGAACTTCCTTCTTCAGATTTATACCAAGTTTCGTTGATTAAATGTTTGCTTTACTCGGTTTTCATCACATTTTCTTTCCCAGGAGTGACCGTTGAACAGAGCTACAGCAGTTGTTCAATTCTGATTCGATCGATCGAATGCAGGAGATAGGATCGGGTTTTTCACCGTTTCATTATGAGTCCCTCTTGAGCAAGGTTTACCGCAGGGAAACAAGGGACTCATCGTCATAAATATAGGTCTTGCAAACTCACGACTTAAGTCCCTCCACTGTCGCTAATTTAAATCAATTGATGTTGCTGTCATGAGTTCAGGCAAGGAGCGAAATTCCGACATGTAATCAGTGTGTATGCCTTGTGCAATATTCCGGGTAAACTTCTCCTGTCGGTCGTAATTGCGACGTAACGAATTTGACGTGACAATCGAACAACTGAAACAAATGCGTTGCATCTTGGCGGAGTTGTCAGATGATTGTGACAGCAATTGCAGAGCAGTTGAAGACTTTCACAGAGCCTGAAGAACTTACTGCTTACAGTTTACGGAATCAAACGATGTACTTTGGCTTTTGCAAAAGGAATACTAAACTTCAGAAAGGACATCGAAAGCTTGGTATCAAGAAAGATTGACAGAGAAATCAGAGTAATTTTGAAAAGGTTTACTTCTAATGATACCCAATCCCAAAGAAATCGGCGCTCATCTCTCTTAGAGGTAAATCTATGTCTGGAAACAACGAGATCGATGTCCGTCTCAAAATAGATATCAGGTGAGATCTTGCGATAAAGCGACATTACATTGGCAAAAGTCATTGTTGCTGTTGTTTATTCATAGATATTAGCATCTGCATCAATTTTAAGATGTAATTTGGATACCTCAAAAGCAAATGATTCGTTGCAGATTAATGAATGTGGTTTCAGGCGAAGAACGAGAGTCTGTGTCGTTGAAGTAAATGTCCATTCAAGCGAGAGTATCTGGCCTAAAAAGAAAGATTTAGCGTGTAACTGTAGCGTAGTAAATCGCATATTACAGGTTATTCAAACATTTCTGTGCTAAAGAAGAGGAATCAGAAAGTTGTATGTGATCTACTGTGTGACGTATGCAAAACTGGATGTCCTGGATGTGCATCGAGCCTTTTCCTGCAGGACTGAAAGTTCTTCTCGCAATGAATTTGCATTGCATCTGGCCTGAAATGTTAGGTTAAAGGTAATTGTAACATTGTAAATTGCATGGTAGCTATCATTTAGACATTTTCTTGCTACAAAGAATGAGTCAGAAAAGTTTGTAGCTGATCCATTGCGTGACATGTATGAAAACTGGACTTCTAGTGAGCCTTCTTTGCCCATTTCATCAACGAGTGTCGTTGGAACTCCTGATTGAACAGCTTCAGATGCGGCCCTTTTTTTCCTCGCATGTGTTAGGTATTGCATTGCAAACTTGTTTTAAGCTCTAGAGGTGTAGGTGAATTCAACTCTATAAAAATTTCATGGTTGCATAATGAATCGAAAAGGGCCTAAAACACTGATGAAGCCATAAAGGAAATCCTCACACACAGAACTAAAGAAAATGAAAGTTTTCTTGGACGAGAGATATTATCTTCACATTCATTGCCACGATTTGATCAATGTTTTAGGCCCCTTTTCAATCATTTTGCAACCCAGAGATTTTTCTAAAGTTGAATATTCAATTTACCTGTACTTCTAGTGATGTTGGGACAGCGAGAAACATCACAAAAATACAACGATCTCTCGGGTTTTAAGTAGAATTTGCAAATTTGTGAAGTACTCTGGGTCACACGGTATATTGATGTAAGATTCTTTTTTGATTGATTAAATGATTTTATCGACAAAAGATGAAACTTCGTTGTCCGCTCTCAGAGTAGTTCATTGACAAAACCGCAGAAAAAGCTCCGTGAGAATCTACCGATATTTTTATTGCATCTTGTTCATATTATCATATTTTGCTACTGGGGTTTTATTTCTTCATTTCCAGCTATGAAATAATCTACGAAAGGAACACTTTATTTTCAAATAAATTACAAAGTCTTTATGTTCAAAAAGGCCGTGACAAACAAATATTGCCTCGGTTATTATGATCATAAATAGGTACTCTAGGCAGTGGCGGCAGCAGCTCTGCAGTGTCCGAAAGAAGTGGGGGGGGGGGGACTTGCACTTGATTTTTCAATCTGAGAGTATATCCAACTCATTCTATGCCATTTTTGTTTGAAAAATTTTGCCGACCTTTGGGACATGAGGGGGAAACGTCCCCCAGTCCCCTCCCGTGGCGCCGCCACCGTAACCAAATATTATGAGTTGAGTTGTGTTCAAGTTGTGAAAGCAAGGTTTTTCTCGTGCTGGCCTCGTTACAAGGATATGATAAAACAAGGAACAGAACTTCGAAATGTAGTGTTTTCAGAAAGTTAGAGTGTGTCATATTGGCTATGCATATTTGCAACTGGACTTTGCTAGTGCTCACTGGTGCTTGTGAGAGGGGGGGACTCTTTATGAAATAATCACCAATTTTTGAAGCTTGTGTGTTGATCCGCCTTAGCAAGGGCGGCGGCCTTGCATGGATCATGTTTATTTGCAGTACAGTTCTGTTTTCGTGACATAGTACACAAATTTACTACCCTGTTGATCCGTGACAGTGACTTTCAAATTCTAATGTCTGTCAGTATTGACCAATCAAATGATAACACATATTTCCCTAGCTTGCTGCGGCAGTTCGTAGATCGTATAAGGAATTAGAGGTAATCTGAAGTGAAATTTTTCATTGATGCAAATCAATAGCATGGTTGAATGATGAAGAACGTCGTTTAAAATTTTGTGATACCTTGTTTTATTTTGAATTGTACACTACTTTTTACGATTTGCTGATGACGTCATTTTGTTTTGCATCGGCTCAAAGAAATTTTCTTCAATTCATGATACAATTTTTATTCATTCAGCTCAGCTGGAATGTTTCCTTCAACTGTAGCATTTCTGAGATCAGATACAGTGACATTTCCATGCATTTTCCTAGTAATTTGCAAACAAAATGACGTCATCAGTTACTACTGGAAATTTATGGATAACATGAAAACGAACATAGGCGTAGGAACCGGGGGGCACTGGGGGCACGTTCCCGCCCCAAGATTTTGCAGTAAACAAATAAGTGCCCTTTTTATTTTTAGAAAGTGCCCCCTTCCTGTTAAGGAAAAGGTACCCATGAAGTGTCGTGCCCCCTCCAAGTTTGAGATGCTTTCTAGGTCCCTGATAACGAAATGAGCCATCAAAGAAATTTAAAGAAGATTCCTTATCGTTCGACAGTGACGATCATCTGCACAAATAAACAGTTTCGCATCAGGGTATCTTTAAACAGAGCAAAGAAAACATTCAATCACAGCATTGTTTCTTTGTCTTGCCAATGTCCACAGCGCGTGTGGGACATCGGCTTGAATACGTTGTAGTAAGTTTTTAGCCTTTCACAAGCCCTTTAATGATAGTGGGCCTTTCGGACTGCATCAGTATCATGAAGGGTGAAGCAGTAATTTTCGATTGCATGCCAATAATAGTATCATTCTTGTATTGTAACCCTGAGACACACATTGGCAAATCATATCAGGTTGACCACATCAAAGAAAAGAGTAGAGAGCACATTTGTTCAAAGATCTTTCATTTGATACAGTTGAAAAGTTGAGTTTACTCGTGGTAGATAAAATCTCCTTGAGATTCTTTTTCAATCATAGGCATTTGGGAGGCAGCAAACAAGACTTGGCGTGACACAGAAACATTTTCTCACAAATCAACATTGTAGCCAACATGAAAATATCGTAAGTAGAAATTATGGACATTTGTCTTCTATCAAATCTTAAAAAAACTACAAGTGAATTCAACTATGCCATTCATAGCAGAAAAAGACACAAGATCATCGAGTTTCCACTATAAATGGCATTTACAATATGAATTGATTTCTATTTACATAATCATATATAGTTATATATATATTATTATATATAACTATGGATATTTGTTAACAGAAATGTTTTTCTAAAGTGATATTTCATGAGCACATTGTCGAAAATCCTCTAGTGAAGTGTCGATGCTAGGCCTAGGCTACCTTAGGCACGAGAGTTCTATTACTGTGGTAGTTACTCCACCAGGCAGATGTTCAGTAGCCTAGAAGTTTCGTGGGGAGTGGGGGGGGGGGGGGGGTAATTGTTTTGTTTTTCTTTTGTTTTCGAATTCGTTTAAGTGGGCCTGTCAGGATTTCTAGCTACTGAAAGCTAATTAAGGCCCACTGTGCATACCGAATCCAAGCATGGTACTCTTAGTTTAACTACCCTTCCGAGGGCGACGAGGTGAATTGTGAGGGCTGGCCTCCGAGTTCACCCATCCGGAGTTTGACCTCACTCGACCGAGCTTAAGACAATTGTTTAAGCCATTCGGCAACTCACCCCGTAATTCTCTTTGTACATGCACTTAGGTATGTGACGCACAAAACTTTTCATCACAAGTGGCTCAGTGAGACGGTGAGGTGATTGAGGTAGAGAAATTCTGACATTTCTGACAAGAGAGATGGATGCATTCTCCCGTTTACCTTCATTTGTCTTGTTGTCATGCTTGAAAGTAACTGACAAAGTTAGAATTAGCTATAGTCTGGAGCCTTTCACATGCATTATCTCGGGGAAGAGAAAGACTTTTCCACTAAAATCTTGGCATTTAAGGGGTTACCTGTTGTGCAGTGTAGTGTTCTGTACAAGTTAACTGAAATGCTTTAAACAATGAGGGAGAGGGAAGTACTTTTCTGGGACCGATCCAATCAAAATCGAAAATTTGCAAGATATTTTGGAAACACTAGATAAGTAGGTAAGTAAATTTCCAGACATGATCAAAATGTAACAATGTGCAAATGCTTAGGTTCTCAATTCGCAAAAAAGAAACATGGAAAACATTGGTTTGAATGAATTATATGATGAAGATTGAAAATATATCTAAATAACGCATCGAGAAACCTCACTCTGAGTTATACTCTTCAAGTAACATCGTTAATCTTGCCCAAGAGCCTTTGTATTGAAATATTTCATGATCTTTCAAGTCTAAAATAATAGCTTACGTTTCTCTCTAGCACTTATAACCAAACTAGGAGCTTAGCATGCAAAAAGAGATAAAGCTGGCAATCATCAGTTTTTTTAAGTATGCTTCAAAGCCAGGTAACCATAAAAGGAGCTACCTTTGCAAATTTTAAAATCAATTGCAAGAGCAGCTGTTCCCGAACAAATAGTTTGGTCTTTGACCTACTCGCCAAAGAAAGAAATTTGAAAATTGACCTTGTAATGAAATTTTGGCAATTCTTCAAACAAGAGTATTATTTCAGGACACCCGGAACTAAGGTTATTCAAGGTGTTACACTGCAAGATATTCCTTGGGATATTACCTGGACGTGCTGTAAATAGCATATCCGGCAGATATCTTGCAGTGTAACACATCCAAGGACATTCCATTTATGATAAAAGACTAATTAGCAAGAGAGAAATATCCTATTATGCCTTGGATATCCTGCCTAGCTTCCATAATAGTCTCTGTAGAGGTGGCGAGATTATAATTACAAGGAAGTCAGCTACGCATTTTTTTGTAATAAATTCTTATAAGGAACTCAGCTCTCAGATTGCAAAATGTTCAGAAATTTCCAGTAATGAGGAAATTGTGCGAAGAAGTTATTTTTGAATTTAGTCAAGGAAATCTATAGCATATTTTTACTTTATTTTCATTTCATTTGCTTCCTGCATGATATACTCAGAAGGTACTTTAATGCATAGGCCAACAGCAAAACACCCTAAGCAAAACAGCATCGGTTCCAAATGTTTTAAAATCTAATTACGATGTGAAGTTCGGCGACCTATTTCTTTGAACCAAATGGCTTGAAAGAAAATTTAATCTATCTTGGCATAATTTCACCATTGGACTTTAGACTACTTTTATACCTTTCATTAACTACTTTTCCGATCAATTTTTCCTCCTCCGTGAAGGTCGCCCCGCAGACAACAGATTTTTAAATCGTAAGTCAGTGCAGTTAAACAGTCGTACTTGATACTATGAATTTTAGCGGTAGAAATATAGCAAACTTTCTTTCAAGTCATCCAACTCAAAGAATCAACTCATCGACATTGTTAAACATTTGGAGCCTTTCCTTTGAAAAGTATCTGAGTACAACACTGATTTGGTCATGTTCCACCGCTCAAATTTTTTGCAAAAATTATTATGAACTAAGATTTTTGGACAAATATTTAATTACAAGGAAGTGTGAAGCAGCTATTTAGTAGTTATGGAATGTCCTGTTGTTTTGGTTAATGAATTTTCTTCTAGGACGGCATCTTTTTAAAATGCCTCAAGAAAGTTTGACTCTACAGATTACGTCAATATTTTATCATCTTTGAATGTGGAGGTGGCACCCTGCAGCCAAGTAATATCATTAGCTCTTTCTACGCTAAATAATCCAGATACAGATCAATTTACCTTCCATACAAGAAAAACTTTATATGCATTGTCGTTTCTACTATCTAAGCAGTTCGTTTTTCTCGCTTCAATGCCAGCGAGCACCCTGTAGTTGATTAACTCTGTGATTACCTCTTGCGACGCTGAATAATCCAGATTATTTCGTATGTCATCTATGATCTTACTACAAAGTAATTTACCTTTCATACACGAATGATCTGATTTGCATCGTCGTTTCTAAATGAAACTACCGTGGAACTATACATTTTGTTTCCCTTGCATCAAAGTTAGCTAGCACCTGATGAGCTCTCTGCAATTGATCAACTTGTGATTACCTCATGCGACGCCATGCAAACAAGGTCATGTTTGTGTCACACATAATCTTACTTCGCATCAATGTTTCAAAAAGTTAGATATGCATCTTCGTCTCTAAGACTGCGTTCACACGATGTCGGCAGATTTTCAAAACGGTGAAAAATTCGACGGATAGGCCTCCCGTTCACACGAAACGGCACATGTTTTCCCGGCAGATTTTGAGAACGGTAGATTCTGATAACGGAACTCTAACGGGCACATTTTGGAAAACGGAATTGTGCGGACACTCGAAAATGATGAAGTGGGACAGTTTTCGACGCTTTTGGAACGAGACTGAACGATTTTTAGGCCCCGTTCACACGTATCCGGATATTTTTGAAAACGCATCTTTTTTATCCGTTTTCGGTCACCGAAAACGAAGCTTTTCGAAAACGCTCTCCAGAGTGGATCTTTTTGAAAACGCCGTTTTCATGTTGTCGTGTGGATGGGTGAAAACGGAAAAAACGGAGCTTTTCGAAAACGTTGACGTAACAGCGTCAATTTAGCACCAACCAGAGCATGCGTTCGGTTCTTTGGGGATCACGCGAGGGCATGCTGCTTGTCTGTTTTCTTTTATCGAAGTTCTAATGTCGAATATCGTTATCGAATATCGAATTTTACTTTCGAATAGCGAATTTCGAATGTCACAGCGTTTTCGTGTGGACAGGGATATTTTTGAAAACGGTCCTCGTGTGGACGCGGATCTTCTTTATACGGATAAAAAAAGATACGTTTTCAAAAAGATCCGGATACGTGTGGACGGGGCCTTAAGGTCTAGGTACATTTCCTTGGCTTCAAAATCTTGCAACGATTTTTTTGTTATTCACCGTCAAATTTCCTGTTGTCAAAGTGTCCTAGCATCGTGTGAACGCTAACTCAAATTTTGCTACCGTCACATTTTTTAGCATTTTCAAAATGTACCGATATCGTGTGACCGCAGCCTAAATTACAATAAAAGTAATTTTCATAAGCAACGTTCAGAGCATTTTTCACCCATGAGTACTACAAAAAAGAAAATTCAGAGACTTATGCTTGCAGGACAGACAGCTTGAAATTTTTTATGCATTTGATAATGAAAAACTGTGATTATTGTAGTTTCAAATTAATGAAAGCTGATTGGGTTCATCTGGACCGGTTGCACCCGTCTGGATCCGCCCCTTGGTTCAAAGCTGGCAAGCACCCTGCAGTTTAGCAACTTGATTGCCTCTTTCTGAGATCAGTAAACCGGATTATTTTACCTACCACATGTAATCTTATTTCGGATCAATGTTCCTTTCATACACAACATGTATAATTATGTATGCAAAACCAGGCAAATCAAAGTGAAGTAAGACAGTTAGCAAGCAGTTTGTATAAAACCAAACAAAATATCCTTTTGCTTTCCTTTGGTTCGAAGCTTGACGTCACGGATTCCTGCCCATATCTTTGCGGTTCATTCAGAGTAAGCTGTTCGCGTATGAAGATGGGTACTAAAACTTTGCTGTTTACTTCACTTTTCAGATATGCGATGAAACTTCTTTGCATTGCAGCTTTCGTACAAGGTACGTCTCGTTTTCATTTGAATTTCAACTAGTTTTTGTATTTCAAACTAAATTGTCATTTTGTATCAGAAGCAATTCTCAGATTTGTCGCACAGTTGTTGCTTTAGATCAAGCATTCTTTTGCAACTTATTGATAGCAGACATCATAAGCGTACGAGCTACAGAGGGGCTAGGAAGTTGGCAACCTGCCAATGTTGGAAAATGTTACAAAACAAATTTTGTTTTTCTGTGTTATATTTATTCCCTTGAGAGTGAATTATTTCGTTTTAAGATAGATTTCTTCTTTTGAAGAACTAATAGCCTAAGATATGGATAATGAAACTAAAATATTGTTTTGATCGAATTCGTTGACAAATACATATAGTTAAGCCCGGAATTATTCATATCCATACCAAATTCTGCGTATTTTGCAAATTCTATTTGAAGGCCAATTTCATTGTGGAAGGCTGAAAGGAAGACGACCATAGGCATTTGAAGGAAGAAAATATCTTGTGCATTGGTCTGCAAATATAACAATTCAAAAGTTCAAAATACTGCAAATATGGCATGGGTTTGAAATAATTTTAGAGGCCCCCATAGTACCCCTGGATAACGGATTCACGTGCTGATTTTTCGTTTTTCACGCCATCACGGACTATAAAACAGCATTTTCGCGATCACGTTACAAAAATTTTAACAATGTTCCAGAAAGATATCTCTAACACAACAGGGCGCGCAGACTTGTTTTATTATGGAATTTAAAGTTTTGCAGCTAAGGCTGCAAGTCAAATGAGATAAATGGGAGTCAGGAGTCCACAGTTTTTTATTGGTGACTCTCAAGTTGAAAATGTTGACCGAACAAAGTATCTGGGTGTGATGATCGATAGGAGCTTGAATTGGGATGAACACATTAACAATCTTCGTACCAAGGTTTCTCGTGCAATCGGGTTTTTGAAATATTCCAGAAAATTTTTACCTCAAAACACGTTGAGTGAAATGTATCGGGGTATCGTTGAGCCCCATTTTCGGTTCTGCTGTTCAGTATGGGGGTGTTGTGGGGTGACTAAACTGCAAACGTTGCAAAAGTTGCAGAATCGAGCAGCTAGAATTGTGGTTAAAAGCAGTTTTGATGCGCCTGCTATGCCAATAATTCGCAGTTTGAATTGGCCAACAGTGGATGATATTATTAGGAGCGAAATAGCGACAACTATGTACAAATCGTTAAATGGCCTCGTCCCAGAGTACCTTTCCAACCTGTTTAGTAAAACTTCGACTCGATATGCTAGAAAACTGAGAAATACTGATACTGATCTTTCGCTTCCATTACGAAAGACCAACAATGGGCAGAGGGCTATTTCTTTTCGTGGACCTAAGCTTTGGAATCAACTTGAACGCGACGCCAAACAGGCACCTTCCCTTGCCACCTTTAAGAGAAGAATCAAAAACAAACTATGATGACCTTTCCTATTTCGTAGTATCTATCTTCCTATTTGTAAATGCATTGCCACGGCCCCCTGAAAAGCAGTTCCCACGGACTGACGGGGCTACCGTGCCTAAATAAGTAAAAATGAATGAATGAATGAATGGAGGCTAGCCTCAGAAAATTTTTCGAGTACTCTCAGCTTAGAACGTCGAAAAACGACGTATTGTAGGAACTAAAGGCTGGTAACCTACCATTTGCTTCTGAGAAAAAGTTGACTTTCGTTCAAATTGCAATTGACTGCATTTTATACTTGGCTAGTGGTAATTTGAGTAGTACCATGTATTATTTTCAGGTAACCTAGAAATTCTTTATGTAGCTAAGATCAATGTTCTATTTCAGTTTTAATGTTCAATGTTCAGTTTTATAAACTTCAAATCTAAGACTCTCCAGCAGACAAAATTCCTCCAGAAGGACTAGATTGCGAGCGGAACGATGGAAATGAGGGTCTGGGGCTTGCCCCCGGAAAATTTTTGAGATTACACCCTCCACAACGTCGGAAAACGGCATTTTTTGTCAGATTTCAAGGCGCAATCACGTGCTTTAAATGTCCATTTCACGAAATAACGACCAAAGTTTTGGCAAATCACGCTGCACGACGGAGTCTTCGATCACGAATTCACGAGTCGAAAATATCAAAATCACGAAATCACGCGCCGAAATTAGCCAAATAACGCTTCACGTACAAACATGGGGGGGGGCCTCATTTTAGGCTCAACTGGCTGATATGTATGCAGCAGCAAGGGCAAATTTTGTGAAACAAACATTCGTATTTCCAACAATACAAAGCGATTTGCCATTCCGAAAAATAGATATGATAGATTCTGAAGAATTTTGCTGCGTTGGGTGGGGGCTACTGGTCAAGCGCGCTAGTTCATGCGGTTACGTTTCGTCTTGAAGGCTGATTTCCATCCACTCAGTCAAATTTTCCGAGCGGATTGGAAATCTTTTGTTTATGTTAGAAAATGTCGCTTTGAATTTGAAAAGAGTATTGTCCATGACAAGCATTTTTACTGTGTAAATTTCAGTCTGTGCGAAAATTCTACTGAGAAGAAATCAGCTTTGCTCTAAAAACATGACTTGAACCATAGAGATTATGCTTCAATTGAACTAGATTAGTTATGGCCTACTGCAAAAACTGTTCATTTTGTGATGGAATGTGTTTGAAGCTCCGAACAATGGCTAATGTCTCATTCAATTCCTACAATGACCACCCTCCCCTCGGGTAGGCCGGGGTCAACAAAACTTCATTTACAAATGACCGGGAGCCTGGGAAATTTTTTTTGGCGAATGCCCAGCGGCCGGGCTCTGATAAAATTATCTTGCCAACCTAGGATTAGGGTAAGGGAATCTTTTATGTGCAATTGTGCGGTTGTGTCCATGGTAATGGTCGAGGCAGGGATTGAACAAGACATAAAAAAGATGAATAGCCTGAGCTCTGAAAGCCTGTGGTATGGACAGGCTTCAATTTTTGAATCTAAGACAGCGTTCACACGATGCTGGCACACTTTGAAAACGGTGAAAAATGTGACGGATAGGCCTCACGTTCACACGAAAACGGCGCATTTTTCACCGGCAGATTTTGAAAGCAGAACTCTTACCAGCACATTTCGAAACGGCATCGTGTGAACACTCAAAAGTGATGGAAACACAACGTTTGTCGACGCTTTCAAAATGAGGGTACAGGTTCTTAACGTTTAGGTACATTTCACTGACATCAAATTCTTGGAAAGATTGCAACCGAGTTAGTTCCTGTTGAATTTTCTATCGTTTTCAAATTATGCCGGTATCGTGTGAACGCCAACTCAAATTTTGCTACCGTCAAATTTTTCACCGTTTTCAAAATTTACCGGCATCGTGTGAACGCAGTCTAATTTCATTTTTAGTTACAGAAAGGTCATTAGTTTATAGAAATCTTACAGACATTATGTAAGCTGGCAAGCTTTTAATCGTCGAAAGATTTCTGACTAAATCTTGTGAATATCTTGAACGTTTTTACCGTGTTCCTCAGAAACTGAACCTCACTGAATTTCAGTTGTTACAGGGTCCAAAGAACAGCTTCAAAACCTGACAAAACATTATGACAAGCAAACGAGACCATCATCGGGAGGTAAGTAGTTGAATATTATTTCAACATGGCTAATAATTTTTATTTGTTCAATTAGTTTATCCGTGCCATCTCATGTCCTGTCTGTGTCTTGTGGTTTGATTCTGATTCATCGTAATTTGGTTACGTGTTGGTTACGTTTGACCGGTATGTTGTTCCTCGCTGATCGAATCTACCAATCTGGAAATATTCAGCCAGATACAAAAGTTTCCTTTCAACGGAACTTTGAGATGAGAAAGTCGCTGCGTAGGAGCCAAACGTTACAGACGAACTAGATGCGTAAGGCATTCCGAAGTTTATTTGGTAATGCTGGAGGCCTGGTGGAGGCCGAATTGAGAGAAGACCGGAATTAGAGAACTATCATCTTGAGTTAGGGTACAAAAATTATTGCACGTGATCATACCATGAATGTCAGGACACTTTTTAGGTGAATCAGAAAGTAGTATTAACTTCTTTGCTTACCTTGAAATGCCATTAAATTCTCTTCCTTGACATTAGCAGCCTTTCTCAGCCAAACTTCCTTGCCTTTAACCTGCTTGAACTGAAGAGCTCCAGCACATGTGCTTTGAAAATGTTAGAGCCTAAAAGACTTTTGTCATCTCCTGCGCATTGCTGTACCTACGCAGCGGGCTGCTAATGGCAAGGAAGAGAATTTAATGGCATTTCAAGGTAAGCAAAGAAATTAATACTACCTTCTGATTCACCTAAAAGTGTCCTGACACTCATGATCATACTGAACCTGTCTACTACTCTCATTCCAAAAGTCCCTTGCTTCTCCTTGCTACAACAGAATCGAATGAAGCGATAACAACAACAACAAAAACAGTACCAACGGGTTACAGCTACAGGGACTTATGTGATGAGTCTACCCATCTGCTATCATATCAGATATTTTTCAATGTAACTGTTATTTACTCACCCGGTACTACATAGATCTTAGTGCAAGCCTGATTCACCAACTGGAATTCTATGGTTTGAATTTATGCGATATTTTCTTGCCAACAGGACGTGCTACAAATGTTTCTGTGCAAATCTTGATGATTGCCTTAGGACCAATTAGTGAAAAGACTTTGGTAAGTATGAATTTAAAGCTCAGCGTATGTAACTTAAGATGAAGGTAGACGTCATGTCGTTTAGAGATAGCACAAATGGTCAGCAAAAGACTCAAGTCTTTTATAAGGATGGGTGTAAAATTCTATTACATTTTATTTGAATTAAAGTGCTTGATGGAAACTTTGGGTAATTTACTGTAAATCTGCCGTGGCAATTCTTTGATCTCTTGATTAGTTTCAAAATGGCGACATTCATTAATTTTGAGGCTGTGACGTCATCAAATTTCTAAGTCCTCATCCAGAAGAGCTACAGATTTCTGGTTACCACCATATTGTAGACATTCATAAGCTTTTATTTATGGTTTTCTTGAAGATTTATCAATTTTTCTCAAGTAGACTAAAATTTACAATGATTTATTTTTTCCAAATTTTTGATGAATTTTTACAAAATGATAAAAAATGCCATATTTTGAAACTAATAGATATAAATAGAAAAATTGCCACGGCTGATTTACATCAAATTGCAGAGAGTTCGTTTCAAGTCATTCAGTTCATACCGTGTGAGTAAAAAAAAACGCCTAGTGTTTGAAAGGCTACTGCGCCCTGAGCATATTAGCAATGATATTTTGCGGTAGTTGATTGAATAGCTAACATCTTCAATTATTTGTAGAAAATTTTCTGACTAAAATCGGTCACTCCGTTCAGATTCTGTAAGCGATATTCTAAAATGAACCGCTTTGAGAAATCTTAAAAAACATGCTAAAATTACCAACAAAAATCCCTAATGTGTCAACCTCACAGCAATGACTTTCAGCACGCTTTAGCACGTGCTTCCCTTTTGACGAGTTGAGAAGTCTTCCCCCTTATGTGAATAACTTATTCAGGGGGACTTATCATACTTTTCTGGTCAAGCTATATTTTCATTGTCATCCTCTCTTGGAGTCTGTTTAGATCAATTTTCTATGTAGATTTTGAAGTTTGATGCTGCTTTCTGAGTTTCTGCGCCATTTTGTAATGACGTCATGATAAAATCCATGGAAAACTTTGGATATTGTAGTATTTCCGCCGACCAGGGGGTGACCTGAAACTGCGCTGCTTGGCTGGTTTTTACACCAATCTACCGGTATACATAATTCATTTCTATGATTTGAGTTGAATTTTTCTGGCCTTTGGCCTACCTTATTTACAACTGGATATGTCACATAATTAATCGCACAATAAAAAACATGATTGTCGTCTTGATCCTCGTTCTACGTTTCTATGATTTGTTTGCAAAATATCGAAGCTCCACGAAAAATCATCTTTTAGAGAAATAGTAGTTGAGGGCCTTCAGTGGACACCAACAATCTTTTCCGACACCTTATTACCTGACCGAAGTTTAAAAAAAAGAGGGAACACAGAATCCCGCCACTCCTATTGGCTAATCCCACATTTCCCGTGGGTTTCCTGTAGCCTTGTATAATACGATACAAGGACGCGTTTTTGTCGCCACAGCAACTGCTTTAGGCCTAGGCTTGCAAGATTTGCAGTAAACTAAAGCGACATGACTGGAACAAAATGTGTTTGATTAAATGCTATAATAACCGGTTTTGTTGCTGTTCAGGAAAATATAAAGCCCTCGGTCTTATCGTCTTAATGCACAGACCTCGCAAGCTCGGTCTGTACTTGTAAGACCTCGGACTTTATATTTTCCTGTAAAACACTAAACCAGTTAGTATGTGCATAATTAGACTGATGACGATGAGTCTCTTGTTGCCCTGTGCTCTTTGACTTGATGATGGCGCTTCGGGCATTGGAGACTCATAGTATTACTCTGAAAAACTTGGCCCTATTAGGCCCAAACTTCGCAATTCTTACAGTACCAATCAGATTGCAAGATTTGTGAATTACTATTGTTACGGTGTCAATGTGATAGAATTTTCGATTCGATTGAAGAATTGAAAACACTCTCACGGGATGGAGATTCGAAGCCGTGATTCTTTCATAATTCCATTGATGATTGAAGAATATAGGGCCAAGTTTTTCACTGTTTCATTATGAGTCCCTCTTAAGCAAGGTTTACCGCAGGGATACAAGGGACTCATCGTCATCAGTCTAGTGCATAATTAGACTGATTGCATATTTGTAGTTATCGCTATTGATAGACTGATGGACGCTCAAACTACGACTTATGGATACTTTGATACTAAAATTTGGGATGAAGTTTTCCCCCATCGATTTCATGACTAGATATGGAAACCATAGCAACACTGTATGAGCACCAGGTAATGGTGGATGGGCCTAAGTTGCCGGCTCAAACCTCCAATGTTAAAACAGCTCAGAGTTCAAGTTTACAGTGATGATAGTCACGAACAAAAGCCCCAAGTATCCTTGCGAATGTTTCCTCAATCCAAGAATCAACAAACCTTTCACTGTGAATCAGGGGTTCCTCATTTTAAAGGCCAATTAGCTTCCATGAACTTCACCGCAGCATTGCGAATTTCCAGCTGTTGAAGGTCGCTTGCCTTGCTTCTGAGACTACACTGCAGCCTCGTTCCACAGGGCACACGTAAACGTGTTCATCTCCGTCTCAAAATTTTATATCAAAGTCCATAAGGCCCAGATTGAGCAAAAATAAGAAATGTTATTGTTGTTGTATTGTTGTTGTTGTCGTTGTTTCTATTTTTGCGATGTCTGGGACTATGTCATCAGTCTAGTGCATAATATCATTTATCCTCCTTAGACAATGAAGAGCGATATATTTCTGCGACAATGGTGGCACGATGAACGACTTGACGTCAAGGACCGTGTATTGAATTTTGGTATTGATCCCACGGACCATTTCTGGGTTCCAGATACATTCATTTCAAATTCAAGAAAGACAGAGAGTCACAAGACCTTTACGAAAAGTGTCAAGACCACGATAGGTCCAAAAGATTCCGTTTATGCTAGTATGAGGTAAGCTGTTTATCAAAGAATGAAACAATTTACTTCTCGCTGTTCCTTTAAAGGGGCTGAGGCACGTAAATGTAAGCAAACCTGTTATACACCTCGTCTGAGTGCCCCGGTACATTCTACCCCGGTGATTTCCCCAGTGACAAAAATGGAGCAAAATTAGTCCCCAGACAAGCTGTGAACTTTCCCGGTACAAAACGCTTCACAAGTGAAACCCCGGCAGCAAACAGGCGAGCCACGGAGAGAAATTTGAGAAATTATTACCACATAAAAACAGTTCCCTACCAATAAATCATGCTGTCTTCGTTACATAATTCGAGCTCCCAGATGAAAATTTTACCAAAATTTCGGTCACTTGGACCTCGGTGAACATTTGACCGCTCACCTGGGCACTTAGACGGGATCTTTGTTATTTTCACATCTATGTTGTTGCGCAAACGCCCCATAGTGTTCTGTACAGACTTTGGTGGATAGGGTGAATCCACAATAAAGTTACTTCTAATGACATAGTACTGCATATGAGTGTTTTGTTTGCTTCTCTGCGAAACATAAGAGTCTATCTTCAAAATTAAACCTGTATTAAACCCAATTAAACCTTCGAGGAAAAAAGTGGAAAATCTCTGTGATATGGCCTATCAAATTACTGCGAATCATCGTTTCGAAAGAAGTTTGTTTACTTTTTCTGATCCAGCTCCTTTAAGCTGACATTTCGGCGAGTTTACAAAGAAAGTTTCGTGATTGGTGATACTGTCAAATTACATTCTTCAAAGGTGCACATTTTTACTCTCCTGGTATGTTTCAAACCCTGAAATCTTTTAAAAGACAAGTCCAGAGTTTGAATGATTAATGCTCAAAAACAAACTTACCAACCGGAGCCACAAATTATGAACTTCTTTCCTTATATAGTGACGAACGTAACAGCCGTAAATTAGTTCAACATTCTGTGAAATTGGGGTAAAAATCGTCGCAATTTCGCATCAGAAAAGAAGAACAAGGTTAGCAGCGATTTAGAGGCAAGAAAACAATATGGCGGGCTCCTTTACATTATGTGTGATGGCAGACAAGCACCGATTTATGACGTCACTATCATTGGTCACTTACTGTAGTGTGTCGCAAATAAGAAACATAAATTTAAGAAACACCAGCCCTGATTTTCAAAATAATGCCCCCTTTGATTAGAAACAGGCTCAGGTCTGAAAAATGCTTGTTTCTTGTTTAAAGATTACTGGCATAAGAATGGTTTATATTTCCAGCTTTATAATCGAGTCGAACTGCATCTATTCAAAATGGAAACAAGGGTTTTGCCTGCAAAAAAACAAAAAGCACTTTTCAGGAATGATTTTAGCTTTTCTTGGAAGTTGAAATTTACCACAAATCAAAAAAGCGTGTTTTGCTTCACCATCATAGAGCTTGTGTCTGAGTAGTTCATTGATAGGACACAATTTTCGCAAAAAGAAACTTAAAAAACTTTACCCTGATTTGAAGTTTAAATCTCATCTTATTAGAAACACATCAGACCTGAAATTGAAACTTTGTTTCTTTTATATGCGGGACACTACTGTATTTGAAAAGCGATTTCATGCAGAAAAGACGAAAAATGTTGCGAAATGTTGCGAAAGTACACCATTCATAATAGTATAATCTTGCATGAGCTTTTCCATTCTCTTTTGATAGATTTACAATTGTTTGCCATTGCCAAATGGATCTGAGATTATTTCCAATGGATATTCAGACTTGCTCAATAGACCTAGAAAGTTGTAAGTTTTCTAATTTTAAATTTCCAGAAACTTCTGTTTGAAGCCTTAGCTACATTTTACAAAATAGATTGATTTTACATTGGACAATTCAATACACACTGATACAGAGATGAAGCAGATACTCTGGTCTAAAGCCTGGTTTCCATATGATCGTAGCAGTCGGCGACCTACTGCGACACATTAGTGACGTGTCCCCGATCAGTCGGCGACATATGGAAACGATCACTGTTACGATCATATGGAAACCAGGCTTTAAACTCATCTCAACTATTTCGATACGTCTCCGTACTGTCCCCGTCTTATCGGCGACGTCGGAGACATCACTCAGAAAATGCTTCCATTTAATGCAACTGTCCCCGATGTGTCCTTGAGCCTGCCGCAGCGACGCGTCGCCAACTGTTACGATCATATGGAAACCAGGCTTACGACTGCGTTCTCACGATGCTGGCATTGCAAAATCTGTCCGTGTTGATGACAGCATATTTTTAAATCTCGTTATCTTGCAGATGCGTTCAGTGGAAATGAAATTTCACTTTACTGGAAGGACATAAATAAAGTTATAGATTATCCAAATGATCAACTTGTTGCATCTGGTTACGAAGTATTGTCTATCAAAGGTGTGCGTGAAGTTACTTATTATCTGAATGGTAAGTAATGATTTTATTTCCGATTGTTAAAATCCGTGGACTCCATGTGACCTTTTAAACGCAATATTATGTTACTCAACTGATAAGTATTGAAGTAAAGACAGTGTCAAAAATATTGTTGGACGTTTTTTACATCCATATGAAAATTAGAATTCTTGTTGCATCTACATTCTATTGAATTTCTAATTACTATACAGCTATTCAATCCTACAGGGACGGGACCACAAGGAGCAAAAGACAATGACTACCCTGCGGCCATTAACACAAAGACAAATGATTTGTGGTACAAAATTTCAAAATAGCCTTATACAGTGGACTCATTATAAGAAACCCATGGATGCACAATAAACATGCAACCTTTGGGGAAAGGCTATCAACTCCTGTAAAAGAACAATGATCAAAATGTAACATACACCTGCAACGAGATAGAAAACTGTTAACCTGCAAGAAAATCAAGTAATCAGCTACCAACAACGTTATTGTACCAAATTATCTCAATAAATACTTGTTTCGTCGCACACTCCTCAGTTTGGTTCACGTGAAAAACAGATAAATGACACGATCGGGCTGTTTTATACCGAACACAACAACGGAAGACATTTGAGTATCAAATAATGTTATTGGCATTTGATTACTTGACTTTCTTGCAGGTTTAACAGTTTTCTCTCTAGTTACAGGTTTATCTTATATTTTGATTATTGTTCTTTTACAGGAGTTGATCTTGTTTCCCAACAGGTAGCAAGCTTATTATGTGTCCATAGGTTTATTATGATGAGTCCGCTATTTAAGGATATTGTAACACAAATACATGCAAATAGGTAAGAATTAAGTGGACTACTATTAAATGCTAACACATACTGGACACTGTTTTGGACGTCAGGCCAGCGTAAGTGCGTAATTTTAAGTCTGGAGCGATCCAGATAGAGTTTTCAAAGCGTCTTCATCGCTCTGCTCATTTCGAAGAAAATGTAAAGCCAAACTATGACTCGTCTGATTTTCCTTTTCTTCTTTTTATGTCAAGATTGTTGTAAATAGGGTTATATTTTAGGCCTTAACGTTTAGCGGATGTGTTTATCGAATAATCCGATTTGTCAATAATTGTCCAAATTTTGTCCAAGCTTTTGCATTGAACCAATCAGACATGTGGACTTTATGACCATTTTACTGCCTCGCGGGGAACCATTAAAGGGTAGATTGTGCTTATGGAAATAGGACCTAAGTTGTTAAATTCTAAAAGCCAACTGTAATACTAAATGTTTCTTCTTCTAGCTCCATTCCCAAAGCTACGTGCGTTAATCAAGATGAAGCGTTCATTCCCGTATTTTTTATATCATGTTTACGTTCCTGGTGCACTCCTTGTCGCCTTATCATTTACAACATTCTTCATACCACCAACTGCTGTTCCTGCAAGAGTAACATTGATTGTGACCAATTTTCTATCGACCATGTTTATATTTGGAAGTACAAGTTCGTTGATTCCCAAAGAGCCATATATTACCGCCATGGAGGTCTATTCCCTTATCAACATTGTCTTCATCATTACTGTCATGATTGAGTATATATTTGTGCTGAAGTTGAAAGCGTGGAAAGCTAAGAGATTACCGGTAAAAATTCCAATTTCTTTTCACTAGTAGTACAGGTTAGAAACAGGTTTATAGGAAATTAGTACTATGATGACCAAAATTTTTAGAAACTCTCGTACTATATCCGAGAAGTAGTAAGGAACTTGCAAATCTTGAATTCAAGGTTTCTCTGGTTAATAAGTCGTTGAACCCTAATTTTTGAGTAATAACAACCAACTTTCGTTGTTGTGAAGGTAACAGATATGGAACGCCGTTTGCACAAAAATGACATAAACTATGTTTATGTTACATAAACATAGTTTATGTGCACATAAGCATAGTTTATGTGCACATAAACCTAGTTTATGTACATAAACTATGTTTATGTGCACAAAAATGAACATAAACTATGTTTATGTACATAAACATAGTTTATGTTCATTTTTGTGCAAACGGCGTCGTAGCCATTGTTCTGAGACGCGTCTAAATTATACCCTGAAGAGCAGCCGCAGATTACATCACTCTTTCTTGTGAAAGCCTGGGAGAATTAGATTGAAATCACTTAACCCCTCCCTCATGAAAGAAGGTGAAGACTCTCTCTTTCCTGTTTAGGTAGTGCAAATGCCGTAGCGTTGAAACACTCGATCGTGCGAGTGACACCAGCTCGTCAAAGTTTCCAGGAAGCTGGAAATCATCGCTGTCGTCGCTGGATAAGACCTCCATCTTCCTTTGACGGTTAACAACTCTAATGGCTAGACACGAGTCGAGTTTGCTAACGATATTTTAGGAAAAACACACTGTGATTGTGACTACCCTACAGGGAAATCCAAAGCTGTGTTCACAATAAGATATAAGCCGTCTATTGATTCCAACATGACTCTATAGAGAATTGTCATCGCTACGACAATGACGCCTCCTGGAACAATGACTACGACGCCGTTTGCACAAAAATGGACATCAACTATGTTTATGTACATAAACTAGGTTTATGCGCACATAAACTATGTTTATGTACATAAACTATGTTTATGTACATAAACTATGTTTATGTGCACAAAAATGAACATAAACTATGTTTATGTAACATAAACATAGTTTATGTCATTTTTGTGCAAACGGCGTTCCATAGATCTCCACTCAGTAAAATTTTCCATGGGACTGGAAATCTTTCGTTTACGTGAGAAAATATCGCTTTGAATTTGGATAGAACAGACTTGTTTTTGCGTAAAATTGCGTCCGCTTGGAAAATTCTACTGAGTGGAAATCAGCCGTAATAGGTGTCCCAGACAAAAGTATATGGAGTTGGTTGCGTCTCATGAACTTTTAAATGTTTGTCGATAACGTGAACACAGATACCCCATTTTGTTGACATTGGTGCTTTGAGAGCTGAAATATTGATCTTGAAAATTCAAATTTGCCTTCACGTGAAAAAAAGCAAATTCCTGAAGCAAAAGAAAATCTGAGTCCCAGCGTTCCTAGCTCTAAAACTGTAACTTCACCTCTTATGCATTGATTTCTAACAACTTTAATTCCTTCTAATATTGTCTTATAATGCTTCATTTGTGTGCAAAGTTTTTGTTAAAGATTCAGGCTGGGACATTGTTAAAATAGGTTTTAAATTGTCTTGTTGGCGTTAACTAGCTTATTAGCTATGTATAAATATATATATATATATATTTTCCTGTCAATGTAAAATAGATTGTTAATAATAATGATAATGAATAATGATAATCCATCACTTTTTCCTTTTTTAGGCCTTGAGAAGAATTCTACGCAGAGATGATGATATTGAGCTCGAACAACAATCAAGGCATCTAAACAGCAATGGCACTGATGTTGACACACCAAAACAAGAGAAAAAGCCTGCTGGAAATGGACATTTGTTGGATACAGTTTCGCGATTATTGTTTCCCATTGTTTATGTCATATTTCTGATCGTCTACTTTGCAACATATCGAGCAGAATAGTCTGATATATTGAAATCATCACTGTTCGTTGTAGAAGAGAAAACTTGAGCAGTTGCTGTGAGGACATTTGGTAGTTGGATACAGTTTCGCGGTTATTGTTTCCTGTTGTTTATGTCATATTTCTCAGCGTCTCCTTTGCAACACATCGAGCAGAGTATGGTCTGATTTAATCGCATCATGACTACCTGCGGTAGGAGTTTCACATGTTACATTTCTGAACGTCTTCTTTGCAACATATCGAGAAGAATAGTCTGATACATTGGGATCATGACTCTTTGCAATGGTAGACAAACTTTCGGGATCACTGCGAAAACATTTGGCTCTTGGATACAATTTAATGAATGTGTCTCCAGTTATGTCATATTTCTGATCCTCTACTTTCCAAACATCGAGCGGAATAAAGTTTGATACATTGGTGTCATAACTGTTTACGATGAAAGACATGCTTGAGTTGTTGTTGCGAGGCATTTATTTCTGATTCGGTTGTTGAATACAATTTTGGCGATGGTCAGTTCCCGTTTATGTCATATTTCTGATCGTCTTCTTTACAACATATGGAATAGAGAAAAACCTGATATATTGGGATAATTATGAGTGTTTGCCTTGAAAGACAAACTTGAGAAGGTGCTGTCAAACATTTGGCTATTGGATGCAATTTCACGAGGATTGTTTCCTGTTGTTTATGTCATATCTCTGATCGCCTCTTTGCAACATATCAAGCAGATTGAAGTTTGATATTTCGAAATCATGACTGATGGCAGGTGAAGAAAAACCTAAGCTGTTGCTGCACAGCATTTGATATGGTTACATAATGAAAGTTGCCCGGAATTAGCAATTTTTCTTGCTTATTTCATGAGGGATAGGACACCCAGTGTGTAGCAGTTTGAAATTTATATCAGAGGCAAGCCACCTTAACTTATTGTTTTTTTGCGTTTTGAACTTATTTTTACTTGGTATACAACCACCTTTCACTGTTTCGTAATTTTGAAATTTTCGGTAGTGAACCACCTTAAATGCAGAGCTACCTTAATACGATTATTGAAGCTAAATTACTAAGGGCCCCGAGCTGCTCCGTTATGCCACTGCTCCTGGAGTTGCCGCTCATCTCTAAAAGTTAAGATTTCTGGCTAGAAATACCATGCAAAACCCTTTTGCGTGACATCTTTTCCTTGTTACTTTCCTTTTCTTTCCTGGATTCAATGGTCCCTCTTTCACAATAGAATCTCAATAGTGAATAAACCCTCACACTAACAATAATATTTGCAAACAACTCCTCGTGGGCATGTTCGAAGATTTTCGGTATTGTGGTCGAGTAGGTGTACGAGATATCATCAGGATTCCCATTCTAGTTCTCTCCACTTGCATTGATCACCAGTCCCCTCCCCACTGAAAATTTCGTTGCGACGGGCCATACAAAAACTTTGTTTGGCTCTGATTGAATCTATAGCCTGTTGCATGCAATTACTCATGTCGCCATGCATGTGGCACGAATATTATTAGGCGTACTTCAAAGAGGGCCCCCAAACCTGATCCCATACCTGATTGGCCAGTAATCAATTTGAGACAACCGTAGTTCCAAATTTCTAGCCTGTGTTAAGTGGTCTGGAACACAGGCTACAAATTTCATGCTCAAAGGATCCAATATTGTGTTCAAACAATGCTCTTTTTACTTGGCCAGATCATTAGCAAGGATATCATAACTATTTTTATAGTAGATATAATGTTTTTATAGAAGTATATTCTTACTGTTTCAGTGTTACTTGATTCAAAGTCTCATTGTTGGTTCATTGTGTTGATTAACCTCGTTCCCACTATGACAAAAATCCTTGGGAATGAGATTGTGTATCTTATTGTTGTTGTTGTTGCTAGACCTTTAGTTGATGAGACATCGATTGAATTTTCAATGTTTGGCGATATCTGTCTTGCCTAGAAATATCGAATGCGTCTACGTTTTTAGAGTACCGTCTGCTCAAGGCACCAAAATGTAAATTTTCTAAACATTTTGACCGAAAACCATATTAAATGCTTTCGCTGACGATTTTTCTTTATCTATCTACAGGTAGAAGCGTATGGTTGTAGTAATTGCAAAAGTTAAATGGCAGATTATCATTTATTTTCTTCTTTATCGTTGTTCTGCTTTTTGTGATGTTCCTGTTGTCCTCTTACTCCCTCCATCAAAACACTAGCCTATCAACAGGCCAGTGCCAAACTACGGGAATCCAATAATTCCAAATAATTCTTGTTTGGGGACTGGGTCTGTTGATGGGATTAGTGTTTTGATGGAGGGAGTAAGAGGACAACAGGAACATTACAGCAAAGCAAGCAGATCAACGATAAGGAAGAAAAAAAGTTGGTTTACAATTTTACTTTTACAATTACTACAACCATACGCTGCTACCTGTGATCTATCACTGTCTGCACGAGGCTGCCATTTTCCACAGTTCACAAGGATCACACTCTTCTTGCTGAAAGCAAATGCACTCCAAAAAGGATTGCAAATTGTGAATGCAAGTTTGCACATCACATTAGATGATCAAATACAATGTTTGCTTAATTACACGAGAACTGCTGCCACTGCCAGCTGGGCATCAAATCTTTAAAGATGATTTTGAAAGTACGCTTAAAGTTCCAACAACCTGAAGATCAAATGTGGCTAAAGTGAAAAGCGTAGATCCACACTGCAGTAATTAAAATCATTTGCGATTTTGGAAAATTCACTTTTAGATGAACTCGCCTACTTACCTCTCAGCTATGTTTACAAGAAAATCGAATCGTGAGGTTCAGAATTTAAGAAATTCAGAGACTGTCTTGCTAGCTCCAAGAATGAATTTGAGAAATGGCCAGATAGCTTTCTCGTTTCGTGGATCAACAGTTTGAAATGATGTAGCACATGGTATCAAGCTAGCCAGCCCCCTCTGTCTACTTTTAAGTTTAGACTGAGTGTTTCAATGTAAATGTTTCTTTCATTTTTACAGATTTAATGTAATTAAGTTTTAAGTTTTGCACTGTCCCAAAAGCAGCCTTCCTTGGTTCATGGGGCTACCATGCATAAAGAATTTAGACTGAAATGAATGAAATGAAACTGTCTAATCAGGGCAACTGCTGCACTGGTGAGCCATATTTTCCATGCACGCCAAATTTGACCTCAGACAGTCTGAAACTGAAGGGTGAATGCAAGGACCAATGGTGAAAATTGTTTGAAGAAAACGTATCAACTTCTTTTCAATCATGAAACAAAAGATGTCATTTATTCCCTATTGAAATTAAACCAAAGAAATTCCTTAGGTTAATGCAAGGATTAAGAAGTCTTTGGTCTCCACTACTTACTACTTTAGTACTATTGTGCGACAACAAAGGGACGTCAGCGGTTTGTCAGCAAAAACATTCAGGACAGCGTTAACGCCTAAGTATTTATATGGACTCAATTCCTTTAAAAAGTACAGCGGGGAAATTATGAAACTGTACATTTTCAGCGGGGATTGAAAATATCATACGGGGAATAAAATCCTGTGGCTATTATCTATGATGGAACTTGTATAATTTTTGACTGGGAAGCAAAAATTTCAACGGGGATGTAACAGAAAATAGGCGGGGAGAGTGCTTTAAACTCAAACTTGGCGGGGAAACACATTTTTCTGGCAGGCTATCCTTTTACCTTGGCGGGGCAACGTTTCAGCGGGGTCGTTCTGCGGGGGTGTCTTAGAGGGCTCTTTCAGCAATTTTTAAACATCTTGGTTTTTCGATCTCGTCAGAATCGCCGAAACAAAATCGGGCTGGCGGTGCTTCTATATTTTATGTCTATAAAAAAGAACTTAATTCAGTTCTGGGAAGTTTGATATATTGATTTGACGTATAATTTTTCACACAGCCACAAATGGTTTGTGACTGGCGAAACCCCGGGGGGTGCACTTGACCACATTTTGGTTGGAGATGTGACATCGAGGCTTCAAAAACATACCCGTTCCTTATACCAATTTTTTGAAAAGTATACCCGACCTTATACCAATTTTTGGAAAAATTATATCTGACCTTATATATTTCATATAAAAATATTGAAAATAGGTACCGTTCCTTATACCAAAATTGTGAAAATTGATACCGTTCTTTATACCAATATCTGGAAAATAGATACCCTTCCCGATGGCACGTCCCCGTACCCGAAATATATGTAGTGCACCCCCCGGGGGCGAAACCCTCAAAGGGTGCTGCCAAACGAAAAGTGAGGACTGCCCTCCCACTGGCATGCCTAGACTTGATTTGAAGTTTAACCACAGCAAAAATTCACAAGCTTCTTTTGAATGCTCAGCAATTTGAGTTGCTCAGCAACTTTGGACTTCAATAAGCCACAAAGTTGAGCCACGTTTTGTCTCTACAAAGCCAAGCTTATGGCATGACAACCTTTTAGGCACCCTATGGACTTGTTACCGGTCACAATGTTGCAGAAGAAATAACTTTAGCAAAACTAGGGAGGCAAGAGAGATGGAGACTAGGATGATGGGTGAGGGATTACCCCATTCCTTTTTTGGAACTGTATTTTTGGTCAGGTCTCTTTCTTTTGTAAAACTGAGCTGAGCTTTGTTACTTAAGACACCCTGTGACAGTAAATATTTTTCTCGGAAACCATAGCTCCGCATTCGGCTCTGTGCAATGATGTGTGTAGAATTTGTCTGGTTTGAAACGGTTTAAAAAGTAGAAACCATTTGTGCTGCCAAACTTGAAATCCAATGCTATAGGGGTCAACTTCAATTATTATATTGTTATAATTACAAATAGGCGAGTCCCATTTTTATTTTCAAATCTTGTCCAATCAAATATCTGACATAGACCTCTGCATAGTAAGCATCAGATCAGGTGATTTGTTCTCTTTCGACAAAGAGCACGTGATTTGTCTGCAGTTCCTCTCTTTTGCTCGAGCAGACACTGGAAAAGGGCGTTCGGCTTTTGGTTGCGTCAGTTTGGTAGTTTTCCCAGAAGATTTCGAAAGTGGTAAGGCCATCTTGACAAATTATTCTTGTTACGTGGCATGTTTGTCTGTAGTCCTATAAAACATAGACGTTTTTGTAAATATACGTCTGTCTTTTGAATAAATATTTTAAAGTTCCCGATTTCACTTGTCACTTCCTGCTCTGCAAGTCTGCAAACTTACTTGCCAACTTGTGATCATAAAGCAAAACACTTGTGCCTGCCTAGCTGACACAATTGCTCGGACTGCACATGAAATTGGTTGTCTGAACTTGTGTGAAATTTTGTCCAGATTTTGTAAATTTCGCAGTTTTTGTATCGATCACCTGGAAAAATTCGTTGCCTGAAAATCTTTTTATCAATGTTATCCAGTTATTCATGGGTCAATGAGTTTTCAGAAGGCCCCAGCTTGGATTCATTGTGTACATCAGTTTGAAGAACAGTTGTGGATGACAAGGGCGATCAAATACAGTAAAGGTTTCGAGTAAACCAATCAAATTTTGGGAACAAAAGCAGAGGAAAGAAAAGCAACATTTAAAAAAGTTAGTTTCCAGACGTATTTGGTTTCGTTTTCGTTTTTGCGTTTTTAAATTTCTCCATCATCTCGCAGAGTATCTAGGGATATTCTGTTTATATCCTTGGCATCTAATATGTCTTGTCCTCAGGTTGACAGAAGACAGAAATACCTATCCTATTTGCCTTGAAAACTGCAAAGTAAAGCAATTTCCAGTTCCGTTCTCCTTCCGAGATCGTGGTTACGCCCACTTCTTTGGTCAGCGAATGTATAAAATGTGATATGATACATTGTGATCAGACGGGACCTTTGACCCTCTCTCTTTTGGATTTTCGCAACGCAAGCAAGCTGTCTCTTTCTTTTGTACTCTCTTAGAAACCTGGGCGAATAACGGTAAGTCCCATGGGGGGGGGGCACTCTCAACATGAACATACCGGGAGGTAAGTCCGATATTTCTTGGTCTGAATATTTCCTAAAGTGATATTTTTGGGTCCAAGATAACTGAAATCATGGCCATGAAATTTTTTGGGCATAAAACATAGTCAAACTGATATTTCTGGGTTCTGTAGAGGAAATCCTGGCCTCAATTGGCATTGTTTCTGGATTTTTGTGTTCGTTTACAGGTGTCAAAGGGTAAAAGTAGGTGATATTTTTAGGTTGCAGTGAAGCTGAACTGATGTTTTTGGGTTGCCAGAAAATTTCTCAGACTGACCCCCCATGCATATATGCTGAGTGCCCCCTGGGGGGCTACTATACATATTTTGGGTACGGGGACGTGCCATCGGGAAGGGTATCGATTTTCACGATTTTGGTATAAGGAACGGTATCGATTTTCACGATTTTGGTATAAGGAATGGTATCGATTTTCACAATTTTCGCAATTGGTATAGGGTCGGGTATGCATTTTCGGAAAATTGGTATAAAGTCTGCTATATATTTTAGATAAATTGGTATAAAGTCGGGTATACATTTTGGAAAAATTGGTATAAGGAACGGGTTTGTGTTTGAAACCTGGATGGCACGTCCCCATCCAAAATCTGGTCAAGTACCCCCCAGGGAGTGCCCCCCTGGGTGGTAAGTGGTATGTATAGCTCCTTTCTAACTGTGAGCAAATTCAACGCTCATTCAAGTTATAAGAAACTTGGATCAGGCCATAGTACTAAAAGTTTCTTATTTTGTTTCATAATTTTTGAATGCATGAATTATCAATCATTGGGTCTCTAACACTGCTATGCACAGACATGTTTCTTGAAATTTGAAACACCATATAGGAATGAGCGTTGTTCTTTCATGTTCAAAACAAAAATGTTTCGTTAATATTACTCAAGAACAAAGGTTAAATGAGGTATTTGCTATAATATCCATTCTTTCAACTTTTAAAAGTTTGATTATACTTCTCAGATAAATACTACTAGAATTTTTTTAAATTTTGGCCACCTTAGTACTAGTTTCTTTTGAACCAGTTTCGTATGAAAATCGTGCAGTAATTACTCCCAGTTCCAGCTATGGGGGGACTTAATAGAGAGAGGTAGCCTGCGTGCAGACTCAAACCTTTCTCGTCGAGGTTTGGGCTTATTCAAAAGTTTGGCTTAGAAGGGAGGGGCTTAGTAGAGAGGGGGCTTAATAGAGAGCTTAATAGAGCTGGTAGACTTGCCCCAAGTCTTTTCCGTCAATCAAAAAAAAAATGGGAAAGGGAAAATTGGGAAAGGGAAAAGCGAGATAATGTTTCATTTATATAACTTTCACATAGACTTACTACAGATGACAAAATGGACTTGGGGCAAGTCTAGTAAGTACCACCTTACCTACCTGAAGAACGTGAATAAAATATGTATGTATCTTTACAGTTCAAGATGATGATCCCAATCTGTGTTGGTCATGCCCCAAATTGGGCATCAAGAGTTGGAAGAGGGGAACATGCCAGCTGTTTGGGAGCAGAGCATGATCATTTACTGTATGCCAGTGACACTCAATTGGAGGGAATGATCCCAGTATGTATTGGTCATGCTGGATCAGGGGATGATTTTAGACACCGAATTGAACAGGTATCCCAGATTATAGGTTGTTTATTTATCCATTTGTTTATGCTTATTTCCCAGGGGGTACTCCCTAATTTCAATACCAGAAGGGGGGTGGGGTCAATGCCACTATTTTTTTGCTGACCTCTAAATATTAAGCCTAATGTCTTGGGGACCCCAAGTATTGAGTCTAATGGTTTGGAGACCTGCACCAAACTGCCAAGCTCCATGATTCTTCCTTTTTTCAGATTTGTGGACCCAAAATGTTGAATTTACATCCATGTTGTAATTCACAGACCCCAAATATTGATTTAACTAAAAACTTAGGACCCCAAATATTGGCAAGTCATGGAGAGCCCCCCTAGGGCTTATTTATTCATTCATTCATGTCTATGTTTATTTGAATGCAAAAAAAGCACTGCATCCATATACATATACAGTAGAGCTTACAAGTACAGGCATGAGGGGGAGGGATGATAGGGGGAGTCTTTGGTACCGGTACCAACTCATAAGGTACCAGGTTCCACCCAAATGGAAGGTGTTGGTACCATCTAATTTTGGGAAGAGGAACTATTTGTAAAGTTTATCGTCAAGTGAGGAATTCTGAAAAAAGGTGTATGTCAGTTTCTTGAAAGACCAATGGGCAAGACCAAAGAACTCCTGAACATGTCACCATCACCTGTACCTCTGTGTCACTTTCTGCACTGTTAAAAGCTAAAATTTGTTCTAGGAATTGATGAAATTGTTATTGGTACTGATTCATACAGGCTTGGTACCCATGCCCCTATATCTGGTACCAAGGTTCCAGCACTTTTGCAAAATGTTGTGCCAGGTACCACCCCTCTGGTGCCAATGGTACCACTACCCTGTCACCCCCTCAGATACAGGTATATGTAGGTACAATCCTGCATCCTGTTGGACATACATGAACTCATGGCGTCAGATGAGGCCGTTTGAAAATGCAGGCTGTCAGAAAACAGCCCAAGAGGGGGGAATTAACTACCATATGTGGAGGTATGGGATTTGCCATGTTTTGGCGTGCCTTTTTTCGTGCATAAAATATTTTCGGGGTATCATTTTTTGTAAAAACACAAGTAGTCATAAATTTAGGGTGTGATTTCAGATGTCAAATGGCACACCCCCATCACCTGTCTATTGAAGTTACCCCTCCCCCTTTAACGGGGAGTATAGGGACTTATATTGCTCATTTCTTGTAGGGCACTTTTGCCGGTAACAATGGTTGGAATCACGACTTTGTGTTCTATGCATTTCCACATCAAGTGCCCGGTACCATTCCATATGCAGTTGGACATGCTCAGTATGAGGGTGGTTGGAAATACCGGATGTCTGAAAATCTGACATTTGCCGGAGACAAAGGTTGGACCCATGATTTTGTCTTCTATGCATTCCCGGTTAATCCTGAAACCATGATGCCAATTTCAGTTGGATCATATTCCAGACATTGGACAGCAAAAGTTGTTGCTGGGGTAACAGCAAAGGATGATTTATTTCAGCATGTCTTCACATTCAAGGCCCTAGAGAAGCCACACCCTGGATCTGTGCCCATTGCAGTTGGCTCATCAGGTGATGTTGCAAATCTTGTATCGGTTGCCAAGGGGGGGACTTGTGTTGGTATTTGACAGGGGGGGGGGTTCGACACATTATGTTCTTGAAAATCCCAAAAATATACTAAATTTAGGATATTTTTAGACCCCAAAAATATAGTCACAGGTTCATGGTACATGAAAATTAAAGGTAGCAATAATGACAGTTGTAAGTATTCAAGAATTTTGTCCTCTTCGGAGAACTGAATCCCTGTGAATTATTCATTCATCCAAGGGGGAAGACTTTCTCATTCCCTTAGGAGGATAGCACGTGCTAAAGGAAGCTCAAGCAGGCGCGCAACTAGGATATTTCAAGGGCAGGGGTTTTGTGGTGGAAACTGGGCATAAAGATATTGGATTTCCAATTGAGACATTCAGGGCAATCGCATGATATGTGTACATTTTCCTACAGGGTGTCTCAAAAAAATTGTTCGACGTTTGATAAAATATTGAAAAATAAGGATAACATGAACTGGCTCCTGGAAAGATAACCCTGTTTCTAAGATTATGAAATAATTTTAGAGACTAAAATCGTGCAAATCGGTTGAAAATTCACTGAGTTACGAGCTCTCGAAGATCAAAAATATGCGATAGCTGAAACCAGAGACCCCCCAGATTACTGGTATTGCAAAAAGCTCGAAGACGGAGGTAAGAGAAGCTTATCCAATGCCATACCTCTCGTTGATATCAGAGCAAACCAAATAGGACTTCTAAAGTAAATTATTTCTTGCGATCATTCTCTAAATTTCCCAATGTTGCACAAGTCCAAAAACAGTGGTTCAGAACATAATCGGCGAGAGACTGAATCTGTTTCCTCAAAGCATCAATATGCTTGACAGCTAGGTTATCGAAAACCTGTTTGAATCCAACTTGGTTCGCCCTGAAACAATTGAGAAATAACAGAAACGACGGCCTATGGAGATTTGACCAAAAATGCCATTTCGAGGCCTCTGGTTTCAGCACTCGCACAAATTTGAGCTACAAATGCTTGTAACTCCATGAATTTTTAGCGAATTTGCAAGATTCTTGTGTCAAAAATTAAGCTTGAATTCTCAGAAAAAGGGTGACTTAACCTAGGGTGCATTCAGTGTATCGTTATTTTTTAGTATTTAATCAAACGTCGAACAATTTTTTGAGACACCCTGTATGTTTTCAAGTGGCCCCCCAAGCGGAGCCTCTCATCACGCCATCACGCCTATTTTTTCGCCATTTCACGCCATCACGCCGAAATATTTTCCATATCACGTTCACGTGCACAATTTCTCAGTATAAGCATATCTTTTTCAAAGATCTGATATGCACCATCACTATCCATTTTCATCAATAAAGTTTGATCATAAGTATTGCAGTAAAACTCATTCACAGCTATGGTGTCCCAAAAATTGTTGCCCCGTTTACACCAGGCGGAGACAGTCTGGAAACAGTGCTTAGACTTTAGCTGACCTTCTAACGGGGTTTATTGATTCATTTTCCTTCCATCTCAGTTTTTCTCAAGTAATGTTCTACACGCCTACCATACACTCGTTGTGTTGTGTTCTTTTCTAAGTTTTTCATCACGTTATCACGAAATTTCAGTCCTCCTTCACGTAATCACGCGCTCAAAAATCAGTTTTCACGTGCACGCAAGCAACGTGGATCACGCCATAACGTGCGGAAAAGGCAGCTTTCACGCCATCACGAGCAATAAATCGGCTAATCACGCATCACGCCAGATCGCTTGGGGGGCCACTTTCAAGGGAGTCAAACAATAGTCTAGGGGTAAACTACTATGTGCCAATGGGCTAGTTTTCTGAAAATAATGATAACAAAATCAACTTTAAGTGAACAAATTCAGTCAACAGCTAACGTAAAAAGACATCTATCTGGTTTAAGTCTGAACTGACGTTGACTAATTCAAGCAAAACGTTCAACAATCTAATCGACTGGCCTGATGAGAATACGGCAAAATTACCTTCCTTGCCAAAAAGGGCAGGGGTTGTAACCCCCACAACCCCTCCCTTAGATGCGCCCCTGTCAAGTCATCGCTAAGAGGTCAACATATCGGGGAAACCTACTCATAATTTCAGTAATGTTTTTTAAGGTTTATCGAAGGGAATTTTTCAGAAAATCTTATGCCTTAGCGTTTCAAATGTCGATTGCTGTTGTTTGCCTCACCCCCGGTAGAAAAATTCACGTTTAGAGATTTGATTGTGAATTGCTTGTTTTACAGGAGGTGGTGATCACCGAAGACATCGAGTATCAAAAGGAACTTTCGCCGGTGACAATGGTTGGAACCATGAGCTGGTATTTTATGCATTTGAGGACCAAAGGCCTGGTACTATACCTATTGCAGTTGGCCATGCAGAGTATTCAGGAGGCTGGAAGTATCGTGTGTCTGAAAATTGCACGTTTGCCGGAGACAATGGTTGGTCACATGACTTTGTCTTCTATGCATTTCCTGCAGACACGTCCATGTTAATGCCGATTTCAGTTGGCTTCGAATCTGCTAATTGGTGTACTAGAGTGAAAGAGGGAACGCGCTTGCAAGAGCATTATTTTGAGCATGCCTTCGCATTCTTTGGATTCCGCTCACCGTATCCAGGGTCAATTCCTATCGCAATTGGCGAGGCAGGCGCTGATTATAACCGCACATTAAGAAGCCGCATAGACCGCGGAACGCATGCAGGTGGCAATGGATGGAACCACAACTTCACATTCTACGCTTTTCCAGACAGAAAACCAGGAACGGTTCAAATTGCAGTTGGCCACGCTGATTTTGCTCTTGGTGGTTGGAAATACAGGGTTTCCGAAAACTGTGATAATGCTGGTACGCAAGGGTGGACCCATGATTTCACATTCTGGGCTTACCCACATCCAAAATGAACAAATAAAACTCAATTGCATTTTTGCAAAGAGAACTACGACTAAGAGATTTGATAACTGTTGATAAAGAAATGGTGGAGCTAAAGTTGCTCTCAAGTGAGAGTTGCGATAACGCCAGTTCCTTTTGCGAAACACTTCTGTAGACGACTGTGCTAAAGATGGTGGCGAGGAACTTTTTACCAAGATGCACTGCGTTCTTTAATTGAATTCTTATAGAATCGTTAAAGAGACGTGATTCGGACGCAATGCATTGGTAAAAATTCCCCACCGCCATCTTTAGCGCAATCGTCAATTATTCCTAGCCGCAAGAATTTTCGCTTGATATCTAATTTGAGACAGACAATATTGTGGGTCATCGAATAAGCCTACGGGGCCCTATTTCGCGAAATAATGTTTTGAGTTGGTATCTGATTCGAGGAGGCTTACGTGAGGGTGGAGTCTTATTAGCAGCAGTAGCAATATTGGTACGAATAATTTCTTCTTTTACTTAAGGCTGGTCAGTATGATTAAAACAGCAGAAATATTGTGATGCAGTGTTTTCGAAGGAATATTCAAGCCCCAGTGCAATGAAAAAAAAACCCAAAGAAAGTCAGTCAAAACAGAGAATCACAGGATTCACTAAAACAACAAACAATTTTTATCAAAAGTTATCAAAACAAAAGTACTAACCCTCTCCCGCTACCAATGGAGCTTTTTCAAGAGTTAGTGGTTATTTCTCAAAAGTACTTTTGAATGGGGGTTTATTGGAGGTAGGGGACTCATTCTAGACTACATTACATAAGTCCCTCTAAATTACGCTTGTTGTTGTTGTTGTTGTTGTTGCTAGAATTAAAACGTCAGGTTATAAATGTTGAACGAATACAAGGAATCACGTCGTCTGTCTAGACTCATTCGACGATGGGATTCGAAGATGGGGGCTTATTCGAGGACTTACGATGGTTATATTTTTAGCTTAATAATGAAATAAGAGATGATTTAACTCTATAAAACGAGGGAATTTGACAGAAAGTGACTGTGTGTGTCACCATTCACTTGGTAGCAGCAACAACGGTGAATTTGTTAAACAAAGAATCAGGCCTCCAACGAGACAATGCGATTCTTGGCTCTGAAGGAATGGAAATCCCTTTTTCAGTGCGTCCAAGCAAAATGTTTTGTTCCTCTATTATTTATCTAATTGAATGCGCTTAAAGGTGTAAAATTTATTCATCAGAGAAGAAAATTGCTTTGTCTTTTCGGAGACCTGACTGTTTTGTTCACAAAATAAAGCCCCTGCTTTGCAAAGTGACAACCTGGTTGCACAGGTGGCGAGGCAAAGGCGACGGGAAATCGATGAACATCATTAGTGCCACAAAGTCTCCTCGCCTGCAGTCAATGTTTATATTTCAGTGGGAAGTAGGGTTTATTGAGCAACCAGCAATGACTTCATAGCTTGCAGGTATGAAACAAAACAAATGCATCTTTTCAACTAGAAAAGCAATGTTTAAACAACAACATATTTCAAAGATTTTATGGTTTCCCTAGGGACACATCGTCAATTCATCTTATGCTCAATCCACCTTTTCAAGATAAGAGGTGCGAAAACGGAAGTCTTTTGTTGTTTGAGACTTCGCATTTTTGAGGCTAAAATCTTGTTCTGCGTACAAAGTTTAGCATAGAGGCAAATTTTTACTTTCATATCTGTCTTCGTTTGGAAATTACGATAATATAAAGAATTAGAACTCATAAGGGCTTTGACCATGAAATCAGATGTTTGGACAAAATTTGTCCATCATCATCATCATCATCATCATCATCATCATCATCATCATCATCATCATCATCATCATCATCATCATCATCATCATCATCATCATCATCATCATCATCATCATCATCATCATCATCATCATCATCATCATCATCATCATCATCATCATCACAATTGTCATCATAGTTAGAAATCGCTAATTTCAAATACAAGCTCTTCACAAGGCGTGCTCTTCTAAACAAAACATCACTGAACTTCTTGTAATATTGCTAAAATAAGGACAAGTTGCTCAATGTTGCAAAAGTTGCCGAAATTCCTCAAAGTTGCCCAAAATACTGCAAGTCGCTCAAAAGTTCCCGAGCAACTTGTGGACAGGGCTAATCCTAGCAACAAAATTAGGCCTCGTTTTTGAGCAAAAGTAAATTGAAGATGATTTATGCCTTTGGTTCCGCACATGAAAAGCTCGACGTTTAACTTTAAAGTCACGCTTCTGCCGTGGAGTTCGACGAAACAACTCGCTCCAAATGCAGCTTGTAGTGCCAAATTGAATCTGTCGAGCCAAATCAAGTTAAACGTTAGCCTGGAATCGAAACCTATGCATGTCCCATAGGTCGGGCTTTAAGCCGGATCTCCACCAGCACCAGGTGCAAAATTGTCGAGGGGACGTCACTTCACGTTGACCTGAACGAGGCTGCCATATGTGTTGATATTATACCGACATTGCTAGCCTCCTTATCGCGCCTTCGCACACTCGTACAAAATACAAAATGGCGACGATATTTGGCCTAACTTACGAAGATTCATCGTTCAATTGATGACAGTTGGATGCATCGAAACTTGGAAGGAACTCTCGATTGGTGTTCAGCAGGTGGTAAGGTTGCTTTTTAACAATAATTTTATCAACCCCGGACTTGTCCTTTAAGCCGCTACTTGGAAACTGGAGAGGCGGAAAGGCTTATGGCAGAATCAAAATTGTCGCTGTTAAAAATGTCAGGCCACGAAAAGTAGGAATACTGTCTACTTTTCGCGGCTCAAGAGTTCTTCGCAGGAAAAATACCAAAAAAGATTTCTTTATTTTCTGATGCAACACAAGAGTAATGCAGACAGAGCGTGTATAGACCATGTCTTGCTTTCGGCTGCAGAAAATCAATACACAAAAGTCGCCCGCCGCGACACTTTGCGCTTTAGGAGACATCTGAAGTCATTCAAGTAAAGCAAGTGGATTGTCGGAGAACCTTTTGCATGAAGCCCTGGTTTCGATCCCCAGGCAGGTGCATATTTCAATTTTCCGATTGTTGTACCTCGAACGGTAGATTTATCCCTCTACATTTTTACATATGCAGGTCTTTTTCTCTATATGGAAGTGTTTTTTCAACTCGGCAAAAAGTGTCCTAGTTCAACAAATTTGTAGACACGATTTGAGTGGCAAAGCAAGTACTTGCCATATAAACCCAAGTTCCATCATATTAATGAAAGATTAAATATTCCATGCTCTCTTCCCGATTCCAAAAGCAGTTTCTGATCGTAAGCTATGTCGCTTTGAAGATAGGAGCCCCGAAGGATGGACATATTCCACTAGTGGTATGATTGAAATATTCCATATGATATAACTTTTCGTCCTTTGGTGCTCTTTGAATGAAGTTTTGTACAGTTGTGACGGAAGTGATTGCCCACATCTTGACGCAAAACAATTTTGGATTGGAGCACATAAGGATGACTTATTCCACTCAACGCGATATATTTAACTGTACCAAAACCACCCAGCCCATGAGATTCATCTGTATTGGAAGTCACAGGAGTGAGAAATGTTGTTTTAGTAAGACGTATCAGCAGTAGAATATGGATTTATTCCCTTCAGAGCCATCAAGGATGCCGTAATTCCAATAAAAAATAACAGTAAGCTGGACTTTTGCTTGAGGAAAATAAACAAGCGGCCTTTGGAATATTTCATCCAAAATTGCTCGCAAACATAGTCTTAAGCCTCGAGTCACTAAAGTTCAGTTTACAAGCATTTTTATCATCTTATATTTACAACATAGTTCTCTTAAAAAGTAGCTACTTATGATAAAATCAACAAAATTTTTGCAGAAATGAGCTTTTTACTTTATGGAATTTGCATCATTACATGCTCCAATAGTTTTCAATATATACTTTTTGGACTCTTCACGGTAATATAGCAATATAATTATCCTTTTAAATAATTCAAGGTTATATTCAAATGAAAGCCGACTGACTAAAATCTCTTTGCCTTTCATTGTGATTTCCAACGGAATCGTTCATCCTTTGGTCCTCCTCGGATCAGATTATGAAAATTCAGGTATCTTGAAAATTTGAAAACTATGGTATTTTGGAATATTGGATCCAAATACGCTCCTCACAATGACGTAATATTCTAAAGTGTCATTGGGCCGTCTTTGTCCAGAGGTATAGATTGTTAAAGTCAAAATTGATCTTTTTGGCACAAAAATACTGATTTTCAGATTTTTCGCATGGACACTTTTTTGCCAAGTTGAAAAAAAACACTGACATATATTCCCAGCTCTCGTTCACCATCAGTTAGGCATCCAAGTTAGTTAGGCATCCAAGGATCCAGGCATCATAAGCAATTTGGTTGGTTGTCTATGCTTGTTCGTTGATTGATTTGCGTAGAAATTCCTTTCTTTGCAACATAGTCATAAGAGTGCAATTGCCAATTACTTTACGCGTGTTAATTGAAAACACAAGTTTCTTTTATATCACAGTCAAAAGCGACGCGCGCACATTTCTAAACTTAACCTATTGTATTTAATGATTTTGGCTAGTGCAATATCATTGTTTAGTGATAGGAAAACAATAGTTTAATATGGTTTATGATCGGTTTTACGACACAGAGAAGAATCCCTGTTGAAACGTAACAGGTCAGATATCACTACTTGACCATGGGTTTTGGGAAGCGTGGAAGTTGTTATTAGATCAATTATCGTTGTAAAGAATCAGAGCTGTCAGACCTGCCTTTGTGTACTCTTTGCTTTTCCATCCTCTCCGTTGTCCTGTCGATTTATCATTTTCAGTTTGTTGTCAGTTGTCGTGCATACCTTCCTCCCACTGCTTCCTCCTGATCTTGCCATTTTTCAACAGCCTCATTTCGGTCTGTGAGGTCCTTCAATGGGTGCGGAGAGTGCGGAGCCTGAGGCTACACAAAGGTAGGCTTGACAGTTCTGATTCTTCACAACGAAAACTAATAAGAACTTCCATGTTTCCCAAAACCTATGACTTGACTCCTGGGGAGCACTAAAGCCGGATCTCTACCAGGCGGAAAAATGTTGAGCCGCGAAAAGTAGAACATATTCCTACTATTCGCAGCTCGACATTTTTCCGTGGCGACAATTTGATTAGCCCATGAGATTGCCGGAAATGTTTCCACTTTGACATTTTTCCGCTTAGTGGAGATCCGGCTTAACTACCGGGTGAGTAAAAAAAGTTTATGTGTTTGGAGTGCTGTGGAATAATGAATATGTTACCGATATTCAAAACTGAAATGTTCATCTGTCAGTCAAAGATCAACTTAGATGAAAGCATTTCGTTTGGTAATATCCCTCATCTAACGGACCTAGAAGTTAGGAAAATGCTTGTACAGGGTATGCTTAGGCACAAAAATTCCACATTCCATTTTGGTCTATAATTTGCCTTCTATTGAAATTTTATTTTGTATCTCAAACTGGCAATAATGTAAACTTCAATGCCACATAAATCATGGACCAGAATGGAATGTGGAATTCTCGATTCCCATACAAACCCCTTACAGGCATTTTTCTAATTGTTGGGTCTTAAAGATGTGTGATTAGTGATTTGTTAGTGATTAATGAAGATTGATTGATATTTTGTTTGATTAGTGATTTTGCCAGACAAAATTTTCTCATCTAAGTTAGCCTTTGAATGATAGATTTATATTTTGTTTTGAATATCGGTCACATACTTTTTCATTCCATAGATCGCAAAGTGCGTAAACTTTTTTTTACTCAATTTAAGAAGAATCATCCAAAAATTTCGTCGCCATGTTATGTCAACAGCTCAATTCAAGACAATGGAGTTATTCTTCAGTTATCATATTCAAAAAGGTGCATTCCATAACCTGTCATTTCATTGAAATAGCAGGAGGTCAGCTGGTATTAAAAATCAATTATAGCTTCACACAGTTGATGCTATATATATATATCTATATGAAATGAGTTTACTCTTCGCGAAGATGACTGTCTCGCAGCATCACTCAAAATGACATTATGAAAATCTTGCTTCAGGCAGAGAAACATTTATCTATTAATTTATGAATACCTGCAATGCACAAACCTCGTATTGCTTTTGGTAGATAGCTGCTGACACCTCGTGCTGGCACTTAGAGAATTTTGTTACAGAACAAGACAGACAAAGACTTGAAAGATCACATTACTTTTTTGTCAGTTAAAGCTTATTTGTTTGGTGAAAGACCTTACTAAATTTATGGAATCTGTAGTACAGAAAATATTGGTGTCTTTGCATTATTGGAAAGATGGGTGCTGGCAATGAAAGCATTTTATTAGAGAGATGACAGAAAGACAATGGACATGTAAAAAGTACATGCTCTGGTATTAGTTTCTCGATTGGAATTAATTTTTGCTCTTGAAGAAAACCTTTTTCCTAGATTATTTAAAGATGCTTTACAAACTTTGGTATTCTGTACATTGTTCGATGGGTGCAGGTAATGGCAGCGTGTCGTTAGAGAGAAGACAGAAAGATGCTTTACTGGTAACTTTGCATGCTCTTGTATCAATTTGTCTCTTTGGTCAGGAAAAACATCTTACTAAATCAATGAATCCTCAATAATTTGGTATCTGGACTTCGGTAAGTAGGTGCTGGCAATAAACAAATTCTAGGTTCCTCTATAAATAGAGCAAAGAAATTACTCCGACACAGCATTGTTTCGTGGCGAAACAAAAATCTTATTGTGACACTATCCTTTGTTGACTCTGTGTGCAAGTTCGATTTGAATGAGATATTTTTAGAATTTCTGCTCTGTGCAAATGCAAGCTTTTAACCTTGCACAAACCCTTTAAACCCTTCATGTCAAGTGATCATGCATAGTAAAATACATGCACTTTGATATGAATTGAAGTAAGCACTATGTATATTTTATTTACTTGTTTACTTTCGTGCAGTCGCACTACATCTAGCAAGAGGGGAATCAAGTGACTATTCACTTTGGAAAACATCTTTGTGTCTGTTGCTATAGTTACCTACGTCAGGCATTTCGTGATACGAAGTTCTCCATTAGTATGCAAAGAGAGTCGTATTGGTCCTTTGATTGTTTCCAAGGACTGAGATACAATTTTTTAGTTGAGGGGACCATAGGCACACCGGGTAATGTGCCAGAAAATTCCTTGAAGGGGGTCTGGGGGACTTTTGAAATTTACTTCAGATTTGCACAAAACAATGCAAATTTTCGTTCCTCAGTTAACTTCACAGGTAAATCAACACTGGGATGTACACGATCCCCACAAAAGTAAAAAAGCCTAATTTATCAAAGGCCACGGTAGAGTTAATAGCATCATGTTTCTGGTATGAAACAAGTTTGTTAGCCTGTAAATAGCCCTAAAGATGTTCCCAGACAAGTGAAAGGTAGAAATTCCTACATAAGAACATGGAGTGTCTATCTAATATTCTGAAATACTAAATAATAAAAGAATAAAGATTTATACTTCAGCAACTACTGAAATTTTCATGGGGGCCATGGCCCCCTGGATCCCCCTGTATCTCGGTCTTTGATTATTTCATAGCAGGATGATCTCCGAACCAGTGCCGCGTTGAACCGAGTTCGAGTCCCACCTGGTGCAGTAATTTTTGAATTTTTCACGTGGATTGACAGTACATTTAATGTTGTCAAGTGTCAGCTCACCTCCGATCTTCTAATCTCGTGATCCGAAGAAGGTGCAAAGACGTAAGTTGAACTTTCCTAGAGAATTTCGAAAGGGAGAAGACAGACACAAGTAATAATTGCAGCACTCTTACATCATATCATGGTAAGGAAAAGCAATGCTTTCTTGTGACAAACATTTACTTGAAGAGCTCTATTCGCACTACTATGTTGGCCAAAATAATTGCATCGTGCAAAAACTCTAAGTATACTTACAGTAAAGGATGGATTGGAATGGCATGAGCTTTGTTTGATAGCTGACAATCCAATTTACACCTTCCCAAAGTAAAAAGACAACATCACTGAGGGCCCGTTCACACGCTCCGTTTTCATATGAAAACGGAGCAAAACTTGTCCGTTTTGGCCTTGCTTTTACATTGCTCCGCTGTGAAAAAGGAGCTTTTCGAAAATGCTAATGAAAACGCGTAAATTCGATATGGTGCGTTTGGAAAACGATGTGAGTTTTCAATGTGAACGCCAAAACGGAGACATTTGAAAACGTTTCACATTCCTTTGTTGCAAACTTGGCATTGTTGCTTATACTAAGTAATAAGGTAATAGGAGAAAACTGACGGAAAAATCAAACAGATTTTGCAGCACACCAAGGCCTTTCAAACTTATGTTACCATCAGAGTGTGACTAACGGCCATAGTGTTTCCTTGCGAAAAATAATGGTGCTACGTCATTGATTAGATGTATTGTTCTCTATTGTTTTGAGAAGAATTGCCCCCCAATAAGCAGCTGCTTTCTACGGCCCTGGTATATCATAGCTGAATGGATATCGTTTATATAGGAGAATAAATGAAATGATGTGAAATGACTGCAGTTGCAAGAAAGGTAGTACCTGCAAATTATACCAGTAACAGCCTTTTGCAATATTTTGACACTATGATATTGTCTAAATTTTCGAATGGCTCTTGCTTTACATATCAACGTAGCAAAACTACAATGTATAAACAAATCATGGCAGGTAGAAATATTTACAGATGCAATAAAGCTATCCAACGAGCTTGGAATTTCTCAAAACTCTCCAAGGAGAATTTAATTCGGTGTTCATCAATGGAAAATTGTATTGAGTTATAACTGGTGTTCTAATTCATGAAGAACAGTTGTTAGAAGAAAAGATTTGATACGATTCAATCTTTGGTAGAAAACCTGGAAATTTTGCAGCCTTTAGAGAATAAAAGGAATTGCTTTCTGGTTAACAGTTTTGTCTTAAATAATTGCAAATTTTCAAGCAGAAAGAGAATATTTGATTTCTGTGAATCAAATGCTGAATAATCAACGTTTGGTTATAGACTACACAAGTAGCTATGTTAAGTTACCACCAGACGTGGTTTGGCAAATTCTCCTCTCTTTCATCAATGACGATTTAGTTCTGGCATATCATCGTTAATTTGATAAGGGTATGATCTGTATACAATTTCACGCAAGAAATGTAAGTCTATGAAAATTCTTTTATCGATAACAACTTACAAGTTGCAAGCAGTTTATACACAAGATGATGGTTGAAAGCAAATCAGCGAAAACTGCTCCAGAGTATAACTTAGAACACCATTTTATCACATTGGTTAATATGTTTAGATTTCTACTTTGAAGTCAGTTGTACGAAATAGTTACCGGTGTCCGGAAATGATATGCCAGCGTTTGTCAAGGCGTACCATCATGAGTTCCTAACCGATTTTAAATGATGACCAATGACTTTGAAGTAGATAGGAGAAATTATCAACGTTAAAATCGGTCATGTCGCTCTAGAGTTATGTGTTATTTTGCTACCGAACTGTTTTTGAGTATATTCCAAATAGCAATTTCGATACTATCTTGCCTATGTTTAGCTTCAGTTATAAAATAATGAATTCAAACATAGTCGTTCATTGGGAGTAGCGTTGAATGGCAGATGCTTTCTTATATACGTTAGAGAATAACCAATGCAATAGACAAAATCGGCTAAGGTTTGTCGTTTGTTTACAACTATTTCACTTATTTCAAGCGATCAATTTTTGATAAAATATCTCTGATGTCTCTAACGAATTTCGTGTCGTGGAAGGTTGTCCTATGAATGCAAAAAGTAGTATAATACCAAAACTTCCCAAGAGTATGGTCACATGACTTGAAATGGGTAAAACGAGCCTTAGCCGATTAGGTCTATAGCAACCTTTCTGAAGACAAAAAACTGGCTGAAAGTTGACAGCAATTTCTAATTCTTTTGAATATTTCCAAAACATGTTGAAGTTAAGATATTCCAGCGCATAAGTGTACGAGGTGGGGGGAGGGGAGGGTGGGGGCAGGGAGGCAGCAACTCCCCAACGCTAAAATTTTTTCGAAAATCAACCCCTTTCGGGCAAAAATTGGTAAACAACGGACTTTGTGTAAGACAGCCTCCTAGATATCTTCTTATCGTACGATTATGTTCCAGAGGACCAGATAAATATGATCTAGTTTAGATCGAAGGATGAGAACGACGATAAGAAAAGACATTTTGTTGCTTCGGTTACTTTGAAAATCCAGTTACGTTAAAGAAAAATTTTTTGACAATCCAGTTGAAATCCATTAAAGAGATATTTGACAATCCATGATTAGAGAAAGTTCAACAGTCCAGTTGAAGAAAGAAAATTAAGTAATTAGTTATTATTACATAATTCAGAACGTTTCGACTCTGGCTAGAGTCATCTTCAGCAAAGAAAATATGTGCACGAGGGCCTTTTAAACTAAAACGAAACACGGCATGCAGGAAGGGAGAAATACCTTCCTTAGAAGGGAGATCTAGTTTAATAGAAGGGAGATCTAGTTTAGCGTCATTACTGTCATCATATAAGTTAGCCTTTTTGTTTCAAAATGATTGGTTTTCATTGAAATTTGTGGAGAGTTCATGACTGAACTGGCTCTGTAGAGAAGTCCATTTACCACTGCATATTTCCATTTAAGATAGGTGAAATAAACTCATGGTGACTTCTTAAATTCATTGCAAGAGACTAAACTTCTAACCAAACGAAACGATTTTCTTCGACAGACCAAGGGTGTTAGGACACGGATGTTTTGATTGGTTATTTATTTACCTTGTTTTGATCTTGTGCCTTGTTTTATTGTCTTGTTTTCTGTTCTGTTTCGTCTTCAACTGGGCGCACTAAGACACAGAAATACAAGGGAGCTGTGTTCGAACAACTTGAGAGCGGTTGGGCCTAACCATGCTCAGTTGAAGACGAAACAGAACAGAAAACAAGACAACAAAACAAGGAACAAGGATCAAAAAAAGGTAAATAAATAACCAATCAAAACGTCCGTGTCCTAACACCCCTGGACAGACAGAATTAATCAAACAAATGTTTTCATATCTCATTCACAGGCAAAGTAAGCAGAAGACTTGAAAAAGCTATCACACCAGTTGTAAACACTTCACAAGCATTCTACTTTACTTGAATATTCATGAGAAAGTAACTCAGATTGAAGCTTCAGTGCGCATTCAGAGTAACCACAATTCATTATTACTGGAAGGAAATTGGAAACAGGCGCATCCTCGATTCATTGATGCTGCAGTTTGAATGCTGTTCTTTGAATATAGCTAGCAAGCACCTTGTAGGCATTTTCAATACAGCTTTAAATAGATACAAGAGGTCACGTGAGCAAGACAGCTGACTTAAATTTGTCTCCTGTTGATGCCGTACGATTTGTTGCAGGCTGTCAAAGTGATATTTTTTTATTCTCTGTTCAGTCTTAAAAGAAGCACAGAATGAACGGAAGCAGAAATCTTTAGCATCTCACTGGAGATCATATTTTGGATTCATCAGTGCAATGCAGATTTATTAGAGCATTTGACAATGCAAATTTGACGGAGGCAATACGCTGCTAGAAGTTTCTCCAATTATCTGTCTTTGGCAGCAAGAAGTCTTTAGTAACAGGAAATGCACTGCATGTGTCACTGGCTAAGTTAACGCAAGGCATTAACTTATACTTGGGTATACCAAAGTATACCAGACGCTCGATAACGTTACAATCACAAAGAAGATTTACTTTCTGCTTGAAAATTGTCGTGTCATCCAGCACGAACAAAAAGACTGCAGGGAATCGCTCGATCAGTGGGATAATCCCACTGAGACTTGAATATTTAAGGTATGTAGTTGCAGCTACGGACCGTTTTAATCCAAACACATTACTGAGCACTTAGCTCAACAAAGATATCATAAATAGCTGGAAATGAGTGATGAACAGAACTGTTATAAATTGCTTGAGATGAAAGCAAGGCACAGTCGTTGCAAATCGTTGGAAATGAACGCATCAGAAACGACCTCAGAAATGCCTATTACTAAGCATACATGCTTGAAGATTCGACCGAGGATTACTTCAGTTCTGAGTATTTATATATGGTTATCATATTTAGGAAACTATTGCCTTGAAGCATCAACAAATTGCACTGCAACAGTATGCAAACTTCGGTATGAGCTCGCTAGTGAATTACATACTTTGAGAAATTATCGAACTTGTGCTGACGCGTTTCAACAGGATTGTATATGCAATCGAACGATAGATGTGCTGTTTATTGAGCACCCACCCTACATATATACTGACGCAAAGAGCAAGAAAGTCGTTGGGCTTTTGCCAGGTGAGTACTTTGTTATGTTTAGGTGAGTACTTTGTTATGTTTACGATATACCAGTTGACCAAAACAAACTCAAACTTCAAGACCTAGGTAGCGCCGTGCTTCCCAAAGCTAAACGTTTTGAGCCAAAGGTCCGCATTAGCAAATGGACTGCATTATCACTTATTGGAAGTATTGTGGCACAGCAGTATAATCCTCTGACTATATGGCCAGACAGCCAGCAGAATCAGACGGACGGGATGTTATAGCTCCACTATTTGTTTCGTGGTGTCGCAGGCAAGGTGTCGCAAATATGAAAAGGTGTTCTCTTTTTTGTGATCCCGGCGCTTAGAGGAGCTAAAACTCGGTAGTAGGAGCTAAAACTCGCTAGTTTTTTATTCCATCAAAAACTACAAACATGTTACTAATTGCAATACCTACAAAACTACGCTACAATACTACAGAGATGATGCAACAAGGAGCAAAATACTATGCCTACCCTGTGTGGCCATTCAAAAGAAAATAGCTTCATAAAGTTACACGTAACAACCATTACAAAAAAGAGGAAATTTTCAAATATAAACGGGAAACTAAGGTACAAGTGAAGTTAGCTTGCAACAAAATACAGCAATGGGAAAGGTTTAAAGCTTAGAACCAAACATGGTAATTTGCAAACCTGCAACTCGCAACTTCACTCTCATCATAATGAGACCAGTCATTGCAAAAATCAACATACAATGCCTGCCAAAAGTCTTGGAATACCTCTACTAAATTTGCATTGTTTTGCAATTTCCCCCTCTCCCCCTCAGAACAATGTTGTTAGTGGTAATAAAATAGAGATGGCAGGATGATCCGCGACTCTGCTGGAATATTAGCGCGCTATCTAATAAGGAGCATGTGACCGATATTAAAGGCAGTCTGTCACGTATCTGATTGGCCGCTACAATCAGAGATCAACACAACGGATTTCTTTGTGGATCTGTGTATTTGAAACAAAGGAGGGCTAATCTTCCTGACTTTTTATGGCCGTAGAAAGTCAGAGGATCATCAGCTATTCAAATTTCCTATTCTTCGTATTGTCATTATCACCCAATCAAATGCGTGACAGACTGCCTTTAAAACTGAAGTGTTAATCTATCATTCAAAGGCCAACTTAGATGAGAAAATCTTGTTTTGTGATGTCCCTCATCTAATAGACCCAGAACTTACGAAAATGTTTGTAAAGGGCATGTTTAGAGCAAAAATTCCACGTTTCATTCTGGTCCACGATTTCCTTTCTATTGAAATTCGAATTCTGTATCTCAGACTGGCAATGTAAACTTCAATGCAACATAAGTCATGGACCAGAAACGGCACGTGGAATTCTCGATTCCCACACAAACCCCTTACGGACTCTGTCTAGTTGCTGGGTCTTAAAGATATGTGATTTTACAAAAAATTTGTCTCGTCTAAATTATCCTTTGACTGATAGATCGATTAAAATTTTAGTTTTGAGTATCGGTCACATACTTTTCATCCGATAGATCGCGAAACGTTTAAACTTTTTTTGACTCACACAGTACTACATCCTTGAAGCCTGGTTTCCATATGCTCGCAAGTAACGCTGGTGAGGCAAGTATCACACAATTTTCTGACTAGCTACTCTCAGTGATCCTTGCGTCATGTAGTTCTATTCATCAAGCGATCGCGCATTTCTTAGAACTTTGATGGCAATCTCACAATGGTAGTGAAAGTGAAGTTGCGGTTATCAGCGCTAAGCACTGGGATCGCAGAAATAGAGCAGACTTAATCGAGTCCGCGACCCCCTATCATTACGCTCAAGTGGTGGGGTCCTACCGGGTATCGAACCCACTCCGCAAAGCCGTTCTGGCTTCAAAGCCAGAGGATTACACCACTGCGCCACAACACCTTTAAGGTGATCAAGGAATTTCTTCTGAAAGAAAGGCTTCGATTGCTGAAATTCGCACTCAGTCGGTTTCCCTTTGACTCAAGGATCGCTGCCATCGAAGAGGTGGAAAATTTTCTCAAACACAAGGATTGCTTGCAATGTAGCAATCGCTAGCAAAATGAACAAGCCAGTTTCCACTTCGATGCAACGAATTTGTGCGATCCTTGCGTCGTCAGCGATCTTTGTGATTATATGGATATCAGGCATACGGTACGGAATCATGCCGTTTTGGCCTACCGTTTACACAAAAACGTTTTCTTAACCGGCATGAAATGAAGACGATTTTGAAAACGGCATGATTTGAAAATGGCATGAAACGTCTCAGTGTAAACGCTTGAAAACAGAACGATATCGTTACGGATTCAAAGAGAGACAGGAATAATTTGCCTCCCTTTCCATCAGTTAAGAAATCGTTCTGTTTTCAAGCGTTTACACTGAAATGTTTCATGCCGTTTTGAAATCATGCCGTGTTCAAAATCATCTTCATTTGCTACTGGTTACGAAAAAGTTTTGTTTAAGCGGTAGGCCAAAACGGCACGATTTCGTACCGCTTTCATTTGAAAACGGTATAGTGCAAACGGGGCCTTAAATTGGCATGGGCTAGCCTTTATCATACAGATTCTCTCTGAATTCATCCTTTGATGAAACTCTTGATGAATTCAAATTCTCGTAAACAATACTTTGAACGGAAATTGATTATCTCAGCAGAGTTACCAAAAGACCATGAGCGATGCAACTAATCCTAGATTTAAGATCAATAAATCTTCGACTTAGAAGTAAAAGTCAGCCGTAACTGAATCGCTGGTTGCATTCTGTAAATATTTTGTTTATGGCGTATCTCTGTCAGTTGTCAAACAAACATGATCAAAGCTTTGCGAGATATTTCAAATCGGATTTACCAGCGAAGTTGGTCAAGGATTAATTTCTTCTGTGACTCGATGAGTAGCGTAAAATTTCTAAAGCCTTCGACAAAAAACGCAGCAAAAACAGGAGGACGCTAAACTCTTAAATGCATTAAAAACAGATCAAGGGTATCAAAACAGTCTTCATCTGGGGATTTATTCATAAGGAGATCAGATACAGACATTTTCTGTGCTTCGTGGCAAGCCTTTATCATGTAACCATGATGTAACTTTTAATTAGTGACATCTGGGTCAAAGCTATGACATCATATTGAATTTTGTAGATAATTTTGAGTGAACGTGCTATCAATGGCGTTACCAGAAATGTTTACTAATTATGACACTGCAGGACTTATTCTCAGGCTCAGTGATAGCCAATCTAGAAGATGATAAACATAGAAATGGACAGACCTATGTGCAAGATTGTGCAATGATAAAATTTTGCTTGCAGTATGATGATACCTGGTGATGCAGCGCTGGCACTTCTCAATCAAATATATTTGATGTCCAAAATTATCAATGAAAATATGAATCAGCCCAAAGAAAGTGAATGCGTAGAGAAAATCGACCCGAGTTTCGTATTGGGTGCTGGTCTGAGCTACTGTTGTGTTTACATAGTGCCAGGGCGACGTAAGACTCCTGCCGGCATCATCAAAGTTCCCTGTCACTATTTGATGCCGGCTGCCGGCATGAAAAGTCATGTCGGGGCACTTTAAATTGAGAGCGCGTGGCCGAGTGGTTAAGGCGTCTGACTCGTAAACCAAAGGTCAGAACGGCTGTAGGTTCAAATCCCACGCTGGACAGTTTGGTCGCTGTCCGTGACTCTAGCCCGGGTCGACCAGAGCCATGTGAGGGAAATCTGGTAGCTGCGGCGAAATGATGGTAAAACATCCGTGGCCCCTGCTGGAAAAAAGTCTCTCAGACTTTCGCGGGCTACCCACGTTAAATATAAATACCTACCTACCTACCGGCGTGAAAATCTCAAGTTAACACCTTTTTTCTCACATCGGGGCGATATGAAAGCAAAATTTCTCTTGTTTCCTTCTCAAATTTCTACGTCAAGTCAAGTGAAAGATGCATGACGTAGGTGGAAAGTTTCATATCGGGTCAATATTGTGTCTCAAAAAACAGGAGTGAATTTTTTCCAATTTTTGTACCGGCATGAGGTCATGTCGTCCTAAGTTTCATGTCGGGTCTCATGTGTAAAGGGCCTCTCTGCTGAACAAGAAAAGATCATACGCATCTGATAGGACCTCGTTTTCAAAATGCCGTCACATTGGACTGATAAAAGTAGTTTGGCGTAAAAGAAGAATTCAGTCGGTCCGATTCGTTTAATGGCCTAACTGGTGACCTAATGGCGTAAGTTTGAAATTTTGGGCCACCGAAAGCATTTGCAAAGTAATCAAAGCTCACTGTGCAGAAACTGTCACATTGACTTTTTTTATATTTTCCCAAACATTTCACATTTTTTGTGACTCTAATCTGAAGCATATATGAACTTCTGAAATATCAAAGGGCGATACGGCGATATCCTTGAAGACTTTATTGTCAAAATGAAGGCAAAAATTCATATCCAACAGGTACCAAAAATTAAGATAAATCTATGAATATACTTTTGTTTCCAGGTATCCTAAGAGATGCTCTTAAAGTTTGCTGTTTCGATTGCACTAAACTGCGCTTCCTACCACCTTATAAAACAACAACAGAAGCCATCATGATGTTTCCATCTTCAACTGTAGTAATGCCATGGGTTACCAGCTCAAATGCCTTGACGGTGGCCGGCGACATTTTTATAGCAGCAATGCCAACAAAAGGAGTTGCCTATGTAACAAGTCTAGAGATGAGCATGATACATTTTCAGAGATTTGCAGCCTCGATTTCATCCAATTGGCCGTTGTTTTGCATTTCTCTGATCCTCGCAGTTGATGCTGGCATCATCGTGTGGTTATTGGTAAGTGGGCGTTAGACTTACTACAATTGTTATTATGATTCCCTTAGTACAGACCATTCTAACTCATGTGGCCTTATCAGTTGCCATGAAGATGATGTAGTGCAGCGCTGTAGCCCATTGACTTTATAGCCAGAACAGTCGAGTGGATGGGGGGTCGATCCCAGGCAGAGCCTTACCACTTGAGGGTCAAAGACCCGATAAGTTCTTCTCTACTTCTGTAACACTAGCTGTTGGTGCTAAGTACTGCAACTTTGTCGTTACCTTCACCTAAGTACATAATGAGCGGCTCATTCATGTGATGGGAAATACGGTCAGAAACAACAGTGCATCTTCAGTTCAGGTTAAATTCTCCGCAGGCCTCAAATCTCCTTAAAACACAAAGACACATTTGCGACGCAAGGAAGCGTTTTTGTTGCCACAGCAACTGCTTTACACATGTGAGATTTACATTTTGACTAAATTTAAATTATACGAGTCGAAATGAGAAGCTACCAGGCAAAAAAATCTTACGAACCTTTTTGTCGTTGTACAGGAAAAAAGAAGCCATCGGTCTTAATTCATCGACCTCGCCATTCCGGTCTATACTTTTGAAACTTCGCGTGGCCTCGGGCTGTTTATTTCCTGTACAACACAAAACCGGTTAGTATGCGCATAGAGCAGCTACAAGATCGACAGATTGAATTTGATAATGGCAGATGTGGGGCTAAATGGGCTAAACTGTTTGCAAATTTGGTCGACAGTTTTGGACCTGTTTTGGACAGGGCCGTCGCGATGGTAGCTTTGCAGGGCGGGGGGGGGGGGGTGAAATGGTCTAAATTTGCCGAAAAGGGCGTGGTCATTGGGTGTGGTCATCATAAGTAGTCATGTCTGAGAAGTGTGTTTATTTATTGGTTCTTTTAACTCGATTTTAACGTCATGCTCTGCTTGGTATACATAAACGAGATCTTTTGCTTACATACTAGCTTTCAGAATCAAAGCAAATTGCAAATAGTCTGTTTATTTCCAAGGGAGAAACAACCTGTTCTTATTACGACACAATTTATTTCTGAGCAGAGATTGCCAAAATTTTACCAATTTGCCGAAAATGCAGGTTTGAGGGTTCATTTGCCGACTGATGCTTTTTTCAGGGGGGTGTCACACCCCCACGCCCCCCGTCGTGACGGCCCTGGTTTTGGAGGACTATGAGATGGTGCATTATAACAACATCGCTTATAATCAAGGGCTTTAGGACACGGATGTTTTGATTGATTATTCATTTACCTTGTTTTAAGCTTCGTAAAAGAAAGGCTTCAAGCCGCAAAGAAAACTTTCCCTTGCGAAGGCACACTGAGACAGAATTACAAGGGAGTTATATTCGAACAACTTGAGAACGATTTGGCCTAAACTCACGTGGAGTTGCACAGACCAGTTGCAAACGAAGCAGAGCAGAAAACAAGATGAAAAACAAGATGCATGGATAAAAAAGTAATAAATAATCATTCAAAACATCCGTATCCTAGAGCCGTTGTTGTAATGTGAAAACGATATGACCGGTTTTTACAAGTCAAATTTTCTTATCTCAGTTCATTTGTCAACTACACGGGTATCATCATATTATAAGAATCTGAAACATAGTTGCAGAGTGGCATGCTGTCAACAGGCCCGTCGGAAGCGGGGGGGGGGGCTGGGGGGCTTCAGCCCCCCAATAATTTGCTGAAGTTCGTTGATTTCGTAGGTGAAAAAGGCTGCAAAAGCCAAGGTCGTAGGAATGAAGATCCAAACTCGTATGTATTCGTGGAAGCTACCACAATCTATCAAAAATGCAATGTCATTTGATGTCATGCAAGTCAAAAATTTCAAAATTTTCATGGAAAGACTCTCATTAGTAGTAATCCTTTGCTTCCGTCAATAGCACATTTTCTAAAAATGGGGCGTTTTCCAACGATCTAAAGGGCGTGGTCATGAAAAATTTTCCCGGGGGCAAGCCCCCGGACCCCCGTTTTTCCTGGCTTCGCTCGCACCTCATTTCAGCCCCCCCAGTACGAATTTCGTTCCGACCGGCCTGGTCAAACATTATACGTATTTTGCTCACCCACTGAGGTGTAGAGATTGCCAAATGCTAAGCTTATCTAGATTTGGTGATGTAACTGGCTTAAAACGAGAATGCAACACTTATTTGTTACGAGGGCTAGGTTTCTAGCAGCTATGCAGTTGATTTCAATGTCAATAGACAAAATCGGCTAAGGTTTGTTTATACCCATTTCAAGTCATGTGATCAATCTCTTGATAAAACATCTTTTGATTTATCTAACATATTTCATGCCATGCAACGTTGTGCCATGAACGCAAAAAGTAGCATAATACCAAAACTTCCCATGGGCATGGTCATATGACTTGAAATGGAATGGGTAAAACAAACCTTAGCCGATTAGGTCTAATGAAATCAAGAGAGGCCTTGTCAAAAATGAAGAAAGTTTGATACGATCCAAAGATGATCGTATCAACAAGACTAAGAGTACTGGAATGTTACATTTTGCCGGTCCTGACATATGGAAGTGAGACATGGACTGTCTAAAGAAATGGAAAAGAGAATCAATGCTGCAGAGATGTGGTTCCTGTGGAGAGTATTGAGAATAGGCTGGGAAAGTTAAAAGCCGATGAAAACAATTAAGAAACAACAGTTACAGTTTCGTGGATATTGCATGAAAAAAGACGGAATAGAAAAGCTTGCACTTGCGGGCAAGATAACAGGAAAAAGGGCAAGAGGAAGACAGTGGGTCACATATCTCCAAGGGATTGCAGAATGGAGTGGGAAGTCAGCGATTGAATTTATACAGTGGACGGAAAGCAGGGACGATTGACATAACCTGGTCGCCGATGTCATACGACAAGGGACTACAAGAAGAAGAATGCAGTTGATTTGTGCTTGTGGTTGCGGCCTGTACCCTTGGAGACACCTCTGAGCACTCATTTAACCATGCCTAAAGGATAGACTGTTGAGTTGGCTGACGGTTTGTGGTTATGGTAGTTTCGACGACAAGATTAACCTATATCCTATTTGCGGGGGTGGTATGCAGCTGAGGAAGATATATGCCAAAAAAGGCAATCGTTTTTCACTTACTCTTTGTTAGTCGTTGCTGGATAAACTTTGCAATGCTTGTTGTTTATGAAACCGCGAGCATTTATTCCCATCCTCTTTCGTTGAGATTTTGCATCTTTGAGAATTTGCGATGCATTTGCAATAGATTAAGACAGTTGCTTGCAATCTAATTAGCAACGAGGAGCGTCAGCATTGTTTTTCAATTAATGGGAAAAGCCTAAATTTTTAAGAATTAGGGCGCTTTATAGATTGGACAGATTGGCATAAATAAAATATCCAGAAGATGATGAGGTTTAGGCAAAAAATTTTCGGCAGCTGCGAAGTGCAATAGAAATAGATTTATTAAACTGAGGTTGTTAGAACCATCTTCAGATGACGACATTTTCCTAAATAGAATGAAATCAGCGAAAGTTGAGGATCTTGGGGGTAAGGCTAGGTAGCTGACAGTTGATTGGATACGAGAAAAAGCTATTGTAAGGCATCGATCTCTGGAGGCAGACAGTAATGCAAGGATTGCGTGGCTCCAAGATTATAACAGAAACTAAGCAGATCTTGTCTTCTTATTGGAATTAACCATATTAGCATTCATTTTGCTTTCAAGAGTAACAAGACCGATTTGCAAATTTAGTACCATCTTAAGATATATGCACCTTAAACTGATCTTCTTAGAAATCATACTCCTCTGTACTTATGCCCCATTCACATTGCAAGTTAAACCAGCTTCAACTAAACTACTGTAGGTTATCGAATAGGGCCTTCTGATTGGTCTATGCAACAAAACCAGTCATTTGATTGGTTGAAATTTAAACTGGTTTAGATAAAGCTCGTTTAACTTCAGTGTGAATGCAGTATTAAACGATTATCTTAGCAGCTTCTTAATAGAAGGGAATAGTGAAAATTGTCTGCATCTCAAGATACTAACTTCTTACGCTGATATTCTCATTCATGAAGTATATGAACGGAAATATTGCGATCTAGTTTAAATTAGAACAGATAAGCCACGTGCCACTCGCTGTCCTATCCATTGAACCATAGTTCAATGGTCCTATCCATGGACAGGCCCGTAGGAGCGTTTTCCAGATTGGAGGGGCACCAATTTGTGCAGAAGCTGAAAGTGTAAAGAACTTGGGGGTCCGGAGCCCCCGGAAAAATGTTTCGAGCCGTGGCCTTTATTTTCTTGGAAACACGCTTCTGTGAATGCCAAAAGGTCATTTTATCTTCGGAGGTCCTAAGGGCAAAATAGGAAATATATGCATCCAAATATATTGCAAAACAGGCTACCTGAAACTAAACTACGACAGGTCGAAAGTATCGCGAGTTCTCGTGGTTCAGATGTGCGTGATTTAGATTGTTGATGTCTGAGTACTTATATCTCACTTGACAAAGGGCTTCTCATGCCAAAAGGGCAGAGCGACCCAAAATTAAGTTCTCGTGCATCGGATTCTACAGCGTTACTTTTGAGATGCTGAGGGTTGAGTTTATATTAGTTTATCAATGCTCAGGATCGTCAAGATTGGGGGGTAGCCAGGGTAGTTACCAGGGGGCCCGAGGCCATTAGGGGCCCGGCAAATATATACTATTTATTTTTTCTTTGCCTTCACTTTTCCTCAGGAACGTTTCTTGGTTCGCGGGGGGGGGGGCATTCTCAGCTTCGTCTTTACACACGAGATAAACAACTTTTCCATCTAAAAATCTTTTTGATAATTTATAGGAGGGCGTTTTCATCTAAAAGCATCCTTTTAGGCCCTGTTACCAGTGCATAGGAGGGCATGATCCGAAAGAAAAAAGGCGTGGTCCACAAAATTTTCCCGAGGTCTTGGCGCCAGGGGCTCAATCCACACCCACCCTGGGGCCCGTGCCGTCTCTCGACAGCCCTGTCAGTGCTGTCTCTTTTGTGCACATGTAGCACCCTTTGGTTGTTGAGGCAGCTGTTTGTTGCTGCCAGCCTGAGATAGGTCTTGACCATAGAAATATGGTCTTGACCTGAAATACACACTTCATTCACAAGCTCGTTCAAAAGAATGGTGATTGTTTGAACTGTTTGATTAGGAAAGAAAAGTACAAAGAAGCTCCCAATTTTGAATTCTCAATGAGAGTGGTTACATCTTATCTCACCTATACCCTGGTTACCAGATCCTAACTAAAAAATTTAACAAATAAAGACAAAAAAGAAAAAAGAATCTCCCTTTTTCTTTTTTTCTGTTTACTTTCTTTCTGTTTATTTTGTATATGCATATTAAGTTCTGGTACCCAGGGTAACCTCACTTAGGGTACGTTGAAAGTACTGATAGAGGGAGGACACTAGAAACACTTTTTTGGAGAGTAATTTCATAGTTGATTACGTCAGCTTTCTGCGTTAAACGTGATGAATGAAAAAATGCAACTTTTGGAAATTATTGGTGGGGCCCGGGCCCGACCGGCCCCAATAGCTGCTACGGGCCTGCCATGGAGCATATTTCCTATTGTTAAAGGGCCTATTTCATCCAGCATTCCTTGCATATGTCGTCTCTTGGCTGACCTTTGTTGTCGCCATTTTCATGGGCCATGAAAATGACGACAAGGCTATAGCCAAGAGCTGACACGTGCAAGGCATGCTAGATGAAACACACTCTTTAATAATCAAAGATTAGGCAAGCAGCATATTCCTCTTTGAACTCCTTGGTTCCCATAAAGACTGCCTGCGTCAAAAACTCCTTAATAAAATGATTTCAAAACGATTTTGCCATAGTCGTGATATTAACAGCAATTTTGAAGTAGTGGTCCAGATCCTATTGTCAGTCTGTGCAAGTCAGGTATCTCAGGGCGTGTTGCACTTAATTGCAGGAAAAACTTAGAAACATTAACTGGCTCTAGCTAGATAAATTAGCTATTTAGCAGGCTACACACACATGGCAGGTTTGCATTGATTAAGGCATCTAAATCTTATTTCAGTAATTTTTTACTTTTAGGATTTGGATAGATGTCTAAGTGAAACTGTTATTTAAAGATTCAATGATAGCCATAATTCCTTGCAGGCCCAGTCGTCCATATGGTCTTTCAAGACGACGAATAAGTTCAGCCTATAGTCAACTGTCATGTGATTTGAAAGTCATTTTTAGTCTACAATCTATTTGTGTTGCTTTCAGTTCAGCCTACAAAGGATCATGGTAATGGGTATTTAAGCGACAGAAACATTTCTAGCAAATTCATAATCAGACGAGGAATCTACTTTTTTTATACAGTTTTCAATGCCATAACGTCCTATGAGAATCCAATATGGTCTTACACAAGTCATCATATATGATGTAAAGTAATAAAAGAACGAGTGATTCTGAAGCTGCATAATTCTATAGCCTGCATGATAACTTATCATCGAACTGCAAAGAAGCTTGCGAAATAATGTCATTCTTAATCTCTCAAGGATTCCTGGAGAAATAAAGAGCAGTTTCCATCTGATTTTCTTCATGGGATATCAGAAGGGCTCTGGTGGGCCTATGTTAGCATGACAACTGTCGGGTACGTCTTTGCATTGTAACCTGAATTCCTTTGTTCTTTTTGTAAACCTTGCTCACCTTCTCGATCAAAAGGTAAGATCAGCAACTCAAGACAGTGGGACAATGACTTCAAGTAGCAAGTACAATACCCTGGGTACCAGAGCTTTGAACTGTCGTGCTTCCAATTAAAGATACTTCTTACGGCCCTGAGTATTTCTCTCAGCTGTAACGAACAAAATTGTATGTATGTATGTATGTATGTATGTATGTATGTATGTATGTATGTATGTATGTATGTATGTATGTATGTATGTATGTATGTATGTATGTATGTATGTATGTATGTATGTATGTATGTATGTATGTATGTATGTATGTATGTATGTATGTATGTATGTATGTATGTATGTATGTATGTATGTATGTATGTATGTATGTATGTATGTATCATTTGCCACATTAAAAATATATACAAGTTATCATAATAAATATAAAAAATAGATACAATACAATACTTTAAGGTTTAAAAACGTAAAAGTAAAACACCCTAATTACTAATTACAGTGGCAGAGATAGCATTAAAGGGTCAAACTGACCTTATTTCCATAATGGTCCCCTTAGAAATGCTGGTTTAACAAAAAAAGAAGTACTGTAGCTGTTATCAGTACGAAACACGGTTTGGTGGTTTGTGTGACGGAAACATGGTTGGGAGAGATGAGGAAGAGTCTTAGTAGAAGACGTATATGTCATCTTCCTCTTTTTTTATTTTTTTGGAAAAAATTTTGTTTGATCTTATCCTTCAGGTATGGTGATAAAACTCCAAAATCAATACTAGCAAGAGCATTTGGTATCCTCTGGATAACAGTTGGTGTCTCTTTATCTGGAATTTTTACGGCATCTTTGATAACAGGGATGACTCAGTCACTAAATGATGGAGCTTTAAGCTTGGAAGGAAAGAATGTACGTAAACAGACTTTACTTCAACGTTGAATTGGTCTGCCTTAACCATGGGTGATTCTGACACGTGAATGTGTCAGAATTGTCCATATTACTTCTCCAATAAGTTTAAATTCTTACGTTTATGCTTTGTTGGTATTTCCTTCTATTTGCTCGATTTTGTTTGAGCCTTGCAGCTTGCGAGTCTCATACCGCCATTATTATTAGTATTATTATTATTAAGAAGATTTTTAGAAGAAGATTTTTATCGAAACGTCCGAATTTTAGCAGTTGTGTTTTCTTTATTATTATTATTATTATTATTATTATTATTATTATTATTATTATCATTATTGATTGATTGATTGATTGAATGAATGATTGATTGCTTCCTGATGAAGATTTTATCGAAACGTTGAGCTTTTATCAGTGTTGTTTTTTATTATTATCATTATTATTATTGTATTCATTCACAGTGTCGTTGTACAGAGGCGGATCCAGACCGGTGCAAGAGGGGCTCGAGCCCCGGTCAGATTTTCATACCTATGTCAAAATCCATAAACCATTATCGATTTGTTTCGAAAAATGGTCTGTGACATCATTTGTTCTACTTATCAATCAAAAAACGTCTTGATACATCCCAAAATGCGTCTGTTAGGCACGCAGTGTCTTATGAGCTTGCAATGCTACGAAGACAAATTGCGGTAAGTTGCGGACCATTCCGTCTTGAAGAACAAATCTTGGCCATTTCGCTTTTCAATTGGTATACGTAATTTTACCCCGAGCCCCTATGACCCGCATGTTATGCCCGCCGCAAAAGCTATCTGGCCAATAAAGTCCATCTTCACCGGTGCTCAACGTCACTCTGACCGGTGCTCAAATGGAATCCACCAATCAAACAGCGGGGCTGACCGGGGCCCAACGTCAAAATGACATCACTCGATCTGGAGGACAATGTTCTTGGAAGAGTCACATGACTTATTCAGAAGTTAAAATGGCTGACTGGCTGCTCGACCCTACTCGCATGCATGCTCTTCTTGAAGAGAAATACTGCGAAGCAAGTCAATCACCCACTTCGCTGCTGCAAGAGATGCAGTATTACATAAGAAATAAAGGAGGTAAGCAGTAAATATACAGTCACCAAAACACATAATTGCTATCTTTCTGTGAAACACCAATTTCTTGTGATGTAAGGAGGGGAGGATGGCGCCAAGCAATCAACACACAGCAAAGACCTGCTGCCTGGACGGTATGAAGATAATCTTGTCTCGATTTGATTTGACTCATGTTACAATGCGTTACTATTGTTTATTCCACGCAGCTGAGGTATTAATAATAAGTTTGCTTCAGTTCTTACAGTTTTTCCAGCCAATGTTTGTTTGCAAATTTACAATGATGATGGAGTATTTAGGCCTGTTGTGGTATGGATAGCCCGCCTTCATCAGCAAGATAAATTTTGGAATTCTGTTTTATTGAAATTTGCTAATTAACTTATTGTTAGGGTTTTATCAGCCTTCATCAGTTCATCAACAAATCACAGAATATTTCAATGCCCTCTTGCAAAGCAGAAAGCAGTCATCAATTTCAAAACACCAACAACATGAAACATGAGACTATGAAGTTTCAAGGTTTGGTCTTCCCTTGATTGTATTTCCACAGGGGCTTCTCGTCTAAATTTCGAGTAGGGTGTGCTGCCCACAGCACAGTTTCAAAATGGTACCGTTGGCTGCATCAATTTTTGTGAAAATTAGGCTTGCCTAGACTGAATTCTACGTCAAAAGTTCCTGGCGTTTTCTACACAAAATTTGCCAAATGGGCATTCTCTAGACCAAAATCACCAAAACTTTGGGTTTCTCTACAAGAATCACCAACATCTGACAAAAAGGATACCCTTGCGGGTGGCACATCTCCAGGTACGTTTACAACGGAAGAGCCCTCCTGTTCTTTTCATAACACTTTGCCAATAAATGGGCGTTGCCTTAATTTCCAGCCAACTGAAGGGTGTGGCCGCCAAAAATTTTCAAGCCCCGGTCAGATTTTATCCTGGATCCGCCCCTGCAGTGGTCTTGAAGAGTTTGTCGAGATCTAAGCCCTGTTTTGCTTCTTGTCACACATGAGTGTGCTTGTTAATGAATTGATTCTTGAGATCATTATCAAAAGGAGAGCATTTCGTTTTTCGCGAATATGTCAAAACTTCTCCTCGAAGTTGAAGTTTCCTAGCTTGAGAGAGACAGATCTTGTAACGAAACGCACCGGCTGATACATTGGTAGAAAGTTATTAGCTACTGCAAGATACGAGATGCATGCAGATAGCGTCACAAGTACCCATAAATAGAACAACTTGCACAAGAAATACTAAAACAAACTTTCTTAAGGTTCGTACTCAGTAAAACGAGCCACTGCAGTCAGATTTATACGATCAATAATTATGGCGATACAACTGGATTTCGAGCCATACGTTTGAGTTTTTTCAACTTTGATGACTGCTTTCTGCTTTGCAAGAGGGCATTGAAATATTCTGTGATTTGTTGATGAACTGATGAAGGCTGATAAAACCCTAACAATAAGTTAATTAGCAAATTTCAATAAAACAGAATTCCAAAATTTATCTTGCTGATGAAGGCGGGCTATCCATACCACAACAGGCCTAAATACTCCATCATCATTGTAAATTTGCAAACAAACATTGGCTGGAAAAACTGTAAGAACTGAAGCAAACTTATTATTAATACCTCAGCTGCATGGAATAAACAATAGTAACGCATTGTAACATGAGTCAAATCAAATCGAGACAAGATTATCTTCATACCGTCCAGGCAGCAGGTCTTTGCTGTGTGTTGATTGCTTGGCGCCATCCTCCCCTCCTTACATCACAAGAAATTGGTGTTTCACAGAAAGATAGCAATTATGTGTTTTGGTGACTGTATATTTACTGCTTACCTCCTTTATTTCTTATGTAATACTGCATCTCTTGCAGCAGCGAAGTGGGTGATTGACTTGCTTCGCAGTATTTCTCTTCAAGAAGAGCATGCATGCGAGTAGGGTCGAGCAGCCAGTCAGCCATTTTAACTTCTGAATAAGTCATGTGACTCTTCCAAGAACATTGTCCTCCAGATCGAGTGATGTCATTTTGACGTTGGGCCCCGGTCAGCCCCGCTGTTTGATTGGTGGATTCCATTTGAGCACCGGTCAGAGTGACGTTGAGCACCGGTGAAGATGGACTTTATTGGCCAGATAGCTTTTGCGGCGGGCATAACATGCGGGTCATAGGGGCTCGGGGTAAAATTACGTATACCAATTGAAAAGCGAAATGGCCAAGATTTGTTCTTCAAGACGGAATGGTCCGCAATTTACCGCAATTTGCCTTCGTAGCATTGCAAGCTCATAAGACACTGCGTGCCTAACAGACGCATTTTGGGATGTATCAAGACGTTTTTTGATTGATAAGTAGAACAAATGATGTCACAGATCATTTTTCGAAACAAATCGATAATGGTTTATGGATTTTGACATAGGTATGAAAATCTGACCGGGGCTCGAGCCCCTCTTGCACCGGTCTGGATCCGCCTCTGCACTGCCTTTCATGTTTCATGTCATTTTGCTAACATTTAATTCTAGGTTGGAATATTGAATTCAACAAGATATGAGTTAACAATTGGCATGAGGGAAGGAGCAAATATCAAAGGTAAAAACCAAAAGTATTAACTGCAATACTTTCTTGTCTGATCTTGAAACCCTGACAGTAAATAGTTTGCATTTAAGGCCTTCTAAATTTTTGTAAAGACCAAGTAAGTCGGAGCAACAGTTGCTCGCAGCTTCCTCTATTATGCAAACTTGCTAAAACTGTATACAACTTGCAACCCCCTTCAATAGAAAAAAGTAGAGCATACTCAATGCAAACTGATTGCAAAATTTGCGCAAATTGTATGTTTTTATCAAAGTTAAAGTTGAAATTGAGACCAGATTTGATCTTGCTCCTACCGAACAGGGGCGAATCCAGGCTTGAAGTTTGGGGAGGGCCACTAAGAAGGAAAATTGGGGGTGTGGGGGTGTAGCCCCCAGGAAAATTTTTACGAGGCCATGCCCTTCAGACTCTTGGAAAACGTGGGAAACGCCCCTTTTACTTTATTTTAGATAATTAAGTTTATCATATTCCTCCTGACATACAAACTGGCTGGGAAAGCAAGAGACCATCAAAAAATATTTATCATAAGCACCGGTTCGGGAATGTATATCGCTGAAATAAGCTCCACCACCATGGAAATGAAAATTTGGCATGAAAAATAAAGTTGTTCTTAAATAAACGATTCAAAGACATTTCAGAGTTACATGAAAATCCCGTGAAATTTCCCATGGTAAGTTGCCTCATTGGAGTAAGCAATCAAAATTCTCTTCGCTTAATAAGTCACCTTCTAGAAGATCCACTTGTATTCAAAAGTGTTCTCCTCCTCCAGTGATATTCAAGTGACTTACCAACATTTTATAACTATCGCAGCAGAAGACACGAGTCTTTATCAAAGTCTTTATAAGAACGAAATTTATCATAAAATAAACTTCAGAAGCAAAGTTCACTGGAAGATCCTGAATCACCGATATTTTGACAAAGTGAATGAAACAAATAACTTTCAGTCTCGACCTCACGCAATGAAATTTCGTTTAGAATTCAGATTCGTATATTTTTCAAACCTCTGGATCAACAATAAATTGCTTCCTGAGTTAGTTAGACGGGCTTGTCGTTAGCCGAATTATCGTGCAACTCTGCTATTGTTAATTTTGGGTTGCTTTAGAAAGTAAAGGTTAAAAACTTATTCTTTTATCTATAAAAGACAATAGTGTTTACGATAACTCTTACACTTTGGGGGGCAATGGCCCCCCCCGGCCCCCACTAAATCCACGCCTGCTACCGAGATCATTCTTCAATTTCTTGGACATTGAAGAAGTTAACACTCGTAGCAAGTACCAGTGGCCAAAACGCCAAAACAAGAAAATTATGGATTATGGCAAAATCTACCTTCATTTATGCACTGCTTTCAGTTATCATCTATAGACTCGAGACCTGGCAGACTATAGGCCATGCCTTTTATGTGAATATCTTCATTTTTCACCAGAGTATAGAACATACAGAGAATTAATAGCTGCATTGAGCAGTGGTGCTGTTGAGGGTAAGCAGATAGCATTCCTTTTAAACTGTGGAATATGTGTATAGCAACTTTGATCTAAATTTTTTGAATGATTGGAGAGCAGACACCACCAAATGATCAAATTCCAATCTCTGGTTTAGATCTTAATGCCAGGCCTAAGGGTTATTTGCGACACATTTGAGTTTTGCTTGCCAAGCAAAACGATTGTTTGCCTTGTCACATCGCAAATATTACTTCTCCGAACTCTTTGATTATGACAATCAGAAAAAGTATTTAGTCTGTTTCGAAACCATAGTACAACAAATTTCTGTTAAATTCTGTTTTCTGAGCGATTTGTACGACGTGGCTAAATTACTTGCATTCCTTGGTACGCAGGAATGAATGTAGACTTATTACATTGAGTCCTAGTAATCCCTACCACCCACCCACCCCGCTCATTGTATGAGCAGGGGGTGGGTGGGTGGTAGCGATTACTAGGACTCAACGTAATAAGTCTAGATTGAATGTAGACGGGGATATTTTTCTATACGGATGAAAAAATGCGTTTTGAAAATTATCCAAATACGTGGACGGATCCTGACGGATCAGTGCTAGCACGTTTTCAACAATTATTTTCATTTCCACCAGGATTCTTATTGGATGAGTTAGTGATGAAACACTATTGGAGTGAACTTAACCGTGATATCAAGAATATCTACGTGCGAATGAATACAATAAAAAATACTGCCACAAGTTATGGAATTCTATTCTCTGCCTCAGAAGACAACGTAATAAATAAAGAGTGGGGCAAATTTCTACAGAATTTTTTCTCGGACAATCGTGATAATCTTGCTGTTATTGTAAAGAAAGCCGAGAAAAATCTTCCCAAAAAGGTAAGACAACATGAGGATAAAATCTGTTCCCGAGATTCTGGTGTGCAATGGCTCACTTTGAAGTCTTTTTTCTCCTATGACCATGGGCAATAGAAAATCAAGTTCAAATGGCTCCTGCGCATCTGAACTGTTGGCTCCTACACAGCGTTCATCCTCATTTCATAATGCTTATTCATTGTAACAGGAAGTTTGAAACGTGGATGAACGTTGTGTAGAAACTAGCTTTTCAGATGCGCTGGAGCCATCTGAATTTGATTCCTAGCACTGGTTAGGCTTCAGCCGTAGAGAAAGCAACAAAGTGAAACAGTAATATCGAGGCATCAAATTTTTTTTAGCTACAAACACTGTGCATTATTGTCCATACTATGACCAAGGAGTGATGACGTATAAGATACTGCATGACCTCTGTCCAGAAAGTCTTCCACATATAAGTTCACTGAAAGATCTCAGATTTCAAATTACAGTCTTCAACATAAGTTTACTGAAAGATCTCAGCCTTCAAACTACAGTTCTGTAGTTTGAAATCTGAGATCTTTCAGTTCAGTGAACTTTTCTTGAAGGTAAGGAATAACTAGAAATTGTAGAGATCTACAAAATTCCCAGAATTAGGCGAGCAGACATGGCGGGGCAGGAGGGACAATTTGCCCCAGGGCCTCACAGTCTAAGGAGCCTCACAATTGAAGATTTTGGACATTTTGAAGGCAGTAAGGCTCTGAAATGCATTTAAGGTCAATCTAAAGGGCGCAACCTAAAATATTTTCTGCTCGTTTCGCTTTTAGGGCGCTTCGCCTCATTGCTATTCTAATAGATTTTTTTCGGAAAACATGATTCATAAGTTTCTCTTTCCTTTTACAGCTCGCAGAAAGGATTACCGTCGAATCAAATCATGGTCAAAATTCGATATTCAATTCCCCAGAAATTTACAAGCTTTTATTCAAATACATAGGCATTGGAACTCTTATTCTGATTGTTTTGGGATTTGCGTTTGAAAAAGGTCGAATCTGGCTGAAAACAAAGTTGGCTAGACGTAAAGAAAGGTCCAGTGTTCGCATAGGTAAGTCAAGTGAAGTTTATTTTCGTCATTATCATCATCATCATCATTATCATCATCACCATCATCATCATCATCATCATCATCATCATCATCATCATCATCATCATCATCATCATCATCATCATCATCATCATCATCATCATCATTATCATCATCATCATCATCATCATCATCATCTTAATCATCATCATCATCATCAGCAGCACCATTGCCATCATCATCAGCACAATCATCATACCGTTTTTGACATTACTCCTAGTAAACTACCCTATATTATTCTGTTTACACACCAATCTCTCTTGATTCGAAAACTTTTTTTATCCAACAATACTATGATTCAGCTACCCGGCCGCATGTTTGTAATTTGCAAGTTACTAGTTTTTTTCTGTAAATTTACATCACAGAAATTGGCAGATTTTGACAACGGTAACAAATGTGGCGGATAAGGCGTTCCGTTCACACAATAAGGCAATTAGTCGCCGGCAGATTTTGAAGACGGTAGGTTTTGAAAACTGAACTCTAGCCGGTACATTTTGAAAACAGCACCGCGTAAACACTCGAAGACGATGAAAACGGAACATTTTGTGACTCTTTCAAAATAAGGTTGATCAGTTATTAAATTGCAGGTGCAATTCTTTGGCAGTGAATTCTTAGGAAGACTGTAAAGAGTTTGTAACTGTCAAATTTCCTACCTTGTTCAAATTGTGCAGGTATCGTGTGAAGGCTACAATCGCAGACAAAACTCTTGATACAGTACTCTTTTTTCGTGCAAAATTAGCACTATGTGTTTTCATTCCCCCCGCCCCCTCATCAATGTTGGTTTGCATTTTTGTGGGTTTGGACTTGATTATGAAACAAAATGTGACCACTACCACCCAACATTGAATCGGGGGGAGGGGGGTTTGTAACAAGAATTGGCCTTTTCCAAGAGATCCAGACAAGCGTGCAAAAAACTTTTGCAAAATCAACCACTGTTACAACGAGTTTTGTCTGCGATTGTCTGAGCACCATTTTTTGAGAATATGCACTTATCAGCCTGTTACATTGCATTATGCAAGGGGCATGGTCCCAAGAACCATTCCTATGATGTTTTTTGCGCCAATTGATTTATTATGACGTCAAATGAGGCTTTGTTCGATAAAATTTCAACAAAGTACCTAGGTTGTCCAGTTGGTAGGCTCTCTTGCTCGTGATCAGTTGAAAATGGTGTATCGAGGTACTATTTCGTCGGAAACTCGAGCGTATATAAAGTTTAAGAGAAATACTTCTGCTACTGAGCTTCACAGAGAAACGGGGGTATCGCGAGTACAAATATATCGTATATGGAAAGAAGAACAAAAGGAGAACATCGGATCGAAATCTAGGCAGGGAATTGGAGGACGTCCAAAGAAACTTACGGCTAAGGATGAAAGACTGCTTCTTCGACAGGTACCTAAACTTCGTAAAGAGTTTCCTAACTGGACGGCAAGGCGCTTGATGGCGGACTGCAAAATCAATAATGTCAGCGTGAGAACCATAACGCGTCTATTGAACAGGAATGGTTACAAATCCACGCAAGCGCGAAAAAAGGGACTAATATCAAAGTCGGATCAACAGAAGAGGGTTAAATTTGCAAAGAAAATGATAAAAGAGTATCCAGAAGATGTCTGGACGAAGCACATAGCATTTTATTTCGATGGCGTGAGTTTTGTGTACAAGAGACATCCTAAAGATCAGGCACTGGCACCTAGAGGGAGGGTTTGGAGAAGGGCAAACGAAGGACTCTTGCAAGGCTGTACAGCGAAGGGACAAAAATGTGGCACTGGAGGCAAGCAAGTCAAGCTTTTCGTTGCTATTTCGCACAACCAGGGAGTGATTTCTGCAGACACTTACGACCACTTAAATGGAGAAAACTTTGCACATTTCGTGTATGAAAAATTTGATACTATTTTTGACTCTGCGCGGAAAAATACTCGAATGTGGATCCAAGATGGTGACCCATCTCAAAACTCAAAGTTAGCTAAGGATGCCATGGTTGCTGTGAATGCACAATTATTGCAAATACCACCACGTAGTCCAGATATCAACCGTATTGAAAACATTTTCCATCTGGTTAAAAGACAACTAGACAGGCAAGCAATAGAGGAAAACATCGTAACGGAAACCATGGCTGACTTTGAAACGAGAATAAAGCGTACGCTCTTTGAGTTACCAGTGTCCCACATCAACAACATAATTGAATCAATGGGAAACAGAATGAAGAAAATCATCACGGAAAAAGGCAACAGACTAAAATATTAATGATGATTTAATGAACTGCGATTTCCACATAATATAAATGTTCCTTCTTATGAGTATCCAGTTAATATAATTTTTTTGATTATAGCATTTATGTGTCGAAAAGCAATTAATTTCTCTTATCTTACTTGTGATACCATTGCCAATTGCTCCATGTGAGGCAGTCTCTCTGATAAGAGGTGCTATTTCAATGTTTGCTTTTCTATAACTTTGTGACAAGTTGACATTATCGAGATTCAGCAATCAAGAATCATCATCAACTGAGAAAGATCAACTCCTTAAGTTCTAATTCAAGGACAAATCAGAAAATACGCTTAACCAAACGGTTAACCACTTTTTCAAACAGAAACATTGCCTTTCGATGAATGATGTAGCGAATAACCACGGTTAACCACGGTTAACCAAACATTTTATCAAAAAAATTGTAACAATATTTTTTAAAATAAGATTGGTTAATCGTGGTTAACCGTGGTTATTCGTCCCGAAGCAAGCTAAATTCTTTATTTCTAACCCAATCGCTACTTAACCAATTGGTTAATCGTATTTTTAAACGAGAAAAGTGCTCAAATATTATATCTACTGGACGAGAAGTCAACGAAATAGTTCCCATCATGGTTCAATACTCAGTCAAAGTCGAAAAATTTCTAAAAGCTACTCTAAATCAGCGCCAAGCATCACAAGCTCTGCAAAGCATCGCCCACATGGAGGAATTTCTTTCTGTTCACGTTGCGGGATTTGATGCCGAAGCTCAAAGACCCTCCAGCGCGAGTCCATCATGTCGTCTTCCATCCTGCTTGAGGCGGAGGTGCAACGCCCTGTATACATAATTGGAGCAATGCTCGTAGCAAAAACGGGTGTGTCTTTCTCCAGCACAATGTCTCGTGCAAATTGTGACTTCGGTGCAGCAAATCGAACTATCTGCCCCTCTAGCAACAGAAGCAAATCTTTCCAGGCAATTATTTCAGAGGACCAGCGAAAATCATTGAGAAATATGATCTCACTGTCCTGCACCCCTATCCAAGCAAAGGTGGTCGTTGCTGGATTCGAAAATGTTTTAAAGATAGTAGTGAGGGGCAGCAGCAGAAATGTTTTCCCGCAGTTCGCAGGCCCTACTATCATGAGGTTGCGCCATTTGCCCCTTCCTTTGATCAAAAGCTCTCTAAGTGCAGAGGAAAACACATGAATATTGATGTGATTCTGTTTGATTACTTGCTTTGCACTCTCAATCCACTGCTTGGAACATCTCGGAACGCAGTCTCCATCAAGTGCAGCTTTTATGAGCTCCATTCTGGATGATTTTTCCCGCTCAAGAGTTGAAAGAGACTCTTCTAACTTCCAAGCGTTTACAATCATTGACTCCCGCTGTGCGTCTTTCTTGCCCAAAATCGCCTCCGTAAAGTCCTCCCGTCCTTCATCACTTTGCCTCTTTGCAAGAGCCCATAGTTCGTTATCGGTATGGATGTTATTAGCAACAATCATCTTTTGAATTTCAATATTTGATAACCTCCTCCGTTTTGATTTTGTCTTTGAACTTTCGGTGGCTGAAGACGTACTGGCTGATGCAGAGTCTGCCGAAGATTCACGACGCTGACGCCTTGCTTCTTGGCTTGCCGCCATTCGGGCTTTTGATGGCAGTTTTGTTCTAGGAGATCGTGAATCTGCTAATGGTGGGTGCCCCTGAGAATGGAATGCTGCTTTATCGAACTTTGTCGCATACCTATAAGCGGAGTAATAGTTCTCATGCCTGCTTGAGAAATGTACAGAAATGCTGTATTCGTCCATTAAACGAGCCTTGGATCTATTCCAACGTTTGTTGCCACTGAGTTTGAGAGCGAGGTGATAATGCTTTCCACCGTCAGCGTGGTCTTCGAGGCTGCAGGCCCAGTGCAATGGTTTCACATTTCCTTTTCCATCTGATTCAAAAGTGCTTACAACTGCCTTTGCGAATGACTCTCTCGTGGGAAACTTGTTGAGATCTGCTTGGCTGTATGTTACCATATACGTGGATCGAACGGCTCTAGGATCCAACTCACTTTCACTAGAATTTGCCGCCATCTTGTTTTTACTCACCAGGTTTAACTCAAAATAAAGCTGACCTCTGATGAAAAAATCGCCCTTATATCGCAAATTTAGCTCATTCATTGGCTGTATTTGCTTTTGGGTGGATTTTCTTTAGCCTCCGCTAATGGTAAATTGATGGCATAATGGATATAAAAAGGCTCTGTCTTTCACAGGCTTGAGGAACAAGGGCTTTTTTTAGCTATATCCGCTAGCACTCATATTATAGCTATTTTGAACATTAAAGGAAATGAGCACATCCACTGGTGGAAGCAATAAAATGCCTTTTCAGTAGTAATATGCTAGTACAATATTTTTTCGCGTAGACGAGTGAACTAAATGATATGACTTTTGCCGTAGGAAGCTTTAAAACATAATTTCCCTGAAAATCTACATTCAGACAATCGCAGACAAAACTCTTGATACAGTACTCTTTTTTCGTGCAAAATTAGCACTATGTGTTTTCATTCCCCCCGCCCCCTCATCAATGTTGGTTTGCATTTTTGTGGGTTTGGACTTGATTATGAAACAAAATGTGACCACTACCACCCAACATTGAATCGGGGGGAGGGGGGTTTGTAACAAGAATTGGCCTTTTCCAAGAGATCCAGACAAGCGTGCAAAAAACTTTTGCAAAATCAACCACTGTTACAACGAGTTTTGTCTGCGATTGTAGCTCGAATTAATCTACCGTCACATTTTCACCGTTTGCAAAATGTGCCGGCATCGTGTGAACGGAGTCTAAAACCTGGTTTCTATTTTGAAAGTTTTATCTTTATTCTGTGTAAATTTACCCTGTAAGTGACTATAGTTCATATTTTCTTTGCAAACTGATAGGACCGTAGGAATATTGGGGGAAGATTGCAGGTTGTAGAAAGTCTTGTCAAGCGCAAACCAAAGAGGAGTCTTCGTTATTCGAACTGCTGAAAAATTAAAGGCAGTCTGTCACGCATTTGATTGGGTGATAATGACAATACAAAGAATAGGAAATTTGAATGGCTGATGATCCTCTGACTTTCTACGGCCATAAAAAGTCAAGAAGATTAGCCCTCCTTTGTTTCAAATACACAGATTCACAAAGAAATCTGTTGTGTTGAGCTCTGATTGTAGCGGCCAATCAGATACGTGACAGACTGCCTTTAAGTTCATAAAAAGATTGATGCGAATGTACGGTGTTCCTTGAAAAATTAATGTCAGTTGTTTGTCAAAGTCCGATCACTTTATGAACCAAGGCAAATGTTCATACCGTTGAATCTCATTAACTTGAATGATTTCAATCAAGATGAAATACTCGATGATGTATCTTTAATGATGTAACACTTCCTAACTATGTAACTAACTATTCATAATTCGAGCCTGAACTGGCTGCCTGAGTCTCAGTTTACTGCCTTGAATGGAATAGATTCAAACAAACTGAGAGGAAACATTTGTTTGGTGGTAGTTAGAATGGATTCGTTTGATTCAATAATCGACTGACTCTTTAATCGAGTGATTTGATTTGGTGATCTAAATCTCAAAAGCAATGCATGAAATAGTTTTGAATGCGTATTTGCAGCATAATATTAGCCCACATGTAGCTGAGAAGATATACAACGTAATGATAAGGCCTGTCCTTTTATATTGCTATCCAGTGTACATAAGCTTGGGTGATACCGCCAAATCTAAATTGCAATCAATACAAGACAGGGCCCAAAGAATTGTGGCCAGAGATAGCAGCATAACCCTGAAATGGGACAGCCTCGAACAAACGCGAAAGAAACGTATCTCAATTGATGTTTTCAAGTCAGTCAATGGAATCTGCACGGAATCGCTGAAGAACATCTTCACAAAATTTGATCATGGCAAAAACACACGTGGAAATGGATCTCTCCTTATACTTCCAAAAGTGAGATGTGAATCAGGAAGAAAAACTTTTGCTTTTCAAGGAGCGTCAATATACAATGGCCTACCAAGTGACGTCAGAAATGAAAAGTACTTTGTCAATTTTAAAAGGAAAATAAACACACTTTGTTTTTAAATTCAGAACCTGATTGTTAGTAAGTTTTTTACAGTTTTTACTCGATCTCTTGTAAGTTTGATCTTTTTACTTTAAAATTTTAGTTTCAACAGGACCCTTGTTGATAGCAGTAACATCTTTACTGAAAAGGTTATCCTGTATAAATATGGTATATTATTATTATTATTATAAAAGATATGGTGTAGATTTCTTTGCTATACAGGGAATCTCATCTCACTTGCCTCGAACTGAATTTAATTGTGAAATAGGTCTATTGTCTATTAAAGGCAGTCTGTCACACATTTCATTGGGTGATAATGACAATACAAAGAATAGGAAATTTGAATGGCTGATGATCCTTTGACTTTCTGCGGCCGTAAAAAGTCAAGAAGATTAGCCCTCCTTTGTTTCAAATACACAGATTCACAAAGAAATCCATTCTGTTGATCTCTGATTGTAGCGGCCAATCAGATACGTGACAGACTGCCTTTAAGACAGATTTGATGACACCACTTTTGATGTCAATGTGAATTGCAGGATGACCAGATTTCCACACACCCTCAGAACGAAAGAAGGATAGCGCGGCATTGCTGATTACTTTGAAATATTTGGCAGCGTGATGCTGCAAATACCATAGATACTAATTCAACTACAAGAAAATAAACTAACAGGAAGTAACAGGAACTGCAAGAAAAAAAGAAACGGTGCAGTGGTCTCTCCACACGACGACCCCTCGATGAAACCATTAGTAAGTCCAGATCTCGTTGAACGTTAGATTCTTTGAACCAACAACTAGTATGCAAGGGACTTTATCTGTTTTGAGTTTCAACAGCCATAACTGGAAACACCAGTAAAACTGCATCAATTTTTTCCTTATTTTGTGATTGCTTCCTTTTATTCACATACAGGTTCAGCGTCCCACAAGTCAAACGGGCATCTTGGAAGCACACACGAAGACAACATTGTACTTGTCCTGCAGAAAAAATTTGAAAATGTTATGAAAGAAATTGGGGAAAATGGGAACTATGATGTGAGAGACATAAGGAAGAAAGTTTTAAAACAAGTTTTCAACTATGAAGACAATACTGTAAATATGAATGGCAGCTTCGTAAATGAATTTCAGTTAGAAGAACTTCGGTCCAATAACGGAGACTGTGTACATACTAAACAGTAGCATCTTACTCCAGAGGCGGATCTTGCCCCCCCCCCCAGTTGAAGAGGGGGGGGGGCAATCTGGAGAGTGGGCGTCGACGGCACGCAAAAAGTGTCTGGTCTTTCTTCAAGAAAATTTCTCTAGTTTTTCTACTGAATAGCATCTTAGTTTATATGTTTCCCCACACTCAGAACGGAACACTGAAAAAAGTGTGCATTTGAGTCAGGATAAGAGACGCTCTTCTTGCCAAAAAGGGGCTGCCAAGCTCAGTTTTCAACGTAAAGGGGGAGGCAGTCCCCCTAGATCCCCATCTGCCCCTTAAATCCGCCACTGTCTTGCTTTCTAAAAGCGTATCAAGATTTTACGTTACAAGGAGCAACTAATTTCCATGTATCATGGTTAAGCTAAGCTTTCTGGCGAGCTGAATTTTCAGCCCGGGGTGAAACTCAGCCCGGGGGGGGGGGGGAAATTTACCATCTAATGGAAAACTGAAATTTACAAGCATTTGACCGTAAAGGAGGGATGAAGTTTCACCTCGGGTAAACGGGCTGAAATTTCAGCCCGGGCTGAAAACTCCCATGCAAACAGGCCGTTAGAGAATGTTGTTTGTTGTAATGCACATTTATAATCCTTAAAGGGATTACAAAGACCAGCAGCTTTGCCATCGTTTGTTTTTGTTTTTGTGAATTTCGTACAGTCAGTTATTCTGGAAGCTATGGAGAGCAAGATGCTCATTTCACGCAGAGCATGCTGGTATTTGTACTCCCTTTCACTTGGCAGTCAGAATCGTGCTGAAGCATGAGTTCCATGCAAAACGAGCAGCAGCACCGTTTATTTAAGCTCTGTTTCAATGTTGTCTCAACTGAACCTTTGACCTTTTCCTGCATCTCTACTTTCACTTTTGACTTTCACCTTTGACCTTGAATTTCACTTTCACCTAGAGATACATTTGTAATCCTGGTTTGGTATACAGTGAAAACCCGCGTATAAGAACCTGGTGATTGAGAACGTACAGACTGAAATTCTGAATTAGTCCCCCAGTTGATAGAACCAACTCAGCGTGAAATTTGAAATAAGTTCTCATTCATACAGATCATCAAATTAGATCAAAACTCCGGTTTTTAATTGCCATTGAAGCTATACTAACTGATTCTGCCATATGCGCATATTGCAAAGAACTCTTTGACAGATTTTCATTGTATTTTGCAAAATTTCTGATTCTTCCACAAACTGCTGTTGTGAATGAGGCCTCATGAACTCAGGTGCCTCTGAACTGACAGTAAATAATGGGCTTCATGTTTCAATCTGAACAAAGAAATACCTGAAAGCCCTGAATGAAATAGGAACCAATAGACCTTTTAGCTATTCTACAAAAGAGCCTGGATCGAGCGATATTTTTATACAATTTTATACGCGAGGTTCGATAGAGTGGCATAAGAGTTTCGGTCGCAATTGTGCACACTCGAAAAATTCTATGTCTATTCGAAAATTCTATTCTATTCGAAATTATCGTTCGAACTACATTCGTTTTCGGAATAGCAAAAAGGTCTATTCAAGAATCTGAACAACCTAATTTCCCACTAAATACTCAATATATAAGAACCAAACAAGCTGATTTGCAAAATTGTAGGTTCTTATACGCGGGTTTTTAGTGTATCACAGTTCTTGCACTGCAGTGATTTTGAAAACTTGATGAGGCATTTGTAACTGCATAGAGTTTCCAGCAAGAGTGCAAGAGGATAAACCAAAGAAAAGTATTGTTGAATGTTTTAGTTCTATTTAAGGGGCTCAACTTGGTTTAAAGCTAACCCGAACTAAATTATGGATATGCCGTATTCTTGTTGACAAGCTTTGCACGCACGCACCATTTCATCGTGTAGGTAAAGAAACGATGGGTACTTAGGAGTTTCTTCATCTTATTTATAGTGACCACTAAGGCTAAAATGATTCCCTTTAATGAATCCAAAAGGCCATGAGGTATTATATTTTTTAATTCATTTTTGTAACGAGTTGTGTGTCAAAATGTGCCGAAAATGTACTTTTATACAGTCTATTCATTGCCCTAAATTTATACATGTAAGCGACAGTACAAAGCTTAACATGAAGCAAATTAATTTTTCAAACTCTATAGAAAAACGTTCTTTCCTCTTTCTGTTTATCTTGTACGTAGATTACATACGGAGTTTGGAAGGCAAATAAACAAGCAAGTAAGCAGTATTTATTTGTTAACGCAGGCTAGGTTTCTGGCATCTATGCAGCTGATGTCGGCCTGCGGCATTACGGATTGTGCCATCAGAGTTGCCCCTGAGTACTCATTTACAGACCTCGGAAGGATGGAGTTAGTTGTCGGCTTGTCGTTAGTAGTGCCAGCCACGGGATTCGAACTGGGTAGACCCAACAACATTCGAAAAACTGCACCTTAACCACTTGGCAACGTTTACGAGCATTGTCCAACGAAGATAGGAATCAAATGCTTTAACCAAATTTTGCTCGTGGCACATGGCCGGAAACCACCAAAAGTTTTCGCAGACCAATCAGACGGCGAATAAATGAGGAAGATAAAAGAAAACCTAAAGATCTTTCTAAATTTTACCTGGCCTACCTCCATAAAACGCAACGAGGATACAAACTGCTTGAAATTTCCCGTTCTTTTGAAGAAATCACCTCTCTATACCTTTGGCTGTACAAGTTTGGATGCTGGTATAAGCAAGGGCGGCGCCACGGGGTAGACTGGGGTGGACATGCCACCCCACTTTCCTCAGGTCGGTATTCATTCCTAAGCAAAAACGACATCAAAATCGTTACGTATACCTTCTGACCATCAATTGCATCTCTTTATCCACCCCACTTTCTCTAGGATGGCGCCGCCCCCCGGGGGGGGGGGGTAACTTGAGTTTCCAAGATACGGGGTTGTGCCATTAAAATCGTAAAAGTACCACCCATAAATCCGGAAAACTTTCTCAAAAGTATACCCATAAATCCGGAGAAATTTCTCAAAAGTATACCCATAAATCTGGAGAATTTCTGAAAACCATACCCATAAATCCGGAAACTATCGTGAAAAAGGTACCCTAAAAATGGCACAACCCCGTACCATAGACATGTTAAGTTACCCCCGGGGCGCCGCCCCTGGGTATAAGTATCTCCCGATTCCAAGGAGTTTTGACACCTCAAACTCACTACCTTTTTTCGTTTTTAACATTTCTGGGCTTCCACCATTCTAACTATACAGCTCATTCCTAAAAAGTTTTCTTTCTCTAACGCATCTGAAACATCACTATTCCCATTAAGTCAATACCGTGGACTAGGGGACCTTTTCTTGCTTCGCAGATGAGTAAATCTAACCTGCTTTCTTTGGTTTCCGAAATATGCCCTGGCTAACAAGGACAGATTTTGTAAGACAATAGCAGCAGTTGCTTTTATTGACACCTAGATTCAAAGAGATTTGCGATTGCAGACAAAGGAAATTCTCTCAAGCAGAAATTCAAAACAAACAAAGCCGACAAGTTTCTCTGAAACACAGGTAGCTATCTCGCTTTTTGTGCATTCCACTAATGGTTCTTAAGAGCAAACACGAGCGTATATTGAAAGAAGGAGGATATATCTAGCTATCTACCTCGGGCATTTTACTTGCTTGGTATAGGAATTGATTTGGAGGCGATTCAATTCTCGTATTTTTGGGTGCAATCAAAGCACTTACTTCTCAGCTTCTGAACTGCAAAAATAAAATGCCTCGGTAGAAGCTTAGTTTGAAGTTTGAAGATCTGTCAAAACGCTCTTTCGTAATCCATAAAGCAGGCGAACACATCTGTATTTAAACTCTTTGGCTCCATTTTTGTGGAAATATCTCGCTTCTCTTACCAGAGAAGTCAGCTCTTATCATCTTTCCTGCGTTAGCAATCGCCCTGTGACATTCGTGTAAAGTATAACCAAAAACTATGTAGTGTTAAATTGTTTGTGAAACCGTCAAACACAACACATGGTGGCATAAAGATAGATATCTTCTTTTTCTGAAAAGTAGTACAACTAGCCTCGGTATCCCGTATGTCATTTCTTTCTAAATTTTCTAAAAAAAACTACCACCAAGATCGCCAGCTCCAAGTTTCCAGAGTTTCCTTTCCCAACCCTTCCATTCCCTTCAGATAAGTGAGCCTCGATTTTATCCAGTCTCGAGATCATGTGTTGTGAAAATTTTAGAAGACAAACGCAATGTTTCCAGAATGGCCTAAGAAAAAGTCAAAACATTTGCGAGAGGCTTTCGTAGATTTACAGCGGTCTTTTATGAACCAAGTGGTATTCAATATCATGTTTAAGTGCCTTAGTATATAACGAACTAACAGCTAAAGGTTGCTTCTTTGTTGGAGCCGTTTGGGAACGCAAGAAAACTCGACGCCAAATTAGGCCCAATTTTGGTGAGCCGTCTTCGTGTTCTCGAAGGTGAAGACAGAAACAAGAAACACAAAAATGTTCAGTTCAACAGAGGGTGAGTATTTGATGCATACCATTTTAGATGTTATAGGACGTAGAAATTTTGTAAGTTTGCAGGATTTATTCGAGCTGGGGCTGGTTGGGCCGCAGGAATTTTGTTTTGTTATTGTTTCGATTAATAATTTCATTCTCTCTCTCTGCATATGAATTACTATGTTACTGGCGGGATTCACCAGGCTCATAGACTGCTTCTAACTAAGAACTGCTTCTTGGGGTCTTCAGTGGTAGTGAAGGTATCATAAAGTATTGATTTACAGGTTTTGCTCATCCTTGTTTGAGATGGACTTCTTTGGTGTGAGTAATCCTAAAATGACTCAATGATATCTCACAAAGTACTCTAAAATCGTATTTTCATCTACTTTTTCTTGTTGGATCTGTCAAAATACATAATTGACCAAACTTTCATGTAATTTCATTACATTTTGCTGCTCTAGTGCACTTCTAGTGCTCATTTTTCGGATTTTTTTGACTTTCAAAGTGGGGGATTTATTCCAGTCAAAAAGAAACATGTCCCTAAGTGGAAAGCCAATGCTCTACATAGCTCAAGTACCCTACCCAAATTTGAAACTGGAGTCATTCTCAGAGAATTCTGAGAAGAAATATGTCTTTCAAATTTTGAATATATATATGTTTCAAATTCTGTACAGAATCAATTATATTGCTAGTTTGTTTGTTTGCTTGTTTTCAATTTGTTTTGAGTGGGCTCGTCAGGATATCTTGATACTGAAAGCTACAGTAATTTAGGCCCACTGTGCAGGCCACATCCAAGCATGGGACCCTTTAGTTTAACGTCCCTTGTGGAGGACGACAAGGTGAGTTGCGATGTCAAGCCTCTGAGGTCACCCATCTGGAGTTTGGTTTGACCCCACTTGACCAGGCTTAACTTAAGTTACCTGATGAAAACTGTATAAGCCACTCGTCCACTCACCCCATGAAATATAATTCTCATTAATAGGCTTTCATATTCTTTACCTTGATTTTTTGCTAATTCATCAATTCTAGATGATATTTGCAGAGTCTGCAGAGCTGAGGGCTCACCAGACAAGCCTCTCTACCATCCTTGCATGTGCACTGGCAGCATCAAATTTATTCATCAAGACTGGTAAAACTTGAATAAGATTTTATACAATACATCATCTTTTGTGTATCCTTTTTCTCCATGCTGATTGACAGCAAACCAATTTAAACATCATAGGTTCCAAATCTTTAAATCTATGAAAAAAGGTCGGGTGTAAAATTTAATGACCTGTTTCTTTAAACTGAATAACTTAAAAGAAACTTTTGGCCATTTTTCTATGATTCTGCCGTTGGACTTTTCAGAAATCTTGAATATTTGTCAAAATTACAGCCTATTTCATATTTCAGCTGATTTTATGGTGTGACATCATCAAATTTCTAAATCACAAACTAGAAGAGTGAAGGAGTTTTGCTTGATACCATATTGTAGGCATCCATAAACGATGGTTTTCTTGAAAATTATTTGATCTTTCATCAAGAGGTTTAGAATTTTTGAGAGTTTTAAGTTTTTATCGAAAATTTTCTTGAATTCTTAAAAAAAGAAGGAAAATACTGTAATTCTGAAAATATTGAAGATTTCAGAAAAGTCCAATGGCAAATTTACTGTAAAATAGTTCAAGTTTCCTTGAAGCTGTTTGGTTCAAAGAAATAGGTCATTGAATTTTACACCCAGCTTTTTAAAGATCTGAAACCTATGCTAATTTATACAATTCAAATTGTGCCAAGTCTAAGAGTATCCATGTGTTGCAAACATTCTCCAATATGCTCCTGTCACAAATTGTTGCTCTGTCATGATAGATCTATATAGTTTATTTGGATGAACCCAGATACAGCATCCAAAGTTAACAGAAAATTCTTTAGCATGTTATGACAAAAGAGAAGTGAGTGAGCTTAAAGTGGCTTTTGTGTTAAATTCATTGTTCTCAGGTGTTTCCCTTCCTCTTGAACTTTTTGAGTTAATACTGCAATGTTTGAGTATTTCACACCAAGTTTTTGCTTTTCTGTTTTAGTCTTGTTCAATGGTTAAACCACAGCAAGAAAGAGTAAGTTTAACTGTTCAAACTTTTTTGACTGGCATTGAGCTTGCTATTTTGTGCAACTTTGCTGCATTCATGCAACTTTTCTGCATTCATTCAATTCTGCACTGATTTTTTAAGGAGGGAAATCTTTGTGGTCTCTAGCTTAATCTACAATGGCATCTCATTGTTTTGGTGAAAAAAGAGATACTATTGTTATTGCTTTCTTTGTTTCCATTGACCAATGCATTACTGTTATTTGCCAAGTTTTTGTATTGTTGTACTTTTCCTGTGTAATTCATGTCTTTCTAATCCAAAAAGTTATTTTTGATGCTGGTTGAGGGTTTCCTGTGTCTGCGATTGTGGGTTGCCTTGGGTTTTGGGTGTTGGCAGGATGGCTGGTGCTTTGGTCCTGTGGATTTGTTCCTATTATCATGACATCAATGAAAGGAACCTATGTTTTATGAGATACATTTACATTTGGAATGGGGGTGTGCTCTCCTCGATAAGTCAAGTCTAACTACTGAGAGAGCTCCTCCTATCAGTAATTCCCTCTTGTTTCTATCTATGTTTTGTATTATTGTATTTATCTATTGTATTGAGGTATTCATTTTCTGTAATATTCTTCTGTAATTCTTGTAGTTTAAATGTTTGTAACAGTATTTAGCCATTATTGATAAATTGTAAATAGTGGAGTTTAAAATATAAAAATGAACTGAATTGATGGCTGTGATGATTTTGTGACCATTTAATTCCAGGTTTTGTGAGCTGTGCAAGCACAAGTTTACCTTCAAACCAAGTAAGCCATTCCTTTTGATTTAATTTTATACATGAATACAGCATGTTTACAACAAAGGTTTTCAAATTCATTTTTTCAGATATGAAAATCCTTTTTGAATATATAAAATTAAGTTAGGTCATCAATCTTCAAGTGTAGTTTGACTAGAAAGTTAGCTTGGCTGTCTTTTCTGTGATTCTTTATGCTTGTCATTAAAGACAACCTGAAGGTAACTCTGTTTTCCACTCCAGTGAGCAGCAAGTTGCCATTTTCCAAACCAATTCTCCTTGGAAAATGGCTAATTTCTCCTATACCGTTTGGTCTATTCAAATGTGGTAAAGTAGCATTGTTCTGCATCATCTTGGCAATCAAAAGACATATGAATCACAATGCTTCCATCAAGGCTAGCTTATATTATCCAATCAATGTAGAGATTTATGTTTTTACGTGTTTTCTGTTTAGTTTATGCTCCTGACATGCCGGCCACATTGCCTGTAAGCGAATTTATGTCTGGCCTTGGAAAGAGCATAGGCAAAGCACTGCAGTATTGGCTTCATTATACTTTGGTAGCTGTTGCATGGCTTGGAGTCGTTCCACTCACTTCATGTAAGTTCTGTGCAATGCAATGAAGATGCTATCGTAGGTCTCTTTACAGGTAGGGACCGTCCCAGTTGATCAGCTAATCTTCAGCATAACGAAATCTCGCAAACAGTGGAAATTTGTGGAAATAACTGGTAAAAGCACTTCAGTAGGCATTTGGATAAAAACATTCGGCGAACTTTATAGCAAAATTATAATGCGCAGAAAACAAATTAAGGAAGGTAAGAAGAAGTGAAGGAAAAAGCAGGAAGAATTATTAGCAGAGGAAGACCGAAGGATGCAAAGGACAAGAAGATTTCATATCGAAAGACGCCAATCTTTGTCACCGATATTTGACAGGTACTCTCTAGATATCGGGATTCTGTTGCTAAATAACTAATTTCAAAAATGGCAGTATCCAGATGCTTCGGATGCAGCTGTAATCTATTGTTGGTAGAATTCGTTTCGGAAACAGCCAGTCAGTTCTGACATCAGATAGAGGTGAAGAAAGGAAGAAAATGGGAGGAAAGAGAGAACGTAGAATGTAAGGAAAGAAGAATTGAAGGAAAAAGAAGGAAGATATATGAGGAGAGGAAGAACGAGGGGTGGAAAGGACAAGAAGATATGATGAAAGAGAACTGTAGATGGCAAAATGCCGGAGAAAATTAAGGAATAGAGGGAGGAAAAAATGGAAGGAACATAATGTTTCGGTTAGACTCTTTCATTTACAAGTCCAGTTCCTAGTGGATTATCGCCTACACTGTACACAATATTGCAATTAACAAGAAAGCTGTAGCTAGTAATTGATTGCCTATTGAGCGATTAAGTTGTGATAGCTTGTCACATGTTAAACCTAATACAATATGGGGCAATGAAACGTCTTAACCTCCTGAAATCTGATTGTATCAAAATACTGTTCCGACTGACTCTAAAAAGGCCTAAGAAAACTATAGATGGGTTGTGCAAAGAGAAATTGATACGATAATGGAAGGAAGAATTTTGGTTTTGAAGTTGCCTCTCAGGAAAGTGAATATTTTTCCACTATTGTCTTAAAATCTTCTCTCCTATTTTTCGTTCAATTTCAAATGGATCTGGTTTCTGAACTTTGTATTGTGCCTTTTTGCTTTATCTATTGTAAACCTGGAAAAAATGGGACCAACGCAGTCATTTGAGGCCAAAAATGTTGTCCATAGCAGCATAACAGTATTTTTGCATGACTTAGATCATGATTTATGTGAATATAAACGATTTTCATCTGTTTCTTCCAGATCGTATCTACAAATGTTTGTTTGCAGGCTCAGTGAGCATGTTGCTTACTCTTCCTATGGATATTTTGTCAACGTAAGTAAATATGCTTTATTTAGTTACCAATGCAATTGACCTTGTAGCTTTTTTGAAAAAGAATGTAGATCGAACGATATTTTGATACATTTTGTAGAATTTTCGAACGTGCACAATAGTGATAGAGTCTCAATCAAACCTTTCAAATAAAAGTGTACAAATATCGCGAAAACAATGTTGTTACATGACCGCGTCTTGTGGTGATCATGAACAACTGATAATAGTGAGCCTGTGAATAGTGAAAGTGAGACTTTAATCTATTAACATGAGAACAGAACAGTTTCGGACTTTGTCTAGCAGGCCCATGAAACGCGCATTGACTTGCGCTGAGCGATATTTCGTGAAGTACATGCCTGAGGCTATTAGGACACCAAATTTGGTTGTCCTTCCTGTTACCAGTCATGAGCTAGGTAGAGGGCCTTTATTGTCCCCCGGCCCCCGGTCCCCCGAACAAAAACAGGATCTCTCAGATAGACGAACCACAATAGTGTTAAGATTTAGTTAACGCAGCTATCTTTTCCTTACAGGAACAATCTGTTGTCTGACTGTCTCAAAGGGTGCTTCGTTGTTGGCTGCTCAATGTGTGCCTTTATTGTTTTGGTGTGGCTAAGGGAACAAATTGTCATACATGGAGGTCCAGATTGGCTAGAAGGACAGGGCGAGCCCTTACGGCAGATAAATCTTCCTGGCGTTGCCAGAGGTCTCTTTGGAGGAGTGGTTGGTGGAGTAAGTACGCTTGACGCTTAAAGGCTTGTTTACGAATTCTCTCAAGATCGTTGTTATTTCTCCGCCAAGCTTACAAGCTGAAAGCTGTGCAGCGATACCTTTGCATTTTCAACGCAATGCACCCTTTCCTATGCCTATTATATATGCCTTTAAAGCTCTGTTTGACTTCCGTCTCTATTAAGCCCCTGCCTGCCGAACCAAAATTTTGAATAAGCCCCTTCCCTATTAAGCCCTCCACGTATATCAAAATCTAGAGGCTACCGCATATTTTCGGTTTATTTTGGTTAACAAGTTTGCATATTGATAGTTTATAATTTTATGTTTATGCCCTTCGTTCTGGCCCCATTGTACGCTAAGTATTTTGATACGTTGATGAAGTGACTGACTGACGTAGATGATTGACTGACTTATTGATTGATTGATTGATTGATTGTGTTCACAGGGAGAAGGCCATGCTCATCACCACCATCATGCAGCAAATGTTCAGAATGATGAAAACGAGCAGAACGCTGAAAACGCTCACAATGAAGCAGATGATCAAGCCGACCACGCTGAGGAGCAGCAAGCTGAAGGAGCTCATGGAAATGATAATGAGGCTGACGACAGTGATGGAGATCACGAAGATGAGGCTGTAGAAAATGCTGCTGCTGCTGCTGCTGGAAATAATGAAGTTGGGAATGATCCACCTGCCCCTGCAGATGGTAAGACTTTGTATTGCTCCTCCGATGTGCCCCAAAAGAGAATCCGTAATTTTGAACCGGTTTTTGCGCGCGACGAAGGAAGCGAGCTTACTAAAGTGATCCAATAAAGTTTGTGTGATGTCCACGCATATGTTTATTGTATCGCTTTGTTACTTTTGATTAGTTATTGCCGCTGGTTAGTTTAAATTGAAAGATTAGCTGGCCATATTTCCTTTGTCACTAAAGTTCGATTGTGTCTGTGTTTGTCTTTGTGAACAATGATCAATAGTCGTGATATTTTATTGTCTGCAAAGATGTCGTAATAGCAGATGGTCCTAAGCTAGAGATGGGCGACTCAATCGAACTTCCTTTACGTTTCATGAATCACTGGCATTAAGTTTAAGCAATATCGACGTAATTCAGTACTTAAATTCAATCACATTTTCAATAGGATTAGCTGAACACAATAATCTGTTGACCCTGCTTTCATTACCCTCCTTCTGGTCGTAAAATATGGAATATCGAATGATGGAACAAGTAAATCCAGTTCAGGGGAATTGGCAAAAGGGTCATTTACAAATTTAGAGTGGCTGTATTCGAGTTCACAGATATCTTAGAGTACACGCAGTTGATAACTTATAGTTATTTTAAGTTATAAAAGTCTAACCAAGTTCGTAAAGGACAGTTGGCAACCGATTCGTGGCTTTACTAGCTGCGTTCTGCAATATGAAATACTTAGACCATAGCTAATAAAAGTGTTCAGAGCCTGTTCATCAGATCATATGATATTTAGCATTTTTTAAAACAAGTTTTTGTTGCTAACTTCATCAAAAGATATCTAAATATCGCAATGATTTGGAGAGTTTTGGTGAAAATTGTATTTGTTTCAATTACAGATTGGAATCCAGAATGGGAAAGAGCTGCAGATGATCTGACTTGGGAGCGTGTAAGTTTCACAGAGTTGATTTTACCGCTAGTTGTGCATCCATATAGGAAAGAAAACTGATCATTGTTATTCCTGTTTTGCTAATTGTGGTGAATTATATCAGCTAAAATTTGGACTGTTGTCGTCTCGTAGCGTTCAACCGCTGGAGCATACCCTTCATTTGACATGTGATATGCTGTGCATGTGCCAGTAGTTTATTTGCCTGGTGACTTGCCTAGCATGTATTTAGGAGCATGTTTACATTCATAGCTATTTTACTATCAGTTGTTTCAATTAGAATCAAGATGATTGATTATAGATTGCAGCTGTAAACAATTGGTGCTTGAATCTTGCAACGGCTGGATTCGGGTTCCGCTTGCTGGGCTCCCTAGGTGGGATCTGGTGCGTGGTTCATATTTAACTGTATCTAATGATAGAATGAAAATGGAATCTAAAAAAGGAAAGGTGCTCTGTGGGTTGCTGGTGGCGGCTTCGCTCTTCATGGTTTTTCGTTGCACCTTAAGTGGCCAGGTAAGGTAATAAAATGTCAATTTTTGAAACTTTTGGTAAATTGTGTAAAATCATCTCCATCAGGCATCCACCAAAAATAACTTCTTTTTCTGTTTACCTTGCCTGCCCCCTTAACCCTTTCCGACTTCGCGTCCCAGTTGAGGTCCCAGCAAAAAATTGGGTAAAAATTGAAATCTCTTCAAATTGCTTCAACATTGTTGCAAAGCCTATTTCAAGTACGCTGATTACGAATATGGACAAAGATTTTGAAAACATTGTCGCAAAAGTGCCCAAAATGGCACAAAAAGTGGCACAAATGTCTTAAAATTGAAATTGCTCAGGATTATCTCAACATTGGTACAGAGCCTGTATCAAACATACTGATTGCCACTGTGAATCAAATTTTTGAAAATATTGTCGCCAAAGTGCTCAGTGTGGCACACAAAGTGGTACAAAAAGTGGTGCAAGTGTCAAAAACTTGTGAAATCTCTTTAAATTGCTTCAAAACTTGGTACAGAGCCTATTTAGATGGTGCTTATTATGAATATCGACAAAGATTTTCAAAATATTGTCTCAAAAGTGCTTCAAATGGCACAAAAAGTGGCACAAAAATGGCACAAATGTCCAAAAATTGAAATTGCATTAAATTATCTAGAAACTTATACAGAGACTATTTCAAACATGCTTATTACGAATATGAATCGAGCCTTTGAAAATGCCATCACCTATATGCTCCAAATGGCACACAAAGTGGTACAAAAAGTGGAACAAATGTCCAAATCTTGAAAATCTCTTTAAATTGCTTCAAAATTTGGCACAGAGCCTATTTCGATGGTGCTGATTATGAATATCGACGAGGATTTTCAATAAATTGTCACCAAAGTGCTCTAGATGGCACAAAAAAGTGGCACAAATAGCCAAAAATTGAAAATGCATGGAATTATCAAAAAATTGGTACAGAGACTATTTCGGGAATGCTTATTACAAATATGAATCAAACTTTTTTAAACGATTGTTACCAAAGTGCTCCAAGTTGCACACAAAATGGTACAAAAAGTGGAACAAAAGTTCAAAAATTGAAATCTCTTTAAATTTCTTCAAAATTTGGCACAGAGCATATTTGGATGGTGCTGATCAAGGGTATCAACAAAGATTTTTAGGATACTGTCACCAAAGTGCTCCAGATGGCACAAAAAGTGGCACAAATGGCCAAAAATTGAAATTACATTGAATTATCTCAAAATTGGTACAGAGCCTATTTCAGAAATGCTAATTACGAATATGAATCAAATCTTTTTAAAAGATTGTCACCAAAGTGCTCATGGTATTTGGTCAACTTGAACTCAAAAATGACTGTCTTTGTTAGAGGTGAGCAGGATCTAATGTTAGTGCATGCAAGTTAGAGTGAAACAACGAACATGAAAAATTAATGACCTCAGTAAGTTTGGAAACGTGCCTAGTTCTCTGGAAACCGACAACTGGTGAGATGCTATAGTGATTCCAGTCATCGTGTCCTGGTTATGGAACTCCAAAACTCAAACATCTAAAAGAAGTCTTTCAAACTCGACACCTTAGCTGCCGACCTTCACTAGATATTTCATCATCTGTAACTCTTCTGAACTCTTGGTATATTTTGCGTGCCAACATCATTGCCGTACTCAGGGAACGCTGATTTGCCTGCTGAACGGCTGATTGGCTTGTTGCCTGCTTCGGTACATTGTTAGCTTTTAAATAAGATTGACTACCTAATAGCATCTAATGTGTACATAAGTGCCATCAAGTATTCCACTGGCAGAATCATTTCCATGTCCGTGCAATTTATCGCAAGTATCGAAATCTGAGCATAATGATGAAAGAGTCTAAAAATATTCTCTTTCATTGGTTATTGTCCTTCTCTCTCCGACAGAGACCTTAAAATTTACTTCTAACCTTACACTAGTTCTCGATAGTTCAAGAATCATTTCTATTTCAAAGTTCAAATCGTTGGAGTCACTTCAACATGCTATGGGTGATGATAGTACTTCAGTCTGTGTAATTCTGAACAAAAGAGCAAATAAGTGTAGATTGCAGGCTGTGCTTGCTTATACCTTTGAACCTAAAAGTAGATTATTGTGTTGATTGATGTCAAACGTTTATGTACTTACAATTGACAGTTGCTTTTGTCATAGCAATGCAATTACGGTGTGTATTATTTCGTTAAGTGACAGTTGAAAAATTGGCAGAAAATGATAATTTTACCAAGCACGTTTCTTCTTGGTTTGGAGCAGATGTCAAATATAATCAGGTTTGAATTAGGTTTTCTGTCTATTTTCATCAAAATAATTCTCCTTTACTTTGAGTTTGACATAAAGAAATCCTGTCTTTGCTCTTTCTAGCAATCAAAATTCCAGGTTTTTTGTTGATCATGGATCTTCCGTACTATTCACATTTTCAATATTTCTGTGATCAGCACATATGTGAAATACGGACTGTTTAAATCTACAGTCAGTTGGAAGCAAATTCATTGTTTGGTTAATTGCTCTAACCTTTGTGCTAGTGGAAAACCTTAGTAACAGCATCTTGAAAATTATGCTCATATTTGTGATCAGCACATGTATGAAATAGGGTCTATAGAAACTATCAGGCATTAGGCCTTTGGAAGCAATTCCATTCTGGTCATTTGCTGTGCTTTGTGTGCAATTTGGACCACCTTTGATCTCAAAACATTTGTTCATATTGGTGATTAGCATACTTCAAATAGGACTTGTACTAATTTTGAGATAATCCTATGTAACTTCAGTTTTTGGACATTTGTGCCACTTTTGTGCCACTTCGATCACTTTGGTGACAATATTTTCAAAATCCTTACCGATTTTCATGTTCAGCACCATCAAAATAAAGTCTGTGCTAAATTTTGCAGCAATTTAAAGACATTTCAATTTTTGGACATTTTTCCACTTCTTGTACCGCTTTGTGTGCCATTTGGAGCTCTTTGGTGATAGTCTTTTCAAACACCTAGATTCATATTTCGTAATCATCATATTCAAGATAGGCTCTGTGCCAATTCTGAGACAATTTCAATGTAATTTCAACTTTTGACCATTTGTGCCACTTTTTAATCTATCTGAAGCACTTGGGTGACAATTTTTTGAAAATCTTTGTCGTTATTCATAATCTGCAGCATCCAAATATGCTCTGTGCCAAATTTTGAAGAAATTTAAAGAGACTTCAATTTTTGGACTTTTGTCCCGCTTTTTGTACCATTTTGTGTGCTACTTGGAGCACTTTGGTAACAATCTTTTAAAAAAAGTTTGATTCATATTCGTAATGAGCATTCCCGAAATTGTCTCTGTACCAATTTTTTGATAATTCCATGCAATTTCAATTTTTGGCTATTTGTGCCACTTTTTTGTGCCATCTAGAGCACTTTGGTGACAATTTATTGGAAATCTTTGTCGATATTCATAATCAGCACCATCGAAATAGGCTCTGCAACAAATTTTGAAGCAATTTAAAGAGATTTTTAAGATTTGGACATTTGTTCCACTTTTTGTACCACTTTGTGTGCCAATTGGAGCACTTAGGTGATGGCATTTTCAAAAGGCTCGATTCATATTCGTAATAAGCATGTTTGAAATAGTCTCTGTACAAATTTCTAGATAATTCAATGCATTTTCAATTTTTGGACATTTGTGCCATTTTTGTGCCACTTTTTGTGCCATTTGAAGCACTTTTGAGACAATATTTTGAAAATCTTTGTCGATATTCATAATAAGCACCATCTAAGTAGGCTCTGTGCCAAATTTTGAAGCAATTTAAAGAGATTTCACAAGTTTTTGACACTTGCACCACTTTTTGTACCACTTTGTGTGACACACTGAGCACTTTGGCGACAATATTTTCAAAAATTTGATTCATAGTGGCAATCAGCATGTTTGATACAGGCTCTGTACCAATGTTGAGATAATCCTGAGCAATTTCAATTTTAAGACATTTGTGCCATTTTTTGTGCTATTTTGGGCACTTTTGCGACAATATTTTCAAAATCTTTGTCCATATTCGTAATCAGCGTACTTGAAATAGGCTTTGCAACAATGTTGAAGCAATTTGAAGAGATTTCAATTTTTACCCAATTTTTTGCTGGGACCTCAACTGGGACGCGAAGTCGGAGAGGGTTAATGTAGCGTAGTGTTATCGGTAAAGAGTGGTGTAGTGTTACGTTGTGTTCTTTTGTTAGTTGATTTTTAAAATTATTGTTCGAATTCATTGTGAGAGCCATTCATAGTGGGGACTAGATGACCATGTGTCTTTTCCCGCTATGATTGGCTCAGATTATTGTATTGTAGTTGTTTTAATGTTATATTTATATTAAAAAGAAAAAAGCTGTAAACAAAGTTTTGCCAATGTCTCCGTGAGGCGACAGTTTCTTTCAAATCTGTATAATTTTTTAATGTATATTGTTTGAAATTGTTGATTATTCTTTAGCAAACCTTACAGTGATACATATCCTTTTCAGTTTCTTGGCCTTGATGGTTCTCTTGTATTCTTGGAGCATGTTTTCTGGATAATCTCTCTCAATACGTCATTCATTCTTGTCTTCGGTAAGTCAATGAACTGTATTTCGAGAATGTACTTTGTAGACGTAACGCTTAAAATGTTATTTAGATTTCAGACCCCTATGGTTTGTGCTTCCAATCTTTTTGCCAAAGTTACTTAAGTAAAAAAATTCATCTAAAGCCTTTTAGATATTTCTGCTGGGTGTAGAGTACCATCGCCCTGAACCGCCACCTTTCAGATAAAGCACCTATTGTGAGTGATTTGGTAGGGACTTTAAAAAGCAGTTATTTGCCATCAGAAGATTCTTCAGTTGATAGTGTTTTCTGCATCACTTCGTCAACTTTATCTTCCCACCTTTTGAAGTACAGCTGTAACTGAAAAGAGCTACGGTAGAAGTCGGCCTGAATATATTATGTCGCCCTAGAATGCTCCCCTCATTTAAGGTGAAGTTTCCCAATCGGTACCAGCTCCTTGGCCCTTTCACCACTGGAACGATTAGTTAGATTTTATTGGAGAGGAGCTGTCAGCGGCTGTATATCAGACGTTCTTAAACACAGAGAGATATACATCTGTCTGGTAAAACATTGTTTTTTCTACTGGCTTATGTTTTTGTTGTTGTAGCTTTCTGCCCATATCATATTGGTCATTTCACATTGGCTCTGCTCCCTGTTGAACTCGAGGTATGGAAAATGTTGATTTATTTAATGGATATCATTAAGTAGCCTCACTACATAAAGACCCTCAAGTTACAATCGTCTCATTGAGTTGAATTGTTGTTGTTTTTGGCCTTATTTCGTAAGAGCTGTAAAACGGCAAAGAATTTCAATCGGTGACGACATTCTGTCGCCCCGTCGTCTACTGGTCAGGATTTGGCTTAGAGGAAGGCGGTTTTTGCTTTTGTGGCAAGAATGTTCCTGTACCAAAGAACTGCTGCCTAGTTTTATGGTATAGCAGTTCTGGAAACTGATTTTTGAGGCATTACAGACTCGGTGGTCGTGAAAAAAGTGGCAGATGATTTAGGCCCAATATCTAAATTCTCAAAAAGAATCCGAAACGAACGATAGCTCGATATAACTCGAATGTACACAACAGTGATAGAAGCTCCTACGCTACTTAGTCGAACCTTTTTGTAGAACAGCTAAAAGGTTTCAGTGCAGAGCCTTACCGTTTCTACAAGCGTAGGGAAATGAGTCATATTTTTATACAATTTTATACTTGTTTGATCGAGTGTCATTAGAGCTTCTCACATTCGAAATTTCTACAAAGTGCAGGAAAATATCGCTCAAATCTGATTCTATTATTATCTTCTCTTCACATACTGACGTTCGTGACAGTTGTAAATAAGTTAAAAACATTTTGTGAACTTAGGCCAACCATCGTTGCCATGTTTTCATCACAGCATGATAAAGAAGCTATCAGTGATTAAGAGGCAAGAAAACAACAGGGCAGCTTCATTTTCGCTCAGTGTGACATAAGATAGGCACATATTATTTGCTTTTTGTGACGTCAATATTTTCTGATTCGCTTATTTGAATACGAGATGGCTCAGGAAAAGACGAGAAATGGTGCGAAAAAGTACGATGCTCCATTCATAACAGTATGATCTTGTATTCATTATCAATCATATCAACTCCCGACTTGTCTTTTAAGTTGCAAATGTTCCCTAAAATTAGCCTTTGGTACAAGTTCTATATTTATGATCAGTGTCTTTGAAAAGTATTGATAGCGCTTATGTATGGGATGCTTTTTCTTCTTGACGTTTTAGCCACCCTTCTGTAGCTTTACTCTTGAAATCAAGTGCTTATTGCTTCAAAGTTTTTCTTACAATCAAAAACACTCGAGGGTGGAACAGAGTCTTGACAGTGAACTCACTTAATGATAGACCCTTTGTTTGAAAATCATTGTAGCAAAAATTTTACTTTTGTACTCAATACTTCTATTTTTAATTATTAGATATCCGCAAAATTTTATTTCATATCAACATTGACACCCATTTTATAAATTTGCTGCTGTAGATTTTCAAACCAGTCAATTTTTTATTAGTGATATAATACCGATTATGTATTTTAAACTAGCTTGCCAATTATTTATCTTTTATATACACAATCTAAAAATTTACAATTCAACAAAACATATTTACATCAACGATATCATTGGGAGCATGACAGGCATGGCTACACTAAATGATCTTTAATATCTTGAATGAAAATAACCAATACGGATACTAAAGGCTATACCAAAGTTCTGGTCCCTTTATAGGAAGAAACGGATCGCAGAGATTATGTGACATTTTTGCCGGATCGAAATTTAAAGTTGACAGGTTTTGGTATAGTCTTTAGTAGCATAGATATATTCACAATACATTTGTAATGTTATAACAACAAGATTAAAAATCAATAGAGAAGGATGAGATAAAAGATTAAAGATTAATGTCCCTAGGTTTTCATTGGTGGTGCTACAAAAATCGCTTTGATGAGTGCATGAATTTTAGCGTTGATTCCAAAATTTGTCTATTTTGATCACGAGTAAAACTTTTATCACCATACAGCAATATTTGTACAATGGTTTGATTTGGCAGGTTTAAGATGTTGTGTAGTTGGAATACTTCATTAACAGTGCCAAGGAGATCACTCTTCTGACTCTCGTATGCATGGCATTGGAGCAAGAAGTGTTCAGTATCTTCAATTCCATCATTGATTAGATACGTTGGGTCTTTGCCAATTGAATTGAACGAAAGTGTTTTTGTTCTCTCTTACGTTTGCAGAAATCAACAAGCGCAGAATTTTCAAGTTTGTTGACGTGTCTTACTGGCTATTTTGCACAAGCATGCAGTTTATTGATTCTGCATGTATCCTTTCTCATAGATTATTTTAAGGGAATGTTATCCACTTAAGGATGTAACTGTATTTGCAAGTCCCTCATTGACATTACTGTTATCGGCTGAGGATTGTTTACAACCACAGCAAGTCAAGTGATTAATCTGTTGATAAAGTACCTTTTGATTTCTTTATGAAATTTCATGCTATTGTGCCACGAATACAAAAGTACCGTAGTACAAACGTTACCCTAGAATTTGGCCATATGACTTGAAGTTAGTAAGAGAAACCCTTTGTCGACTTTTCTGTTGAGAGTGGTGCTAGTTAGTGCAAATTGTAACAGCGGCAAATGAAAGTTTTTTGGCCGGTTACTGTTCAGCATCTGAAAGATCTGATGTGAGATGAAGGTCGAAACGTCGATTGATTACCATCCCTAACACTATGCCAATCAGGAACGTCCAGATTTATATTGCTATTTTTTGTAAACGGTACTCAGAACTGCACAAAATCACATGAAAAACAAGCGGCAAGAATCGTAAAAAAACTCTAGGGGAGAAAACGATATCTTGATGTATTCATAGCATTAAATTTCTGGCTTATGCGTAGTCATATCCCTAATCCTAATATCTGAATGTACTAGACGTCATGACATTCATCCTTAACTATTACCCAGTCACTAGCTGGTGCATTGAATTATAAAAGGTAAGGTTTGTGTATGTATATTCCGTGCTGATATATCAATGTGACATTTTAAATATCAATGTGACATTTTAAGGAAGAATTAACTAAGGCGGTTCGTTCTGTTTACGTGTAAACTGGCAAAATGCAAACGTTTTTTCAATACACTGAACATTAAGCAAGTTGAAAGTATAAAAAGGCTTAAGCAAGTTGAAAGTATAAAAAGGCTTTTAAAACGAAAAGAAGCCAGAGTCGCATTTCAGGAAACATGATTTGATGTATTTCATTCCAGAACGAAGAGACTACTTGGGATGTGCTATGTCGTAATCAAGGTAATTTTCGTTTTCTTGTTTCTCTATGATAAAGCAGCGTACTCCTCATCTCCTTAGGGCTGTCCAAATTGATCGGTTGTTTTTCAAGTCAATTCTACCGAAAATGAACTTTATAGGCAATTTAAGCATTCGGGTATTTCAATTTTGAAATCGGTTTGTTCGCAAGCGCATTCGTGTGTTCCACAAGGAACAGTCAAATATAGGATCCAAAGATCGATTTTTCGGTATATTCAATCGAAGCATTCATATTATCCAGACGCTTTGTTTTATCAGGCTACGAAAATTAATAGCCCTTGAAAACATGAACTTCGTTGCCTTTATCTGTCCGTGTATGTAGTCTTTGTTGTGGTGCGTATGCGCGTGTTTGCTTATGTTTGTGTTTTAGGGGATGTATAGCTAGTCGTTTTTCGCTGGAACGAAGCGTTAGGAGGGAGATGGCCTAGAGACAATACTATTTAAACTTTCGATAGATTTTACTCGAGCCTGGACCTCCGAAGGTGCATGCTTGTTGCTAGTTAAACCTCAAGCGCCTAACCAATAGTGTCCTACCGTTATGATTAGAATAGTTATGTTTAACTGTTATTGTCATACTTAGTGGAAACTCGCTGACTATAAGTCCTTTCCCACTATGGATGGCGCGTAGTTAAAGGCAGTCTGTCACGCATTTGATTGGGTGATAATGACAATACAAAGAATAGGAAATTTGAATAGCTGATGATCCTCTGACTTTCTACGGCCGTAGAAAGTGAAGAAGAATAGCCCTCCTTTGTTACAAATACACAGATTCACAAAGAAATCCGTTGCGTTGAGCTCTGATTGTAGCGGCCAATCATTTACGTGACAGACTGCCTTTAATCAATCTTGTTGTCACTATGGATGGCGCGTTTCAATCAGTGTCACTATCGCGCCACTATGGATGGCGCGAAGTTAATAAATCTTGTCGTCTTTTATTATATAGTTTGATTGTTTTCAATGAGTAAAAATAGCATTTGCCTATTCATCTTTGGGCAAAATGTTTTATTATCCAAATGCCTATATTTAAGTGGCTTTATCGTCTATTTTGACACAACTTTTTAGGAGATTTCACTTTGCTGGAATTTAACCTATCAATTCGGATGGTTCCTTAGGGATCGTCTCCAAATTATCATATAGCTTTATACGAATTGATACGAATTCAGTCGTATGCGTGAAAGGTTTTATACGATTGAATTCGTATAGCCGCACAAGAGATCAGAAGACCATTGAACAACTCGTCGCTAGTGAATCTAAAACAATGGTCTTCAAGTCCCTGCATGAACTGGCTCCCCAATACTTGTGTGACCTTTTCACCGGAAACTCAAAGTGCTCTTCCTATGTCTTGCGCAATTCAGAGACAGATTTAAGACTACCCATGAAAAGTCAAGTAATGGACAAAAATGTTTTTCCTATCGAGGAGCAAAAGCTTGGAATGACCTTCCTGCCGATACCAAGCAGGCAACTTCCCTGAATAGTTTTAAAAAATCTATTTAGGACTTTCTCTTTTTCTTTTATACTAGATTTTGTAAATTTTGTATTAGGTTTTTAAATTATGGTTTTTATATTGTAATTTTGGCTTTTTATTCGGTAATTGTATATTGTATATTGTAAGTAATTTTTTAAGTGGAGGGCCCCTTGTAAATCAACTCTGTTGAAGGGCAACCCTCCTTAATAAGATCAAATATCAAAATGTCAAATATCAAATATATCAGAATTGTATACGAATTGTTTGATTTCTAAACGAATTGTGATACGAATTTGATACGATTTTTATACGAGTTGTGTATACGAATTGCTTATATGATTTTGATACGAATTGTGTTTACGAATTGCTTATACAAATTTGATATGAATTGCATACGAATCATATACGAATTGTATAAGAATTTATACGGATTCTAAAAGGTGACGATACGAATTAATTCGTATGCGGCTTATAGAATATCGTATCAGTATTACCTGATTGGAGTTTCAAAAACGAAGCAATACAGAATCCCGCCATTCCTATTGGCTAATCACACATTTCCCGCGGGTTTCGCGTAGCTTTGTATAATACGATACAAGGACGCGTATTTGTCACCACAGCAACTTCTTTAGGCCTAGGCTTGTGAGATTTGCAGTGAACTCAAACGACATGATTGTAACAAAATGTGTTTGATGAAATGCGAGTCAAGATTGGAAGATGCCAATTCGATATAGAGTTACGTTGTGTTTTCAATGCCCCTGGTGGCGTAACCTCGTAACCGTATCTGTGTTACTTCATCCTATTCTACTTCTGTCCCACTAACTCAAGTTACTAACTTCGAGAAGATTAATGTTCTATAGTCGGTTTAGTTTTGGGAACAAATTTAACTTTACTTTCATTTTCTAACCAGGTTGCATTAATCATGGTAGTGGAGGTTGGCATCTTTCCCTTGATCTGCGGCTGGTGGATTGATATATGTTCATTGGTAAGGGTAGTATGGTTAAATTATTACCTAACTGAAGTTTAGAAATGAGGCAATACAGAATGACGCCACTATCATTGGTTAATCTCACATTTCCCTCGGCTTTCCCGTAGCCTTGTATAATACGATACGAGGACACGTTTTTGTCGACACAGCAACTGATTTAGGCTGTGAGATTTGCAACTCAGACAACATGACGGTAACAAAATGTGTTTAACTAAACACATATCTAAAACACATAAACACATAACACATAACTAGAAAACACAGAACTAAAAACTGTGTTTATGAGGCAACATCAAAGCTATCAGGTAATAAAAATCATTATTGCCTGACTGGAGTTTCAAAAATGAGGCAATACAGAATTCCGCCATTCCTATTGGCTAATCACACATTTCCCGCGGGTTTTCCGTAGCTTTATATAATACGATACAAGGACGCGTTTTTGTCACCACAGCAACTTCTTTAGGCATAGGCCTGTGAGATTTTCAGTGAACTCAAACGATATGATTGAAACAAAATGTGTTTGATGAAATGCGAGTCTAGATTGGAAGATATCAGGTAATAAAACTCATACTAACCGGTTTTGTTGTTGTAAAGGAAAATATAAAGCCCTCGGTCTTAATGCACAGACCTCGCAAGCTCGGTCTATACTTCCAAGACCTCGGGCTTTATATTTTTCTGTACAACACAAAACCGGTTAGTATGTGCATATACTAACCGCTTTTGTCGTTGAACAGGAAAATATAAAGCCCTCAGTCTTAGTGCACAGACCTCGCGCGCTACTTTGAGTATCAGACAGCCTATGAAATGGTTCTTTTATGTAATCGGTAGCCTCAATGTGGAGAGCCTCGTAAACAACCTTTGCATGATCACTTCACTGTTCTGTCGATATAGATGGAATCATACATTTTCATTGAATTTTTTAGCCGTTATTTGCTGTGACGTTAAAGGATCGACAAACAAGCTTTCACTATGCCCCAGGTTTGTATAGATTTGCCTTTGCTATGATTGATCGTTGCTTTACAAAGCATATGCACTGAATCTTGAACAACAACAAAGTCTCGCTGAAAGAATAATATTAAGACCAATAGAGCCAAGGATTTGAGTCTTTTTCAGCTTGTATTTGTAACTCTTTGCTACTGAAATTTCTGACTGTGCGAATTATCTTGCCAATTATTTGTAAAAAAGATCTGGTTTTTAATGTAGATTTTGTATAGTTGTTCACTTCCCATATTTTTTAGGTACTGCAACTTTTCTGCACTGGCTTGTTGGGATGCTTTATGTGTTCTACTTTGCATCCTTTGTCATTTTGCTGAGAGAGGTAAGAAAACTTTCAACCTAAGGGACAGCACAAAATTTATTCTATTACATGACTGCTGGAGAAGAAAAATTGCTGCAAAAAAATCTGTTCGCCCCGTTTGAAATCATTGCAAAAAAGGCAACGGTCCGGTTACCTTTTCCTTAAAAAAGGCAGTACATCTTCATAAGAGTATTTGTCATCGACTGATGAATTCCACTTGCAAGAAACTAAACAGGAAATTTGGCGTCATTTATGCTCATCATTGCATGCATTTCTCAAGTTGCATGATTCACTATTTTGTCCTCAAGGCGAGCCATTTTATAGTTCAAAGTTCATCCTATCTTGAGCTCATAAAAGTTATTGCCCCGTTCAAGCCTGTTCATATTTGCTTAATAAAAAGTGTTGACCCTGTCGTGTACAAGCTCGAAAGGTAGTTGTCCCGTTATGTTTTGCACCGGTCATGTTATGAAATAAACGTTGCATGGCCTCTAAATTGATTTGTCTTGTCATACGATCTATAGAGAATCTTCGGATTACCATTTGCGCATGACGAAAGACAGTTTTTTGTATTTCTGTTAGTTTTCTTATACCGCATTCACAGCGACACTGGCAAACCAGCTTTATCTAAACCAGGATAGATTTCAACTAATCAAATGCATTCGATTTGTTTAATTGACCAATCAGATGGCCCAATTCGATAACCTGGTTTAGTTAAAGCTGGTTTTACCTGTAATGTAAATAGAATATTGATCGCAAACCAAAATAGCTGCAGATTTTTCTCACAACCATGTTGTGGAAGTTTTTACAATAAAGTTTATCAAAGAACTTTTCGCGAATATCTTCTCTCAATTGATTGGACGTTATGATGCTTTCAGGACTGGTCGAAGTTGCGAATGAGACCCTTTCATTCTCCCTTAGCGAAACGTAAAAAACCCATCAAAGGACAGGCAAAATGAATGATTTAAATGGCCTAAGCCACGAAGATGGCCTAAGCTGACTCACACTGTTGTTAAGATATAAAGACAGCTTGCTCGTTTTCTTTTTGTCGTTCCTTATCTCTCAATTACTCTCTGAATCCTATTTTCCAAGCCAACACAATCAGCGCTACAGCAAGCTGCAGACCCTCATGCGCTATCTTGTCTTGCAGTTTCGCTCCTCCACAGGCAGCCTTTTCAAAAACACGCGCCAGTAGTTGATTTTGTTGGCTTGGAAAATGCGATGCAGAGAGTAATAGCGAGATAAGGAAACGACAAAAATAAAACGGGGTAAGTTGTCTTTATATGTTAACAGCAGAGTGAGTCAACTTTGGCCATATTTGTGGCTTAGGCCATTCAAATCACTCATTTTGCATTTCTTTTTGCTCATGAAAAAACTACTATTCTGAGAAAAATAATGAGATCAAAATGCACTGTATGGAACTACTGTAAATTCGATAAGTTTTTCGAACCATTCAATCCACTGAAAGATGTAATAACATTCTACGTTCTTCACCACTCCAAGCAAAATTCATAAGATAATGTCATTTTCTTCAAGATTTTTTGTCGGATTTTGAAAGTCATAAGTATTGAACTGTACTATTAATGTCAGTTTAGCTGGACCTGGTCACGACCCCTTATCTTAGAGTAACCTTTCTCTTGTTTTTGTAATTCGTTTTTCATGTTCTAGCGTACCGTTTAGGCGCTGCTTAGCTCCCCTCGCTTTTGAGCCCCCCGCTCTCTAGTGAGCCACTCCCCTCTAAGCCAATATTTTAAATAAGCTCCCCTCTCTGTTAAAGGGAGTACAAAGACTAGCAACCTTTGCAATCGTTTGTTTTTGTTTTTGTGAATTTCGTACAGTCAGATATTCTGGAAGCTGTGGAGAGTAAGTTGTTGACTTCGCCCAAAGCATGCTGGTCTTTGTACTCCCTTTAAGCCCCCCCCGCCATTATCAGATTCCAGAAATTACCAAAGATTTTCCTTTACTTAGCCATGCAAGCTTGCATCTTTATTTGGATGTGGTTTGGGATAAAGACTTTGCAGAATTTATGCATTTGACACGTGAAATTGTATATTGAAGCCGCAAAATTTCAAAATATGGAATAAAAGAACTGAAAAGCTATCATTCGTATCTATGCCATTTGAATAAGCCTCCCTCTCTAACAAGCCCCCTTTCTATTAAACCTCCCTCTGGAGTGTTCGAAATTAATTAAGCCCCCTGGGGGGCTTAATAGAGAATTTACGATGTGTCAGTACTCCTAGTGATAGTGTTGCATTTTATTATTAAGAAATTGAATTGAATTGGAATTAAATTTCCTTTCCAGGTAAAATCAGAATAACCAAATCACGATAAAGATTTTCGAAAATTCAAAAATGTGATTATTTTGCTGATGGTGTCTAAAATTTCTTTTCTTGCGTTTGAAATGAGAAGTTCCGTTTGTTGCAATTCATTCACTTCATCTTTCAGATTCTCAGGCAGGGAGTACTCTGGTTTCTTCGCAATTTGAATGACCCAGATTTCCATCCTATGCAGGAGGTATGCATTTGAGTCTTATCTCTTGCAGATATTAATTATTCACCCAACTATCGCTCGAAGCAATCGCTGGTATCTTGATTCAGTTCAATAAAAAAGGATATAAAGTCGCAAATATTTAATTCTGTTTCTATGGATAGTGTAGTTGCACCAAAATAAAGCTTTGTTTCGAACATCTGTGAATAGGCCTGCATTCTCAAATTTTCGCATCATCAAACGTAGGTTTTTTTAACTATCTTGGTATCTTTATTTTGGAGCTGATAACTTCTACCATTTTACATCTAAATGGCACTCGCAAATGTGGCTTGGTGTTTTTTTTTGTTTTGAGAGGTAGGTAGGTAGGTAGGTATTTATATTTAACGTGGCTAGCCCGTGAAAGTCTGAGAGACTTATTTCCAGCAGGGGCCACGGATGTTTTACCATCAGTCCGCCGCAGCTACCTGCCACAGCTACCAGATTTCCCTCACATGGCTCTGGTCGACCCGGGCTAGTTTTACGGACAGCGACCAAAGTGTCCTGCGTGGGATTTGAACCTAAGACCGTTCTAACCTTTGGCTTACGAGTCAGACGCCTTAACCACTCGGCCACACGCTCACTAATTGAGTACCTTGAGTCACATTTGAGTCACATTTGAGTCACATTTGAGTACGTAGCGCTATAACGGTGGCTAAAGATATACATGCCCCCTTCCATTTCCTGAAGACCTCACTGTTTGAAACTATTTCTAGACCTTTCTGCATGTTTGAAAGTTAAAACTTTTAATTTAACGTATACTTAGAATCAACTTCGGATGAAATGATACCTTGTCAAGCTGTCATCAATAATTCTTAGATTAACCATTTCATTATGCAGTCGACTGTTGACTTGGGAATGACAAAATTCTTAACAAGCTGAGCCAGGGAAAGCCTTTGGGATGATTTAAGTACCGATATAGATCCGCGTACTCAAGTTATGAAGCTAAGAATAGTAAGGATCTCTAGATCCCAATGCTTAAAACAACGCATGCCAGAAGGACCCAGCTATCCAAATTTTCGGTTGCTTTCAAAAGAAAGATTGAAAGCACACTTAATTGGCTGGAAACGCTTGGAAAGTGCACTGAAAAACGACCCTGCCCATATTTAATCATCGAAGTTATCCTCAGTTATTTCTTCAGGACGAATTGTATTTGCCCTTACAATGAATGACTGTCTCAATGAATGAATGAATGAATGAATGAATGAATGAATGAATGAATGAATGAATGAATGGAAATGGCTAATTTTGATGGTGATTTTGAAATAACTAAATTTTGTGATGTAAGTTGTCGTGTTAGCCACACAGTGATGATCAGTTTCACGACAACTTCTTGTTTGCAAACGTGCTTTTTAATCATCTGGTACTTAAAACTGCTGCGTGCGGTAATATAATCACGTTGACTGAGCTGTTTTCAATTTCTCTTATAGATGATTCACCTACCAGTATACAGACATGTGCGAAGATTTGCTGTATCTTTGGTAATAATAGCCTTTATCCGACTAAGTTATAACTTACATTTGCGCGAGTTTCTGCTGATGTCTTTGAAAGCTGGATAAACGAACTGTTTTTCTGGTTGTAAAGGCTATATTTGTGATCAAAGCATTGTCAATTAGATACAAAGCGATAGACCTTTCAGAGAAAAATTCGAATATGTGGATGTAGTTGTTGTGGTTTGAGCTCACATGGAAAATTGTTTCCTGTTCAGAAATCAATTTTTAGTGTTATGAAAGCCTATTTCCTTCTTAATGTAAATATAATTACTGCTTGCTCATGCCTTTCAAAGTTGGTAGACTTGGTAAAATTTTGAAGGAAATCCATCTACGGTGACGGAGCAGAAACTGCGCACGCACGCGCGAAAACTCGTGTAACGTTCAGCCCCCTTTGCTCTCTGCAACAGATCCCAAAATTTGGCAGCACTTGGTATTTTCTTCTTGTTGTCTTAAACCTTTGATTTATCCAAAAACTTCCTTATCTCAGATTGGTCGCTGACGTCATTTTACGTAGTTTCTGCTCTGCCATGTACGATTAGATCAAATCTTATTTCGTAAATAAGTCCAAAATTGTTCACTTGTTTTCCTTGATTTGTCGATGAGGACTATAGTTTGTCTCAAACTAGATACCACGTGAAAATGTCCGCGAATAAAAACATTTTCAGTGTTTAGTATGAGTAATTTCGTGTCATCGTAAGAAATCTCACGTGTCATCTCATAGAGACAGACGCTCGGGGGGGGGGCTTAGTTTATTTGTCCGACGGGGATGTGCCGTTTTTTAGGGTATCGTCTTCGCCTATTTTTTCTGGAACGGGGTATCAAATGAAGGAGATTTTCTGGAGCCAGTTGTCAAAATATGTCAAAGGGGGAAATTTTGTTAGATCGAGTTATTATTTAATCAAATTTTATGTTTTTGAGTGTACTTTTCACCGATTCTTCTAGAATCGGTTATCGTTTGATGGAAAAATGTTGGGGTCGTGTAACAGAATTTTTTAGTGGGCACATCCTCGTACAAATTTAGGTCAAGTTCCCCACTGCCCCCCTGGGGGACAGACTTCAGATGTTCAGATGACATGAACATGATTGCTTAAAGACTTCGAACAAAAAGATTGTTGAAATTGAAATCGATACCTGCTCAAAAATTAAGATTTCATTTTTTGATTAGAAAGGTCATCTCGTATTTAGAATTTTATGGCCTTTTTCCGTAGATTGTGTTCGGAACAGCCATTATGATAAAGTTATGGATTCCAGTTCAGCTAGTTCGAACACTCTTCCCAGATTTCCTACCATTCAACTACGTTCTAACAAGGTAAGTGACGCATCCTCTTTTGGAAATGTTCATTGGTTCGCATGTTAGAAAAGTTGATCAAAATTGTTTGAAGGTGTTGTGGCGCAGAGCTGTGCTCCTGTGACTTTGCACCTAGAATAGTCAGGCGGACAAAGTCTTTGCAAACTGCCTCAAATAACGACACAGAGCTATGGGCAAGAATCACTGCGCAGGGAGTTGACTCTTGAACGCGCTAGATGGTAGTGTTAAAAATGAGGTAGCACTTGCGACTTTCAAAAAGAGTTTTTGCTGTTCAGAAGCTGGGCAGTAAGTGCTGTAATTACACCCAAAAAATACGAGAATGGAATCCCCTTTAAATCGGTTTCTATACCAGACAAATAGAATGCCCGCGGCAAATTCAGATATATCCTCCTTCTTTCGATATATGCTCATGTTTGCTCTTAAAAGCCATTTCTCGAATGCATATTGGTTTCAGAGAGACTTGGGCGGCTTTGTTTATTTTGAATTACTGGTTGAGATAATTTCTTTTGTCTGCAATCGCAAATCGCTTTGAATTTAGTTGTCAACAAAAGCAACTGATACTATTGTCTTACAAAATCTGTCCTTGTTATCACAGTCAAGTTATGAGCGATTTTGAAGCAGTGATTCTCTTTGAGAGCAGAATAGAATCAAATATCAAAAATGTAAAAACTATATCAAAATAACAGGCCTAAAATCCATGACAAATTATTTTAGCAATTTAATTCTACATCTGCCAAAAGCAGACTCAATCAGTCTTTGTAATAAGTCAGACGTTTACCAGGTATATAAGGAAACTGCTGTATAATTGTATGCTCTCTGGATCGTTATTCAATCACTTTTACCTTATTTGCTATTCATCACGAAGCTGGATTGCTTGCAAATTTGATCAATGATTTTAGGTCTGTTTTGAGAGATTGTCGGGTTCCCTATTCTATGAAGTCGCTTGTGGCTTGAAAACAGTATGACTGACTTTGACAGCCCGAATTTTCTTATGTAAGTTGAAATTTTAGCCACACAGGCATTATCAGTTTAAAAGGATCTCAAAATGTTCGAGAGCTACAGTCTCTCTAATGTATAAACATTTCTTTGACGTTCCCGATATAGAAAGAAGAGGTAGAAAAGCGAGCGGTATGGCAGTGAGAAGACCGTTTATTGCGAACATCGGCTGGTTTCCGTTGCAATCTTGATTTACTATTGCCGGGATATGTTCAAAGCACTTCTAATTCTTGACTGATATGGTCGTTATCGTAGTAGTATGGTTTTGATCTCTGTGACATACTCAAAAACAAGCGCCCTTTTTCGATTTTCCATGCATTTATTGAAGGCCTCATGTGGAAACAGAACACCAGGTGCCCCAGAAAGAAGTTTGCCTTCTTGAATTTTAAAACAACCATTATCTCATCTCGAGCGATTTAAACGGCAATTTTGGCTTAAAAGCTAACTTGGGTCCGTACGATTTTTCCAAATTTTTTGCTGGTTCAAAGACCCCAGAGTATGAAATTTCCAAAATCTTCAGCTTGAGACGATTTCATGAGCCATGAAAATGGCGACAAGAAAGGCCCACTAAGAGACGGCACGTGCAAGGCATGCTGGCTGAAACAAACCCTCTAAGATTGATGGATTGATTAAAGAGAAGCTGCGCAAATAGGTAAACCAATCGAAACCTGGCTTCGCAGCATCCTAAATGTACCAATGGAGGATTACAGAATAAAGATCGAAATTGAATCCGAAGTTAAAACACCCATGAGAGATACCCTTATGACAATGAGTCCCTTGTATCCCTGCAGTAAACCTTGCTGAATAGGAACTCATAATGAAGCAATGAAAAGCTGACCATATTTTTGAATTCATCAGTCGAATTACGATGGAATCACGGGTGTGAATCTTAAATCCCTTGAGAATGTTATCAGTTCTTCAGTTGAATCGAAATTTCTTTCAAGTTTGCCGTAACCGTTGTAATTCACAAATCTTGCAATCTGATAGGTACTCTAGGAAGCTCAGAGTTTGGGCCTAGAGAGGGTCATGTTTTTCAGAGTAATGTTGTGAGTCTTTTTGACCGAAGCGCCATAATCAAGTCAAAGAGCACAGGGAAACAAGGGACTTCAGAGGTCACAAGTCTAAATGGGAGATACGTGCTTGTTATTTTTTTAACTCCATGATTTGCAATTCTTCGTCTTTTTGCCGCAGATAATTTACTTTTGTTTTTATCTCTTCGTAGTGATATCCCAGTCAGTGAACTGCCTTTAGAGTTACTGCTCTTGCAAGTGGTTTTGCCTGCCCTTCTTGAGCAAGCACATACAAGACAATGGATAAAGAATGTCGTTCGTGTTTGGGTCATTGCTATTGCGTATTTGCTGTATGTATGCCCCTGTTCATATTTAACAATTTTCAAACTCTGCCATCACAGATTTCACTTTTGTGGAAGATTTTTGCCAAAAACGATTGGATCCTTGAGTTAGAAAATCTTTCATTGTTTTAAGTAATTATGAGGGAGAACACCGACAGTTACGAATTTTTTCGTTTTTTGATGGGTGTTATGGGGGTGCCAGTGGCCTCAGGTATCCTGGGGTGTGGTGGTGGTTGGTGGTTTGCTGGGGTTTCGGATGCAGGTCGGAGGTTTGGGTTTGGATGCTTCTCTGCAAGGGGATTTCTCTTCTGTGGAGGTGTGCCCCTAAGGCCCTGGTGGATCGCTGATGGTTATCGCGTCCTGGGGTCTTGGAGGTCGTGGGTGCCGCGAGATGGTCGTCTGAATTTCTCCGTTTTGGAGTGGCCCGTGCCTCATTCATAGCCTGGTCTATACAAATAATCTCATTCTAATTCACTCAATGATTAGTTATGATAGGAGAGGGGGGCTCCCTCCTTGATAGTTTGCCTATTGATGGAGCTCCTCCTTCATGTGATTCTCTGCATGCCATTTTCTCCTTTCTTAGTATTCATATATTGTATTAATTTCGCATTCAGTTGTATTGATTCTCTGTGATAATACCTTTTAAATATTGTATACTGTTTGAATAGTAGTATATTAGAATTCTTTGTATGAAATTTAAAAATATGTAAACTGAACTGAACTGCTAATATATAGCAGAAAATGAAAAAATTAGATGGAAAATATTAATCGAATACACTATGCTGTGAGTCTAAATATGCATTTTTTCATTAAGGTCATACTGCAGTGGGTAATATTGCCAAATAAGTTGATTGGGACAGTTATAACCTGCAACCTTTCCTTACATTCTTCTATAGAGAAAGGAACTGGCTTGTTGAAATGTGTGCTTCCATGCTTCTTTTGGTGCAGTCAGTGCCGCTTTTCATCGGTCTTTCTGCTATCCTCACATACTTCTAATTTACTGAGAAGGTTCAATTCTTGTTTTTAAGGGATTTAAGATCATATCTTCTTGGTGATGTTCCGCTAGATGATGTTGACCCAGCAATGGTAAGCATGTTAGTCTGTGTAACTTCATTCTAAAAGAAGCGAAATTTAGATAGTTTACTTTCTATTTTGTTGTTTAATTTTCTTTCAAGTGACCATCTCCCCCCCCCTCCCCCCAGCATAAAGCTCAAACCTTTAAAGGCAGTCTGTCACGTCTCTGATAGACCGCGACAAAGTCAGCGCTCAACACAACAGATTTCTTTGTGAATCTGTGTATTTGAAACAAAGGAGGGATAACCGCCTTGACTTTCTACGACCGTAGAAAGTCAGAGGATTAGCAGCCATTGAAATTTCCTATTCTTTGCATTGTCCAAATCACCCAATCAAATGCGTGATAGACTACCTTTTTAAAAAGGTGAGTGTAAAATTCTGTAACATTTTTCTATGAATTCAAATGCTTGAAAAGAACTTTGGGCAATTGCTGTAAATCTGCCGTGGCATTACTTTGATATCTTGATTATTTTCAAGATGGCTGCATTGAATAATTTTGAGACAAAATCCTTAACTAGAGGAGCTATTGATTTCTGCAACCATGTTGTAGACATTCGTGAGTTATAGTATGCTTGAAGATTGTGCCAATTTCCTCGAGTAATTTAAGATTTAAGATGATTTTAATTTTTTTCTCACAATTTTTGATGCATTTTTACAAAAATGATGCAAAATGCAGCCATTTCAAAATAATAAAGATGTCAAAAAATTGCCACCGCAGATTTACAAAAAATTACCCAAATAATTCAGTTCATGAAGTAATTTGATACAATTTTATACCCACCTTTTTAAAGAATTGAAAAAATTGAGCCCTATGCTTCCTTATTAATTAAAATTCATTTAATCTGAAATTAATTCAGATTCGCAAGAAGTAAGTAAAGGATAGTTGGAATAAAAGCGAGGGGATTGGGAAATTTTTGAAAAATTTTTAAGCAGGAAGACGATTATTCGGTACTCAAAAGTGGAGAAACCAAAAGATGTTTTATCAAAAGATTGATCACTTAACTTGAAATGGATGCAACCAAACCTTAGTCGTGATTGCGTATTTTCCAGAGTCTGCCAAATTCTCTGCCTTTTGGAGCAGAAGGCTCAGAAGGTTTTTCAAACCTGCCAAATCTACCGTTTTGAGAATTTCAGTGTCAGTCAAACATAGCATAAAATTCTGTCACTTTTTTCTTTGAATTAAAGTACTTGAAAGGAAGTTTAGGTACTTTGCTGTGAATTTGCCGTGAGTTTGCCGTGGCCATTTTTGATACCTTGATTGATTTAAAAATGGCGGCACGTAGTAGTTTTGAGGATGTGACGTCATCAGCTTTCTAAATCCTTACCCAGAAAAGTTACAGGTTTCTGCTTGCAATCATCTTGAAGACCTTGATAAATTACAATTTTCTAAAAGGTTGTATCAATTTTCCTCAAGTAGTTTAAGGTTTATGACGATTTTAATTTTTTCAAAATTTTCGATGAATTTTTACAAAAATAATCAAAATATCACCATTTTGAACATAACTAGGATATCAAAACTGGCCACGGCCGATTTACAGCAAATTAAATTCATTGAATTCATGGAAAATTGTGATACAATTTTACATCCACCTCTTTAAAGATTTGAGAGATGGACAGAGTTGAGTCCTATCCTGTCAACACGAATTCTGCGTGTACGAAGACTACCGTTTTCAGACCTGATATCAATCAAACACACCCTCATTTAAAGGGGCAGGGTCACGTAGTGTAAACAAACTTCCTTCGAAACGACGATTTTGCAGTATTTTTGTTCGGCCATATCAAAGTGATTTTCCACTCCTTTTCTGAAAATGAAAGTGTTACTTTGAAGATGGACTCTTGTACTTTGTAGAGAAATAAACGAAACACTCATATGTTGTACGATTGCAGAGATATTGGTGGATTTTTCGAAATAACTTTATTGTGGATTCACCTCATCCACAATAATCTGTGCAGAACACAATGGCCACGTGTGGACAACAATATAGATTCTAGAGATAAGAGGTTTGTTTACGGTTACGTGACCCTGCTCCTTTAAATGCTAATTTTTCAAAAAGTATTTGGTTGCTAAACTCCTGTTCTTTTCCATCTCTTACAGGTACACCATCAAAATGCAGTTAATAATAATGGAAATCAGGAGAGAGCACAGGGTGGTAATAATGCAGGTATTCCCGTCATTATATTTCTAATTATTGCTTTAACTCTCCGAATTAGCCAGGTCATCGTTCACAGTCTGTATCCTAGGAGTTGTTCAAATAGATCTTTTAGCTTTTTAGAAACGAATGAGAATCTAACGATATTTTGCTTGCTACATTTTGTAAGCATAGGTTTCAAATCTTTAAAAAGCTGGGTGTAAAATTCGATGACCTATTTCCTTGAACTGAACGGCTTCAAAGATACTTGAACTATTTTGCTGTAAATCTGCCGTTGGACTTTTCTGAAATCTTCAGTATTTTCAGAATTACATTGTTTTTCTTCCTTTTTAAGAATTCAAGAAAATTTTTCGAAAAAAGCTTAAAACTCTCGTAATTTCTAAACCTGTTGATGAAAGATCAAATGATTTTCAAGAAAACCTCAGTTTAAGGATGCCTACAATAGGGTATCAAGCAAAACGCCTTCACTCTTCTGGTTTGTGATTTTGAAATTTGATGACGTCACATCATAAAATGAGCTGAAATATAAGAAAGGCTGTAATTTCGACAAATATTCAAGATTTCTGAAAAGTCCAACGGTAGAATCATAGAAAATTGGCTAAGATATAGGTCATTGAATTTTACACCCGCCTTTTTTCGTAGATTTAAAGATGTGGAACCTATGCTCATTTTGTAGAACTTTCGAATGTGCACAGTAGCGATAGAGGGTCTATCGCTAATCGATCGAACCTTGCATATAAAAGCGTATAGAAATAACGCAAGGGAATGAATGTTAATGATCAGTTGTGATCGACTGGTTCTTGATTTTGCAGGACAAGCTTGTGCTTTCCTCGAAAGTCGCAGAGATTTCGATGTGGAAAGTTTTACAGTCAGATGATCAGGCCATTTTTCGTGGTTTCTATAATGATGGCCGTAATTTGTCGGATGACCCGTAAAAACTCTATCTGACCAAGTGAGATCACATTTCTCCTCTTGAAATCAGAAACTGAGAGTGCTTGCAGAAAAGTCCATCAGATGTATCGCGGCGTCTCGACACAAATTAAGTTTTTAGATCATAGGGAAGTAGACTGATTTTTGATACGTAGGTCCTGGTCATATTGCTAATAGCGATAAAGTGGAATCTTGTCCGTTAAGGCACAGCTGTCCATTATTCAAAGGAATTTTCTATCTGGCTACCATGCTCAGTTATTTCTAAACGTCTCAACATATCAATTCCTTACTTTTAGGAAATGCAGCAGGTCAGATTGAACCACAGCCTTACATTAAGCCAAGCAGATTTGCACTCCGGGTAAGTGCTTTCGAAAGATTGCTTGTTAACTACAGCCCATAGTGAGCACAGGTGCGAATATGGAGAAAGATTCAGAATTCTGCGAAGTCCTGTTTCGTCCATACTTCATGAAGGCTGGTAAAATTCTGGATTTAACTCTGCAAAGACGATTGTTTAATCTTATTCCATTCCCAAATCACGTTACCTTGAAACCAAGAGCTTCTTTGCACCTCTCAAAACCTGGCTAAATTATTTAGTCAATTGTATGTCGAATATACAGGGACTTTTATGCAATGTGTTGAAAGAAAACAAGTATTCTGTAATATTTCCAAGGGAAAATATGATAGATGAAATGCTGCCAGAATTTTGGAGATTCTTGGTTAACCTGCACAATAGAAAATCGAATGTAAAGGACGCTTTCTTTTTTTGTGTAAATTTTTATATTATCTTTAATAACCCTAAATTCCACCATAAAACATATACTTTTCTGAAACTTTGGCTTGCTGCACAGACCAAAATACCTTCGGTTGATTGTCCAAGCTTTTAGCATTTTTAGATTCTAGTAGTCAAACACTTCCTTTGACCGTTCCTGTAGCACTTATGGTTTAGCCCAAAAATTTGGCAGCAAACTTTCCATCAATTGATATCTTAATTTTTATGATATATCACATAAATGTTGTACAAGGCTTCTGGCCTCATTGCTGTTTAGCTTGGTATTCTAACTTTCTTTTTGTGGAGAGGATAAGGGCTGTTTAATTTGGTACGTCTCGTAAGATCTCTATTGATGTTATGTTTGACTTTCAGATCATGTGCTTGTTGGTTTTAATGTCTGCGTCGACAGTTATTTCAAGCTTCATTGGGCTGACACTCCCAGGTACGCAAGCAAGCATAAATAGCTCTTGCTGTTATTCAGCTTTATGATTGCTACAGTCATTTGGTACTTTTTACTTTTACCCATTTCACATTGAAAGTTAAACCAGCTTAAACTAACCAAGGTTATCAAAGTTGGCCTTGTAATTGGTGCATTCAGCATATCCAATGCATTTGACTGACTGAAATTTAACCTGGTTTAGGCAAAGCTGGGTTAACTTTGTGGGAGAGAATGCGATATAACTCCTGATTTGGTTATGATTTGGATCTGTTTTGAAGGTTTGTTGATGGGGCCCTCTGGAGCATACGGGGTGAGTGGCCAAGTGGCTTGCACAGTTTTCGTCAGGTAACTAAAGTTGAGCTCGGTCGAGGGCGGTCAAAATCCGGATGGGTGACCTCGAAGGCCTGACGTCACAACTCATCTCGTCGTCTTTCGGAGGGGACGTTAAATTGGGGGTCCCATCCCTGGATGCGGAATGCACAGTAGGCCTGAATGCGCTTTCAGTAGCTAGAAATCTAGACAAGCCCTTTCAAAACAAATTGAAAAACAAAAACAAAAAAAGCATAGGTTCAAAATCTTTAAAGCGGTATAGAAAGGCTGGGGAAAAATTAACAACCTATGTATCTAAACTGAATGACTGAATGACCACCCAGGCAAGTGGAAAGGCAGCCCAAATGAGCATAGGTTCCAAATCTTTAAATCTTCGAAAAAAGACGGTTGTAAAATTCAATGACCTATTTCTTTAAAGTGAATGACTTGAATGAAACTTTAGCCACTTTTCTATGACTCTACCGTTGGCTTTTTTACAAATCTTGAATATTTGTCGAAATTACAGCCAATTCTATATTCCAGCTCATTTTATGATGTGTTGTCATCGAATTTCTAAGCCACAAACCAGAAGAGCAAAAGATTTTTACTTGATACCGTATTGTAGACATCCATAAAGTACGGTTTTCTTGAAAATTATTTGACCTTTTGTCAGCAGGATTAGAAATTACGATTAGGTACTTTGATTTGAACAGGGCCAAACTGTAAAACAATATAATTATTGAAGCTGTGCCCTGTATAAATATGCTTAAGATATGAAAAATATATGAAAATATAGCGAAAGAAGAAGGGTAAATCTAAAGTTCTGCCATGCGGAATTTGCTTATATGTTTCAGGAGCTGTTTGTTAGTTGTTTCATTTAAGTCCTAAATTCCCGAGAATTATAATGCTTTCTGCTCGGTTTCTGAATCAAATAAACGACATCCGCAAGACAGAACTTTAGATTTACCCTTCTTCTTTGATTAAAAGCACATAAATTCTCTTAAAAACCACCTTTCGCTTGCACAAGGCAAGAGTTTACCCTGCTGGAGGCGGGGCAACTTTTGCGTCCGTGTTTACTGTTTGAGAGAATTTCCTTTGTCTACAATCGCGAATCGCTTTGAATCAAGGTGTCAATTAAAGCGACTGTTGCTATTGCATTATGACATCTGTCCTTGTTATTCGTTTCTCATTTTGCAGCAAAACAATACCGGGTGTCTCAAAAAAAGTGCCCCCTTTTGACTGGAAATAGGAACGAAGCGATAAGATACCATTACTCTCCGAGCAGTTAGCTAAATTTATCAATCTTCAACTTAGATTCACAACCTTGTATTTAAGAATCGTCCACGAAACACCAGAGATACAAGCTTGCAAAGACAAAATTTACAGTGCACCCAAAACCAGAGGTTTTGTAAATGGGCCCAGCCATGATTTGTATTATGGATCTTTTCCAAAGCACCTGTAAACTTTAACTTTCAGTTTTTCGCTTTTGAAAAGAATAAAAAAGACTCGTGGAAATCAACCTGACTAAACAAATATAACAAAAATGTGGTAAGAATGATGAAGTCGTGCAACATCTTCCAAATGAGCATGCATGTGTTCCTTTTCTTCTTCTTTGACACTTGGAGTGGAATGCAATGCACGGATTGATTCATCAAAGGAAGAACTATTTGTAGAACAATTGAAGCATTTCAAGGTATAATTCTTTTCAATGGAGAAAGGTAAAGGTCAAAGTCGAAATTCCTGTGCAACATGCCTGTGATAGCAAATCATGGCTAGGCCCTTTTACAAAACCTCTGGTTTCGGCTGCACTGTAAATTTTGACTTTGCAAGCTTGTATCTCCAGTGTTTGGTGGCCAATTTTTAAATGCAAGGTATGTGGATCTAAGTTGAAGATTGATAAATTTAGCTGTCCACTCGGAGAGTAATGATATCTTATCGTGTCGTTCCTATTTCCAGTCAAAAGGGGGTACTTTTTTTTGAGACACCCGGTAAGTAATCCTCTCGTCTGCAGTTTCTGTCGGATCCTTTCTGTCGTCTCATTTCATGGGGACTTCGAAGGTACATAATTCATATCTCCTTGTTGTTTTGATTCCTGTACGCTATAGCTAATAAAATGAAACATTTCTTTTGTCTGCAGTATCTGTTGGGCGTCTTTTGTTGTCGTACTTCCTGGGAAGTTCCGATGTACACGAATTATATACAGCAGCAGCTGGTGTCTACGTCCTGTGGCTTGTTTGTCGCATCAGCATTGTTGTATGGTCATGGATGATTATGGGATTTCCTCTCTTTCTGAAGAAAGCCGTCAGCTGGATGTCAATCGTACGTATTTATGATTCCATATCCGCAATAAACCTTCTTACTTCCTATAGAAGTAGGGTCACATAATGTAAACAAACTTCGTTCGAAACGACGATGTTGCAGTATTTTTGATAGTCTATATCACAGATATTTTCATCTACTTTCTCAAAATAAAAGTGTTATTTTGAAGATGGACTCTCGAGCCTCGTAGAGAAATAAACCAAGTACTCATATGTTGTAGGATTGCAAAGATATTGGTGGATTTTTAGAAAAAACGTTATTGTGGATTCACCCCATCCACAAATTCTGTACAGGATACAATGGCCACGTGTGGGCAACGATACAGATCATGGAGATAACATGTTTGTTTATGGTTGCGTGACCCAACACCTTTGAAAAAGAGGTTTCATCGAGCGTTCAGATCTTGCAAATTTCTGAGGGAAAACAAAAGTGAAAAAACTAAAGCTTCTCTTTAATTTGATAAAATTACAAATTCTAATTTGTTGTCAATCATTGGTGTTGTCAGCCAATGATTTGATGAGATCTCGTGAGTTAAACGACATTTAGGTAGCTTCATACCTATGTTGAGTTTCAAAAACCTTAATAAGAATTGCACTTCAATTTCTCAACGTATCTCAGAATTCTGGCTACCCTTTTTGGCAGCTTTCTCATCGAGATTCACTCAGTTGATGCACTCATTTACTTCACACTCATTTACTTCTGATTTGCTGTTACATACGTTTTTTATAAGAAACTAGGATCAGGCCATAGTACTAAAAGTTTCTTAGTTTCACATGAAATTTTGCCCATTTTAGTACTATAAGTTTCTTAACTGATTTCTTATTTTTTGAATGCAGAATTAGCAATGTGGTTGCTAACACTGCTGCAGATATGTTTTTTGACATTTAACACATCATGTAGGAATAAACAGTGTTCTGTTATGTTGAAAACACAAATGGTTAGATAACATTGCTCAAGAATAAAGTTTCAACGATCTATTTGCTATCATATCCATGCTTTTAACTTTGAAAAGTTTCTTAGTACTTCTCAGACATAGTACTAGAGTTTCTTAAAATTTTGGCCATCTTAGTACTGGTTTCTTATAAACCAGTTTCTCATAAAAATGCGTACACTTTAAGTTTAAGACGTCTTTTGCCAGAAGCAAAATTGTATGTTGTTTTCTTAATGCGTTGGATTATTTGTTCGTTGTTTGGTAAATTGTACTGTTCTCTAAAAATGTACTCAAAAGAAGAGACATCTTGGATTTCTATAGCTGATTCTGTTTAATCTCGATGCTTTTTGACTCTAATGCTGCGTTCACGTGATGCCAGCACATTTTGGAACAGGCAAAAAATGTGACGGATAGGCCTTCCGTTCGCACGAAAACGGCTCATTTTCCCCGATACATTTTGAGAACGGTTGAATTTGAAAGCGGAACTTTAATTGCACATGTTGGGAACGGTGTCGTAATGATGAAAACAGAACATTTTTCAACGACACTGATCTGTTCTTAGGGTGTAGGTGCATTTCTTTGGCATCAAAGTCTGCTAACTAGTTTTTTACTGTCCAATTTTGTACTGTTTTCAAATTGCTTCGGCATCGTGTGGGCGCTCCCTGAAATTTTGCTACCGTCTCATGTTTCTCTGTTTTCAAAATATACTGGCATCGTGTGAACGTTTAAGTCACAGGAGAAACTTTTTTCTTTCTTTATTCTCTCGGTCATGACCTCGGAGTGGAAACGCGTCGAGAATAAATAGAATCAACCACAGATCTCCGAGTCGTTGGCTTTTCTTAAGATTCAGAAGCTTCTTTGTTGTTTGTTCGGGTTTGCTTCCCTTGAGAGACTCTGAAGTTGTCCTTTTCAATTTCACAACTTGGAAACCCCATTTCTGGCGCTCAGTACTGCAGATCTAGGCCTCCGAAGAAAAAACTCAGTCGTCTTAAATCTTCTTCTTCGAAGAACAAGGTTGGTTTTCAAGCATCTCCTAGTTATAGGAGGCCGCATTGTGGTCTGTAGGATGATAGATTAAAGGAAGCATACGGAGACAATACTTGGTTTGCGGAATATCATATGACGTTCTGCCTGGCGTTACCGTCCTGGTTTCGTAAACTCTCTAATGAAACGTTAATGAGACTTACTGTTATTTTAAATTGCAATTTTGTATTTATTCACAGTTCATTTGATTGTTTCAGGTATTCAAGATAGCCGTCCTGTCAGTGATACTGCTTGGTGTGGTGCCATTGCTGCTTGGTATTATATTCGAGTTGGTGTTTGTCATTCCATTGCGAGTTCCTTTGGATCAGACTCCTCTTTTCTACTTCTGGCAGGTGAGTAGACTTACGACATAGTCCCAGTTATCGCAAAAACAAGAATGACAGCAACAGCAATATTATTCATTTCTGCTCAAACTGGGACTTATGGACTTTCGTATAAAAATTTGAGACAGAAATGAACACATATATGTCTGCTCTTTGGAACGAGGTTGCGGAGTAGTCTCAGAAACGAGGCAAGCTCGACGGTTGGAAATTCTCATTGCTGCGTTGAAGTTCATGGAAGCTAATTGGCCTCAAAGGTAAGGAACACCTGGTTCACAGTGAAAGTTTTGTTGATTCTTGGATTGAGGAAACATTCATCTGGATACCTGCGGCTTTTGTTCATTGCTAGTATCACTGAAAACTTTAATTATGTGGTAGTTAGCATCGGAGGCTCGAACTGGATACTTAGGCCCATCCGCCATTGCCTGGAGCACTTAATTGTTGCTATGGTCACTACCATCACTGTGTATAGCAACCTCGTAGCAAAGGGCGTTCAAAAGTGAAAAAATCAGTCCAGAAAATGCCATAATATTGTGAGTCCTGGTATGAGCGGTCTCGGTTTGGTGTTCTAGTCTTGTTTTAAATAGCGGTTACTGGGACTTGTTGTTATCAGTCTAACCCGCAAAAACAGCCATTTATACTAGCCTCTTTGAAGATCTAATACCTATGTTAAGGGAATATATCTACAAGCCTCTAAAATTAGAAATGATACGAACGTAGCGGTGTCAACAAAAAATTCTTGTTTTTAACTTAAGGTTCTCATGACTTTTTCAATAGGATCCTACTGCTTAGGGAAGTATTTCCTGGGAATGCTTTCTCTCTGTTCCCACATTTTCCTGTTCCCCGCTGGCAATTACGGAAAAACCAGATAGCTTTCGTTGGTTGTGTCTGAATAAACAGTTAGAACACCGGATGAGTCCATAAAGAACACACGATGTTTGGAAAATGTTCCCTAAAAATCAAAAGAGTGATATAGACTTTTTAGCTATTCTACAAAAGAGTCTGGATCGAGCGTTATTCTTATACATTTTTATACACGTGGTTCGATTGAGTGGCGTTAGAGCACCTCTCAATATTGTGCATGTTCGAAAATTCTACAAATTTGAAATATCGTTCTATCCAGATTCTTTTTTAGAATAGCTGAAAGGTCTACTGGCAGATAGAGCTAAAAATTCTCTTACATGATGGATTTAAAGTTCTGTTACATTTTTCTTTGAATTAAGTGGCGATTTGAAGATTTCAAATTAAATCCATTTCCAAAAATATCTGGATACGTGTGAGTGGGGCTTTAAAGTTAGTTGATGGAAACAAATGGATAACTCAAGGACTGCATATGCATGTTTAATATTAGCATATTATGATTGATTGTTTCAACCCACGAATGGATATTTTGTAGCGTGAGGAACAATAGAGTGCGTAGGCGTCTTTTTATATCTATAGGCTACCTCTACTTAGCTCGGTCTATCTTTAAGTCGGCGGTTCTTTTCCAGAGCTTTGGGAGATTTTGTGGTGGATGCTCAGTAGAAAGTCTGAAAACTGCTTCAAATGATAATTTAATTTCGTCGGTTTTCCTTCCCCTCAGCAATAGACCTTTTAGCTATTCTTAAAATAATCAGAATTAGACGATATTCCGCTGCATTTTGTAGAATTTTTAATGTGCAGAAGCTCTAACACCACTCGATCGAGCCCCGCGAAAAAAATGTACGAGAGTAACGTTAAATCCAGGCTCTTTCTTAGAAAAAGCTTAAAGGTCTATGGCAATTCATGTGTTAGAACGTGTTATGCCAGCACGTGTTATCCACCTGGGGAGGCCGAAATCTCCAGCGTAAGGTTCTTACCCTTCACATCTTTGAGGGGCTGGGTGTAAAGTTGTATCACATTTTTCCATGAATTGAATTACTTGAAAGGAACTGTAGGTAATTTGTTTGAAAATTTGCTTAAGTAATCTTTTGATATCTTCATTTTTTCCAAAATACCAGCATTTTGATTATTTCTATAAAACTTGATGGAAAATTTTGAAACATTAAAATCGCTGTAAATCTTAAATTGGTTGATTAAAATTGATACGTGGCAAGCAGGAATCTATGGCTGGTTTAGAAATTTAACAGTTTGATCACGTCAAAGCCTCAAATTAATAAATGCCACCATTTTGAAACTAATCAAGATATCAAAAGATTGCCACGTTAGATTCACAGCAAATTACCCCAAGTTCTATTCAAGCACTGTAATTCAAAGCAAAATGTAATAGAATTTATACCCAACCCTTTAAAGAACTGAACTCGATGCTATGAAGACAAGTTGTACCTAAGGTAACTCTGCTTTCTGCTCTATTGAGCAGCGAGTGGTCATTTCGCAAAACCACTCTTCTCAGAAAGCAGTTAATTTCTCCAATACTATTCGGTCTACCAAAAAGGGGTAAAAAGGACGTTGTTCAACACAGTCTTGGCAATCGAAAGATATTCAAGTCGCAATGTTCCCGTTAAGTCTCGCTTTGCAAATTATTTGTCAAAGCTTTTTGTTGATTCAGAAAAGTGGATTTGTCTCCAAAACTACTCGAAAAATTTCTGGTTTTCTTTCGCTATATCTTTAGCTAGGTTGTTGATCTACAACTTTACCAAGTCTGATTGAAAAAGCTAGGCTAGATTTGTCACAATCGAATTTAATATTTCTGTTTAATTTTCGACAGCGAAGTGCAGAAACCTGGGTCAACAGAATACCATCTTACCAATCACGCTTTCAAACACTCAGCCTTAGAATAACTCTTTGAAATCTTCCATTGGCAAAAGAATGAACGAGATCTATTGGGAAGCTATATTTCAAGTCTCAGTAGACATCCTTGGAGTGCTTGTGAAAGTATCATTTCTTGAATATTGCCAGCAAAACCAGCAATTTCACAACTCTCCTTTTCGTGTCCTTTGAGTCTTTCATGAGCATTCACAAAATATCAATTTCTCTAAGAATCCACAAAGAAGAGAGATCTGAAGCTAAACTTTTTACAAAAGGAGCTCTACTCTTTCCTATGTCCTAATCAGTTGACCAAGGCTTCTACCCTTCGCTGTCGAAAAGTAAACAGAAATATAAAATTCGATTGCAACAAGTCTAGCCCAGCTTTTTCAATCAGATGTGGTAAAGTTGTAGATCAACACTCTAGCTAAAGATATTGCGAAAGAAAACCAAAAGTTTTTCGAGTAGTTTTGGAGATAAATCCACTTTTCTGAAATCAAATAAAAGGTTTTTAAAAATAATTTGCGAAGCCAGCCGTAATGGAAACATTGCGATTTGCATATCTTTGATTGCCAAGACTGTATAGAACGACGTCCTTTTTTACCGATTTTCGCAAGACCAAATGGCATCGGAGAAATTAACTGTTTTCTGAGGAGAGTGGTGTTGCAAAACGGCAACTCGCTGCTCACTGGAGCGGAAAGCAGAGTTACCTTAAGATACCTTTGTAATTAATATTGTAATTCAAAGGAAAATGAAATAGAATTTTGCACCATTCCTGTTAAAGATTTGAGCTCTATACTGAGATTTTCTGCTTAATTTTTTATGCTCCTATGGAAATTTTCACAGGGGGGGGGGAGGGATTACTTCAGAACTGTGTGGTACTGGGCTGTATCATTTTTGGTGTATCTTATTACGGTAGAATTCGGATTTAAGAGTGTGATTTTAACCGTATTTCATGATTTTCAAATTTATCGGTATGTTTTTTGGTAAGTATTCATTGAAGTGCTCACTTTTCAGGGATTTATAAGTATACTTTGTTGGTTTTTGCCGAATTTCAGGGTATACTTTACAGAATCTCCAGAAATCGGGTTGTACGTTTAGGTCCTGAACGGAATTATCTAGTACCATGGAAATATATGTAACCCCCGAGCATTTTCATCCTCTAAAAGGGATAGCACATGCATAAAGCATCTTCCATAGTCAGTACTGTGAAAAACGAACGAGGCAGTATTTAAGTTTTCTTAGACAGTCTTTCTCGAGACGGTTCCTAAAACTGTGGAACAGAATATCAGTTGAATATGAAAAATGATGATGCTACTATCTAACTTACAAGTTGTTCCGACATTTGATCCTCTGCAGTCCAGTTGATAGTAGATAGTCGAACGTCGTAGCATTTGGATTATGAATAATCTTAGTAGCCAACTGTAAGTAGATTGATTCTCAAATTTATCCCACATTTCCAGGACTGGGCACTTGGCGTTCTCCATACAAAGATTCTTTGCGCGCTTGTCATGATCGGTCCTAACTGGTGGCTCAAGACTGTTATGGAGCAGGTGACTAAAAATTATTTTTTCCTTCGGTTCTCATCCTTCTAAAATCCTTGTCAGTTGTGTCGCTTTCTTTCTTTTTCAGTTTCAATATTTTTGTTTGTTTCCTTTTGTGCTACCATGCTCCGTAAGATTAGACCACATTTGGGCTGCATAGGTTTAAAATCTTTAAAAAGCTGGGTGTAAAATACCATGACTTATTTCTATGAACTGAACAGCTTCAAAGAAGCTTGAATTATTTTACAGTAAATCTGCCGTTGGACTTTTCTGAAATCTTCAATATTTTCAGAATTACATTCTTTTTCTTCCTTTTTAAGAATTCAAGAAAATTTTTCGAAAAAACTTAAAATTATCATAATTTCTAAACCTGTTGACAAAAGATCAAATAATTTTCAAGAAAACCATAGTTGATGGGTGCGCACAATAGAGTATCAACCAAAATTCTTTCACTCTTCTGGTTTCTGATTTAGAAATTTGATGACGTCACATTATAAATCAGCTGAAATATAAAAATGGCTGTAATTTCGACAAATAATCAAGATTTCTGAAAAGTCCAACGGTAGAATCATAGAAAAGTGGCTAAAGTCTCTTTGCAGTCATTCGGTTTAAAGAATCTTTAAGATTAAAGAAATAGGTCATTGAATTTTACAACGGTCTTTTTTGGTAGATTTAAAGATTTGGAACCTATGCTCATTTAAGATTTGGGACCTATGCTCATTTGGACTGCCTTTCCTCTTGTCTGGGTTAAGATGCAAATGGGTTAAAGTGCTTTGCATTCCCAATAACCCACTTAAAAATGGAACCTTGTCTCTGTGCAAGTTTCAACTCTTTGGCAACTCTTTGGGAAGCTCTACCCATAAAAAATTCAAAATTGTATTTTATTGAATCTACCAACATACAGGAAAAATGCAAAACGAGGCTGACCGGAAACATTATCCCTTCCCGTCCGAGCACAAACATTATCCGGTTTGAAATTTGGCCTCGTTTTCGTTTTGCATTTTTTCTGTATGTTTGAATCTACCATAATCCTGATGAAATAGATACTTCTTTTCTGAAATAGACCAGAATTTCCCGCCGACCGGTTGACATTACACCCGAAAGTGAGGATGTTGAAAAATTCAAAAAACATATTGAAACTTCAAATTAAAGGCCTGATTACATGAGAGTTTTCAACCCCGGGGTTGAGTTTCAACCCACCTTGCCGAGTTGAAATTCCATCCCATCCCTCCATTCATTCTTTTGTTGATTTCAAATTTCAATTACATGGAGAAATCTCAACCCCGGTGATGAAATAATACCCGGGGCTGAATTTCACCCCACCTTGAGCAAGCCGAGGTGAAATTTCTAAGGCATTAATCCCCATTGTTTTCAAAGTGTGCATGTTCATGTAATCGCAATCTTGTTTCAACCCCGGGGTTGAATCGCCATTGACGCATGCGTCACACATTTTACATGGCGTGCTTTTTCATCCCCGGGGGTGAAATATTATGGCTTGCTTTTTCATACCCGGTGGTGAAAATAAGCATGTAATAGCAAACTCATTTCAAGGTAGGTAGGTAGGTATTTATATTTAACGTGGCTAGCCCGCGAAAGTCTGAGAGACTTATTTCCAGCAGGGGCCACGGATGTTTTACCATCAGTCCGCCGCAGCTACCCGCCACAGCTACCAGATTTCCCTCACATGGCTCTGGTCGACCCGGGCTAGTGTTGCGGACAGCGACCAAACTGTCCAGCGTGGGATTTGAACCTACGGCCGTTCTGACCTTTAGTTTACGAGTCAGACGCCTTAACCACTCGGCAACACGCTCACCACTCGGCCACACGCTCAACTCGGTCAGGTGGGCTGGAACTCAACCCCCGGGTTGAAAAACCCCATGTAATCAGGCCCTAAAGAACGGGAGCAAGTTTCCAGGAACGACGAAAGATTCAATGTAGGTAAAACGAAAAAAGATCTTCAATATGTCTAACTCTTTTGTAAGGGTGCTCTATTTATTTCGAAAAATGCCCGTTGTAGACCCAAATTACCCCCATTTTACCCTATGTTTATTTGATAAAAAACGACAACATGTTATTTTGTTGACATTTTAAATCAAATTAAAAATACGAAATGAAGGCAAAATGACTAAACTAATTGGTGGAAGCGACTGAAACGTATCAAAAAGGATTCAAGGTAAAACAGGCGTTTCCGTTTGCTCACTTTAAGAACAGATAGTTTTTAATCCTTTTTTGCAACCCCCGGGGGTAACTTCTATAGGCGGGTGACAGGGGAATGCCATTTGACGTCTGAAATCACACACTAAAAATTTTTTAGATTTTCGCAAAAGCGGTACTCCAAAATTTGCAGGCCATCGAAAATGTATACCAAAAAATTGTGTCAACTATCTAAAATTTTAACCAAGTAAGTGAAATTTGATCCAAAATCAACACCCCAAGGAGTTATTTTTCTAGAATGGCACCCCAAATTTATGACTACATGTGATTTTACCAAAAATGATACCCTAAATTTATTTCTGCTCGAAAAAAGGCACCCCAAAAATGGCACATCCCTTACCAGCATATATGGTAGTTCACCCCCCTCCAGGGTTTCAACCCGGGCCAATGGAAAGGCATACCTACACTGTACTGGTATAGTTTTGATATGCTACAAATTTCTAACCGTTTAAGAGCGTTCATAACCGGTTGAGTCAAGAATAAACGCCCGGCGTTTGAAAGGCTACTGCTCCCTGAGTATATAAGAAATGATATTTTGCAATGTGTGATTGAATAGCTAACGTGTTCATTTATTACTGGAATTCTTCCCGGTTAAAATCGGTCGCACCGTTAAAGGACAAGTCCGGGGTTGTTTTAATTGTTGATTATTCAAGTACAACACACCATTCAAAACAGTGTAATCTCTTGAATTATTCAAGAGATTACACTGTTTTGAATGGTGTGTTGTACTTTTTATCAATTTTTTCCCTTTTAATTTGCGAAACTACATAATTCAATCTGCTAAGAAGTGCGAAATGACGTCACTTTCTATGACGTCTTTTCACGTTGACCTGAACGAGGCTACCAAATGTGTTGATATTATGCGGCCCACATTGCTAGCCTCCTTATCGCGCCTTCGCACACTTGTACAAAATACAAAATGGCGGCGATATTTAGCTTAACGTACGAAGATTCATCAACCAATTTATGAAAGTTGGAGGCATCAACACTTGGAAAGAACTCAAGATTGGTGTCCAGCAGTTGGTAATGTTGCTTTTTAACAATAATCTTATCAACCCCGGACTTTTCCTTTAAGGTTTTACCAGGGATTTTCCTCCAAAGTTCCCTTCAAGAAACCTTAAAAGCGTGCGAAAATTACAAGCAAGATTCCGTGATATGCTTATCTCACTAGGAACGCGGGAAGCATCTCAAACTTGGAGGGGCGCGACACTTTGAGGGCACTTTTTTCTTAAGAGAAAGGGGGCACTTTCTAGAAATAAAAAGGAGACTTCTTTGTTTATTGCACAATCTTTGGGGGACACGTGCCCCCAGTGCCCCCCGGTACCTACGCCCATGTACCTCACAGAAATCGGCGTATCAGAGGCAGTCGGGACCCGTAGGAATTTTTCAGCTCGGGGCTCCCCAGCTAAAAGCATACATAAAGTGATATGAAAGACCCAAAAAAGCATGTCCAGTTAAAAATTTGAGGCCAATGATTTGCAACGTAGTGGGTTGCTTAAGCCAGCAGCATGGCAAGGATGAATTAATGTGGCCAAGCCCCCAAATGATTATGATGATGATGATGAAGCTGCTGTCCATTCGGAATCCATGTGCTGTGTACCTTACATAACAATTAAGCCGAAGTTGTGTAAGTAGAGATCAATGCTGCAGAAAGAAAAGAGTTGATACTATATTTAGATAATGTTTATTCCATGATTATTCTGTTTCAGAGACAACTAGGAAAACGCTTGAGAAAAACCGTCTGCAAAATTCAAATTTAAGCCACACGACGCTGGTTTATGACTCAACGCGGCTTTTCTTGGACCAAAGCGTTGTATTCATATAACACATCTCGGCGTAGGTTATACTTTACACAAGATGATCCGTGGGAATCCATCTTACAAAGCATAAACTTCAAATCTTTGATAAAAAGACTCCCAACTGAGGCTTCAGAACAAATTGAAGTGGTTTCTTTATCTTCGTGGCTTTGCTGTTAGACCGTATAAATTCACTTGTTTGCAAAGGCTAACTACTTTGTATTTGGGTGTAATGGATGCAAAATCTGCACTTGTTGTTTTGCAATCATTCTATCCAGGATGCATATGGACCTTATGCCCGAAAAGTTTTGCCCAAACCACTGCAGTAAAATTGATGTTGAATCTCATATGGCTCATTCTCACCTTGAATTGAATGATAAAATATTGCCCAAATAGCTTTTGTCATCTTCTCGATGTCATTTGTATTTTTTCTTATGGCATAACCATAATGAGTCTATTGCTGCCATGAGTCATCTGCATCTGCAATGAGTCTATTGCTGCATCAGTAAGTCTACCACTTTGCAATCATCGCGGGCGTCTCTAAGATTTTCCTAATTTCAGCTGATATTGCGCCACGCATCAGGTTAGTGTTTTTTACGATTATTACGTTGTTCTTTCTTCGGGGTAGAAATAGATGAATGCCTTTTTTAACAGTACTCACCTTCTTCAGGTTCAAAGGGAATCAAATATCATATGAAAATTTGATAAGAATGGCCGTTTATGACACTGGAGTTTGACATCTCCCGAGCCATATGTGGACAACTGATAATTGTGTTCACTAGGGGTACTGATATCTGAAAGGCTAGTATTTGCCCGCAAGTGGTTTTAGCCTTGTTGAAAAATCCATCAAAGGAAACCATTATTGAAGCCCCCCCATCTCCCTCCGGTTATCAGTTTCAAAGTCGTTGAGGTTTGAAATGTGTGAGTTCGTATTTCCTGTAATGTTGTTCGAAATTTCATCTATTTTTTTATGAATTTCTTTGACTCTTAATTTGTCTTTGTTGCTCCTTCATGAAAGCACTCTCGTGTTCTGCCACTGGCCGTGTTAGCACGAGCTGTCTAAATGTTATATTATTTGATTGGTTAACATTTGATAGACATCAAAATCGAAGGCTTGGGGCCACTTTTATGGTCATCAAGTCTTCCTTCTTCATTTCTTTCCTGATATATCATATACCCTTTTTAACTTCCTAAGCCACTGTGGCCTGAGTGGCATGATCGCTGCAGGACTCGTTGCCACGTGCAGAGATTATGAAAGTCTCGATATACCAGGAATGAAAGTGAAATAAGAAGGTCGATGTACCATATTCGTACATTGTATTCTTTATTCAGAGTTTTCTACAGCCTGTGCTTTTAGAGCTAGAAATCTATTATCTATATCTCCCAACAGGTATATCAAGATGGAGTGAACAACATACGTGTTGGATATATATTGAGGCATTTGGCATACCCAGCAGTGGCCTCGTTAATTCTTATCATTGCCGTGCCCTATGCATTTGCAAATGGATTGGTACCTCTCATATCAGGTAATTAACAGATCTTGTTTTCTCGAGGGTTTTACGCAGGGGGGGGGGGTACTTCATTAGGGGATAAGACGAGGATGTGCGCCAGTTTTTGGTAGTTTTTGGCCTGAAAATTCTGGGATTGGGATATACTTTTACTTGAAAATTTCACTTGGAATTTTCTGGGATTGGGGTTTACTGTTACACTCAAAATTTTGGTAATGGGTGCTGAATGAAAGTACAACTAGATAATTCTTCGAGCAACACGAGGTCAGTTTCAGGTGAACAGATTTCAAGTATTTTTTGTGTTTAAAAACGTGCTCAGATCAGAACTTCGTTCCAATGGCCACTTGGGACAAAAATTATCGTTCCCAGCCCTCGATCCCTTATCCCTTTGACGTCGAATTGTTGTTACTTCTTCAAAATTCTGGGATTGGGTATCAATATCTGACAAAAATTCTGGGATTGGGTATCAATATCGGACCAAATTTCTGGGATTGAGTCGTAGCAGAAATCCTTGCGGCGCACACCCCCGTATGAATTTGTAGTGAAGTACCCCCCCCCCCGGGGTTTTACCACTCCTCTGAAAAAGCGTACGAGGTTGTTTAGAACAATAGGATTTTTAGGGATTTTCAACGAATTCTTCACAGAGTGATACGCCGCTCGAGTTTTCGTTGGGAAGTTATGCTGAAATTGAGTACATCTTTGTGCTTGTCATTTACAGTAAATCAACGGAGTTGAGAATGGTTTAGCTAGGGGGATTGGGCCAATCTAATTATAACCTATTCTACCGAGTGATTCAGAAAAATGTATCCTTTCTTTACAAAATCGTTTTACAAAAACTGTAACACCAGTTAGAAAAATTGCGGCTCCTTTCCCTGACTGCAGTTTCAACCTAATTTGCGAATTATCGTTAACTTACAATGTATCATCTTAATTTCAAACGAAGAATTCTCAAAAGCTAGTTTCCGTCGGCTTTGCTAAGGCCAGAAAATGTTACAATAGGACCCACTTCTTTTATTGACACCCAAGTACAAAGCGATTTGTGATTGCAGACAAAGGGAATTCCATGCCCGGTTCGTCAACTCACAAACGAAAATAAAGCAAGGCGCAAAACTACCCCTGAAACCCAAGTAGATATCTCGCTCGTTGTACATTCGTTGAGCGGATGAGTATTTTTCATTTTTCATATTCATTTTAAATTCTTTATGCACAAAAGTCCCCTCAGCTTACAATTCAATGCCAAATAAGAAAATCTTAGAGTCCATCCGACTTAACACTAAACTGCAGCACAACTGCAGCAACTAACTGCAGCAACACTAAACACTAAACACTAAACACTAAACACTAAACACTAAATACTAAACACTAAACACTAAACACTAAACACTAAACACTAAACACTAAACACTAAACACTAAACACTAAACACTAAACACTTAACACTTAACACTTAACACTAAACTGCAGCAAAAACACAGCAATTTTGTAGCCTGCGTGCATCCCATACTGTTTCCGTAGAGTTGAAATTTGCTGTTAAATTGAATTCATTTTCTGACGCTAGTAGGGTCTGTGAACCAGCGAATGAAAGCCTGTTCTTAGTCACGTGCAGGTTCTGCAAAAACACGGAACTATTTTCATTGATTGATAAACAATCTATTGTCTTGCGAGGCCATTTTGCTCTTCAGCAATGCCAATTTGCAATTAGGATAAAGTAAAAACCACATGAAGTACTTCACAAGACAATAGATTGGTTATTGACCTATGAAAATAGTTCCGTGTTTTTGCGGAACCAGCACGTGACTAAGAACAGGCTTTCATTCGCTGGTTCGCAGACCCTACTGGCGTCAGAAAATGAACTCAATTCAACGGGAAGCTTCAACTCTACAGGAACAGTAGGGGATGCACGCAGGCTGCAATTTTCCGACATGTGAACCCAATTCCTGTATCTGTAGAGATTGTCTGTGCGTAGCCTATTGTGCTGTATTTGTATTTGATTATATGTTTAGATTTAACTTTAGTTACCTATCTCTGTGTTATGACCATAGGGTAGTTAGATCTTCTGCTCCTCATCGCATCGTCTTTGTAGTGTATTAAAGTAGTTTGTAAGTGCTGTTTTAAGTAATTTCGTTATTTTGATTTTTTATATTGCATAAAAAATAAGAAAATAAATACTGTAATGACATTAATACAATCTATATACAGTTCAAGCTAAATCATTTACAGTAACCTATCTAATAGCAGCTGCTTTTCCAGGGAGTCGTGTTTTATTGTTGTGTCAAGCTCGTATTTATAACTTTTCAATTGCCTTTTGAATCTACTAAGTGCAGGGAGCTCTTTCATTTTTCATTTCATTTCATTTCATATCATTTAAGGAGGGTGGCCCTTCGGCAGAAGCCGTTTTTCAAGGGGCCCTCCGATAAAAACTTAATTACAATATACAATTAAAAATAAAGTGACACTAGAATATAAAAAACCATAATTTAAAAGCCTATTTACAATGATAAAATATATACAGTAGAAAGAAAAGGTTAACCCTTTATTGATTTCTTAAAACCATTTAGGGAGGATGCCGTTTTAGACTCAGCAGGAAGGCTATTCCATAGTTTAACTCCCCGGAAAGAAAAGCATTTTTGCCCATTTGCAGAATTTTTCTTCGGCAACCTCAGATCAGTCTCAGTGTTCCGAAGGTTGCGGGAGGAGCATGCTGAGTTTTTCGTGAAGAGGTTACACAGATATTGTGGAGCCAAATCATTGAGCGCCTTGTAGACCATCGTTTTAGACTCACTGCCAATGAGTTCTTCAATGGTCTGCCAGCCCAACTCTGCAATGAGTGGTCTGCTTGGGGTATCAAAGCTGCTATCTGTAATGATTCTAGCAGCACGATTTTGGAGCTTTTGCAGCTGGTTGATGTCTGTAGATCCAGCACAACCCCAGACAGAACAACAGTATCGAAAGTGGGGCTCAACAATACCTGTGTAAAGAGTTTTCAAGCTTGCCAGAGGCAGAAAGGATTTAGCATGTCTTAAAAAGCCGATCGCCCTGGAGACCTTTGTAGAAACTGCCTTAATTTGCTCTTTCCAATCTAAAGAGCAATCTATTTGCACTCCAAGGTACTTTGTCTTTTGAACAACTTCGAGTTCATTGTCGCGTATCTTCAGTGCCAAGGCTTCATTTCGACTTTTGAGAGAGTTGTGTTTTTGCTTGGTGGATATGAGCATTGAATGAGTTTTTGCCACATTCAACGAGAGCTTATTTCCTTGAAGCCAAGTCTCCAATTTACTGAGATCGCTATTTATAGCCTCATTAAGCTGAGTCAAATCGTGAGACTGATGACAAAGACTGCTTTGATATTGATGGGAATATCGTTTCAAGCTTTCAGAGCCGAATAGTGAAAGCCTTTTTTAACGTGTTCAAGGTTATTTCTTGGGAGTTGAAGGTATCTACAATTCCTTGTTCTGTAGTTGGAGTGCTGGGTCCTATGAAGATGTTTATCCCAAAGGCTTTCGGGGCATTGCCTGTTGATTATTTTGTATGTCATAACTGATCGATCAAACTTTGTTAGTTGCTTAACAGTTAACCAGTTATGAGACCAATTGTCTTTTAGTCTGGATCAATATTCGAGCGGGCTCTGTCCTACAGACGTTGGAGTGTATTCAATTTTGATTTTGGAAGACTCCCCAGATAACATTGCAAGATTCTTTCCGCGTGCAAATATTTTGCATCATTAACACTCTAAGGGATTGCTATGGCAGAGCCTAACCCTAAGCCTACCCTAACCCTAACCCTATCCCGAGCGTTTAAGCGCTTACAAAAGATTGTGCAATGTCAACGCGGCCTAAGAATTTCGATTTAAGATGATTATTACTATCATCCTTAATCTTTTTACCGTAGACTACATTATAATAAACAAATAGCTAAGTTACATCTAATATAGGCCTACTCTACGTATTTAGAATTTCTTGAAAGAAATCGATCAAAAGTTTACAATGCATATTTGCGAATTAAAAACAGTCAGATCTTCCCAAAGAGGTCCGGAGCGATTAGCAACCCCCCCCCCGCATACCATAACCGCCGCGACCGCTGGTGAAACAATCCCCAGCTCAACTGCAGTCCAACCCCTGCATGTCAAGGCCGATTTCCACCCCGTCAAATTTTCCGATTGGACAGGAAATCTTGTTTGAAGTGAGAAAATGACGCTCTGAATTTGAGTAGAACGTTATGCGGGACTAGCATTTTATTGTGTAAAATTCAGTCCGCTCGTAAAATTCTACTGAGTGGAAATCAGTCTTAAAGGGTAACGATTTTTTGTTAAGTAGTCCATATGTATGTATGCATGTATGCATGTAATATTTGCCATTTAAATCAAAGTATGAAATTATGATATTTACAAGTACAAAACAATTTGTTGGCAAACAACTAAAGATCTATTTAAAACATCCCCAGTTTACAATAGCAGGGGTAGCATTAATAGGTCAGTGCGACTTTGCTTCCATAATGGACCCTCCAGAGGTGTCTTTGAAAGGAAAGAGTTCTCAAAGGAAAATAAAAAAAGCATTTTTTGTCTCAATATTTGAGAGAAATGCTGCATTTTCAAGATTGTTGATGGACCGTTCTGTTACAGCTCTTAGGATTTTGATAAAATATGTGCGGAGTATTTTCCTGAGTTCTGAAGTCTTTGAAGGATTTGTCCTTGATGATATGCTTGAAGCTGTTGACATTCTTAGCAGATTTTAGGTCGGGGTGTAGAGTGTGCCAGACTGTGGGTCCTATGTAGGAGAGACTACTTCACCTTTTTTTTACTTTTCTGGAAAGGTAAGATGACTTGATTTTTTGCGTAAGCCTAGGTGCGGCAAAATTTTTTTGAAATTAAGGCCCAACAGAATTCAACAGCTTGGGAATTTTGTGGTTTCGCATGAATCCCAGGCTGGACAGTTTGGTCGCTGTCCGTAACACTAGCCCGGGTCGACCAGAGCCATGTGAGGGAAATCTGGTAGCTGTGGCGGGTAGCTGCGGCGGACTGATGGTAAAACATCCGTGGCCCCTGCTGGAAATAAGTCTCTCAGACCTTCGCGGGCTAGCCACGTTGAATATAAATACCTACTTACCTACCTATCTTCCATTTTGTAGCGAACTTTTCACGAAAGTTGCTTTATTGTCACGTGCGCTGCCAGTCAAAACCCACTAATGTAGACGCACGTTTAGCTACAACTACCAGAATTGGAATAGCCTATTCACCGAAAATTCTATTCATATTTCAATTCAAACATGAGTGAAGAAATATTTAATGACTCCATGATGTATCTCACAAATTGCCAGGGGATGATTAGTTCTTTCCCAGCCGTGGATTTAAAGATAACGATTTCTTGATTTTGATATTCGCCATCTAGTCGTCAAACCATGTGAAAAAGCATCTGCAAGTATGTAAAAACAAGTCTATTTTTCTAATCTTTGCCCATGAATTGACTGAAGGCCTGGCCGAATTCCCCAGAACCTCATTTTAATTAGCAAACGTATACATGGTGATCTAGCGTGCGTTTATCTCTGTCCAGGTCGTCAGAATTCGTTTCTCATACATTTCGCAACTACATAGCTGGGTTTTGTGAGATTGCACGTAGTTTTCGCTGTCACAGCTCTTTCAAAAAGGGTGGTGAGGAAGGAGAGGGATATGGCTTGTACTGGACAGAGGCCCGTACAATATTTGGCACTGGTACCCACTCTTTAGGTGAATGAGAGGCTTTGCCCTTCCTTGGTGATGCATCGGCGAGACCTTCTCACTAGCGTTCTTGCTTTGGTACAACCGTTTGCATGTATTAGCCTTCAAATAAATATTTAACACAACTTTTACCGTAAGTTGGCAAAGATCTCACTAATGAGCTAAGTAGAAAGATTAACTCTGCGTTATATCCACAACACTGGTCGATTTGGTTGATATAATTTCAAATACGGTTTTTGCAACGTAGCCATCGTGTTACCCAACGTTACCTAGTCCCTTCTTGTATATTTTCTCTCTTTGTTAGTCGTTTCTTGTAATTATTTGTAGTGTTAAAGTCTATCTTAAGTTAGATGTTACACGTGAAAGGGCAACGCAAACTTGCCACAAGGGAGCAAAGTCAATTGCATCTTTTTGAAAATTTATGACGTATATTATGTCGTATATTATATTGAAAAGTGATTTTTCAATATTTAATCAAACGTCGAAGCAAATCTTATAAACACGAACAAGGTATCAGCAGGTATCTGAAAGGCTACGTTACTTTTTTAGATGCTGCTTGGTCAGTGTAAGGTAGGCCTACTGTGCGAAAAAACCGCTTCAAAAATATGAAAGCTTGTTCATTTCTTGGACTTTTCCTTGTTAGCAGGACTAGAGACCAGCCTCTTTTACCGTATATTTGATGATCATTGTGCATTTGCTGTTTATTCTTGTTTATTATGAGTTGCGACCTCCTTGTTCAACTCTCAGGAAGTCCTGGTTTGGACATTTTACATTGTGATTCTCAGTCCTTATGTACACTGCTTCTGTTTGAATTGCCCTTTTTCCATGTTATTGCTAGCAGAATTGTTGCTGACGCTCCGGGGGGGGGGGGGGGGGGATGAATACATGTTTAGGGTACGGGTTTGTGGTGCCCGTACGGTTGGGGTTTTCGGCCCAAATTCTCTAGACAAGGGTGGTTCTTTTTTGACAAACGTCCCTTTAACATGGGTAGGTTTCGGTGAAATTCGCAAATATAGTTAAAAGTGGGTTGTTTTCCGCCAAGATTAATCATAAAAGTTGGTATTGAAGCAAGTTTCGGTAATTAGAAGAGGGTGCAGTTATGAAAATCTGGCGGCAGACCCCCTGCCCATTCTGCAAGTCAGGTACCCCCTCCCTTGTCGAAGCTACAGTATCAGTTATTAAAGCAATGGAAAGGTTTGATTGGTTGCAGCAACTCCCTTGTTCAGTATTTTTTCAGATTGTTCTTGTTATTTGTCTGGTTGCTGCGTCATTTCTTTGTTCTTTGCTTTGATTTGTTTGTTTGTTGGTTCCTTGTCCTTCAGGTAGCTAGCATGGCATTGTAGTTAAATATATATTGTAAGTACCATTTTTGGAGGGAACTCAATTTCATTTCGTTAAGGAGAGAGGCCTTTCGCCCTTGTGGCTGATTTTCAAATGGCCCTTGCTTCCTCATGAAAACTTACACCAAAAACTTGCTAGAAACATCTAAAAACTACTTACAATAATTGAACAAAACTAAACCTTAAAACCTGGTTTTCAGACGTAAAAGTAATGTGCATAATACCAATGAACTGGGAAACTTCTCCAACGACTAAGCAAACTAGGGCAGCCCCCGTCCCCACGCCAAACGTCAAACCGACGACTGAGATCCCTAGAACAGCGCTAATCAAGCTCGGAGACCGTGGGCCGCTGCCAGCCACCTGACCGCAGGAAGAGTTCCCCAGCTTACTATATATTCTATTTGAATGATCTTATGTGTTTTCCTCTATGATTGCCACCATATGAAATATTTGTTTCCTAGCTTTAGGGTTTTATTTTGCGTATAGACAAAATTTTGTGTCTGTTGTCGTCTGAAGACACATAGCCCAGGAGAGGCGTGATCTTTGTTTGTCCATACTTATAATAAATCACAGCAGTTTACAGATGCATTTAACACAGCCTTAACAAAACCTTACACAGGTCTTACACAGGTCTTACACTGCATCATTCACAACCTTACACAGGTTTCCATTACATTTTAGGTGCTGCTTACGAAGGGGTCCAGTTTCACGTTCATCGTCGAATCTACCCTTCTCTCTTGGTGTTCTTCCTGTTTGTTGGAGTGCTTATATTTCAAGGACGTCAATTTAAGAATTTATATGAAAAAATCAAGAATGAAAAGTAAGTAGAAATATCATTTTCCCCAATGAAAATCATTCTTGAAATATCGTTTTTCCATGCGCGAAAAATTTATTGTTCCCACATATAAGTCTGGTTTTCATTAAATCGTAATTCATCGCCGATCATTGTCTTAGAGCATCGGCGATCATCGGCGATACTGTGAGACAATGATCGGCGATGAATTACGATTTAATGAAAACCAGGCTATAGGAAGGAGTGCTCCGATGAAAATTCAGTAGGCGGAAAAACTTTAGAATTAATTGTTTTCAAATTGTATGGGCGGAAAAGTTTATTGTTCTCACATATTCGAAGAAGTGCTCCATTGAAAATTCAATGGGAGGAAGAACTTTGAAATTTATTTTTCACATACGGCAAGAGGGTAGGATTGCGATTTTGGCACTGAGCACCCCAGGGTCACAGCTACCCCAGGGAAGTCTATTGAATTGATTTCTCCGTTATACATCCAATGGTTTACATGACTAACCTTTTTTGGCCAGTAGACAGAAGATCAAATTAGTTCCCGGGCTATAGCTAATTCGGTGTTTGGTTGAAATTAGCAAATTTAATCCTTTCCAGGGCTGCCTGGTTTTGAAATGCACAAAAAGAAACGAAAAACTTACTCTCAACTATAGTGTGCTTTGTGCAGTATGCCGTTTCGATTGCCTGACTGCGCTGGTGCTCCGAAGAAGACTGCTCTAACACAGGGGATCAGAGGAGACACTAATCAAAATAGATATTCGTCTTTCTTGCTCTCCTTGGCTTTCCCTTCGTTACCCTGTGCCAAAAAAGTTATCTGCGCAGCACCTTGCACAGTCACTTGAGGAGGCATTAAAAATAGCACACTGCACAAAACACACTGTTGGTGAAAGTAAGTTTTTTCGTTTCTTTTTGCACATGGTTTTTGCGCTCTGTAGCCAGGAAGGAGTGTTCATATGGGAAAAGTTCATCCCGTCTACCGAGATCTCACCAGAACACCAGCGAGATCTCGCTAAGCGGGCCAGCCCGCCTGCTTGTATGAAAATCAAATTTTGTATTGGAATTAGGGATGAGGTGAGATCTTGGCAAAGAGCTCCAGCTCGGTTGGCGGACTGGCTCACCTCCATTTAAGCAGGCCCTAAGCACCGGGGCGTAGTTAGTCTTGGTGACTCCAGAGGGGGCTAAATAGAGAGGGGGACTTATTAGCGAGGATGTCTTGTTGACAAAATCAGCTGACAAGGATATGAATGAGAGCTTTAACTTCTTTCACCCCATATTTTGTGGAATCAGCATACAATTTTACTGTGTCAAATAAATGATACTGGTGCTTGGCAACAAAGATCAAAGCTGCCGATTACCTTGGCAACACTGAGCAGATCCGACTCGTTTTTAGAGTTTCGGAAATGAAAACGAGAATTGCTGCAGCAAAATCTACCAAATCTTCTAACTTTTGCAGCAGAAGGTTCAGCAGGCCCTCCGAACCTGCAGAACTTACCGTTTTCGGAATTTGGGAGTCAATCAAACACAAAATCTGAGTCCGAATTCGAATCCATCATTTTCAGAATGGGTTTCAATCAAACACACCCTGTACTAGGTACTACGATCGTCCAAATTTTTGAGTGTTTTGGCGCAAGGCTTCATGAATGTATTTGACGAATATGTTTCCTTTTTAGGTATTTAGTTGGCCAAAGATTAGTGAACTATCATTACCCTCCTACGCCCATTCCAGCCGACGTCAAAGAGGAGGACAGCTTGGAACAGCTCGTGGAATGATTAATCGATCTGTGACGATGCAGATGTGTTCACTTTTTTGCAGCTGCTCAGCATATCATAAAAACTGGATTATGTGGCTGCGAAACTGGATTGGACTCTAGGAACATAGGATTGTATCATGATAGATCATAGCGCTGAGGGTTATGGGAAATTTTTGCCAAGATCCCACTCATTAACCAACGTCAATTTCAAAATCAGTTTTTTTCAACCACAAAATCATTATATGCTATTTTGGAAGTGAATTTCCTAACACCTGTTTCTTTTAAAGCTGTAACGTGTTTGTCAATGGGTCTTACTTTATTGATGCAAATGAACAGCACTGTCAAATGATACGGAATCTTGTTTAGACATCGTTGATATCTATCTTCGTTTTCAAGTTATCCACTGATGTTAAGTTGATGACGTCACTTTGTTTGCAAATTACTAGGATGATATTAGACTTGCGAAAATCGTCGTAGTTTGCTCCTTGATAGGCTGATAATCGCTACAACTACGACTCAAAATCAAACCAATCGAAAATCCAGCCTGAAATTGATGAACGTCACATTGATGTCGGAAGACCAGAGCTTAGGCCTATTCTACACGATCACAACTCACCAATTCTTAAACGCCTGCAATTCGTATTTAGTTCGGGTTGAAAAGAAAACTAAACCAACCTGCGTCAAACTGAATGCTTTTTCTATGTACTGCTTGGAGATTCCTTCACTTTGACATGGGAAATGTGCTTTTAACGGCCAAATTATTCTTCGGATTTCACCAAAGCAATCGACAGCAATCCTTGCACGTTTCATTACTTTTGAAGCCTCGTGACTAAAAGGAGGCTAATTCTGGGAATGAGGCTGAAATGTTGATATCCTATTGGTCAGTTTGAACACAGTCAATTGTTGTTTGGAACTCTGCAATTTTATTGGTTGCGCCACTTTTGCGGTGATTTGGCTGGATTTTCAGTTAGTTTGATTATCAGGCCCAGATGAAGCGCAGTGGCGGCATCCAATTCAATAAGCGAAGCGGGAACTGGCCTGAAGTAGTTAGTCTAGGATGATATACGAGAATATAGCTGTATTTAAGCTTTGAGAGGTTATAGACTTATGACGATGAGTCCCTTGTATCCCTGCGGTAAACCTAGCTCAAGAGGGACTCATCATGAAACAGTGAAAAACCCGGCCCTATCTCATGCATTCGATCATGATTCGATCGATCGAATCAGCATCGAACGACTGCCGTAGCTCTGTTCAACGGTCACTCGTCGGAAAGAAAATGCGATAAAAACCACGTTAAGCAGGCGTTTCATCAAAGAAACTTGGTATAAATCTGAAGAAGGAAGTTCACTTTACCTGGTAAGTCCAAAATGAGTCTTTCAACGCTACATTTTCCATGTTTTTAAGACCAAAACAAACCAGAGCAAACTTCAGCCACCTGCCGTAGTAACTGTGTTCAAAATCTCATCAACTGCATCATTCGAATCGAGAATTCGACATTATTGTTCTCTGCCAAATCTCACAATCTGATTGGTACGTTAGGACTTGCGAAGTTTGGGCCTAAATAGGACCAAGTTTTTCATAATAATACTATGAGTCTCTATTGCCTGAAGCGACATCATCAAGTCAAAGAGCACAGGGCAACAAGAGACTCGTCGTCATCAGTCTATAGAGGCTACAGCTGCAGGAGACATTTATATTGAGCTGAATAAATGTAGCAGAAATTGTCTCATGGACTGATATCATGTTCGGAAAGGCATGCCAATTAAAGAAGAGTTCTTAAAGTTGATTTCCTTTTGGAAACATAGTCAGCCTCGTACACCTGCTGTACCTTTTGCGAACAAAATGACGTCATCAGCCAGTCATACAAATTAGTGGATAAATCGAAAATAAATTAAGGCATCACAGAATCATATATGACATTCTTTATCATTCAAAGTCGTATTCATTTGCATCAATAAAATCTCCTCATCAGACCGCTTTTAAAAGAGCAGTTCGGTCATTTTGGCACACATCAGCATTATCAAGTCTTAGTTCGAAACATAAATTGTTTTTCTTGCTTATTGTTTGAATCTGGTTATCATTTTTCCTTTTAGCTTCTCCGTAAATGAAAAAAAAAGGAATAGGTTTCCAGCTGGTGGCTGAAGTTCATGACAGATCAAGGGCTGCAGTAACTCTGAATCGAAAAATATGTTAATATTTGATACATCGAGGGAGTCATAATCATGCTATCTCTCTGTTTATACTCATCTGTTTGAGTGGCACACTGATTCTATTTCACATCGGTCTGCCAAGCGCGAGGTCTTGGCAGAACGGTGCCTTCACAGGAGAGGTAGAGAGAGAGATAATGCATAGTATGACTTGCTCATTGTATCAAATTCAAATATATTTTTTGATTCAGGGTATCTTACAACCCGTGCACTGATAAGGAGATAACAACGTGACTGTTTGATTTCAGTTTAGGTCTGAGTCCAACTTATACCACTTACATTATTTTTGCATGTTTTCAGGATATGCACGAGATCCTATGCTCCTAATGTCCTTATCCATTGCCGCATTCCTGTTATTATGATATGCTGTACGGATCAAAGAGCGATAACTAAGTTGGAAGGAACTGGAAATTTAGCTTCCGTTGTACAAATTGCTCAAAATGTTAGCATCAACGCTTCCATTAATGAAATTTATTTGTCAGAAATTACTTCTTCGTCAGTTTTTTCTCAACGTGCTGGGAAGTTCCGTTTCTTTTAGATAAGCGTACAAGGCGAAATGAAGCATTTAAACGATATCGCAGGTTCTGTTTCATCTAAAATGGATTTTCATGCTGTTTTCGGAGCCTGGAATCACTTGCTGATTAACGCAAATGCTAATGTTGTTATAGGCTTTTATAAAAGGATGTTTACAGCTTTATCAGCTACGGAAACTGTGTTTTGATTTCATTTCTAAAAAAATTTCATTTCAAAATTATTTACCCAGGGTAAAATTCAATCTAAATACTGTTTTAAAATTGGCCCTGCAAAAGCTACTTACAAAATTAAAGAGTTATATAATACAAAATTTACAATAAAAATCAAAGATGTATAAGATTATTTTCCTTGAGTTTGGACTTGAAGGCATTGATTGAGGGAGCCATCTTTGTTTCCAAATCAAGACTGTTCCAGAGACTGGCTCCGCGATACGCAAAAGAGTTCTGGCCATTGCCAGTTCTCAACATGGGTATTGCAAGGTCTGTTTTTGAGTTTCTTAGCTCTCTTGGATGTACCGCGGATAATCTCACGAAAAGATACCCTGGGTACCAGAGCCTCAAAAAAAAAGATCACTGAGATATTGAGGTGCAAGAGAGTTGAGAGATTTGTACTATATACGTCTTCTATAAGAAACTGGTTCATAAGAAACTAGAAATAAGATGGCCAAAATTTTAAGAAACTCTAGTACTATGTCTGAGAAGTACTAAGAAACTTTTCAAAGTTAAAAGCATGGATATTATAGCAAATAGATCTTTGATTATTCTTGAGCAATATTATCTAACCATTTGTGTTTTCAACTTAATAGAACACTGTTTATTCTTTTATGATGTTTTAAATGCCAAGAAGCATACCTGGCGCAGTGTTAGCGACCACACTGATAATTCTGCATTCACAAAATAAGAAACCAATTAAGAAACTTTTAGTACTAAAATCGAGAAAATTTCATGTGAAATTAAGAAACTCTTAGTGCTATGGCCTGATCCAAGTTTCTCATTAAAAGAAACGTGTATATCAGCTTTTGTACAGATGGCCAACCAGATCTCTGGAGCAAAGGGGCTGCAGATGCATCAAAAGGGCTATTTGTTACTTGATAAGCCTTGTGCAATTAGAAAGAATTGTAAATCTTTTTAGTGAATCGTCACTTATCAACAGAAGAACGACGCCCACAAGTTTGGTAGGGCCCATAAACCACACACAAAATCATTTACGGATTTTGTGAGAATTTGTTTCATAGATTTGATTTTTTACCTTGGTTTAAGATCTGCAGGAGGGGCATCTGGAGGAATATAGCGTAGGAGAAGTAGAAGTGTCATACTGTAACTGCTGTCCTAAATATCGCTGTGAAGTGAAAATCACTCCGCTCCATTCTGCTCCGATGGCAATCCGATAACCCTAAGATAACAGACATAGCTATATCTCGTAGTCGCTATAAACAGGCTAAAGAAACGCCCACAAATCTATTGTTTCTTCAGTCGCACATGCAATGAAACTGGAGTTGCAAAGGTTTCAAATACAATGGATTATTTTTATTAGCTTGGCCCGGGCCACCTTTTAACTATGTCGAGTCCCTTTTACATTAGCAGAATGTAGGAAACGACAGGACTTTGACAGAGCAATGTAAATACTGCCTGTGTACCAGACCCCATTACTTCTCTTGAGTTTGGTACACAGACTATAAAAAGGCAACTGTTTTTTCTTCTTCATTTCACTCTATTGAAGACAGGAGGATAGAAATCAAGATTGTTAACTACATCTATCAAGGGTGTTAGGACACGGATGTTTTGAATGATTATTTATTTACCTTGTTTTGATCCTTGTGTCTAGTTTTGTTGTCTTGTTTTCTGTTCTGTTTCGTCTTCAACTGGGCGTGGTTAGGCCCAACCGCTCTCAAGTTGTTCGAATAGAGCTCCCTTATATTTCTGTGTCTTATAGTGCGCCTTCGCACAAGAATGGTTTTTATTTGCGGTTTTGAAAGTAGGTAAAAGAATTTTAGAATAACAAAATTACTGCTAATTAAGGCCTACTATCTTAAAAATTAAAGGAAAATATATTACAACCCTTTAAAATAAAGATTGATACATGTCATGTTAGGCACCCAACCTGTGGTATATATATTTTGCAAAGTCTACAATTGCAGCTTTCGCCCTTCCAACATTTAATATGGTTTTTGAAAATAGGGAGTTTGCTGGCTTGTTTGAATATATTTGGAAAAGTTGACCAAAGCCTATTACCAAGGACGGATATAGTCTCAATTCCATATGTTGTTGTATGGACTTTTGGAAACTGCGAGTCGTTACCGTGCCTTAGATTGTAACCAGTATTTCGCTCAGCGAAAATATCCTTCATGAAAAGAGGACTTACGCCAGACTTCGTTTTATAAATTTCGGTTATAAGAAACTGTAGATTCTTTACATGGATAAATACCAAGTTCCTTTGCTCCAAAAGAGAATACAAATCTGTTTGATAGTCTTTGTACGCAAAACGCTATGCTCTTTCATGGATATGATTTATTCTATGACTTACAGTTGAGATTCCATCTTGACCGTCAAGGGCCGTGATACGATTTTTCACTTGAGGGGGCCATGGGCAAACCGGGTGGTGAGCTAAGCGATCCAGAACCTTGGAAGGGGTCTAGGGGTACTCCTTTGGAAAAATTTGCGACCACGCTCTTCAAAGTGGCTTAACGGAACACTAATTTTTGTTTCTCAATACAGATTGACTTTACAGGTAAATCTGCGTCTGGAATGCACACATCTTCCAGAAAAGTAAAAAAGCCTAATTACCAAAGGCCACTGTAGAGATATGGTGAGAGACAAGTTTGTTAGCTTGTAATTACCCCCCCCCCAAAGAATTTCCTAGACTAGAATGAAAGGTAGAAATTGAACGAGATAATATACCCGACATCAGAACGTGGAGTACCCATCTGATATTCTGAAATACTAAAATAATAAAGAATAAAGATTTACTGTAGCAACTGCTGAAATATTTTGAAGGGACCATGGCCACCCTGGGCCCCCTGTATCTCGGTCCTTATTGACCGTCACTAAACATAACCTGTTTTTGCATGGCTGGTGAAAAATTTTTCGCATTCCATTTTGACTTCTGTTGCAACAAGTATCTCGGTCAGATTCCAAAAAATAGCTCTTGCGATGAATAATAAAGCGTTAAATTTAAATGTTTATCCGATTCCCTTTTTAACTTTTGCGATGCTATCATGAAACAATCAAGTTAAGGACAGGTCATTATTTCTTGCCGCGGATGGGATGGAAGACATCTCATATATTGTAACAAAATTGTACCTACTGATACACCACTTAATGAACAGCCTCGTTTTGGAAATTATTCAAAATTCTTTCATGTAAAATTTTAGATGCCAAATTCGGATTTAGCACCCAACCTTTAGTCTAACCATAAGGTTTTCATGTTGCTAGCGGTTGTAGTGTCAAATAAATGGCGATGTAAAGTTTGAAAATCTATCAGGGATTTGACCGTAAAAGTGACTCGGGGTGTAAAGTTTCACCCCGAACGACTTTTCACGGTCAAATCCCTTATAAATCTTTGAACTTTACATTATCATAAAATAGTTTTGGATAGTTCCTGCAGATTTCTATTAAATGCTAGTTCTTCAGGGAATAAATATTAGACATGCTTTAAGGTAATTTTTAATGCAACTGGTTGCTCTTTACCCTGGATACCAATGTAAAGGTGGGGGTCGTAGTGCTGACGGTTTGCGGTTTCTAGCTGTTTTTGGAACGGTTTAACGGTTTTTGGCCGTAAAAATGACGGTTTTACAGTTCCTATCTTCCTCAACGGTTTCCAGATTCCTTTACAAAATATGACTCGAGAAGTCGAATTATCGCAAAATTGACAATAAATGACAATAAATTGACAAAATTGACAATTTGCCCCAGGGTATTGGGGTCTAAGGGGCTTCGTCATTGAAGCTTTTTAACATTTTGACTACAAGAAATGCTCTGAAAATGCATTTTAAGAAGCCAATCTAGATGGTGTGATCGAAAACATTGCCCCAGGGCCTTCCCCCACAGCTCTTGGCAGCCCTGGGGGGGGGCTGAAAATAGGTTCTGAAATGCTGGAGTAAGCGCCAAAATTTTCGAAAACATTTTATAGAGAAGTTACTGAGAATCTATCTAATATTTGTAAATGTATGCCATCTCCTCCGCAGCAAGAACTGATGACCCGTCCCTATAAGACATAACTAATCATTCTTCGTTAAGCAGACGTTAAACTACCACACCGCACGACACACAACCACACCACACGCTAAAAATCCAGCAAAGTTAATATCAAATGTCCAAATAAGCTGAAATACACACCAGGTGAATAAAAAATTCCCGTCTGGAAAGGCACTGCTCCCAGGATTTCATGATGACGTTATTGGCAAACATTTCGTTTAATGGTGGACATTTTCAAACCCATTTCAAGATTCACCTGACCAAAATCGACCAATTTGAATTTATGAATAGTTTTCTCAAGAAACTCCTTCCAAGAAAAACCGCAAAATAGGCCTAAATTGCGACAAAATCTTCCAGATATTTCTGCCTCACAGCAATGACTTCAACACGTTTTGGCATGTCACGTGTTATCGTCTTGGGAGAATTAAATGATCCGGACCCTATCCGGACTAATGTTGTTGGCTGTGATTTTTAAAATTAGGGAGGGGTAAATCTTTATTCATCGCTCGCTCGCTCGCTTGTTCGGAGTGGTAGCTCGCTTTGCTCGAAGTTGAGTTAGTACCTAGTCTTCACTAAAAATTAGGGCACTAATATCGTTAAAATTTTCCTTCAAAATAAAGATGCCCGCAATGCTCCAAGCCAGTATCATTGCCTTGATGTCCAGGGGACGATTGCCTTCCAAACGGGAATGGGGACCTTAAGCAAGGGTGCTATGACACGGATGTTTTGATTCACTATTTATTTACCATGTTTTGATCCGTGTCTTGTTTTATTGTCTTGTTTTCTTTTATATTTAGTCTTCAACTGAACGTGGTTAGGCCCAACCGCTCTCAAGTTGTTCCAATAGAGCTCACCTGTATTTCTGTATCTTAATGCACCTTCGCACAAGATAGGTTTTAAAACCGCAACGGTTTGAAACCTTTCTTGTGCGAAGGCGCACTAAGACACAGAAATTCAAGGGAGCAGGGAGCTCTATTTGAACAACTTAAGGGCGGTTGGGCTTAACCACATTCAGTTGCAGACGAAACAGAACAGAAAACAAGACAACGAAACAAGACACAGGGATCAAAACAAGGTAATTAAATAATGAATCAAAACATCTGTGTCCTAAGACCCTTGCCTTAAGCAACCAGGAAGGCGACTATGTTCGATGCAAAATAAGTTGACAAACAAACAAACAAAAGACTGCAATGGCAACGCTAATGTTCGCTTTGTTTCAAAATTTCGATTTGAAAAGACTCCATGTTTTCCATTCGAATTCCCTTCCCTTGAGAGTCTGTGAAGTTGTCCTTTGCAGTTGCACAACTTGGAAATACTATTTCTAACGTGCTGTTCTTCAGATATGGCTCTTCAAAGTGAAACTCAGTCACTTGAAATGTTAATTATCAAGGAAACAGAGCATTTAGAGTATTTAGTATACATCCAAAGTATTTAAATGAAGAAGGGAATTTTGTCTCGTCTTGTTTTAGAACTTGTGAAGGTAACGTGGGAAACTATACTCGGATTGTATCAAACAAGATGACGTTCTGGCTGGCATTGCCGTCCTGGCTGCTTCAAGTCCCTCCTCATCCCTTATAAATGGCCCCTTATAACCTTAAAAAAGTACTTCTACAATCGATTTAAAACGAAGAAAACTGCCTGAAACTTCATTTAAGAACTATGTTAATACCCAATTAAGGTGCAACATAAATGAAAGATTCCTGAAGCAAAACATCATGTCTCAACCCTGGGGAGGGGGGTAACTCAAACCTTGGGATGACAGGGACATACCGCCCAGCGTTTTAGGTGAAGACCCATATTCTAGGACTTTTCGGTCAATTTTCATTCCCATATTTAAGGATTTCAGGGGGGCAAGGCTTGTTGAAATTCCTAGGAATCGAGTTTCGTTTCACTGGAAAGGTATATTTGGAAGATAAGGTTACCACAAACCAGTTTTCACCACTAAGATCAAGAAAATCCAAAGATAAAAGTAAATATCTCGAGAATTTTTTTATGCGATTCAGAAAGATACCCACTTCTAGTGGAATAGTTATATTTTGAGACTCATATCTAGGGATTTTTGACGTTCAAAACAACGGGGGGGGGGGTTCTTCCATAGTAAAGGTACCTGGGGATGTGCCGCCCACAAGGGTATACTTTTTCGGACTTCTAGTCTAGCCAAGGGTATACTTTTTGGCAATTTTAGTTGAGTTTAGTCTAGGCAACGGTATGCTTTGTGGCAATTTTGGTCAAAGAACTGTAAAAATTTCGTAATTTCTGTAAAAAATCTAATTCTTAAAAAATTTTTGTCCTGAGAATGAGAAAATTTGGCAAGTTTTGTCTAGAAAACGCCAATTCAGGGCACCTTTGATTGAGAAATTAGTCTAGCCAAGGGTATCATTTTCACAAAAATTGGTCTAGCCAACGGTCCTATGTTAAAACTGTGGGCGGCACACCCCTACCCAAAATTCAGCCGAGAACCCCCCCCCCCGTGTTCAAAACCCTTTCTTAAGGGCGGCACGTATAGCCACCCGTTGCTCTACATGAAGTACCACCCCGGGATCTTCACAAACGATCAACTGTAGAGAGTATAGTTCAAAATAAAACTAAAATGTTACATCTTACATGATAATGTTCCAGTGGTCCTGTTCCCGTCAAAAGCCTCATTGCTCATCATCGTTCATACCATGTTCACAAAGCCGTGGGTCGGAAGACACATACTTTGTCACAGCGTCTCTTCCTGCGCTAACAGCTTGCTTGGCGAGTTCGCCCGTGAATAACGTACGAACTGCCACCTGGATCTCATTGGCAGTTATCGTCATTCTGCGCATTGGCAGGAGGCGTGCTTCCTTGGCAATACGATCTAACACATCATTCACAAGTGTGTTCATGAAAGTCATTGCCTTCAAGCTAATCTCTGTGTCTGGGTGTACTTTCTTCAGAACTTTGTAGATGGGTATCCTGTAAGTCATTTTGAGCATCGTCAAGCCTCGATGCCTTCTTGCCAGTAGGCGTAGATCTTCGTTGTTGTTATTGACATCATTGCTTGGGACGACGGCCTTTTTTGCTTCTTTTTTTGGAGACATGCTGCTTTTGAATGATGATTATGATCTTTGGTTTTCCAGCAAAATCGAAACTTGCAGTTGTCATCTGATACTAATTTTCATCTATCTGATCATCACCAAAATGATCGAAGGCATTTATAGGCTGCTGGGACCCGTTGGGAAAGCATGATCCTTGAGTGCATTTACAAATTTCATTCTTGCAGCCAATTGACGGGAGAAATGTCATCTAAATTTGAACGAATTTCATGCTTGTCTTAGCAAAAGCGTCTGATCCGAAGTATGTGACCAAAAGGAATCAGGTCTGACAAAGAAAAAAGTTATTTTCGGACCTAAAGAATATAGATTTCTCACTTTCAGCGCTGCCAACCAGAAAGTTATAACTCTGATTTGATCCCAGAGGTGTGAACTCTATTCTCTGGAAAGGCAATTGGCTTTGTCTTGTTAGAACTCTGAATGTTTTGTTCCTCAGTTTACCCTTGTTGCTTGTTTACTGCCATCAACTTATAAGACTGTGCCGGATAAGTTTCATCCGCATGAAAATTCGTTCAGATAGGTGTCGCATTTACACTACACCTAGGCTATCAGCACGAATTTGAGAGCGGCTATCCGAGCAAAATTAGTTCACCTATGAAAGTGGCTTAAATTAGTTCACATAGCTGTCTGGTACAGAGTAAACGGTTTTAGCCGGATGAATTTTATCAACATTCATTGTGAGGTTAATTCTAATCGACAAGGAGGCTTTTTCAAAAAGGGGCAAGCAAACTCATGACTCATCAAAGAAGCACCAATCCCGTATGGTTGGAGTTTGCATCGTTTCACGCATGATTTTGGTCACGATAAATTTCCTTTTTGACATAGCTATTTCATGTAAATGAAGCAGGAATTCAAAGGAATTTATGGGAATTTATGAGAATGGCAAATTTCGATGACCGTCCTTAAGGTAACTCTGCTTTCCGCTCCAATGAGCAGAGAGTTGCTGTTTTGCAAACTACTCTCCTCAGAAAACAGTTAATTTCTCCAATACTATTCGGTCGATCGAAAATCGGTAAAAAGGGCATAGTTCTACATAGTCCTGGCAATCGAAAGATATGCAAATCGCAATGGTTCCGTTAAGGCTGGCTTTGTAAGTCATTTTTTCAAAACTCTTTGTTGATTGCAGAAAATTGGATTTATCTCCAAAACTACTCGAAAAGTTTTCAGTTTTCTTTCGCTATATCGTTAGCTAGATTGTTGATCTACAACTTTACCAAGTCTGATTGAAAAAGCTAGGCTAGATTTGTCGCAATCGAATATCGAATTTTATACTTCTGTTAACTTTGTGGCTACGAAGGGTAGAAACCTTGGTCAACTGATTAGGACATGAGAAAGAGTTGAACCCTTTTGTAAAAAGCTTAGTTTCAGATCTCTGTTCATTGTGGACTCTTAAAGAAATTGATATTTTGTGAATGCTAATAAAGTCTCAAAGGACATGAAATGGAAGGCTGTACAAAATGGTAGCATTCAAGAAATGATACTTTCACAAGCGCTCCAATGATGTCTATCGAGACTTGAATACAGCATTCCAAACAGATCACGTTCATTCTTCTGCCAATCGAAACATTTCAGAGAGTTATTGTAAGGCTGCATTCACATTGCACAATCTTTTGACAGCGCTCAAACGCTCGTGCAGAAATCCGCCATAGTAATCCCTTGTAGTGTTCAAATTGCAAAATTTCAGTACGGGGATTTCTGCACGAGCGTCTACGCGCTTACAAAAGATTGTACAAAGTGAATGCAGCCAAAGACTGAGTGTTTGAAAGTGTGATTCGTAACATGGTAATCTGTTGACCAAGGTTTTTTAAAAACCGTTTTTACCCTTCAGTGTCGAAAGGCAAACAGAGATATAAAATTCGATTGCGACAAATCTAGCCTAGCTTTTTCAATCAGACTTGGCAAAGTTGTAGATCAACAAGCTAGCTAAGGATATATCGAAAGAAAACCAAAATTTTTCCAGTAGTTTTGGAGATAAAGCCACTTTTCTGAAATCAACAGAAAGTTTTGAAAAATAATTTACAAAGCCAGTCTTAAAGGAAACATTGCGATTTGCATATCTTTCGATTGCCAAAACCATTTAGAACAACGTTCTTTTTACCGATTTTCAATTGATCGAATAGTATTGGAGAAATTAACTGTTTTCTGAGGAGAATGGTTTCGCAACACGGCAACTCGCTGCTCACTGGAGCGGAAAGCAGAGTTACATTAACAGACGAAGACTAAATAGATAACAACAGCTATCCAGAAAAATGTTCTATAAAGGTAAGGAAAAACCATTAACCGTTCCAATATGAAAGTGTGCCGTGAGAAATACATAAATGGGTTGTGAGAAATACAAAAATTTGCCGTGAGAAATATGAAAGTGTGCCGTGAGAAATATAAAGGTGTGCCGTGAGAAACATAAAAGTGTGCCGTGGAAACATGAAAGTGAGCCGTGAGAAATATGAAGATGTGCCGTGGAAATGTAAAAATCTGCCGTTGAAATATAAAAGTGTTCCGTGAAAAAAGACTGTGCCGTGACCGTTGGGGGCCGCCGTTTGTTCCCGTGTGAACTGGCAATGAGATGTAGAACTGGTCCAAAAAGCGGAACGACCAGGCTTTTACGCAAAGGAATGCATGGATATAGTTATTGCTTGATAGAATCGCCAGGACCGAAGAAACAACTATGGAACGGAACGATCGCGTTTCCGTGTAAGCAAAACAAAAAACCGATAAGCAATCGTTCCGTTCCTGTGTGAACAATCTATTTTTGCATTCTAGAAGCTGGAACGACAGAGGAACGGAACGCTTGCGCTCCCTTGTGAACTGTACCTAATTTTCTGAAAATGTTGAAAATTTGACGGGAGAATGGCAGCGAAGTAGCTATAATTTTCTTTGAAGTTTCTCTGAAGGTTCTAAGTTTCTTTGAGGTCGTCGAGTTTAAAAACAAGTCATTAGAATTTGTACCAGCTTTTCAAAGATTTGGAACTTATGCTAGTATGATGCCTATAGATTTGAAGATATTTAAGTTCGCAAGTATCTGCTTGCACAAGAGATAGTCACCTTTTGTAAGTCACCTGCGTCAAGTGGGAAATCGAATTTTCAAATTATTTCTGAGATCGTCTGAGATTTTGTTGCATGTGTTTTCATTTCAGGGGTGGCATTAATTCAATATTTTTGCTCCGAGCTCAATCCGATAGTCAAAATACATCAAGTTATCTTTAGGTTGAAAAGTCCGCATTTGTAAACACAGAAAGAATTTATACTTCGACGAGCCACACTTCCTAATTTTTGCCATTCATTGATCTTCGGATTAAGTCTCTATTGAAAGTACAAATTTGCAGATTTATGCTAAGCAAAATAATTAGATTTTTTTCTTGTTGATAATTGATAGAAATATCTTCGACTACTCACCTGTGAGTAAACAAAGCAGACCTACAGAACGGCGCTGAAATTTCCGATACGACAATTGGAAATTAGGCGAGAAGCTAACAAAGTTGTGTCGTTGATAATAAGCCCCGCCTCAAAACATTACTATAGAATTTCATTGAAGATGTTCGTGAGTACGCGAGAGAATTGTAAGCGTAATTTGATTCGATTTGTAACATCTTGCTAACATTCTTTTGTTTATTTTATGAATTACAATGAGCGTTAGGACACCCTGTGTGTAGCAATTTGAAATTTAAATCAGAAGCGAGCCAACTTACTTTATTGTACTTTTGTGTTTTGGTATACAACCACCTTTCACTGTTTCGTAATTTGGAATTTTTTCGGTAGTGAGCCACCTTTAGCTTTACGGTTAAGGTGGCTCTGCACTTAAGGTGGCTCACTACCGAAAAAATTCAAAATTACGAAACAGTGAAAGGTGGTTGTATACCAAAACACAAAAGTACAATAAAGTAAAGTGGCTCGCTTCTGATTTAAATTTCAAACTGCAACACGATGGGTGTCCTAACGCTCATGGAATTACTAAAGGCGATCTGTAGTTTTCGCTTGCAATAACTTTTCGAGCTCACAAAGTTAAAGGACAAGTCCAAGGTTGTTATGATAACTGCTGCTCCGAATTATCACCAAGTCATCAAATTGCTAAATTTTAAACCATAGAAGCAAAGGCTTCTGCTTGCACCATCTTTTAGATCTTCTAGCTTTGAGTATTTCTTGTATTGGTCATTTTGACTTTTCTAAGTCAGTTCCAAACTTATGCTGGTTTTAATCTTTGTCAAAGCTTGCAATGTCCAAGATGATAATGATTTGTGGTACAAGATATTAGAATAGTCTGAAAGGACAAGTCTTGAGTAGCATAGGTTTCAAATCTCTGAAAAGCTGGGTGTAAAATTCAATGACCTTTTTCTTTGAACTGAACAGCATCGAAGAAACTTGAACTATTTTACAGTAAATCTGCCGTTGGACTTTTCGGCAATCTTCAGTATGTTCAGAATTACAATGTTTTTCTTCATTTTTAAGAATTCAAGAAAATTTTCGAAAAAAACTTAAAACCGTTGTAATTTCTAAACCTCTTGACGAGAGATAAATAATTTGCAAGAGAACCATACTTTATGGATGCCTACAATATGGTATCAAGCAAAACTTTTTCACTCTTCTGGTTTGTGATTTAGAAAATTGATGACGACACATCGTAAAATCACCTTAAATATAAAATAGGTTGTAATTTTGAAAAATATTCAAGATTTCTGAAAATTCCAACGGTAGAATCATAAAAAAGTGGCTAAAGTTTCTTTCAAGTCGTTCAGTTTAAAGAAACAGGTCATTGAATTTTACACCCGCCTTTTTTCGTAGATTTAAAAAATTTTGGAACCTATGCTGTCCTGAGTTGATTGCTATGGTTGTTGATTATTCAAGATATTACACTGCTGTGAATGGTGTGTAGCACTTTTTTCAATTTTTCTTCCTTCAATCTGTGAAACTACATATTCCAATCTGCTAAGAAGTGCGAAATGACGTCATTTTATATGACTTCACATCACGTTTACCTGAATGAGGCTGCCGAATGTGTTGATATTATTAACCACTCACATTGCTAGCCTCCTTATCGCACCTTCGCACAATCGTCCAAAATACAAAAAATGGCGACGGTTTTTGGCCTAACTTACGAAGATTCATTTACCAATTTATGAAAGTTGGAGGCATCAAAACCTTTGGAAGGAACTCACGATTGGTGCTCAGCAGTCGGTAAGGTTGCTTTTTAACAATAATTTCATCAACCCCGGACCACAAGAGGCCCAATCGCGTACTATGGGGCTTGTGTAGCTTTTTCCACTGAAGCAATTTATGCTGCTGCTGCTGTTTCTAACTGGAACATAAAGACAGCAGTACTTTTTCTTTGAACTGGAGAAAATTGAAATTCATGCCATTTAATGGTTGATTGTGTATCTCTGTCTTTCCTCATGCTCCATAATCATACCAAATACAGCATCCTGCCGCTATGACAACATCGGATATTCTGTTGCTGTTGCTGTACTACAATGACGTAACATTATTGGCTGTTTGTGTATTGTACAGTCCATAGTATTAAGTTACTTAATACTATAGACTGTACAGTACACAAACAGCATAAGACAACACGTGCCGCTAGCAATTAGGAGAGGCTCTGACAGGTACGATGGTCGTTGTCAACCAAAACAAAATGAAGCAAGCCTGACTAATCCAGATCGGGATTCTGCGATAGTTACCAATCTAAGTAGCAACGAATGTGGGAGCAGCTGCAAAGTTGTGCAACGAAAGAGAGCAAGAGTTATCTAGTCCGCCATGATTATGAATAACAAAAACAACAACAAGCATCAATATTTACAGCAACAGCAACAATATGATAACGTCACATCAGCTATAGCGAGAGGATTGTTTCAGTGTTTCAGAACCTTGAGTAGGGCAAAGTCTGCCTTCCACCTCAAGGTTGTTGTGTACAAGTGGTGTTTATAAGACCTCGAGCTCTCCCTCCCTCTGCCGAGAAGAGGAGTTTGTTTTCACGTTGCAATTGTTCTGAGTTGTCGCTTAAAGGTCAGATAAAGGCAAATGCGATTTTTTTATATTTACAATTTTAAACTATGGGGAATCCGATGGCAATAATATTTTTTATCTTTGCGATGCAAAAGGATAGGTTTGGGGGTTTTGAAAAAGGGCACTCCTTCAAAAAACCGCGTGATGATAAAGGCCTAGAACTAGCTAAGTCATGACGTGGAATGAGTCATAAGAAATTCATCACTTGAGAGGCCCAAAGCACTCGAAGGATTAACCGTGAAGAACACACGCCGCATTGCAGATACACAACGAACAGTAAACATTCCCAAAGATCGAGTATTTGAGCGGCACACCCTCATAGTTTTCCCTCGATGCAGAGGAGTGAATTCAACACAGTCGGACCAAGCTTCCTGTGTTCTGCTCTCCTCAAGTGGAACATAAAAACATCATTTGAATTATTTTGATGCAAATTAGCAGTTAAAGATATTGATTGTCTTGATCAAGCCATGGTCTTGATCAAACATTTTACTATTGTGTTATTTGCAAAGACTACAGAAAAACACGCCTTGATCTCCCCAGGGTTTGATTGTTTTTCCACCAGGATTCATTCTCCTCATTAGAGCGACAAGCGCCTATCGAAGGCACATTTGCATTTGGATGGCTTCACGAAGGATCTGTAAATACAAACTATATTGTGTGAGGCAATACTTTGGCCACCTAAAAAATTCGCAAAGAACCAGAGCGTTATCGAAGAAAAGGAAACATAAATGTGGAGAAAGAACTTGCACTTATCTTTCCGTGAGCATGAGTGTGCTCACATGGCCTACTCTTGATATCGCAAAATCCGGTGTCGTCATGTTCGAAGAGTGGGTGAGTGTATCATTCGATTTCAGCTATAATTTCATGTTCAGCACGTCGAAGAGTTCTCAGAAAGGTGCTCTGGAAGCCAGCTGATGCACTTGCAGCAGCTAATGAATGTTTACAGTCGTTAGGATTGAAATATCTTGTGCAGACCGGCAATGTTTTCGTTGTTGAAAGTCTGAATGAAGGGTTCCCTCTCCAAGTCAGTCCACAGCTCACTGCTGCAACGAGTCGGTCCACGCCAAAGTTTGGAATAATGTGCACATACATTCTTCTCTGCATAAGCTGACTAGCCACGACGATAAACTACCTACTTTCTGGGCGTTTTGGTTTGAGATAGTTGAAGTAAGTAGTCGTTTCTAACTTTCGTGACTTGACAATCAATGAGTGCAAACAGACTCCTCCATTCTCTCGCAGCTTTGCAATGACTCCTTCGACTCATTCCACGTCACGCCTCTGCTAGTTCCAGGCTCTTTTCCTTGCGCGGTTTTTTTGAAAAATTTCACTAAAAAACGGAATTCGACAGGTGATTTCGATAACTTCCTGAACTCATATTGAAATTTCGTTTGAAATTTTGAAATCTCCAGGTCGTAAATGATCGAAATCAATAAAAATGTCTTTTGCCTTTATCTGACCTTTAAAGGCTTTGACCTTTGAGTTAAGCCAATGAAAGGCTCAGGTGAAATAGACTCGTTATTCTCAAATTTCTTTTGGTTTTCCGGTAATAAAGCGGCCACATGAATAACAATTTAAATGATGGAAGTGCGTTTCTATCATTCACTTGTTCTTCGAGTGAACCGATCTGACGAGTGTGCGGCGAAACGCGTTTTTTGGTTTCTCAATCGTGCTCTTTATTGCAATCACTGGTGAGTTACTGATTTATTTCTTTCTTTTCAGACTAATGCAGTTTTCTCTTGCAAGTTTCAACGGTTTTCTCCCGAGTTACGGGTTTATTTGTCTGTTGTTCTTTTACAGGAGTTAAGAGTCTTCTTCAACTGATTACGATGTAGACTTATGACGATGAGTCTCTTGTTTCCCTGTGCTCTTTGACTAGATAATGGCGCTGACTAGATAATGGCGCTTCAGTCAAGAGAGACTCATAGTATTACTCTTAAAAACCTGGCCCTTTTTAGGCCCAAACTTAGCAATTCCTAACGTACCAATCTGATTGTGAGATTTGGCAAAGAACAATGCTGTGGAATTTTCAATTCGAATGATGCAGTTGACTAGATTTTGAATAAAGTTGCTGCTACAGGTAGTTGAAGATTTCTCTGGCTTGTTTTGGTCTTAAAAACATGGAAAATGTAGCGTTGAGAAACTCATTTTGCACTTATCAGGTAAACTGAACTTCCTTCTTCAGATTTATACCAAGTTTCGTTCATTAAATGTTTGCTTACGTGGTTTTCATTGCATTTTTTCTTTCCGAGGAGTGACCGTTGAACAAAGCTACGGCAGTCGTTCGATCCTGACTCGATCGATCGAATGATGATCGAACGCATGAGATAGGGCCGGGTTTTTCACTGTTTCATTATGAGTCCCTCTTGAGCAAGGTTTACCGCAGGGATACAAGGGACTCATCGTCATAAGTCTAGTTACGATGTTTCGTTGCTCGTATCGGTGTAGTATGATGAGTCCGTTATTCAAAGCTAAGTTTTAAAAGATAATAATGATATTTAAAATTATCTTTCTGGAATTATGGCGAACGACCTGAAGTTCCTTTTGATCTATTCAGTTGAGAGAATTAAGCAATAATATCTTATTCTAACCTGTTTCTTTTGTTGCAAAGGAAAATATCAAGCCCGAGGTCTTTAATGTAACCGGTTATCATTAGTTTTATTACCTAGCAGCTTGTAATCTTGACTCGCATGACTTAAAAAACATATTTTGTTACAGTCATGTCGTTTAAGTGTACTGTAAATCTCACAGGCCTGAAGCAGTTGCTGTGTCGACAAAAACGCGTCCTTGTTTCGAATGATACAAGGATACGGGAAACCTGCGGGAAATGTGCGATTAACTAATAGGAGTGGCGGGATTCTGTATTGCCTCTTTATTGAAACGTCAGTCAGGTAATAACATTTCATGCATTTGAGTTAAAATTTTTGAAAGATTCTAACCATATACTGCCTAGTACACAAGGGCGGCGCAACGGGGTGGAGTGGGGTGGACATGTCCACCCTACTTTCCTTATGTCGGTGGTTAGTCTTAAGCAAAAACAATATGAAAAACATTAGGCATACCTTCTGGCAATTAATTTTACTTCTTTTCCGCCCCACTTTTTCAAATCTGGTGCCACCTCTGCTAGTATCGACCTGTTGAATCGCACCAGTGGAGTTTTCCAAGGTGTAAAACTCTGAATGATACACCTAGCTTTTGACAATGTTTGAAAAAGTCCAGAGAATAAAGTTCTTTGCTTGTATACAATGAAAAAGCTTGGCTAATTATCCAATAAGTTTGGTGGACACAAAGCCATTTTTGAAGCCCTTTTGTTACATTTGAAAAATTCAAATACCATCCCTCTTCCCAGACCAGTCCAAATGAACATGACCTCTCAGCGATTTCGTTTGGACTAGTTTTGGAGGCGGAATGTTGTTGTAGCTCATTTGCAATTCAAAATTTGAACTTCACTACTGAGACACTACGGTATGGCGGAAAAGCATACAAACACAAAATATTTGCCTTGATGAGCAACTCATCTCATTTCTTAGCTATTTCATGGACAGTTTGGACATCACAACAACAGTATCAGAATTGTCCATGATACATTTACTCCCCCCCCCCGGGGGAGGGGGTACTCAACTTGTCCATGGTACGGGGTATTTTCTAGGGTACCTTTTGGATATAGTTTTCAACGATATTTTCTTGCATTTTCCGGATTTATAGGTACAGTGTTTTTTGAAAATTCATTTATTGGTGAGCTGTTTTGGGATCTCCGGAATTATGGGTGGTACTTTTACAATTTCAAATCGCACAACCCCGTATCTTCGAAAATCAAGTGATCCCCCCCCCAGAATTTACCCATTTTAAGCTTTGCATTCTACGATGCTCTTAACTTGTGCGAAAGAAACTTTCTTCAAAAGGGCAGTCGCGTGATCTGAAGTGGGTATTAGCTGAATTCCAATAAACCTGTACTTCACCGAACGCTCTTCCTCCCAGGACATGACACTTTCGCATCGAAGAGCCCCCGGGAAACGAATTTAGAGTAGACTCGCTTCACCTGTCAAGTATGCCGTGAGAAAGCAGCGCCATTTTAGAAAAGAGATGCGCTTGTCAATCAAGGCAACACACCTGCCTTTGCTGTCCAGCTATTTAAGATCATTCACAGCCACAACCATATCCGATGATTGTACATTTGCTTCAAGCAATCGCCTTACGAGAGCTTAGCTGGTTGGAGATCGACAGCACAGAAGGTTGATCCAGGCTCAAGACGATAAGCACACGAAAATAGTACATCGGCGACAATGACTTACATAAGATGTGTACAATTATGCTTTATTATGGCGATTATCCTTCTTGGTTCTATGCAGTACGATGTAGAGTGTATCTTGGCTGGCGCTGGAAGATATGGTTTAGGAAAGAGGGCTAGTTCTAAGGTGGGTTTCATCTCCTGAAAGCTTGCTAAAACATTTTTCCTTTAATGTCGTAGGGCGTGACGTATGATTTTCTCTTTGAGGAGTCTGGATTGGCTCTGATATGAGATTTTAGCGTTCACCTCTTCAGAAAAGATAGGAGAGATATGGTAGAGGAAAGAGAGATAACTTTAAGGTGGGTTTCGTCTTCTTAAGAATTGCTCAAACTTGTTTTCCATGCACACATAGAACGTGACAAGAAAAGTGTCTCTTTCAACTGTCACCCCTTCGGAGATATGGGTGAGATTTGACTTTTTAACGAGGGATTTTTATAAGGTGGGCTTCGGTCGGTCTCTTAAAGCTTGCATAAAATTTCTTCATTAATATCGAAGGGGGGGGGGTCGAAGAACGTGACGTATGAGTGTCTCTTTTAGGAGTATCAACTACACATAATTTGCCCAAATGAGAGTTTCTGACTTCCATAGCCAAAAAAGAGATTCGAGCCCGGGGGGAGGGGGCACATGACTTTCCAAGGTACGGGGTTGTGCCATTCAAATCGCAAAAGAACCACCCATGAATCCGGAGAAATTTCTAAAAAGTATACCCATAAATCCGGAAAATTTCCCGAAAATCATACCCATAAATCCGGGAATGCCAAAACAGCTCACCAACAAATGAATTCTGACAGAAAACTATGCCCATAAATCCGGACTCTATCGTGAAAAAGATACCCTAAAAATGGCACAACGCCTTACCATTGATGCGTTAAGTTACCCCCCAGGGGTTCGAGGTTTTTGAAAGGGGGTTTATTCTAAAGTGGGATTCGTCTTCTTAAAGCTTGCTTTAACTTACTTTCTTCAATGCCATGGCAAATGACGAGCCATTGTCTCCTTGAGGTATGTTAGCTACACGTAATTTGCCGTAAGGGTTTTGTGATTAACGGCTGGGGGCGGAGAAGGTAAGGGAATAAAGGTAGGTTTTGTGCTCTTGAGCACTTCTTTAAGATTGCCTTTAAAGATGCTAGCACATTATAAATCAGTGTCTCTTTGAGATCTGCTAGCTACAACTGTCAATGTTGTGAGAATATTCAATTTGCGCGAAAAAGAGCTTTTAACTTTCTCGGCCATAAAGCTTTTAAGTTTCTTGCTGAAACTTGTTTTCTATATGTCTGTATTGTCTAGCACATGATGAGTTACTGTCTTTTTGAAGTGCATTAGCTATAGCATGGGTTGTGGGAAAAGCAGAAAATCTTATTAGATTCATTATCGTTGTAAAGAATAAGAACTGTCAGGCCTACCTCGTCTGTTCTCCCCGTTGTCCCGTCGATTTAGCATCATCCTCATCTTGGCTGGCCCAACAAGTAACCTGGCCTAATCTTGTTTTCAAAAGCACGAGAGCACAGCCTCAGTTCGGCCTATGAGCTCCTTCAACGTACTCTCATTGAAGGAGCTCACAGGCCGAACTGAGGCTGTGCTCTCGTGCTCTTGAAAACAAGATTAGGCCAGGTTACTTGTTGGGCCTGCCAAGATGAGGGTGACGCTAGATCGACGGGACAAAGGAGAGGATGGAAAAATAGAGAACACGCGAGGTAGGCCTGACAGTTCTTATTCTTTACAACGATAATTAATCTAATAAGATTTTCTGCTTTTCCCACAACCCATGGCTGTAGCTGTTAACTTTCATAATTGCAAAGAATGTTCTAAGGTAAATTACTGACGTTTGTGCGCTATCAATACATTCATTCATTCATTCATTCATCCATTCATTCATTCATTCATTCATTCATTAAGTCATTCATTCATTTGTTCCATCCTTAGATCGAAGGTTGGATCGGATGATTCTCCATTCATCACGATGGTATGGCACTCTTGTTGCCTCTGCATATCTTAAGCCTGTCCACTGGTTGCTGTTTTTAAACCAGTTTGCCCTGGGCCTTTCTCTTTAAGACGGATGATTTCAAGGTGCATCTGTTTTCTTGACGATATCCAAACATAACGTGATCTCAAAGACGAGCAAAAACGCGTTCTTAAACTATGTGATTCTTAGCTACACCATCTATTATTGATACTCACACAGTTTGTTTACTTTGTTTACATAGTAATTGTCATGCATGTCAAAAAGTCTGTAGGTTACCTAACCACAACAATGCAGAGAGCAGAAAACTATTCTTTTTCTCTTTGTTCAATATTTACTGCGGCTGTCGTCCTAACTAATAGACATGATTGAAGCTTCTTCCAAGGAAGATAAGCACGCTAGAAAAGTTTGGGTTTTGACAAGTAGAAGGCCGTATGACAGTACACGTATTTCTTTTCATAAGAAACTGCTTTTAAGAAACTCAACTCTCAGATCACAAGAAAAATAAGAAACTTCAGTACTGGGAAAATATAACTTAAGAAACTATTTATTTCGACAATCGAAAACCTTAACATAGTTTGCTTTACGGCCCTACTTTCGCTTTCTTCCAGCAAAATTGTACTCAGAAGGTTCATTAGTATAGATTGCTAAGTTTAATTGTTCGTTGATTGGTAAAAATTGCCATGAATCATCCATTAGATTTGCTGAAGATGAACCAAGTATGGCTCGAAACGCACAATACATTTTTATAAGTCAATGAAATTGTTTTAACCGTCAATTTCAACTACCACCTTTTCAGTCAACTACGGTTTAAGTATACGATGATTGTCATCGCTTGCCTCATCCTCTACTAAGAAGGTACTTGAGTATTGGAAAAGCTTCGAAAAACACTGTTTTTGAATGTTTACGAGAGAAGTGGAAGTGAACACGAAGACTGCTGTGAAACCTTTTAAGAAACTCGTAAAGAATTCCGACTACTGCTAAGAATCTGATAATTTTAAGAAACATACAGTACTAGCCCAAGATACGTGTAAGTGATTTGGAGAGCTTGAAGTAATCTAGATTTAATAGCATCAAGATAAAATTATTTTATCTTGATAGCATGAAACTATGAATAAAGCATAGACTGATATTCTGTCTGATTACGACTTGAACATAAATCAAGGGAAACGAGATTTTGGTGCACAATTATGGAACTTAATTGAGGCTACTCCAAAAGAAAAATAAGAACATTCTTATGCTTACAAGTTCTCGAATTCACAAACTGATCATGAATGATTTGGTACTTCGCAGATTTTGCTCTGGTCAATTATGTGACAGGCTTGAGAGCACTTTCCTTGCTCAAATATCTATATGTTAGCGTATCTTTAACACAGAAATACCATAACCAGAATGAATTTCATGCCTAAAGCTGGAAGATGTTGACCGGCTGGGTCAAAATGATTGTCATTTGCTGAAATGTGCAGTTATCTCCAGAGAATTATTCATCCATCAATTTCTGTTTATTGATTAGTCAGTTTAAAGAATCTGCCCTCCCCATGATTCTACGCACGCGCATGAACATGTTTCAACATCTTTGAAATTATTCATGAGCGTCTTTCTAAAAATTCTGTCTTCAAGAAACCCACAAAAGCGGTAAAAATCCTCGATAAACTGATGGAAATGGAAAGAGCAGATATCATTCAATGTCCTTTAATGAAATTCTTGACAACATGTTGAAATTATTAAAATCTTCAAAATATTGCCGCTTTCGAAAAGCAAGATAAAATCTGCTCACCTTTTATTATGCCTTAGGACAACGAAAAAACACGTGTTATTTGCATTGTCTTTGTTGAATGAACTTGAGAAATAGTTTATTTCAAGCTAAAACAATTTTTGGCATAAAACTATTGCATACAATTTAAAAACTTTCATTAAAAACCAAAAATCCTGCTGGCTGCTCATGTCAACGCAAGAAATATCAAAACTTAGGCTTTGTTTCTTTTCATAGCATTTTGATACGACTGTCGGTTAGCTGGTTAGGCATCAATTAAAAATTTCGTTGTGTGAATTGTTCTGATTGCAAACCATTTCAGAAAGGCTTTTCTGTCTTAGAAAGACAAATCACGATGCTTTCCGTTGTTAACCCTATAGTGGTTGGGTTATTTGATTGTCCTATTTTGGTTGGGGGGGGGGGCAAAAAAGCCCCCCCTACATAACTCTTGACTGGTAATAGGTAGAGTTACCAAATTTGGTGTGCTAATAGCCTCAGGCATATACTGTCTGAAAATGTAAAAATTAACCTAAGACATTTTTGCTCACATCAGCTTTTTCCTTTGTGTGGTCAAGAAAAGCGGCAAAATTGACTAAAATCAGGAAAATTGCGATAAAATTTAATTTGGAGCACATTTTCCACCCAAACATGATAATTGTGATAGAATGCATCAAATAACACTACACTACAAAAGAAATTTGCAAAATATTCAACTTACGTTCCTTTTTTCGCGATAATTGAGATTTGAGAATTTGCGATTTTTCCAGGGTCAGTCCCAGAAAATTGTCTCCCGCACCCTCATTTTTCAAAATATTTTAATGAAACCTTTTGAGAAGTTGTACAATAAGTAGTTGCAAAAAGTCAAGAAGTTTCATGGCTATAAATATCTTCCTAGCAGAGTTATTAAACAAAATCTGCTAGGGGGGGCAAATTTTCCCCCCAACCAAAATAGGGTTAACTACAAGTACCTAGATACAACTGTTTACTTGAGGGGGCCACGGGCAAGCGAATGATGAGGGAAGTGAGCCAAAACCTTGAAGCTAATCTTTGTTCCTCAATACAGACTGGCGTTACAGGCAAATCTACTTTGAGATCACATCCCTAAAAAAAAACAAAATAAAACTTGATTTACCCAAAGACTATTGTGGAGTTAACATCATCAGGTTTCTGGTGTGAGACTAGTTTGTTAGCTTGTAAATACCTCCAAAGGGCTTCCTAGACTAATGAAAGGTAGAAATTGAACGAGGTATACCCCACATAAGAGCATGGAGTACCTCTCTGACATTGTGAAACACTAAAATGATAAAAGAATAAAGATTTACTGCAGCAACTACCGGAAAATTTTTGACGGGGCCATGGCCCCCCTGGATCCCCTGTATCTCGGTCCTTGGTTAACTAATCATTCTTGGGACGGGGAGGAAGACGAAAATTAGGCTTACAATATCTACAGGATTTTTTCATACAAGGAAAAGAAACTAAAAGTAGCCTCTTGAGTGGGTTAAGTCATGATGACTGATAGTTGATAACTCTATACAGTGCACACCCTTGTATAAGAACCTACCATTTCAGAAGTCAGTCTGGGTTCTTGTCCCGTTCTTTTGCAATGAAGAGGATCGCTGCAAGTTTCTCCGGTTTCACCTTTGAAAACACTATGAGTGTTGACTTAAGATTTCGTTGCGCTTCTTGTCAAAGCGTAGGTTTTGTGGACACGATGCCCACAATACCTGGCCTAAATGTTCCTAAATGAATAAATGTATTTCGTCACCTTTCTTCTCTTTCTTGATTTGGAGCCGATGGCTTGCTTTCGACAATGTAAAATGGGCGTAAAGTTCAAACTGTACCACGGACCACATCATCACCTGAGAACTAGTTCCCAGATCGACGCGACGTCCAAACGACTGTCAATTTTTAGGATGAGTCGTTGCGAGGCCGATCGTTCTGGAAACTAGTTGCGTAGGATTCAAATCTTTAAAATGGTCGGTGGTTTCTATGACCTATTTCTCTAAACTGACCTACTTCAAAGATTCAAAGAAACTTTAGCTATTTTACTATCAATCTGCCGTTTAGCCAAGAGTAGACGCGTTATTCATGAGAATAAGGGTCTACGAAACAACGAGTTAAAGCTTGCTACGGCCACTCGAGTAATAATCATTAATTATCCTAATCTGCTATTCAAATAATGTATGAAACGCGTCTCAACAAAGGCTGCATAAATATAGCCTGTGTTCCCCCGGGTTACTCCCATACTTGACTTGACGGGATGTGCCGCTAAAAAAGGGTGTCCTTTTACGGTAAAACTTATGCGACAGGGTGCCCTTTTCTGATAAAACTTATGCGACAGGGTATTACAATTGATAAGAAAATTATGCGACAGGGCATCATGTGGGAAGGATGCCTTTTAGAGTTCTCTTGAGACAATGGATTTTGGCAAAATTTTTATGCGACAGGATATTCTTTTGGGCCATTTTGTATGCGACAGGGTATAGGGTGTGGAGAGATCTGCCGCACACCCCCGTTACTTCCCTAGTCAAGTACCCCCCCCGGTGTGTTCCGGACCACTGGAACACAGGCTACATAAACAAAGTTCTAGAAATCTGGATCTCACTGTAGCAAGCTTTTGCTCATTGTTGCTTAGACCCCCGGGGGAGGGGTACTTGGTTTACGAACATACGGAGAGGTGCCGCTGGAAAATCTGAAAAGCTACCCTGTCCCGGAGTCAGATTCCTGCAAATGATACCCTGTCCCGGAGTAAAATTTTCTCAGACAATACCCTGTCCTTTGTTTCTTCAGGTAAAATTGCAATATTGCCATTCAAGCGATTTGAATAACATTCGCAGAGGGTAAATGGCCTAAAACGACCCTTCGGTGTCAAAAATGACAAATATGAACCCTGTCATGGAGCCGATTTGTACGAAAATGATGCCCCTGTCCCGGAGTTGGAATCCTGAAACGGTACCCTGTTAAGCGGCACGTCCCCGTACTGAAAAATATATGAGTAGCCCCCGGGCTTAGACCCTTTCTTTTTTTTAATAATGGAGTATGGTTCAGTAATGGAGAATGGAATTCAGGTGGCGGAGATTGGTTCAGTAATACTTGCACGATTTGGTAATACATACAAATGTACCAAGATTTCATCATTCCTGCCAGTTAACGGTGTTAAATTTCTCTTGTATCCTCTATGAGTTACAGATACTCCCGTTCCCACATCTCTGTGTTTATTTAGGCTACAAATTGTGTTGTGTTGTTGCAGTTGTATTGAATACACTGTTCAATGCAACTGCAACAACACAACACAATTTGACTACAATTTCTGGCTTAACGAAAGCACAGAAATGTGGAGACTGGAGTCCCTGTAACCAATAGTGCATTCAAGAGAAATTTAACACAGTTAACAGGCAGGTATGATTAAATCTTAGTACATTTGTATGTATTACTGAATCGTGCAAGTATTACTGAACCATTCTCCACCACCTGTGATTGCATCAAGACAGCACCTACTTCCAAGGACTATGCGCAAAATTTGAAATTTCCTTTGCTTCTCTCGGGATGTTTACGTTGTCACCGCCCATGTTGCCAGGTGGGCATTCGCACGCATCATAAATATTAGGAAGCGCTTCGACTGTTTGCAATCTCAATAACAGAGATTTTAATGGCTCTGCAGTTTTTGAAGATTATTTGAGGGAAGGAAATGCTGCTCTCAGTGAGAAGGCCGGAGAATGAAACAGGAAGGCAGTCTGAAAGAGGCTCAATAGAAAAGCTATGACAGATTTAACAACGATAATGAAAGACAAAAACATCACACTAATTACCATGGTAAGACTAACCAAAGCACTGGTATTTCCCATTGTTACAAATCGAAATGAGACATGGATATGATTATAAGAAAGAACCGCAGAAATGAAAAAGATTGAACTTTACGTATGGAGAAGACTCTTAAGGGTGCAGTGGACATCTACCTAGATGAACGAATGAATAGGTATTAAAGCAAATAAAAACAGAAAGGTCAAGAAAGGTCAGAAAGGTCATTATTGAACACCATCAGAAAGAGGCAATATACCTATAACTAGAAATAGCTATCCCTAACTAATGCCCACGCTTCATCGCTTCAGTGGAAGCCTGAATTACATAAGGAAAACGTTGCAACGGCTGCTAAAAACTTTGTTTTGAAATGTTCACGAAACCACAGACAGCGAAAACTACTCTCGCACGGTGGAAGACCAAGCTCCTCATTTGATTCAACAGGGAAATACTAATACCTAGAATTTTGGTTTGGCCTAACTTAACCTACCTGTTCAATTTGCAGCGAGAACACAGGCGGAATTCCTGCCAGGGCTTTCTCATTGAAGCCTGCATGGTAAACAAACCCCCAATGAAAATTTCAAAGCCATTTATTACACATCAATAATTTCCAAACAACGAAATCCTAAAGCCAGTGTGGCAATTCAAGAAAACGGAAGTTTTGTGAAGACCCAGACAAACGGTTGTTCGTCGACCAGTACAATATCGATTGTCATGAAATCGATTGTCATTGAACTCCGGATATCATGAAAACATTGGAACAAAGACCTGAATTGTTTTACGTCATAATGCAAACTGGTGGAATTTTTTGCTGACGCATTTTCGTACTTAACTTTCAAACAGGCTTACCTTCCCGCGGCTGACTACAAACCCACACGGAATCGCTATCGCGATTCCGCGTGGGCAATGACCACTTAAATATAGCCTGTCCTCCTCCTCTCCGTCTTCCTCCGTAGAGACAGTAGAGGCTGCACGCAGGGTAGATAAATAGAGCAGACAGCAGTTTAGAAAAATTGATAATGCAGGGAAAAATGGAAGGAAAAAGAGATAGAGGAAGGCCTGCAGCAAAGTGGTTTGACAGCATTAAGACAATGACAACAAGAAATGTTTTTTAGCTGAACAAAATTATGAAAACCTTGTTGCCATGAGGTAGTCATAGTTTTTTGCTCCAAATGGTATTGTACTAGTACTGGGGTATAGTATTTTGTAAGTGCTGTTAATTAAGTAAAATGTAATGTAACTGTTTAGATCGAACGTAAAAAAAGCTGAACAAAGACACTGAAGACAGAGCTGAATGGAGACGGCAGGTCCATAGCATCACCAGGGGTCGAACGACCTGAAAGACAACAGCAACAAGGCAGTCTTGGGTAGAGAAAAGACAGCAGTAGGGTGGAATAACTTCAGGAGGCCCATGGACTTGTCCAAGCCTCACTTTCTTTTATCAGTCGAAAGTAAAAAGCACTGCGGGGGAACAGAGAAGGAGTTCCAGAGGAGAAGAAGCGAGGAAAGTTTCCTCTTTCCTTCTCCTTCTCCGTTTCCTTCTCAATTCCCTCGCAGCACCTTTTATCTCATTCGACTGATTCAAACAAAGTGAGATTTGGACAAGTCCAGGAGGCCCACAACACGGGGACGCTAGAGAAGGGGACACTATCGCCTCAAGGAGTTTCAAAAGTCATTTTTTCGAATGCTTTATTCTGTCACACTATACAGCCAAGTTAGCGAACCTCTCGTTGCATTTGTTGTTGTTGTTGTTGTTGCTACTGTTGCCGTTATTGCTGTTTCTATTGTTGTTGTTCTTGTTGTAACAGTAGTAGTGGTTTAGACGTTGCGCTACATAAGATTCGGGGAACCAAAAATTGCCATGCAAAATCAATTTTATTGTTTTATTCGCAGCCATTTTCATGTGACATCGAATATGAAATAGAACATCATTTTTCTATGGCTTTTTACCTTCCATGCAAAATTTGCAATGTATAATTGCAGCGTCAGCTGCCAAATACCTCAAATGATCAGCTAGCCGCGATATCGCTCGTTCGTTCCTTCGTGCTGATGGAGTGTGGATATCTGGCCATCTTGCGATTCGCTTTGACGTCAGAGGCGGTCTCATCAGAGCATGGGGGAGGGTTCTAAGCCATGTTTCGGGTAGAGGTGTGCTGCCCACAGTTTCAAAATGGCACCGTTGGCTAGTCCGATTCTTGTGAAGCGGCACATCCCCAGGTACCTTTACCATGGAAGACCCCCCCTGCATCAAAGCCGTTTAATTGTCTCTTATTCCATGGTAGGAATGCATGCATGTATGTCTGCAAGGAGGCGGGCAGTCATTCTCTGATGCAATGCCAACAGAACTGAACTGATTGTAAGAATGAGGGATTGCAAGACAAGGGGGGAGGGCAAGGCAATGAGAAAGACCCATTGCCTTTATTCCATTAAAAGCGAGGTTGTCCTTATTTGTTTATACATTTTATCAGAGAATAAACATCTTGTTTCCTCTCACCCATGATGAGATTTGCAGCAAAGCAGATTTAATCATGTATGCCAATCTAATTGTTCTTATTCAAAGTTTTCATGTAAAAGCTAATTTGATACAGACTGTTGTTGTCCCCGGGATTTTAGCAGATTTTTTGTCAATAAACGCTTTGACGATTATTATTGTTATTATTCATTAACAATTTCTTTTTCGTTGGAAACAAAATTACTGATAGCTAAAATATTTAGCTAATTGATTCCAACGCTAAAAATATATATTACAAAGTGTGGATAAAAGATACAAAATCATTAAAACTATTTACAGTTCATCAAAGTATATAATACAGTATATAGTAATGTGTCCATGTATGCTGATGACACGAGCCTTTGCCATCAATCCAGAGATATCAATCAGCTAAATGAGGCCATCAATGACGATCTTACGCAGGTTGAAAAATGGCTAAAAGGCAACAAACTTTCACTTAATGTGATGAAAACTCATTCCATGCTTATTTCCACAAAACCAAAGCATAAAGCTCTGAAAAATAAGAGCGAATCTTTGAAGTTGAATATTCGGGATAATGAGCTTGAAGTTGTTCAAAAAACCAAATATCTTGGTTTGCAGATAGACAACTCCTTGGATTGGAAGGAACACGTTAAGACAGTTTCGTCCAAGGTCTCAAGAGCGATTGGTTATTTGAAGCATGCAAAATCCTTTCTGCCAGAAGAAACTCTTAGGACCATGTACACAGGTATCGTGGAGCCACACTTCCGCTACTGTTGTTCAGTCTGGGGTTGTTGTGGTGTAACTGAGATCAACCAGCTGCAAAAATTACAAAACCGTGCTGCCCGTATTGTGACTGGCAGCAGCTTTGATACCCCGGGCCAGCCACTTATCAAAAGGCTTGGCTGGAAGACCATAGATGAACTAATTGCTAGTGAGTCTAATATCATGGTCTTCAAATCTCTTCATGAGCTGGCTCCACAATACATGTGTAATCTTTTCACAAAAACATCCCAGCTGACCCCTAGGAATCTTAGGAATACGGCAACTGACCTAAGGTTACCAAAGAAAAACTCAAAAAATGGACAGAAATGTTTTTCGTTTCGAGGTGCCAAGTCTTGGAATGGCCTCTCAGCTGAAAGTAAGCTAGCATCCTCCCTCAATAGTTTTAAACAATGTATATAGGGAAAGCTAGCTTTTAAAACTGTGTTTGCCATATGGATTTTCTTTTATTGTAAATATTTATTTTAGATCATAGGGTTTTCATTATTGTATTAGAAATTGAATTGTATTAGTTTAGGTTATAATAGTATTTAATTTTGTAAGTTTTGTAATGGAGGGCCCCTTGAAAATCAGCATTGCTGAAGGGCTACCCTCCTTAAATATGTGAAAATAAAATAAAATAAATAAATAAATAAAACAAATTTATAAAAATATCATAAAAAGCCCAAGTTCGGAATGAAAGTGCGACACAGGTTGCATGGACAATTTTGTTCCATCCAATTCTTTATATTTGCTTTAAACTGAGCTAGGGATCCCGAGTTTCGTATTGTTTGCGGTAACATTTGCCATAGTCGTGGACCTTTAAATCTGACGCTTTCCTCCAAGACTGAAGTCATGCCAACACCTCAACTTTATAAGCCATGTGAAAAGAAAATGCCAGTGCTTTTTGTAGGTGCCAATGAACTGATGTGCCGGAACGATGGGACGCACATCGCAAAGGCAAAATTTGAATGCTGGTCTTTTAACCTAGTAGGCTCTTGGTACTGAATGAAATATTTGAATATTGACCTTTTATAGCGGAACAAATGAATTTTCTTGCTAAAGCCTGGTTTCCAAATAATCGCAAGGAGTCGCAGAGAGTCGCAATGAGTCGTAGAGAGTTGCAAGGAGTTGCAATTATTGTGACTTGAAAAAGTGGTTTTCATATGATCGCAAAGGATCGCAAAGGATCGCAAAGAATCCCAACTAACTTCACTTTCATCAAACTTCAAACCAAAATTGTGATCACGGAAATGATATTATCCCCCGAAACAATAGAGTTGTTATCGCAAGGAGTTGCAAAAGTTATGAACAGCGGTTTCCATTAATCGCAGTGGATCGCAACGAGTCGCAGTGAGTCGCAGAGATAGAAAATTTTCTATCTCTGCGACTGCCTGCGACAGCGATCGCAAGGAGTCGCAAGGAGTCGCAAAAAAAGTTTTAGCCGGTTTCGATATGATCGCAGAGAGTCGCAAGCAAACTTGACCACTTTTATTGCAACTCGCTGCGATTCCTTGCGACTCCTTGCGATCATATGGAAACCAGGCTTAACTCTTATCTTGACATCATTTGCTTTGCTTGGTAGCTTCAGGAAATATCTAGCATAACACTCCCGCATCAAGTTGAATTGAATGAATTGAAATAAATGGAGGTGATCCATAAATGGGACAAATTCATTCATTCATTTCATTTTAAAATATTTATACAGGTATAAGTTTCATATATTTATACATGTTTTTCAAACTGACCTGTTAAAAAATAACATAAAATAAAGGAAAATAGGCTAAACTAAGAACAAAAGAAATTTATATGCCTAATTTACAATATACAATGCTATAATACCTAATTTACAATAAAACATAATAAAAATGAAATAGAAAATAAAGTTACACCGCCCTCATAGTCGTTCCTTGAAAGTTTTCAGGGAGGGTGCCAATTTTGCTTCTTTTTCCAAACTGTTCCAAAGTTTTGCACCGCGATATGAAAAAGCCTTTTGGCCATTGACAGTCTTTAGTAACGGTAACCTTAGATCAGTTTCTGTTGAGCGCAAAGACCGTTCTCTATCATCTGAATATTTTGTAAATAGTTTTCTCATGTAGACTGGGGCAAGTGAATTTGCACAAACTACTGTGGCCCCGTCCACACGTATACGTTTACGTTTTGTAAACGCATAGAATGTTTTCCGTCCACACTGATCCACTGAGCGTTTTAGCCTGTCCAGATGTAAACGCCAAAACAATGGGAAATGAATGATGAGCATGAAATCTATGACGTCATCGTTTACAAAAGTATGCGTTTACGACCGTCCACATGAAAACATGGGTTGTGGGAAAATTAGAAGTTCCTGTAAAGAATAAGAACTGTCAGGCCTACCTTATGTGTTCTCTGTTTTTTCCATCCTCTCCGTTGTCCCGTCGATTTAGCATCATCCTCATCTTAGCTGGTCCAACAACTAAAATGGCCTAAATCGTCTTCTGTCTTGTTTTCAAGAGCACGAGAGCACAGCCTCAGTTTGGCCTGTGAGCTCCTTTAATGAGAGTGCGGAGCCACAGCAGCTCACAGGCCAAACTGAGGCTGTGCTCTCGTGCTCTTGAAAACAAGACAGAAGACGATTTAGGCCATTTTACTTGTTGGACCAGCTAAGATGAGGATGATGCTAAATCGACGGGACAACGGAGAGGATGGAAAAACAGAGAACACACAAGGTAGGCCTGACAGTTCTTATTCTTTACAGGAACTTCTAATTTTCCCACAACCCATGATGAAAACGCAAAAACAGTGTTTTCAAAAAAACTGCGAATGACTGGTGAATAGAAGTCTGTGACGTCACCGTTTACAAAAGTATGCGTTTACGACCGTCCACACGGAGACGTGAAAACAGCGTTTTCAAAAGTATCCACTTTGGAAAGCGTTTTCGAATGTATGCGTTTAGGATAACTTGAAACGCCGTTTACGTTTGGACGCAAGGTGTAAACGTATAAGAATGTATGCGTTTACAGACGTAAACGTATACCTGTGGACGGGGCCTGTACCTCTAGCTAAACAATAGGGACTTTAAGCAACCAGGATGGCAACGCCAGCCGGAAGGTCGTCTTGCATGATACAACCGAGCAAAGTTTCCAACAAGTTACCTTTAAATTGGAATGAATGTTATTTCTATTCCCTATCCCCTAGGTCTTGATCCTGACAACCTTAAACAATCCCTGCATTGAACCTAAATAAGCAAACAAACACAAAAGCAACCCCTAAAGTACAGCAAGCCTAACCTACAAGCCACCTAAACACCTAAAAACACAGCCAAAATACCCATCTAAACCTACAAAAATTCAGCAATCATAAACACAATTTTAAGGAAATATCGCACTATCGCTTCTCTTTCTTGCTATCTTACTTTCTTCAGCTACCGAATCTTTCGCTTCGCTTCCTATCAAGTTTCCTTTCTCTCCTCCATTATTTTCGTCTCTCTCTCCACACGAGATCGTACGATCGATTAACATAACAAAAGGTCTTTGTACTACGCTAGCAACGGGTTCAAAGTTTAAGTCTGTCAATTATCAATCAATAAATAATCTACTAGTAACTTGTAAATTACAACATGCGGCCCGGTAGCTGAATCATAGTAATTTTGGATATAAAATGATTTCGAATCAGGAAAGATTGTCCCAAGAAGTGTAGACTTGCCTTAAGTCTTTCAGGTAGACTTATTACCGATGAAGAAATAAACTTGGGACAAGTCTACCAAAAGTGCTGTTTAGCTACAAGGGGCTCTTTCAACTGGATTGCCTCTGCGGAGGATTTGAAATGATGGAACGAGTATTTGAAAGAGACAAACAATTTGCCTTTAGTACTTTGACCTTGCAACCATGGAAATGAATTACACTGTTGTTCAAATTTGTTTTCATTTACTTGTGTTGAAAGGAAAGAGGAAGTTGATTTTAGGACGCATCTGGAAGCAAGTTTACCGAGTGTTTGTGACTTTGCAGTGCTTGGAAATTCGAAGGTGGACTTCTCGAGCTTGTTACGTTCTACAGAAAGAATGTTACAGTTGCTGTGATGTAACAAACTGTTTTGGTGGAGAGTTTGCTTCTTATATTGAACCAATGTGGAATTTAGCTTTGATCCCGAGGAACTGAAGCTTGAAAGTGAGTTTGTTTTGGTTTCTCGTGTTATCCACTGATGTCGAGCACAGCTTTGCATCTCTGTAAGTTTTGGATCTTTCTTGTTGTTTACCAGGTCCCATAAAAGCTTCCAGCTTCCACATCGGCAATTTCCAAGTATTTGTTCGTAACTTGAAATGGAATCTCGAACTCCAGCCCCTTTCCAACTTCACTGCAATGCAAAGTCACTGCAATATTTTCTTCATCAGTCGCAGTCGCTGTGTCGCCCTATTGTTGGTTATTCTTTTCTTCGAGTCAGCCAATGAAAACCCTACTAATTGTTAGGCCGGCCAATGATAACCTATTTATTCTTCCTTTCCACCAATCAAATAAAGTCGTGCCATGTGACTGCTATTGTTTTAACAATTGCCTAATTGGCAAGGTATGCGCTCAAATCTCAAATTCACTCAGCTTCACACAGATTAGTAAGCGACCTTCGGCCGCAATAAGGGTTTGAATGTTCCTGAACAACCGTCACATGTTCTTAAACAAGCCAAGACAAAATCTCCTTAATCATCTAAATACTTTGGAATGTTCTTTTTCCTTGATAATTAATATTTAAAATGACTGACTTTTACTTCAAAGTTCTAGATCTGAAGAACAGCAGAAATATGATTTCCAAGTTGTCCAACTGAAAAGGACAACTTCATAGACTCTTAGGGGAAGCAAATTTGCATGGAAAGCAAGGAGCCTGTTCAAGCCGAAGTGCGGAAACAACTGGCACATCATAGCCGATGCTCTAAACAATGGTCGGCGATGAATTACGATTTAATGAAAACCAGGCTTAAAGGTCCCTTTGAACTTCGAAATCATCAAATGAAACTAGCAAGTTTTAGACTTGCATTTGCAACACTTACATGAGTTGGCTTCTTATCTCCGTCAACTGAATTTAAATGCCGTTTTCTGTTACTTGTAGATTTTCTCAAAACAACTGTTGTGCAAAAATTTGAACACGTATTGCAAAACCAGCCATAAAACAACAACCACAGCAACGACGACAGAATTGCATCATGGGCATACGGGTGCATCAAGCAAATGGAGTGAAAGCCTAAGAGAGTATCTTCGAGCAGCCGAGGTTCTGATGCATCTAAAAGAAAAGTATTTCCAAAGACATAGAAAGGCGTAAGAGCAGGGAAAGATCTGGAAGCTTGTAATGGAAATGAACTTTTGGATTTATATCATTCACATAAAATAATTGAGTAGTTTTTCTGTATACTGTATCCTGATTATAATGTTATTTAGCAATCACTTATGTATTTCTAATCTGAAAATGTAATGCATTTCTGACTGTACTGTATATGGGATAATATCACTTCAAGCACTGTGGAACAATGTTGGTTACGAGGGGAAAATCACTGCTTAAAATCTCTTACAGTCTCAAAGATAATCACACTTTAATCACAAATTAATCACATTAATCAAACAAACATTAATCACGAAAAATCATCAGTAATATTAATCACAAATCTTGATTTTTTAGCCATATTCATTTGTTTACTTGTATAAGAAATGAAAGAATTAGATTGTCCCCGTCACCATTTCCCTAATCTTTGGAACACTTATGTGCCAGATATGCAAACACAAGCTCAAAACCATGGATAGCACAACAGCGCAAGGTTCCGAGTTTCCTGCGACGGAACAAAAGGGAAACCTTCGTTCTTATGCTACAAACAATTCTGCCAAATTGGCATGATAGTTTATGACTTGATTTATAAAAAACCTTATCGTCATATTGCATCATTTGGCTTATCAATCTTACTCTGTCTTGCCTTTTTCATCAATATTTATCGCACGGGAGCCTATTGGAGAATGCTTTGGGATGTGTGATTTATTCTGGAGTAATCACAAATTAAGCACTTAAATCATCAAAAATCAAATCAATCACAAAATAATCACTTGTGATTATTAATCTCGTACGCCATTTTCAGGAGTGATTTGCCTCTCATCTCGGTTGGTTATGCAAAAGACCAAACATTGAATTGCATTGGATTGTAAAAATTAACTTTAAATGGATTGGAAAATTGCCAAAGATTTGCCTTACCTATTTCAAGTCATGTGAACATAGCCTTGGGGACTGGTAGCAAATTCTTCCTTTGGGACAAGGGGTCAGTGAGCCTCGGTAAAGACCGTAGTTTTGGTGCCTTGGCCTTCCGTGTGATTTGAATTATGAAAACAACAACTCTGTAATTTGATACTAATTACATCATCATTGCGGTCGGCCTGCTGTTGTTACAATAGAAAAGTACCCATCGTCCAAAGGAGGAAAGGGTCTGTGCAACTAAGAGCCAAAGCTTGCCGAACCTTCTCATAATTTATTCTGGCGGCCTCATAATGAGTCATTCAATAGTACTGACTCGTTCTTCCCGAGTGGCATCCTTTTCTATGGCTTTTGTATCCTTGTTTTTGAACTTTTCTTGCACATTGTTTTTCTAGGGTCAAACAATAGTTTCAAAGACAGAGGACAGATTAATGAAGATAAGCGCATATTTTGACAAGTTCTTTTGAATTCGTCTGCAGGGATTAATCACCCTTCCCTTGATTACCCTTGTGTGCTATTTTGATTTCCCTGTTATTGACAACCATGTGTTTCCTGCAGTTGCATAATTACGTGACCTTTTGCGATACTGCATAAATTAGATTCCAGAAATCTAGAACGATCGGCAAGCTTTGGCTCGTAGTTGCACAGACCCTTTCCTCCTTTGGACGATGGCTCTGTGCACAGGCTATTATTTCATTAGTTGTGCTTGGAACTCACGATTTTTTGTCAAATCCTGCTCCTCGTACCATGAGCGATAGGACACCCAGTGTGTAGCAGTTTGAAATTCATATCAGAAGCGAGCCACCTTAACTTGTTGTTTTTTGTGTTTTGAACTTATTTTTACTTGGTATACGACCACCTTTCACTGTTTCATAATTTTGAAAGTTTTCGGCAGTGAGCAACGTGAGAGAGAGGTGTCTCTGTATTTTGCCGCTTAGTGGAGATCCCGCCAAGGAGATCCTCTGTTTACATGATCCCGCCTAGCCGGGATATAACCAATACCGCTTTGCCGGGATATCTCGCCTAGGCGGAACGTTTTTATTTTTCGCGTTTACATGGGAAACACTGCCATGAAATTTGACGCCTTTTTTGAAAAACATTTGGCGCTCTTTTTGAAACGTGTCATGGTTCTCGGGTGAAAGGCATGTGCAGTAACGTCAATTTCATCCCGGCAAGGCAGGATCTGTTTCTGTTTACATGGAGAAAATATCCCGGCCAGACGGCGGGATATCCCGCCATGCTGAGACGGGATGAAAACATCCCGGCAACACGGGACGGGATGAAAATCCCATGTAAACGCAAATTGAAAATTGTATGTGTTTATATAGGCAGCCGAGGTATCCCGGCCAAGCGAGATACCCCGCCTGGAGAGATATCCCGGCAAAGCGGGATCATGCAAACAGGCCCTAAGACTGTACCCGTACAGTGTAAAAGGGATCGAAATGTCGGAAAGTGTTTGCTTTGGAAGCCTTCATCCTTACTACTGGACTGAACGTTGACGGTACTAAGGCCTGTTTATATGAGGCAGGCAGGCCCGTTAGCGAGCTAGCTCGCCAGCCAACAAGGCAGCTCGGGTTTACATGAGAGATTCGATAGTGAGCCAGCTTTGAGCCAGCGCGGCTATTGGCAGCCACATGGCGTCATTCTTTCGTGTAGAATTGAAAGAAAAGGAAACATTTTTTGGTTCTTTCAATTTTACCACAGGTAGAGGGGGGAATTAGTGTAAAATGGAATTAGTGTCAAATCAACAAAAATACCTCTCTCTTTTGGTTCAATTTCTGCCAAATTCGTCTGCCATCAGTCACAACAGTAAGCCAACCAACTTGTTCCAGTCTCCAAAGAATTAACGCGGCCAAAACAAGGTTTGCAGGTTGCTGCAGGCCGTTGCAGCTTCCCTCGACTTCTTTACCTCGCTCTGCGATCCATCGGCCAGTATTCCTGCTGCACTTGCCCTCAAAATGTTCACCTATAACTCCTCTTTCTGGCTGATTGCTTCAAACTGATCTTGCGTCTTCGTGCTGACGAAACAAAATGAAAATATCAAGCCCATTGCCGTTCTCCCTATCATCGAGGAAAATTAAGCGTCCATTCCTGCGCAGCACCATGCTTTAAACAATAGCCGCGATTCGCAGCAAAGTCATTCAAATGGGTATAGTGGGGGTATCGCAAGGACCGCGGAGCGATCCAAAAAGTGGATGGGCTAGGAAGTGAGCGCCACGGGGGGGGGGGGTTCTTCCATAGTAAAGGTACCTGGGGATGTGCCGCCCACAAGGGTATACTTTTTCGGACTTCTAGTCTAGCCAAGGGTATACTTTTTGGCAATTTTAGTCGAATTTAGTCTAGGCAAGGGTATACTTTGTGGCAATTTTGGTCAAATCACTGTAAAAATTTGGTGATTTCTGCAAAAAAATCTGATTTTAAAAAAATTTTTGTCCCGAGAATGAGAAAATTTGGCAAGTTTTGTCTAGAGAACGCCAATTCAGGGCACTTTTGATTGAGAAATTAGTCTAGCGAAGGGTATCATTTTCACAAAAATTGGTCTAGCCAACGGTCCCATTTTGAAACCGTGGGCGGCACACCCCTACCCGAAATTTAGCCGAGAACCCCCCCCCCCGTGGTGAGCGCCAAGCGAGTGTAATTTGGGTGTCCCGGGGCACAGTTCCCGGAAAAATTTGCTAGGATCAAGCTCATTGTATCGCTGAAAAACGCCCTTTTTACAACAACATGAAGAAACTATCACCGTCATTATGAGAAGTTTCAAGTATTCAATTTCATCTGCAAAATCATTGGATGCCAATACCGCCAATACATCGAGGAGCAGCAATTCGAGCAGTTCGTATGCTTTGAAATTTGGCTGATTGATTCGTAGATCTACAAAGTGTACTTCAAAATCCAGAGCTTCAATATATATTATTCTGAAGTCGTCTTTAATGGTTTCAATTCAAGCTTTTCTTACCGCCGACTAAGTGCTAATTATTTCAAAATTTTGCCAAAAAATGAGGCCACTTTTTTGCCAAAAAGTCCCGGGGGGGGGTACTTAGTATATTTGTCCGACGGGGATGTGCCGTTTTTCAGGGTATCGTTTTCGCCTATTTTTTCTAGAACAGGGTATCAAAAGAAGGCAAATTTTCTGGAGCAGGTTGTCAAAACATGTCAAAAGAGGAAATTTTGTTACAGCAGGTTATTATTTAGTCAAATTTTTGTGTTTTTGAGTATTTTTTACCGATTTTTCCTAGAACAGGGTATCATTTGAAGGCAAAAATTTTGGAGCAGGATGAAAAAATTTTATTTCGTGGGCACATCCCCGTACAAATTTAGGTCAAGTACCCCCCCCCCCCCGGGCAAAAAGTGGATGGGCTATAGTCCACCCAGCCTACCCTGCTTCGCGGTCCCTGTATTGTTGGGGCAAATGGAGCGAAAACAAGGACGAATGTAATAAATCTACCTCACAACATGGCCTGAACTGAGCACTGCTGTATTTCGCACCTGAGCTCCTACTCAACATTTCTTCTCATTTCCAAAATTAACTAAGTAAGACATTGAGGTATTTCTCAAAGAGACACAGCAAAATATCTTTAAATTTCCGATGGTGTTTGAAGAAGAAACTTAGCAGAAACTAGAAATTTCCTCGGTAAAAACTAAGGGGAAAGGAAAGTTTCCGTTTGTTACATCAGAAATCATCGGACATTGTGCCTTTCCTCTAAGTTTCCTCGGTAAAAATTCTCATGAAATTTTGATATTTTTTGCTGTGAGAGGCTTCAAAAGAAGGGAAAGGCATCACTACGTTGGAGCTCAGGCTTGAGAACATGTTATCAAGTTTTTCCCAATCCCAAAAGAAAGCATGTCAATGGTCAGAACACAATTTAGATCGATTTAGGGACCGTTCATTATTCACAGAGGGGCAGGTACTGGAGAGAAATGTTTCTAGCTGAAAAAATCTTCTTAACCAACAATATGCGACTGAAAAACATCTAGGAACTAATTTTCGGGTAGAAAAAAATTCCACCCGACTCCCATCTCTATACATTGTTTCAGTTTCAAAAATTTAAACTGTAAAAGTTAAAAGCTATAAATATTGTAAATATTCGTGACAAACATGAAAACAGAAATGTAAAGTGTTGATGATGTTTATGATGAAATTGACAAATCATGACTTTAAAAATTTAGTATTGGTTGGAGAGAACATTTTGTTTGCCCAACCTTAAAACTGCACGAAAACCCATTCACATAAACTTTTTATGTCAGAAAACTTCTTTTAGCCAATCCATTTCTCTTCGTTACCAACCTCTCTGTAAATAATGAACTGTCTCTTAGGGCCTGTTTATATGAGGCGGGCTGGTCCGTTAGCGAGCTGGCTCACCCTCAGGTGAGATCCTGCTTACCTGGTCACAACTTTGTAAACATCAGTTTACGTTTGTATGCATGCCGGGCTGGCCCGCCTTGCCGAGATCTCGGTTATCGACTACCGGGATCCCACCTCAAGCAGGCTGACTTTTCTCATATAAACAGAAGAAACGGGCCAGCCCGCCTGTTACGCACGCGCAGTATTACATTTGGCGCCATGAGTCAGAAAATTTTTCCTTGTTCTTTCAATTTTACACAAAAGAATGACGGCACGTGGCTACTAATAGCCGGGCTGGCTCACTTTCAGATCTCTCATATAAAACCGGGCTGGCTTGTTGGCGAGCCAGCTCGCTAACTGGCCAGCCCGCCTCATATAAACAGGCCCTTATACCAAATCAACGCAGTATTGCTGTCTGTAACTTGCATAATTTGCCAGCTTTGCGCATATTCAAAGACCCTTATAGCCTAATATTTCCATTATCACAGAGGGTATCCGCACAACCCAAATATGACTTTTTCACGTATCAATTGAAAAAAGTAGAAATGCACAGGGCGTCCCAAACAGTACATCTTTTAGCTATTCTACAAAAGAGCCTGGATTCAGTGTTATTTTTGTACATTTTTCTACACGAGGTTCGACTGAGTGACGTTAGAACTTTTATCACTATTGTACAGATTCAAAAATTCTACAAAATGTGATGAAATATCGTTCGATCCAGGTTCTCTCTTAGAATAGCTAAAAGGTCTATTGTGCTCCGTTTGTTTAGCTGCTGTGGAGGAGGTGCTAGTTCAACTATCTCGATGTTTACATAGCAGCATAGGTCAGGCCTCAACTTAAAGTTTAAGACCTTGTTTGGATCGATCTGAGCAGTGGTTGCTGATTTATGGTAGAGAAAAGGCAAAACAAGTGGTAGCAATAAGCAATATCAAAATAAAGTAAGTTTTCAAAGAAAGGATACTGGCATGGTATCAATTTTTCACCACATCTTAGAAAGGTAGAAAGTGCGCTCTTACGAATAGAATAAAAACACCACTGGCTCTTTAAAATGACTAGCAAACTTTAAATATGATGCCAGGCCAGAACCAATTATTTGGCAATTTTCCTTGATTTTGACATTGCCAGAGAACAATAGAAGTGCTGTTCAAAGCAACCACTCATTTTGCCTTTTCTCCACCATAAATCAGTAGCCACTGGTCAAATTGACTCATACAAGGTCTTAAATTGTAAGTTGAAGTCTGATCTATGTAAATTTGTAAGAAATGAGATAATTGAATCTATAGCTTCTTCGCAGCAGATACACAAACACGGAGCACCTTTTTGTGATTCCCTGTAAGAATCAAATTTGCTTCACGTCGGGACTGGTAAATTCTCAGATTTTTTTTTTTATATACACAATCTAAAAATTTACAATTTAACAAAACATATTTACATCAATGATATCATTGGGAGCATGATAGGCATGGCTACCCTAAATGATCTTTAACGAAAAACAATACAGATACTAAAGGCTATACCAAAGTACTGGTCCCTTCAAGGGGGGAAACAGATCATGGAGATCAGATGACACTTTTGCCGGATCAAATGCAAAGTGGACAGGTTTTGGTTCAACGCTAAAATTCACTCACTCATCAGAGCGCTTTTTGTAGCACCACCAATGCAAACCTGGGGACATTAATGTTTTATCTCATCCTTCTCCATTAATCTTTACTTTTGTTATAACATCACAACTGTACTGTAAATATATCTATGTTACTAAAGGCTATACCAAAACCTGTCCACAAATTCTCAGATCTCTCTAGAATGCCTTTTTGACTTATTTCAATGCAGTAGAAGCATGGTATACTAGAATGTATAACTTTTGTGTAAAACAGAAGTGTCAAAAAAATTGTGTAGCAGGAGAAAGTTCAGCGCAGAATGCGAAACTCTCAAAAAGATATATAGGGACATGTATCTTCTTTGCATAGCAGTAGTTTACTGCAGTGCAATTGTTGGAGAGTTCTTTGCGCATTCGTTCATTCATTTATTCATTCATTCATTTGACAACGCAATATGGGATGAACGAAATATAAAATATGAGTTCCTAAGTTTCTGCTCATTATGCCACGTATCTAATCTCCTTTAAACACCGGAACTTCTTGCAAATACATTTGTCCTTTGGTCTTCATAACTTCAAATGCTTTCCGACATCATTCATAGATGGTAAATGTAATGAGCTTATTCTCAAAATCCAAGTCACATGGCCTGTGCAGATTCTAAGAGAGCTATTTATCCACCTACCTACGTGCTATTTTCTGTAAAACGCTAGTGGAATTTTTTTGAAGGCTTCTTTGCGCATTTTTAAATGAATGAATGATTAAATGAGTAGCTGAATGCATGAATAAGCAAATAAATATGATATGTATTAAGAGTTCTTAACTTTCTACAAATCACATATAGATGAAATGGCATGTCTTACAAACGAAATCGAATCATTAATATCCTCCCTCCCTTGCATTAAAATTGTGCAAAAGTCCAATTCTTATTGTAAACAAACAAAATATTCATCAAAATCGCTAATTGAATTACGTTTAGCAATTAAAATATTCATGACTGTCTATCAAGTAGCAACCATTGCTGCGCATATGGGATTATACCATGAAGATGTTAACCTATTTCAGCTCATTCGAATTTACAATTAATCAATGAATCAATCAATCTAAACAAGAGGGTAGCATGAAGCAAACCATCTGCCTCTACTTGATTGACTTGTCAAAACAAATCAATTATCGAAGTATGGATTCGGCTGATTAATCAAGATATGAATGTAAACAGACTAAAGAAATGTTACCTACCATAGATACGGGGTGGCTTGTTGAGGTTCTTATTACGAGGGATGTTACATAAATCATGTCTGCAAGGGCACTTTTCGACTCATGATGGCAATGAAATTTTATGAAGTTTTATTTTTTTGAGCAAATCTGATAAGTAATCAGAATCATCAGCTGCCTCAAAACCAGAGGACTCATTATTCTTCAATGTGTTAAAATCAAAGAAACCGATTGAAAACAACATACCTAGCCCAAGATAGGAATCAAATGTTTTAGCCAATTTTTGCTCGTGGCCCATGGCCGGAAACCTTCAAAGCCTCATTTTCACGGACCAATCAGACGGCGAATAAGTGAGCAAGACAAGAGAAATGTGTGAAGATTTTTCTAAATTTTACCAACCTTCATGAAACGCAATCAGGACAAAAAACTGCTGGAAATTTCCCGAATTTTTTTTGAAGAAATCTACTCGCTAGATGCTTTGGTTAGGAGGATTCGGCCCTATTTTGGTTGCGGAATACGGTTGCTGCAAGAAAATCAGTGCGGTATGCGGTTTTTGTATTGCCACGTGATTGTGGAAAATGATCCAGATATATTGAAACACAATAAAAAGATTTGTTTTCTTTACTGAGAGAGCATGAAATAACAGGTTACGAACCCGTCACGAATCCTTATTCCGAGCTGTTTACGAACGGTTTACGGTTTTTCGCTGACTTCATAGAACCTTCTACTAGATAACCGTTATTATCTAACATACCTTTGCATAGTTGTAACAATATGGTTATCGCAAATTATAGATTCAGACAAATTATCATGGAATTCCTGCTTCATTTACATGAAATAGCTATCCTGAAAAGAATATTGGTCGTAATGAAAAAGACTGAAGGTTTATGTGAGAAAATAGCTCGAGGTTGACGGGTGAGAGCGCAAATTTTGGCGGTTTCGCGGTTTTGAGGCACCCCATGATAGACCCCCTACACTTGGAGCCTTTGCTGGACAGGCTACACATGAGTATTTTTTGATATATTTCACAACTATGCCATCTTAATTGCTTCATTCATAATTGATCTCATAAACGCTGCTGTCTCTCAACGTATAGCCGTCACTATCTTGGTGTATATCAACACATCTCACAGTTTCGCTATCATTAAGCTAAATTTTGATTGCAAAATACTAGCCACCTTAGCAAAATAAACTCTGTAGCTTTTCAGCTGCAATTCTTAATCCATGGCTGTTAAGGATTCACACTAACTGTCATTTTTAAAGCGATATTTTTTAAACTCTCAATTAAACTTTTCATAGAGTTCCAGCCAGCGCCTTACAGTTACCAAAACAAACATTTAAATTTTCAACAATAAATCAGGCCAGCAATTATCAACAAGATTAAAAAAGAAGACATCTTTCTCCTGATCTAAGAATTCTAGCCCATGGGAACTAAATGATCGTGATGTGGTCTGATATCTAACCACCAGAGAACAGGGCAACCTTCCATATGACCTCTAGATAGTAGTCAGTGGCGGCGCAAACCCGAAAGAAATGGGGGGGTGGTATTGTATAGCTACTTTCATTTATTGTTCGTTTATTTTATAGCCTCGTTTATATGTTTTGTTCCGTTCTGTTGGATTAGCCTCGTTTTCGTAGAAGTAGGATTGTGAGAGCCGATAGAAAACATGGCAGTTTATTGATATACTTTACTCTGTTTTAACTGGCGAAAAGGACGGGATACCTTCGTTAAAGATGAACCCACTTGCCAAGAGTAATGGGACTCCACACTTTGACCCTGCTGAACACGATGGAAACACGCTACAAGCCTTTACAGAATTTATAGAGTCCTGGGAAATGTGGTACGATGTTGCCTCGATAGGTGAACTCAAAGAGGATGCTACAGACGCACAAAAGAAAGAGCACAAAGCAAAGGTATTTAGAATGTGTGCTTTCACAGGTGAGCGATTAAAAACTGATCTTAAAGCTGAATACAACCAAGATATGGCCAAAATAAAATCTGCTGATTTTGATGATATGGTAAAAAAGCTTCATGATAGATACCAGCCAGCTCAAAACCAGGTACTCCTTCATTACCAATTCCACCAGCTCAAACAAGAACCAGGTGAGAAAATTGATGCTTTTATCAATAAAATCTGCCAACATGCTGATAAATGTGCATTCAAATGTACAAACACATCCTGTACTGAGAAAGATCAAATTCATAAGACTTTGATAAGAGATCAAATAATAATTGGTACCAACATTGCTAGTATAAGAGAAAATGCACTTGAAAAGGAACATGATTTGGCCTCGTTGATTTCAACAGCAAGAAAAATTGAAGCCACTGAAGAAGCAACCAAATTGATGGACTCTGAATCTCCTAGTAGCTCTTTTCATGTTAACTGTGTTGAAAATGAAGACCCCCAGCATGCACAAGTAAACAAAATTGGTAAAAGAGGGGGAAAATACTCCCAAAAAGCCCAAAGAAGGGAGAATTTTCAGGATAATTTTAAACCTCCCCAGGGTGCAAACAAAATTATGTGTTGTGCGGGTTGTGGCAGAAGCAACTGCGATCGAGGCCCAAATTGCGCAGCTAAAAATGCTTTTTGCAATGCTTGCGGGAAAAAGGGCCATTTTTCTGCTGTCTGCTTTAAAATGGTAAAAGGGGTTTCCACAATCACATCCATCAAGCAGGACTCCCTCAAAAAAATCCACACCATGTCAAGCAGTCACAAGAAAGCAGAAATCAGCCTAGGAAAAACAAAAATCCAGGCACTCATTGACACTGGTGCAGAGGTCAATATCCTCCTTGAGAGTAATGTGCCCAAAACTATCAGGAGAATTTTCCGCACTCCCGTCACTCTGCAACCATATGGAAGCCCAATCATAACCCCTAAAGGCCAAATCACCCTAGACACCACATGGAACAATACAACACAGAAAGCAACATGGGTTGTCATTGGTGACAGGGATCTCCATGGTAACCCTTGCAACCTGATCTCTTGCAAACTAGCTGAAGCTCTAGGAATTATCTCTTTCAATGGCCCTCCCAGTCAAGTCAGTGCAATTTCCAGCCACAACACTCAAAACCAAGTTTGTAACAATGACTTTGACAACCTCAAGAACAAATCTCAGCAATCAGTTGCAAGTATCCTATCAAAGTATGAAGATGTCTTCACGGGTCTTGGAAAATTAAAAGCAAGCCCTGTACACTTTCATCTGAAACCCAATGCTAAGCCTGTAATTCAGCCACCAAGACAAATCCCATACCACCTTCAACCCAATTTTGAGAAAATCATTCATGAGATGGAAAGGGATGATGTCATAGAACAGCACTATGGGCCAGTAACGTGGCTTGCCAATCCAGTTTTAGTCCCCAAACCAGATGGAAACATGAGAATCACAGTGGATTTGAGGGGCCTCAACCAAGCCCTCGAAGACCCCCACTTGCCGATACCTCGTGTAGAAGACATCCTGCCCATGTTCAATGGAAAATCGATTTTCAGCAAGCTGGATCTCAAAACAGCATTTCATCAACTTGAACTTGATGCAGCATCCCGCCCACTAACGGTTTTTCGTGCCGGTGACCGCCTCATGAGATATAAACGCCTAACCATGGGTACTTTGCCAGCATCTGGAGAACTCAACCAAAGGCTTCGCCCCATTCTTGCAAACATACCAAATGCTGCAGTGATTCAAGATGACATTGTGATCGCAGCAACGGACATCACAAGCCACAACACCTCTCTGGAACGTGTCCTTTCTGCTCTAGCAAGTGCAGGACTAACAGTCAGTCCAAAGAAATGCATCCTTGCTTCCCCAGAAATTCCATTTTGGGGATTCCAAGTCTCGAAAGACGGGATCAAACCAGATCCACAGAAAGTCCAAGCAGTACGCCATGCAGAAAGACCACAGAACAAAGATGAAGTTAAATCATTCCTTTGCATGATTCGCTCAAATGGGCAATTTATTCCAGACCTTGCAGCAGCTACAGCCAACCTCAGGGAGCTAACAAGGGATATCAATACATTTGTGTGGTCAGAGGCCCATGAGACTGAATTCCAAAATCTCAAGAAGGCCTTCAATGAAGATGTCCTACTCCGACACTATGACACAAATGCCCCAACGTTTATCTTTGTCGATGCCCATTACACAGGCCTCTCTGCAATCCTCACCCAAGGAGCCTCCATTGATGCTACAAAAGCAGTTGCTATAGCATCACGCACCACCACAGATGCCGAGAAAAATTACTCACAACTTGATTTGGAAGCAACAGCAATTGACTTCGGTCTTCGCCAGTTTCGACACATTCTTGTTGGAGGCCCACCAGCTACAATTGTCACTGACCAGCAGCCTCTGGTATCACTGTGGACTTCAAAAAGAAAGCCCCCATCTCGCATTGAACGCATCCTTCTTCGCCACCAAGACATCAACCATCGGGTTGTTTGGCGTAAAGGAAAGGACAACCCAGCAGATTACACCAGTAGACATGCCATTCCCATTGACAAACTGCCTGCATGTATTAAAGAAGAAGCAAAAGAGCATCAGAAACTTCTCTTTCTTCTTCATCAGCCAATCAGAACTACCATCTCAGAGCAGCGTCTGCATCAAGCGCAACTCGATGACAGAAAATTGGAACGTCTACGCCACTTCATAGCACTTGGTCAAGCACCACAAAATGATCCAACACTAAAGGGCTTCTATAGAACCTTTAGTGAACTTTCTATTGGCGCAGATGACATCATTTACAGAGGTGATAAAATTCTACTACCACAGTCACTCCATGACGAGATCATTTCTTTGGCACATGCTGGATCACATGCAGGACAAGATGCAGTAAAACGACGCATCCGTGCCCATTTCTGGTTCCCTGGCCTAGACAATGCCGTCAAAAATCGCCTCGAAACCTGCCACGAATGCCAAATACACACAAGGAACCCGACCAAAGTGCCCCTTTCAAGCACACCCATACCAGATCACCCCTGGGATTCTGTCTCCCTTGACTTGTTCGGGCCCCTACCAGACACATCTCACATCCTTGTCAGCCGCTGTAATCTCTCCAGATTTCCAGATGCAAAAGTAGTTCGTTCGACAAGTGCTCGACACGTGCTCCCAGCCCTAGGAGCTACCTACAACAACTTTGGAAACCCACTAGAACACAAAGCTGACAACGGCCCACCCTTCAACAGCCAGGAATTCAAAGATTTCTCCACCGCAAGAGGAATATCGGTAAAACATTCTTACCCTTACCATCCCCAGGGAAATGAGGCTGAATGTTTTATGAAGCCACTGGGTAAAGCAGTTAAAGTCGCCCTTGATACAAACAAACCTGTGCAAGAAGCAGTGGATGACCTATTAATCGACTATCGCTCTACACCACACCCAGCAACAGGACTCGCCCCCGGCGACGTGCTCTTTCGAGGCGGCTACCACTCCAGATTTCCGAAAAGGCCCCCCGTCACAGAGCAACATATCAAAGAAGCCAAAAAACGCGACAAAGAACGCAAAACCGAAGCAAATGCCAAGCAAAATGCGTCCAGATGGAGAAAATATCCCAACATCATTCAAGGCAACGAAGTCCTGGCCATGCGCTTCAAAGGGAAGACAAAATTTCAATCTTTCTATGAAAAAACTCCGTATATTGTGATAGACGTCAAGGGAACACAATACACACTTCTTTCATGCGATACAAAACGTCCAAGGCAGCCAATAATTCGCCATGCATCACAAATAAAGTTATATCAACAGCCTGCTCAAACCATGCTACCTCATTCCAGACCTGCCCAAAACACACCACAGCCCTGTAATAAAGCATATGACCTGCCAAGCAACACGAGACGTAGGAATAATGACACAAGTGCCACCCAAAATGAACCCCCAGCGCATCCAGGAAGCAACAACCACGCCCCTGATGAAGTTTACGTACCACCACCTCCACCAGGCCCAGTCGACGACCCTGCCAACGATCAACACGAAGCTCAGGCAATCGAACCTGAAATTACATTCTGTCATCCACAACAACAAACTTTAGGAGAAGGGAGAAGTAAGACTGGCAGATCAAGAAAGAACGGTAAAAACAAATAGCATCCAAATGCTTTATGCTCAAACAATGTACAAGAGAACAAATAGAAAATGAGAGTGATATTGTATAGCTACTTTCATTTATTGTTCGTTTATTTTATAGCCTCGTTTATATGTTTTGTTCCGTTCTGTTGGATTAGCCTCGTTTTCGTAGAAGTAGGATTGTGAGAGCCGATAGCAAACATGGCAGTTTATTGATATACTTTACTCTGTTTTAGGTGGGGGATTTTGACGAAATTTCTTAATCTAAAGGTATGCCCAACTACTTCCATGCCAATTCCTTTGACAATTTTGCAGACTGTTGGGTTTCGAAAGGAAACAAATCCCCCAAGTCCACCTCGGAGCGCCAGATCCTACCAAACGAGTCAGTAAAATACATGCTGACAGAAAGGCCCGGGGGGGGGGGTACTTGACTATGGAAGTGACGGAGGCGTGCGGCAAATCTCGCCAGACCCGGTACCCTGTCGTTTAAAAAATGGCCCAAAAGTATACCATGTCGCATAAAAATTTTGCCAAAATCCATTGTTTCAAGAGAACTCTAAAAGGCATCCTTCCACATGATACCCTGTCGCATAATTTTCTTATCAATTGTAATACCCTGTGGCATAATTTTTATCAGGAAAGGACACCCTGCCGCATAATTTTTACCGTAAAGGACACCCTGTTGAGCGGCACATCCCGTCGGAGTACCCCCCCCCCGGGCAGGAAGGCTAAATTTCGCTGTGTAGGGGGTCCAAAAATTATTGTGTCCCGTTTGTGTGGCTACTGTGGAGGAGCCGTAGCTTCAACTTTCTTGGCTTTTCTTAGACAGTTCCATGGATCAGGCTTCAACTTGAAGTATGAGACCTTCTTTGAGTCAATTTGACGCGTGGTGACTGATTTATGTCAGAGAAAAGGAAAAATTAGTGGTTGCTTCAAAAACAGCACCACTTGTATTGTTTTCCAGCAATGTCTATGTCAAAATAGAGTAGTTTTTCAAAAAAGGGGTTCTGGCAACGTCTTGAAATTTTCATTAAATTTTTCAAAAGGAAGAAAGTACTCTCTTATGAACAGTTAACACTGCTAATCCTTTAGAATATTTAGCAAAAAGTTTCATACGACGCTCGAATCAAAGACCCCTTTCTTTGAAAACTTACTTTATTTTGGCATCGCTACAGTTCTGTTTATGAAGCAACCACTCATTTTGCCTCTTCTGCCATAAATCAACAAACTTGTAAGATTGACTCATGCAAAGTCTCAAACTAGGAGACATGATTAAGTTTTCAAGTTGACCTGCGCAGAATCAACCGCTCTATTCCCAAGCTAAGCTGTGTGTCTGTGACAAGTTTACAATGCAATGGACCAGTACAACTTTGATCCACTGCCCAGGGGAACATCCTATTGGAATGTGAATGCTGTCATGGCAAGGGGTCGCGGATTCGACGCTTGGCCCCATAGCTACTTCTGTAATCCCAGGGCTTGCCACTAAAGACGGCAATGCAAATCATCGTATTGAAGATGTGGAACACTTTTTGTTGCTCTGCACGTCTCTTGGCATTCAACTGCGAGATCTTCTCACTGGAGAAATTGCATTATTACGACTATTTGTGCACAGTAATCCTTCAAACGAGGTTGTAATGCAACTTTTAATGCACAATGATGGGACTTTCTTGATGAAATCGATAAGAATATCCTTGAGTTAATTCTACCTTTTATCATAGTCACCTCTTGTGACTATGCTTTTATCCATGAATCTGGTCGAAATTTTCCTTTTGTAGCAGTAACCATATAGATTGCTCTTGATTCACATTTGCCTCCTACGCGTTGTTTTTTGAACGTGTTTTGTTACAGCCCTACTTGATGGCTGTTTGCGCCCTATTTTACGCGCTGGTATCACTGGATTAGTCAAATGTTATATTCTTGGATTGTCATCTTTGAAATTGGACTAACCGAAATTATGTGCTGACAGTACTATGATAACATAGTCTAATCCTTTTGTCTTTTGTCGTCGTGCTTGCCAAGGCTTATGACGATGAGTCCCTAATGTCCCTGCAGTAACTCAACAGGTACTCATAATGAGACAATGAAAAGCTGACCCTATTTCCTGCATTCATCAGTCGAAGTGTCAGGGAATCACGCCCTCCAATCCCGAATCACATGGGAATGCCTTCAGTTGTTCAATCGAATCGAAAATTCTATTACATTTGTCGTAACAATAGCAATTCACAAATCTCGCAATCTGATTGGTACTCTAGTAAGCTCAGAGTTTGGGCCTATATAAGGTCAGGTTCTTCAGAGTAATATTACGAGTCTCTGTTGACTGAAGCGCAATCATCATAAGTCAAAGAGCACTGGAGAAGAGACTCTAGGCCATCAGTCTCAGTACTTACCCACTGATTTATCGTGAGCACTGCAAAATATCTTTGTATTTCGTATGGTGCTGGAAGAAGAAACTTAGCAGAAACTAGAAATTTTCTCTGAAGAAACTATGAGGAAAGGGAAGCTTCCGTTCCTTACATCAGAAAGGAGAAAATTCGTGCCTTTCATCTAAGTTTCGAGAGAGAAAATTCTCACGAAATTTTGATACCCGTTGCCGTGGAGACTGAGACTTCCACCTGATGTTCCAGTTTCCATAATCATATGTAGTTGTTGCGCTTTTTTCATGTTCGTGCCATTAGTAGACATGATATTTTGCTCCTCGTGAGGTCGTCGCTGTTTTATTATAGAATATCTTGCCGGTAGTGTAATATGTATCGTGCATTGTAAATATTTAATAGAGTGAAAAAGTTTCTGTTCTCTCGGGGACAATTTTTCCTTCCCTCATTAACAGAAAAGTAGCATTGTGTGATAGGATTTAAGACAAAATTTACTTTTGATCACCTTTTGGTTTGAAGTTGGAAATGAGAGTTTTTCACCTGGAGCCCAAATAACAATTTAAGACATCCCAATGGAGGGGAAAAGACCGATTTTTTCTAATTTGTGTCACACTCCCAGCTGCCCGTTGCTGTTTCAAGACATGAAAATAGATTTTTCAAATCCATCACACAACTACCAGGTGACCGAAAAAAAACTTTACGGAGTAGATCGCACATATTTTCCTGAAAACGTTACGAAGCCAAGCAAGGAATCAGCATGTAGCTGAAAGGCTCCGCTCTCTTTTGGGATGTTGCTTGGTCAGTACCCTATAGTGGTTGGGCTGTTTGATAGTTCTATTTTAGTTGAGGGCAAAAAACCCCCCTAACTAACTCTTGACTGGTAATAGGTAGAGAAACCAAAATTTGTGTGCTAATAGCCTCAGGCTTTTACTTTCTGAAAACATAAAAATCAACCTAAGACTGGCTGCCTTTTATGCTCACGTCAGCATTTTCCTTTGTGTGGTCAAGAAAAAAAGCGGCAAAATTTGCCAAAATCAGAAAAATTGCAATGAAATTATATTTGGAGCACATTTTACATCTAAACATGGTAATTGTGATAGAATGTATCAAATGACACTACACAACAAAAGAAATTTGCAATTCATTCAACGTATGCTCCTTTTTTCGCAATAATTGAGATTTGAGAATTCGCAATTTTTCCAGGGTCAGTCCCAGAAAATTGTCTCCAGCCCCCTCATTCTCAAAATATTACAATGATACTTTTGAGAAGTTGCACAATAAGAAATAGTTGCAAATGTCAAGAAGTTTCATGGCTATAAATATGTTTCTGGCAGAGTTATTTGAAAAAATCTACAAGGGGGGGCAAATTTGCCCCCCAACCAAAATAGGGTTAAGATATGCCTACTGTATGGAACAATAGTTTCAAACATATGGAAATCCATTCATTTCTCGGACCATTCCCTCAGTTTCCAGTCCATTTTTTCGAAAATGATGGTGAATATTTCACTCAAAATGATGAATTCTGGATTCAAAATTTTCATTGAATCTGGTTTTTCTGATGGTAATCATTGCTTAAAATGACCTTACACCATCTCAAAAGATAGCTAAGCCTTTCAACTAAACTGTGATAGAAGCAATTGGCAATAGCTTTTGATTTCAGAGAGCTAGTTATGATCTACAAGTTTTTTCTGGGTCAACAGGTAGGACTTTTGCAGTTAGCAACTTGTAAAAAATGAAGACATTTCTTTCTGACTTGAGGGACAGAATGGTCGAAACTTTCACAAAAGCCTCCTTATCGCGCCTTCGCACACTCGTACAAAGTACAAAATGGCGACAATATTTGGCCTAGCTTACGAACATTCATCAACCAATTTATGAAAGTTGGAGGCATCAAAACTTGGAAAGAATTCACGATTGGTGCTCAGCAGTTGGTAGGGTTGCTTTTTTACAATGATCTTATCAACCCCGGACTTGTCCCTTAAATTAAGAAACTTCTAGTACTATGGCATGATCCTAGTTTCTTATAAAAAACGTGTATTGATGCTACAAAGGTCCTTATCCTGTAGAAGAATATATCTAGTTGTATCTTCTTGTTTAAAGAGTACGAAACCCTCACGACACATCAATGAGAACATGAATCACTCTTGAAATAGTCTTAAAGGACAAGTCCGGGGTTGATAAAATTATTGTTAAAAAGCAGCCTTACCAGCTGCTGAACACAAATCATGAGTTCTTTCCAAGTTTTGATACCTCAAACTTTCATAAATTGGTTGATGAATGTTCGTAAGTTAGTCCAAAGATCGTCGCCATTTTGTATTTCGTACGAGTGTGCAAAGGTGCGATAAGGAGGCTAGCAATGTAAGTTGTATGATATATGATATCAACACATTCTGCAGCCTCGTCCAGGTCAACGTGAAGTGACGTCATATAAACTGACGTCATTTCGCACTTCTTAGCAGATTGAAATATGTAGTTTCGCAGATTAAAAGAGAAAAAAATTGAAAACAAGTATTGCACATCATGCACAACAGTGAATAATCAGCAATTATAAAAACCCCAGACTTGTCCTTTAAACAAATTGGAACGAAAATAGAAAAGGAACGTCACTGAGCAGCCAGTCTCTTATCCACTTAGGATAGAGGAATACATTTCACTTCAATTCAAAATATGTTTTAGTTATTTCCTTATCTCAATGATATAGCTTGCAGACAAACAGGACGACTGTAAGTAATGAGAATCTAAATTTATTTTCCAAGTAATGAAGAATTCATGGCAAAATTTAATAAAGTTGGATAAAATATAATTTAGACTTTGCATAATGGCTTTTGTTATAATATCAAGTTTGGTTATCATATCAAGTTTGTTGTTACACAGTTTTAGCACTCACTAAGAACTGTGAAAGATGGTCATGGATTATTACAACTCTTTTATGCTATAGTAATTAGCATCATGAAATTAAGACAATTGGTACTGTTGTTGACTGTCGAAAAATCATCAACATTAGACTCAAGATATAGTCCCAGTGATTCCAGTTATTGCAACGATGCAAAAATATCAACAACAACAACAATGGTAACAACAACAACATTTTCCATCTTTGCTCAAACTGGGACTTTCAGACTTTCGTATAAAAATTTGAGACGGAAATTAGCACGTGTACGTGTGCCCTCTGGAACGAGGCTGCAGAGTAGTCTCAGAAGCGAGGCAAGCCACCCTCGAGGGTTGGAGATCATCACTGTTGCGGTGAAGTTCATGGAAGCTGATTGGCCTTTAAAATGAGGAGCTACTGGTTCACAGTGACAGGTTCGTTGATTCTTGGTTCGAGGAAACATTCATATGGATAAGTTTGGCTTTTGTTCATGGCTAGTATCTCTGTTATCATTATTATTATCAATTTATTTATCGTTGGATAATAAAATACAATAGCTAAGATAAAAAGTAGCTAATTAATTCCAACGTTAAAAGATGTATATACAGTATTAGATAAAAAAGTAATAGATAAAAGTATTTACAAGTCATCAGAATATACAATTAAAATGGATATCTAAAAGCAATCATCATAAATAGCCCAAGTTTGGAATGAAAATGCGGAATAATTTGCAGGGACAATTTTCTCCGTACCAATTTTTGATCTCTTTTTTAACTTGACAAAGGGTTTCTGAATTCCGTATGGTTGGTGGCAACGTTTTTCCACAGTTGCGGACCTTTAAATCGGACGCTTTCTGTCCCGATGCTGACGGATCTCACTCTGGGTTGAGTAAATTCGTCATTATTTCGCAAATTGTAATGAGTTGTATTTTCACGGAAGATTTCTTGCATGAATGAAGGATTTAGCTCACTTTTAGTTTTGTACATCTCAGTCATAAGAATTTGCAAGTTCTTTGTATGAATAGTAACTGCACAGTCCTTCTGTAATAACTCACTAAAATTAGATTCCGTGTCTTTATAAGTAATTCTCAGAGCCCTTTCCTGTATTTTGTTGATTTTCTGGTTAAGTTGCCTACTGTGAAACATCCAGATTAAAGGACAGTATTGAAACTGACTGGTAATAAATACCCTCATCAAATTTCTTAGTTTTTGCTGATCCATATTCGGGGATATGTGGGCTAGAGCATAAAGTTTATTGCTGGCTTTTTGGCAAAGCTACGAGACGTGATGGTCAAAGGAGAGTTCACTATCAATATGAACTCCGAGCAATTTCTCTTCAGAACTATTGACAACATCTGTATTTCCAATCTTGACTGAAACTGGATCGTCACATCTCTGCCGAAGAACTAGAAGATGGCATTTATCTGTGTTTAATTTCATAAAGTTGTCAGCAAACCATTTTAAAGCCACGTTACAGTCATTTTCAAGCGTATGAGTTATGTTATCAAGGCTCCTATCGCAAGAATAGAAAGTAGTGTCATCTGCATAATTGCATATATCTGAGTCTTGGATAAAAAGTAAAAGGTCATTAATGTATATGTTAAACAACAGAGGTCCTAAAACTGACCCCTCAGGAACACCACGTGTTAGGCCTTTCCAAGAACTGAAGGAACCATTTACCTTAAGTCACTGTTGTCTGTTTGTGAGGTTGAGTGTTAATGCTTCGTGAGAAAACCGCAAGCATGTAATTTTGCAATCAAGAGATGATGTCTAATACAATCAACCGCCTTAGAGAGATCCATCAATACGGCCCCTGCCTTACCACCCTCATCAAGGCTAATTTTGAACTTTTCTAAGAGCCTTACCAGAGCATGTTGAGTACTGTAACCTTATAGAAAACCACATAGAAGTGAAGATAAAAAAGGTGCAATTTAAGCAACTATCTGTTTATCCATTATTCTTTCAAACAACTTAGAGACCGTTGGCAGAACGCTGATTGGCCTAAAGTTAGTCCTGGTATTGGTTGATCCATTCTTGGGAAGAAATGAGACATCCGCTCACTTAAGCTCATCAGGAAAGTTTGACTTTTCAATGCAATCATTAAATATTTGTGTCAAAGGCTCCACGCATTCGTCAGAATTGGATTTAAGAATTTTTGGAGGGATATTTTTGTGCGTTGTAGCTTTCTTATGATTTAAACTTCTAATCTCCTTTTCAACGGTATCAGGGGCAACTTTTTGAAAAACGAAGGTTGTTAACTAAAAATCTTTAGCATTGGAGGTCGTTTGAGCCAGCAAATTAGGCCCATCCGCCATTGCCTGGAGTTGGTACAGTGTTGCTATGATTTCCATATCTTCAGTAGTTATGAATTCGATAGGGGGAAGCTTCGTCCCAGTTTTCAATGTAAAAGTCCACGACTCGTAGTTTGAGCTTCCATCAGTCTACCAATAGAGACAGCTACGAATATGTAATCAGTCTATATCAACATACCAGTTCTAATGAAAGAGACAAAGTTTCCAGAAATTTTGCATAGCCCTGAAGAGCAAGTTGCAGTAACAGGTGCCACACAGTGTAATGACCCTAAAAATATTTGCAATCGTTGCAGAGTTTACAAGTTCTTCTTCTGGTAATCGTTGCGAGAGCAAGAAAACTGCATTGCAAAGATGGAATGTTACGCGGGGCGGGGCAATCAGCCAGCAACTTCAATCACAACGGCGTTGCGACGAACGTTGGTAGAAAAATTGCACCTTGCAACAGTATAAATTGCTTCAGATTGATTTCTAAATAGAGGCATCTCTACGAGCAGTCAGCAACTAAAAACACTGATTGAACTCTTCCTGGAAGAAATAGTTCCAGACACTAAAATGATCTCCCCCAACAAGAGATGTTATACACAGAGTATGCTGAAGGCCTCTTTCCTTGCATGTCACACAATGCACTTACATGTTTAATAATAACCTGTTTATAAGAAACAACCCTCAAATCGCTAATAAAATTTAGAAACTCCAATACAATTTGAGGAAATATTTGAGAAACTCCAATACAATTTGAGAAAATATTGCTATCAAACCTTTAAGAAGCTCTTAAGAAGATCTGAGTACTCAAAATTTGATTATTTTAGAAACTTTCAGTACTTGCTCAAATTCTTACTTAAAGTTTTATTAAAAAGAATACGTGGAAAGACTATGTGAGATGCCATGAACAGCAGGGGAACTCTTCACGTTCGTTGGTAGATTTACTGCTGTTTTTAACAATTTTTGAGAGCTGGGTTGTGGCTAGCCTCACGACATAGTCCCGAATATTGCAAAAATAGAACAACAACGACAACAACAACAACAACAACAACAACAACAACAACATTTCTTATTTTACTCAATCTATCAGCCTATCAATAGCGATAACTACGAATATGCAATCAGTCTAGGTTGTGGCTAGACTGATGACGATGAGTCCCTTGTTGCCCTGTGCTCTTTGACTTGATGACGGCGCTTCAGGCAATATAGACTCATAGTATTACTCTGAAAAACTTGGCCCTATTTAGGCCCAAACTTCGCAGTTCCTAACGTACCAATCAGATTGCGAGATTTGGCAGAGAACAATGATGTCGAATTCTCGATTCGAATGATGCAGTTGACTAAATTTTGAACAAAGTTGCTACCAGGGAGCGCCGGTTGCTACGGTAGGTGGCTGAAGTTTGCTCTGGTTTGTTTTGGTCTTAAAAACATGGGAAAATGTAGCGTTGAAAGACTCATTTTGGACTTACCAGGTAAAGTGAACTTCCTTCTTCAGATTTATACCAAGTTTCTTTGATTAAACGCCAGCTTAACGTGGTTTTTATCGCATTTTCTTTCCGAGGAGTGACCGTTGAACAGCGCTACGGCAGTCGTTCGATGCTGATTCGATCGATCGAATCATGATCGAATGCATGAGATAGGGCCGGGTTTTTCACTGTTTCATGATGAGTCCCTCTTGAGCAAGGTTTACCGCAGGGATGCAAGGGACTCATCGTCATAAGTCTAGGTTGTGGCTTGACTGATGACGATGGATCCCTTGTATCCTTGCAGTAAACCTTGCTCAAGAGAAACTCAAATGAAACAGTAAACACCTTGGCCCTAGTTTCTTCAATCATCAATGGAATTATGATGGAATCACGGCTTCGAATCTCGATCCTGGGGAACGTTTTGAATTCTTCAATCGAATCGAAAATTCTATTACATGTGCACAGTAACAATAGTAATTCACAAATCTCGCAATCTGATTGGTACTGTAGGAATCGGGAAGTTTGCGCCTAAATAGGGCCAGGCTTTTCAGAGTAATATTACGAGGCTCTGTTGACTGAAGCACCATCATCAAGTCAAAGAGCACAGGGAAACAAGAGACTCATCGTCATAAATATCGGTTGTGGCATGTTGGTCCTAGTAGATAATTAGTTACAAAACCATCACCTTTTTCATATTTAACATAATTATGTCCAAGCTAAATATGGTGCAATGGCTGCCATTATATATCATTGTTGAGAGCTGAATGGTGACTTATTGGTCTTCTAAGAAAGTATGGTTTCAAATATGTCCTTCTATCAGCAACCAAAATCTTTGTTATCATTTAAACAGATTTAGTCTTTTCGCACTACAACACGCCCATTTAGCATTGATATATGCAGCATGTGGTTAATAATGGTCTTTATGAAGCCACGTATCAGTCTTGGATGTGTGATGCAGTTATGACACTCATGATGTGAAACGGGGGTATACTGGTAACCAAGCTTGGTGGTATGCTGCTATTGTGATCATAGCAGTTCAGTGCAAAATGCTTTATTTGGAGTAAAACGGAAAAAATAGTTGTGGATCGATTGATACAGACGTCGCTAAAGTCTGAAGACAAATAACAGATAAATAGCGTCTATGTTGAAAACGAAGTTAAAGTTGGCCACATTGATTCGATAATCTCTCGAGATCGTCAAATACAATGGATAAAATAAGCTATATCTAGACTGCCAAGCCTCCAACTCAAGTTGCCTCATTTCTTCGTAATTTGTCTGTAAAACCACGTTTTAGTCGGAAATTTTGTTGGTGCAATGATTTCCAATGCAACTGCTTTGCTTGTTTTATTCTCTTTCCAACGCTCTCCCTATCTATTCATTGTGTCTGTTAACTTTTCAATGCAGATCTGTTTTTGCAATTTTGCACCATTGAATTCATTTTATGAATTCAATTCAACAGGAAATTTCAACTCAGAGGAAACAGTAGGGGCTGCACGCAGGCAAACGTTTCGGGTTTAAACCCATTATCATTAACTGACTTCATAATGGGTTTGAGCCCGAAACGCCGTATATTACATACAATGTTCCTTTCATTTAAATTTTGAGGCTCTGGTGCCCAGGGTATATATTACAAAGCTCTGGTCGTAGCAAAATTAGATAGGGGGATAGGGTCGAGTTTTTCACTATTTCATTATGAGTTCCTCTTGAGCAAGGTATACCGCAGGGATAAAAGGGATTCATCGTCATAAGTCTAGTTTGACATCGCAGTTGTGCTTCATTGTAGCTTTGTTCTTTTGCAGACGATGAAGTTTCTGCTACCGCGAAGGAGTTAGCGTCTACCTTTTCCGCAGAAACATTTAAATTTTTCTGGCGCTGCAGCACATACACTGAAACACAACTGCGGTGTCTTAACTACCAATGATTTAGTCCCGGTTTAGAATCTGTTGGCTGTGAGTCCTTATATATGTTGCACGAGTACAAGGAATCAAGTCATCAGTCTAAGTTAGCCTTTGACTCATAGATTAACATGTAAGTTTTCAATGTCGCCTCCATAGTTTCTATTTCACAGCCGGCTAAACGCGTTAACTTTTTTTCTGCTCATTCATTACCACTTTCTCAGATTACGCTGTAGAAATATAAAAAAGAATTATATGTGATTGATTTCAGGCTGATGGCGTCATTCTAATCACCTTATCGTGAAATCATTAACAATTCTAACATGGAAAGGAAAGCAAATGAATGAAGCGAGTTATCAAATGTAGAATTTCATTCTTTATTCTGTCCCCAGACATCATCCTCTCGACTCGCCTTTTCTCAAGAGATGTTACTTCTCTTCAAATTCATGCTCTTTTTGATGTCGTAATATCAACTTTTGAGAAAATCTATTTCAACGTAAAATTTTTACGTCGCTAGCAATTAACATTCATTCGTTCACCTGAGTAGGAATTTGTCGAAATAAATTTGATAACCGAAGCGCGTCTGCCAACGCAATTTGATTTCCCCAAAAATTTCAGATCTATAGATTTGCGATTTCTATAATTGGTAATTCTCATCAAGCAAACATTCTAGAAGTAAGCTTCCTGTCGGCAATTCTTTGAAGATATTTTTGTCTGGGGATGTATTCTGTCTAGCGCTATGCTCCAATTTTGGCAAGTCCAACAGCAAGGGTAAGTTTTGTAAAACAAAAGGATACGGTTCCGTTTAAGCAAGCGCATACTGACGATATGCAAGTGGCCTAAGCATTTGATCGTCCTAACTTTAGTCAAATCGGGTCACAATAAACAAGCTAAAGCGTTACCTTTTTCATTTGTTGAGCAAGTCGATGTTATTTTCTGTTTCTTCTTCTCTGTTCTCCTCGATACAAAACAGTTTATAACCCCTACTGCTAGGATCTTGCGACTCCAACATGAGAAAAACACGAGAACACGAGAAAAACACGAGAACATGAGAAAACACGAGAACATGAGAAAAACACGAGAACACAAGAAAAACACGAGAACATGAGAAAACACGAGAACATGAGAAAAACACGATAACACGAGAAAAACACGAGAACACGAGAACACGAGAAAAACACGATAACACGAGAAAAACACGAGAACACGAGAAAATACCTTCAAATTGCTCAACTTATGAAGGTAATCAACATTTAAACCATCTTGTTTATTGTGATACCCGATTTAATAAAATTTAGGATGATGAAAAGCTTCAGGCTACTTGCATATCGTCAGCATGCTCTTGGTTTAAAAGACAAAGCGATTTGACAAACAAGGACAAATTTTGCAATACGGTAAATCCCCAGGAATAAGAACCTACTTTTTTGAGAGCCAGGCTGAAATTGGTTCTTATTTCAAAGGTACCAAGACTAATTTCAAGGTATAGAGGTTCTTATTTGAAGGGAGCCTCATGTAGTTCTCTTGAGCGTCTCACAAAAGTGTTCAGCCCTATTATATGTTTTGGAAGCGTTCTTATGGACATAACAAGTAATTGGGAAAGAGAATAAAAATTTCAAAGCCACCTGGGACCTCAATGCCCTAATAACAGCAATAAACGATCAATTTTGCAACCCCTGCAATAAGAACCAATGTTTCATCAAATTGGCACAGGTTCTTAATTGCAAGGTTCATAATTTAGGAAAACAGCCTCTAGGTTCTTATTTTGGTAGGTTCTTATATGCGGGGATTTCCTGTACAGTAGCAACAGTTGCTCTAATTGACACCTCAGTTCAAAGCAATTAGTGACTGCAGACAAAGGAAATTCCTTCAACCCTTAAATCAAAACAAACACAGCTGCAAAAGTTGCCCCAAAAACAAGGACAGATTTTGTAATGCAATAACAAGAGTTGCTTTAATTGACAACTCAAAATGATTAGTGACTGCAGATGAAGAGAATTCTCCCAACCATTAAATCAAAAGAAACACGGCCATAAAAGTTGCCCTGAAACCAGTAGGGCAAACTCTCGCCTTGTGCAAGCGAAACGAGAAATTATGTGCTTATAGCGAACGAAGAAGGGTAAATCTAAAGTTCTGTCTCGCGGGTTTGGTTTATGTGATTCAGGAGCTATGTGGTAATTGTTAGACTTAAGCCCAAAATACCCGACAAATATAATTCCTTCTGCTCGACTTCTGAATCAACTAACAAAATCCGCGAGACAGGACTTCAGATATTCCCTTCTTCTTTCGTTATAAGCACATAACTTTCCTTAAAAACACAATTAAGCTTGCGCAAGGCGAGAATTTACCCTATTGGTCTCGGAGAATTTTTTGTAGCCGTGTTTGTTTTGATTTACTGGTTGAGAGAATTTCCTTTTGTCTATGACGGCTAAGCGCTTTGAATTGAGGAGTCAATCAAAGCAACTGTTAATAACGTAGTACAAAATCTGTCCATGTATATTTGACAACCTCAAGAATAGATTGTACACATTCAACGCTTATAATGATTTGCTTTCTCTGTTTGTTTTCATTTGATTGAGTACACTCAAAAGGCGTATTCTTTCGGCCATCTGAAGTCTGCGAAGGCTTCTGAAAACGGTAGACTTCGCAAAGAAAAATGTCAGTTAGTACCAAAAACATGCGAATTCTGAAAAACGCAGAGTTGGCAGACTTCGCAGAGAAAAACGCAAAAAGAGTTGTTCGGCCGAGCGAATTGAAGCCATTGCAATACAATGTACTTTTGTTATGTTTGAGCTCTCGGATCTCTGCCGCTTTCAGAAGAGCTCAAAAGAATGAATACGTCAATTATCTCTCGAAAATCTACCAAAACCAGAATGACCAAAAGAATGGGCCTTTATAAAAAGCGATCTGAAGTCTGCGAAGTCTACTGTTTTCGGTGGTATGGTACTAAAAGAATGAAATTCTATCTTTTACCAACTCTACCTTTTTGCAGAAGGTGCACAAAAGAATACGCCCAGAGTCGAGGCTTGGTTTGGGACTTGATCATTATTTGAACAGCGGCACATGATTTGCGGCTTTTATTCATTTAATTCAAGAAAGGAAAAGAAGGAATTGGAATTCTCGAATATTTTGATTAAACACTTACTACTCAGCTTCTGAATCAAATAGATAAAACCCGCTAGGTAGGTAGGTAGGTATTTATATTTAACGTGGCTAGCCCGCGAAAGTCTGAGAGACTTATTTCCAGCAGGGGCCACGGATGTTTTACCATCAGTCCGCCGCAGCTACCCGCCGCAGCTACCAGATTTCCCTCACATGGCTCTGGTCGACCCGGTTTAGTGTTACGGACAGCGACCAAACTGTCCAGCGTGGGATTTGAACCTACAGCCGTTCTGACCTTTGGTTTACGAGTCAGACGCCTTAACCACTCGGCCATACGCTTACAAGAACAGGATTGATCAATGTGTCTGTGTCAACATAATGAAATTCTTTAAAGAAACTGCTCCGGCGTACAGGCGCCAAGCATACCTGCTCCGGCGCAAGAAACTGCTCCGGCGCCAAGCAGACCTCTAGGCTTTGTCTATTTGATATTTAGCTCTTTAGATCTTCCTCTTTCGACATTCACTCCTGACCTCTCTTAAAACCTTCGTTAAAACCATGGAGCGTCAAGGCACTCCCTGGTTCACATGTACAAGGCGACAGTTTGCTCTACTGGCAAAGGGCAAAGTTTGTGGTTTTGTTAGAATCACTAATTGCTTTGAACATTGACGTCATTCAAGTACAACCTATTCTATCGTGTTACCATGGGTCGCAACAAACGAAGTAATAGTTAAAAATGTAAACGCAAACATACCTGTGTCTTTATCGTGGCTTTTTCTGCCTTTCTTGGCTTTCCTTTGCTTCCCTGGCTCAGGTCAATTCATTGCTTCAAGAACCGCAAACGAGGGCAGCCTCGCTTTTGCAGAGAAACTGAATTAGGCCACTACGCACTTGAAGCAATGAATTTAGCTGAGCCAAGGAAGCAAAGGAAAGCCAAGAAAGGCAGAAGAAGCCACGATAAAGACACAGGTATGTTTGCGTTTACATTTTCAACTATTACTTCGTTTCCTGCGACCCATGGTGCTACGAATCTTTCCTTGTTACGAAGCGCAAGGTTCTTCCTACTTTGTTTATTTTGATTCAATCACATGAACACAGAGGTGTGAAATCTATTCTTCAGAATCTAAAATCCTTTCTCTCAACTAAGACCTTGCTCTTTTGTTTTGCAAGATTCACCTTTGCAATACAATTCCTTAATCTGATAAGCACAGGCGAATTTTGTAAAAGAAAATCAAAAGATACAGGCCTGGCTAAGCGATATGGCAGCCTCAAGAAACGGTTCCATGACCAGGCCAACCACTCTGTTTTGTCTTCTCTCCTTATCTTGTTTTGATCGACTGCACTCAAGAGGTGAAAAATCTATTCTTTAGAATCTAAAGTTCCCTGGTCTTACCTGAGCCATGGTTCTGTTGTTTTGCAAAATTCACCCAAATTATACCATTACTTTATCTAATAATTAATGCATGCTTTTCCTGCCATTCGATTGTATGAAATTTCAGAACTGAAGACTTCTCTTTTCTTTTTTTCGTTACTCACATCAAGAGAAACCTTTTCGGCATCTTGCAATACAAGATATTTCTTCCGGAATATTTGCTTTATCCTTCTCTCCGAAGCCAATCTGATTTAGCAAGAAAGACTAGTTAGTATAAGAGTAGGGTAGCTGCCAGCAGTTCTTTAAAGAAGTTTTGTTTTAGTGTTAGCTACAATTTCGCTGCCAACTTAGTGCCAAATTATTAGCAAAAATGCAATTGGTTATGTTTTGCAGTATCTGGCTTTTAATTGGAAATGTTAGCATCGTTCGATCATTGATTGTTCATGAACCTTCTGAGTCTGAGAGAGTTGGTAGGGTAAGGATAAACTTTCTCAATTTTCTAAATACTCTAGATGATGAATTAAAGAGAGCTGATACCTTGGGAAGTTTTAAAACGGGGATCAAAGAATCGGATCGCAAAGGATGTAGCTGCTTGATTTGTAAATAATTTTTTATATTGTAACTAGTTCGTTTAAATTAGTTTTCAGTAACTATGCTTTCTTTCAACCAACTGTAAATAATGTTATGAAATGAAATGGGGTATATTATAGTGTGGCGGTTAGGCTGATTCGGCTTTATTTTGGATGCGGAATACGGTTGCTGCAAGAAGATCAGTGCGGTATACATTATTTTACAGCAACTTTTTTAAACTTTGGAACTAAGGCCCCGTTTACACGGGATCGGATCCAAATGGATCCGTACCCAAAGTGTAACGGATAGGCCTTGCGTTTACACGGGACTCGACGGATCCGAAACCATTTGGATCTGCTATCCGTACCCAAACGGGATCACTTTCGAAGGTGATCCCGTTTGGTTCCGATCCCAAAAGGGTCTCGTGTAAACGGGTGGGATCGGATCCAAACTGGTACGGATAGGAAGTGACACGATTAAACTGAAAATCCTTTGTTGAAATTTCAAAGAGGGGAATCTGAGATGAGACAGAGTCTATTAGAGTGAAAAATTTCAATGGATCTGATTAAGATAGGAGAAAAGGTTTACTAGAGCGCTGCTGAGAATCCATGAAATCCAAATGGATCCGATCCCGTGTAAACGCGAACAGTTCTGGATCCGAACCCGTGTAAACGCCGCGCAAAAAGTGGATCGGATCCAAATGGATCCGATCCCATTTGGATTCGATCCCGTGTAAACGGGGCCTAAGTTCTCGCTGTGTAGACGAAGATGGAATTTCAAGAAAAGAAATCGAAACTTCATGGAATACGAGAGATGCATCTTGACATCTGCTCCCCAAATTTTATTCAGCCAATTGAGAAGTTGAACGCTAATAATTATATATTGTGTATGTTTTTTGCGTAACTCAAACAATTTATGCTCGGGTTCGGAATTAAGTAAATGACATCTGGCGGCAAATTTCGTTATCCATCCGTTATCCTTCCTACATATGCGTTTGTCATCTTTTAACATCCCCTGTTCCCTCACTTGCGGAACGAATGATTTAGCCAACCGCGGATGTTTCAAGATAACTTTGATACGTATGATACGTGTGGACAAGTATAGACTGGGCTAGACTGATTGCGGTGAGTCCCAGGAATCGCTATTCAAAACGAGACTAGTATGCCAAACTGAGACCGCTCATCCTGGGACTCAAAATATTACAGCAAATTTTTGGGACTGACTTTGTTGCACTTTTTAACGCTCTTTGGAACGCGGCTGCTTACAGATTCGGTTGATTGATGTCAACCCCACGGAAACTTGAAGTCCAAAGCAGAGTTTCAAGGAACTTAGCTTGAGAGCAAAGTCTTAAGAATACCATGAAAACAGTTGGTGAAAATATCAAACCTTGTAAGTAGGTATTATTTTGTTGCTTTGGCCAAGCATTAACTGACTTTTTGCGAAGTTTCAAATCAATACTTTTCATTTGAAAAACACGAGTGTTTGTGCTAGTGCTTCTTGCCTAGGCCCTTATCGAAACGATGCAGATCTCATCATTTCAAAATAATGGCGTTTGATGATGAGTCGTAGTTAGAAGCGTCTGGCAGCCTTTCAATAGCGATAACTACGGCCATATAATCAGTCTACAGACTGGGCCTTCGAACGAAATTATCATCACTTGACAACAGAAAGTCTGACACAGAGCAATTCGTAAGGGCATTGACTTCTCTCAAATTTCGTAAGAAACGAATCTGTAGATGACTGTTAAAGGAACAACCCGCTGGAATAACCGCATATCGGTAAGCTGCGTTGTTTGTTTGTTTGTTTTTTTTGTTTTCAATTTATTTTGAGTGGGCTTGTCAGGATTTCTAGCTACTGAAAGCTAATTTAGGCCCACTGTGCATGCCGCATCCAGGCACGGGGCCCCTAGTTTAACGTCCCTTCCGAAGGACGGCGAGGTGAGTTGCGAGGTCAGGCCTCAGTGGCCACCCATCCGAAATCTGACCTCACTCGACCAAGCTTAACTTCAGTCACCTGACGAAGACTGTATAAGCCACTCGGCCACTTACCCCGCGAGTGTTTGAAAAGAGCATGTGCATCATTATCAACATTTTGCGATATTCCTCTAACTTAGATAAAGCTCAAACCAGCCAAAAATGACAGACCGAGAACTCAGCCATATCCTGGAATTTGAATCCGAGACAGAAGCCGACGAGGGGCATTTCACTACCAAAAATCTTGTACACCTTTAGCAATATCCTTTTGTTTTCACGAAAAATCCATCAAAATCTGTATAATCCCTTTGTTCTGAAAAAATCTCGTACGCTTTTTCCAATAATTGAAGTACCCCTTGGTAAAGCCGATCAATACATCACTTTAATTAAGCAGCCTCGTTTTGGAAATTTGTCAAAATCTCTTCCTATTGTTCATATGAAAAATTTGAGCGAAGATTCGGATTCAGCACCCAAACTTTAGTCCTGTTACGTGTTTTTAAACTGCTAGCAATTGTGATGTTGATAATTATAACAATGTAAAATTCAAAGATTTATAAGGGATTTGACCGTGAAAAGTCGTTCGGGGTGTAACTTTACACCTTTTCGGGCATTTCACAGCCAAAATGTTTTCGTCAAGTCGGATTTATCCAAGTTTTTAAACATTGAAAAATAGAAAAATTTCTCCACAGTTTCTGCAAGGACATCTAGAAGAAATTGACATTTTTCTCAGGCAAAAACTTAAAAGTAAACGGAGATTTCATTTTTCTTTACAGGAAATTACGGGGGAAACAGTCCGTTTCCTCCAATTTTCTCTCGGAGTTACCATAGTGAGAGTCCACGACCTTTTGTAGTGTTAGTACTCAGAAAAAATGAGAATTTTGCAACGATGCTTAGGTCTTTCGGCTTTCTGACACCATTGGTTCCATTCCAGTCCATCCACTACTCTAGGTTCTGTGAATTTTCATGCCTGAGACACCGTTTACACGATGCTGGTAGAATTTGAAAACGGCATGAAAAGGTGCCGTTTTGGCCTCCCGTTTACACGATGCTGGTAGAATTTGAAAACGGCATGAAAAGGTGCCGTTCTGGCCTCCCGTTTACACGATGCCGGTAGAATTTTATGCTAACTCCATAGACAATAACAACTGATGTTAATAATTGTCATAACCTGCACTTTGAGGTTAACACAAGGGAAAACTACCACTTGGAAAACCAAACATAACTAGCATTCAGCATAGCAAAGTACGAATCTATCTACTCTCGACCCAAAATTTTGTCCGAATGTTTGATGGTCCTAAAGTTTTCGATTTTAATGTAGATAAAACAGTTACGACAATAAGGACAATAGGGAATAAAAATATTAGCCTTGTGATGAAAGAGACATAAAATTCTGCCGGCAAAGTGCGTTTTTGCACGATGCTGGCAGAATTACAAACTTTGCCGTTTTGCTAACCGAAATTCTCAAAATTCTGCCGGCATCGTGTAAACGGGAGGGCAAAACGGCACTTTTTATGCCGTTTTCAAATTCTACCGGCATCGTGTAAGCTGGGTCTGAACTTCTTTTTAGCAATTCTCTTAGAAGAATTACCGTAAAAGCTGCGCCAAAAATGATATTGATTACATTTCCCGTGCCAGTTACGTCATTTGTTTTCACCAGAAGAAAAAGCTAGATCAAAATCGAATAATAGGATTGTTAGAACCAAAAAACCTTGCAAGTTTTGTTGTAGCTTTCATAAATCTAATAGCTGCAGCTTGTTTGATTCTAGAAAATTTCAAAATAGAAAATTTATCTATTCTCAGTTTTGTGACTGGAAACAGGAGAAATTTCATAGTGAATGCATCCGCTCGTCGATGCTATATAAGAAAGTTCTTCCGGTGATTGATTGCTTTGTCCTTTTGTCATAAAGTTCCGGATTTAGCACGGGTAAGAAAACTATAAGATTGGCCAACAGCATGCAGACAGGCAGTCATCTTTGAGAACTTGCTGCTTTCATATCCAAAAAATACGAATCCTAATGCAACAATGCAGTGTCTAGCATTTCATATCGTTTTGATCTTGGCTGCATCGAATTTTGTTCGAGCACTATTTCCGCATGAACCTGACACTCGGGTGGGCGACAGCAAAGGAGAGGTAGTAAAATCAAACTGTGGAAGGAAAGCGGTAAGAGTTACGATTTTCAATAAAAATTTATGCTCCACTTCAGAGTACCATGAATGCTCTTGCGCCCTTGAACAGCTTTGTTTCATAAATGTTTACTGTGGACCTAAAATTTGTCGGTGACAGGAGTGCTTATACTAGGAAGTGTTTAGGAGTACTTTTAGCAAGTATTTACACTCACGTAGGATTCCATGTTTCTGTCAATTAAGTGACGGTGAAGATTGGGTGAAGAGGTAAAATTGAATTTTTAACGCAAAGCGCTGGGATCGCAAGAATAAAGAAGACTTCATCAGGCATGTGACCCCTTATCACTGTGCTCCATTGTAGGGGCTCTACACGCTGATCGAGCCCTACCCACGTGACTGCTCTAGCTGCAAAGTAGAGGATTTCAGCATTGCACCAGCACCGCAACACTTTCAGTAATCTAGAGAGACATATTATTCAAGTATTTGTCTCCTAAAACAATGCGACCAAATACCTATCAAAATATCTTAATTCTAGCAGCAACGCAGACCACAGTTTCCCCCTACATGTGTGTCACCAAACCATCTCTTGCAAATAGCCGGGTGTCTCTCCCTGCTAAGCACTTCAACGTCAGTTTGGTACATGATTCGATATTTAACGAGCCACCAATGCAGTTCTATCATCACAGGTGTAATATTGAAGACTTACGCAAGCAATCTATATTCGTTGTAGTTTATTTAAAGGACAAGTCCATTTTGCCATAAAGTAAGAAGTATGCTTTTTGCTAGAGACGAAGACAAGACCTATTGCTAAAAACAACGCCAGGTGGAAATTTTCATCTGAAACAGGAATAGCAAACGTCAGTGATTTGATAAAAATATGTTCGTTGCGTGTGGTACTAAAGTAATTATATGATAACGTTATAGATAAATGATCTAAGTACCAAATTTAGCGTAGATGTTCAAAAACACGACGTTTCGAGCATGTACGCCTATTCTATTTCAAGCGTATTTATTTATTCGTTTATTTCGAGCGTTTCGAGCGTATTTGACGTTTCGAGCGTATTGTCTTGATAAAGAGGATACGCTCGAAACGTCGTGTTTTGAATATCCAGGTTAAATTTGGTACTTTGATAATTTATTTATAACATTATCGGGCAGTAATTTGAATAGGTAATGGCCCCCCTTGGTCCTGATCAGAAAAGCTGTATCTATTCTTAATTGTGTTAGCAGACTGCATACTGTTTCTATCACCAGAAAAATGGTGTGGGCTGTCGAGGCAACTTGATTCTTTTTATTATTTTTGTGATTTCCGATGTCATTCAAGGTAGCCTGTTGTTCAAATTTTCTTATTTCTAAACTAAGAACTATAGTTAAATTTCAGGTTTTGAAAGATACGTTCTTGATATAAATTTGATACGTACAAGGTAGAAATTTGATCTTATCAAATTCATTTTTCATACATAGAAGATTGTTCTGTTCTTTTCAATTCAGTCCAGTATCTAAATCAAAAGAATCTCTTGGAAGATGTCTTCCTGTCCGTAATCCTCATTCAAAATTTTTGATAATTCACATTCAAATTTTTGACGCATTGAAATTAAAAGAGCTATAGAGAAAGCAAAAACCTCTAGTCAGAAACATCCTGTCTCTAATTTTATATTCCTATCTGCTGAGATTGATATAAGAGTTGCCTGTTGAGATCAAACAATTATTTTTACAAGGAACAACTGCTTTTAACCGTGTAGGGAAAAATTTTTGTTTCACCAATAATGATTAAGCACAAAGAGCTACTCATTCTCTGCAGTATTTTCATTATGGTAGAATTTGAGAACTCTTTACAAGCCTTCATTACACAAGAGCCTATCGTTGGTCGAAAGAGATTTGCTGAGGTTGGCAAATATCTGGTTGTTGGGCTACTTCAAACTAGGATAAGACACTTGGTGAGAATTTGAACCTTCATTGTTCCATTACTTTTGTTTCATTTTGTCAGAAGATGGATAAGAGATCCCAGGACAAAATTTTGATTTGGCTATGTTCTGCTGAGCCTTTATTAAAAATGCTTGTTATAATATTTCCTAAGGAAATACTACCTTTTAATGACTAGAAAAGTATTATTAGTTTAACCAATCATAATTCAGCAAAAGCAGTTACTCATTCGGTTTATTTTCATCAGGGCTGATCTTGAATGCTTTTTACAAGCATATAAATGAACTATTAAAGAAAGTTAGAAAGAGAGTTACCAAAGTCGAATAATATTTGCTTTTGAACAACTTCAACCAAGGTAAGAAACTTGGTGAGAATTTCTGGCTCTATTACTTTTCTCACGTTTCAATTTATATGCAAGGAAGCAAGTAAGGAAGCACGCAAGGAAGCAAGGAAGCACGCAGGCAAGCAAGCACGCAGGCAAGCAAGCACGCAAGGAAGCAAGCAAGCAGGCAAGCAAGCAATCCAGCAAGCAAGCAAGCAAGCAAGCAAGCAAGCAAGCAAGCAAGCAAGCAAGCAATATCTACTACTAGTAGTTGACGTAGGCTAAGTCTTTTGCAGCTTTTCAACTGGTATAGGTCTGCGGCACTGCCGTTTATGCCCTAAAAACCACCTCTGAATGCTCATTTTCCGACCCCGGAAAGATGGAAACTGAATTAATTGATGGTTTGGGTTTTTTATTTTTGTCGAAGGGCTTTTTTAAGTGCAGATCCACCTTAATCGCACTTAACATGGCTCACCACCGATAATTATAAAATTACGAAACAGTGAAAGGTGGCTGTATACCGAATACAAATAAGTTCAAAATAGAATCATACCAAGTTAAGGTGACTCACTACTGATACAGATTTTATCCAATATTTATTGATTTCTTATCCTGCCTCTTTGATATGACGTGTGAGTAAATTTGTGTGAACATGTGCAACTTTGAATTATTCTAGAGACAAATCGAATTGGTTGATTTTGCAGAATTTTACTTTAATCCTTAAAAGAAAGTCAAACTTAAATTTTGGGACCAAATTTAAGCATTTATAACAACAGCTACTTATTTAGTAAGCAATTATAATATCAGATCCAGCTCCAGCTTGCAGAACTCTCTGAATGGGGCCTGGTGTACGTTGTTCTCTGGCTCGGTGGTGGCTGTATGGCTGGGAGTGGCTTTGCTCTGCATGGCTTTTTGCTGTACTTCAATGCAGTGTAGTGTCTATTGGTGTGTTGTATTGTGTTGTGCTGTGTTGTGTTGTGTTGTGGTGTGGTGTCGTGTGGTGTCGTGTGGTGTCGTGTAGTATAATGTTATTTTGTGTCAATTTGTTCGTTAATTTCATAGATTATTGTTAGCATTCATTGCAAGAGCCATTCATAGTGGGAACTGGAAGACAATGTCTTTTCCCACAATTATTGGCTCAGATTGTTGTATTGTAGTTTCTTAAGTTCAGAGTTTGAAGATTGTAGAACCTAAATTCTTAATGGATTTAGATGAATCCCAGATGAATTGATTGAATGAATTGATTACTTGATAGCCGAAAGACTGCGGTAATTTCATGATCTGATCCGCATTTTCATCACCAAGGGGAACATTGGCAAACTGGACATTTAAAGAAAAATTGACTGTTTTTGAAAAAAATTATTACTGAAACTGAAAGAGGCGGCAAACAACAAACAGCAACAACAAAAATCATAAAGAATCATTCACATAGAAGAAGACGCAAGGGCAGTCAATCTCTCTCGAAATTTATAAGAAATGAATATTAAAACAGATACTAAGATCTTGATTCCCATGGTGTGCAAACTAAATCAAATGCAAGTGAAAACTGTACCCTTGCATTAGCCAGTGTCAGGCATTTTGCAAGCAAGGAATTTTCTTACAGTCGAATCAACCCATATTTTCATTGCTTATAATACTACAGCTGAAGTTGAGAAAATATTTCAGTCTTTTTACTATCAACAAGAAATCAATTCATTTCATTCAAATCCATCCAGTCCTTCAGATACTACTCTCACTAAGCCTGCACGCAGCCTCAGCTCCTCCTCACAGGAGGAGTTGAGGGTGCACGCAGGTTACTCTCACTGGGCCGATGCTCTAAACTGGCTACCTTGGTTTCCTAGGCCACACATTTTACACCTGAATTCCTTTCCATTTCCACATTATTAACACGATTAACAGAAACATCGCTTTGTTCAGCCAAACAAGTTTCTTTGTTTGTCTTGACAAGACTGACAGATTGAATTCTATTGTGCTGTTTTCTTTGTTGTTTATCTTAGTGTAGAAAATTGCACCAGCTGAGAGGACACAAAGAAATCTATGATCAAACACCCTTGGTTGCTTTTCTATGCACAATCGGGTTTCAATATGCTATGCATCAGACTTGATTGCCTACCTGTATACCTATCAGTGCATCTGAATAGCTCACATTTGATATTTGATTTAAAAACAGTTATGTGGAAGAAATCACTATCCAGCTTTTGCTATATTCAGTGGCACTCCAATTAATGGATTTTACCAGAATTTTACTGGAAATAATGCTACTAACATCACAAAGACTCCACGCTCGATGTCTGGTCCATGATTCACTTGCCATTGAATGTAAAATTCCATTTCTTGAAGAGACAGTAGAGACAATAGAACGAATGAACGATGTTTGATGCATTCTTTGAAGAATTTTTGAATGTGCACAATAGTGATTGAAGCTCTAATGCCATTCGATCGAATCTCGCGTACAAAATGTAGGCTAGTTTGTTGAATAGCTAAAAGGTCTATTGAATTGAATTCAAATTTCAATGGGCAACTAAATTATGGACCAGAATCGAACACGGAATCCTCTTTTCCGCACAAACCTTTTACCAGCATTTTCCTGATTTCTGGGCCTGAAAGATGAGTGCTTCTACTAAACAAAATTTTCACACCTAAGATAGCACTTGCTTGATGGATTAACATTTCATTTTTGTCTATCGGCGACTTACTTCTTAATCCACAACTTGCCAAACATAGCAAGGGCAGATTTTGTAATGCAATAGCATCAGTTGCTTTGGTTCACACCTCAGTTCAAAGCGATTAGCGAATGCAGACAACAGAAATTCTCTCAAGCAGAAATTCAAAACAAACGAAGCTGCGAATTTGGCCTGAAACCAGTACGGCAAACTATCATTTGGTGCGGGCGAAGAGAAGTTTTTAAGAGAAGTTTTTAAGAGAAGGTATGTGCTTATAACGAAAGAAGAAGGGCAAATGTAAAGTTCTGTCTCGCGGATTTTGTTTATTTGATTCAGGAGCTGGAGAGTGATTGCGTACATCTGAACAATGAATATGCAAAAATTGTATGCCGTCTGCTCGGTTTCTGAATCAAATAAACAAAATCCGCGAGACAGAACTTTAGATTTGCCCTTCTTCTTTCGTTAAAAGCACATACCTTCTCTTAAAAACTTCTCTTCGCCCGCACCAAACGATAGTTTGCCGTACTGGTTTCAGGCCAACTTCGCGGCTTCGTTTTGTTCTGAATTTCTGCTTGAGAGAATTTCTTTTGTCTGCATTCGCTAATCGTTTTGAACTGAGGTGTGAAACAAGAGGGACTGATGCTATTGTATTACAAAATCTGCCCTTGTTGCCAAACATTGTAATTTTTTAACTTACCTGATAATAAGCATCGGTTCCAAATCTTCAAATCTGTGCAAAAAGGTGGGTTTGAAATTCTATGACCTATTTCTTCCAACTGAATGGCTTAAAAGAAGCTTTAACTACCTATCCACGATTCTAGCGTTGGATTTTTCAGAAATTTTTGATAATTTTTGAACTACGGCCTATTCCATATTTGAGCACATTTTAGGATGTGGCGTCATCAAATTTATAATTCATAAACAAGAAGAGTAAGAGAGTTTAGCTTGATACCATTTTGTAGACATCCGTAAACTTTTATTTTCTTGGAAATTGTTCGATCTTTCTTCAACAGGTTTAGAAATAACGATAGTTCAAATTTTTCAAGAAGATTTTCTTGAATTCTTAAAAGAGAAGAAAAACATTGTACTTCTGAAAATTTTGAAGAGATCAGAAAAGTCCAACAGCAGATTTATAGTAAGATAACTAAGGTTTCTTTGAAACCGTTCAGTTCAGAAAGATATGTCATAGGATTTTACACACACCTTTTTTAAGATTTGGAACCAATGCTCTGATAATACTAATACATGTATTTCGATGCCTCAGTTTGGCTCAAGCGCTATCCAGCTCAGCTCTCCTTCTTGCTTTTCTCATTTCGATGTCTACGTGCATCTAGCTGTTCCCAACCCCCTTGTTTGCTTGTCTAGATACAATTACATTTCGATTCATACCTTTTAGCGGTAATGTTATCTTACAGATAAGAAATTAGAACATGCTAACAGACGCAGTGATACGAGTTAAACAAATCATAGGTGTAAAATATAGTCTATCCGTAATTAAAGCCAGGTGTTTGTATAATCATTATGTATGGTATAATCGGTATGGCTAAAGAACAAGCTGTTGTATATAAGACCAATCATTGGCTAAGGAAACTTCATTCACAAGAAAACGATACTCTGCATTCATAAGAGGACTGGATCTTAAAATATTCAGTAACGAAAGATTTTCTGCACTTTTAAGAGCAAGAAAGCAATAGTATGATGCTGGACCCAAGCTTCAAATTGAAACTTCTTAGTATTCTAATGATAGCTGTATTTGGATGCTCGCATTGCGTTCAGTCTTTCTTTGTACATGTGCCTGGTGGAAAATCAGGAAGAGAAGTTGAGGTGAAATTGGTAACATGACTGCTTTTGATATTTTTCTTTCATTCGCATCCTTTTTTGAAGATACTATGTGAATTTCCATTTCAAACAGCCTCAATTCTGTTGAGCGATCAGGTGTTTTGTTTCACCTTTCTTCATTGTCATTTTTCTTTTGTACTCAATTCCTTAGTACATGAGATAATTTTCACAGTGACGTCAGTTCTTTTGAGATACATCCTGGAACATCGTTTGCCTCGATATGACTTGGAGCTAAATCTCAAAAGCGTGCATTGCCCTCAGCAACGCATGAAATAGTTTTGTACATGTATTTGCTACATAATACTGGATGCGTCAATAAAAATGCCCGGCGTTTGAAAAAATCCTCCTGCCTGAATATCAAAGCAATGACATTAAAAACTGTCTCATTTTATCCCTAATATATCAAATTAGGTTCAGTAATTTACCCGGCTTTAATGGGCCATTTCTTCCCGTCGAAATAGGAGATCTTCTGCAGAAAGCCTCTTTCGAAAACCTACAAATTCGAGTGAAAACAACAAGCAAAATTTCCCGTTGTTCCCCTTCCTGGCAATAATGACTCTTGATGTTTTCACGCATTTTGTCCTCATAGGAGAATGGAATCCCCCTGAATAAGTTATTCACAATAGGGAGAAGACTTTTCAACCCGTCAAAGGAATGCACGTGCTAAAGTGTGCTGAAAGTCATCGCTGTGAGGTTAACACATTGAGGATTTTTGCTTGCAATTTAACATGTTTTTTAAGGTTTCTCAAAAAAATTTATTTTAGAAAATCACTTACAGAATCTGAACAGGATGACGAATTTTAGCCAGAAAAATCTCTAAAAGTAATTGAACATGTTAACTATTCAATCAGGTATAGCAAAATACCACTACTTATATACTCAGAGAGCAGTAAGTAGCCTTTCAAACGCCGGTCGTTTTTTTTTACTCACCCGGTAGATCTGGTGTAGATTTCTTGCTGTGCAGGGGATTTCATCTTTGCCTCGAATAGATTTTAATGGCGAAATAGGTCCGTTGCAAGTGTTTCTCATTATGGGAACTCGCTGACTAGGTGTCCTTTCCTACATGGAGTGGCACAGCAGCTGTATTTTGGTTCCTTCTGTGTTTTATTTGTCATTTAAAAGATTCAATTCTAGCATTTCTAAGTTTCAACAACAAGGTGTCATTGCTTATTGTGGCTTTCAATGAAAGCATATTGGCTAAAAATTGCTTGTCTCCGAAACAACTACCACTGAATATTGTTCAGTATAGGACAAAGTTTCCCCTCTTAAAGTATCAAATACTGCATTCACATTGACACGGTTAAACCAGCTTTATCTAAATCAGGTTAAATTTCAACCAATCAAATGACTGGATTTTTCTGATTGACCAATCAGAGGGCCTTATTCGAAAACCTGGATTAGTTTAAGCTGGTTTAGCTTGCAATGTGAACGGGACATAAGCATCGTTTACACCTCAGTACTGAATGTTTCTCTTTATCTTAGTATGCTAAGACGTAACATATATGGATTTTGAAGAACTATATCGTGTTGCATGTTTCATGCTGATCTGTTCATTGATCTCAGTTGCATCAAATTCTTTGCTTTCCATTCATAGCTTCAAAAGTTAAGAAAATATTTAATTCAAAGATTCATTTTAAGATTTCGAGAGATACAGAGCTTGAAAATGCATTATTATTATTATCATTATCATTATCATTATTATTATTATTATTATTATTATTATTATTATTATTATTATTATTATTATTATTATTATTATCTATTTATTTAAAGTAGGCGTATAACGGATAGCTATAAAATAAAAGCCAATTCAAGCCTACTACAAAGTAAAATTGTTTCAAAATAAAAGAAAAATACATATATATTTAAAATAAGGATTAATTCAGTATAATACATATATATAGATTTTTACAATGTTTTTACAGAAATTTTTAGTATTTACAATGCAACGCATTTATCCTTTTAAGAACCCAACCTGAGCCACGAAAGGTCTACACAGTCTACAGTTACATCCCTCTCCTTTCCAGGTTTTTATTCTCCTTTTAAAGGTGGAGAGGGTATCTGATTGTTTCATGTCATTGGGAAGTGCCAGCCATAATCTACTCCCTAGAAACGAGATCGTCTCTAAGCCATAGCAAGTAGTGCGCGCTTGTGGCAGCAGTAGATTGCTGCATCTAATGGTATGGTAGTACTGTATGGTTTCTGACATTGTATTGGAAAATTCATCAGCTTAAAAAGAACTAGCATCCAAAGTGATACTTTACAAACATTTTTCTGTTCGCTAACATCAGCATCTCATCTTAACAACTAGTCTTATCTGTTGAATGCATCGCATACGTAATTTCAATCCTTTGTCGAGCGTTTTCTAATTCCAGAGATGCGACGTTGTTTGCCTCAAAGGTGCTATTTTGAAGACTAAGGAAAAATGATAGAACCAACTGACCAATCAAATTAGGTTCCTTAATTCCTACGAAATTTTGAGTAAGAAAAGGGAATCAGTTGCGCAACTGGCGCAAACTCTACTTTTCTCCTTTATTCCATCACAGTCCAAGAGTAGAAATCGCTTGATCTCCCAGAAGGCCTGCAGGAAACGGAATTAATGTTCATCTCTATGACTTGATTATTCTGAAGTAATAGCAGCTCGTTGAACAACTTTATAGACCCATTTGACACCTTAGCTTTGCTTAGAGAGCTAAAATTATAGTTGAAAAAGCGTGGCTTGTTTTGTTTGTCAACTTATTTTCGTTCGATTCTCACCTAGCTGTACATACTTACATTTATACAACAATTCTAAATACAATAATATTCTTTGTCAAACGTTTCCTATCGGCTAGGCTAATATATCCTGAAAGCAAAACTCATTATCAGCAGAAATGTGGCTGAAGCTGTTTTTATTTGTCTAATGATTCGTCTAGGCAAAAGGCCAAGGCTCTGATTTGCAGGTGGAAGCAAATTTGAGCTTTCAAAATTAATATATGTGCTATCAAAGCACTATTACCAACAAAGGAGACGTATCTTATTTCAAGTTAGCTATTCAGAAATCACTGGAGCCAACCATACTTTTACGACATTCAGTAGAGAACAGGAAAAATTGATGAAGTAAAGTCCATCGGGTATATGATTATGCAGTAGTACTTTTGTGCATCTCTTTGCAGCAGGATCTTTGTGTATCTCTTCAGGCCAACTTTGAAGATTTATGTCATAAGGTCGGTTGCAATATGATATCGGCACAACTGATCTTGAAAAAGTAAATTTTCTTTCCTATATTGATATGGTAAGTATACAGAAAACATCAGCAGTGCAGAGTCCTATAAATGTTTTGAAAAAGGCAAAATCACAGAGCTTTTGCGCTACTACTCTAAAAATTAAGGTCTTATTTTGAAGATGGACTCTTAAAATTTCATAGAGAAACAAACAAAACACTCATATGTTGTACAATTACAGAGGAATTGGTAAACTTTTATTGTGGATTCACCCCATCCATCAAAATCTGTGCAGAACACAATGGACATGTGTGAGCAACAATATAGCCTGTGAATGGCTAAAAATGGCATTGGATCTTCGATCACTGTTCCAAACATTCGCAAATTCTTCAAAATTCATAGAATATCGTTCGACTCAGATTGTTTTACAGAATAGCTTTAGGCTGCTCTCCATATTCAGCACTTTCAGTATGCGAGCGCTGCCGCCAAATAGAAGCATGGGTGGTAGGAGACTGCTGTGCTAGCCTAAAAATGCTTAAATCACCTCATAAAGAAATATATTCATTCAAACTTACGATGCTGTGGTTGTCTCTTTCTTCTTCGTTGTCTTTGGCCAAATATTTCCACCAATATGCACACCATTGGGGCTTCCCAAAAACCCATATCGAGGCACGGTGTAGAATCAATGCAGCATGGCGGCGCCTAGGCCACAGTCGTTGGTGGAAATACTGGCCAAAGACAATGAAGAAGAAAAAGACAACCACAGCATCGTAAGTTTGAATGAATACATTTCTTATGAGGCGATTTAAGCATTTTTAGGCTAACAAAGCAGTCTCCTACCGTCCATGATAGAAGCATACGCAGTTGATAAAGCTTTTAGTGATCGATCTTATCGCAAACAGGGAGCACCGATCACGAGCGACCAACTTTTGCGCGCTTTGGGATAGGAGCAAGTTCAATCTCATCGCGGGCGCTTGCGATCGCTACCAAAGGAATCAGTCTTGGTGGCAGCACCAGCGTTCTCAAAGCGCTGGATATGGCAAGCAGCCTTGATGGTCTATTTGCTGCTAACTATGCACCGTCAGTACGTCCGGAACCTGGATTTCAAAAACAAAACGGAGAACTATCTTCAGAAACTGGACTAGCATTTGCTCTTACTCAAATGTGGATGCTGGCGTAGATTCGGCAAATAGGTTTTCTGATTTTCATATTGTTTTGAGAACCCCCGCTGATGACTTACACGTGTTAGAGGTCTTCGTGACTGTAAAATGGCGTATTCACTAAATATTTCTTTGTCACGTTATGCTTAGTCATGGAGGAAATAAAAGGCAATGAAACTTCTCTGAGCAAACAATCAAGCATATCTATAGCTCACAAATAAATGTTTGAGATACTCATTGCAATAAGAACGACTTTTTTCAGAAGGCAGCTGAGAAATTGTAGCCGTGAAGATGAAAAACAAAACTGTGTATTTCATTGAACAAAGCCATCCCTCCAATAAATATCTAAATAGCGATTTATGTTTCATAGCTAAATATGAGTCTAAGGATAATCTTTCCTTTCACTTATCTTAAGTCAATAAAATTCTATTGGCCAAATTCACCGACATCTGGACACCAACGAAACTGTTAATAAAATTTATCGAAGGTGCGTTTTCGCAAATTTGGTGGATGTGGCTTAGGACGTGCGTTACTCAGAAACGAATGATGGCTAAACTAGGTGCTTGTCTTCTGCTAACTGCGTGTGTAATGTTTATCGGAGAAAGTCGAAGCTTTTTTATTCACCAAAGAAGAGATGCAGAGGTCTGTTTGTATCGCACATAATTCATAACTACTAAGGAGTCTGTTTTGCAGTCACCAGGATATGACAGTTCTAGACTACGTTCACACCTTGGCGGCACATTCTGAAAACGATAAAAAATTCAACGCTGCAATTGTCGTTGAAATCTGTGCGAAACCTGGCTACATTTTGCCATCAAATAAATTCATTTAGCCCCAAAAGGAGGTAATTTTCGTTGAAAACATTCAGCAGTAGTTCGTTCTCTTCGTTTTCGAGTTTTCACAAAACGCTGTGTTCAGATTGTGCCGGTTAAGCGTTCTAAGGCCGTCTTCGAAATATGCCAGCAAGAATATGCCGTTTTCATGCGAACGGGAACCGATTCCTAACAATTTTTGTGCCGTTTTCAAGTGTCTGGCATCGTGTGAACGTTATCTTCGTAGATGAAGTACTGGTCTTTGCAATGATCTATGTTAATGATGCTCACTTGTTATCTATTCATGTTGTTACAGCCTGGTTTCCATATAGCCGAAAGGTGCATAAAGGCTGCCGCAGGCATTGCCGGAACCATTGCCACCGGCATGCCGCAACGATTTCAACTTTTATGGAAACCACTTCTCCCGGTACTGCCGGCAGCCACAACCATCATAGTTTCAGTACCGTAATGGCCTGGAAAGAGTTGAATCATTTCAACTTTTCCCAATCCTTGCGGCATCTTCAGCCATGAAATTTTATATTGAAACAATTTAAAGGATCTACGAAAGCACTCTTTTTCATACGATGGGCCCTTATGAACGCTTCCTATGACTGTTAAGCTGATCATGAACTATGAAACTTTCAAACTAAACGTTTTGTCTTAGATTCTTTGCCATAATTAGTTTAACGTTCATTTATTTATCAGTCTATAACTTCAAAAACTTCTTGCAGCTAGTTATTTTTCCACCTTTGGAAGGCCTTTTCAGGAAGAAATAGAGCTACACATACAGTAGACTAATTTCCTTGAATCCTTTGCTGACTAATCATTCTACTTTCCTTCCATAGTACTCTTGAGATAGTCTTTAACCCTGTAATACTTTGCATGTATTTTGGGGTTTTTCCGAGAAATGAGTAACAGTTAGACTAATTCACGAAAAGAAATTTTATTCAGGTTTTAAGTAAGGAACAACTTGAATAGACAAGATTTACAACGCGCAAAAAGGATGACAGTAGCGAATTTAATGAATGGGAGAAAAAGGAGTAAGATGAAGTACCTTCAGGTTGGCCTGCAGTGACCCTCTTCTCTCCTCTGCATTAAAATCAATCAATCAATCGATCGATCAATCAATCAATCAATCAAAAACTTATTTACAGTAGGTTAAAGAATTTCAAAATAGTAATATTACTGCTAATTAAGGCCTACTATCTTAAAGATTAAGAAAAAATATATTACAGCCGTTTAAAAATAAGATTGATACATGTCATGTTAGGTACCCAACCTGTGGTATATACAGTGTGTCTCAAAAAACTATTCGACGATTGATTAAATATTGAAAAATAACGACAACATGGGCAGGCTCATGGAAAGATAATCCTGTTCCTAAGATTATGAAATAATTTTAGATACTAAAATCGTACAAATCGGTTGAAAATTCACTGAGTTACGAGCTCTCGAAGATCAAAAATATGCGATAGCTGAAACCAGAGACCCCCCAGATTACTGGCATTGCAAAAAGCTCGAAGACGGAGGGAAGAGACGCTTATCTAATGTCATACCTCTCGTTGATATCAGAGCAAAACTAATAGGACTTCTAAAGCAAATTATTTCTGGTGATCATTCTAAAAATTTCCTTAACATTGCATAAGTCTAAAAGCAGTGGTTCAAAACATAATCGATGAGAGACTGAATCTGTTTCCTCAAGCATCCACATGCTTGACAGTTGGGTTATCGAAAACCTATTTTAATCCCACTTGGTTCGCCCTGAAACAATTGAGAAATAACAGAAACGATGACCCATGGGACTTTCACCAAAAATGCCATTTCGAAGCCTTTGGTTTCAGCTTTCGCACAAATTTGAACTTCAAAAGTTTGTAACTCCATGAATTTTGAGCAGCTTTGCAAGATTTTTTTGTCAAAAATTAATTCAAAATCTCAGAAAAAGGGTGACTTGATCAAGAGTCCATTCGACATATATTTTTCAGTATTCAATCAAACGTCGAACAACTTTTTTGAGACACCCTGTATATAGATTTTGCAAAGTCTACAGTTGCAGTTCTCACCCTTCCAACATTTAATATGGTTTTTGAAAATAAGAAGTGTGCTTGCTTGTTTGAATATATTTGGTAAAGTCGACCAAAGCCTATTTCCAAGGAAGGATATAGTCTCAATTCCATATGTTAATGTATGAACTTTTGGAAGCTGCGAGTCGTTACTGTGCCTTAGATTGTAACCAGCATTCCGCTCAGCGAAAATATCCTTCATGAAAGGAGGACTGAAGCCAGACTTTGCTTTATAAATTTCAGTCATAAGCAACTGTAGATTCTTTACATAGATAGATACCAAATATAAAAATGGGAACAGAATGAAGTATCAAAAATGTTTTGCAATTCTACAGAGTACACATGTGGTTGACTCTCATAAAACCTCACTCATAGCCATGGCAGCTGTTAAAATCGGGCAGAAATCTCAAAACGTTAGGGTTGAAACAGTGGGATTCGTTCCTTACGCGCCCTTCTCTACCTAAGAGCGAGGGATCTTAAAAACACACCTTACATAATCTATCTCATAAACACGTCAGACTTAGATATAATTCGCAAACAAAAATTAGAAATATCTATGAGTACTCCAGCTTCTTTTCAGATAAACAAGTTGTAGGTTCAAAACCTCATTTAAATTATTACTATTAAGCTGGTTCGTATCTTGCACACCATCGCTTTCAGAAGGTAGGGGTCTGCGGCCATATGAATGGAAAAGAAAGCTTAGTAATTCATAATCTGATGATCCGTAAGGAAAAGGCTTATCTTTCCCAGGGTATCTTGCGAAGATCTTTACTTACTTTTCTTGTCCACGGAATATCAAACGGAGAAATTAATAGGCGACTACCTATCGCTAATGTTTTCCGAATAATATTAGGGATTATAGTATTAGGGTGGTTTTGCAAAACAACTGATACAGTTCTCTTTTAGACAAATCGATTGGGCAGCCTTGAGTATAGATATCACACCTTAAGCACAGCTAACAATGATGTTTGGTCCTCTCTGTCTATGTTTAGTTCATTGAATGCTCTCAGAGGTGTGGGATCTCTTCTTCATAGAGGCAAGTCGCTTCGCATTTTCGGAATCTTAAATCTCTTGTTTCACAAAATTTGCCGTTGCTCACTCTTCTTGGACATTGAAGTGCACTGATGTTTGATTGGTCAAGCTTACAAAACGTTTTAGTTAACTGCTTCATGTATCGGATAGGTGGGGGTGGCTCTGCTCTCCCATCTATTGGGTGCAGTAGACCGATTTTCGGACCTCCTCTCTGGGTGGCTGTTGGCTTCGCTGGAGCCTGTTGGACTCATCGACGTAGGAACCGAGGGGGGCATTAGGGGCACGTGCCCTCCAAGATTTTGCAATAAACAAAGAATTGCCATTTTCATTTTGGGAAATGCCCCTTTTTCCTTAAGGAAGAAGTGCCCTCGAAGCGTTGTGCCCCCAAGTTTGAGATGCTTCCTACGTCCCTGGTTGGACTTTAGGGATTCTGTGGAGCGTTCGCTTTTGGGTTTCAGGGGGTTGATGGGCTCCCGGGCTGTTGGTAACCTGGTAGTTGCTTGGGGGAATTGGGGGTCGGTTTTCTGCGCTGGTTGGGGTGAGAAGTAGAGTAGTCATGGTTGGAAGCCCAAGAAAGAATTGAACCATGAACAATGGATGACCAAAAGACAATGCAGTGTCTGAGTGTTTCCTTTGTTCTATTCACAAAAAGTCTTTCTACCATTGAAAGCCTTTCTACCATAGCAGATTCCCTTTAACATTTAGACTTGCCTCAAGTTTGTTCCTTCTGCACGTCTGACGGTTCTACGATATTTATGGTAGTTCCTGGTCCTGCCATTCCTCATGTTGGAATGCTGGATCCAGGAACAGCCAAAAAGGACACGGTCTGACGGACGAAGGGAATAGACCAGGCTTGGGGCTAGCCTTCGTGCAGACAATTGGGTATTGTCTGCGCGCAGGCTAGCTTGGGGCAGGTCTATCTAACACTAGGAATGATCTAGTTTACTTATAAGGAGTTAAAAAAAAACAGATGATGTGACATGCAGTAAAACCCCGCAAACAAGAACATAGCAAAATAAGAGCCTGCAGATTGATTTTTTTGAAAAAGAAACCCAAAGATAAGAACCAAAAATAGACTGATTTACTCCAATGTTCTTATGAGATAGTACATTTAATTGAGAAATTTCATCATATCAGTGTAAAGAAACTCCCAACTATTGATAACTGATCACCTCTAACAGTTTTCAGGGATATGCAAATTGTTTTATTAAGCTGTATGTTATAAATTGCTTTTTTAACAGCAAAATACCATACCCTCTAATATCTAAATGCAGTCATCGTACCCTCAAGTTTATTTAACACATACTGTATAGCTTTGTATTCATCATAGTAACAAGTGCCTTTGCGATTAGAACCACACCTTGAAAATGTCATAAGTACCTCATGTATAAGAACCTTGTCGATCTGTTTTTAAAAAAAGTATGTTCTTGTTTGCGGGGTTTTACTGTATTGAAATATAAGTAAAAAGCATTCTTGATTTGATTTCAGGAATACCAAAAAGATGCTAGACAATTCTGCCGGGTAGTGCTAGCAAGATACGATCAATGCAAAAAGCTGGAGATGAAGGAGAAGTTCGTCCCTGAAAGGCAAATTCGTGAAACGGAAGACAGAACGTTGGAAAAGTACAAGCGAGCAATAAAAGTGCTGGCAAGATTAGCATCACAGCTGAAGAGAGAAAAGACGAAAAGCCAGGATATGGAAGAGCGTACCATTGATGATCTATCAAGAATGGCACGCTTTTAGATTTAGTAGAGTAGTATGACTTATTCATGAAAAATAGATAGCTGATTTCTGTCTTTATTGAATCAATTTTATCGGAGTCCTGGTGGGAAGCCCATGAAGGATGATGCCACTATATTCTCCTCCGCAGAGTTGCTAATTCAGAAGTAGGGAGGAGAAGAGGATTGAAGGCAGAGCCTTTGCGAAGGAGAGGGATGTTATCAGGTGACCGGAAAACGGTTGAACTTTTATTCACTTTCGCAATAAAGCGATGAACAATACAATTTCAGATTTTTTTTCTTCAAATCAAAATAATTTAACAGCTCTCTATGTTACTAGACATAATGCAAGAGCCTGACATTTCTACTGAGATCATCTTTGTAAATACTGAGATGTGAAAATCTTTATCTTACGATCATTTACCACATTTAGGCCCTCATTTTAAGGCCTTTTAGGACCGCATCATTTTGATTTCAGAACTCAGACAGCTGTGAACTTATGGCTAACAACAAGGTATAAAAATCTAAGCTACATTGAACTGGGAGGAAAAGGGCATAAGACATGTCACAGGTCCTTCTCTTGGTCACTATACCAAAGGCGTTAGAGCACGGATGTTTAGATTAATTATTCTTTTACCTTGTTTCGATTCTTGTGTCTTGCTTTCGTGTCTTGTTTGCTACTTTGTTTCGTCTTCAACTGTATTATACAACTTACTTGTGCAGCTGAACGTGAGTTTAGGCCCATGCTCTCTCAAGTGCGCCTTTGCAGAAGAAAGTTTTCAAACAGCAATTGCGGTTTGAAATCTTTCTTCTGCGAATGCGCACTGAGACACAGAGACACAAGGGAGTTAACTTCGAAAAACATGCGAGCAGTTGGGCCTAACCATGCTCAGTGGTACACAACAATTGAAGACGAGACTGAACAGAAAACAAGACAACAAAACCAGACAAAGGAACAAAAAAGGTAAATGAATAATCAGTCAAGACATCCGTGTCCTAATACCCTTGTTTGCATATCGACTTTTAATCAGATATAGGGACAATTCTTGGGACACGGGACCATAATCTATTATTGTATGAGTTATAAAACAACATTTATTGACTAGTCTGCTGCTAGTATTAGTGTTGAGACCTCTTACAACCAATATGAATATTTTGATGGTGAAGAGAATGAAATTATTTCGGGCTTCTTTCGCTAACTATTATCGAGTATCAGACTCTCAGACTGGACAAAAAGCGTGCAACACGCAGACTCTTTGAGCTGCACAGGAAAGAGGAAGAACAGAAGAGTCTGCGCAACTGATAAACTTTTGATGTTCGCTGACACTTCATTCTAACTATAGCATTAATCTCGCCTGTGAAATGCATTGCACGCATTTATTTCAATGTTTTGACAAATGTTTCATGCTTCCATCTATGCGACGTTTTTTGCTTATTTGCATTATTTTGCGTTATTTGTTATTTGTCTTTTTTATATCGACGCATGAGTGTAAGGACACCAGTTACTTGGAATATGTTGAATAAAATTCTTTGCTTACCTTGAACTGTCGCTGCGCAGGTACAGCGATGTGCAGAAGATGGCAAAGGTCATTTAGGCCCAAACATTTTGAAAGCACATGTGACAGAGCTCTTCAGTTCAAGGCAAGGAAGTATGGCTGAGAAAGGCTGCTAATGGCAAGGAAGGGAATTTTATGGCATTTTAAGGTAAGCAAAGAATTTTATTCAACATATTCCAAGTAACTGGTGTCCTGATACTCATGACGGACGTTATTTAATACCAGTTTTGAAATAAGGGAAGACGGTAGAATTTCCCCAAACCAATCAAATAAGTAATAACACTGTCCAGTCAGTACGAACGGATTGATTCGACTTCACAATGTATGAATTAAGTTTGAGCGACTGGAACTAAAAAACACCAACCTTGTGCCAAAGCCAAACAGGTAAGAAATTTCCGAGAAATTTCTGAATTTCAGGTACTAAGCGGGGGGGGGGCACTTGCCCCCTGTCCCTCAGCCACGACGCTTCGGAGCAATACGGTTTTACAGCGCATTGCGCCTCCGCGTTTGATTACGGCTCACAGGCATGCAGTTCAATATTTCAAAATTTGCCAATTCATTAACCTTCCCAAAGCACACTGCACAAGTTTCCTTAAAAAGAATGGAAGGAATTCGAAAGCAGTGGATTCGCACCAGTTTGCCAACTTCCATATGTGATCAAAAGTATGTGGAGGGTTTACTTCAGGCTTCTTTGCTTACAATTTATAATGCCTAGGCCTAAGAAATTGACTTTGTTCTTCGTTGAACCTTTGCAACAGGATACACACACAAACTGACAGGAACCAATTGCGTGGGTGGGCAATTAAAATCTCCTGAACAACAGCGAACATCCTCAGAACTATAGCGAACATCTCCAACGTGGACGATTTCAGTCGAATGAAACTGAATTAAATGCGACGAAAAAACCAAGTCGCATTTTGGTCGCAGATGCGACTTGATAAGTCGAATATGTGACTGAACGTAGACTGGAATCAAAAGTTGGTTTTATGCGTCGCATTAAAGTCGCATTTAATTCTTACTTAGTCATTTTTTGCTACCTTGTTTTAATTCGACGCAATTGCCCACCTTCGCATGGTGCTTGGTCAAGATGGCTCTAGGAGGCGCTAGGTAGGTAGGTATTCATATTTGACGTCTGAGAGACTTATTTCCAGCAGGGGCCACGGATGTTTTACCATTAGTCCGCCGCAGCTACCCGCCGCAGCTACCAGATTTCCCTCCCAAGGCTCTGGTCAAACCGGGCTAGAGTTACAGATTTTGGCCAAACTGTCCAGCGCGGGATTCGTACCTCAGCCGTTGTGACCTTTTGTTTACGAGTCAGTCGCCTTAACCACTCGGCCACGCGCACTCGACTGACAAAACAAAAACAACACACATTGATGAGTGTACAGTATACGTTTCTTCTTGCGCATGGTAGGTCTGTAAGACCCTCTGGTAGTTCTTTAAAAGGTAGACAGCCGACAGACTCCCGGGTGGCGGGGGGTAACTTGATTGTTAAGCTAAAAATGTAAGAAACTCAATACTTAATTCGAGAAGTGCTACGAAACATTTGAAAACCAATCAAAGAATGTCATGGGAGAGTTGCTGTGCGCCTTTATATTTGAGTTGTGTCTATGAAGATGCTATGTTCTGAGCCCAAAAGAACACTCTTTCTTGCTAATATGCTCTCTTTGTCAATAGATAAATACGTGGCAATGGCAGAAAACTTAGTGCATCGAAGAGATATGTGGCAGGATTAAAAACTTTAAATACTAAACAGCCGAAAAGGATCCCCTAGTACTAGGCTCCATTCACATTGCACAAGCTTTTGAAAGCGAGTAAACGCTCGTGCGGAAAGCCGCCATAATAATTGTTAGGAGTTACCTTAGACAGCAAACTTACATTTGAGCAACATGTAAGTAATTTGAAGAAAAATTGTTAGGAGTTACCTTAGACAGCAAACTTACATTTGAGCAACATGTAAGTAATCTATGTCGAAAGGTTAGCAACAAGCTCTATGCTCTGTCACGCATAGCACACTATATGGATCAAAATAAATTAAGGATACTGATGAAATCATTCATAAATAGCCAGTTTCAATACTGCCCTCTGGCATGGATGTTCCATAGTAGGAAACTAAATACTAAAATCAACAAACTGCACGAGCGAGCCCTTAGAATAACGTACAGAGATCAGGAATCTAGCTTTGAAGATCTCCTAGGATATGATAACAGTGTATCTGTTCATCAAAAGAACTTACAGGTATTAATGATAGAAATGTTCAAGACAAAACATGGCTTAAATCCTCCTTTTATGAAAGAAATATTCTGTCTACAAACCAACCATTATAACCTCAGAAATGATCGCGATTTTAACTTACCAAGAGTGAGATCAGTCATGTACGGCTCAGAAACTGTTCGATATAGGGGTTCACAGTTATGGTGTACACTTCCAGTCTCTCTAAGACACTCAACTAACTTGATTGAATTTAAGACCAAAATCAAAGCTTGGAAAGGAAATGAATGCCAATGCCAATGTAGGCTCTGCCGAAATTATGTACCACTTTTAGGTTTTATATGATGTTTTTATCCATTCTTTTCTTGTAAATTGAAGTAGTTGGCTTTTATTAGCTATGTTTGTAAATATTATATACATGTATAGCTATTTTATACCTTATTTTTATGCCAACATTGTAAATAAAGTGTTAATAATAATAATAATAATAATAATAATAATAATAATAATAATAATAATAATAATAATAATAATAATAATAATAATAATAATAATCCCTTACAGTGTTCAGCTTGTAAAATATTTTTGCGACCTGAACACTGTAAGGGATTAGTATGGAGGATTTCTGCACGAGCGTTCAAGCGCTTTCAAAAGATTGTGCAATGTGAATGTAGCCCTAGGCACTTATCCAAGTTTCTTATAAAAGAAAAACCGTTTATTGTAATGTACTTGCGTGATTCTGTGCCAGAGTTTTCTGCTACAAAGTACCACAGTCACCGCACAGGCAACAAACATCTTTACTGAATTTCACTTCAAGGACCACTCTGTTAATTCCCGCGATTCGACTTTTGCCACCGTCCTTTTGTTTATTATTCTTGAGTTTAGTATTTAGACAAGTGATATCTCCACTCAAAGTAATTCTTGGTTACAGAGCATAAGATAACAGCTAACCAAACATTTCAGGAATAACGAACATCATAACAAGAGGCCTTGAATGCTCACATTTTGCGCGATAAAGAAACTTGTTGGTTGACTAGAAAAGGACAATTAATTCTCATGAAATAGTCATCGTTTCAAGATGTCATTGGGATTGAAATTAAAACGCGTTGTGAAGAGAAAATTGCATTGGTATACGATTACCGTAGCGCTGGCTATGGTCTACGCTACAGTAATGGTGTATCACAGCATTGGAGCACGCTTTGAGAGTTCTGCTAAAGGTTCTCCTGGAAAAACATACCATAGAGACTTTTACGGGAGCAATATGAACGATCTCAGTGAAGCAAGGACGTCTGTATTTGTGAAGTTAAAGAGAAGTAGATTGAAGATAGGTGGAGATCATTTTACGAGAGCAGGTACTACTAGTTCAAATCGAATTTTGCAGCAGAAACAACATGCAAAGAAAATGAAAAGTGGAAAAGAAATTGACAATAATCATGGGAAGAGAGTAACAGATTCTCTCATTTCGATGAGTGAAGATGCAAATGAATTAGCGACAAGGAGAGCTGGTCTTCTGGACACAATACAAACTGGAAACGTCCATACAGATGAACCGATGCCGCCACCTATTCCGTTTACAACGGAGCCTGTAGAAAATGAAGACAAGATTTTATCATGCCCTGTACAAGAAATTGCGCGGAAGCATCCAATACCGAAAGATGGGAACGAAGAGATTGCATGCAAGCCCCACGTAGCGCCACTAAAGGCTTGCCAGTACACAGAGAAAGCATACAAAATAGACGAAAAATTGCAAACATGTAAGGACAATAACAATGAAATTTATTGCGCTATTAATTCAGAAAACCAATCGGGTGAGATCAAATTTGTTTGCAACAATAAGCACAAATGCGATCTTTATACCATATACAGTTTAGATTGGAGTAACGGAGGCGAAGTAATGCTTCATAAAGCACAGAACATTTCATACCTTGAGAGTCTTATGGAAAAATACGCACTAAAGATGATAAATCAAAACATTTACTTTCTCTTTATACAATGTATCAGAGAGCCTAATTATCCTTCAAGGACTCAACTAATTATCTTACCTGCTCGTCCTAAAAAACAAAAGCAAATGAGGGGCAATAAGTTAAATATTAACATCGTCCTTCTTGATTCTTTATCGAGAGCACATTTTTACAGATCTCTTCCAGTCGTCATAGAAATGTTCAATGACATCAACAAAGGTATCGTTTCAAACGCAGAGATAATAGATTACGAGTTATTCCAATCAGTGCACGGTCATAGTGCTGAGAATTTCCACGCATTGTTCACAGGCAAGTTGTTACCGAAGTATTTAACGGACAGGCAGAAGGAAGGTGCAAATGTAGGGATTGGGGAGCTGTATGGCATACTGAAAGATCAGGGATATGAAACGATGTATCAGGATGATCTGTGTTGGATGTATTGGTGGGGTGTTAGGATGGAGCTTGGAATGGTTTCAAATTGGAACGAATTGAAAAAGGCAATACCACAGGCCAATATTGATTATACAGGTATCTTCAGTACAACTTTTCTTCATAGCATCGGGCTCAGTTCTTTTAACGGTCAGGTGTAGAATTCTGTTACATTTTGCTTTCATTTAAAGTGCATGAAAGAAGTTTTAGGGGGGATTTGCTGTAAATCTGCTGTGGCAAATTTTTGACATCTTTATTAGCTTCAAAATGGCGTCATTTATTAAAGGGAGTGTGCAATGGTAAATAGGCTTGTCTATAAATAAAACAAAGAAAATACGCAAACACAGCATTGTTTCTTTAGCTATCGATTATTAACAATACGTGTGGGCCATCGATTTCAATGGGCTATATTTCGATTTTTCAGCTCTGTGCAAATGCAGGCTTTTAGCCTTGCACAAACCCTTAAATTTTGAGTTTGTGACGTCATCAAATTTCTAAATCTTTAACCAGAAAAGCTACAGAATTCTGCTTGCCACCACATTGCAGATCTTCATAAACTATGATTTCCTTGAAGATTTCATCAATTTTTCTCAAATAATATAAGATTTACGATGACTTAAATGCTTTCATGACTTCTGGCAACTTTTACAAAAATGATAAAAATGCCTAGACTGGCTCCACTAGCCCCTCTATTTCGCTGTTGTTGTTGTTGCTGAAGGCCAGGACAAATCAGCTCTAAGGAGCATACAGAGATTGTGGAACCAGTCTAAAAAATGCCGTCATTTCTGAAGTAATCAAGATACCAGGACAGATTTACAGCAGATTACCCTAAGTTCCTTTCAAGTCATTTAATTCATAGGAAAATCATATACAATTTTACACCTATCTTTTCAAGGGGAGTGCAAAGACCAGCAGCCTTTGCCATCACTTGTTTTTGTGAATTTCGTACAATCAGTTATTCTGGAAGCTGTGCAGAACAAGTCACTGACTTCCCGCAAGGCATGCTGGTCTTTGTACTCCCTTTAAAGATCTGAAAGGTTTGACCAATGTGATGCTTCTAAACTGCCTGATGAGTAACGAGTAAACAAGTTTGGTCGGTTTTGGAACAGAAACTACGTTGCCAATATTCTAAACGAAAATGTCAGTCTATTAGTCAACAACCAACTTAGCTGTGAAAATTTTGCTTGGTGAAATCACTCACTAGTTAGACTACGAAATTACGAAAATGATGGTAAGGAGATTGCAAGAGAAGAGAATGTGAGTTCCATGCTCGATTCTGGTCCATGATTACATGGCAAAAAGCGATGCTTGTTTTTTTATCAAGCAATGTATATTCTAGTGAATAGTCATGAAAATCTTCCTCGACAAAATACGCTTCATTTATTTCAGGACTGACATTCTCCAGCTGCCTCGTTTTATCCCAAAACAATCTACACACGCCATTCCAAGGTCCAGCTGAAAACCAAATTTGCTTCAACGGCCGCTTCCAACATTCTTATCTTCTGCAACATATCTACGAATTTCACAAAGCAAGAACTGGCTACCAAACCAGACCTAGGATCAGTTTTACGACGATCGACACACCTCACGATTATAAGGGTCTTAGAGTGCAAACACTAAATCAGGATTTGGCTAAATTCGTCAAAGACATGGCAGGATTGCAGAACACGTTAACAATAATTTTAGCCGATCATGGAAACACGTACACGCAATATACGAGCACGATGCTGGAGGGTCGTTTCGAAATGCATCATCCTTCTTTCTTTATGATCGTTCCCAAAGGAGTTGCTAGTTGGCTGGGGGGAGAAGTAATAAGTAATATACGTATTAACTCAAACAGATTATTCACTATGGTTGATTTACACAAGACTATAATAGCAATAGGAAAAAGGGAGATTGATGGTAGCTTTCCAAGAGATAAAGGGCTACTAGGGGTAATCCCAGCTGAGAGGCAATGCAGGGATCTGAAACTGGCGTTGCCTAATTTGTGTGTCTGCGAAGGATGGGACTCACCGGCAAGGAATGATACTACTCAAATAGGTATCCTCGAGTTTGCTGTCGGACAAATGAATAACCGTATAGAAATACAAAGAGCCAGATCCTGGAAGAGGGAACATTCAAAATACCACAAACGACGCTGTCAAAGACTCTTTCCGGTCTCATTTAGGAATGTTAGAGAACGGAACGATGGCAATGACTTGATAACGACTATGGATTTTGCAGTTAGGTCTGGGCGAAGCTCGAATCAAGTCGAAGATGTCTTCCACGTAGAAGTCCAGTCAACGATAAACCCGAGTGAACCTTGGCGGAACATGAAGCTGTTAAGTTACGACCGTATATCACAATATGGAATATACCGGAAATGTAAAGATGAAACAGTAGATGTTAAATTATGCGTTTGTTCGTTAAAAGACAATGAAATAATTGATCCGCAGGGGCTATGGAAAGCAACCGGATTTGACTTCACAAACCTGATGCTTCTTCAACCTCGCTTTCATGAGATCAGCGGTAGGATCAATCTAGAGGGTTCCATATACGAGAAATGCATCTATATGATATCCAGGAACTTTCAGCTAACAAAGGATAGCGGAAAATCAAAAATTATATATGCAGCAGCTGTCGAGTTGATAAATAGTTGCCCAAAAAGCAATTTTGAAGTTTTAATTAGTATTGAATCAAGAAATGTAAAAACTTCAAGTGAATTTCCTGCGATGGTGCCAGTGAACGCACAGAGAATGAAATTTATTGGTGTTATTATGAGAGATGTTAGTTATTGGGATAGTCATTATAGTATCGGAATAATTGTAAATAAAAGAAATATCTAGAGAACAAACTTACTTTGTAAATACCGAGTGAGACAAAGTTAACGCGTTTGGCAGGCTGTGGAATAAAAATTATGTAGCCAAAATTCAAAAATGAAATGCCAATCTACCAGTCAAAGGCTAACTTAGGTGAAAAAAATTGTTTGGTAACATCACTCATCATTTAGAGATTGTATGGAATCAAGAATTCCATGTTCCATGCTGGTCCATGATATATTTGACATTCAAATTCAAATTCAATGCCATTGTCAATGATGGAAATGAATTTTAATCTCAATAGCAAGTAAATCATGGACCAGAATGGAATGTGGAATCTGGGTCCCTAAACAAACTCCTTTCCAGAATTTTCATAATTTCTGGATCTACGAGATTAGCGATATTTCCAAACAGAATTATCTTATCCAAGTTAGCCTTTGACTGATAGATTAACATTTAAGTTTCGAATGTTGGCCGCATACTTTATATTACCCAACCCTCTAAACGTGCAAACTTTTTTCTGACTCACCCGGTAGCATCCTCCAAAATATAAAACTCGCTTACTCGCTTTCACGTTCCGCTTTCGCTTCATCAGAACTCAGAAGAACTTCAGATGCTGCGAAAACGAAACGTAAGCGCGATTTCTATATTTTTGAGATGCTGAAACTAATTTTGATGTTGTTATCGAGGAGGCTGATGATTAATAATTTATGGTTAAGATGGAAAATTATATTTTCTCGATCTGAGAGAACTGAAAGTGTGTTCTTTTCGATGTTACAATACCTCATAACTCTTCTAATCATATATGGAAGTAATACTAATAACAAATAATAACAACACTAGTTCTGAAAATTCGAACTCTTCCTTTACTATTAAGGATGTGTTTGATTGGTAATTCCAAATCTAGCAAATTCTGAAAACGGTAGATTTCGCAGAAACGGAAACAAAGTTCCCAATCAAACTCAAAAAGTTCTTCAAAGGAGCAAGTTTCAGATTCATCCTAGCGAAGACGAGGTTTTCAGTTGAAATACACGAAGACGAGTCTGATGCTTGGCAACAAAAATAAAGTTACTGACTACCGTGGCAACGCGGACAAAGTCGCCTCGTTTTTAGAGCCTTGCACATGAAATCGAGAATCTCTCCAAAATCTGCCAAACCTTCTGTCTTTTGGAGTAGAAGGTTCAGCAGGCATGCCAAACCTGCCAAACCTGCCAAACCTGCTGTTTTCGGAATTGCGGACTCAATCAAACACACATTCCGAGTCTTGCAAGTCTACCGTTTTCAGAATTGGTACCAATCAAACACACCCTTAGGTTTCCAACAAGACACAGCGATTTGCCTTTCTGAAGAGTCTATTTCACACCTCTGAAATCACGTGATCACAAATCATTATAGTTGGCTGCACGAAAAGTGTAACGTCCATTCTTCAGGCTGCAAAATCAAACTGTCTTTGTCAGACCTGTTTCGTTTGTTTTTATAAAATCTGCTTTGCTATGCTGACGTGAGACGGAAAAGACAAATCATATGTATCTATCAACTAATTTCAATACTGAAAAACTTGGAATACATTGACATTAACAACATAAAAAACACTACTACAAAGAAGCAATCAATTCGGTAACTACAACTGTAGTATTGAATAACAGTGAAAGATTTTTGTACCAATGAAATGACCTGAATTTTGAGAACAAAGCAATTTGGAAGAGCATACAAAGTGATTTCTACTGTCAGTCACGACACAAATGTAAACAGTTAAGTTCGTATGAGTACCCGAAGGATCTGGGCTCCAAATAAAGAGACATACTGCCAACAAATCAACCAGTACATCTTGGGCGGGGTGGAGGGGGCGGGGCACTTAACGAAGTATTGTTTTCAGCAATTTCCCTGCAGCGGGTATTCACTTTCTCAAATGGGTTCCGAAAAGCACATACAGTTTTCAAAACACTATTTTCTTGCAGGATTTTACTTGGGAATTTTTAATATTTCTTTGGCTTCTTGAAGATTTGCCCTATGACAGGGTACTCAGTTTAAAGGATAAGAATCTCTTTACACAACCTGCATAACACAACCTGCCTATTTATGGGTCTGACACCCCTTCCCCCCGGGAGGTATATGCACTTGCCCAAATCGTCTTGAAAGAAAGAGAAAAACGATCTTTTCCGAACAGTTCCTTGTCGATTATTCATGTGAGATACTTGAATTCGCTTGACCAGCTGATCGAAATAGCAACAGATCGCAAGAAATTTGTCTAAAATGAAGGTAAAAAATGCATGGTGTCTTGCCGGACCCAAACCATCCGGGTAGCCAAACCATCCGGGTAGCCAAACCATCCGGGTAGCCAGCTGTAAGTTGTTCAAACATGCTGTCCTTCCTGTTTCCTTATGACGTTTTGTACAAATTTAACAATAGACCATTTCGACCATTAAAGTTGGAGACTGGGGAGAGCGGTTTGTTCTGGTAAATGGCGGATACAGTTCTGGTAAATGGCTGCCGCGGAGTGAGCCCGTTAAAGTGAATAATGTAAACATGGCAATCGCTACTGCATAAAAACGCAGCAATGGAGGTGCCTAAGGATTCAGCCAAATAGCTGTCCATGCAAAATACAAACAAACATGTAATGTTTACCTCTACTGTCAACCGGTTTCCTTTTCAGTCTTTATTTCAGTGCTGCAAACAGCAATGCTTGCTTCGATTTTAGGCCCTTTCGACATAACTTGACCAAATACATAATGCATTGGAAGTATTTAGAATAAGACAGCTTACTCTGACTTCGATTTTCAAGTGAATGGAATTCAACTGTAGTTTTTAACTTTGAATATCCTTATTGACACGAATTCGATTAAAATTGACGCGAGGAAAAAGTTCGAACATAATTCGAATTTTCTTAATCTGACGGTTGAACGTACGTCAAAACTGACGTTTCAAAACTGAAATTCCAAAACAGCGCTGATGCTGTAGCGATCGTCTCCACAGCTTGCAAAACTCAATGTTTGCTTCAACGGCCCAACTATACGGCAGCCATTTACCAGAACTGCATCCGCCATTTACCAGAACAAACCGCTCTCCCCAGTCTCCAATTTTAATTGTCGAAATGGTCTATTGCATCGTTTCATCGAAAGTAGAAATGTGACCGTAAATTTCTACACTAGCATTTTTCTGTTTCTAGCATAAAGACATAACGCGGTGAGATTTAGCATATAAAATCTTTCGTACGCAACTCAAAATGTTCTGTTCATATTCTAAGCCAGAAATGTAAAATAGCGGAGGTATAAATTCATAATGACGTGTCTCCTTCTGGTGTAAGAAACTTGTGTCAACAAACTCACCCTTTCAAATGATGCAAAGTTCCTTCAGGGGTACAGGATCCAGCGAATGATTTGTGGCATGGTTTATTTAGACTCGCATCTTTACTAATGGATATTAGCATTCACTTTGCTCTAGCAATTCAACTTACACTAGCACTAGCAGATCCTTACACACACTAGCAGATCCTACCGTGTGCATAATGCTACAAAATGTTGCCTCTTTAACAGGGCACTGACAACCAAAGAATTAACAAATTTCACTTTATACTGAGGTTACTGTTGAAGTAATTTTACGATTACTCAGTGGTTTGACAAAGAACCATTGCTTGAATTAGTACTCTAGTGTCAGACAGGTGAATTTTTCCTTAATTTGGCTGCAAAAGAGGCAAGCAAATTTTAGCGCAAGCGCTCATGGTATTATGATGAAGTCCCATTTCTGCTCTAAGTTCAACAGATATTTCACCAACTAATTTTCCTTTCGTAAAGAAGAAAAATTCATATTCTGAGTTATGATATACTTAATTACTAACCTATATCTAGATCTGATCAATTTCTACTCATGCACTGAATTCATGTACCTATGCCCGAAGATTCTCTTCTCTCTGCTACCCATGAATTGAACACACTCCTACATAACATAAAAAAACACTTTCTTTAGTTCCCTGCTTTTTTAGACCTCGTTTATATGGAAGCAGACAATAGAAATCCGCATAAAAGAACCTAGATTAAAACAACCAACGCTTCCTTGCACCTGCACACTTGCAAATGAGAAAAATAAAATAACCCCCCCCCCTCTATGCACTTAGGCATACGTTTTGAAGCTAATATCATACGGATACAGTAGCCTTGCCCGCCCACCGCTCAGCATACTTACTCTAAACATCTCAGCATCGCATTTTTAAACCCTCCAAAACATAGCAATATAATTTCTCAAACAGAATGGAGGAGTGGGGGCGGATTCGCTCATAATAAATAATTCCTTAAAGGCACTGAGTCCATATAAATAGCGCTCTCGTGACCAATATCAACTTCTTTTGAATCATGAAACAAAATTTGTCATTTAATCCCTATTGAAATGAAGCCAAAGAAATTCCTTACGATAATGCAGGGATTAAGAAGTCTTTGGTCTCTACTTCTAATGACTTTAGTATTATTGTGCGACAACAAAGGGCCATCAGCGGTTTGTCAGCAACAATTCAGGACAGCGTTAACGCTCAACTATTCATATGGACTCAGTTCCTTAAAAGGAGCTGGACAAGAAATATGTAAACAAATCCTCGTTTTGTGCATCAAATATCGCATTTTGAAAGGAGAAATTCCTCTTTAAGTGGCTAAATTCAAAAGGAAAGATCCTTATGTAGATATAGGCTGATCTTTGGGCGAAAGATCAACGAAAATACTTGTTGGAAATCCATTTATATCGCACCCATCCCAAAACATATGGAGGTTTAATTTGTATCAGAAGAAAGTTCAGAGGCTAATCTCCAACATGAGAAATTCATTTTGAGTTTTCGTTGAACAGTCGCAATGAATTAGCTCAGCAGAAAATAGCCAAATCAAAAATTTCCCGATAGTTTCTTATCCAGCTCCTTTAAGCCTATCCAAAAGAGCAAACATTATCTTTGAACAGATAATCAAGATGTTTTCAATTTGATATGAAATTTGTTTAAAAACAAACTTGAGTATATGAAACGATGGCTGTTACTGGGGCGATCATTCCTATGCAACGCTGTCAATAACAGCTGCTCCGAAGCATATTCTCTCAATAGAACTGCTCGTATAAAAATGATACAAATTTGATCAAGTATTACGTCTAAACCTTTGGAATAACCATGGATGAAAGAAAACAAAATAACTGTTATTTGATAAAATGTATACGCAGATCATAACTTGTGTTTTTATCATGGTTTCTTCCTGTCGCTCCTGGCTTTCCTCTGCATCCCTGCCTTTGTCAGCTCAACTCGTTGACTCAAGTTTGCAATGGTCCTAACTCAGTGTCTCTGTAAAAACGAGGCTGTCCTCCTTTTCGGTTTTGGATGATTTGCGTATAATTTTTTCAAATTACAATTATTTTGTTTCCTTTCACCCATGGAATGGCGAAATGTCTACGTTCGGGAATTGACAAATAGAATTCACATACCTGCAGTGAAGTACCAAGCACTGATTACTGCAATACAATGGGCCACGCTCTCGATTTATTTTGGCTGGCTTTTCACATTCAGTTCGTGCACATTTCCTTATTCCGGCAACGGAAGCCTGCAAAATATGAATATTTTGTTAACAAACTGGCACAAATATCAGAAAATTCCAAATTAAAATGGTCTTAGCGTAATTACATCCAGTTAAAGACCTACCTTTGTTCGTAAAATCATTTCCTTCCGACGAAAATTTGCTTTCATTTTGAAGTCTGGGTTATGTTCGAATCGTACCAAATGAAGAAGACAAGTGAATTATGCAGAAGATTGCAGGACTTGTCACTAATACAGTTAAAAATAATCACTTAGAGGCTCTCACAGCATATGCCCATCAGGGGCTGCATTGCAACCCAAATATATTTTTTCGTATCATATCTATAGCTTGTTTCATATCTATTACCTGTCAAGGAACATAAAGTATCCATCCACAAATGCAAAACTGAGATTTTAGGCGTATTTGAGTTTCAGTTTACCGTGCATTTCCAGTTTATTTGAACATAACACCATCATTTTGGCAACATTCTGCCCCAGAAATATTATGTGCTGCGGACAAGGCCGCTCCCCATTGGCCTCAAATATGGCTTCAAAACGAACTAAGTTTGAACATGAGTAGCACAGCCAGTTTTCTTTGCCCTATCAAATTAGGGAAAAACCTTTGATGCACATTGCATAAATCTGTTTCTTTTCAGTACCACGAGGAAGAAACTATCAGTGAATCTGCACAACTTCTTGCAAATTTCCTACAGACATGTATCATATTTCTCATATCAAATAACAAGATGCAGTCATATTTTGGAATCTACTGTGACATCCTGCAGACAGCACAAATGTCGTTTTACCCCATTTGCACTGAGAAGTTCAACCAGCTTCAACTGAACCAAGATTATCAAATTTTGCATTCTAATTGGTCAATAAAAAGACCAATCAATGGATTGGTTGAAATTTAACCCTGGTTAAGATTAAGCTGGTCTAACAATGTAGACGTTAGGTATACTTAGAACAGAAGAGTTCAGGATGGGGCACACGGCATCAACCGAAAAATAATTTCTGCCATAAGGAAAGAACTAGCAACATAGTTTTTATGACCAAACACACCCAAATGTTATAAATTCAGAACCCTCAGTTTCAGGAAACAGAAATGACTGTAAAAATTCTTGACCGAAAAAAATAAGCTTCACCTAAGATTTAGACCCAGGAAAGTACTCTGAGCACCCCTATCCTAGATATACGATAGTGCCCTCCCCCCTGAGGCTGTGAATGAGGAATATGATTCACCTTTATGGTTCGACTGTCAGCTGCAACCTTCTTATCACTGCCAACTTTTTCTTCTGTTGATGATGTTGATCTTTGTTTCTTTAATGGGATCTTAAACGTTTGTAATGCTTTTGGTTGTGTGCTTGGTGTTGGCTCCACGATTTCTTTCTCTGTAATATCTTCCTTTTCAGCTTCTTTTGCAACTTCCTTCAAAGACTTCTTTGCTAGCTCTTCTAACGCTTTAGTTGGGGATTCAGTGATTTTCGAGTCCTTAATATTAATTTTCATAGTAAGCTTAAGCGGTGGCGTTTCTTGCAGAGGACTTTCAACTTTCTCTTTCTTTTTATTTTTCTTCTTAATTTTTGGCAAATTTAGTGGTTGTGTCCCCTTTTTAGGCCTTCCTCTCTTTCGAACTGGTGCCTGTACAGGTGATTGGAAACTAACGTCACTATAATCCACTGAGCTGTCTTCTTCTTGCATCACAATGTCTCGAGCTTCAGCCGCAATTGGTTCTGATGAACCTTCAGAAATCGCAGAGCTTTTGCCCCGCTCTGGTGATGAATCAGATAATATAACGATAGGAGATTGTTCGTTGGTGCTGGGTGTTAGAGTTTGGCTTGTAGTTGGCGTCATTATGCTTTCAGGGCTGCGAAAAGGTGGGCTATCGTCTAAGGAAGTATTGTTAGATCCATCATCCATGCTTGTGTCAATTGAAGGTGACTCTGTTCTTATTCCAACTTGGTTTGGTGACACTTCATTACCAGCTTCAGCCTGAAAGCAAAGGAATACCATCTATTTACAGCAATGTAAAATGGCGCATGAAAATTGGCTGCAGATCAAAAAGGTCCAAATTTTTGCTAATTTACATTCTTAATTTCCATTAAATATTCCTCCAATGACCAGAGAAACAGTGGGTAGATAACATAAAAGAGTGGACAATGCTGGCTGGAGATTAGTGAAATTATGAAGAAAGCGAGAGAATTAGAGCAGAGGCGGCTAATTGTGAGGAAAGCATCTATATTCCCCTATGGTCGTGAGACAACAAGTTGATGATGATGGCTCCTCCAAGCTTGCCAGTATGAAGTACCTCAAATTTGATAAAAGGATTTAAGTGAAGGCAATCTAAAATATGAGAAAGGAAACATCAATTCACTATTGTTCCCATAACTAAACGTCTAAACAATATCCACACATGTTTCAAGATCGTCAAATACAGGAAGCAAATTTTACACTTGCATTACTCTAAAGTCAGCTATTCATCGGCATCAACTAACTTAAATTCAGATAAGAAAAGGCATTCTTCTATTGCATCACAAAATTAGCTGCTACTTTGGGCTAAAATTTGCTATCACTTTTTGAGTGTACTAGTTCTGTGAGCAAGCAAACTATTGCAGTTCTCCTAAACTAGAGACTTCTCAAAAATTTGACAATCAGTCAACCGATCACTTAATCATGTAACACTGATACATACTGCAAGTGTAGCAAGCGTAGCTCTGTACTCTGCGAGTTTGATTTGGTATTCTTCCTTTGCCCTAGCACTTCGTTCATTGTATACCTAAATAACAACAGAAAGTAACGGAGAACAATAAATTGATGATATATCCAGTGACAGGAAATAGATAAACCACTTATGAAAAGACCGCTTCATCAGTCAATCAAACAGGCAATCAATAAATAATTTGGTTAATCCTTCAATTAGGTATCAAATTCTGATATACATTCTTTTCTATTTAATGAATTTCTACTTTCTTCAATTTTTGGAATCAACCAAAACTAACAGTCCAAGGAAGCAGATCGCAGATCACCAAACCATTCAATTGATCATCATAATCGACTATTCATTTGATCAATATGAACAATAAATCAATCGATTACACACAATGGACATCATGAAAATTTAATAGAACGGTCTATCAACAATCTTGGAACTGCAGTATTGTCTAACTATCGCGATTAAAAGGTTTTTTGTCTTTTTTCTTTTCCTTTATGAAAACTTTCTTTTCAAAGACATCTCTGGAGGGATGACTGACCTTTTAATGCTACCACAGGGAGCCCAGGAATAATTGGCAAACTCAAAACATAAATTGTCCAGAATAGGAGCTCCGTAGGAAACTGCGAAGGATTTGCGAAGCCTTGAAATGAATGCTGCGAAGGACTCGTAGCTATGTTTTGAGTTTGCCAATTATTCCTGGGCTCCCTGTGATGCTACCACAGCCGTAGTAAACTGGGGGTGTTTTTTGAAATAGATTTTCAGTGGGATGTCAACAAATCGTTTTATCTAAACTTGTAAATATTATAATCAGACCTCTTTCTTGGATTTGATAATTATTTTAAATTTCAGACTCATATACTGGCCTCAAAAGACCAATGACTGAAAACATCAACTGATTGATCGACCAATCAAGTCAATCAATCAATCAATCAATCAATCAATCAATCAATCAATGCATGGATCAATCAATCTTCCCAGCCACATAATTATGTAGTCAAAAGTAAGAATAGCACAACTGACCTGTCTATCTTCCAAGGTGGCCTTTTCCCATAACTGAGATATCATCTTTGATACTTCCCCAAGTCCAGCCTAACAAGGAAGTTAAGAAAGATTTGAAGGACAGAATTGATTTAACAGAAGATGGGAGACATGTTTTGAACTGCAATCATAATTTCACTATGAGAGAGCAATCCTGTGAGCTTTTTGATAAGACCAGGCCTTTTCTTGAAGAAAGTTGCACGAGAGTGCCAAAACGCTCGCGTAATTTCGTTTGCGCGAGCGATCGCTCAGGTAAAGATTCACAAGCACCTTTTATTCCGTGGAAAGGCAAGTTGCAATGAATCTCGATATTATTATTGTCAAATGGGAATGAATCGTTGGAACGCTAAATGTAAGACATTTTCAATCATATGGTAAGCACGGATACCATTGTTTTTTCATCCTGTCTCGTCGAAACCGGTGAATCTTTAATTTTTGTCATCTGTTTCTGGAAGTGTGTTTGTTCTTACTATTTATCAACTCTGAGCATTTTGTTGCTCCTTTAATTTAGACAACAATTTTATTCGCCGTAAGTAATTCCATTAAGATACGGTGAACCATGATGCTCTCATATCGAAGGACTTTAAGTGAGAAGAAAGGTTTTGCACTCGATGATGAAATAAAGGATCGATGCACGTTGATTGATGGAATGGTGAATCTGATACGGCAATCACATTTGTACCATCGATGAACCTTCTGCTACAATGTTGATCCCCATTTGTGATATCTATGAGAATGATTCCTTGTCTTCTTGAAAGACTTAAACTTTACACCAAACAAAATCTTTGAAAGCTGGTTCTCTTCTATTAGTGTTTCAGGCCCCGTTCACGATGTTGACATTCTCTAAATTTTATTTCTGTTGCTCGTAGAACCAATTTTTAATTAGGCCCCGTTCACACTGCTCCATTTTTGTTAGGATGCGTTTTTGTTGCATGAAAGCTACCCGTTCACATTACTCCGTTTTTGTACGAAAAAGGAGGGAAAAACATCCGTTTTCGTGGGTTCAATAAGTATTGATAAAATCTCCGATTAAGTATTTATAAAATCAGGTGAAATCTCCAACTTGTGAGTAAAGAATCTGGCAAGGTAGGAATAAGATCAACAAGTTTAATTGTTACCTAAAAATCTACTCATTGATCTGCCTGATAACAAATACGGAGCCAAGGATCTCCGTTTTTGTGGGTTCACATTGCTCCGGTTTTGTGAAGCTCATTGTTGGATATAACGCGTATTGCTGCGTTTTTCAAAAACATCCGTTTTTGTGCGTTCACATTGATCAAATGGGTTTTCGAAATATCCATTTTTGATAGCGTTTTCGAAAACCTCCGTTTTTGTGACCTTTTTGTGCAGATCAGTGTGAATACTTTCACAAACACGGAGGTCTTTCTCTTCGTTTTTGTACAAAAACGGAGCAGTGTGAACGGGACCTTAAATCATCTCCCCTACCTATCCCAGTAAGATACTTACCAGCTTTAGGTTAGAGCTTATAATCCAGTTATTCCAATATCAGGTTTCTATCGCATGTTTATATTTCGTTTTCCCGAAAAAGATGTCTTCTTGAAGTATGATCATTTCCACCTGAAGTCAAATCCGTTAATTCTATTTGTCACAATTTAACAGAAGATTTGTTCATTGATGAAGGAGGATTTTATCCTATTGCAATTCATGAGAAATTGTTGAAAAGATTTCCCCTAAGATTGGCACTTTTACGAGAGCGATAAAACGCTCGCGTGATCACGTTTGCGCGAGTGCTGACGCGATCGCGAGCGATCGCTCGCGTAAAACGAAAAGGCCTGTAAGACCTACTTTAGAAAATTGCAAATAAATTTGAAATCATCTGTCAGATTTTGGATGGGATAAGTGCTATCATGCATCTTGAGACAGCAATAAAACAATGATGCATTTACAAGCTTGCTAATCTTGTGAACGATGATGAAAGTTCTTGCTACAGAGTTTGGTACACTAATATTTGCCAACTTACCCCTGGGTTACGTTCACGAACTGAGGGCTGAATATCCTTGAAGAACATCAAATATGGTGACAATGGCCTGAATAGATGTATAGGATCATCATCAAATACTGTACTTAGTGAATAACAAGCAAAGCTATAAAGACAAGTTAGACAAAAATACTACTGTCCAAAAACATAGTAAACAAGCACCAAATTTGCAATGTATAGAAGATTGTTAGAAGGAGCAATAAAAAATTTGGCACAAGCTATCATTTTGAATATCACTCAAATTTTCAAACACTTACATCCGTTACCAAATCAAATAACAAAGCAACTTTCTTTGTTTCATTCTTGAATCTGGCCAAGTGTGACTACGATACCTTAAAAGTTCTTGCAATACATATGTTGGTAATGAATATAGATCTGAGTTTTCATTCAAGGTCAACAGCATCAAAAAGCTATGGTATATAGCTTGCATGCAGCTTTCACACTGCTATGCCAAATTCTAAGCACCTAAAGAGGAGTGTAGAGGTTGCAAGGGTTGCAAAAGTATGCAAAATCAACAAGAATCAACTTTCAACTTACTTTGGTGGTTCATTCTTGTCTTTCTTCTTCCTTGGTCTTCCTTTCTTTTTCTTCTTTTCTTCCATTACAGGAGGTTGCAGGTGTGTATTTTTCAGATTGGTTGCAGCTTCAGTAAGTGCACCATCATCATCATCATCATCATCATCACTACTCAAAGTCACATTCTCTATGAAAGTAGACTGAGATGGCTTTTGGTTAACCTCAACTTTCTGCTTTTTGAAATCAGTTGAATCTGAGACTGTCTTTGGGCTCTCTGTCTTCATTGACTCATTTGAGATCAATGAAATACTATTTTGAGAGGCATTACCAGGCAGGCTGGATGTTGCAGGTAAGGTTGCAGCTGGCACTGCTGGTATTGGAGTCTGTGCACCCCCATTGCTTGGTTTAGATACAAGCTGAGTCGCCATAGCAGCTGCTGCAGATTGTAACTGACCAGACTGCGGGCTGATGAGATATCCAACCTTCTTACCAGCAACTTCCGTAACTAGCATAAGTTTCTGATCAGGGGTCCTAACAAGTTGTCCTTTTAGCTGCAACACAGAGTTAGGTTTTCCAGTCTGCTGTCCTTTTGGATCCGTTATGGGAAGCTTTAGAGTTGTTATTGGAATGGACATCTTTGCTCCTCCTGATGCTTGACTGCTTGATGCTGAAGTTACAAGTTGTGTTGAAATTTTGACAGTGCTCGATCCTCCAGGCATGTTCCCTACTGCAATATCTTTAGTAGCAATTTTAGCCTGCTTTTGCAGTTGCAATGCTCTCTCTTGTTCTTCTTTTAGTTTTCTTGCTTGCTCTTCCTGTGCTTTGGCTAGTGCTCTAAGGGTGTCCAATGCTTGCACAGATTTTTGGGAAGGTATCTGTCCCTGATTTGTTTGAGCAGCTGCACTGGATGCCACAGGGGGTGGCCTTTGGGTATGAACTACTCCTGAATCCGGCATCACATTTTTGGCATAATCATGTCCCGATATGTGCTGCTGAGGGATGACTGGCGAGGAAGCAGCTGCAGATCCAGAACCCTTGGGAGATTAAAACAAAATAGTCAAGAAATCATTCCATGTACATTCAATCAGGGATAAATCAACAAGTTGTTCAAATCATTTTGGCAGCTCAAACAATTTTACATCACACACTTTAAAACCACATGTTGCTTTCTTCTATGTATATTCATCTCAATTTTGCAGTAAATTTAGTTTCTTTAAAAGCTATGCAGTAAGTTCTGAAGGATGGTACCTAAACTTTGGGGGGATCCCACCCCCTCATACATCTCAATTAATATATGTTTTTCCGTGTTTGTTGAATGCCTCTGAGACTTAGTAACTTTCACTTTCTATCATAGAACAATGAAACTGTAACAATTTCTGTGTTCTGCTTTCGGCCCTATCTCCAAGGTAACCATATTGTCATGCCACACTCTGTGAAAAACACAGGGTTAGGGTTAAGGTCCAATTAAGTCTAAACTATGAATTTACATAATATATTTTGACCTGTCATTTCCTTACAAAAAGTAAAGTTGCATGATACTGTATTTTAACACAATTTCTGATTATCTCTACGTGAGCGTAGTGTGCAAAGCAGCTAGATATCATCTGCACAGCATTAGCCATGCAACTACTCCTGACCCTTTATCAGCCTCCTTGATAACGATCGTTCTGTCAGACTTGAGACCATTCAAAGCTGATATTTCTTCCCTTGTAAGATTACTAAAATTCTTACCAACCGCTGATAATTTCATAATTTCATCCTCGATCTTAGAAAGATAAACCTCAATAGCTACGTCCTTAGCTAAGAAAGCTAAGAAAGACAACACTCTCACTAAGACAGTCCTTAGCCAACACAACACTAAGACAGTCCTTAGCTAAGAATAGCTAAGAAAGACAACACTCTTGTCACAGATTTATACACAAAACCAACAGACACCCATCAGCTCCTCCATCGTTCTTCCTGCCATCCTTATCATACTAAAAAGGGTATACCTTATGGTCAAGCTCTTCGCATTCGGCGCATTTGTTCAGAGGATTCTTCGTTTAAGGAACATTTGGGTAGTTTAAAGTCTTGGCTTATGGATCGGGGATTTAAGGGTGGGGAGATCGACACACAGTTGGAGAGGGTCAAAGGTTTGCAAAGGGATACCCTTTTGAATAGGGAATCAAAATCCAAAGATGGCACGAGGATACCCTTTGTCCTTACTTTTCATCCTGCACTCAATGAGGTTCATGAGATTTTGCGGAAATGTGAAAACATCCTTCTTGTAGATCGTGAGCATCGCAGGGTTTTTTCAGGAAAACTTTTCGTTTCGTTTAGAAGGGCCAAAAACTTTAAAGATACCTTGGTTCGGGCAAAATTACAACCGGAAAATGAGGAGCTGGTGGAAAAAGGTACACATAAGTGCAATGGTAGAAGGTGCCAAATATGCCTGATGATGCAAGAGGGGTCCATGTTTTATAATGCAGTTCTTCTCGGTTTTTTAGGAACTTTTCGGGGGCGTATGACTGCAACTCGGAGAATGTGGTCTACTTGCTGCAATGCACATGTTGCAATAAAAAGTATGTAGGCAGTACGAAGATTAAATTTCGCCAGAGATTTAACGTCTATAAATCGTATTTTCGGACATACAAACAAAAGCGTCTAAGTGGTAATCTTCATACGGGTAAGCCTGTCCCACAGGCAAGCTTTTTCTCTCACTTTTTTGAACAAGATCATCGGGGTGAATTTTCTGTAAAAATAAGCATCATCGATGGTGCAGGTGACGTGTATTCGCTTCGCAGAAAGGAGCTTTTTTGGCAATATAAATTGGGTGTATTTTCCCCTAAGGGCCTAAATGAAAGGGTGGCGGATATCAAGTTGGATTTGTTTGCTTGTGGGAGCGCTTAATCCTTCTACCTTTGCACTTAGATCCCGAGGGAATGGAAGGATATGCTGGTCGGTTAACTTCGTGCATTTTGCACGTGGTGTTGGGGTGGAATTCCCCATCGGGCTATTCGGGATTTAGCAAATTAAGCAAATCCTTGGAGGGTTACTGGCTAGCGTCTCTTTTTTCTGTTCCCTTGGAAATTAGGATTCTGCTACGGAGGACACTCTCAATCCCATGTGGGTAAAGAAACCAAAAAGATAGGCTGTATTATTATTATTGTAACTCTATGGTTTGGAAGGTGTAGTATTTTATTCTTGTTTTTATCTTAAAGCCTGGTTCGCGCTGGGTCTTTTGGGTCTGTTGGGGTCGTGCGGGGGGACCCGAGAGACAGAGACTTAAACTCCAGTTCTTTGTCTTTCGGGTTTTTTTGCGCTGCCCTGGTGGCCTGGGAGACCCGGTGTGAATCACGCCTAGGTTTCTGTTAATTTTGTTTACGTTGTAATGTATTTTATGTTCATAATTCGAGTTGTATCAAGGGTATTCTAATTTTGATTTTATGGAAATTTTATGTTAATTTTAATTTTGTTTACAACGTATAAAACCTGGCTTGTCCCCAATTGTAAGTAAACTGAGGAAGATTTTAAATCGAAACGTTTTTAGCAAAATTGCAGTTGTGTTTCTTCATTATCATTATTATTATTATTATTATCATTATTCATTATTATTATTATTATTATTATTATTATTATTATTATTATTATTATTATTATTATTATTATTATTATTATTATTATCTCAAGAGTGCCCCTTGAAGAACCTTAAAAAATTGTGTGAATCATGCTAGAATTGACCAAATATTCCTACAGTAACTTTGCAGGAGCAATCTAAAAAGTCTTAAGCATGTGTCATCCTCTTGGGAGTAGTAATCAACATGGTCTGATTATGTTCCTAAGCATAGCACCACATCCTCAACAGTGTAAGGTGAATTTGTACATATTCATATCGTCAATGTAACTACTACATAACAGCACTGAAGAAGTCCTGCATGGCAGGACAAAATATTGGTATTTTATATATATTCTTAATCTCGCACATATTTGCTGTTGTTCTTCGTCGAGTTGCGGTGTTCCTGCTCTCAAACTTATTAAGATAAATTTACCTGAAAGTTTGCTGTCATTCTTTTCAACTGCTCCATGCTTGTCACATTGACCGGTTGATTGACAACATCTCTGTGCAACCCAAGATTTCCCTCACTGTGATTTAAAGTGCTGCCATGGGGTGTGGTTGGAGAATTGACATAACTTGCTGGAGCTTTCAGCAACTCTACCTCCTAAAATAAAATGAACTCACATTTTTCAGACTGTCATTGGTGTAGAATGGGAGTGTGGGAGCACTGTCTTGCCCCTTACTGCTAAGACAGGGAGCTGCAAGATCCAACACCACAGATTGCCATGCAAAACTGATACAACAGCTTAGAAGCAAATTGTAATATTCAGCTCTCTGATAAATTTTCAATATTTCTAAACTTGTAGTCAGTATAAATTTAGTTCCATGTATAAAACTAGCAACTATGACATTAGATAGTGAGTGCAGCATTTGCACCAACACATGGAATGGATTCTCATTCTGTTGGCATTACAAGATGCCTTTGCCTTCCTGTCTCGCACCCCCATTCTCGCAGTCAGTTCAATTCTGCTGGTATTGCATCACAAAGTGATTGGCTGTCTCCCTGCCAACTGTCTGAAGACCAAAACAAAGTCTGACTAGCATGCATTCATTCTATGGAATAAAAGACTATTGATGCTTACATTATTTTTGTGATAAAATACTTTACATTAGGTATAAAAAACCAAATTGCAGGAATGCCATATTTCCACACAACCACAAACAAACTGCAGTATATTGCAGCTTGCTGATTCTTGATTAAAAAAAATAAAATATGCAGCTGATACTGCAACAATATAAAAAACCAGTTTACATCCAAATTTTTTTTACCCAGTTTTGAAGCCAAGAATCTACAAATCAATGTTTTACTGGGTGTCCCAAAAAAGTATAACCGTTTGAACAGTTTAAAAGGTGTTGCAAGGTGTAGACTGGAACTTGAAGGGAACAGACATAGCAATTTCTCGTAGCCGCTATAAATAGGCTGGCAAATCCATTGCCCACAAATCCATTGTTTTTCAGCTATTCGATGAAAGCGTCTAAGTTGTCAAGTATAATATACAATAGATCACATTTTTGACATGGCCCAGGCCAGCTTTTGACTACAGTACTGTATGTTGATTACCTTTCACTTAGATTTTGCAACCTCTCATGTTCAAATCAGATTTGCATTTGTAGAGTAGTCCACAAAAACAGGAAAAATGTTTGAAGCAGTCTCAGATAGATTATATATATTGAATCATGCTACTTTTGCGTTATTTGCAGAAAGTTTTGATTCACCCAAACTATTAAAATTCCTATTCTGAAAGAATTCCTTGTGAATTAAATTCTTACAGTATTGCTTGTGAATTACAGATTATAGAAAACAGTAAGAATTATTTTAAAACTTTAAATTTTAACAATATACATTACAATGTTCTAGGAGTGAAGGAACAGGCATATTCTTAAGTAGTATCTTTCAATGCTGAAGAATCTTTCTAATCCAGGTTTCATTGCAGTGACTGTTCAGTAGAGTAAATTTCATTTTCATAGCTCAACAAAATTTCCAAAAAATTAAGAAACTCCAGTAATGGAGAAATATCAAGTAAATCCTTAACATGTTTTCACCTCACTTTAATTGTTTCTAACATTAACTCAAACGGTACTTGAAGATCAGAAAGTCTTCAAAACACCTTATTTTGAAATGTTTATGATGCTACAGGTAGTGAAGAGAAGACAGAGAGATTATTATGGAAACTGGTATGAAGCTCTCAGAACTCAAAATCTGACAAATTTAGGACACTTTCAGTGCTGGACCACGTTCTTGCATTCATATACCGGGTGCCCCAATGAAAGTGACCCCACAATCTGTTACAGAAAAATAAGTAAGAAGCCAATGGGGATGCTTCAAATGTTGTTCTGTTGCTAAAAGATTAGGCTACTGTACATTATGAGCATTTTTTGCAATTTTTTTCAGCTCGGTAACTTTTGCAAATCAAGGATTTTGAGGAAGGGCATGCCAGAAATCCTCAAAAGTCATCAAAAACAGGAGATTGATTTACAACCATTTCAGATCTTCGAAAAAATGAGCAGTACAAACTTTCCTATGTGACCAAGAGCAAGAGGGTGTACTTTGGGTGTGGCATGAAAAATTTTCTAGCACTTCGCTCCTGGACCTGAAAGGGCTTCGCTCCTACCTTCAACATAAATTGGTGCCCCTCAAATCTGGAAAATGCTCCTTCAAGCCTAAAGGGTGTGAAATATAAATTTTCTGCTTGTAACCAAATTTAAATTTCCCTCCATAGGGCAAGGTAAAACCCACGAAAAATCTGAATGGCTAAGATTGATGTATCACATGACAGACCTTAGCCAATCACCAAGGACCTTAGGCGGGTTGGAAGACATGATTGTGCCCCGATCAAGATGTCGATATTTTCGAAGATAAAGCTGCGTAAAATGTGAAGTAAACTGAGCTATATGAACCAAATATAGTAGCTGAAAACGAAATAAAATCAAAGGCATGGCTTTACAATGCAAATATTTAGAAATAAAAGCCTACAACTAGGGAAAGTGCGGCGAATTTAAAGCACAGATTGAAGATAGGACAAGCATATCGGGTTGGTCATTCGTTCGTTCCTCGTTCTCCTCGCGTCAAGCCTTAAAATCCTCGTCGTCTTGAAACTCTGTATTTCGCCACTTGGCGCTTTCAAAACAAATCCATTCGTCATCCAATGTATAAAACTTAGTCCTGATTCAAGTATACTGTCCTTATGTTACCAATACGGATTACTTTCTTTGATATTTTCAACTTCTTCTCAAACGTGCTCTCGGCGGCTGACCTCAGCGTTGCTCAGGCCTAAGCTTTGAAAGACAAAACACTGGAGCTCTTTTGGCTCATATTATTCGAGTATTTGAAGCTACATTTTGATGCTAATGATCCTAGGCTTTTCTTCAATAAACCCACCTTCGAACTGTCGTTTTCATCATCCCAATTATCGACATCTGCTATGTCAAAATCTGTAAGAAGTTCCGAAGAACTGGGATCGGGCGCATCGGACGCCATCCTGCCAACTCAACATTCACATCAGCTGCTGTCTCGTTCGTAGCCTCCTTCAAGGATCTGAAAACAAGGCGGCATAGCGGCATTGAATTGAATTGCATGGAGTGGTAAAGGTCAATGGCAAAGGAAATGCGTGCAATGAGAAAAAAGGGGTGGCGCCAGAAGTTTTCCTCCGACAAGAACCCAAAATTTCCTCCGACGGGGGCTGTAGCCCCCTAGCCCCCTGGTGCCACCCATGTGCTGGATGCTTCTTATGTGATAAAAAGCTGTACCGTCAAGGGGGCTTATTCGGTAACGTTGGAAGCTCAAAACGTTTCGGTGACCTTAAAATAAAATCTTGAAATTATACCAGGTGACCCCCCGGGGTTACTTGAACGGATTTTGGACGGGGATGTGCCATTGAAGCTTCAAGAACATACCCGTTCCTTATACCAATTTTTCCAAAATGTATACCCGACTTTATACCAGTTTTCCGAAAATATATACCCGACCTCGTTCTAATTCTTCAAAAATGTATATCCGACCTTATACCAATTTTCCGAAAATGCATCGATACCGTTCCTTGTACCAAAATCATAAAAATCAGTATCGTTCCTTACAACTGCGAAAAATGATACGGTTCCTTATACCAAAATGGTGAAAATTGATACCCTTCCAAATGGCACGTCCCCGTACCCAAAATATGTATATAGTACCCCCGGGGGTGACCCAAATAAAATTTCGCGAGCTAGATGGCACATAGTTTCCTAGAATCAAATGGTTTGAAAACAAACAAGGTATCTGTATTTCTGTTTATGTAAGTGGATAGTTAGGGAGCGGACAAATCTAAGAAACTGTAGCACTGCTTGCCGTATGTTTGAGAATTGCTAAGAAACTTTATAAGGCAAATCCACAAAAATCGAGGAAAATAGTGGTAAATTTATCATTGAGCCTTGAGTCTTGAGCAATATTCATGGTAATCTTAAAACTTTATATTCTCCGCCGAAAATATGTCTTTCTTGCAAACATTCTGTTGTATGCCAAGAAACAAATACAGTAGCAACCCACATAAAATAACCTATTTTTATAAGAACCTTGAAGCTGAAACTCAATATTCTAAATCCCCTTAAGTAAGAACCTCTCACAGGCTGACACTAGGGGAGGTTCTTATATAACAGGTTTCTTGTGCTGAAAACAGTTTTACTGTATACAAGGCAGCGACGTAGGAAGCATCTCAAACTTGGAAGGGCACGACACTTCGAGGGCACTTTTTTCTTAAGAAAAAGGGGGCTTTTTCTAAAAATAAAAAGGGCACTTCTTTGTTTATTGCAAAATCTTGGGGGGGCACTTGCCCCCAGTGCCCCCCCGGTTCGTACGTCTATGATACAAGGTATTGTATATAAGAACCTTTTTAAGAACCTTGCAGGCTGGAATTTAGAATAACAGCCACTTAAGTAAAGAACCTATTCAGGCTGTCCAAAAAAAACCTAGGCTCCTTTAAGAGGGTTACTACTTTACACCGTTTTTCTTTTTATAAGAATGATGTTTATAAGAATTTCAAGGCTCAGAATCATCCTATTCTTAAGAATAATATAAGAATATTGTTCAGCCTCGACTCGCATATTTTTGTCTCATTCTTGGCAGTTGCATGCGTAGTGACGCTTCTACTTGTTCATACTCTCAAGTACCGAATAAACGGGGGGGTGGGAATAATCGGGGGGCTGGAAATGGTTCGACATAACAATAATCGGGGGGTTGGAATAATCGGGGGGGGGCTGCTTGGAGAAATAGAAAACAGCCCTTTTCTTAGGTAAACACCTATCTGTTATAAATTTATGTGAACAGTGATGTTACTGATACATTTTCTTTTGAATTCTGGTTCTGTTGAATGCACTTCTTGAGACTTTTTCTTGCGTTTATTCAGAAATTATGTCTAATATTATTTCATTTTTCCAAAAATTAATAAAAGGGGGGGGGTTGGAATAAGAGTGGGGGGGTTGGAAAATTTTTCAAAAATTAATAAGCGGGGGGGGGAGACGATTATTCGGTACTCGAGAGTAACTAACAGAGAATGTTGCCATGATGGCTCCAATCTCCCTTTTCCAGTGACCATTTCTTGGTAAGGGAACGGTCATTAAGTAACTGATATATGGGGGTGGGTTATTTCCCAAAAATCTAGCAAAAAAATTAATGGCCCATCCTTGATCTCCATCCACTTATTTATGGCCCAATAGGAATAACTAGGACATTTTTCATGACCACATAAAATAATTTAGATTTTCGAATGTAGGCTTGATGATTTTACCCGGCAGTGTAATTTCAAAAACATAGCTTTATAATGAAACATTGGTTAGCAATAGAAGTAAACAAGAGTAGGACAAGAAAAGAAATGCTGAAAAATCCAGCTATCAAATGGGAAAAAGTAAAAGAAAACAATTTTGCCGCATTTGCAGCCGTTGCTAAACTTAAGAAATGACATTTTATAATGAAACTTTTATGGCCCCATAAAATACGTCTGATTGTTTTTCATAGCCCCAAAAAACAGAGCATGAATTTTTCATGGCCCAGCCAAGTATCATCCATATAGCAGATACTTTATGACTGCTCCCTAATAACGTGAAATTTCTTAAATGTTATACTGTGTCTTAGTGCTCCTTCGTACAAAAAAGGTTTCAACAGACGATTACGCCAGATGATCAACACGATACTTAGCGTTCTTTATTCGAGCCCCTATGAAATCGTTAAAGATTTGTAATTAGAAAGCAATGCATCTTGGTCTCTCTCACTATTTACCTCATCCCGGTTTTTCTGCGAGAGAGAATTGTGGCAAGCCCAATTTTTAGATTGCTCGATGCATATCGAAGCTCTTGTGGAGCCAGGTGCTAATGGGGTAAGCTATGACATGCTAGTCTTAAATCAAACGTTTTGGATCTTTGAATTTTGCTGGTACAATTGAAAGTACATCGTAACCCCCGGGAGACATCATCGACAAAGTTCTGGTTTGCGTCGGCGTTCATCTTTGCAACCATGATAATGGACCCCTGTGACAACCAGCCCCATTGCCCCTTATATTACCCTGGGTACCAGAGACGAAAGCAGAAAACTGAACATCATTTGAAAAGAAAACCAGAAAGACTTCTTTCTTTTCTACCCTATTTCATTTTCATTAATTTTCATTTTCTGGCTCCGGTCCTTAGGGTGTCCCTGCAGACTCAAAATGTTGTGAAATTCATATTTTTGCCCATTTACGTTACATGTCTTTTCCACTATCAACACTGTCGTTTAGTTTAAAGGACCATACGCACAAGAATAATTCATATCAAAATTTACTCCAGGAAGTCAAACCAAATCAAAATTCACGTTTGTCCCTTTTTTCTCAATTACCAATAAAACCATCCAATCTTACTATGTACAAAACCTTTAAAAGTTTCTAATATGCCTCCCGACCCTTACGAGAATATTTCTAGGTTTTCGTCTAAATCTTCTAGCCATGATATAAAGTATGAAGAAAATTATAGCTAAAAGTGCCACATAAGCTGGCAGAGTTACAAGAAGTCCATTTAATACTTTGAAATCTGTGTTTTCGCTGTCCATCAAGATGAACTGTCCATTTGGTTCGTTGATTTCAAGAAGATTCTTCTGACCAGGGACTATTGATGGTAGCTAGAAGAAATTTAAAATGTTGGTTAACACAAGGGCAACAGCTGTTACAATAGCATCTGTTGATTTTGAATGGCAAACGATTAGTGATTAATGGATCATGATTACTGATTAAAGAAGAGGGATTTCTATCATTTATTACCTGACTGGAGTTTCAAAAACGAGGCAATACAGAATCTCACAATTCCTGTTGGCTAATCAGACATTTCCCGCGGGTTTCCCGTAGCTTTGTATAATACAATACAAGGATGCGTTTTGTCACACCCCAGCAACTGCTTTAGGCCTAGGCCTGTGAGATTTGCAAGAACTCAAACGACATGATTGTAACAAAATGCGTTTGATTAAATGCGAGTCAAGATTAGAAGATGCCAGGTAATAAAACTCATACTAACCGGTTTTGTCGTTTACAAGAAAATATAAAGCCCTCTGTCTTAATGCACAGACCTCGCAAGCTCGGTCTGTACTTTTAAGACGTCGGGCTCTATCTTTTCCTGGACAACACAAAACCGGTTAGTATGTGCATAGGAGTGTGGTTGTTGTTCATTTATTTAAATTCGATATTTACATAGCTAACAATATATATAATATATACAAAGTTAACTAATCTAAATCGAATGAAAGTAAAGTGTTAAAAAATCTATTGTTCAGTAAAAGTAAAACTATAGCAGGCACTACATTTGCATTCTTGGCCATTCCATTGCTTTATCATAAGTTTGAAGTTTTTCAAGTTTTCTGGAGATTTAATTTTGTTTGGTAAACCATTCCATATTTGAGGTCCAACGGACTCAAGACTATTAGAACCGAAAGTTACTTGATTTGGTCTTATATGCTTTAAGTCATAAGGCTTCCTGGAGGAATAACGCGAAGATCTAAGTTTAAAGAAATTTTTCATAATTGGCGGATTTAGATCATTCAACGTTTTGTAAATTTTCAATGCAAAGAGTTCTTTGACGCGAGACTTGCATAGTACATCTTCCTGATTTTAGGAGCAAGTCATTACACGAGCTCTTATGATCATTATAAAGAAACCTTAGTGCGCGCTCTTGTAACTTTTCAACTTTTGGAAGCGACTTCATAGAAGTAAAATACCAAACCAATGGACAATAATTGAAGTTAGAGTAAACAAAGCTTTGTACAAGTACCTTTTTTTGCTCAAATCCAATAAATGATCTTAACCTTTTCAGAACGTTCAATTGTGTCGCAGCTTTTTTGCAAAGGCTCGATATGTGTGTATCAAAATTCAATTTATTATCCAGGGTTACTATCAAAAGTTTCACAGTTTCTTCTGATTTGATAGCATGACCTTGAAAGCTTATATTTGTCCAGCAGTATTTTCCCGATCTTTTCTAACCAGCAGAGCATGAAATTTATCAGGGTTTGCAATCAGGAGTGGTCAAGTCATACAGTACATCCGTGCATATAAGCAAAAATACGAGTCTGCAGACTTTTTTCTAAATCATACACCTTCTAATAGAGGATTGCGCTAAAGATGGCGGCGAGGAATTCTTTATCAAGATGCACTGCGTCCTTTAATCGAATTCCTATAGAATCGTTAAAGATTTGTAATTCGAGCGCAGTGCATCTCGGTAAAAAATTCCTTGCCGCCATCTTTAGCGCCATTCTCTATTGAGAATCTGTTTCAGTTTGCTAAGCTAAAATGCACTGTTCATATGCACAATAACGCAGCTATATATTTTATAAAAAAAGGGTGCTGACTCGTGCTGGTCCATTTTATCCCATATGTTTTGCTATGGTTAGAGGTGCTAACCCGTTGCAAATCATCCCCCCCTCCCAAAATTACATGTACACGCTCATCAAGTACCGGGTGAGTCAATAAAAGCTCCAGGCATTTGAAAAATCCTGCTCCTTGAATATCAAAGCAATGATGTTGAAAACTGTTTTGTTTAATCCCCGATATGTCAAATTAGGCTCCGTAATTTACCCGGCTTTAATATGTCATTCCTTTCCGTCGAAATAGGAGAGTTTCTGCAGAAAGCCCCTTTCGAAAACCTGCAAAGACGAGTGAAAAGAGCAAGCAAAATTTCCCTTTGTTCTCCTTCCTAGCCATAATGACTCTTGGATGTGCTCATGTATTTTGCTCTTATAGGAGAATGGAATCCCCCTGAATAAGTTATTCACACTAGGGGGAAGACTTTTCAACCCGCCAAAACGAAAGCACGTGCTAAAGCGTGCTAAAAGTCATCGCAGTGTGGTAAACACATTAGGGATTTTTGCTTGTAATTTTTGCACATTTTTTGAGGTTTCTCGAAGGGATTCATTTAAGAAAATCGCTTACAGACTCTGAAGGGAGTGACCGATTTTAGCCAGAAAATTTCTAAAGATAATTGAACATGTTAGCTATTCAATGAGATATTGCAAAATATCAGTGCTGATAAATTCAGGAAGCGGTACCTTTTCAAACATCGGGCGGTTTTTATGACTCACCCGATAGGATTGAGTACGGCTGAGCCTCCTTGAAATCTAGTGTTAAGTGTATTTACTTGCAAGAACAGCTCGGAGCATATAAAAGAGCTACAAGTGGATAGCAAACAAAGCTACGAAGCATTTTCGTGGTAGCTTTGGTTTATGTGAAATTGTCCTAAACTTCAGATAGCTGTCCAATATGGACTTTTTTCGATAACTTGCATTGACCTCAAAATCCTTTAAAAGTTACATTCAAGTAACAGAACCTATTACATAACATAAGCAGCAAAAACGCTAGTTATGTAGCAGTGGCTATGGTGAAACAGAGAAAAGTATTGCTGAAATCTAAAGACAATCCTGGACATAGTTATGAGACTACAAAAATACTAAGGTTTAACACACTAAGGCCTTTTGGACTAGTGTCCTCATCAGAGTGTGATTTCGAAGTAATCTAAAATAGCAACGAGGTGTATTTAAAGGCTATTGCGCGGAAATTCTAGATGTGAGGATTAGTCCGAAGGCCTCAGTGTGTTAAATCTTAGTATTTTTGTCGTCCAACCTCCTTGTATAAATTTTCTAGTTATAATTCTTACTAAGTTATGAGACTACATAGAGATCTGACGCTTTCACCGGTTCAAAGTGTCCCTCCCCTCCCCCAGATCAATTGAGTTTTTACGAAACCAGGACGACAACGCCAGCCAGAACTTCATCTGATATTCTGCAAAGAAAGTATTCTGTCCGTATGCTACCATTAATTTATCGTCCAAAAGGCCGAATTGAGGCCTCCTATAACTCAGAGATACCTGAAAACTATATTTTATTCTTTGATGACAAACATTCAGAAGACAGGGTTTTACTTCGGAAGCCTTGATCTACAGTACCGAACGCCAGAAATGGGATTTCCAAGTTGTGAAATTGAAAAGGACAACTTCAGAGACTCTCAAGGGAAGCAAATTCGAACAGAAAACAAGAAATCTTTTGAATCTAAAGTTCAGAGCAGAAACTGTGTAAAATGACGTCATCGGGCAATCTGAGATAAGGAAATGTTTGGATAGATAAGCTGTTTGAAATGATAAATCAAGAGTTTAAGCCCCAAGGAAGAAAAGGTCAAGTGTTGCCTAATTTTGGGACCTGTTGCAGGGAGCAAGGGAGGCTCAAAGTTACGAGTTTTGGCGAATGCGTGGGTATTTTCTGCTCTGTCGCTTGAGGCTGGAACAAGTCCATTGTCAACAACATGCATTCGGAAATCATTGTTGAACAATACTGATACGGGGGAAGGGGTATGCAAGGCTTTCAAGAATAAAGGGAGTCGGATCGCTATCACCTTCATGGATTTTCATTATAAGGCGAAATCACCGACGTTTGACTAATTCTGTTCTGTCTCATTGTTTTATTTGTCCAATCAGCACCACGACAGTGTTCCTTTGACCTTAACAAGACGGCTTTGCTCTCTAGTCGTTTTGTGATCTTCCTACCTTAAAATGTTCTTAAAAAATGACTCTCTTTTGTTTTAAAAAGATTCAGACAATATAAAGCGATGAAAGTACAGAAACATGTACTCACCTCACCTTTTGAGCACCAATGACAACATTCGGGGCAGACGTGGCATTCAGTGGATCAGGAACAGCCCACTTGAGTGATGGGCAGGGAGGTAGAGGTCTTGTCTGGTGTGTGCCTGCCTTTAATGGGTCCAACACTTTTGAGTGCTTGTGTAGCTTTGTACCTGACAAGAATTGCTCAAATCAGATATAAAAATCTGCTAAAACATACAAGTGGGCAAAAACCATTGGAAAATAAAATGTACTCTTTCCGGGATCGACAGGTCTCTAATGAAGCTTTTCCTTAAATATCTACCCTGAATAAGTAAAATTGCTGAACTGCCGCATCAAATTGCTGCGAAGGATGATCAAATACAGTCGCATTTCCTGCTTTAAAGCGATGACGATAATACGCTGTATTCAAGAAAATCAAGAACAGTCGCTCTTGTCCTCCTAGCCTTTTCCTTTTCGTCCATAGCTCCACTACAGCAGTGAAGTCTGCACTTGGGCTACTTTTGTCCCATTTGGACCCCTAGTACCTGTTCGTTTCAAATTGTTACCTAAGCGTTTTTGTGGGTATATTATCTTCATTGCTTTCTGGCTTTCGACAAGGTTATAGCACACAACATGCTCTGTTTCGAGTAGTGGAGACTTGGAAAAAGTGTCTAGATACGTCGGGTATAGCAGGAACAATCCTAATGGACTTGTCAAAAGCATACGATTGTATACCCCATGATCTACTAATTGCAAAGTTAGAGGCATATGGGTTCAAGAAAAATGCTCTCAAACTTGTTTATAGTGACCTGACAAACCGAACACAAAGGGTCAAAATAGGCTCCACATATAGCTCACCACAGCATATCTCAATTGGGGTACCACAGGGGTCTGTTCTTGGGCCCTTACTTTTCAACAACTTTATAAACGACCTGTTTTATATGGAACTGGAATCGGAGATATGTAACTTTGCTGACGATACGACAATTTACGCGTGCGATACAGATGTGGAGGCAGTCATGATTAGATTAGAGAATGACCTACAGGGATTAATGCAATGGTTTAATAACAACGGCATGAGTGCTAATCCTTCAAAATTCCAAATAATGTTTTTGGGGCTAAAGGGAGCAAAGAAACTATGCCTTAACATGAACGGCCAACTGATTCCATCAAGCGAACATGTAAAACTTCTGGGTGTAAACATTGACAACTCACTGAAGTTTGAAACGCATGTGAAAGAGATATGTAAGAAGGTCAACCAAAAATTGTATGCATTTGGAAGGTTAAGACCATATTTAGGAGAACAAAAGTCAAAGTTACTTTTAAACTCCGTGGTAATGTCGAATTTTTCCTATTGCCCTCTGATCTGGTTATTTTGTAGCAAAGTTGCAAACAATGAAATCAATAGGACCCACAAACGCGCACTGAGAACTTTATATAGAGACTATGAAGCCACGTTTGAGGAACTTGTAGATAGGGGTGATACAAAGACAACACATAAAAAGAATCTACAAAACCTCATGGTGGAGATCTACAAATCAATGAACCATCTCAATCCTGAGTACATGTGGGATTTTTTTGTCAAGAAAGATGTTCCCTACAACCTTCGGACTAAGGAACTATGCAAGCTCCCCTCGGTGAGTTCTCAACGCTACGGAATAAATTCCCTGTCCTTTAGAGGGAGTCTCTTATGGAATGCTCTTAGTGATGACCTAAAATTGACAACCTCTCTCGTGAAATTCAAGCAAGAAATACGTTGCTGGGATGGCAACATCTGCACGTGCTACATTTGCACTTAATTTAAGGTTTTATATATTCTGTTATACTGTATATTTTGTAGATAGTTGGTATAAATTAGCTATTGTTAGCTACTAACAAACCAACTATAAATAAGTTTATGATTATGATTATGATTATGATTATGTTAAAAAATAAAGCTGTAGGTAATATTTCTGGAGAATTCTTAACATTTCTGTAACGTGATAGCGAAAATGCTACTTCACAGTCCGTGATGGCGTGAAAAACGAAAAATCAACAAGTGAATCCGTTATCCAGGGGACTTTGTGCAGGTATCCAGCAGTTTTATCAGCTGTTTTTTACAGATTTCACTGTGCCAAAAATAAATCGATCAATGCAAACAGTCTTTAAAGAGGACACTGTTTCCGATTTTTCAACTAGATTCTGGAACAGGGCATCCAACAACAATGCTCAGTAACGATGCTAATGAAGACCTTGCCAAAAGAAACGCTAGTGAGAGGTCATTCGATTTTGCCGAGTCACGTTAAGCTATTGTTGTATGGGTAAAAATCTTGGTGATTCATCCATCTTATGGTGTCAAACCTCTCTAACATGAAACAAGCCGAAGTCAAAGTTTGCTATAGGATCGTGGGAAACTTGTGTATCTTATGCGCTTCTCTATTTCAATGTTAATTAGCAGCGATAAAACGTTAATCAATTGCAAAAACGAGCGATACTGACTTTCTTTCTTTCTTTCTTACTTACTGACCTGGAGTCCCCTCTTAGATTGCGAAGTTGGACTTCGTAATCAAAAACTTTCTGGAAAAAGTGCGTCCAGATTTTTGTCCGAAACGTTCCTATCCGAAGCACACGGAAGTCGAAAGATGATCTGAAGCGAAAACTGTTATCAATGCAAATGAACGGCACTGGTGAATGATAGAACCTCTGTTTGAACTTGCTTTGATACGTTCTTTAATTCTAGTTAGCCACTATTTCACATGATTGCCTGTTGATGTCAATTTTTTGCAAAAAGTAAAGAAAAAGGTAGAAGGTTAACTATGTCCTCAATGGGATCTCGAATCAAATGACATTTCTCTCAGGTAAAATGCCTTATCATATTGAGGCCTACTCCACACGTATCCGGAAATGTTTGAAAACGCATCTTTTTCTTATCCGCATGAAAAAAATCTGCGTCCACAAGAAGAGCGTTTTTGAAATATCCCCGTCCACACCAAGACGCTACTACATTCAAACTTCACTGTTCAAGCTTCGACAAAAGAAAAAAGACAATCAAAACGATCTTGTATGATACCCAAATATCCGTGCAAATGCTCTGATACATCGAAAATCGATGCTGTGACTTCAGCGTTTTCGAAAAGCTTCGTTTTCACCCGTCCACACGACAAAATGAAAACGGCATTTTAAAAAAGATCCACTCCAGAGAGCGCTTTCGATAAGCTCCATTTTTGGTAACCGCAAATGCCGTCTTCGTGTGGACACTAACCAAAAACGGATAAAAAAGGTGCGTTTTCAAAAATATCCGGATATGTGTGGACGGGGCTGAAATCATTCAATTCATGTTACATTCACTTAGCCCAACTGAAATGCTCCTCACACTTGTAACCCTTCAAAAATAAGATACAGCTATATTTCTATGTGTTATCCTATTAATTTGCAAGCAAAATGAAATCATCAGCAGATACTTAAAATCAGTGGATAACTTAAAAACGAAGAGGAATACAAAAAAAATTTAAACAAGATTCCATACCATTCCACAGTGCTGTCTATTTGTATCAATAAAATTTTTCGCTTCAGGTCAACGCAGCAAGAATTTTCCAATGACTTACCATACATTCTTTCTGGTGGAGCATTATCTTTACTCTCAGCAAGTGGGGGTCCAGCAGCGTCTAATAAAACATTAGGAATGATGCCAGTTCCAGAGAAATCCAGTAACATGTCCAATAACCAAAAGCAGTCTGAAAAAGGGAAATGCCTTTAAAGGACAAGTCCGGGGTTGTTATAATTGTTGATTATGCAAGAGATTACACAGTAGTAAATGGTGTGTAGTTATTTTTGACAATTTTTTTCTCTTTTAATCCACGAAAATACATATTTCAAAATGTTGACAAGTGCGAAATGACGCCATTTTATATGACTTCACTTCACATTGGTCTACACGAGGCTGCCAAATGTGTTGATATATACCACTCAAATTTTTAGCCTCCTTATCGCGCATTTGCACACTTGTACAAAATACAAAATGGCGACGATATGTGGCCCAACTCACGAAGATTCAAAAAAACAATTTATGAAAGTTGGAGGCATCAAGACTTGGAAAGAACTCACGATTGCTTTTCAGCAGTTGGTAAGGTTGTTTTTTAACAATAATTTGATCAAACTCGGACTTGTCCTTTAAAGTGAATAGGACATGGACAGGTAGGGCAAACCGTATTGATTCCATTACTACAAAGACAATTGGTCATATGATTGGTTCGATGTTGAGCAACTAATTAAACTCGATAGATCAAGCATGACCTACAAGATTATGAACAGGATGTGCCCAGACAGCCTGTGGGATAAATTCACCCAGATATCCTTCCATTCACACAACAATACCAGGAACTGCAAAGACATACAAGTAAATTCCACGACATAACCTTATGATCCTAACGATTATAGTATGATATAACCTTATGATCCTTACGATTACGGTATGACATAACCTTATGATCCTTACGATTACGGTATGATATAACCTTATGATCCTTACGATTACTGTATGATATAACCTTATGATCCTTACGATTACAGTATGATATAACCTTATGATCCTTACGATTACAGTATGATATAACCTTATGATCCTTACGATTACTGTATGATATAACCTTATGATCCTTACGATTACGGTATGATATAACCTTATGATCCTTACGATTACGGTATGATGTAACCTTATGATCCTTACGATTACGGTATGATATAACCTTATGATCCTTACGATTACTGTATGATATAACCTTATGATCCTTACGATTACGGTATGATATAACCTTATGATCCTTACGATTACGGTATGACATAACCTTATGATCCTTACGATTACGGTATGACATAACCTTATGATCCTTACGATTACAGTATGATATAACCTTATGATCCTTACGATTACGGTATGATATAACCTTATGATCCTTACGATTACGGTATGATATAACCTTATGATCCTTACGATTACACTATGATATAACCTTATGATCCTTACGATTACAGTATGATATAACCTTATGATCCTTACGATTACAGTATGATATAACCTTATGATCCTTACGATTACAGTATGATATAACCTTATGATCCTTACGATTACGGTATGATATAACCTTATGATCCTTACGATTACGGTATGACATAACCTTATGATCCTTACGATTACAGTATGATATAACCTTATGATCCTTACGATTACGGTATGATATAACCTTATGATCCTTACGATTACTGTATGATATAACCTTATGATCCTTACGATTACGGTATGATATAACCTTATGATCCTTACGATTACGGTATGATATAACCTTATGATCCTTACGATTACGGTATGATATAACCTTATGATCCTTACGATTACTGTATGATATAACCTTATGATCCTTACGATTACTGTATGATATAACCTTATGATCCTTACGATTACAGTATGATATAACCTTATGATCCTTACGATTACGGTATGACATAACCTTATGATCCTTACGATTACGGTATGACATAACCTTATGATCCTTACGATTACGGTATGATATAACCTTATGATCCTTACGATTACTGTATGATATAACCTTATGATCCTTACGATTACAGTATGATATAACCTTATGATCCTTACGATTACAGTATGATATAACCTTATGATCCTTACGATTACTGTATGATATAACCTTATGATCCTTACGATTACGGTATGATATAACCTTATGATCCTTACGATTACGGTATGATGTAACCTTATGATCCTTACGATTACGGTATGATATAACCTTATGATCCTTACGATTACTGTATGATATAACCTTATGATCCTTACGATTACGGTATGATATAACCTTATGATCCTTACGATTACGGTATGACATAACCTTATGATCCTTACGATTACGGTATGACATAACCTTATGATCCTTACGATTACAGTATGATATAACCTTATGATCCTTACGATTACGGTATGATATAACCTTATGATCCTTACGATTACGGTATGATATAACCTTATGATCCTTACGATTACGGTATGATATAACCTTATGATCCATACGATTACAGTATGATATAACCTTATGATCCTTACGATTACAGTATGATATAACCTTATGATCCTTACGATTACAGTATGATATAACCTTATGATCCTTACGATTACAGTATGATATAACCTTATGATCCTTACGATTACGGTATGATATAACCTTATGATCCTTACGATTACGGTATGACATAACCTTATGATCCTTACGATTACAGTATGATATAACCTTATGATCCTTACGATTACGGTATGATATAACCTTATGATCCTTACGATTACGGTATGATATAACCTTATGATCCTTACGATTACGGTATGATATAACCTTATGATCCTTACGATTACTGTATGATATAACCTTATGATCCTTACGATTACGGTATGATATAACCTTATGATCCTTACGATTACGGTATGATATAACCTTATGATCCTTACGATTACGGTATGATATAACCTTATGATCCTTACGATTACTGTATGATATAACCTTATGATCCTTACGATTACTGTATGATATAACCTTATGATCCTTACGATTACAGTATGATATAACCTTATGATCCTTACGATTACGGTATGACATAACCTTATGATCCTTACGATTACGGTATGATATAACCTTATGATCCTTACGATTACGGTATGATATAACCTTATGATCCTTACGATTACGGTATGATATAACCTTATGATCCTTACGATTACGGTATGATATAACCTTATGATCCTTACGATTACGGTATGATATAACCTTATGATCCTTACGATTACGGTATGATATAACCTTATGATCCTTACGATTACAGTATGATATAACCTTATGATCCTTACGATTACTGTATGATATAACCTTATGATCCTTACGATTACGGTATGATATAACCTTATGATCCTTACGATTACGGTATGATATAACCTTATGATCCTTACGATTACGGTATGATATAACCTTATGATCCTTACGATTACTGTATGATATAACCTTATGATCCTTACGATTACGGTATGATATAACCTTATGATCCTTACGATTACTGTATGATATAACCTTATGATCCTTACGATTACTGTATGATATAACCTTATGATCCTTACGATTACGGTATGATATAACCTTATGATCCAAAATAAGGACAGAAATTATAGCTATACTTAAACATGGACAATTAATTTATCTTTCATCAGCATACGAAAATTGTAATAAATTAGGTTTTTAATTTCTTTTTAGATAAAAAGATACGATGAATCAAGAGTTTGAGGCCCTGTGAACAAAATAGCAACTGCTGCTGAATTTCGGAATCTGTTGCAGGGAGCTAGGGGGACTCGAAGTTACGAGTTTTCGCGCATGCGTGCGCAGTTTCTGCTCTGTCCACCTGCACCTATTTGGTAAAACCACTGCATGTAGTATTAATATTTTGCAAGATATTTGATGGTTTATTACGCGATGAACTACGAATGGTCGATAACCTCGGTAAAATATGTCTTCCAAAGCTAACACCAACTACATTATGCATTCTGCAGCTCTATCAAGACTTCCGAACTGCGTTTATATAATGTTTATTAGTAATTCTATTCATCGTTTTTCTTATTCAAGTAAGCAAAAGTTGCCGTCTTTCACACGAAGGGCTCAACAGTAGATCAAACAAATTGATTTCTAAATGGTTATTCTAATGACAGCTGATAATTTTCCCTAGTACCTACGTCAACAAACCGCTGTGCATGAATAAGCCTCTATACATAATTTCCACCTTAGGGCGAGGATATGTCTCTTTAATTTAAGGCTGGAAAAATTAAGGGCTGGAAAATTTGATGAATAGTACTCGGAATTCAAGAAAGTAAATACATTCATTAGAACTTGCCTCAGAGTTGAGGAACTCTGAGGCTAAAACTGAAAAATCTGTTTCTTCAATGCGGGACCTCACTGTTCTCTTTCTCTCTGTGTAGGTAGCATTCGTTCCGCCAACAGCCCATCTGCTCTCGTTCTTGAGTCGCTCACAGTTGCTATCGTCAATGGTTCCAGTCGTTGTTCTATTTAGGTCGCAGAACGAATATCAGGTGGGACGTTCACTTAATTATAAGCACGCTTGCCTTCTGTAAAGAGTGTTGAATCAAAGAGCCCTTGAAGGGACTCATGGAGCAAGCCTCTGAGCCGAGATGAAGTCTAGGTACAGTGTTTATCCTCAAGCAATATTATGTTAGCAATAGTGTGCCGATATATTGGCACTGATAATAACATAGTTCGAAATAAAAACAGACTCAAGATGAAAAGTGTCCTATTTCCTAGTCTGATAAATGGATCAAAAACGCAAGGTCCAATTCCTTGTATTGCAATTGATATTAACCCTTTTATCGTTGGATTGTTTATTAACCTGATTAGTCGATCGAAAGTCCAAACAGCTCTCGTAAATATTGGAAAGAATTTGTGTTCTTTGTTTTTCTATTGCCCATTGCGGTAGACGTCATTATTCCAAGGGAAGCCGGGAGCACCGAAGAAGAGCGCCACAGGCCTTAGGTGTCATCAATCTGATTGTCGACTCCATCCTACATTACTAACAAAGCATAAACCCTTGCGCCTGTGCGCCATGACAAAAAGTTTATGTGTACGACGGATGTTAGCTATCCCATAAACTCCGTGAGTCAAAAATGAGCATATATCGACAGCGAGCTACGAGATCTAATATAAAGTGGCTTATCAAGTGTTTAAGACTAAGTTCACACGATGCCGGCACATTTTGAAAACAATGAAAAATGTGACGGTAACAAAATTTGAGCTGACTGACGCGCTCACGGTCCCGGAACCATATGAAAACGGCAAGAACTTTGATGGTAACACATTTGTAGCAAGATTTTGCTGGCAAGAAAATGTGTCTCATTTCTTAAGAATCGATCAGTCTCATTCCGAAAGCGTCAAAAATGTTCCATTTTTATCATTTTCGAGTATTCGTCCGATGTCGTTGTCAAAATGTGCCGGTACAGTTCCATTTTAAAATCTGCCGTTTCGAAATCTGCCGGCAAAAAATGTGCCGTTAGCGTGTGAACGGAAGGCCTATCCGTCACATTTTTCACCGTTTTCAAATTTGCCGGGACCGTGTGAACGCTGTCTCAAAAACACTAAGCGTAATTGAATTGATATGGCTACTAATCAGCTTCTAGACGAGCTACAGAAAACGCCCAAGGCAGGTCTTTCACTTAGAGGCCTTTTGCCGCAGAAATTTCAGCCCGTGCTAAAATCAATACGTGCTAAGCTTCAACTCAGTTGATGGTGAAAGCATTCATCGTTCGCATAAAGGAGGCCGATTTGAAACTCAACATGACCTCAACTCAACTCGGCAACTAAGCCTGTCTTGAAATTTCAGCACAGGTTGAAATTAGCGATAGAACCTATGTGAACAGAAAACATTTTCAGCTCCGGGCGCCTTGAAATTAAAGACTACTGCGTGGACAAAGCAGATCGAATCTGCTTCTTCCATCATTCCAATTTCTTCATAGGGATAGCATTCCTGCTTCGATTGTTTGCAAAAGCATTTGCATTTTACGTCCTAATCTCACCCCGTGCTGAGATTTCATGTAATTCAAAGCAAAATAAGCTATTCTGTCAGAATAAAGACCTCGCTGAAGTCAGCACGGTCAGAAATTTCTCATGTCAAGGGCCTTTAAAGGCAGTCTATCCCCTTGATAATTTGCTTCATCCAAATAAAGCAAAGTCATTCAAGCATAATTTTCATGGCCATGAAAATTACGCTTGAATGACCCTACCCTCGTTAAATAAAGAAGATTAGCGTAAATGTATGGAAAATTCAACAGAGATCTTTATCCATCTGTTTTCATTAATCAAGGGCGCAGACTGCCTTTAAATGAATTAAAGAAAATGCAGTCTATCATAAAAGATAACAAACCTTTTTCCATGTGTGCACTATCCAGACAATTCGAATCCCCAAACACAGAAATGCGCCCAGCATTGATTGCAGGCGGATGATAAAGACCAAGGACTGGCACTTCTTCTTTATATTTCGCATCTCCACTGATTACTGCTTCTTTTTGATCATTCAGTTTGTCTGCGTACACCACAATGCCTTTGTCTGGAAACTGTGATAGACTTGTGCCGGACGTGTATGATACTATGAAAAAATTTCAAGACAGATTACTACAATAGCGGCACAGGAATGGTACGATTAAGGGCTCTTTACTAACACCCGTCCTTTGCGTCAGTTTTGCAGAATATCTGACATAAAAAAACTCGATTCCGCCTTCGGCAGTGATTCCTTCGCTTTCATTTGTCATTTTAGACTAACCTCACATGAGAAAACATAAACCGATCTGAGTTTCAGATCGGTTTGAAATTTGGCTATGTCTGCAAATTTGCTCCCCCCTCACATTCAGACCGGTTTGAGAATATTAAACAATGCGTGCGTTCCTTCCCCAATCAGAACAATTGTGATTGTTTTGTGAAAGATATTGGTATTGATTCATAGCATTTAGATCTAGCTGGATGACTTTGAATGAAATCTTTATTGCTTTGATTGCCAAAGGAACGTCTGCAATGTCAATCACACGTGCTTTGAAAAGTCATTTTGCCTCGAAATGGAAATTTTTTCTGCTCACATGAAAATTTCAGGTCGACCTGAAAACTCAGACCGACCTGAGAAAGCGAAATGAGTTTCAGGTCGACCTGAGTTTCATTTCGCCTGTGTCATGTGAGTGCGCTAGGGGCTTTGACCGAGAGCGAAATGAGTTTCAAACGATCTGAAACTCAGACCGGTCTGAGTTTGCTCATGTGAGGGCACTCTTAGTTGCAATGAGAAAGTGACCTCAACCAAAGAGAGCTCGACATGCTCTTTGCGCTCTCTTCTGCACTTATCGTTTGTTTATCTTTTACATGCCGGATGGGCAAAAGATGTTTAGACGTTCGATCCATAGGTTCTAAATCGTTAAAAAGGGAGATGTAAAATTCAACGAAGTACTTCTTTCAATTGAATGGGTACAAAGAAACTTTCCTAGGTTGCTATAATTCTGCCGAGGGACTTTTTTGAAATCTTCAATATTTTCAGAATTAGAGTGTTTTTTCCTGTTTTTCAAGAATTCAAGAAAAATTTTCAAAAAAACTTTAAACTGTTGCAATTCCTAAACTGTTTGACCCAACACGAAATGATTTTCAAGAAAACCACATTTCATGCATGTCTACCGGGTGGCATCAAGCAAAAGTCTGTCACTTTTGTGATTCATGATTTAGAAATTTCATGGCGTCACAACCCCAAATGAATCGGAATTTTGAATGCACGTAATTTCAATAAATATCCAAAATTTCTGAAAAGTCCAACGGTAGAATTATGGATAGCTCGCTAAAGTTTCTTTTAAAGGACACGTCCGAGGTTCATAAAATTATTGTTAAAAAAGCAACCTTACCAACTGCTGAACACCAATCGTGAGTTTTTTCCAAGTTGTGATGCCTCCAACTTTCATAAAATGGGTTGATGAATCTTTGCAAGTTAGGCCACATATCGTTGCCATTTTGTATTTTGTACGAGTGTGCGAAGGCGCGATAAGGAGGCTAGCAATGTGAGTGGTATAATATCAACACTTTTGGCTGCCTCGTTCAGGTCAACACGAAGTTACGTCATATAAAATGACGTCTTTTCGCATTTTTTAGTGGAATGAAATACGTAGTTTCCCAGATTAAAAGAGAAAAACATTGAAAAAAGTACTACACACCATTCACAACAGTGTAATCTCTTGAATAATCAACAATTGTAACAACCCCGGACTTGTCCTTTAAGCCACTCAATTTGAAAACAATATGTCATACAATTTTATACCCAACTTTTCTTGCCATCTCAAAGATTTGGAACATATGCTGACGTTCGATAACCTGTATGGCTCTGAAACCATTAATCAGATTCCAGGACGGTAACATGTGTAGCCCACATAGCAACTTAGATCAGACAATTTAGTTTGTCAAAGTCAGTCACTTCCTTTTCAAATCACAGTAAAAATCCGCGAATGAGAACCTAGTCATTAAGAACGCACTTATAACTCCAGTTGTTTAGCCACCATATGTGAATATTACAAAGAACTCTTAAACTGCATTGAAAGCTTTTAATTTAATTTTAATTTAATAATGAAATTTCTGATTCTTCCACAAACGTCGGTTGTGAAACACCTCAAGTGATGTGGACTGATTATAAATGACAGGCTGAAAGTTTAAATCTGAACAAAAGAACACCCGAAAGTCCTAAATAAAATAAGAACCAACTTAAGAACCTGGACAGCCTCATTTCCTATTAAACACCCAATAAAAACCAAGTCAGGCTGACTTGCAAAATTGTAGCTTTTTACGCGGGTTCTTAATGTATAAGCGGTTTTACAGAACTCCTTCATCTCAAAATCCTTCCAAATAGGCAAACACTTTTTGATCAAATTAGCTAGCAGTCCACCGTCATGAAAATCAAAGGTAGAGGGTGCACGCTACAGGATAGTCCCAGGTGCATACGATTGCACAGCAAACTCCTCGTATGCCCAGCAACAGTTTGAGCGGCTAAATAAATAGCAGAGTTTGATAATGAGAGCATTGTGTTGTCCAGTTTCGATGTGATGGTACAAAACTGATGGAAAGCTACGATATAAAAGGGTTGGACCAATAGCATGGTTTGGGTTTAGTGTGGCACAGCCGGTCCTTTTCTTTTCATAAACCATTTGTGTGATCTTTCTCTTTCTGTTTTGCTTCGCATTATTCCAAGTATTGCTGTTTTTTCCTAGTTTCGAAGTTGCATTTGTAAAATTGTAAGTGCCGTTCTTGGTGTCGACCTGATGACCGTGTGTTTTCTTACAACAAAAGCGGTACATACAGTATCAATGTATTTAGGATAGTTAGATTTTAACTTAAAGTGACAAGAAAAAAAATACTGATAGCAGTGGGGGTAAAATCCAAGCAAGTTTTACTGAGGATTTTACACGTATTTGGGAGGATTCTTAGATGAAGCATTTTCACACATTGGTTTTTATTTGACAATGACGAAACCGATTTTGACAAACAAAATTTTACCACATATGTTGACATATTGCTACACAGGTATCGCCAGTTTATAGGAATCCAGTACGTGGTTTTAGAGCTACAGACTTTCAAATGTATGTAGTAAGTCCTCGAATAAGTTCCCACCTGCGAATAAACCCACACCAAAAGATCGTTTTTGCAAAATAAGTCCCACCCTCGAATAAACCCACATATGGGGTGGATCGATTAGACAAAATATGACATTTTACTATGTCAAATTCTTGCCAAAATTCATCTCTGAATTCCTATCTCTGTCCCTCTCTTCGATTAATCTTCCAACGAGCGTTTTTGCCATTGTCTTGCAACTTGCTACTCGCGGCCACCACTAATCTCACCTCACGTTTTTGCTTGCCAGCTACTTTTGTGGTTAAGTGACTTGGTGCAGCTTTTAAAAAATACGTCACCGAGCTCAAAAGTTTAATTGGGATATATCGCACAATGGTTCCTTTTCTGTTGGAACAGAAAACGCCAAGAGCAGCCTCAAGCAAAAGAAGGAAATTAGTACTGGTAACATTTTTGACTGTTGCTAAAAAGGACTGCTTCGAAAAGCTCCAACCCAAAAATCATTGCCGTAAAGTAACCCCCGGGCGCTTATTCGAGGACTCGTAAACATTTTCTGACAAACTCGCTATATCTCAGAAAACAATTATCTTCTCTCAAACAGCGATAAAGAAATTCTCACCTTCCTTTTTTCCAATTTTGAACGCTCCTTCAAAAATTTGATTACTAAATTTGACACCCCATGACTTCATGAGGTCATTCAACGCTGGGATATTAGCACCACCTGTATCAGGCAACCACCATTGTCTTGTATTTTCATCATAAAATTTGATCTTTTTCATCACGTTGTTGTTATACCATTCACCAAATACAACAACTGATAATTTATGATGAAAAATGTCATTTTTTAACTTGATAATTTCATCTGGGAAATATTCCTCTTCACTGTCTACCAAGAGTAATGTGCCTGCAAAAAAGGACAATGTATGGGGTCAGCAAAGATATGTGATGTGCCAAGTGCGTCAATAAAAACGCCCGGTGCTTGAAAAAATCCTGCTCCCTGAATGAATATCCAAGCAATGATACTGAAAATTATCTTATTTTATCCCTGATATGTCAAATTAGGCTAAGTAATTTAACCGGCTTTAATCGGTCATTCTTTCCCGTGGAAATAAGAAATCTTCAGTACAAAGCCCCTTCGAAAATCAGCAAAAACGAGTGAAAACATCAAGCAAGATTTCCCTTTGTTCTTCTTCCTAGCAATAATGACTCTTGGATGTGTTCATGTATTTTGTCCTCATGGGAGACTGGAATCCCTCTGAATAAGTTATTCAAGCTAGGGGAAGACTTCTCAATCCGTCAAAAGGAAAGCACGTGTTAAAGCGAACTGAAAGTCATCCCAGTGTGGTTGCTCATTTTTGACGCTATCATCTAGGGTTTCCCAGAGTAGACTCCCTCTAAATGATAGTGATTCTTGCCCATAGCCCTGTGTCTTTATTTATGGCAGTTTGCACAGATTTTGTATCCTTAGATTATATCTTATATCCTTCTTTTCATGAAATTCCCATATAAGCCATGGGTTAAGATGATCCATGGACATGCAGATTTCTGTCATTAATTTCTGCAAGTTTCTAACATGTATACAAAAACTGCCACTTCGAGTGAGCAATGTTCCAAAGGGACAAAACGATATAAAACCCGGTATAAAACTATGAAATCGGAAAATCATACAAGGCAAGATAAACCATACATGACATGGCAAGAAATTTTGCATACATAGCAACAAATATACCATAAATAAATCATGAAAATCAAATTGCAAAACCATCGAGCCATTTGGCTTGAAAGCTCTGACAAAACGAGCAAGGATTGTTTGCCAACTTACCAAGCATTACGTCTGTACGTTTAGTCATCTTGCAAAACATTTCTTGAAAACCTGCCTTGCTTTTGAAAAGCAGAAGATGGTCTGTAACTTATTCAAAAAACAATGCTCAAAAATTCCGCAGTATAGGCAATGTTACTAACACTTGATCACATATTTGGGAACAGGCACCGGCTGCATTTATGCTTCATTTACATTTCATATATATATGTAACATCTAAATGTTATCCTGTATCAAATACTAAGATGACAAATTATCAAATCTTACCATATTGTTTTGCATCAAAACAGGTAAATGGTGAGCCTAAAATAAAGCAGAAGACTATAAGCTCACTAACCAAACACACACTCTACATTAGTCTGACATTACGGCACTGGAAAACAAGCTTGAAGTATACAAGAATTTGAAAAGCTACGTTCTATTTTTTCTACAACGGTGAAACCTAAATCGAACAAAAAAGAAATACTTTTTACATGTGCCACTCATGGCGGGGAAAGACACAAGGCCATCTGGTCCCCACCATGGACGACACTTACAATTCCAGTATGAATTTCAAGGGCTAGTTGCGTTCTCATTGACCAGCAAAAAATAGAATACATTTAAAATTCAACCTGCTTTAGTAGTCTGATGTTGGTTAAAGACATTTCTTGGTGACCTTTTCCTTCAGTGAGTAACTTCAAACAGGCTTTCGTCATTTTAAAGGGTTTGAAACTCAATAGCACTAACATAAATCATCCAGGGTAACAGGGAACTGCGGGATCATCTACCCTAAGGGCCTGCTTACATGATCCCGCTTTGCCGGGATATCTCGCCTGGAGGGAATATCTTGCCTTGCCGGGACGTTTCTTTTATTTGCATTTACATGATAGACAGAGGCGGGACGGGATAAAAATTATCCACGCTTATTAGGTTTCATCGATTACCACGACGAAAGCCAAACAAAAGACTGATCGTTATCGCATGCAAACTGATGTCAATTTCATCCGGGCAAGGCAAGGTATCCCGCCTGTTTCTGCTTACAGGAAGACAATCATCCCGGCCTGACGGGATGTCCCGCCATGCCGCGATGGGATGAAAGAGACGGGACGGGATGAAAATCCTACGTAAACGCAAAGAGAAAATTGCATATGTTGCTAAAGGTAGCCGGAGTATCCCGTCTAGGTGAGATATCCCGGCGAGGCAAGGTCATGCAAAAAGGCCCTAGAAGGTTTAATAGTAAAAATCAAATGTATTAACAATGAGCTTAAAGTTGGATTGAGGTCAATCTGCGGTCTGATCTTCCTGATAGTCGTGTTTTAGGTAGGGTTTGCTGAGCTCTTAAATGCGTTTTTAACTGATAGAGTGATGGGGTTTCCCTTATTTCAATAAGTATTTCATTCCAGGTTTTCACCCTAAAGAGGTGGGAAACCTTTCTGCACACTCAAGCTTAAACTTTGGAATGTCGAGATTTCTATTACTTCTTGTCTTATACCTAGAGATTTCATTCCGCTGAGTATACTTGTCCCAGAGGCTCTCGGGACATTGTTTATTGATTGTTTTGGGAGCAATGACAGATTGATTAAAATGGATGATTTAATCAACGTTCAGCCCATTATTGGTCCAGGGGTCATAACAGGGAATTAATAACACGTACCTAGAGCCTCTACAAAGTAACCAGCTTTTCGCAAATGAGTATACAAGTCACGAAAGTTTGTATGAACATGATCACCATTCCTGCAAAAAACCAACGTAATGAAGTATACATTTCTTTGTATAAGTGAGAGACAAACTCAACGTTGTGCTAGAAAGGTCGACAGATGTTGTGCATTTGGAAACAAAGAGGCTGATCGCTGCCATCTGCGCGCCTTAATTAGGAGTTAATTAGCTGTTTTGTAGCTATTTTTAATGTGAGCCTACTAAAAATAAATAAATGATGATGACGATGATGATGATGATGATGATGATGATGATGATGATGATGATGATGATGATGATGATGATGATGATGATGATGATGATGATGATGATGATGATGATGATGCTGATGATGCTGATGACGATGCTGTACCAGGTGGACCAAAGCAACTTCAAAGGTTTGAGAATTCAATATGTGGAGAATACCCGAGGGACCGAATGAATCAATGTTTCGTCGATAAAGAAACGCTGAATTATCTTTTACTTTTTGAGCATTGCAAATACAGGAAAGTTGAATTAACAAAAATCCTTTCATTTCGAAATACGTAAGTAACACCCTCATTTAGAGCAACATGCAAATACATTTCAATTCCCTCAAGGCTTGAAAAGTAACTTGTACAATTGCATTGGGCCATATACGCCGCTGCTTCTGGAGGAATTTGACTGTCATGAAATATGAAATATGCTTCAGTGAAGACACTTCATAATTGATTGAGGGTTTCAGGTCCCTCTTGACGCATGTCAAGGTTAAGGAGTTTTTGCATGCACGACCTCATTTTCAACAAGGCCAATGAAGAAAGCACGCGCCAAAATCATATGAAGATCAACTCCAGAGATTAAGGACTACACGCGATCATGGTTCCAGCACCTTCATGTAGCGCTGGATATGGAGAGCGGCCTTACAGACAACCGGCTGGGGTAAAGAGGTGTGTTTATGAACGACTGTTTGGGTAATTATGATAAAAATATGGAAAACAATGAAACTGGAACGTGCACGAGCAAAGAAGAAGAGTGTTGATATTTCTTTGCTCTATTTATAGACGGAGTTGATTACCTCAGCCTATTGGCCTTACGATCAGTCGCACTTCAGTTCTCCTACGCTTTGTATTGACTTTATCACCGAAACTGATGCGTGGCGTATGTGCTTTACTTTCTTTGATAAAAACAATAAATGAAGCAATTTTAAAGAAGGTGCTGCGCACAGAAACAATAACAGATGGCACTGACAGGAGAATCAACAACAACGAGACTGTGAAAACGTGGGTCCCACCCACATCATGTATTTCACGTTGATTAGCAAGCGCACACAGAATCCGTAATCAATATACACCCACTTTGTACATATATTTTTCTCCAATAATCAATGAGAGATGAAACTGAAGTCGGCGAGTAGGTGCATGAATTACAGTTAGACGGGGGTTTGTCTAAGTCTACCGAGAGTTACTCACTCGCCATTTCTACTACATCTATTAACCACTCATTTAATCAATTTTTTGAAACTTGAGCCAGAAAGTAACTATGGCAAAACAGGGCAATCAAGGAGACAAGCATTAGGCAAGGTTAAGTACTTTCGCTGTACAGTGAAATTCACCAAGATGATAATGCTCTGATTTCGAAAGAAAGCATGATCTATGAGCATAAAAGCTTAGTAGTTGCGCAAAGGCCAGAAGATTGTTATTGATTTCAACATCACAACTAGCCAACCACAAGCACAACAGTGTACCTTCAAAGATCTGAGTACTACGCTGTCAAACTATCCATGTTGCAAAGTATCCCAACCACCCATTACACTTTAAATCAAACAATCTTACATGCTGGATACAAACAAAGTTAGTAGATTTTGTATTCTTGGATAAAAATTTTCGACCAAAATCTCATCTGCAATTTTAATTTTTACCATCCAAAACTTTTCCATATTACTGCACTACAATATTCATTCATATGAATGATTAACATCCTAGAATTTCGTGGATCCCCCCCCCCCACCCTGCCCCCGTTCATCCAAAAAAGAAAAGCATACCAATCGAGAGGATCGTTCTTCATCTTGAGATTATCACGTGGGAAATATCCAGCTGGATATCTTAGATTATGGTACTGGTCCCACAAAAGTCTTTTGCTACGAAATAAAAAATAGATAATGAGAGTGATTCCTTTGTTGTAATGGCTGTTAAGGAGCAGCGCGGAGGATCTACGATCAGATATTGTAACAACAGTGGATGGGAAAATGTATTGAAAAGTTCACACTCTACGGTGTTTTTGAAAGTTGAACAATTGTGCCAGACGTCACAAAAACGTGCATTGGGATGGATTTAAAGACCACCATAATGCATTGTAAAAGAACTTTGTGATCATCTGATTCTGAGAGCTAGGCCAGTGTTTTGCTCCCAAGGTCGCTATTTCTTAACCCTATTTCACATGGGAGGGGGAGGGCGGAAGTTTGGCCCATCAACCAAACTTTGCCACATTGCGCCAAAACGACACAAGATATGCAGCCCAACCTTTGAGAATCTTAATCAAATTTCATTGGCAATTAATATCTTTATACCTGATTGTTCCAGATTTGACCACATGACCACAATAGCACTATATTTGGAGAGTAGTTGACAAAAAGAGCTTTAAACATGCGTAATTTCTTTGTTTTATGTCCGAATTACTTGAAACATGTATCACTCGGGCAGAGAGGCGCCCAAAATGGTTTGCCTCAAATGCCCAGAAGTAAACAGAGAGGTGCTTTCTTTAGCTCCTTTTTCAAGCCTGATAGGAGAACCGTCAATAGGGACCTTAAGCAAGCAAGCATGATGGCAACGCAAGGCAGAACCTCGTCTCAAATGATACAATCCAAGCATTGTTTCTTATGCATCACCTTCATATGTTATCAAAAATGCTACGATAAAACCTTTTTCTTCAGTTAAATGCCCAGTTTCAACTGACGAAGTTTTGTATCTACAGAGGAAGATTACTGAAAGGTATCCTTTTTGCGTTTTGTAATCAGGAAAACATCATTCTTTATAATGAAAGTTTCCTTTTCAATGTTCAAGCTGTATAGACCAAACTTTGGAGCGATTTTGTTGAATGTATGAAATAGGCCATTTTGAAAAGAAATGAGTCGTAGTTGCAGCGCCATCATTTCAGGCAAAAAGTGCAACTGTGACATGTAATCGAGTCTTAGGGTGTAAATAGAATTCACAATTCCTTACCTTCTAGCGGGTGTGGGTATAACCTTTACTTTAATTGGTAACTTAATCAGTGATTCTCTGGGCTCTTCATTTACCTCCTAAAACAAGAATTCATTTTTGGTTGAAAACCTGGGTCATTTGGATTTAGCCACAGGCGTCATTAGCAATGATTCAAGGGCCGATTTACCATACTAAATCGCTGTGCAATTGACAGTATTTGCAACTAAAATTTCCATAATAAAAGCAGTGCTTAAAAGTCTGTCTAATGGCGTTGGTGCGAGAATTGGGCAGTGAGAATGAGATCAGATCGAGCTTGCATTTGAAATCAAACAAACTGGTACATAGAGCGGTACTTCAGCTATCTCACATTTCCTACTGTAGCATTATCTAGCAAGTTTTGAGACATATGAATGCCTTGTTCTTTCTACGCCGAAGTGTATTTTACAACTATTAGGAGAGACCACAAGAGATTAAAACGAAGTCAACAGACCTTTTGGCTACTGTAAGAAAGCATCTGAATGGAATGATACTTTGATATATTTTGACGAATTTTTGAAGGTGCACAATAGTGATAGGAGCTTTAACGCCACTCGATCGAATGTCGTGTATAAAAATGTATAAAAATAACGCTCGATCCAGGCTCTTTTGCTGAATAGCTAAAAGGTCTATTGTACACATTCGAAAATTCTACAAAATGTAGCAAAGTATCGTTCGATTGAGATTCTTTTTCAGAACAGCTAAAAGGTCTATTTTTGAAGGTGCACAATAGTGATAGGAGCTCTTATGCTTTTCACTTGAACGTCTTGTGTTGAAATGTATAAAAATAACGCTCGATCCAGGCTCTTTTGTAGAATAGTTAAATGGTTTATACAAAGTCAAACATGCACTGATACAGTTTTCGTACGTGTTGCTGGCGTGATTTCTAATATTTGTCAGAAGAAGTTTGCATTTCAAAGATTAGAAGCACATTTCTCGTCAACAAAAATTCTACTGCTTATGAATATTACTATAGCTTTGGAATCTTGAAATCAAAACTAGCACACAAACCTTGCCAGGAGATTTAATGGTCACAATGACTTGACCTTGGGCAATGCCTTCCCAGTCTGCTGCCTTCTTTGTTACCGTGATAAATACTGCGAAAAATCCAGACCATGGCCATAGCACTTCGGAGTATGAGAAACCAACCTTCAAGAAAATAATTCAATTTGGTGACCCAACAACTGGACGAGTAAAAAATTACGCGTTTGTCGGGCTATGGAATAAAAAGTATGTGACTGATGTTCAAAACTAAAATGTCAATCTATCAGTCAAAGGCTAGCTTGGATGTGAAAATTTTGTTTGCTAAATTAAACATCTTTAAGACTCAACAATTAGAAAAATGCTCGTAATGGGTTTGTAAGGGAATCAAAATTCTACGATCCATTCTGGTCCATGATTTACTTGCTATTGAATTTCAAATCATTTTATGAAACTGACAAGATCACAAAAGTTTGTATTTGTCTTTACTGGTTTGTATTTGTCTTTACTTATTTGTCTTTATTTGTCTAAAATTCTACGATCCAATCTGGTCCATGATTTACTTGCTATTGAATTTCAAATCATTTTATGAAACTGACAAGATCACAAAAGTTTGTATTTGTCTTTACTGGTTTGTATTTGTCTTTACTTATTTGTCTAAAATTCTACGATCCATTCTGGTCCATGATTTACTTGCCATTGAATTTCAAATTATTTTATGAAACTGACAAGATCACAAAAGTTTGTATTTGTCTTTACTTATTTGTCTTTATTTGTCTAAAATTCTACGATCCATTCTGGTCCATGATTTACTTGCTATTGAATTTCAAATTATTTTATGAAACTGACAAGATCACAAAAGTTTGTATTTGTCTTTACTGGTTTGTCTTTACTGTTTGGTTTGTATTTGTCTTTACTGGTTTTTATTTGTCTTTACTTATTTGTCTTTATTTGTCTAAAATTCTACGATCCATTCTGGTCCATGATTTACTTGCTATTGAATTTCAAATCATTTTATGAAACTGACAAGATCACAAAAGTTTGTATTTGTCTTTACTGGTTTGTATTTGTCTTTACTTATTTGTCTTTACTTGTCTAAAATTCTACGATCCATTCTGGTCCATGATTTACTTGCTATTGAATTTCAAATCATTTTATGAAACTGACAAGATCACAAAAGTTTGTATTTGTCTTTACTGGTTAAAACAGTGCTCAATGACATGAAAGCAGAGCGAATTATAATAGGACTGAACCAATAAAACAGACTGCATTCTTTGTTGTTACTCAGAGTTTCACGCTTTCTTGCGATCTTCAGACAACTAAGAATTCTACTCAATTTTTGCACATTTATACATTCTTAAACATGGTGTCATAATCTTATGAGTGTTCTTTACGTAGGGTCTCTTTTGAAATTGACAAATTAAACTTTAAATGCCACATAACTCCAAGACCAGAATGGAACGTGGAATTCTCGATTCCACAACAAACCTCTTGCAGGAAATTCTAATTGCTGGGTCTTAAAAATGTGTAATTTTTCCAAACAAATTTCCTCATCTAAGTTAATTTCCTCATCTAAGCTTTTGACTGATAGATTAACATTTTAGTTTTGAACATCTGTCACATAAATAGACATCAGCAACACAACACCTTCGAGGCACCAAACGATCAAATGCCATGTTGGAACAATATCTAAAATACTCAGGTTAATGTTTGAGAACTGACTAATCGTAAGTGTGGCAGGGATGTGCTGTAGAGAAAACTCTTTAACGAGTTAGAAGCAACTAATATATAAATTTGCTGTTTTAATGAAAAACAATTTGAAGCAATGACAGATATGTTACTTTCCATAGAACAACATATCAAAATTTATGAGGCAAATCGGAAATATCAGCATTTGCAGACTTCCTGAGTATATCCAGAATTTCAAACTATTTATCATTCATAAGCGTACATGTGTAGTATACCAGCACACTATTGTGCAGTACACCATCGTAATGCTCGTGGAAAAGTGAAGCTGAGTGGCTTCCCCGTCTCTTGAAACGTTGTCTGGGATAAACTGAAAATCCAACTTTTCAGTCTTTCAGATGTCAGCACATGCCACTCTTGGACTCTCATATGAGGTAATATACAACTGCATGTATTTTGCAGGAGTAACTTGTCAACAACTCAGGCTCAAAAGCAGTGTCTCCACAAAAATAATTCTCGAACAGAAACAAATGTCTAAACGTACTTCAATTTTATCACCATGCTGCTGCAGAAAGGGTTGCCAAATAGGCTAAGAGAAAAGCAGATAAGACATTTTTATTGCAGGAATATATAATATTACAATTAGCTATTGAACTAAACATAGGTATAGCACAAACCTTGGTATTCTTACAATCAGCAAATACAAAGACTTTCTCAAAATCTAAATTCGTTGCTTTTTACCTTGAATTTTGATGTTTTACACTCATACCTAAGGTATTTTGCATGTAAATGATTCAGTATATAGCATCAAGTGAATCTCAATCTCAACTAAGCTATGAAACCAAAGCCTTTTATTTTTTCAAGTGTCACAATTAAGCCTGTGTTAGCTCTGGCACCAAAGTACAATCAGTACTCTCGAGTACCGAATAAACGGGGGTGGGGTGAGAAAAATGGGGGGGGGGTTGGAAATGGTTCCATATAACAATAATCGGGGGAGGGGGTTGGAATAATCGGGGGGGGGGTGCTTGGAGAAATAGAAAATAGCCCTTTTCTTCGGTAAACACGTATCTGTTATATATCTATGTGCATAGTGATGTTACTGATACATATACTTTTGAACTCTGGTTCTGTTGAATGCACTTCTTGAGACTTTTTCATGCGTTTATACAAAAATTATGTCGATCATCATTTCCTTTTTCCAAAAATTAATAAAGGGGGGGGGTTGGAATAAGAGCGGGGGGTTGGGAAATTTTTCAAAATTAATAAGCGGGGAGGGACGATTATTCGGTACTCGAGAGTATGCGCAAAGCATTGACTTCAATTCACGTAAATTAAATAAAAAATTAGTGTCCAGCATGTTATTTTCAACTGTCATACCTTTCCTTTAATCTTGCCAGTGATACCCATGCCATTTAGAATAGTAGTCTGAAAATTGAAGAAAGAGGATCCAAGTAGTTATATAGTAAAATCTAAGGCACCCTATAGTTAGTATCTGAAAGTGCAAACCTTGCATCAACGAGCGAAAAGTTTGTCGGGGAACCCTCTTTATATGCCTCCATATAATCAAGATATACGTCAACAAAATGTACACAAAAAAGCTGTAGCAATCATAGTCTGCAAGGTCAAAAAATTTTGCATAAATGGAATAAAAAAAGCTTCACTGTTGGATGTATACAGCAACAACAGAGCAGATGACAAGCTACTGTTCATGTAACAGCATATTTCACGTTCCGAATACAATTTTGAATTAAAAAAGTCTCAGCAAAGATTCTTGTCAGATGAAAGCTTGAAAAAAACATTAGCTAATATGTGGATGGATTGATGGATTGGCTACGGATTGGATACGCAATTCTGCAAGTCTCGTAGTAACGGTAAACATAGATATCATTTGCAAAATATCATCATAGTAGACCCAAGTCCATTCTGGCATGGTTTAATCGCATTTTGATGCAAACTCACATTTACGACGACAGGCATTCCACCGTAGTAAATTGGCTGCGTGCAATATGGCCACATGTATGGACATTCGGTCAGATCGATGTAACTCGGACTTAGTCTACGAAAGAAAAGGTTGAATAAAGAATTTGGAAAATAAAATAGCTAAATAAGAAACGTTCAAATAAGCCAACAGCAGAGACCATGAATAACTTGCAAAATTTCCGATTCAAAGTCGTTCCGCGGCTTAAAGTCAAAATCTAAAGATGTATTCTTAATTTTGGTTCCGTTTTCCAGCTATGAAATTAACGATATACTAAAAATCATAATGAAAAGGTATCCACATTTAACGGAATACAAGGCAATGGCATTCAAGAAACTTATATATTTCTAAACTGTTTATGCAGAATTTGCAAATTTTAGGCAATTCATTGAAGGAAGTTTTCAGATACGTCGTCAGTTGAGCTCAAACAAGCTTATCTGGCTTCACCAGTAAACTCTCAAAATCAAATTCAGGTCTTGGGCAAAAAAGGAGTGTGAAATCTAGAATCAGTTGCAAAGTTTTCGCAACATAATTTTTCATACATTGAATATATTTTTTACACATCTCGTCAAATGTAAAGCATATGCGCAGTGTATTGAGGGATAGGGACTCTGGGGGAGGATCAGTGATGGTAGCAATTGCGGTCGTTGCTGTTCTCTCGTCCTGTGTTCCTGTTGCTCAGCATCTTTCTCCTATGCTGGCCTGACATCCAATGTGAAACAGATTCGAGTATTAATGTGTATGGTGCTAAATCGTATGTTTTGTATTTTGTAGTTATTCATTCAGTTTTTATTATTCGTATGTTTTTATGTTAATGGCCACAGGGTAGTCATTGTCTTTTTGCTCCTTGTGGTCCTGTCCCTGTAGTGTTTGCATAGTTTGTAAAGTAATTAGAAAGTATCGTAGGATGTAGACGTAACTTGTATTGTAAAATTTTAGATGCATATATAAAAAAAATGTAAAGCTTAAGTTTCTTACACAAAAATCTACGCAATAGTTGTGAAGAGAACAAATTCTCTTGAACATCACTGATTGAGATTTTTCTTAAAGCGTACTGCATGTCATATTTCACAAAAAGGACTTTATACTGATGATAGAGCAGAAACTGCGCACGCATGCGCGAAAACTTGTAACTTTGAGCCCCCGTAGCTCTCTGCAACAGATTCCAAAACTAGGCAGCACTTGATAAACTCTTGATTTATCATTTCAAAAAGCTTATCTCTTTAAACACTTCCTTATCTCTTAGTGGTCGATGACGTCATTTTACGCAGCTTCTGCTCTGTCTATACTGATAACAACTGACAGCAATACTTTTGATAAAATATAGGACACAAACTGACAACCAAACTGTTATAATACCGAGGCAGTTATCTTAAATAAAGTTCGCTTTATCGTCATTGCTAATACTTACGTTGCATGTGGCTTGTAGGAAATGAGCGTTTGATATGCCTTTATCAGATCAAGTTTGCCATGGCCTATGGTAAAACAGGGTTTCTTGAAGTAGGCGCACAATGATCAATCGTGTGAAATAAATTGGAATGTGAATTTGAGTGTGCCTGAAACTTAACATCGTTTTATGGCTCTGCATCTGCCATTTCAACTATGTCAATCTATTTTCAGAGAAAAACAACTGCATGTTGGCGAAAATGTATCAAAACTAATATATCAAGCCAAAAAGGAACAAAACATACTGAAGATTGGACATGAGATATTGAAAAAAGGTCAAAAAAGATTATCCATAGTAATAACAGGGCATAATTTCCTGAGGAAGTTAAATTACATCAAAAAGGAGAGAAGTAAGTTTAGAGTAAACAAGTTGACATGAATAACCTATCCTGAATAAAGAGTGGATTAAGGAAAAATATTCATACCTTGCTCAAAAATGTTGAAATCTGGAAGCCTTTTCGCTGACAACATCAAAGCTTGCTTCACACTAGCAGGGTTTATCTCAACACCTTTTGCCAAAGCAGCGCTAGAAGCAAACAAGCATGTCAGATCAAGTATAACGATAAGAAGGAATGTTTTCTTGTGAATAAACAAGAATTTCCAAGTTTATACATGCTCCAACTGCATTATCTACACGACTTCTTCCACAGAACATTAGGCAAATACCAAAATTCTGGGAAATTTGTTTCTTCAATCAAAATGTCAGAAAGACCATCAACACTGCAAATCTAAAGTACGACAAACAATGCTTTGAACTCGGTTGATACTCACTATACAACGTTACCCGAAATAAAAGTATTTTACAAAAGTTACCTCACAAGCAAGGTTACAGCCCCGGCAACCACTGGCGAGGCAACACTTGTGCCAGACAGAGATCGGCAGCCTCCCCTATGAAATAAAGGAAACTTAACGAAGGTATTTCTACATCGGAAATGTTTTCTGGTGCTGTGGAAGACTGCAATATACCAAGTTCTTGTGCAAAAAGTCAAGAAAAAGAGCTAATACAATATCAACACTACACTTTCCACCTGTTACTATGACTATTCTCACTCATGTAGTACTACTGTGCGAGTCACTAAAAAGGTCCAACGTTTGAAAGAACGCTGCAACCTGAATATCCATGCAATGATATTGGAAACTGTCTTTTTTATTTCTGATATGTCCTATTAAGCTCAGTAATTTACCCCGCTTTAATCGATCATTCCTTCCCATCGAAATAGGAGATTTGCTGCAGAAAGCCCGATTCGAAACATGCAAAAACATGTAAAAACAGCAACCAAATATCCCCTTGTTTTCCTTCCTATCAATAACGGCACTATGATGTATTCATACAATTTTTCCTCTTAGGAAAATGAAATCCTCTGACCAAGTTATTCATAGTAGGGGAAAAGTTTTGACACCCCTAAGAGGGTAGCACGTGCTAAAGAATTCATCGCTGTGAGGAAAACATATCGGGGAAACTTGCTCCTAAATGTAGCACAAAGGAATTTTTTACAAAATCTCTTTCAAAATTTCAAAGGAGTGACCGATTTCAGCCAGGACAAATTCTAAAATAACTAAACAAGTTAGCTATTCGATCAGCTACTGTAAAACTTCATTGCTTATATACTCAGAGATCAGTAGCCTTTCTAACAACAGGCCTTATTTTTTATTCACCCGGTACGCATGGCTCAACTTAAGGCTTAACACTTGAAACAAAACCAACGGAGCAAACCAGATGGAGATCATAACAAAGACATTTGCATTTAAAAAACGGATTTTAATAGAAACGGTTGAATTCGTATCAATTCGTATAAAAGCTATGCGATAATTTGGAGACAATCCCTAACTTGAGCTATCTATGTAGTCTCTAAGGTTTATCAAATTGATCAAAACAAGGCTTACTTGATACTGCTCCCCCTCACAGATGAACCATATGTAACTATGTCTGGCTTCACTCGTCCATAGCCTCCAGGAAGTTCCTGTAAGTAAAAATAAGAGGATATCACAGGGAGAAAATGAAAAGGGAGGCATGGGCATAGAGGTGTATTTTTTGTCGACTTGGGAAATGCAACAAACGTTTAAACCCAGCAAGAAAGTTGAAAAAATTTGATTAACTTACTAACTGAATATTGAATTTAGTCCAAATGCAAAACAAGTACTTGATTTGTCTTAAAGGTGATCTGAAACGAAAATTTTTATAGATGCAAATGTATAGCACTTTTGAATGATAAAGAATGTCGTTTATAATTTTGTGATACCTTGTTTCATTTTCGAATTATACACCATTTTGTATGATTGGCTGATGACGTCATTTTGTGGGCAAAAAGCAAAAAAAAATGAACGAGGCTGACTATGTTTCCAATAGGAAATTGGCTTAAAAACTTTTCTTAAATTGACAAGCCTTTCTAAACATCATATCAGTTCATGAAATAATTTCTGTTACATTTATTCAGCTCAAATTAGATGTTTCCGACAACTGTAACCTTTCGAAGGTCAGATACAGCTATCTTTCAGTATATCATCCTAGTAATTTGCAAACAAACTGACGTCATCAACTGAAACTTAATATCAGTAGATAACTTGAAAACGAAGTGAGATATCAAAGAAACTTAAACAGGAGTCCGTATCATTCGAGAGTGCCGTTAATTTGAGCCAATAAAAATTTTCGCTTCAGATCACCTTTAAGAATATAAGTAAAAGAAATATTGAATAGTCCAAAACCATATTGTCATCTTCCTACTTCTAAAATTTGACAAAACAAGCTTTTGAGAATTTAACAAAATTACCTGGACCCTATAATTCAGGACGTTCTAATCTACTGAAAAATTCAGAAGCTCAAACATTTTAAATGCGAAAATAAATACAGCTAGGGTACAACGCTTTCTGCAGTTTCAGAGGAGTCAATCAAAAATGTGTTTGGATAGAATATTACAATAGACGTTTCGGGCATAGCCCCTAATCAGTAGTACCCAAGTGGAGTATGATTAGGTCATTAGAATAGAAACAAAAAAGCTTTCTTCCGTTCCAACGACCTAAACGTACTCCAATACATTATTACTGACGAACGAAACATTATGCCCGAAACGTCTTATTGTATTATTTTAAGCTATTTGCATTACTTATAATCAAATGGTGTAATCTTCAAAAATCATAGTCACACGTACAAGCAACTTAGATATGGTAGGTTTGGATACCTAGAAGCAGTAGTATTTTCTCAAAGCAACCACTCTCCAAAGAACCACACTACTAAAGTTTGTCTCATATTAGGTGTCACGTGAGAATAAAAACATGGTAAAATTAAACATGGAGAAGCATTCAGTTATCATTATATGCAGGCATTTTCATATGACATTCAACTTGAGACAGACTTTACAGTATATATATCATCTTCATATCCAAATGGTCTACAGCGCAGGTCATAGGAAAGGAACCTGATGTCGAGAAGGAAGAGCTGCAGTCAAATCTCCCTGGATTAAATTTGGATTGGAAAATAAGTCGTTGTAAGCAATTCTGAAAGTCGACATGATGACCTGGATAGAAAAGTATATATCCTACCCAAGTAGTCATTCCCCTAGAAGAAAATCTGGCAATATGATCATCAAAATCAATTCCTCCAACACCGATCACATCCATTTGATCAGCTGGATTATTCAGTGTCCTGAAAAAATAAAAAATTATCAAATGGTGTATCTTTAAAAAAGTTAACTCTCAAAATGACACCTTCCAATAATCTTCAGTGATCTACATGCGTGTAGGTCTTTCTTAAACTCCTGGTATTTTTTTCAACTTAAACACGTTTCTATCTGCGCTGAATGCAAAACAGAAGTGAAATGATGAAAAGAAGTTACCCATAGAGCGGTCCATCATTTCCTATGGCAGAAACCATGATAACATTGTTTGCTGTCAGCTCCCAAACCTGTCGTGGAACAATTACGAATAAAAACTGATATCAAGCATGAAAGTAGAGTGAAATGAGGGAATTTCGGAATGAAGCATAGCCCGTACATCATAGCATTATTAATCCACCATTGTGTTCAATCTTACAGTTCATCTTCATTCATCTATTCTTTCTCTAAATCTAATCGATCGTTATTCGAGATTATCTTGTAAAAGATATGTATCGAGAATAAAAGCATCTGGAAATAAAGAGCCCAACCAGGTAGGTTTTGGACAATCTTGAGCACAATCAAAAGTACAAAAAGACCTTCGCAACAAAAAGATTTAAAGCATGATTAAGGGATCGTTTCCAAATTATCGTATAGTTTTTATATGAATTGATACGAATTTAATCGTATATGTGAAAAGGTGTTATACGATTTAATTCGTATAGCCGCACAAGAGACGAGAATTGTATACGATTTGTTTGATTTCTATACGAATTATGACACGAATTTGATACGAATTGTATGTATGAATTGCTTATACGATTGTGTTACGACTTGTGTTTACGAATTGCTTATACGAATTTGATACGAACTGCATACGAATCACATACGAGTTGTATACGAAGTTATACGAATTCTAAAACGATACGAATTTATTCGTATGCAACTTATAGAATATCGTATCAATATCGTATAATGCTACGAATTCCCTATACGAATATGATACGAATATATGGAGACGATCCCTAAATATCATACAAAAAACGCTATTTAAAAACAACAACGTGACAAGCTAGATATTTCTATAGATTTTTAAGTCCATCATTACGCTCTCTGATACTAGAACTGAGACCTATACCAAGTCAAACAAATATTACCTTGTCAACAAATGGTCTGTCCATAAAATCTGGTCCACCAATACTGAGATTCAAAACGTGGATCTTCTTGAATATGGCGTAATTAAATGCATCTAAGAACCAAGATGTGTATGAGACCTAAATTGGAGGTAAAATGACTTCTGTTTAAACGGCAACTGTTTAATCCAAACTTAGGGCAGGCTGTCAGTGAAGAATTATTTTTTCTAGGAATCTCGGTATCTGTCTCAAGACTTTCTGCAAGTTTTTAAAGGGGTTGGATGTATAAAGAATCTTTTGCGCCTAGATTGACAAATACAAAATCTGTTCGCATTTATTGACTTCCATAAAAAGACAAATTCTGAGCGCAGAAGAGGGCCGACTTAATATTTAGAAAGCTTACACTTCTATCTAAATTCTTGACTAAAGTTTTTCACAAGGTATCTGCTGCAAATGCTTCAATTCATTGTATTTCCATGTTGTTTATCATTCAAGAATGTAGCTAATCAAGTAACGTCAGAGTTTACTGTAACAAGACAGAGCAGAAACTGCGCACGCATGCGCGAAAACTCGTAACTTTGAGCCCCACTAGCTCCCAGCAACAGATCCCAAAATTCGCCAACACTTGATATTTTGTTGATTGGGCCTTAAACTCCTGATTTATCATCTCAAAAAGCTTATCTTTCCAAACACTTCCTTATCTCAGATTGGTTGATGACCTCATTTTACGCAATTTCTGCTCTGTCCTGAAAGCATGGTCAAAAATAAAAATGCTTTACTTTCATAAAATTATGTTTGCTCCGCTGTTTCAGCAATCTGTTAAGTACTGAGGAGCCTCTCATCCTAGGCTCTACAGGACGACGGGCATCCAAAATAGATATGCAATCAAAGTTTTTAATCACTGCTTTCAATTTTCTAATACTTTCACTTTGAAGCCAGACACAACTCACTCAGTAAAAACACAATCACTGTTTAGGCCATATGCAATAATATTATAATATATGGAACATATTAAAATCCATTAATATATGGAAATTTTAAAAGCACTCTAAGTTGAAGCCTAGCCTATGTAACTGTACGTACAGTATGTAACTGTGCAAAAACCAAAATAATTGAATACACAGCTCCTCCACAGTAGCAACACAAATGGAGCACAATTTTTGGGGGCAGGCTGTATAGCACTACATTTTAAAAGCTTTACCATGCATTATCCCTATTGGAAGAATTTTCTTTCAAGCAGGAATTGTTTTGCGCTCAACTGACACAATAAATACTAATGATTTTAAATGGTAAAATATATACCTGATTATTTGTAAAGACTCTGAAAATGAACAAATCTGCTTCTGGTGCAAAACCAAGACACTCCTTGTTACTTGCAATAACACCTGCCACAAATGTTCCATGTCCTAACCCTGGAATTGAAAGAAGTGATCATTACAACTCACTTCCATTCACTAACAAATTAACAACCTCTAACAGCTGCCAGTGCAACAAAGAGCAAACACATTACTCTTTACTGGCACCAAACTATTTTAGCATCTGTATATAGGGCTAAAATAGTTTGGAAAGTGTATCTTCTGCCTCACAATGGATCTGAAAGTAAATTCCTAATATCAATATTCATGTTTCTTCTCCGTAGGGATTTGCCAGATGATTTGTTAAAGTGAGCGAAAATAATACAAATATATTTCATTCATTACTTCCTTCGGACTCCTTTTATTAACAAAGGCTAAGAAAATACAACATTTAAACAAAGCACAATACAGCAATACAAAAGAATTACAAGGATACTACAAAATCCTTCAATATCAAGATGTTGCAGTATTACTAGTGGCCATAGAATAAGACTGGAATACCACACACGAGGGCATCTTCAGGCACAATTCTCCAGGCTCTTAATTCAATTGAGAGATTGCTGGTGAAATTCAAAAAAACTTTTCTGACTAGTCTTCAAGATTCAACTTTGTAAATGACAAGGGTCCACTTTATGCAAAAATGTCAGATTTCATGCAACCATAAAACAAAAACTGAATAAAATTTCTCCAACATATAGATTCTTTGTAATGTTTGTTTATCAAATTCACACCAACTATGTTCACTAATTAACATACCATCATCCAGTGTCTTCTCTCCAGTCCAGTTTGTCCTGTCTTTTACATTCTTGAAATGTGGATGGCCTTTGGGAAGCCCAGTATCAAAAATTGCTACTTTTACTCCTTTACCTATAGAGTAGATAAAGTAGTAAATGTTGAAATTAAGTGAAGTTTCTTAAATAACACAAAATAAACAATGCAACTGTTCATGTTGCAAGAATCTTCTCATTTTCCTGTCTTGTTCAAAATATATGGAAAGTTGATAACTACTTTTGACTGACAGGTCTTTCTTTATTTAGGTTTTTTAAAAAAAAGTTGACCAAAGATTTGGACGAAATTACCCAAAAACGGCAAAAGTACATATGGTGGATCAAAATAGAAAATAAAGTGATTAAATTCCAAGGTCAGTTCAGAATAAGATTTATGGTGGTTTGTCAAAAATGGACACTATTTCCCCAAACAGAACAATCAGGTTTATGCATAGAATATTTTTCAGCCTTAAATTCTCCTCTGTCTTGACAAAAATCAATTTTCATGTCTGAGTTAGCCTTTTTCTTTGAAACAAATTTTGAAAGAAACAAATTTGTCAAGTCAACTTCCAGCCATATAAATTTTCAAAGTACTTTCTCTTCCCAATCCAGAATAAATGCAAATGAATGCCAAATAAGAACATATATCTATCATGTTCTATTCTGATTAACATACCCTGAAGATGAAATGACTCTTTGTAAAAAAGCAAGTAATGCAAAAAAAATTATTCTCACCATGGTGACCCATTCCCCATAGGATATTTGCCTGCATTGTTTGTGTGATCTGAAGAGAAAATAAAAATAGCAAATAGCAAACAACTCTGCATTCTTGTGTGTATATTTCAAACCATCCTGTATTTTTCAGTTGCAACCAATGAAGTAGCTATAAAAGGTAGGTCAGAACACATATATACAAAGAATTTGGGACACACATTCCAGTGCCCAAGTCTGTTCTGGTGATGTGCAAATTTCTGAGCCATTCAATTGGCTCTACGGGTACAAAATAGCTTTTCGTGCCTGTACCTTGTGGATTTGTGAGTCCTTAGTAAAAGGGATTTTATTTGTATACACTGGCAATCTACACATCAGGATCAGATGCATACACAAAACAAATCCGGATCAAGCCATTTAGACTTACAAATCAGTTAGAGTCCTCAAAATAATTACCCACTAAACACAACGATCCAAGAACACTCAATGCTGTTCATACAAACCAAAAGGACTTAGCGATTATCGGCTTAACAGGTCAAGCGATTAGGCATATTCACATTTTGAAGACTGCAAACAGAAAGTTTGATTAAAAAATTATAGAAACCTTCCTTTATATATACTGTATGAAATTTCTTCCATTTTCAAAACTTCTGTTGACTTCAAATAAGATATCATTGTGTGCCTTGAAAGATCAGCTAACAATATTTTCACTCAGAAAACATTTACAATAATCTTAAGTTTGATGTTGTAAGAATTTTTTGGCCTTTCTGGTCCTCTGAGTGCACAATAACTGGAGTTAAATTTGTCCCTTGCTGCACTACCTCCTCCCACTGCAACATTTGCAGTGAGAAGGGCATTCCCTTTTGCAGCTCATCCTCCATTTGCCAGAAAAGTAGCATGCCATCCCAGACTTCTTTTGAAAAGGTATACTGTATTTCAACAAAACAAATCTTCATGTCCATAAAAGTTAGTCTTTCTCTTGGTAATAAACTTTACAGAATATATATATTAGGAATTTTCAAACCAACACAGTTTTTGCTCTTACATGATAAATGCATAATGTACAAATGTCAAAGATTCGCTTCTATTTTGACTGGAGGGCCCTGAAGATGAAAGACAGTAATTGCAGTACCTGTCTTGGAAACGTCCTGAGAAGCTTTCTTGATTTATGGCCCATGGCTGCCTGTTCTGCTGCAAGCTATAGGAAGTAAGCAAAATGTAAGGTATATTCACAAACAGTATATTTAGTGTATATACATACTGTACGCAGAATAAAAACTGTGGTTTCAAGTTTTGAAAGTTTCCAACTTTAGTGGCCTCTTGAACTCTGTTGTATCACTTTGAAGTCACTTGACTATTGATAAACCTTGAATTTTCAAACTGGTTCAAGATTTTGCTTTCAAATGAATAATTTTTGGAAAATTGGTTTCCATGGGCTTTTTCAAAAAATTGAAGTGACTGAATCTATTCAATCCAAGCTCCAAACTGGTAAAAACTGAACTAGTACTTTCTTGTATAGAGCAGCTATATTTTAGAATATTTCCTTGCTGAAATTAGTCATTCTGGATTGTTCTAATTTAATTGGGGGTAGGGTCAAAAGGACCTACTGTGTTTGAGAAAGCTCCACCTCCACTTGTGTAACGATGTTACTCAGGGAATTCTAAACGACTATGAAATGCACCAACAAACAAGCAATTATCACAGCTTTAAGCTGGGAGAACTGACCAACTATGTTTAGAAGTTTCAAAGGAGCCTTTGGAAGAAATATTTTTCATAACTCCAGCAAAAAAGACCAGTTCAGTACTAAATATGCATTTCTAATAGACCATATTGGCTACCCAACATGAACTTTGCCCATAAGGTTCCTTTATTATCATGGACAATTATTTATCAAACATTGTAATGTTGTTTCCTCACATGGCATACAGTAGAACATGCAGTATCTAAAGATGCCATACAGTATGTGCAGCTTAACAAAAATTGCTTCTCACCTGATCCAGGCTGGAACGCTTCAGCTTCCTACAACACAAAAATGCTTCATGCTTCAAATCATCCTATCTTTACATAACAACAAGCGAGCTACCAGTATACAGCCTTATGTATCAATAAACTTAAGACACATGAACTATCTGATGAATTTCACGTAAATTACTGTGTATCATTTCTTGGATTTCTTGAGAGATCACCGTAGCGCGAGCCTGTAAATCTGAGGCGTTGGTATATTTGAGGTCTGCCTGTAAATATGAGGTCGGCAAGATCAAACGTATTATTCGTTGGTGACACAAGCAGTCATAACCTATTGTGAGAAAGACAAAGGTGAAACCCAAGGTCTGGCTTCGAAGGAAACAATAGGCCTGTCCGGGGGTCAAAATCTCTGACGAATGAGTAGCAGAAGTTAGAAATTAACTTCGCATGGGAATCCATAAGAACAAGTATCCAATTTACTTTCGTTTCTTTTTGTTTTTATGTGCTAGATTTGAATGGCATCAGTCGTAAGAAATTACTCATGTTACCCTATAGCGATAACTGTTTTTAACGAGGAACGTTAAAGTCGCTTCGTAATTCAAAATAAAAATTTTCGCATTTTTAGGACTAAAATTTTCTTATTTTGTTGTGTCTTATTCTAACCGCACAAGTTATCAACGTATGGTCGCTAACACTGACCTGTGTATAGCTACGTTTCATGACACATATATCGGAATAAACTGTGCTATGTTGTTTGCATAATATAAACGGTTTGTTAATTACTCGAGACTAAAGGTTCAACGATATATTTTATGATGTATAGTTTAACTAGATTCCGTTGATAGCTCGGCTTTTTGGGAGCGAAAACCAAATTTCGTGTCAGAAACGTTTACCGTAACCTTAAAACATCATAAAGGAATAAACAGTGTTCTGTTATGTTGAAAACACAAATGGTTAGATAATATTGCTTAAGAATGAAGGTTCAATGATCTATTCGCTATAAAATCCATGCTTTTAACTTTGAAAAGTTTCTTAGTACTTCTCAGACATAGTACTAGAGTTTCTTAAAATTTTGGCCTTCTTAGTACTAGTTTCTTATAAACCAGTTTCTTATAAAAAAACGAGTATTTCTCTTCTTTAAACTTTTCAAAATTATGCGACGTCGTATGTCATCGCAAATGACCCTTCCTTACCCCCCGACAAATAGCGGCAACGTCTTTGATCACGGGAGCGTAATGTGTCTGGTACGTTGGGTGGTCTCTTTACAGCATTGTTTAATTTGAAAGGCCATTCAAACAATAGCCAAAAGTGTCTGAGTACTCCCACGACACCTCATATTTACAGGCAGACCTCAAATATACCGGCGCCTCAGATTTACAGGCTCGCGCTACGGTGATATATGGATTTCTTTGGGTAATATCAGCCAGATGTTTTGCCTTGAAAGAGCTTTCAACAACAAATACTTTTCTTGAGACAGAAAAGCTTAATAGAAATTTTTGAAAAGTGGCCTTCTTCTCAACCTATTTTCTCCTGAAATCCTGAATGGAAATCTTGCAAAATTATAATGTTCCTGGTTCAATTTGTGATAGGAAGCATACTGTACCTTGGGTACCATTTTGGAAGATCACATCCATCTGTTCCTGGCTCACAATCATGTTTGCTGGGCTTATCAATGTTGTCTTTATTATTTTCATCCGCAGTGTGGGTAGTTTTCAAAAGTATTCTTGTCACTTTCTTCTGTGGGGAGATGTGTTTTACCTTGGGACTTTGATACAAGGCCTTTATGACAAGCGGTGCATTGTGGGCAAACTATAAAGATACAGTAAGACATCTTAGATGAATATTACAACCAATGACATATAACATGATCATCCAAATGGTTACTGGATGATTCAGAAAAATTGTTTGGTGTCAACTGTGACATCACCTTTAACAACCTGATTGTTGTCAATTAAATTTTCCATTTAGCTAAAAAAAGTCTACTGAATTTTTATTATAAAACCCTTCCCTGTCAAAATTGGTCAATTGACTGTATCTATTTAAAAAGATTTTCTTCATAAGACCTTGCAGGGTGACTTGCAAAGTGATGACATCTTTTGCCAAGCCCCTTTAGCATTAAGTCTAAATTTTTATGTACACATGGCATAATCAGGGGAGAATGAAATGGTGATGCCAGCTGGCAGGATGCCCCTCTGCGATTTACCGTAGGTTCAACTGGTTGGAAAAAATCTCTTCACAAGAGAAAGAAGATAACTTTGTGCTTGTAAGCAAGGCACCCAAAGAGAGAAAATATTATTTTCTGATTATTTCATTCTCCCCTGATAACATCACGTGTACAGTTCAGTATATGCCTACCTTAGCCAGGCTAAAATTCTGAACAGGCTTGGTTAAAGACTTCACCAGTTTACAAGACTCCTACAGTACCTGGTCTCATGAAGAAGGTCTTTTTAAACTAATACCTGGCATGATCAATTTAACAGGGACAGGTTTATGATATAAGTTAGACTTTTGGCTACACAGAAAAATTAAATTCACCATGATTGGACATCTAAACATGACATCACAGCCAGTCAAACGCCCCACATTTTTTCTGACTCATCTTGTACTGTAGATGCAAGTACTGAAGATGGCTCTCCTATCATGTTTAGGTTTGATGTTGGTTAAACAAGGCCTGTAAGAGCAATAATATCATAGTGAATGTTGCAGTAGCTGGATTACTTCCCTGAAATACTGTACAAATGAAGGAAAATGGTTTTGATGTAACCTTACCTCAACAAGACTAAAATCACTTGGATATTGACTGGCAGGGTTCTCCCTTGGCAATTCCTTCCAATTTTGAGATGAAATATTTGCAAGGGCATCACGCATCACATTGGCTCTTTCTTTTGCTGAATAATAGCCATTGAATGACACTATGTATTCTGCAGGAGAAAAACAGCAAATTTCAACCTCAAAAAGATCCCAAAAGCTACTACTTTAGGATCAGAAACTTCCATGAGCAGAATGTTCACGAGCAAAAAAATTGTGAAATTATAAAAGGGTATAAACTTTCGCCAATGATGGCAAAAACTTTCGCCATTGCAAAAAAGATGCATTTTTGCGTGAGAAAACTTTTGCAACTGAAGAAAGGTGAGGTGGAAAACACAATTTTCTATAAATTTTTAGTACCACCCACAGTCACTGAGACAAGTGACAAGGTTTTATTGCCCAAGAGATTAAAGATCAGGGTGATTAAGGAGAAGCAATAAAAAAACTTAAAGAAACAAGAAAAATTGGATAGAAAAAACTTTCATGATTTGAGAATTTTCTGCAATTTAGGGAGCAAAACCTTTCGTGAGCCTTAAGTTTAGATTATGTCTTGACGCAAACTTTCAAGAAAAATGCCAAAAAGATACGAAAATGGCTAAACTTTCTGTCTGCCAAAGTCCCCGCCCATAAAGCCAGTCTGCAGAGTATGGCACTTTTCGACGAGATCTCCGGTGTCCAAGGGCAAAATTGCCGGTATGCAGGTGTGCATCACCACAAATTTTCTGGTGTGCTGGTGTACATCAAACCATTGCGGTTAAAATTTGGGACAGTTATTGTACATCTCTACATTTCAATGATATTCCAGAGACTCAAATTGATGAATACTTTTGTTGCAAAATCTAGTGTAGACAAATATTTCTACTGCTTCAAATATTCAAAAATTTGGAGCAAAAAACAAGCAAACATTGAATTGGCAGGGGTGTTCAGAGCAAAAGTAGAGGGCAGGTCCTCAAAAAATTTCCTGGGGACTTTACCCCTTACCCCTGCTATTTGTCATGTCTATGTCTTGATTTCTAAAATTAGTGTAGTTGCTCAGGGCCCTGTTCCCGGACTGCAGAGTATGGCAGTTTCCAACGAGATCTCGGGTGTGCAAGAGCAAAATATCGAGTGTGCAAGTGTGCAATTTCATCTAAGTGTGCACTTCAAGTGTGCACATAAAATTTTGAATTTGTATTTGAAAGAAACTTTAACAAAAATAGTAATAATTGTTGTCAAAAATATACCAATGCAAAGGCTTTTCTGTCCCGTATTCCGTCGGAAACAATTTGGGCCTAAAATTTGATTGCACACAGAACACAACGGGCATTCATACACTTACTACAATGAGTCCAAGATCTGAATTATCAAAACAAGATTGCCTACACTGACAGATACAACAACTGTAGTAAGTCTACAAATTCATCAGAAATTCCAAACTTTCAGTCATTTCGTCTGAAGTTCTTCATTCAGTTGTCCTCTGGCAAAATAAAAGCTTCAAACAATAGAGCCACACCCATATTCAAATGTGCCACACCCTTCATCAGGTGTGCAGTGATATTTCAGGAAAAAAATCTCGGGTGTCCACTTGCCATACTCTGCAGTCTGGCCCTGTTCTTTCTTGAGTTCATAGGTATTGTAATTTAATATTACCATGCCTTGACCACTCCCATCTATATTGCCACACCCAAATCTACCTGGTGTACAAAAGTTTTGGGAGGAAAATATCTATGATGTGCACATGCCATACTCTGTCTGCAGACTGGCCTAGCTAGCCTGAAGCTCCCTGAAGACTTCGACCTTGTCTCTCTGTTCATCTCTTTGGTCTTACGCCTTAGTTAGGAGCTTTATATTAAAGCATTGTCTCTGTTCAATGGATGATGGTCCACAAGTGACGTTCATGTTAAATGTCCCTCAACAACAACAATCAGAAAAACATGGGCCTAAAAAAGGTGTCCAGTGTTGGCCAACAAAAACCAATAAAGATACTTGCCATTTTTAACACTTGAACTCTTGAATTCAAATCTGTCATCTTTCTTTGAAGGTTGTTCGACATTTGAATGAACAGCATGGAACAGAGCGTAAGCAAATGACACCTGGAGAAATCTTACAACAACACCATCATGTTTCATTGATTTCGGACATCGCATCATTTGCATCGTCTTGCTGCTTTGTTTAGGCCGTCGCTGCTTTACGGAAACAACATAAAATTCAAACCAGGAATGTTCCAAGTCATAGTTCATCCATTAAACGATAATTTTCGAAATAAATTTTGTTAATTAACACGCCACATCCTGTTAAATCGACAACATTCCGGATCGCTGTGTTTATCCTGCCATTTTGTTAATCGAAAGAAACTATTTAGAGACCAATTTCACAAAGGAGGTCTGGGTCTGGGAACGACTTTGGGGAAAAAAGAAATTCTTCGAAAGTCTTTTCGTTGCCTGGGGAATGAAAGCGAAAGGTTCTACGTTGCGGGTCTGTACTCTATTCGATCATATTTTCTTCAACTTTGATATTGTGCTGTGGGGGCTGTGTCCCCTTCTTTGAACAAGGGACCTACTTTAGGAGGCCCCGCCATAGTACCCCTGGATAACGGATTCACGTGTTGATTTTTCGTTTTTCACGCCGTCACGGACTATAAAACAGCATTTTCACGTTCACGCTGCAGAAATTTTAAGAATGCCCCAGAAAGATATTTCGATGTAAAAACATAGCTGGCGAAGACACGAGGGAAATCAGGGTAATTCTAACATGGATTTTAAAGCTTCGGAGCCAAAACTGTGAGTGAAATGAGATAAATAGGGGCACAGAGGCTTGCCCCGGAAAATTTTTTGAGCATTCGCCTTCTAGAACTCGAAAAACGCCGTATTGTGGAAATTAAAGGCTGTTACCCTATCATTTGCTTCTTAGAAAAAGTCGATTTTCATTCAAATAGACTGCATCTTGCCGGTGGCAATTTGAATAGTACCATATATTATTTTTAGGTAACTCAGAAATTCTTCATGTAAGATCAATGCTCTTTTTATCTAAGACCTTCTAGGAGACAAATATCTTCGTATGGGGTAGATTGCAAGCGAATGGAGTAAAAATGGGGGGTCCGGGGCAGGCCCGTCGGAACTAAATACATATTGGGTGGCTGAAACGAGAAGCGAGCGAAGCGAGGAAAAATGGGGGTCCGGGGGCTTGCCCCCGGGAAAATTTTTCATGACCACGCCCTTTAGATCGTTGGAAAACGCCCCATTTTTGGAAAATGTGCTATTGACGGAAGCAAAAGATCACGACTAATGAGAGTCTTTCGATGAAAATTTTGAATTCTTTGACTTGTATGACATCAAAAGATATTGCATTTTTGATAGATTCTGGTAGCTTCCTCGAATATATACAAATTTGAATCTTCGTTCTTACGACCTTGGCTCTTACAGCCTTTTCCACTTTCAAAATCAGCAAACTTAAGCAAATTATTGGGGGGACTGAAGCCCCCCAGCCCCCGCTTCCGACGGGCCTACGGGGGCTTGCCCCCGGAAAATTTTTGAGACTACACCCTCCAGAATGACGGAAAACAGCATTTCTTTGTGAAATTTCAAGCCGCAATCACGTGCTTTAAAGTCCATTTCACGAAATAACGACCAAATTTTTGGCAAATCACGCTGCACGACAGAGTCTTCGATCACGAATTCACGAGTCGAAAATATCAAAATCACGAAATCACGCGCCCAAATTAGCCAAATAACGCTTCACGTACAAATATGGGGGGGCCTCTTTGATAAACATCATTTTCACCACCTTTAGTCAAGTGGCGGAGCCAGGGGAGGGTGTGATGTGTGATAGGGTGCGATACCCCCATTTTCAAAAATGTAGCAGCTCAAACTGCAATTGAACCATGTAATGAAGATTTCTGGTTATATCTTTTTACACCCAGAGTCACAAGCATTGCGAACGTCTTTCAAGTGTGCACTCTTGGTTGAATACAGAAATCGCAGTTCGAAGAAGATGTTTCGTCGTTTTTGCTCCAGCTTTGAAATGTGTTAGCGAATCTACAGTAGTCGAGATGCTGAATCCTAAAATTCACAAAAGTTTTGACCTACGAAGACGGAAAATTTTGTGATGTTGATAATTTGAAAAGGTTGGAGGATTTTTGATGCCTGTTTCATCAGACTCAAAAATCAGCGCACAATGTCAGCTTCCAAGACATTAATTCTTAGCAACTTAACTCGAAATTCTTATATTGGCAGAGGGCCATTATAGACTGATTACATGTCGTAGTTTTGCTCCTTGATAGGCTGATAATAGTGGTGGCATCCAATTCAATGAACGAAGCGGAAGCTGGGACTGAGGTAGTTAGTCTAGGGCCATTACACCTATTCATTGTAATAAAAAACTAAAATTTGGGCTAGTACTTAGAGCTTCTTAAAATTATCAAATTAAAGTACTTCTATCACACTGATTTTACTTTATCTTTTATCAAATTAAGAGTTTTTTATTACAAGTTTCTTAGAGGTTCCATAGCATTTTTCAGGTTCCCTACCTGTGCCCTCGTGAACACTTCAAAACAAGATTCTTTGAACTTTCCAATGTTTCAACATAAAGCCTACCTTACGAGGGATATGATACAGGAAACAAGCGAAAATAAAGTAAAGACATGTTAAAGATTTCCTCCATCAAAACAAATAGTTTCTTAACATGCATTTTCCCAGTAGTGGAGTTTCTCAATTTTTTCGGCAATCTCATAGCTGAGTTTGTTATAAGCAGTTTCTTGTAAAAAAGAATACGTGTAATGATAAGATTTCTTGATCAAGATTTCTTTGAACATTTGAAACCAAGCAAGTCGACCAAAAAAGACACAGTAACTAACTGAAGTAAACTCCTCATGAAGTATAAATTTCGTAAAATTGGAAACCCAAGCATCAGGTTATATAAAAATATACTGAAAAAGTCATTAATCTTGCTAACGTGATGGTGCGCCAGGCATAGTACTAAGTTGAACTACAACTAAATTTGCGAGACATGACATACAGTTTAATTCAACTTTACTAATAGAACTAAAATTTTCACGACAGAATAAATCGTTTAAAATACAACATTAAACATATGGGCGTTCCCGTAAAAGCTCTATAAAGCCCCCCAGTAGAGAGGAATTTCTCAATTTTGAAGACTCCAGAGGGGGGTTAAAACAGAAAGGACTCATAAGAAACGGGGCCTATTTACAAAGTCACTAACTAGGACATAAATTAAAAGTTTTACCCCATTAGTTCTTTTACCCCATATCTTGCGGAATCAACTTGGCTTATGTGGGACTTGTTGATAGGGCTAAAAAAACGAGACAGCGTTGTGGCGGCGCTACCAGGATAGTGGCTGAATTGGTCAAATTTCGCAAGAAGTAAGAAGGGAAAAGAGACGGAAGAGAATGACAGAGAGGCATATGCAAAGGAAACAAGGAGAGAAAGGAAATGAGGCAGTGTTGAGTAGTAAATTGGGGGAGAATAAGGGGCCCATAACATCGAGCGGGCTAGCCTGGTTAATCGAGATGAAGGTTTTCACACGGGATCCCGAGGTCAATAGAAGTTACAATGTTTTACATAAATTTGATTACATGGCAAGCGGGCTGGCCCGGTTAGCCGAAGTCCTGTCTGTTGCTCACCGGGTTAGCTCGGCAAAACGGGCTGGACGTGGCGTATTCTTCTCATGTAATCCATTCAACACCAGGCTGGCCCGGCAAACCGGGCTGAGGAATCTGCAACGAGTGCGCTTTATGACCTGATTATACGATTCTAGCGCAAAATATTTTACAACCCGGGCTGGAAATCCCAATGTAATTGTTCAGATCATTTCAGCTCTCTTCGGCGGGCCAGCCCGGTAAACCGAGCCAGTCCGTTCCGTGCAATCAGAGCCTAAGAAAGTACGCATGAAGAAAAGAGGGAAAACACTATCTGAGCCCTACTTGTCAGGGAAGAGGCTTAAAAGAAAGGTGGCTAAAAAATAGAGCTTTTACGGTATCCTTTACGCTCATAAAAGCATTCAAACTAAAATCAAATTTGTGTTTCACTCTGTTAAAAACAGTAAGGTGGGGGGGGGGGGGTTAAGGGGGTACTACATTACAATAACACAGAGTGGGCCAAACGTCGAGAACTTGCATAATTATTCTAGTTTTGGATTTATTCAGCTGAAAAAAAAACAGCATTGAGTCTATCAATAGCAAAGTTCCTCCTATATATCCCACTGAAAGCAAAAAATTGGATGGAAGTTCAAAACGTAGGTAATTGACTTATGATATCAACTGATCAAAACACAACTGTTCGATACTGAACAGAATCACTTGTCTTAGCTCGAGTTGTTTCGAGGTAGAAAGAAAAACTATCCTTTGGGAGGACTACCAGAGAGACGGCTGACATCAAGTAGCAGGCCCGAGAAGAGGGTATTGGAGGAAGGCTGGTCCACAATGCTACAGGTGGGAAGAGGAATCAGCCAATGAGGAGACCAGCACATTTCTGGAGAAACTGAACTTTGCTTCAAAAGTCACCCAGATTTTCGTCTCTGACAATCTTAACCGCAATCAGAGATGAAAGATTTCCTTCTTAAAATGAGAGACTGTTCAAAAGCATTTCGATTTTGAAGAATTTCGCAGTAAGATCGATCCCAGTTTTCACAAGGACCAGAAGCAAAACATAAAATTTTTGCATAAAATTTGATAGGAGAAACTTTGCGGTAATTTCATGTGGAAAAATATTTGATGATAGGGAAAATCGCAGAGTTGGTCCTATTTTTAGATTTCAGGTCTTAGACCAAAAGTTCAGCTGAATTGGATGACAGGTACATAATACCAATTTGCCGAGGGGGTGCTCGAGCAGAAAAGGGACTGATGGTTTATCCGATAATTTTGGGTCAGGAGTGTTGAGGGAGGTGGAACTTCGAACAGCGTATTATCTGTGCAATCTACGAAGTCTTTGATACCTTAGTAGACCAAGTGCTCATTTGATATGAAAGACACTTAGCAAAACTTTGGACATTTGTCAGTAAAAGTGGAACCAAACCTAATGCATGCATGGGATTACATTAACGCTTTGTTTATGAAACAGCTGAAAGAAAAGCAATGGCTTTATAGCATCTAGATTAAAATAGAACAGCAGATGGGCGCCTGCAATCATTTGTTCTGTTGTTTCGAAAATCTTTCTCCAGATCGTCAAGCATAATGGAATATAATAGGCTATATTTAGATTGCCTAGGTCCCTGATTTAAGTTGCCTTATATCTTCGTCATTGTCTTAATGGACGATGCTTTGTCTGCAAATTTCGAGTACCTCCTCGGCTTTTCGGTTTAGTTGCGTTGAACTACCGTGCAATTTCTTGGCCATCAGAGATAGAGCAGCGCCTATTGCCTCTTGCTAATACTCGTTGTTGAAACTCAAGCTAACCATTTCATATTAGGGCATAACGTGTTAAAAGCTTTACCAAATCATTACATTTCATTAAATCGTGGCACGTACAGCCAAACCAAGGTTGCTGCTCTCACAAGGATTACAACGACAACAACAAGATTTAATTTCTTTCGTTAAAAATTTGCTAAAACTTACTGTTCTTCCTCTTGTTCTTCTTGGATGAACTTATTAGAAAGCTTCACAGTAAGATCGCAATCTTCAAACTTTAGGCCATCGAGCTTTCTTACTGCATCTTCAGCTGTGTCTAGATCCTTGAAAACCAGAAAGGCATAGCCTTTTCTGCCTCTCCAAAGCACCTGGATAGGGCTGACACCCCTATCTCTAACCACGCTTTTGAAAGCACTCACTCTTACCTCTTCTCCTATGCCTCCAACGTAGACAGCAGGGTCAAGTTCTCTCTTGCCTGAGTATGATCTTCTGTCACTGTCGTACCTGTACCTACCACGGCCTCCACGACCACGACCCCGTCCTCTGTATCTACCTCTTCCACGCCCTCGGCCTCTTCCACGGCTTCCAGATCGAGGGCTTGAATCTTCCTTGTTATCATCACCCTCATCGCCATCTGTTGGTGAAAGGATGGAGAACGATGTACATTAACATCCCAATGAAAAAGTTTGGACTAGACTTTGTCCACAAGTTATTTGTGCGAATTACCCAAATACCAAGGTATGAAAGCAAGTTAAAGGCAAAGGTGCCAGAATTACAGTGTAAAGTAATAAGACTCCTTTAAAGCTATTAAATTACAAGAAGATGCATAGCTTTTCTCACGATTTGCAGCCTATGCTTGACATATAACATCTCAGAAATTCAATCAGCATCTATCTCTTTCTGTATCTTTCCAGTATATTGTACGTCTTTGTTTGTTGACCTTTCCTAAGTAAACACCTCTTATACGAAACTTAAGTCAGCTGACAGTTCTACTTTCAGCTTTTTATAATTTACCTCTTTTCGGCAAAAAGATTGGAAATTCTAAAAATTAGCTGCAGCCTGCAATCAAACAATGCTTCTTTCTTGATGCCAACATTTTGAAATGGGAGAAAAATGTCACATATACCTGTGTTGGGGTCCAGATTTTCTTTGGAGTCATCACCAGAACGTTCCGACTGCTGTCTACGTCTGGGTCTGCCACCTCTTCCTCTTCTCCCACCTCTTCCTCTGCCTCTTCGGGCACCACGTCTTCTCTCCCTTCCCCTATTTTCTCTTTCAGGTGCCTCTTCATCTTCCCCTTCGTTGGTACCCTCAGCCTCCTCTCTAACTTTCTTTGGTCTTTGCGTCCTTGGAACATGCTTTAGTTGAATCTCTTTACCTGCCTCTTTCTCCTTCTTATAAAGGGTTCTCAGTATTGGCAGTTTTCTCAGCATGAGACGTGTCACCTTGGACCAGATGATGCCAGTCGGTTTTGGTCTTCCACCTTCACAATGGATGACTTGCGTTGGTGTAACAATAATGTCAACCTAACATAAATAAACTTGCTTATTCATAAGGAATATGATGCCTTACGTGTAAAAGGATGAAATTACACATAAATATTGCATAGACACCAAGAAGCTACGCTCATCAATGACATGTTCTGGTCCTTTCCCTTGATGTGACCACACCCTGTGATTCCTTTGGTAAGGAAATTAGGGACCTTAAGCAGTCAGGACGGCAAAGGAGGGTGCAGATACTCCAGCCAGTGGCTGGAGCTTGGCCAGAGTCTGGCTGCAGCCAAATGCTGGAACAATTTTATGGCCGGAGCACTGGCCGGAGCTGAATCTTCACCTGCAAAGTGGTCCGTAGAAAATGGCAATTAAGCCTTCATTCAAGCCCTCAATTCACCATAAGCTTTACAATGTGTGAAATTTGTTCCTTTTACTTTTTGTTTCTTTTCATGCTCAAAGTCGAACAAAAACACAAATGTGTGGCCAGAGCCATTTTGTGGCCTGAGCACTGGCCAGAGCACTGGCCGGAGCAGAAAATTCAATGATATGTTACTGCATAGAAAATGACATTAAACTAAGAATTTTGGTTTAGCTGAGTCGGGCTCTTTTGGCAAACCAATGAAAAGTGGCAGAAAAACTCTGAAGCTGTGGGCAGTTATGATAACTTTGTATCGAAATGGCCAGAGCCTGGCCGGAGCAGAAAATAAATACAAAAAAAGCCAGTATAATCCGGCTACAGCTCCAGCCAAGCTCCGGCCATTGGCGAGTATCGGCACCCTCCTGACGGCAAGAGCGACTGCCACACAAGGTTGCCTCTTGCTTTGAGAGATCATGAAGTTGACCCTTTCAATTGCACAACTCAGAATCCCAAACTGACATACTGCTCTTCAAATTTAGGCCTCCCAAAAGAAACTCATTCATTTTAAAGGTTAATAATCGAGGAAGAGAGATGATTTCCATGGTATTTCACTGAAGGTTTTTTCTTGGCCTGTTTTAGTGACATAAACAAAGACAGACTTTGTAATATAATAGCAACAGTTGCTTATTAGTGACTGAAGACAGAGACAATTTGCCCAACTAGTAAATCAAAACAAACATGGCTGCAAAATCACCCCAAAACCAGTAGGGCAAATTCTCACTTTCTGCAAGCAACGGGTAAGGTTTTGTCTTGATGAAGGTTTTTGTCTTGGCCTGTTTTAATGACATAAACAAGGACAGACCTTGTACTACAATAGAATCAGTTGCTTATGAGTGACTGAAGACAAAGAAAATTAACCAGTAAATCAAAACAGACACGGCTGCAAAATCACCCCAAAACCAGATGGGCAAATTCTCACCTTAAGCAAACAACAGGTAGCTTATTAGGGAATTATACTGTCTCGCCTCTTATTTGATTCAGAAGCTGAGCAGAAGGCATTGATATCATTGGGTTGTCAGGGCTTGTTGAATGAAACAATTGAATGAAATTATTGAAACAATATATGTGTCCTACATATAAGAAATAACATTTGTTTAAAGCTAAATCTCAGAAAGCTAAATTATCACAAATTTAATCACAATTTTAGAGATACCAAACCCAATGTGTCCAACAAATGATGGCATTGAAGATACGGAACACTTCTTGTTGCTCTGCCCTTACTTTGATGTTCATAGACGGGACCTCCTTGCTGGAAACTTTGCATTACAACGACCACTTGGACATGTACTGTAGATCTTGCAAATGACTTTCTGTTACAACTGTTATTGTATGTGATAAAGATTTTCCTGACTCAGTGAATAGGCATACTGTATCCTTGAATATTACATTAAATTTTATACATAAAACTAGTTGATTTGATTGAAGTCTTATACCCAACCCTTCCATAAGCCACCCAATCGTAGCGTTGTTTTGTAACCATTGTTTTCAATTTTAATTCTTTTTTATTTCATTTAGTTTTCTTTTGTCTTTGTCTTAGATATTGCAGTAGAACCGTATGGTATTTTTGTAAGTAATTTAATTAGCAAACTGTATCGTAGTTGTTAGTCTAGTTCCATGTCTTTATGTTATGGCTGTGGTGTTGACATTTGTTTTTGCTCCCATGGCATCGCCCTGTAGTGTTGCATATTTATTTAAAGTATAGTAGAATGTAGCCTTGTAGTAATATTTTATATGGATATAAAAAAATGTTTTCAATTTGGGGTCTGATGTGTTTCTTATAAAATGAGATATAAACTTCAAATAATGGTAAAGTTTCTTACTAAGCTTATTATCAGAAAACAATTGTACTATCAACTGGAGATTCAAAGTTGTGGGAAACTGAAGATCAACATCTTTCTAGATAATTGCATCAAAGTTTCATTATGATTTGCAGCCCAAAATATGATTTTCTCAAGCACTTACTGTATACTGAAGCAGTCATGAGCCAAGAAAGATCTCCAAAACAAAAATGATAAATGAAAAATAGCTCACATCAAAATCATGCTCTTCCATCAAGTCATCTGGTATATCAAGAATTTGACAATCATGTACCACTGTAATGATGACAGTATTTTCATCTACTGCTCCTATGTCCCTCATCATGGCATATTCCAAATCTGCATATCCTTCTCCTTTGCCAAGCCGGTAACCTATGAATAATGTTTTGGTTTTCAAAGGCATCTACAGCATTATATACACAAAAAACACCACCCATTGTCGCATGACAAACACATCCCGGGTAATCAGATAATGACAGCATTCCCTTAGCAAAAAAATTGTATTTGGAGCATGCTTCAGGCTTGATACTTACTTGTTTTAAGTATGATTTGGGTATGTTTGAATGCTTGATTCAAGTAAGAATTTTGCACCGCTTGCATTAGCTTGCGGCAAGTACCTTTTAATTGGAAGGCAAACTGGATCAAGCTTGATAGTAGTACTGTATGTTTGAGAATGACTTTAGAATGAGATCATTGTCAAGCTTGATCAGGCTCTTCATCTGCAAACTGGCTAAAATTGTGTAAACATACAGTACTCATTTCAAACTCCTTCAAACCAAAATCATGCTCCTTTCAAGCTTGTGCATGCTTGTTGCAAGCTGAACTTTTTCTCATGGGTTCTTGGGTCTGCATTGCTCCTTGCACCAAGACTGCAAAGTATGGCACTTCTTTATAAGATGTGTAGACCAATAGTGTGCTGGTTTTGCTGATGTTTCAATCAATTCCCACCCTGACCATTCCCCTGGGACACCCCTGGCCATATGTACACAAAGTGGTCCTGTCCCAATGGGGCATTTATTTAACTGCCAATTTTTCTCTGGCCCCAGTGCATTTTACAACACAAGGAGGTTTGATTTCAAGTTATATACTGTAAATATACAGTATATATCCAAGAAATCTGCATCTTTCAATGCCTGCCCCTGGGCATTGTTTAAAGAAATTTTGCTGACCTCCATCCAGGCTGCCTTTATGGCCATAAACTACACTCTCAGTTTTTTGGCAAATTTGGATGTTTATACTGTACAGTATATACTGTAGAAAGCTTAGAGCAACTGTTGCAAGCTGGTTTGGTGCATAATTCAAATTGTTTACAAACAATGTACTCAATCCTATTGAAATACTGTGCGGTACATGGGCATCAGCAGAGATAAAGGAAGCAATTAGCATGTATATACTAGTTCTGAAAAAAGTTCTTGTCCAAAATTTGTCTTCCCCGCTGCTTGTTGCAGCAGTTCTGGGCTTTTGCAGCTTAGAACTTCATTATCAATGGAAATCCTGCTAATTTTTACACATTTCTGCACCAAAAAGGGTTTTCTGCTTACCAAATTATTCTTTTTTCTAACCTTTTTCCATTTGGTACAAAATTAGTTTCTAAAAGTGTTTGCATTTCAGCAGATTCTCTTCAGTATTTTTTCTTTGCCCACCATTCTTGGGCATCTGGTTTAGATTCTTTCTTTTGCGCAGGTGCTTACTTTCTAATGGGTCTCACTTTGATGCAGCTTTGCATGGGAAACCAGAGATTTTCATGGAAAAATTATTGCGTTATTGTGGTGCCATGTTGTAATCCACCGGCTTTACAGCTAGAACAGTCAGGCAGACAGGGTTCAAATCCCACCAGCACCTTTTGAGCGTTATGACAAGGGGTCACAGTCTCGATTAGCACTTAGCTATCTAAGCACTCCCAGCGCTTGGCGCAGAAAACCACAACTTCACCTTCACTGCACCTATACCATTGGCTTTTTGCAAAACCTATTGAGGTATGCATTGTGGAAACTTTCAACAAATATTAGACTTTTTGCTCATTCATTTCTACTTTTGAATTTTCATGTTCCAAAAATGTGCACCATTTACTGGGTGCATAAACAAGGGTTTACCAATTAGGATAATCTTGTCCATTCATTCTATACCTTTCTTTGAAACTGCAACGCTTCCAGAATAGATGACATCAACTTTGACATTGTCTTCTAGGTTGATTGGTTTTCTGTGCAGCTTTACACCTTGTTGCATTGAGCATTTCCTCAGTGTTTCTTCATCCTGGTCTGGGGGTTCAATTCTGTTGAAAAGACCCGACTTCAGGCGGGGAGTGGGAACCAAGAGTTCCTTCTCTTTCACCATGGTACGATATCTGATACCCTCCTGTGGCTTGTCTGGGTTGACTTTCACAGTTTTTGCAGATTCAAAGACCTTGAATTCAGTGGCTTTTTGAGAAGCTTCATCTGCTCCCTTGAAGTTTGGTATGCGATCAGTTACTGGCCTGGGGAAATTTGCAAGGTTGTTACTCTCAATGTATTCCCAAATCTTCTCACGGATTTCCTTTTTAGATTCAGGCACCTTATCCCATGTTAGAGGAAGGACTTCTTGTGGGACTTCTTCGTTTTCACCCATGACTTTCGTTTAAAATTTTAAGCCTACTTATCGCGTGACCAGTTGTACTTTAGCTTGAGTCACAGGGGACAAGTGTGATGTACTGCAGTCAGCCCTTGTGCACTTTGAGCTAAACCTTTGTTTTGCAAAGAAAGTATGGCTAACTATCAAAACCTAACTAGCTATTGCGCTGCCCTATACTTCTCTGTGTTCGCCTTCCGTAGCTTGCGTGTTCACAGGACTGCTGCAAGGTACGGGACAAGTTGAACGGCTCTCTCTCTCGCTGAACGCTGATGAACTCGTGGCAACTCACGGCAAGAGAATGGGCAACAAGTTTTCACGGTTGATTGACGGATGGCAGCAGCAAGGAAACGAGACATTTTCAAAATGGTACTTAAATGATTACGAGGTCAATGAGAAATGGTACTATTCTTTACAAATTATTACGAGGTCAATCTAAAATGGTAGCTCCAATTTTAGGCTCAAAATGAGGCGAATCAAATAGGCTGCTTTGTTTTGAACATTTTGAATGTAAAAATTTATTCTGTGTTGTTAGAGATGTAGTAACGACAAAACAAGCCAGAAATGAGTTTCAAGAAGGAAAAAGAGAAGTCTGTAATCGAGAAAAGGTTTGTTACGGAAGCAGAAGTAGAAGAAATAAAAAAGAAACGAGAAGAAGAATGGGAACTTGCAAGACAGGAGGGTCGAAAAATTGGTAAGAAGAAAGAGTAATCAGGATATGATGACTAGTGACTAATTCGTGTTTTGAGCTTTCTTATGTTTTGTGCAGAATGAGAAGTGCGGGTGGTTGCAATTTAGATTTGTCTTCCCTTGTAACCATGAAATCTCTCACTCCAACAAGAATTTCATTCTGAAGATGGTTTGGTAGTACAGTTAGTAGCTAGCTTGAAGTTGGCTGAAATGGCCCAGTGGCAAAGGATCTGAGTAGGGAGTATGAAATAACAATTCTAAAATACTATGTTGATCTCAAGAGTACTTCCTCTCGTTTTTCATGATACAAGATGCCAGGGTGCATTTTATGCACTTAGGCCCAAAAATCTTCGGCGTACATCTGACTTTTTCGTTGGCTTAGTGGCGTGGCATCATTTTTTCTGTAAAATTGGTTCTTGGCATGACAGCATATCAAAATCTGCTTACCTTGACGTGAATGTGAAGTTGTTCTCGATCTTTTAGCAGTTTCTTTTGATAATACTTGCATTTCTTTTAAGAGAAACTAACAATGGGCCAAGTTTCTTCGAATCATAAGTACTCAGATTTGTAGTAGCTCTCTTTCCCTGAAGATGTCTGGCATTCAAAAGCTTAGGGATCGGTGTACCTTCGGCGTAGGTCTTACATGGAATACACCCTGGACAAGATGTAACGTTTTGATTATCCATGTCTGTAGTCTTATTAAAAGCATACTGTTTCCCTTTAAAAGACAAAGATGAAGACTATGTGCATGATGGAAGAACACTTTATGAAAGGTTAAAAGAGCAAAAGGACAAGAAACAAGAAGAATTTGAAGAGCAGCTAAAATTCAGTTTGTATAACTGCTGTTAATTATACTAGGCTGCATTTTAAGCCTTGAATTATGTTAACACTACTAGTTGTAGGAGGGTGCCGATACTCCAGCCAATGGCCGGAGCCCAGGCTTGCGCCCGGCCGGAGCTGTGGCAAGGTTATTCTGACACTTTTTGTATTTATTTTCTGCTCCGGCCAGGCTGCGGCCAGGCTCCGGCCAGGCTCCGGCCAGGCTCTGGCCATTTTGACCCAAAATTAATTACTGCCCACAGCTTTAGAGTTTTTCTACCACTTTTCATTGGTTTGCCAAAGGTGCCTGACTCAGATAAACCAAAATTCTTAGTTTAATGTCATTTTCCATACAGTAATGTATCATTGAACTTTCTGCTCTGGCCAGTGCTCCGGCCATAAAGTTGCTCCGGCTAAAGCCCCTTATTTATTTTTCAGCTCCGGCCAGGCTCTGGCCAAGCTCCGGCCACTGGCCAAGTATTGGTACCCTCCTCTAGTTGTTCAAAAGTACTGTACAGATAATCAGCTCCCAATTCCCTTGTACTTCAAGATTGTAAGTGCATATGCTGTTAAAAGATCCTGATGCTGTGAAGTTTGATCTTGATCATGATCTTTCAAGCAGAAGCCCAACTTTTTAACAGAATTCTTTAAATTGTGCTTAAGTCTGGCATCAACTGCATTGTTCTGTACTGAACTGGACTGTATAATATACTGTACTATACCTACAGTACAGTAACTGTATTGTACTGTATTGTCCTTGCAAGAACTGTATTGTACTGTGCCGTAATGAATTGCATTGTATGAAGCTACTGTTTACCTTTATACTATACAGTACATGTGTACTATTGTAGATACAGTATACTACTGTATACTGTACGTTTTCTTGCATCTCCATCTCAGAGAACATGATATACAAAGGACTCAATGAGGAAGATGCAAGTTTTTTAACATATGTTTCTGGGAAGCAAGCTGAATTTCATGGTAAAAGATTCAATGAAGATGACTCTGAGATACAAAGTTATAGAATATCCTTTCATGGTCTTTACTTCTAAAGTGACTGGAAAATATGGCAAAACTATAGTCCACAGGTCACCAGATCATGTAGTTAAAGGGTCACCATATTTCAGGCAGTGGTCTAGCAGCTAGACTTATGACGATGAGTCTCTTGTTTCCTTGTGCTCTTCGACTTGATAATGGTGCTTCAGTCAAGAGAGACTCATAATATTACTCTAAAAAATCTGTCCCTGTTTAGGCCCAAACTTCATGATTCCTACAGTACCAATCAGATTGTGAGATTTGTGAATTACTATTGTTACAGTGTAAATGTGATAGAATTTTCGATTTGATTGATGAATTGAAAACACTCCCACAGGATTGAGATTTGAAGCTGCGATTTCATCATGATTCCATTGATGATTGAAGAAAACAATGCCATGTTTTCACTGTTTCATTACGAGTCCCTCTTGAACAAGGTTTACTACAGGGATACATAGGACTCATCGTCACAAGTCTATCTAGTAGCTACAGTATTGTTGGAAGCATTCCTACACTGGCTGGTGTGTGAGTTGTGTGCATCAACTGGGAAAGTTGCCTATTGATACACCTCAAAAATGTGAAGAATTTATGCAAGTCATAATTCATAATGAAATCAATCAAAGAGTTACTTCGATTCGAGAAGAGATAATAACAGCAATGGAATTTGACCTTGAAGGATATTTTGCAAGACAACACACCTTTTCAACTAATGGCCTTGTTTTGGAAATTTTTGAAAATTCCTTAGTACAAAACCCTTGGCCACCAATTTGGATTCAGCAGCCCGAATTTAGTCTAATTGCAACTCTTCATAATCCTAGATTCTGTGATTTAGATTTTATTGTGATAATGAATTTAAGATTCACCTGGGAGCTCCATTTATGTACCGAGGGCAGCATAATTATTGGGAGGGAACTGTCTTTAGACAAAGGAATAACTTCATCAATTTCGTCCGGGAGTTTGTCAGTTGAAGCTGAGGCTGCACTTGTAAGCACTTTGTGCCGGGAGATTAACAGCTTGTCTGGGGACTGATTTTGTTTCATTTTCTTCACTAGGGAAATCACCAGGGTAGAACATACCAGGGCACTTTGCTGGGGAAATATCTACAAAAAATGTTTTCTTCTTTGTGTAAACCAGAATTTGAATGAGCTTTTTTGCATTTGAAAATTTTTAAACGTTGATTTGTCCAAATTTCGTTGCCAGATATTTTGCTGCATGCGACAGGCTGGTGCTTACAAATTGATGTAATTGCAAAGTATCTGTTTTCTTCGTGTCCACATTTGCAATCTCCACCTTGAAATTAAAGTCTGCAGTATGAAACATTAGTATGAAATCATGATTTTAAACACAAATCCCTTTTAGTTTGTTTCATTCAATTGTTAGTGTTTGAAGCCTTGACAGTGTCTTTATGCGGCAGTTGATAAGATGCTTACCGAGAATGAAGGAAGTATTCCAAAAGCTAAATCAACAAATCAACTAAGAAAAGAAGCAAAACATATGAAAACATCAACAAAACCGAAGATGACTGGTGTGGTAATAAGAAAGAGGTAAGACTTGAAAATAAAACAATTTGAAAAATAGACTTTCTCTCGGCATCTACTGGCTGTCTCAAAACATATGTTCACCATTTGAGCGGCTACTGTGAAGGAGCCAGGGGCCAGGACTTGAATTTTCCTGTTTTTCATATTTATGAGGGGAAGTGACTTCAACTCAGCGTTTAGGACCAAGTTTGAGTAAATCTGAAAAGTATCTGCTGATTTATGGAGCAGGAATGTCAAAATTACTGATTTCCTCAAAACCAGTGGATTTTGTCTCTGAACTTAACATCGTAACTAAAATTTTAGCTTCAAATGGACTTAAACTTTACAGTTATGTCAGGAAAGCAATTTTGAGAAGCAAAATATCAGATTGACGCATACTGTGGCCTGCAGAACTTTTGTTGCACATAACTATCTCTAGCAATCTTAGATGTGTTTTTCCTTATTTGTTCTCATAAAATCTAATCTGTGACTACCCAATTCACTCATGATAGACAAGAAAACTGGGTTAGCCTAATTTCTTCATTCAATTTCTCCGATTTTAACATTAATAGAGAATCTCGAATCCTCTGGTTTCGAGCAACCGGTAATTTTAATTTTCTTGCCCCATATGTCATCAACTACTTTTTAGATTTACTCAAACCTGGTGCCAAATTCTAAGTTGAAAACTTTTCTTTTCCTAGTAGTTTCTCACCCAGTAGTTTCTTGAAATTTAGTGATGTTTGCTAAATTAGCTACACAGTGTGAAAAATCTTTAAAATATCTTAACTTACGATCAATTATTGCTTAAACATTGGCAGATTTATTTGGCACACACCCACTGTGCCTTGTTTCCCGGAGTGGTAACTTTCAAATGTAGAATAATGGTTGCATGCAGTCCATAAGGATTTCATTTCTTTTAATCATTTTTGTGCACAACTCCCTATCATCTAATACAATTGAATTCAATTTGTCAATTTAATGTTATTCGCAACAGGCCGGTTGGAACGAAATTCATATTGGGGGGGGGGCTGAAAAGAGGCGAGAGCGAAGCGAGCAAAAACGGGAGTCCGAGGGCTTGCCCCCGGGAAAATATTTCATGGCATGCCCTTTAGATTGTTGGAAACGCCCTATTTTTGGAAAATGTGCCATTGACGAAGGCAAACGATCACGACTAATGGGAGTCTTTCCATGAAAATTTTGAAATTTTTTTACTTGTATGACATCGAAAGATATTGCATTTTTGATAGATTCTAGTAGCTTCCTCGAATATGTACAAGTTTCATTCTTCATTCCTACGACATTGGCTTTTACAGCCTTTATCACTTACCAAATCAACAACTTCAGCAAATTATTATAGGGGCTGAAGCCCCCCCCCCCCAGCCCCTCCGCTTCCGACGGGCCTGCGCAAAATAGAAGCTACTACAAAAATTAAACTTGTTCAAATACTTGTATACTACGCTACCCAAGAAAGCAAAGCTTATCTAGCCTGGGCCGCTAAAAGTAAAGTTTTAGACTACTACAATAGAAGCTACTGCATTACAACTGCAGTCGATAAACTGTAATGCCCCATTCTCACTGCAATTCAAATCAGATTAAATAAAACTGTCAGTTCAGTGTGAATGCAGTATAAGATTGATAAGGAACAGCTACCCCGGGGGAGGGAGGTACAGGACCTGCGGATGGACGAGGGTCTGCCGCCCAGTTTGCAGAATGCTACCCTCTTGTAATCAATGAAAATTTTGGCGGAAAACTACCCATTTCTGAATATTTTTTGTCAATTTCTGGAAAACCGACACATGTTGAAGGAAAATCTGCCGAAAAGGGACCCATGTTCAGAGAATTTTGGGCCCAAATGCCCACCCATATGGGCAGCACATACAAGTGACCTCTACATGCTAAGTACCCCTCCCCCAGGACAGCTACGTGAAACACATGTAAATCAACTGTTAAACTATGTAAAACTATGAAAATTAACTGTAAACTATTATTATGAGTCTTTCTCCTTTAATATTGTTTTATCATCTAACCAAGCTCAAATTAGTATTGATAGATTGCACTCTTCTTTAGTTTGATAGCGAATTTTTTGGTTTTGAATGCATGAAGATAATAGTTTGAAAAATGATAACAGTAAGAAGATTAAAGCAACGTTTTATATTATATCTACGAAGAATAGCGTGAAGGCAATCATTAGGTAAGTGCTGCAACGTGATTGGTTTTGAGCCTCAAAACCCTAAATACGAGTCTCAAAATGTAACTGTTCCGCGAGAAACGGGTGGCTTTTGAATTGTAGCAAAAACTTTTCAAGATTTTTATTCTTATCGTTAGATTTTCTACGTCTTTGTTCTGAAAAATGGTTTGTGGTAACTTTGCCTTCCATCAATGCACCTTTAGAGGGAAATGAAGATTGATCTTTGGAAACTTGAACAAGCTTTTGTCCCTTGAAGTTCTTAGAATTGGGTATGTCAGTCAGCCGAAAAGCCTTAACTTTAGATCTTCCCCTAAAATATTAGGCGGCACGTTCCCGTCATTCCAAGATTGGTAGTCTCTCGAAGTTTAGTAAGATGTTTACTTAACTACAGATTTTGAAAATTCTTAAGAATATCTCTTTTAGCTAATCATATCTTATCGCCAAAACATTGACAGATTTGCTTTGGACACATCCACCATACCCTCGGGGCTTTTTTGTAAGTAAAGTTGTCTTCTAAGTCATTGAAAGCTGACTCACTGAACAACTGACTCTCTGACTGATCGGCTGAGGTGAAAATTTGCTCATCAGACATCAATCTGGTCGTTCATCATATATTTTGATATTCGAAAAATATCAAAATGAATCTACTCGTACATTGACCCACGCTGACTGTGAGACTAATGGGCTGAACCCCCGGAGGAGGTATTTGGTCTACGAGCATACGGGGAGATGCTGCTGGAAAATCTGAAAAACTACCCTGTCCCGGAGTCAAATTCCTGAAAATGATACCCTGTCCCGGAGTAAACTTTTTTTAAAGATACCCTGCCCTTTGGTTTCTTCAAACAAAACTGTGCACTGCAGGGAAATTTTTTTGAAATGATCTAAAAATGTGGAAATATTGCCATCCAAGTGATTCGGATCACATTCGCAGAGTGCAAATTGCCTAAAACGACATTTCGGAGTCAAAATGACAAATGTGAACCCTGTCATGGAGCTGATTTTGACAAAAATGATACCCTGTCCGGAGTCGGAATCCTGAAAATGATACCCTGTTCAGCGCCACGTCCCCATACAGAAAAATATATGAGTACCCCCCCCCCTGGGGCTGAACCATCCCTTTTGCGTTATCCAATAACTGTGTCTCACTTCACCTTTACAGGTTGAGTAGTACAGAGAAAACGGACGTTGCAGCAGCAAAGAAACCTAAAGACAATGTTCCTGATGAAGCCATCAAAGGTGAACAAGACGTTGTTAAAATTGATTTAGACACGAATACAGTAAAATGGACGACACAACCTAAATCACTAAGTAGTTTCATAGCTTACTCAGACAGCTCCGATAGCGATGAACAGGGCTAGTCTGCATTTTAATAGACCAAACTTCTGTATCGGCACGTCATGTGTTATGGGGTAACGGTGAGGTAGACTTATTACATTTGTCCTTGTTTTCGCTCCATTTACCCCAACGATACCCCCCACTATATCCATTAGCAGAATGACTATAACAGTAAATAACAATTCAATTCAATGGAGACAAAATTTGGCCGAAAATCATCAGTCTAAGGATGAGGGTCAGGGCTAGGTTTTGGAAAGGGTTTTGTAGGATAAGTTAGGGTTAGGGTACAGTAGGGGCGTCTGGGGATAGTAAGAGTAACGTAATGCTAGATAGGGTTAGAGGGGTATTTCGTTAAATACGTTCTTAAACGATCGGACGCGAAGCTCTGGTCTGCGACAGTGCAGTCACCACATAAATAACAGGGTGTTGTTGTACTGACTGGTTTGCTATTGGCACTTCACGGCCGACTGGTAGTTTTCCAGATTTAACGAAGCAAATGGAGCAATATTTCTCCTGCCTTGGTGGCACATCACACACAAGGTTGTACTACCCCATTACAAACTTTTTCTCCCCCAGTGCTTTTTTTCAAAATCTGATGGTTGATTTGATGCAAACATGAGAAAATATGACAAACCTGATAAGTTTCAAATTTATCACGCATCACTGATTTTGCATAAATTAACATAATTACGATAAAATGCGTGTAGGGGAAAACAAGATTATTCTTAAACTATATAAGGCAGAAGCCTCAAATTCAAAATTATAACTCTCTTTGCATATATCTAGGGAAAGGACCAAATCATTTTGCTGCAATTCAAAAGTTTTTTGTTTTTTAAGGTGTTTTCCAAAAAATGCCCCAATTTGCGGCTGGCCATTATAATGAATTATCAACTAATTTGGTAAAACAGAATAATTTTGAAAACATTTTTGGTCCTTTCCCTAGATCTACAGTATATATTGGCTACATATGGTGAAAATTTCTAGTGATTCTGCCAAGATTTGTGGAAAAAATCTTGCTTTTCCTACAACAATTCATCAAAAAATTGATTCTGTAGAAACGCGAGTTTAAAGTTTAAATTGCTTTTTATCAAACATTTTGACATTAAAAGTTGCCTGAAGAGTAAGAGTCTCCTCCTTCAAGCTCAGTTTCCTTATCTGTGAATCCTTTTCTCCTTGCTCTTAACTTTTTTCTTAGTCTCTTGCCAGTTTCTGAGGAAACTTTTGTTGAGTTCTTCACCCTTTTGGCATCCTTTCTCTTTGCACCATCAATCATGTACTTATTGACTGGCAATTTTAGTTGTTTGAACACACATCTCTTAATCTCAAGAAGCCTTCATTGAAATGAATGACTGCAGAATTTGTAGCCATCTCTAGAGTTGTTTTACCAACATACACTTCCTTTGGGCATTTACTCCACAATACCCCATTGAATGCTTCATTGCAGTTTTGAGTCTTGCCATGCAAGCACTTTTTCAAAAGGTCATCAGAACTGAGATCCCGGAATATTGGTTCGAGGACTGCTTTTATTGCAATTGGAAGATTCAGTGTCTGTCTATAAGTGTCAGTGTTATTAAGTCTATCTTTCTGCCATTTGCACCAGCTATCTTCTGTTCTTGGGCAAAACTGATGCCTCAAAGTAGCATCTGCAACATCACTGCAGTGGTACAACACTGCCCCAATGGATTTCTTCATCAAATAAACACTTGAAGAATTTTGTCTAATAGCCATACCAAAATAGTTCTGCAAAGTATTGATGGCTTTGTCTGTCAGTCTACCTCTTCCCTTTATTTTCTTTCCATCATCCAATTTCTTACCTGTCAAATCACTACGTAGTTTCCGCAGTCTTGTTCCTAGTCGTTTCTGAACATGCCCAACACATTCAAGCTTCTCAGGCAGGATGTCTCCATACGGCCTTGCCTCCACTACTTTACCAAAAGACCCAGTATCTCCATCACCAATATACTTGAGATACCTGAGTTTGTATTTACTGACCGATTGCTCAAAAATAGTAATTGCACCAGCAGACTCCATCGCACCAGCTGACTTTTTATGATTTATCTTGCACTTGTGACTTGCTTTCCATCTTTCATATTCTGGGGTACCTTCTTTTGAGCTCCAAACCTGACAACTCTTGCAATTTTTTGAAAGCACTTTGAAGTCAAGTACTTTTCCCTCATCTGAAGTGGCAACTACAACACCATTGAGTGAAGCATGACCTCTCTTTTGCCAGGTTCCATCAATTGCCACTTCGCAGTCCACAATCTTTGCTTCTTCTGTAAGTGGGGCTTTTCTCACCTCCATTGCTGCTGCCAAAAGACATTTTTCTGCAACATCTTCATATGCATCATACAGCTTTTCATTTATTGATGCAAAATTCTTTTCAGTCATTGGCCTTGGCATGTTCATGCAAGCATTGAATGTTTTCATTGGCTCAAGGCCCCTACCAATCTCTCTGAATGCAAGTACACTTTGGAAATTAATTACAAATGCATTAAGGCCTGGGCTTTTGTCATCATTGTCAATGGTTGGTGATGTATAAAAATCATATTTCCAGTTGCAGTGTCCACATACAAGCACTAAGTTCAAAGCGTAGCCCATTTTCCTTTTGTCATTGTGGCTGAGGCTCAACTCTTCTCGTAAATGGCAACTTGGGCAGCTACCAATCTTCTTTATAAGCATTTCAAGCACACTTGAACATAAGAAAAACCAAAAGGAACCGTTTTCTTGTCCAATGTCCTCTGTATTGAGCTTGATTTTCTTACCACTTCGCGACAATGGCGTGCTTTGCTCATGGGCCTTCCTTTTGGACGTACAAGTTTGCTTGTCAGAAGCCGGTGTACTTGGGGAGTAGGCCTAATATTTTTATCTCTACCATTACCACTCTTACCAACAAATTGATTTCCAAAGAATTTCTTCTGTGAACGCTGCTTTATGTTCTTTCTATTTGCCATGATTATATCACTTGTAAATGGTCAATGATTCAAAAAAATTTCGATCTCCTTCAGGGCTACTCAAGCTTCTTTCACCATGAAGGAGTCGGCCCAAAAGACGAGCAAATTGCGTCCTTGCTCCCCTGTGATTGATCCATCAATAATGCCAACGAGGCTGAATCATAAGAATCATAAAATTGCAGCTTTCAGGGAATTTGAGGGGGCATAGACACGATTTTTTTCCAAAAAAGTGGTTGCTAGGTGGTTGCTAAGGGGCAAATAACATGATCACTACTAATAAAAGGGCAAATATTATGATTCTGGCGACAGGACTGGAAAAACTAAGCCTTTTTCCAAAATCTACGATGCTTGTTTTATCTGATTAGCCCAAAAAATAAAAATCGAAATTTTTGACTTATAATGGGGTAGTACAACCTTAGCTAATTCCTTCAATGCATAATAGTCCTTTCTACTACAGTGACTGAGAATAGTGCCACTGACAAGGACAAATTTTGGAAAACAATGACAACAGATGCTTTACTTGATACATCATTTCAAATCAATTAGCGATTGCAAACAAAGGAAATTCTCTAAACCAGTAAATGAAAAAGACACGGCCGCAAAAGTTGGCCCAAACCAGTGGGGCAAACTCTCGCCTTGTGCAAGCGACAGGTGGCTTTAAGGGAATTTGGCTTTTTGTTTACAATATGTAATGTCAAGGTCCAAGTAATTGATATTGTTCTTCGTTGAAACCTTTGCAACAGGATACATACACCACTGGCAGGAACCAATGGTGTACGTGGGCAATTGAAACCTCCTAAACAATAGGGAGCATTCTCAGAACAATAGCGAAAATCGGCAAGTTTAGCCAAGGGTGTTAGGACACGGATGTTTTGGTTTTGATTGATTATTTATTTACCTTGTTTTGATCCGTGTGTCTTGTTTGTTGTCTTGTTTTCTGTTCTGTTTCGCCTTCAGCTGAGTGTGGCTAGGCCCAACCGCTCTCAAGTTGTTCGAATAGAGCTCCCTTGTATTTCCGTGTCTTAGTGCGCCTTCGCACAAGAATGGTTTTTAAAACCGCAAAGCTAAAGATTTATGATGAAGATGCGACGTATAAAACCAAGTCGCATTTTGGTCGCAGATCCAACTTGATACGTCGGAGATGCAACTGAACGTCGACTGGAAATAATGGTTGGTTTTATACGTCGCATTAGAGTCGCATTTAATTCACATTTAGTAATGTTTGCCATCTCATTTTAATTCGACGCAAGGCCAAGCATGTCATAGTATTACTGCATTCTCGTTGAAGTAGTCAAGCCAGCATTATCTAAACCAGATTAGATTTTAATCAACCCAATGCATCCGATTCGTTGGATTGACCAAACAGAAGGTCACGTTCGGTCAGATGTAAATAGACAAGTTTTACTTCCTTAAACTGATTACTGGCAGATGACATACCGTTTCTTACTTGTTAGTTCAACTCAACTTCCATGATTGACTACTGTTTCTCAAGGAGCAAATAGCTTTAACAATGCCTTTGATGTATTTATAACGTTTTGCTACATTAAGTTCATTGCCTATCTCCCTTCCCTGGTACTGATTACTTCGATTATTTTGAAATGATGTACGGCTTTGCAATTGTTTCCTCAGCTTCGATGACTGTTTGATCGGCCTGTTCTGTTTCTCCTGTCACGTAACTAACATTCACAATGCCTTTGCTGTATTTTGCTAAGGCGCTGGTTGATTTTCGCCTCCTCTGAAAATACATTACGTAAAAGTATACCGTGCTATCTATAAATGGGTTTAAGGTCAGCAAGGAATCGACTGTGACTGCTGCACCGACACCCAAGTCCATAAACAGATTACTCACAGCTATGGGCAAGAAGCATCCCACGAAACTTAAGGTAACCAGAAAAGAGTGTAAGAAGATTGTGGTGTTTCTGCTGTTGTTGTGAACCTGCGACGCGTTCTGCAGGCGTGTGTCTCTTCGGGATGCCACGTACGTGATGCCAGCGTACAGTACAATCAGTGTTGTGCCAGATACGAGTATGATCCTCGATATGAGGTCGAGATCATGTACTGTAATGAAATGAATAATAATTCCAAAAGCACCACAGGCTATCCACATGAATGTGAGTAGAGCGTAAAACCGGCCTTTCCTGAATATCTGCCGGATTTTCAATGGAAAAATCACGGCTAAAAGTCTCTGTACTGCAATGAATATCGTATGGGCAATCGAGCAGATGATGGAGAAACTTAAGGCTGCGTTCACCACATCCCAAAACTGTGCGGCATCAAAGATTTCAACCAGGCCCCTCAGCATAAGATTCACAGCAGATATTGTATCGGCAGCACTCAAGCTGATCACAGAAACATCAAACTTTGTGCGGTATTGTTTTCTATGGATGCAAAATGACATTTGGATCACATTAGCGATGAGTCCAATAGAGGCTAGTGCGATGCGGATCGACCCAAGCATGACCAACTGCTGTGGTGAGACATCATTTTCATGCTCATGGTCCTCATGATGATGGTCGTGTTCAAACGTCAAATTCTCCATAGCAACAAGAAGCGTCAAATTTTCCATATACTCAGAAAGCTTCAAATTTCCTTATTTAAGGCAGTGTGTCCATACATCAATAAGTTGCATGCACGAACAGTCAAACTGCTGACACGATGCTGACGTGCATGTAACTGTTTGAGAATCTGATTGGTTAAGGGCCAGCTGTGTTAAACTTATCACATGAAAATAAGAGCCTCATTGTCGAAATCACATGAAAATAAGAGCCTCAGACGAGCAATAATGTTGCTTTCATGCAGTATCGCTCTAATTGACACAGATAGTCAGTCCAGGCAGGGATTCAAAGAATGACGATTGTATCGATTCTGATATCTCTTACTGTCAATGAATTACCAATTCACCATTTTAGGATCGAAATATGGAAAATAACGCGTCGGGATATAAAATATGAAAATAACATGTCTAATAGTAAGTCTAATATCTCTCGGGTAGAATGAATTAAACATTTACCATTTCAGACAAAATATGGGATTTTTCTTCCTTCTATTGGTGAACAAATTTCAAAGTTTGCAGTCTCACGCAAGTGCACTAGATGCCTACACTAGCCTCTGTTGACGTTTGTTGAAACCACCAAATTTCCATGTCACCTTCTTTTGTTTATCGAAAGAGGTTGCATATTATATCTGAGGCCCTCCAGTCTTGAGAGGGCTCGTTACCTGCCCGTCTTCTAAAAGATGAGAAGCAGTTTCTAATGGCTGCTGAACATTGTGAAATGTTTCTCGTTGATAAGCCCAAAATGGCTTTCAAAGAATCTTCTTTTCAGTATATAACCCTGTCTTTGTCATCCACTCTTTGGGGCTTCTTCTGGTGGAATTGACAACGAGAATTTAAGCTTGAAATTTGCAAGCCAAGAAAGCAAGCCCAGCACTTTTATGTAGATATTCAAAGCCAGCTAATTTGGTTACTGCAATACTTCAACATTCCAGCAAATTTAGTGGATATCAAATTTTTGTAGTAACTCTTCAAAAACACTTGTAAAACTTGACTCGTTGTCTTAGCACCAATCGTTTAAGTAGGCCAGGCAAGGAAGGAAATACAGCAGAAGAGCTTCTTCGTTGTTTGTGATCCTGAAGAATCTGCTTGTACAAATGATGTTGTTCAATGGAAACAAAGTTCCTTGAAATTGATAATTGGATGCAGGAAAGTGTTTCCTGCCGCTTTGAACTTGTCCGGAATTAACTTTTTATCTCTTAACGAAGAATTCTCATTGGGAGATTGCTCTGAAAATGAAATTCTGAATTTCTTATTGCAAACGATTACGGGTGGTAGGAATTAGATTTCATGACTTTTCAGGATTTTAGGCTAATTTGTGTTGGATTGATTAATTCATTAAGAAATCACTCCTCCCATTAATAAAAAATGCATACTTTTTACGAGAAATTTTAATGAGCCCTCAGTACTTACATGCTCTTTCTTTCGAATTAGAATTTTCATGTCTTCGAACGTTGATTTTTGAGTAATTTATTCAGGTGGCGTACTTGGTGAGTCAAAAATGTTTACATGTTTGAAGGAATGTGGAATAAATTGTGTGCGGCTATATTGAAAACTGAAATGTTAATTTACACGTTTTTTTTATATATAAGAAACTTGGATCAGGCCTTGGTACTAAAAGTTTCTTAATTTCACTTGAAATTTTGTCCATTTTAGTACTACGAGTTTCTTAATTAGTTTCTTATGTTTTGAATGCAGAATTATCAATGTGGTCGCTATCATTGCGGTAGATATGCTTCTTGACATTTAAAACATCAGAAAGGGATAAACAGTGTTCTGTTATGTTGAAAACAGAAATAGTTCGATATTATTGCTCAAGAATAAAGGTTCAACGAAACGATCTGTTTGCTATGATATCCATGCTTTTAACATTGAAAAGTTTCTTAATACTTCTCAAACATAGTACTAGAGTTTCATAAAATTTTGACAATCTTAGTACTAGTTTCTTTTAAACCAGTTTCTTATATAAAAAAACGTGTATCAGTAAGTACTAACTTAGATGCTAAAATTAGACCCAGAAATTAGGCTCAATCCATTCATCCCTATTTTTCACTCCATTCCACTTTTACGGTCACTGCAGAGGAGAAACTTGGTTGCGCAGGAGCATAAAACAATAACAACACCAATTCAATTTGATTATAACAATGTTCTTGTTGTAACTGGGACTTTGTATTGAGTCTACCAAGAAATTAGGAAAAGGCTTGTAAGGGGTTTGTATTGGAACGAGATTTTCATGTTCCATTCTGGTCCATGATTTACTTACCATGGAAATTGAAAGTTTATTTTTGAAACTGACATTGAATCTATTGTTGAATCAAAGCATTGAATCTATGTTTCAATCACAGGTAACTTATGGACCAAAATGGAACGTGAAGTTCTCCCTTCATACAAACCCCTTATTAGCATTTTCGTAATCACTGGGTATACTTTTTCGGACTTCTAGTCTAGCCAAGGGTATCCTTTTTGGCAATTTTAGTCGAGTTTAGTCCAGGCAAGGGTATGCTTTGTGGCAGTTTTGGTCAAAGCATTATATAAATTTGGTAATTTCTGCAAAAAAAGTAATTTTTAAAAATTTTTTGTCCTAAGAATGAGAGAATTTGGCAAGTTTTGTCTAGAAAACGCCAATTCAGGGCACTTTTGATTGAGAAATTAGTCTAGCCAAAGGTATCAATTTCACAAAAATTGGTCTAGCCAACGGTCCCATTTTGAAACTAGGGACTTTAAGCATGAGCAACGATAACGACAACGCCAACGCTAACTCTTAACGTTACCGTTTCCGTTTGCGATCTGCATGTACGTCATTAAGCATTGTGACGAATACGTTAGGTTTATCATGTGCTTTGGACACAAGGAACTTGAAGTTTTGGTTTGGCGGGAAAATTATTTCTATCTTATTTCACTTCACAATCGTTCTAAAACTTCAACATGCCAAATTTACGCGAAATTCGAGGTGCCTTACTTGCAGCCTATGATCTTGGAGCGATAGATGATGTAGAGTTTGCTTTGCTGTATGATCTAAACACATCCGAAAACCTTGAAATTCCATATTGGCAGTACGAGCAATTCAATTTAGAAAATATGAATGCAGATGAATGCAAGGCAGAATTTAGATTCGAAAAAGAAAATCTACACGATTTGGTTGATGCTTTGCAACTAGAAGAGGAACAATTACTGTACAATCGATTAAAAGTAGATACAGTCGAAGCAGTTTGTGTTCTTTTAAAACGTTTTGCATATCCATGTCGATATTCAGATATGGTGCCAAGATTTGCAAGGCCAGTTGCTGAAATCTGCGTCATCAATAACCATATGATGAATTTGATATATGATCAATGGGCCTTTTTGCTGACAGACTTTAATAGAGAACTACTTTCACCCCCAAATCTTCAAAGATATGCTAATGCAGTGCATGCAAGAGGGGCACCTTTGCAAAACTGTTGGGGGTTTGTAGATGGCACTGTTCGTCCTGTATCAAGGCCAGGTCAAAATCAGCGAGTGGTGTATAATGGACATAAACGCGTCCATGCAATAAAATTTCAATCTGTTGCTACGCCTGATGGATTGGTTGCATTGCTACATGGCCCATACGAAGGAAAACGCCATGACAGCGGGATTCTTCGAGAATCAGGCCTTCTCCAGGATCTTCAGCGTCATTCTGTCTCCCCAGATGGCCAGGTGTTGTGTATCTATGGTGATCCAGCTTATCCTCTTAGGCAACAATTACAGGCTCCATTCAGGAATGCAGTTCTCACAGAAGAGCAACAGCTATGGAACAAAAGCATGAGCTCAGTGCGGGTTAGTGTGGAATGGCTGTTTGGAGATATCATAAATTATTTCAAATTTCTGGATTTCAAAAAGAACTTAAAAGTGCAACTCAGTGCTGTAGGCAAAATGTATATAGTTGGAACAATCCTTAAAAATGCCAGAAACTGTTTGTATGGTAGTTCTACTTCTTCTTTTTTTTATTTAGATCCTCCAAATTTGGGGAATTATTTTGTGAGGCTTTGATGATACGTTTTTTTTCAATCTATTGTTTCATGTAACATTTCAGAGCAATCCTTTTGAGCTCAGAAGCCAGGGTAAATATCATTCTAAAATTTCAATAACTCTGCCTCTACAATTTATAGAATCTTTTGGTTTGTTTCCAAATTACTTCCAGAAGTCTCCTTTGGCTTAAAACACAGTGTTATTGAAACTTTAGAAAATATGTTTTCTCTTTCCTCCTTTCATGTAAAGATGTACATAGAGAAATACATAATGACCATAAACAATAATTTTTGATATAACAGAGCAATGTTTGTATAATTATGAATAGAATTTAGAAATTTGCAATTGAATTATGAATAATGTTAATCATTCTTATCCTTATTTAACTGCTGAAACATTGCCATCATCATTTGCCCTTGTTGCTGTTGTTGTTGCAGCATTTGCATTAAAATTTGGTTCTGTTGCTGCATTTGCTGCTGCATATTTTCCATTGCCCTTTCAACATTCCTTTCAGCAACATTCCCTGCATTCCTCTCCCTCTCCTGTTGTTCTTTTAGCTCCCTTAGCCTTGCCTTCTCTGCTAGCTCCCGTTCTCGTAGCTCCATCTCCCGCCTTCTGAATTCTGCATCCACTGTCAGCTTATCCTGTAGGAAAGTCAGGGTGTCCCTTCCTGAATTTCGCGTCCTTTTCCCCGACCCCTCACCCTCCCCCAAATTCTTTCGTTTCCTTGTCTCTGCAAAGGTCTCCAAAGACTGTTGGCGCATATCCTGGGCCTTAGCTATATCAGCTGCAGCCTTGTCTGTTTTCTCTTTATCTGCTGCCTTTTGGTCAATTGCAGCAGATTCAAAAAGCCCAATTAGTTCGTCAATCATGACTTCAATTTCATTTGGCTCATCTGGGGTTATGCCACTAGCTCTTTCCTCCTCTCTATTCTTGGCCCTTCTGCGGTCATACAACCCCTGGAAACGTTCCCTTACTGAGCGTGGGCTTACGTCAAATTTAGGCCTCTCTATTCTGTTCAAAGTCTCTGACAACTTCTTCCAGCCTTCTCCTCTCTCTAAACTTCCTGCTTTCGTCTGCCATATTTCTGAAGCAAGCACCTCCCTCAATAACAGTGTATCATGCTCCTTGCTCCACTTGAATCGCTTTCTAAAACCAAATCACAAATCAGTTTTCCTTAAAGCCTCGTTGGCAAATGAATCTGGCAGGATGTTTGTTTACAATTATTTATATGATTTATACTTCATGGTAAGTCAAAGATGTATTCAGAATTGAAATCATTTAAACTTCATCATTAGTAACAGAAGAAAACAACAGGGGCTGGTAAATTTCAAAAAGAGAAGTCTAACTAAACTGGTCCTTGGCCAAAAGGCCGGTCTTTTCGTGAACAACCTTTTAGTTAGGCCCATTTTTGTCCAGCCTGCCTGAGGTCTGAAACTTGAATGAATTTATGGCTAAAATTTATAGAGAACATAATATTCTTACCCATTTGTCTTCAAAGCACTTGCAGCAGCCATTATTCAATCCTTTGATAACGTTTCGTTCGAGAAAAATGTGATGAAATTTATGTGCAAAGTTAACGTTTCGTCAGTACGTTAGGAATGAGGATGTTACGTTCCACAACAGTCACATGAAACCTACACGTAGGAGGAATCTCCCTTCACGCGTGCGCAGTAGGCAAATTCCTCTGGTCAACGTTAGCGTTGGCGTTACCGTTGTGAATGCTTAAAGTCTCTACTGTGGGCGGCACACCCCTACCCGAAATTTAGCCAAGAACCCCCCCCCCCCGTGGGTCTAAAGGATGAGAGATTTTACTAAACAAGAGCATCTGTCATTGTGGTTGTAACATTATTTTACATGATTGCCTACTCTTGTCAGCTATATACAAATGTATAGGCGAACTAATCAAAATCGATGGATGTAAGGCCCTGTTCACACTGCTCCGACTTTGTTATAATGCGTTTTTGTTACATCAAAGCTACCCGTTCACATTACTCCGTTTTTGTACAAAGACGGAGGAAAAAAACATCCGTTTTCGTGCCTTCAAATTGATCTGCCTGATAACAAATACGGAGCCAAAGATATCCGTTTTTGTGCGTTCGCATTGCTCCGGGTTTGTGAAGCTCATTGTTGGATATTACAGTGTTTTCGAAAACCTCCGTTTTTGTGGATATCCACTTTTGATGGCGTTTTCGAAAACCTCCGCTTTTGTCGCGTTTTTGTGCAGATCAGTGTGAACACTTTCACAAGAACGGAGGTTTTTCTCTCCGTTTTAAGTACAAAAACGGAGCAGGTGTGAACGGGGCCTAAGTAACCAAAAAAATAAAGCTAATGATTGTTTTCAATGCTATTTATACAACATCTACGACCACACGGCAGATATTAACCGACAGCGTAGTATCGTGAAAGGCAAATTGTTGTTTCATAATCTTCTCATATATTTTGAGAATGTATTTAAAACAATGACTAGGCGAAACATTTTCTCAACTTGGCGATTTGCTTCACCCTTGTTCAAAGGCAAACTGCTGCACGCTTTCCACTGTCTGGAAACCATGGTATTGTAAACAGCTATTTATGGCAATTGTTGGGGGGAGGGGTGTAAGCTCATTTGCAGCCAAATGTACTAGTTTTGGTGGAATTTGATCTTCACTGGTAGATTTTCCGTCCAAGGATATAAGTAGAGCGCAGACCTCACAATGTTGCACCTCGTGAAATGAGAGAGAATTTGAGATATCACTACCTTAAAGTAGTGATATGGGATGAACACAAGGTTGATCTTTATACTTGTCGAGAATAAGCCTAGCGATTTGTCTATCATCATCAGTTTCAGTTGTGTCAGCAATGTTACGAGATTTCTGTTCACTTAATTTTTTTGACTTTAAGTAATGATTATTGAAAATCTCAGTCAGTTCATAATCATCTGTTATAAGTTGTTTTGCTTGTACCAAGGAAATATCAAATATATCATCATCCACCAAGTCCCTTTCATTAGAAAGAAACTAGATTTCAAAAGTCTTGAGTAGAAATGAAAGAATCTGTTGTCATTGTTATTTTACAGAAGAAGAAGAATTACATTATGCTGAAAATAATTAAGCATTGATAAAGAGCGAAAAATTGGATCTATAACATCTTCAGCTTTTAAAGTGTCTTCTTTTCAAGCATTTTACGGGAGTTCTTGAATAGAACTTTTCTCAGTTTGGAAAAGGGAAAGAGGAGAGCTCGGCCCATTCTGACAGCCTTGGCATCAGTAAGAAATTAGGGGAATCCCCTCCCTTCCTTGATCATTGTATGGCTTGCGTCCCTGCCGCACCTCCCTGCAAACTCTAGTTATTTTTTATTCATTTGTACCTTTCTAGATAATACTTATTTTGACATGGTACGTGTTTCCTGTGGATCATTTGGTTGGGCATCTTGCCTTCCTTCCACCAATTTGTGAGTGTATCTTGAGTCACCTTATTACATGTGTTCACTCAAGTTTGAAGTTAGGCCTGTTAATCGGTTGGGCCTGAACAGAGCCGCTTCAAAGCCGAGGCAATTACCCGCACCTCAATAAAGTGGCTCAAAATACACAAACCAATTAGTGAAAGGATGACCAGATGGCTGAATAATCTAGAGAAAACACTTACCGGTCTAAACAAGTATCGTTTGACTCTTTAAAAGTGCAAATGACGAAGATTGAAATGATAAAGGAACTGGACTGGGATGGGAGTCACTGGCAGAGAGACGTGCCAAACTGAAAGCAGAAATGATGTTTAAAATTCAGGATAACATTGTTGATATTCCTAAAGACATCTTTACTGAAGTAGGAACACACAACAGAAGAAGTCAGGCAGTAGTCTTTGTACCAGCAGCGCGAGTTAACTGTTGTACAGTAAGTACTCCTTTGTTCCAGCGGTCGCAAAGATTTGGAATGGGTTACCCATTGGAACAAAGAACTCAAAATCACTTGAATCCTTCAAGTCATCACTGAAACAAATAGAGACACGGCTGTATTATTGAACCAAAATTGACCGACAGTTTGATAGTTTCTGGTCAGCTGCTGGACTGCAAAGGATGTTGTTAGATGTTGGATCTAGGCTAAATCACAGCGAATGTTTTAAATTAATATTGGTGTACCAAAAAATTTTTTCTATGGATAAACACTTACCAGCCCGGCAGTGCTGACCAGTTTATTGTCTAATAATATTTACTTTCTTAATACACACTAACCTACTAACTGCTAGTACGAAATACCCGCTATGGGGACTGTACTGTAATATTAAGATAAGATTAGATTAGATTAGATTAGATTAGATTAGATTAGATTAGATTAGATTAGATTAGATTAGATTAGATTAGATTAGATGAGATTGACTTGTTGGTACTGAAAGCAATGGAAATACCATAGAACTACAAACGCCTGAAAAGCGTTAAGTCTGCTCTCCATATCCAGCGTTTTGAGCACGCGGGCGCTGCGACCAAATAGGAGCATGCGCAGTTGATAAAACTTAGCGATCAATCTGATCGCAAGCGACTGATTTTTGGGCGGTTTGGGAGTAGGAACAAGTTCAACTCCCATCGCGGGCGTTTGCGATCGCTACCGAAGGAATCAATCTTAGTCACAGCGTCCGCGCGCTCAAAACGCTGGACGTGGAGAGCAGCCTTAACATATATTTGCAGTTTCCTAGTCCCTTTAATTAGACATATGTACAAGGGAGCCCTAGTATCCATATATTCACCAAGGGCCCCTTGCACCTCCGCTATGCCACTGAAAGAAAAGCTCAATCTTCCAAGCAATGAAAGCATTTCTATCATACAAATAACATCTTCATTCTCGACACTTCAAGCATTAAGTCAACTTTTGACAAAAAAGGTTAAAAAAAAATTATTGGTTCATTTAATCTTTGCCATTTGCCCAGTCTGTCATTTCTTTGTACCATTCCTCTTCTTGTGGCAGCATTTGCAGTACCTATTTAAAAAAGCAGTAAGAATCAAAGAGAAGGAAGGAAACTGAAAGAAACTTGGCCACCCATCTCATTCTCAACTGATCATTCAACAGGAGTTGGTTGGAATTGTGCTACTGTATATTCTATACATTTTTATAACATGAGAGGTTTGATTGAGTGGCATTAGAGCTTCCATCACTGTTAAGAACATAATGAATGTTTTCAAAGGAACGGCTCAAGCTTATGTTGATAAAATATTCCAACAATTGATCACAGCTGAATGACATGAAGGTCTAAATTAACCTTCCATTTTGCAAGAGTAACTCTGGCAAAAAATGCCTGTCCTACCAGTGGCCAAAAATATGAAATGATCCACCTTCAGATTTAAAATCTACAGACTATATCAGTTCATTTAATCAAAAGATTAAGGAGAATTTTTCCCAAAATATGAATATACAGAGAGAGGAAAATGACATGCTCTACTAAAACTGTGCATTCTCTCTAACATTCATGATGATTTGGCCTTACAAAATTATGCTTTAACCCATGCGGCTACGGAGAACGGTTGCAAAGAAACAATTCAGTGGCGGTCAAGGGGTCGTATCCAAAATAACATAGCATTGTACAACTCTACACAAAGATTATACTCGTTAAGTACCATACGTCTTGTTGTTGGTAGTGGGTGTCATTCTCCTCCACCGCAGTGTGAGGTAGTATTTCTCCTCCGCCTCAGCAAGAGGTAGTAGCAGTCATTCTCCTCCACCGCAGTGTGAGGTAGTATCTCTCCTCCGCCTCAGCAAGAGGTAGTAGCAGTCATTCTCCTCCACCACAGTGTGAGGTAGTATCTCTCCTCCGCCTCAGCGAGAGGAAGTATCAGTCATTCTCCTCCGCCGCAGCGTGAGGTAGTATCTCTCCTCCGCCTCAGCGAGAGGTAGTATCAGTCATTCTCCTCCGCCGCAGCGTGAGGTAGTACCAGTATTTGGTGTAGTCCTTGTAGTAGTTGTCTTAAACTACAATAAGCTACCTACACTAATAACTGGAGACGACTGCTTAATGAGAGGAGGCTAATACGGGGGGCATGTTCAATCCCAATTTCTTAAGGTGCAAACAAGTATAGTTAACGTGGCCACCTATTGTGTGGCCCCAAACCGCCAAAGTACAGCCAAATTAGTGCTCCCTAGACCCAACCACTGATATGGATGTGTATATATATATAAACCCAATCATCTATTTTTTCTACCCTTTTTCCTTTGTTTGGTGCCTTAGTATGGAGACCAGACCATAGATGGCGGCACTGCTGTTTCCACTAGGGGTTTAGGGACTCTACTTAAAATATCACTAGGTATTCTAATATGCCTTGCAAAGCAGTTACTGGACCAGCGTCCCAAAACCTTTAACAGCCGGTCAGGAATGTTCGCTGCTGCTGTTGTCATTGCTGCCCCACTCCTGAAGCTGTGGGACGAGATGTTTTGGCTGGTGGCACCTTGTAGGTATGTCTTTCTTGAACTCTCTGATATTGACTGAAGTTGTGTAGCAATTCAAGCTCCCTTTTTAGGTACTCCAGACTGCTGGGGAAATCCTTGTTGGCAGTGGATTGGCTCCTGGGGGCCAGTTGAAAGAACCTCCTCCCCTGTGAATGAAAAAGAGCATCGGCGAGAACATTGGACGTCCCAGGAATATGTGAAACGTTTACAGTAAAGTTGTGCTTGGCTGCAGTGAAGAACAATTCATGCAGGAGGTTAGCAATTTGGGGGCATTTTGCTGTGTGTTTTGACCATATATCAACAACTGCTTTGTTAACACAATGGAAGAGAGGCTTTTGCCAATAAAATGCTCTGCCCAGATCTTGCATGCTACATATATATAGGAAATAGTTCCTTCCAAGCAACTGAATAACTATTGAACTGGGCTGACCACCGTTCCGACATCCAGACCCCTTTAAAATAAATTCCAAATCCAAGCTCTCCTGAAGCATCTGTAAAGAGTTCAATATCTGGACACTTTGTGGTGAAACGGTCTAGGACTTGCTGCTTACTGTTCCAAGTAGGGAGAAATCAAGCCACCACTAAATATCCTCTCGTGCTGAACTGTTTAAGGAAATGAGGTGGCTAGGCCTATCAACTGTAGTAGACAGATCAAGACAGATCAAGTAAATTTCTTAGGAATGTGTGGCCTGGAGGAATGATTTTTTTTTTGCAGCAAAGGATAATTTCCCAATCAAGGATAATGGATCGTGTTTTGTGCAATTCCTTTTTTTTTTGATACCAAACCTGGAGCAACGATAATAAATCATAAAGTTTCTCCTGGGAAAGGCGAGTAACCATAGCAGCTGAATTGATTACTTAGTAATTGATTGGGAATTTCCCAGGTAGGTAAGCTCAGTTGTGGGGCCCACCATTTGTTCAGGGGCTAGTGGGATGCCCAAACGATGAAAAAGAGTTCTTTAGTCTTTGAATCTTGTGTGCACAAGATGCCTCATCTGCATAAGAATTAAAATAGTTAACCCACAAAGGGAAAAGACCAAGTAAATGCCAGTCACTTGGGGCAACTGGGCACATCCTAAGGGCACTCTTTACATCTAACTTTGCTAAGTGTACCTCTGTGTATCATCTGTTTACATCTGTTTACCTCTGTTTACCATCCTAAGTGTACCTCTGTTTACATCTAACTTGGCTAAGTGTACCTCTGTCTAAGTGTACCTCTTCCTAGTTCCGAAACGATATCAACTGCCCTATCAAAGTTTCATAATGGACAATTGCTTCTTCATCAGGGATATAGTCATTGATTGAGTAGCCTTTTGGAGATGAAAGGTCTGTAATCATCCCCACTTTGTTCGATTCCTTTTTTTTTTTTTTTTTTTGGGGGGGGGGCGATAATCCCAATTGGGGATGTCCTTAATTTTGAAAGTGGTGCAGTGTGAAAAGGGGGCCTGCAATGCGGTGGGCCTGGATTTTAGCCAATATATTCATATAATATCAGTAATAAGTTGTACGTGACTTTCTTCTGATTTCAGAATAAAAGCTGTGTTGCTAAATTCTGGGCCTGAGTAACCATGACAAAACCATAAGTAAAACCAGATAAATAAAAGCTACAAACTGTTTGTTTGGGTGGTGCATTAGTTCTCTTTTAAATTCAGAAACCTTCATTGGGGTGTAGATTGATGAAGGCAAAGGTTCAAAATTGTTAGACGGGTATGTTTTGCAATATGCTCCTGGATGATTTCCTCCGCACTTGTTGCAGGCATGACGGTGAGGGCAGTGCTGAGAGTTGCAGTGGTCACCTGCATTGAATTCCCGGCAATTGGTATGTAAGGGGTTCTTGTATGGAAAGGAGCTTGTCTTGGGTCAAAAGGGCTCATTTGCACTTGTTTTTTTTTTTGGATAAAGGCTCACTTGTGCTTGTTTTGGGACGAAAGACTCATTTGGGCAGTTGGAGGAGTAGTGCCCTGGCTGAGAACATCTGAAACAGGTGGGCTGGCCATATGACTGGGTGGGCTGGGTACATAGAAAGCGGTCAAATTCGTAGTCATATAGCTTGTCCCATCACGCTGATTTGTCCCTGGCGATATTCAGCCGAAATGCAACATCATATCTATACCAGGCTGTGAAGTGGTACACCCTTTGAAAAGAACAGATTGACTCCTGGTATGCTAACATCTGGGGGGCAAGGTCCAGATGTCAGATGAAAGTGGACCATACCTCTTAAAAACACATTCTAAGCTTTAAACCTTTGGCTTGTAGTGGTTACGCTACGCTTTCTGGCATTTGAGGTTGAAATGCTACTTGAGCAGGCCTGACATCAGATGCAGACAGGTCAAAAAGCAGGTGAGGTTCTACAGATGTTGCAACATACAGGCTTTTTGGGAGAAGGGTTGCTAAATCAATGTACTCCTTGTTCTTAAGGGCCTTTATGACCTTTTCTGATAAGGTAGGGAGGGAGGTTGATGCATACTGTTGATAAATTGGCAAATTTATACCTGCTAATGATCCATGGGCATCTGCTGCTGGCAGTACAGGTTGAGTGCTGGGGCGCTGTTGTTTTGGTCAAGCTTTGGTTGTGTTGGAGGGGCAGAGCAGAATCAGATTGCCTTCTGTGGCTTCTTGAACAGGGTGAATGGCAGCTGCTGAAGCTGGAGATAATGGAGGGGCAAATGCTGCTTGGTGGGAAGCTGTATGGCAATAGAAACCTCTGATCTGATCAGGGCACAAAGTTCTTGCAGTGAGAGCCCAACTATTTCTTTGCTCGCCGTCGGGGCTGAGTTTGACTTTTGAGTAGCTTCCTGTGATCAGTGTTCCTGATTTCCTTCTGTAATCACAAATGATGCATCTTCCATATTGGAACTTCTTTCGCCAGGTTGTGGTAAGTTAAAATGTGTAAAATGCGCTCTGCTAACGAGTTCTTTGGGCAGTCGTGGCTTAGGCCATAGTGGGCACAGCGAGCTTTGAGAACTGCTTTGGCTGTTCTTCTCCAATCACGCAGGGTTTTGACCCAAACTTCTGTTTCCGATGGAAGTTTCTTTGACAAAGACCCATCCGAGGCCGACATGACGGTGATACTAACACAGATTCTTCTAAAGATTCCACAAAAACGAGCTCAAAATTCGAGAACGAATGGCTTACACTTTGCATGTGCTCTCAACCATATTGCATGCTGGGAAGGCGGAAGCAAAAGGCGGGAAATGGCCTCCGCAGGGGGTGATGAGGTGAATTAACCTCCGCCTATGTGTTAAAAAACATTTATGGGGCATAAATGTGCTATTATCCAAAAGCAATCTTTATAATTTTTTGTAACCACTTCTAAGGGGACCATTATGGAAATAAGGTCAACTTGATCTTTTAATGCTATCCTTACTTCTATAATTGGTGGTGCTTTAAACTTGTATTTACCTACAGTGCACTTTTTTGTAAATTTTATTCCAATTTTGTGGCAATTTGTTACATATATTGTATACTGTATGTACATGCATATTTACAATATATATGGCTAGAAAGTCTATTCATGGCAGCATATCAACAAGTTGAAAAATAATTCATTCATTTTTTTCATGCTCTTCAGTAACTCAAATTCTAACCTGGATCTACCGTATGCCAAAAAATTTGTTGCCTTAACTTCCGCACACTTTTTAATGACAGTTCAAATTATACACTGTTAAAAGACAACCTATTGCAATATTCTGTGCCATCCATAGTGGAACAGACACACTGAAACAAACTCATACGCTAGCTTTAGTTTGGATTGTGGAATGCAAGGTGACCTTTTCCAGACTGTAAAACACCATCAACTGTTCACAAAAATGAGATATTCCCTAGACTTGAAATGCAGATATCCTTTGAATGAAAAATCATTAGCAAATTGACTTACATGTGGAGGCAAGGGCATATTCCTTTCAAATTTTGAGCCACCAGGTGCAGATGGATCTGAAAAATATTGAATTTGATTACACATTTTCCTCTAATTCTTTGCACTGCACTTATTGAAAAGAAGTCACATGATTTCAGGATTAATTTCTAGGGAGGAATCACAAATCAGATTTAACTGCCCAGTCTGTTTTTCGGACAGCTATTCACATTTGTATCTCTAAAATCTGGAACAATCTACACTCTGACCTAAAGTTAGCTGAGAACGTAAACAATTTCAAAGATAAGTTTAAGAATAATATTTGTAAAGAGCTCCAAAATCAAGAAGACAATCCTTGCTACAAATTTTGAAATTATGTCCGAGACAGCTTCGCATGAATAGAGGCGTTCAGTGGAAATCAGGAATCAACAACAATTACCCTTAGCATATTTGCTCATTAGTGAGTATTAGCTAAGTAGCATACAGATACAGATACAGATACTTGCAAATATTACTGAACTTCCAAAATAAATAAAATGAGATTCCACCATTAATTTATACTGTACATTGATATAGGTAGAAAATACATTTTTTACACTTTTCTTTCAAGAACACTTTTCTTTCAATGACACATCTGGGGGGGGGAAGTCCATTATGGCAACAAGATCACCTTTCAATGCTATCCAGTAACATTTGAAACTGGGGTTGTTCTTAAGCTAAATTTTTATATCAGATCTTAGTTTTTCTTCATACCATTCTTGTACACAGCATTTAATAAGCCTTCCATTTAAATTCTATAGCATATTTGATTTTAATTTTTGGCATAAATATACATACATGAACATATACAATACATTTGTTCTTAAATGAGTTTTAAGAGGGCTTTTTATTAGCTGACCATGATTTTCTGTGACATTTTGGAAAAATAAAAATTCTTGCATCTTTGGAATCAAATATGTAGACCCATAAATATACTGTAGATGGCTGCAGTTGTAAATGGCGGATATTTGCTGCCATGCATCAGCCTGAGGTCTAAATAAAGTCACAGGGATCCACTTTTCAAAAAATTTCCTTCATTTCTTTTAAAAAAATTTAAGAAATTTTAGAAAACTAAATCACATTGCTTTATGACATTATGTTATCAGTGTGGAAGATCTTCCATGTACAAATTCAAAAATAACAAAGGAAAAACAATAGAGTATTTGTCTTAAAACAATGGCCAAATGAGCATCTTCCATATGCAAACTTTGCAAGCTTCCGTGCACACTCTAGATGGAAGCTAAAAACTAATCTTAGAGTGGATTTCTGTCATAAAATGCCTTGCTGATCTTGAAAGCTAACCTTAAGTGCGCCGGACAGTGCGCCGATAAAACATGGAAACAATAGAAGCTATTAGGCTATTATGTTGTTCATGATATATGCTGTACACCGTATTGGTGAGCTACAGAGTGCAGAGGAGAGCCCTTTCTTACTAGCCTGCGTACAGACTCTACTGGTTCCCTGAAGAGAAGTGAGTAACCTCTCTGAAAAAACCAGCGTCTGGCACACGCAGGCTTTTTCTTATAGAGTACAGGAACATACGGATATAAGGTTGTGGGTGTTTGAACTCCTCCCATTCCGCTTCTCCTTCCTCTAGCAACTTCAAAGCAATCCTGGGGTCTTTCACATCTTTGTTAGCATCAAATCTTTCACGCAAATCAAGTGCTTTTTCTCTCCAAAGTGGCCTATCGATTGCCCACGACAAAAGATGCTTCAGCGAGCGCCTGTATAGCCTTGTTACTCTTTGAGTGTGCGTAAGATATTTTGGTGTCCAAGACATCTCTAATGCCAAAAGTTTTCTTCTAATTCATGTAAGATTTGAAGCCAGCAGGTCACTCAAAGTAGATGCTTCGCTGCTGCGATTTCGACAAAATGGCGGCGGCGGTCGGCTGATCATCGAGTCTCGCAATCGTGTTAAGTCATCAACGAAATCGAGGATATATCGTGAAACATCTAAATTTTCGCGCTAATATCGCGAAAATTTTCATACAGCTTAATAAAATTTTGGCGCCAAATTTTTCGAAAGCAAAACAAAGATGGACGACCAAGCGACTCTAGATCAGTTGCGCCCTCGCCCTTCAAACGTCGAATATTTTGATCTAGATGATATTCTTGCAACGAATGAAAAGATACCATGCAAGTTTGAGCTGCCAGTATACCGCCTTGGCTTCCTAGATCCAAGCTCCTCGGAAGAACATCTACAAAAAGGAACCAAAATGGACCTACCCTATTGGATGAGCAGAGAATTGTGTACCCGAAGAAGAAAGATTGTATCCGTGGAAATGCCGAAGATCTATGGTGAAACATATCGGCAGATTTATAAAGCTGATGCTAATGCACTCGACTTGCATAAAATGGGGCCATACTTTTATAAATTTGGTGTGAGATTATTGCATTTTGAACATTTTGACGCTGGAACGCTTGCCAGAAGTGTTTCTCAAGTGAGTACAAGCCTGCTGCAAAAGATCTGCATTCACATGCTCCTCCAGTAAATGTAAGGTGGACCAAATGAGACTTCGCTTGCTTGAAAATTCGTTATGTGGAGAAAAATTGCCAGATTTCCTTCACCAGAATTGAATTAGTTTAGTGGGTGGCGCCAGCTCTGAAAAATCTAAATGAAATGGGGGGGGGGGGGGATTTTGACGTAATTTTTCAGTTTATAATGGGTATAGCCAACTAATGTTATGTCGTTTTTTATTTCGGCCAACTTTTGGGATCTGGGGGGACAAGTCCTCCAGCAGCCCCCGTTGGACCCCCACTACTGACTAAGTTACTTTATTTAGTTCTTAGAATCAAAGAGTTGTGCAGTCATTAGGGAGCACTGACAAATATTTTTTTCATCACAGTTAATGGAATTGGGCCGTTAACGGCTTGACACCCCCTCTCCCCTTCTTAACGGACCACTGAATTTTTTGCTAGATTTTCCTTGCCGTGTTGCCATGGGCCTACTACCAACCCTCACTTTTGGCCTACTTCATGTCTTGGTTTGGGGCCTAAGGCCTATGGCAACATCTTCGTCCAACTTGCAATGTTAACGTTAAGTAGTGTGCTACCAAAAAAATTACTGCTTTGGGTTTTTCTTTAGAGATGGATTATCAATATTACTGATTTCAATTTTTGCCACAAAAGTAAAATATTTAACAGATTTGAGCAATAGGCACATTGTTCTGAAGTTGTTCTTGGCGTTACTCCATGCTGAGATATTTAGTGCGGCATGCATATTTGCCACCAGTCCTTGGACAGAGTTGTTAATGCTTCACAATCCAAGAGTTGAACTGTGTATAAAGAGTTTCTTGTAAGACCATTCACTTTTATATTCTGAAAAATGAACAATACTTTAAGATTTACTGTTTATGCGGTGCTTAGCGCATAGAAACTGCATGCAAAATTTTTCACAAGGTTTCATTGTGCATGCTGATTTTGAAGATCTTTTGTTCTCAGCTTGAATACAGGGAATCTCAGACTCTGCTTGTAAACACTACTGTACATTGCTTTGTTGCTCTTCAGGGAAGAGATTTTATTGAGAAGTGCAAAACTTTGCAGACTGGCTTTTTCATCAAACATTAATTTTACTACAAATTGTAATTTCCTTTTTAGGTGTTCAGAAAACGATTCAGAAGAGTAATGGATGCAGCCCAAAATGCCTCTTATGAAGAAACATCTCAGTTTACTCAGAAATTGGATGACTTTGAATGCAAGCTGTTTCAACTTGGTCAGAAGAATCTTAAAGACTTTGAAACTTGGAAACAAGGTCAAACAGATATGATCAAAACTTCAAGTACTGTTTTAAATCATAGGAAAAGGAAAAGAGGTGCAACTGAATCATGAAGTGCATACAAATACTACTATACATTTCTGTCCAAGTAAAACCTTTGCACTGTGTTACTACTGTACTTTCTAATGAAATCCACATTGTGTGGTCAGTTGAAGGAACTAATAATTTTCTTATGATCGCAATGAAATTAGGAGAATTGTTTTTGTTCTACCTTTTGTGTAAGAAAAGATGGAAACTTCAAAATGGTCCTCAATTCTAGAGGAATCAACTTGATCTACTTTTCGTCATCATTTCCACTTTTCTGATTGGTGTCATCAGTTATTTTCTTCTTTGTCAGCCTTTCGTGGAGTTAAGCTGATTTGCTTGCAGTTTAGTGCAGAACTTCATCATATTCAACTTTTCCAGAAGTATTGCCCCAGAAAGGGGAGGAGTAGCTTTAGTTGTCCATAATACAGGGTTTCTTCATTCAGGTATCAAAGTTGCATCAAATCCATAAAAATCTGAATATGATACACATAATCCTGGATACGCCAAAACAGCATTAACTTTTGACCATGACAAAGTGAGAAAGAAGAACTAAAAATTGTTCAGGGCAGCGCCAGCACCAAAAAAGTTGGGTGGACAAGGGATAGAACTGAACTAGTTTCGCGCGGGTTTGGAGTTCCTACTGTAGCTCCAGCGGAGGGTTTGGCCGCCTGCGGCGGCTATCACTGATCTAGTCGCGTGCCACCATCTTAGTGCCAAGCAGCGTTCATATTTGTTCATTTTAACAATATTTACACACGATACACCTTTCAGCTAACCTCTCAACAATATTTGTTTAGTAAATGAAAAAATGATACATAGAAATGAAAATCGCTGCTCTACCAAGGGGTCGTGTTTGGGTCCTGTGAAAGATTCAAAAGATACTCTCTGAAACAAGTCCTAAAACAAAAGCGACTGATTCTTTTTCTCAAATGTTGTCAGGGACATCATTCCAGTCTTTGACACCAGAAAATTAGAATCTTCGCTTTGCATATTGATAAATCCTGATTCTATCATTGACATGGTATAGACTGACGACATGATTCCTTGTATTTGTTCATTCAATCTGATATTTTATTTTTACTCATACATAGTGAGCAAAAAAAAAGAAAATAAGATAAAACATAGCGATACTAATGAGACTTATGTAAATGAGTATAGACAAGGTACACAACAAAATGTCACAACCCTTTACCGTGGTACACAACAAAATGTCACAACCCTTTACCGTGGTACACAACAAAATGTCACAACCCTTTACCGTGGACTACTTATTGTAAGTTACCCCTGGAGAGTTCTGCATCTGAACAATGACGAAATAAGCAAGAGATTTCCCAATGAAGTCAGTGCCTAATGAAAGTATCTTGTTAAAGTTCTTCCAGTTCTGACAAGTGGTGCCATGTGGACCCTCTTAATTGCCTCCCATTGCCAGAAAAAGAAGGAAATGGTTAATGCTATTTTACTGCAAAGGTGAGTATCTCTTTGTTCTTTGCTCTGTGTTCTATTTTGTTTATTAGTACAGTAAAAACTTGTGTATAAGAACCTGCAATTTAGGAATTCAGCCTCATCAGGTTCTTATATATTGAGTATTTAGTGGGAAATTAGGCTGTTCAGGTTCTTAACTTGGTTCTTATTTCAATCACGGGTTTTAGATATTTCTTTTGTTCAGATTGAAACTTCAAGCCTGTTACTTACTGTCAGTTCAGAGCACCTGAGTTCATGAGACCTTATTCACGACATCAGTTCATGGAAGAAAAAATATTCAGAAAATCAGAATTGTTACAAAATACAATGAAAAGCTTTCAAAGCATCTTTAGAGTTCGTTGCAATATGCTTATATGGCAGCATCAGTCTGTATAGGCTCTTTGATAAAGCAACTGGAGTTTTGATCTAATATGCTGATCCCTACAAAGAAGAACCTGTTTCAAATTTCATGCTGAATAGTATATTAGGGATCTTATTTCAGAATTTCAGCTTTAGGTTCTTAATCATTATGCTCTTATACGCGGGTTTTTACTGTATCTATGTGCTCAATTAATACAATTGCACCTGCCGGACGGAAAAAACCCATCCTTTATCTTTGAAGACAAACAATTTAAAAAGACTTAGATGTACTTTGGAGGCATAGATCTGCAGAACAGAATGCCAGAGTTGAGGTGTCCAAGTTAGGAAATTGAAAGGGATAACTTCAGAGGCTGTCACGGGAGCAATTTCGAAACTGGAACAAGGAATCTGCTGAATTTAAAGTTCTGAAACAAAATCAACACTGCGTCGCAGTTGCCATTGCTATTGTGGTTAACAATGTTTGTAATACAATGGCATCAGCTGCTTTGGTTCACAACTCACTTCAAAGCGGTTAGCAAATAAAGACAAAGAAAATTCTCTCAACCAGTAATTCAAAAACAACATAGCCGCAAAGTTGCCCTGAAACCAGTGCGGCAAACTCTCACTTGGTGCGGGCGAAGGGAGGTCTTTCAAAGAAGTTAGTTGCTGAAGACGAAAGAAGAGGGGTGAATCTAAAGTTCTGTCTGGCGGATTTCGCTTGCGTTATCCAGAAGCCGAGCAGAGGGCATTGAAATAGTTGCATAGTTTTTGCTCAAAAGTAGACTGTTGCTCCTCAGCTCCTGAATCAAATAAACAAATCCGCGAGACAGAGCTTTAGATTTACCCTTCTTTTTCGTTATTAGCACATAACTTCTCTTAAAGACCTCCCTTCGCCCGCACCAAATGAGAGTTAGCCGTTCTGGTTTCACGGCAACTTTGCGGCTATGTTGTTTTTGAATTACTGGTTGAGAGAATTTTCTTTGTCTTTATTTGCTAACCGCTTTGAAGTGAGTTGCGAACCAAAGCAGCTGATGTTATTTTAGTACAAAATCTGCCCTTGTTGTTGTGGTTTTGTAAGCTCCCTAATTACTTCGAGACTCTACAACCAGACACAGGATTTGTTCTTTTTCTGTTTTGATACGTGGCTAGCTTCGATTTCAATGAGGTATTTTTAGAATATGCAGGCCGCTTTTCACCAGCTTTAATTATGTCTGTCTCGAAACAATCTGTTTTTTCGCACGTATTTAGACGTTTGCTGCGAAACCTAGCAAAATCCAACCTGAAAATTTACTTTAAGCAAATAAATGTCTTACTATCAATTTTCAAACTGGCAATACCTATCCATAACTTCGTAATTAGCAAACAAATAGATTAGAAAATGTGGCCCTTAATTCCTAAGAGAGCAAACAATAAGTTGGGCTGTTTTGAAGTATCTTGATTCAGCTTGAATCTCGATAGCTTCTAATATCACTAAAAGCAAACAAATTCATTCAAAGAATATGACAATATTAAGTGGCGTTTTACCCTTGACTTTTTTCGTCAAAAATTGGGTATTTTCGTGCTTTCTTGTAGACCCAGCCCCCAATAACTAAAAGCTGGCAAAACATTCGATGTTTTTTATTTGTTTTCAGATTTTCCTTGCCTCTATAAATATTTTTTAGGCATTGGACACTTTTACTTACAGTCCGAAAGGGTGGACGGTACAACTAGAAGGTAAGAGGCGATGTTTTTTCCAATTTTATTTTATATTTGATGTCAAATTTGTCGATTTATCTGCTTCTTCCTTGACGCATTCAGCGTATTCCTTTGTCATGTATATTTGAAATACTAGGATCTATTTTCATTTTTACCATTGTTAGACAAAATTGCGCCTTGTTTGGAAAGTATCATTTCTTCCTATTCGCACTGCTCTCGTTATTTTCCCGTTAAAAGTGCTGTAAAGACACATGACTAATAGAACATCAAGGCTTCCAGAATCAATGATTAGGATTTCATTAAAAGCGATTCAGTGCTTATTGTTTAGTGATTAGTGATAAGTGATTAGTGTAAGAACTCCCAGAACTGTTTTGTACTGTTATAAATTTTGTCAAAATTTGTCCAAAATTTACGAAGAAGTCACTTCTTCCTACTTACCTGGAGAATATTTGAAAGGTTCCTTTGGTGATATGCAGCAGAACTGCTGTAACTCAAACTACCAAGCGAGACATAGTGGTAGTCCGGTTGCAAAGTTTCAAAAAGATCCGATTTTTCTGAACGATGTTCTGCTAAGTAAGAGATTTCATTTTGCTAAAATTTAACCGATCAGTTTCGACATTTTTATTGATTTTAAATAGTTGCCAGCACTGTTTGAATTCCGCATATTTGTTGCATTGTATTTGCTCTTTAGGCGACGGTTGGTTTTCAGTCGGTTGTATTTGTCTTTGCAGATGCATCGCCTAAGCATTCTTCTCCTTACCGTGGCTGCCAGCCAGATTCTGGCTGGGCTACCTGGATTCGAACAAGGTATTTCTCACTGTTTATACCTGTAATTTCTTTTTTTTTTATTATAAGGCATCTAGGCCAAGAGGGCCTCTAACCTAATTACAAACAATCTAAAATTACTATTACATAAAACAGTTAATAACACAAGAATCAATGTATGTAAGGTTAAAGTCATTAAATTATATGAAATGATATACTAAATGATGATAAAAAAAACGAAGTATGGTATGTGAATCGTGGGACAGAGGATATTTATATTTGAAATTCTGAGTTCAATACTAAAAGATGAAGACGTCATGGCAAAGTCTGATTACTTTCGAAATTTTGTCACACCGAAATGTTTCACGAACTTTTTATAGAGCTTGATTGGGGAAGGAAGGGCTACTTTCAAACTTATTAGGCAAGGTAAATTTTTGTGGAAGTTTATTTTAGCATTGCCCGAAAATAAAAACATTTGTTTGCTGATACTTTGCAGTTGCGAACGCAGAAACATTCCGGGCTGAGATTTTGCCCCTGACAGTAGGGCCTAGCTCTCGCCACTAATTACATGTCATTTCACATCCTCCTTCCAATTTCAAACAAGATATATTTTCTTAGCTATTTTTCCTCAATATTTTTAAACAGATCCAAAGGCTAGCCCACAACGATCAGCAGATCTCTTCGGTGACATGAAACTAACCAGCAAACAGAAATTAGCCGTTAAGCTTGGACGTGATGTTGGCTCAACTGTTGACAATACTTTTGCTGCTAGCAACAAGGTCACTCTGAGATGGCCCAATGCGGTTATTCCATACACTATTGATTGCAGTTTAGGTAAGACGCTTAAAGATTTGATCATTGCAGATGACATGTTATTACTAATATTGATAATGACGTTTTAACAAACTTTTTCACTTCATCAAGTCTGCCAGCAACTTCCTTTGCTGCAGAAGATACCCTCCTAGTCTTCGTATAGCACGTCCTTTTCGTCTTAATGTCGATGTTCGCGGCTCTGTTAATCAAAATCGGAGGCAACATACCGGAACGTAGCTCCGGCGCAGCTGCTGGGGATTTCTCTCGCAGTTTCATCCGCATACTTTTGTTGAGCTTGCTTTCAAATATATTTCACACATTCCAACAACTCTTTTCAAACTCTGAACAGCTTTTATCTCGAAGGCTTTACACTTCGCTATAACTTCATATTATTTACCACTTGTTTCGATCATAGCTCTGTATTGCCCTGTCTGGGGTGTTTGTGGCACCACAGCACTCAACAAGCTTCAGAAGCTCCAAAATCGTGCAGCCAGAATCGTGACAAATAGCCCCTACAGAATGTCTGCACCACCCATCATCAAGCAGTTGGGATGGCTAACGGTGAACGATCTCATAGAAACTGAAACATTGAAAATGGTCTATAGGTCTATTAACCATGAAGCACCTGAGTATCTCACAGGACTGTTCCAAAGGTTATCTGAAACCAGCGCTAGACAGCTTCGTAATACCAGCACTGACCTCAATGTACCTTTTCTAAGAACTGCGTGTGGCCAAAAATGCTTCTCTTATAGAGGAGCTAAACTTTGGAATGATCTAACTAGAGAACGTAAGATGGCAAATACTTTCACCCAATTCAAATCGTCACTGAAAAATGACAAATCCTGAGCACTGTCTCACATCTCCTTTTACTTTACTTTTGTATACAAATTTTTATCTTGAAATTGTAATTTTTATAGCTTATTTTCTTTTGTAACAGGGCAGTTTGTAAATCAACTTCACTTTTTGTATTGAATACTTACCCTGTATAAATATTATAAAATGAAAATGATATTATAAAATGAAATGCAGCTTTTTTGATCGGTTAGCAAGATGCCGTGTCTCAGATGCTATGTTGTATTTAAACCATTGTACGTGCTCTCTGAAATTTATCTTGGTTTCATTCTCAGATTTAATTTGGTTAAAGGACAAGTTCAGGGTTGATAAAATTATTGTTAAAAGCATCCTTACCAACTGCTGAACACCAATCGTGAGTTCGTTCCAAGTTTTGATGCCTACACATTTCATAAATTAGTTCATGATTCTTCGTCAGTTAGGCCAAATATCGTCGCCATTTTGTATTTGTTCGAGTTCGTGAAGGCGCGATAAGGAGGCTAGCAATGTGAGTGGTATGATATCTACACATTTAGCAGCCTCGTTTAGGTCAACGTAAAGTGACGTCGTAGAAAATGATGTCATTTCGCACTTCTTAGCAGATTGAAATATGTAGTTTCTCAGATTAAAAGAGAAAACATTGAAAACACACTACACACCTTTGTAATCTCTTGAATAATCAACAATTGTATGAATCCCGGACCTGTCCTTTATGTTCTGATTTTGTCGCTACTAGCAGTTACTCGTTGTTTTTAGATAAAGCCGCACAAATATTTGTGGACATTTTGTAATTTGTTATTGTTTAAAATACAGAAAACATGCCAACTGCCTTGGAAGCAATTCGTTTAGCCATGGCTCAATGGGAAGCAAAAACATGCATCAGATTCGTTCAACGAACAACCGAAAAAGATTACTTAGAATTTTTCAGAAACACTCAGTAAGTACCGCTTTGAACCATAATTGCATCGATTAAGTTCTTGAAACTCTCTTTATCTACAGTGTCCTCCTTCCCTGGCCTGAAGTGAGCTCGTTACGATGCTCTGTTTGCACTATGGAGCAGCTGTTTCGTAGATATCTCTACTCTATTCGTCAGAAAGTCGACACGGGAGATTGTAAATTTGAGAAATCGCGAGACTGACCTACTTGCTCCACGAATGAAAATAAACAATGGCCAAAAAGCATTTTCGTTCCGTGGATCATAGGTTTGGAATGAGTTAGAGCATGAGGTCAAGCTAGCCCCCTCTCTGTCTACTTTTGAATGTAGACTCAAATGTAAAAAGCTTTTAATTTTGTATTTATTCTAATTCAACATTGTAAATATTCTTTTTTCATCTATTTTAGTAGTATTGTAATTAGGTGTTGCCACAGCTCCCTGAAAAGCAGCCACTCTTGGCTGATGGGGCCACCGTGTTTAAAGACTTTAAAATGAAAATGAGATACGAAGAAAACTTTGCAGAAAAGGCACTTCCATGCCAGCACAGGAAGACATTGTTGATAGACAAAGTTGTAGGAAATACATTGATTGTTTTTATGACACATCCTGAAGCTTAGATTTCAAATTTCAAGTGAGCGGATATTTTACTTCAATCCTTTTTACCTTCACTTTCCCATATCTCTGCAACCCTTAATTTAACTGTTTAATTATTAATATGTTTTTGAATTTTTATACAGGTTTGCAAGTTTCAGTTTTTAATACCCATTTTTCATTGTACTGTGTTTCAAGGCATTGCCAGTTGAAATTTCACAAGCATAGAAGTAGATGCATGATACTTAAAGCCACTTTGGAATGACCAAAACTCAAAGAAACTTAACAGCATAGAAAGATTACATTTGACGTTTAGTTTTCGGCTTGTTCCAATCTTCAGATGACTTTGCAGTACACGGTTACGCTAAAGATGGCGGCAAGGAACTTTTTACTGAGATGCATTGCATTATTCAACCGAATCCCTGTAGAATTGTTAAGATTCGTAGTTAGAACGCAATGCATCTTGGTAAAAAGTAAATTGAAAGCAATCCTTGAAGACTTCGATCGAAGACTAAGGAAAGTTTAATTCCTTACAAATTCCACGAGTTTACAGGGAACATTTACTCCAACTTCTTACGTACCTGGGGACTATAAACTTTCTCTGGAAGCTTCTGACTGAGTTGCCTATTCCCAGCCTGAAATAAAGCACGCTTCTCATTGTTTCGAAGATGTGAAATGACCGTAAATTGATCTCTTGTTTTTGACCACTTTTTGAGGATTTGAGACTTGCCCTCTTCCCGAAAATTCTTAATTTGTGAAATTTACCGTGCCGCAAAAAATTGCAACAAATTCTCATGCTGTGGGGTGATCTTTTAGCGACAGAACAACGTTTGAAGCAGTTCCATCGGCCTCTTACTTATTTTTCTATAACCGATTGCGTCGGGTCACCTTTTTTCGGGTCACCCGGTAGGCTTGGTCCTATTCTTTGAAATCTTCATGCTTTTCAACTCCTAAACCATAGCTGTTGGGGACATGTTGGAAGAATCGGCGGAAAGTCACAAATTTCAGTTGGTGATGGGTGCGACTATGAACACGTGATGGTACACGAAATTGGACATGTTGTTGGATTCTGGCACGAACAGAATAGGATGGACAGAGACAGCTATGTCCAAGTTCATTGGGAGAATATCGAAGAATGTAAGCAAAACTAATTATCAAGTTTCTCTTATGCTCCATCCACACGTATCCGGATATTTTTGAAAACGCATCTTTTTTATCCGTTTTGGGTTAGCGTCCACACGGAGACGGCGTTTTCGGTCACCAAAAACGATACTTTTAAAAACGCTCTCCAGAGTGGATTTTTTGAAAACGCTGTTTTCATGTTGTCGTGTGGACGGGGGAAAACGGAGCTTTTTGAAAATGCTGACGTCACATCTTTGGGGATCACGCAAGGGCATTTTGATTGTTTGTTTTCTATTGTCAAATCTCGAAAGGTGGAGTTTTAATGCAGCAACCTCTTCGTGTGGACGGGGATATTTTCGAAAATGCTCCTCGTGTGGACGCGGATATTTTTTATACGGATAAAAAAAGATGCGTTTTCAAAAATATCCGGATACGTGTGGACGAGGCCTAAGACTGCATTCACACGATGCCGGCACATTTTGAAAACCGTGAAAAATGTGACGAATAGGCCTCCCGTCCACTCGATACCAGCACATTTTGGAACAGGTGGAAAATGTGACGGATAGGCCTCCCGTTCACACGAAAACGGCGCGATTTTTGTCGGTAGGTTTTGAAAACGGCAGAGTTTGATAACGGAACTCTAACATGCACATATTGAAGACGGCATCGTATAAACACTCGAAATGGATGAAAGCGGAACATTATTCAACGCTTTCAAGATGAAGCTAAACGGTTCTCAAGGTGTAGGTACACTTATTTGGCATCAAAATCTTGGAGAGATTGCACCGAATTAATTACCGTTGAATTTTCTATCGATTGAAAATTGTGCTAATATCGTGTGAACGCCAGATTTTGTTGCCATCACATTTTTCACCGTCTTCAAACTGTGCCGGCATCGTGTGAAGGTAGTCTCGGTTTGATCAAGTTCCGGGCTATAAACTTAAAAAATTGTCATCGCTGGAGAAAACATGTATAGAAGTTAAACTAGAAGATCTCTCAAGTATTACTACTGGCTTATATCTCAGGATAGATGCCTGATTCTACTAGTTTTGACCAACGTGAAATATCTGACAATAACGCGTGTAGGTTTTTTTATGAGAAACTGGTTTATAAGAAACTAGTTTTAAGATGGCCAAAACTTTAAGAATCTCTTTTACTATGCCTGAAAAATATGAACAAACTTTTAAAAGTTGAAAGCACGGATATCATAGCAAAAATATCTTTAAACATTTATTCGTGAGCAATATTAACTAACCATTTGTGTCTTCTACATAACAGAACACTGGTTATTCCTTTATGATGTTTGAAATGTAAAGAAACATAATCTGCCGTAGTGTTAGCAGTGACACTGATATTTCTTCATTCAAAAATAAGAAACCAGTTAAGAAACTTTTAGTACTAAAATGGACAAAATTTCATGTTAGATTAAGAAACTTTCAGTACTATGGCCTGATCCTAGTTTCTTATTAAAAACGTGTATTATCCTTCTTCTCTGCAGCGTTAATTTTCTCGATTTTTCCTGATAATTTTTTCGTTATCTCAAGAATACGACTTTGATTTCTTGCTCAACAGGGGTAAAGAGTGCATTTGATAAAGTAAAGGATTCTGATTCTTATGGAGTTGCATATGACTACGCCTCAATTATGCACTACCCATGGCATGCATTTTCCAAGAACGGCAAGGACACGATGACACCACTTAAGCACGTAGCCAAGCAACCGTACATTGAACTCAGTACAGGAGATGCACAACAGACCGCAAACATGTACAAATGCAGCAGTAAGTCTACCCTTAGAAAACTCTCTTTACTTTCTGTAAGCCTTATACCCCATTCACATTGACACAATGAAACACAGCTTTGCTAAAGCAAGGCTAGATTTCAACCAATCAATGCATTCGATTTTTTGGATTAACCAACCAAAATGCAACATGTGATAACCTAGTTTGGTGTAAGTGGACGTAAACTGCCTGCGTGGAGGGGGGGGGGGTATAAATCTGCTTTTTAAATTCTTTTGGTACCTTTTTCGTTTTCTGACGTCATTGTTTTGCTTTAAGTGACAAAGTGTAGAAGATTGACTATGTTTCTAAAGAGAGTCTGAAAATAACTTTGAATTATACCGGGTGAGTCAGAAAAAACGCCCGGCGTTTGAAAGGCTACTGCTCCCTGAGTATATATGCAATGATATTTTGCAATATTTGATTAAATAGCTAACATGTTCAATTATTTTTAGAAATTTTCATGGCTAAAACCGGTCACTCCGTTCAGACTCTGTAGGCAATTTTCTAAAATTAGTCCCTTTGAGAAACCTTAAAAAACGTGCTAAAATTACAAGCAAAAGTCCCTAATGTGTTAACCTCACAGCGATGACTTTCAGCACGCTTTAACACGTGCTTTCATTTTGGCGGGTTGAAAAGTCTTCCCCCTTGTGTGAATAACTTATTCAGGGGGATTCCATTCTCCCATGAGGACAAATACATGAGCACATCCGGTAGTCATTATTGCTAGGAAGGAGAACAAAGGGAAATTTTGCTTATTGTTTTCGCTCGTTTTTGCAGGTTTTCGAAAGGGGCTTTCTCGAAAAAGCTCCTATTTCGTCGAGAAGGAATGACCGATCAAAGCAGGGTAAATTGCTGAACCTAATTTGACATATCGGGGATAAAACAAGACAGTTTTCAACATAATTGCTTTAATATTGAGGGATCAGGAATTTTTCAAACGCCGGGCGTTTTTATTGGCTCACCCGGTATTATGCCTTTCTAAACTTTCTAAGTAATTTACAAAACAATTCATGTTCCGTTTATGCAGCTAGCTGCAAAAATTCTTTGCAACTGTCACCTTTCAAACATCAGAAATACTGCTATATTTCCATACAGTATCCTTGCAATTGGTGAAAAAATGACGGCATCAGCTGATACTTAATAGCAATGGAAAACTTCAAGACGAAATGAGATGTATAAACATTTTAAACATGATCTGCTATCATTCAACATTGCTATTCATTTGCACTAAGAAAAATTTCGTCTCAGGCCACCTTTTAAATTCTTATTGTGATCCCTCGAACATGTTTTTAAGAGTTGGCTACACCTGTATGAAGAATTAAATGCTCCCTGTGTGGAATACAACTGAATAAACTTGATGGTCCCTGCCTTTACTTGCTCCCTGAGATGACAACGTGTTAAGAATAAATGAGCAGCTATGAATATAGTGTAAATGCTACTTTCACTTTTTCTATACATCTCCTCTCTTTATATCTCCGTTTGACTTTCTCAAAAACTTACTCTTCTTCGTTCGCAGGTAAGATTGTCAAACGATCAACTGACAGTAAGTTATTTACCTTCTATTATTGTTGTGTTGTTTTCTACCCATAAGCTAGTGATATGTGACTTGAATAAACTGTCATTTATGGGCAGCGTTGAAAGCAAATTGATACAAATAGAAAGTCAGCTCGGAGTCTGGGCAGCTTCAGACATAGTATTACCCTACGTAAGTCCTCAAATATGCCCCAACCCTCGAAAAAGCCCGTCCCCCCTCGAATAAGCGCCACCCACAATATTTTGTTGCAAAATAAGCCCCCTCCCAGGGAACGTTCTTTGTTAAGAACTGTTTGTTATTTTAGTGGATACTTTTGATTCTTTTTGAGCTGACTTTCCTCGTACTTTTTGACATGCCCAAGCTTAGATATTGCCTCGAAAACAATGCATCTCAACGTTTCTGCTATTTCAGCATACTCAGCGGCCTCAAGTAAGAGAAGAGAATTAGGACTGGTAATATACTTTGCTGATGCTAAAACTAAGCCTTCACCCTCGAATGAACCCCACCCCAAAATATTTTTTACCAAATAAGCTCCGTGGGGGTTATTGGAAGACTTACGGTACACAAATCTTTTTGTTGTTACTAAATAGTTCTTGTATCATTTTGTAGGCTGTTTTGACAAGGATTCAGAACGCAACTGCAAGGCTTGGGCCGAAAATAATGGTTGCCGTAACAGTGCTTACGTCTTGAATAATTGTGCAAAAACATGCAAGTCACCTGCTTGTGATACCAATGGTAAGTCTCATAAAATGTAAACATGTTGTTCGGACGAGGAAAAAAGTTTACATATTTGGTAGCCGGTGGTTAAAAAGTATGCTGCCGATATGTTAATCTATCAGCCAAATGCTAACTTAGAGGAAAAAAGTTTGTTTGGTAAAGGCACTCATCTTTTAGACCCATGAATCAGCAAAATGCTGGTAAGGGATCTAATTATGCGAACGAGAATTCCACGTTCCATTCTTGTCCATAATTTACTTATCATTAAAATGAAATTTTATAATGTTGCCACCCTCGTTCCCAGGGTATTCTTGCGTCATACGCTGATTACGAAGCCGGATGAACACCCTGGTACCTGGTGTACCTGGTACAATTCGATCAAATCTGCCCAGAAAATGGGCAGATTTGCAGCCATTATGGATTTCACGGTTTGCTAGGCAACGCTATTCGACAGAAAATGGCCGTTGCTCTAGCGCTAATTCTGCAGAAGATAGATTGAAAAATTGAAACCAAACACTTTGACCTTATTTCAACTTTTTGAAGGTATTTGAACAATAATCAGGGGTTGGCAGGTGTGTTAAATCTTCAACTTTTTGGCTTTTAACTAGAATTCAAATCATTCAAATCTGTGAAATACTCTTGCTGTTATGAATTTTCGAAATTGGGGACTTCTTTCTGGCTCACCCAGTATAATGTATGGATATCTCTGAAAGTAATTTATCCTTCGATACATTCAGAAAAAATTAGTTAGTCACCTCACATAGTCTTGAAAATTTTAATGTTTTAGGACCGTATAGTAAGATTTAGGTGTGAAGTCCTGTCTACTTGTTACATCAAATCAGAGAACAAAAGACCGTAGTTACTACTGCTTGATACCCTGTTCTTATGAATTGTCTCATTCTTTTTGTAGCTGCCTGTGTTGATCAGTATTCATCTTGCCCTGACTGGGCCAAATGGGGCCATTGCACATTGAATCCAACTGTTATGTGGAGCTGCGTACAAAGCTGCGCACAACGTTGTTCAGGTTTGATAACATTTCTCTACTGCTTCTTAACTTGTGGATTTTTAATGTGAATCTTACTTGGACTTCACAGTTGCCGTAGAAGCTCTATGTAGTCCTCTCTGATAAGTCCCTCCCCTGTTTACCAATATTCTAAGAAAGCATTCCTCTCTATCTAGCCCTGTACTTATGTCAAATGCTAGAGGTTACCAGAGATGTTCTATTTTCTAGCTAAGCCAGTTTTCAAGTCAATTTTTGATACAGGCTCGTTCGGGAGGTAGAATCGCACGCCCCCTTCACAAAATACGGTGCAAATAAAAGGACCAAAAGATACCATTCTATCTTTATCATTTTGACTTTGTGAATGGTTCCTCTCTCTAACAGGGCTTCTTTTGAAGACTTTCCGATCTGAAGTCTCCGACATTAACCAAGTCCCCCAAGAGCTTTTTGCAGTATCTAGAGTTCTGTAAGATTCAAAAGTTTTCTGCAGAAAAAGTATCGCACTAAATTCAACCTAACAATTTTTCAGCAGAATCACGTTAAAATTTATTCGACAACTTGGTTGAATATGTCTTTCCCCAAACGCTGTTAGTTGGAATCAAGTTTGTCTTTGGTTACTATCCTGCAAAAGATTTCGTATCAAATTTGTGAAATGAAACGTGTGTACAATTTTTGGCAAACCGTCCGAAAATATCTGATCCTAATGGCTGAGCCCGACGTGGAGAGGGTGGAGGGGGGGGGGTGTAACTCAAGTCTTGGGATGACGGGGACATGCCGCCTAACATTTAGAGAAACAACCATATTTAAGGATTTTCGAGATTTTGAACCCATCCTTATGGGCGGCACGTACCCGTAGCTCCATAAATGGAAGTTACCACCCTGGGGTCCTCTTTTTTCTATCAAGTAACGCCTGAACTAAATATACTATACACAATTTGTCCCATCCACACCGGGAAAAGACACGAGCTCACCTAGTCCCCACTGCAGTAGGGACTTGCAAAAAATTAAGGCTGACAATCTCCAAAAGGAAAACAAAGTTACCACCCCGGGGTCTGAAGTCTCTCCATCCGTAAGACTTCATGTTAATGCAGTGTTGGTTACCTTGATTTCAATTTTTATTTATTCGATGCCAGCTTGTAGTACCTTCAATAGCAGTTTTAAAATTGAAGATTCTATTTGTTATATTCCTAGCAGCTCTTACCTATTGCTCTGTAGTGATATGATGACGATTTTCTATGCTTGGGGCTGTTTAAGCCGAGATTACAAATTCCTCAACAGAAACACTTAATAGTTCTTGCCCTTACAATAATCAGATACCCCAAATATCTTCTGACAGCCAGATGTCTTTTAGGGCAGTTCAGACTTTGCTAATCCATCCCCGTAGCGCTCTGATAAATATAATCTTTCTGCAATGAGATACTGGGGAATTTCGAACAATATAGCTTCGTTTTTGACAGTGTCATACGGTAAAAACCCGCAAAAAGGAAGCTGCATACTAGGAACGTCCTCGTTGATTTTTGGCCAAGTACGCACCTTTAAATAAGAACAGCTACAGTCACTAGATAAATGTCAAGGAGCTCTATCAGCCAGCAAAGCATAAGTTCTTTTGTGCCGGTTTTTATTGTAGATGAAACATTTATACTACTTGCCCGTTTGCTTTCCCTTACATGTTACTCATTCCTTTTAACCGAAATGATCTGTTTCTTGTAGGTGTCCCAACACCTCCTCCAGTAACACAGCCACCACCAGTGACACAACCCCCTCCAGTCACCAACCCACCATCACCCCCACCACCCCCTGTCTCAACTCAACGACCAAACACTGCTGCACCAAATACTGGACCGCTGCCAACAACAAAAACAGGAGGAGTGAAACTTGGAATTGGTAAGGAGTTATGATAACTATTTAAAAAAAACTCGACATTGGCACAGAGTGGCTTATCCTAGGAACGGCCGAAAACGTAGAAAGTAGAGAAAAATAGGAGCAAAATTCGTTAAACCATTCACAGGCTAGTATGGCATTCACACTGACACATTGAATTCAGCTGTATCTAAATCAAGCTAAGATTCAACCAGTCAATGATAGTGGCTGTTTGAAGTAGGATTAAGAAAACGGTCACAGTGTAAGGACATGCACTGAATGATCAATGTGATAGAAAAAAAATCTTATCTAAATATTGCAGTACAGACCCAAGAACGGGTATTTCTCACTAGCAGGTAGTAGGTTAGTATTTATTAAGAAAATGATAATATTAGAAAGTAAACTGGTCATCACTACCGGATTGCCAAGCGTTTATACATTGAAAAAACTTTGTTGTAAGTTTAGCACACCAATTTCAATATAAAGCTCACCCAGTGATTTAGTCTAGATCCACATTTAACAACATCTTAGCAATCCAGCAGCCAGCAGCTGACAAGTCAGTACAGTACATGCAACAGAGCAAAAAGGGTAACCCATTCCAAATCTTTGCAACCGTTGGAACAAAGGAGTAGGCTACTTATAACAGTTAACTCGCGCTGCTGGTACAAAGACTACTGCCTGACTTCTTCTGTTGTGTGTTCCTACTAACTATAGAGGTTAACTGTAGCCTTTATATTTAGGCTAACTATGTGGTGAAAATTATCGCCTGGTTTTTCATCCAATCGTAATTCATCGCCGATCATTGTCTTACAGCATCGGCGATGATTGGCGATACTCTAAAACAATGATCGGTGATGAATTACGATTTAATGAAAACCAGGCTTAAGAACTGAATAATTGTAAATAAGGGCAACTTTTGTTTCAAATCTTCGAGTGTTTCGGCAGGACAACAGAGACTTAGGCTATGCTCAGTTAAGGAGTGTCGTCGTTCAGTCCCCGTTAGGTCTGTATAAGTGGTCTAAGATATTCGCTGAATAAACAAAATGATAACTACAGAATACTAAAATTGTTAGCTTAGCAGTCAACATAACTTATAAATACGGTAAGACTTTGTTATTAGTCTTAGGTGCCTCCGATGGAAAAGGTTTACAGCAGGACTACGAAGACCCAGGCTATGCTCAGGCTATAAGTCTAGTGCTTCAGTTCTCATCTCGCAGTTTGATTTCAGAGAAAATAATCCCACCATATTGTCCTTTCCAAGGCTGCCATGACATCTGATCACCTCCAGTAGGTAATGATCCAAAATTGCTGTTCAGGTTCACTTCAAGGCAATGATAATCCCACCATGGTCCCGTAGAAATACTAGTGCAATTCACTCGGGAATCATCATTTTGCCGATCCATGGTGCTGAATGGTTTGCCATTTGACTGTGCCATCCCATCACCAATAGTACCCCTGTAGTTGCTCAAACTGATTCTGTACTTCAATCCTTCTTCGGCTATCTTGAAATTTCCATATTCTGCGTAACCGCTACTTCCACTGACGTCCCTGATATCAAAGCGAACCGTAATATTTCCTTCTTTTGTGAGATGATGCATTGCTTCCAGACCCAACCAGTGGTTACCATATAGATTCCCGAACCCTATGACATATTCAATCAAGTTTCTGTTGAAGTCAACATATTCATCCTCCCGTCTCTGTATCACTGTCCACCCTCCACCATTGAATGTCATGTTGCAGAATGCTCGATATGTTGTTCTGTTATCCCAACGGAGATCGTATACATCACTAAAATCCATGCCTCTGTCCTTCGCATCTTTGCAACTTTTGAACGCTGCAAGAATAAACAGTATAAAGTAAAGAGCAAAATACCCGTAAAATACACTTCAGTCCTGATAGGGTTTTTGTGGTATGATGCGTTTGAAAATTTTGTCCCAAGATCATGTTTAGGCCTTGTCCATAAGTATCCGTAAACTTTTGAAAACGCATCTTTTTTCGTCCGTATAAGAGATATCCGCGTCCACACGAGGAGCGATTTCGAACGAGAGCGTGTGGCCGAGTGGTTAAGGCGACTGACCCGTAAACCAAAGGTCTGAACGGCCGAGGCTCGAGTCCCACGCTGGACAGTTTGGTCGCTGTCCGTAACTCTAGCCCGGGTCGACCAGAGCCATGTGAGGGAAATCTTGTAGCTGCGGCCATTGGCTGCGGCGGGTTGATGGTGAAACATCCGTGGCCCCTGCTGGAAATACGTGTCTCAAACTTTCGCAGGCTAGCCACATTAAATATCTACCTAAATATCCCCGTCCACACGAAGACGTCCACACGAATACCCTATCACTTTCCAGCATTTGAAATAGGCCGAACTCATGAAAACGTCAATTAAGCAGTGAAAAATTCAATTAATCCACCCAACCTGGCTATCATTGGAAAAGAAGATAAATTGTACTTTCAGCTGACATGCCTCATATTGACTCAAATTCTATTATTTCCTGAAGAGACTCGAGCGAAAGTGGGTGGCGTTTTTTTCTGAAATACCCCGTATAAATCTTTAACATTATCTTACTTTGTGGCATCTTTTTCCAAATGAGATACCTTGCTCTGTCTTTCGGCAAATCGCTTTCATTTGTGAATTCTATGTACTTTCCCGACTTCAAATCTTTTAAAAGAAAGTTACATTTTTCCTTTTTATTGCATTTATGGAAAGGCGTTCCAAAAGGAGTTGCAGCTGCATTGTTAAGATCTTGAAATACATCAATTTTGTCTGTGATTTCTTGAAACCATGTTCCTTTTGCAACACCATAACTGTGGCTGTGACAAGTTGAAGACTGTAAAGTCGTTGTGAGGACAAGAAAACTTGTGATTAAAGATACAAGCATGCTTCTTGTTAACAGACTTGCTTGCAGCTTGCTATTCGTTAATGAGCGAGGCAAGCCTAGCTGTTTCTCATTATATTGATTATACAGTTGTTAACTTCTTAGAGACTCGTAAACAAATTTCTGCTCAATTTGTGTCTCTGCAATTGTTTATCTGTATACCAAAGGTAATGTGACTCCTGTTTTGTGTGAAAATTTCATGCATGGATCTTACAAACACGGGAACCATGAATCAATTTAGACCGTAGACAACTTAAGACGGCGCGTCTTGATTTAGATAATCTAACATTGTGGGCAAACGATGCAGGTTGCCCATTCTGATACCTAAACTAAAGATTCAAAATTCAAATTGAACTTGACGTCAGATGATTTTGCCTTTTAGTAAAATTTCGTATGCAACATAGTATTAATTTTTTGATTCGCCTAAGTTTGCACCTGACTAAATTGCTTATTTACCCCTCCCTCCTTATCTGCAGAGCCACTTAAGGCAATTAAGGATAAGTGTCTTAATTCAGCTAGCGTACAGTCGTGCGCCTATTAGTCTGCTGCCATGTCCTCTTTTCTAGACTGACGTGTGGCAACTTTTTCTCTCAGCAAAATTGCGCATGCAACGTAGACGTAATATTTGATTCACGCTATTTTGCTGCTGACCAAACTTGGTATGGAAGAAACTGAATGAATCTTTAACCTATTCTGTAGAAAAGTGAGTGAGTTTGGAACGAGAGGAGTTTTTCTGCATCTTGTAGAAATATGCCTAATTTTGAAGACAAATCCCTTCGATTGAAGCTTTCTCTTCCATTCTTAAAACCTGTCGAAGTGTCGAATCATATCATGTCCAAATCTTTTATTCTCAATAGCAGGATAGTCTCTTCTCTCCAATGTAGAATTGCACCTCGCACACATACTGCAAGCCTTAACCTGTTACGTGGATTTCGTAATAGTTGAGAACATCAAAGTTTCGAGAGCAATTCTTTTGATAAAACAATCTTTGAAGGTTTTTGCAATGATTTATCATCAAGAGAAATCGATCCTTTCAACACCTTTCTTGCAATATTGGTTTCGAATTGTTCATTTGCAATGAGTTTAAACATTCGTTGCTCTGCCCTTCCTTTGCAGTACCGCGAAGAGATCTTCTCACTAGAGTTTTTGATCTGTTACGACCATATGGATATGTCAACAACTCAAATGAAGCCCTTATGCAAGTTTACTGTATGGCATAAGAACCTTCCTGATGACCTCAATAAAAGCATACTTCTTGTAACTTTGAATTTTATCCACCAAACTGGTCGACTTGATCGAAAATTCCAAACCCCATCATAAGCTTCTCAATCACCATAGCCCAAGGAGCAAATGCTTGTTGTTGTAGTCACGTGTATTGTTCGTCTTTTTTTGTCTCGTTTTAACATCAGTAGTTTTTACCTTTTATGTTATGGCTGCAGGGTAGACAAAGCGCTTTTGCTCCTTGCGGTATCGTACTAGTAGTATAGTAGAGTAACTTTGTAAGTAGAGTAATTAGTAGAGTAATTTTGTAAGTAGAGTATTTAGTAAAATGTCTTTGTAATCTTTTATTGGAATAAAAATAACATTTTCCGAATTTTCGTTAAAAGTAAACATTCGTACATTTTTAATGTAACTTTTATTTCAATGTTCTTAAGAAATCATGTTAGCATTATCGCTGAAAGCATTCCCTTCTGCTGACACACACCTCTATCCACGATGCTACTTGTTCTTCGTTCTTCGTAGGTTTGCTGTGTCTTGACAAACATCCAAAATGCCCCACATGGGCTGGATGGGGAGAATGCACAAGAAACCCCGGCTACATGCTGAAGAACTGTAAGCTCTCTTGTAACCAAACTGACTGCGATAGAGGAATCCAGAAACCACCAGGTGAAAGCTTTTCTCTTTATAAGTTGAATATCGAATCACAGGGAAGCCAATATTCTCCATTCTGTTTAGTGCTGTTTATCTAATGGACGCAACGCAGCGTGCAAATATAAAAATCGCCAAACAGAAAGAAGGACACTGGTTTCCTTGCGATCAAATATTTTCTTTTGAAACAAAACAATTTTGCTAATTTTTGATGTATCTGATATAGCTTCTTACTCTGTTTTTCGAAACGAAGTGCGTAAATTTGAAATGAGTTGTTTTCTACTATATGTTAAAAGGAAGGAAAGAAAAGATTCATATTTCTAACCCTATTTGGTAGGAAATAAACTGATCTCAAGCCTTTCTTTCTGTGACTGCTTAGTCCAAGTGTTCTGAAAAAAATTCAGCGGTCAACACGTCTTCCTTTGTATCAAAACCCATATTTGATGCATAAAATCCTATTCTTTTAAAAATTCGTGATAGTGCCATTGAAGTCCATCAAAGCCCATCATTTTGGTACCACGTCTGAAAAGATTTACTTCACAAAAAGTCATGCTTGGACTGACCAGCACTAACTTTTTACACTTTCAGGGCATTTGCCAAACAGTATTTGTATTTGAAAGTAGGCAAACTGACAAACATTTAATAGCAATATGATAAATAATTGGTTGAGCAATTTCAAACGTTTCACAATCATTGTCTGACTTTTTTAATCAAATATAGAAATGAACAATAACGAAATTACCTAGAACAGCACTTACAAACTACTTTACAACACTACAAGAACGATGCCATGAGGAGCAGAAGACCATGACTACCCCATGGCTATAACAATAGAGACAGGTAGCCAACGCTAAATCAAAATATACGGTCAAATATTTTCTGGCTGTCAAATCCAAGAACGTTTTGTCAAGCAAATATTTGGGTTGTGTTAGCTGGCTTTGCAAATTTAAATTTCATTTTTCCGAGATTCTGTATGAGGTGTCAAGTGGACCAACTCGTAAAGACTGATCCATCATTTTTCCAGTCCAAAGTCTGAAACGGAAACTGAACAGAATATCAGAACCTGTCCTAATGATTCTTCACTTGTGCAGGCTTTTGAATACAAAACGACAGATATTTACTGGCAATAACATTAGTTAGTGAGTGCGGTGTTTTGGGGAAGGGAACAAACTGCATCAACATATGGAATAAAAGTAATAGGCATTTCTCATTCTGTTGAAATTGCAAAATGCCTTGCCCCCCCCTTCCCATTTTATCTCGCAACCCCTTATCCTTGCAGTCCGATCAGTTCTGTTGGCATTGCATCACAAAATCACAGCCTTTATCAGCGCCTACTGTCTCAAGACCACAACGAAGTCAGACAAATACGCATTCATTTCATGGAAGGAGACACAATTAAGAAGGCTTTGATGACACCGCCTGTAGCATTTTCGTTATTGTGCAATAAAGATAGGTTATTTAGAGCAAAGCGTCTTGCAGGACTACCATATTTCAAACAACCGAAAGAAAGAAAGTAAGTAAGAAATAAAGAAGCCAAGAAGTGAGACAGAAAGAAAATGAGAAAGAAAGAAAGAAAGAAAGAGAGATGTCACATTTTGTTGATTATTTTGAAGTACTTTGCGGCTAACGCCGCAATCTCACTGAATAAATTAGTAAGCTATTTCCTTGTGACTAAATAAAAAGTTCCTTTTCAGGTACATGTAACGAGCCTCTTGGTATGGCTTGGGATGGAAAGAATTGGAAGATTCCTGACTCAGCTATCAGAGCTGATTCTGTACTTAGCCCAGGTGAGTTTTTCGATGTCTTTGATAAACGTGAATCTGCTCAAATTCAAAAATATAGAACTGAAACTGAAATGTAATGTTTACTGTATTAGTATTCATATTTTAAAGTTATTTCATAGGAGAAGGTAAACCTCCACTTCACTGGATATTCATAACTAAGGGGCCCTAAACGTCAAGTTATCATTTTAAAAATTTTTTCACAGGAAATATGAAAATATACAGGGTGTCCCACTAAACTACGCCCCATTTGTGTAGCTGCTGCGGAGGAGCAGTGAGTTTCATTGTACCGTTTCAAATATATTTGCATAGGAAGGACTTCAACTTGGAGCTTGAGATCTCATTTTAGTCAACCTGACAAGTGGTTGCTGATTTGTGGCGTAACAAAGTAAAAAATTATTACATTGAAACCTTGACTTTTTCTTATCTTGAAAGATGCCAAAATGAAGAAGATACTGTAAGAAACAGCTCTTTTGCTGTGTTATGAATTTTTGCCTAGTTTATAAAGATTTCATGGTATTGTTTACTGATAACACAATAACATGGAGCAATTGTCATGTAGAGAAAACTGTAAATAGAACGCTAGATACCTTTCTTTCCAAATTGAGTTGATTTTGTCAATTTTTTTGAGAACAACGAAAGTGCTATTTTTGAAACAATGACTTCTTCGACTTTCTTCTGCCATAAATCACCAACTCCTTGTCTAGTGCATAGGTTTCAGATCTTTGAAATGCTGGGTGTAAAATTCTATGGCCTATTTCTTTGAACTGAATGGCTTCAAAGAAACTTGAAGTATTTTACAATAAATCTGCCGTTGGACTTTTCTGACATCTTCAATATTTTCAGAATGATATTTTCGAAAAAAGCTTAAAACTATCGTAATTTCTAAACCTGTTGACGAAAGATCAAATAATTTTCAAGAAAACTATAGTTATGGATGTCTTCGATAGGGTATCAAGCAAAACTTTTTCTTTCTTCTGGTTTGTGATTTAGAAATTTGACGACGTCACATCAAAAAATGAGCTGAAATATGAAATAAGCTGTAATCTCGACAAATATTCAAGATTTTGAATTGTCCAACGGTAGAATCATAGAAAATTGGTTAAAGTTTCTTATGAGTCATTAAGTTTGAAGAAATAGGTCAATGAATTTTACACCCGCCTTTTTTCGTGGATTTAAAGATTTGGAACCTATGCTCTTGTCTAGTTAGCTGAAGAACGAGGTCTTAAAATCTAAATTGAGGCCTATCTTTTGCAATTGTATCGGGAACAGAAGAAAGAAGAAATGAAGGTTTTGTGGTGTAATCCTCTGTGGATTACACCACATGTGGATTACACCATCCTAATGTGGTGTGGTGACGTGGTGTAATCCTCTGACATCGCAGCCAGAACAGTCAGGCGGAGTGGGCTCGAATCCTAGAAGGGCCCCGCCACTTGACCGTCATGACAAGGGGTCACGGACTCGATTAGGCCTGCTCTATCTCTGCGATCCAAGCGCTTGGCGCTGAAAAACGCAACTTAAACTTCACTTTACCTTCAAAGAAATTTAATGTTCCTCTTGCAGCAGCCACACAAATGGAACAAACTTTTTTTAGACAACCTGAATATTTCTACATTTTACCTATCATTGATGGGTCTGTTGCATCCAGCACACCTTGCACGTGCCGTCTCTTGGTTGGCCTTTGTTGTCGCCATTTTCATGGCCCATTAAATCAGAACATGCAAGGAATGTGGGATGAAACAGACCATTTAGTTTTTGACAGTCGTCAAAAAATGATGGGAAAAAGTTATTAAGCAAATCATGCTTGAATTTTCCGAAATACTTCGTTCTTTTTGACTGCTACATGAAATTACAAGACAATTTCTTACAACTGAAATTCCTTACAGGTGGAGGTTGGTCAGCTGCTGGCAAGAATGCAAGATTGTATTTTCATGACGACCATGACAATAAGAGGATTGCTGCTTGGTGTGTTGGATCATGGGACGACTTCAAGAGAGATCCATACATTCAAGTTGATCTTGGAAGCAGCAAGAATATCCAGTACATTGCTACTCAAGGTATTTACTCACAGATATTTGTTTCGAAATCCGCCTTAGATACCGGAGTATAGGTTCCAAATCTTTACATCTGTGTAACATGGCGGGTGTAAAATTCTGCATGATGTCCCAAAATAATTGTGGCCTGCTTGTGTGGCTATTGTTGAGGAGTTGTAGACTCAATTACCTCTGTTTTTACACAGTTGCACAGGTAACACTTCAACATAGAGTTTGAGACCTTGTATGATTCAATCTGACAAGTGGTTGCTTATGTATGGCAGAGAAATGGCAAAGAAAGTGGTTACTTCGAAAACAGCACTTCTATTGTTCTCCAGCAATGTCAAAATAAAGTAAGTTTTAAAGAAAGGACTCTCGCATCGTGTTAAAATCTTCACCACATTTTGTAAAAGGTAAAATGTGCTCTGTTAGAAAAAGACAACTGTTAACCCCTAATAAATATCTAACACGGCAGCAGAGCAATTTCTTTGGCAACTTACTTGATTTTTGACATTGCTGGAGAGCAACAGAAGTGCTATTTTTTAAGTAACGATATATTTTGCCTTTTCTCTGCCATAAATCAGCAAATTCTTGTCAGATTGCTTCAAACAAGGTCTCAAACTTTAAGTTGAAGCCTGACCTATACAATTGTGTAAATACTTAGATGATAGAATCTACAGCTCCTCCACATTAGACACACAAACAACTTCTCTAAATAAAACTTGACACGAGAAGCTTGTCGTTCGTTATAAATTCCTATCGTTGAAAGGAAAGGAAATTTGCGGAAATTTGTAACAGGAGAGTAAAAAAGAAACTTATTACTACCGGAAATTCGCCAAATTTGATCAAGTTAGAGTGCAATAACTTTCCCTTTTTGTACATCTGTGTAGCATATTTTATTGATTAATCGTTCTGAATTGAAACAAATTCATCATTAAAACTGCTATGGAAATTGTAACCAAACCTAAATTCATTTCAGGTCGTGACAAATATTTCGAGCGTGTTGGCCAATATAAGCTTACATACAGCAACGATGGTTCAACGTTTACACCTTACATGGAAAATGGACAGCAGAGAGTAAGGAGATTTTCTTTATCTTTCGAATCGGTAAAAGTTCCTTTATCTTCTTAACAGCCCTGAAGAAATATTAGCAATGTATATACTCATTAAACCGACTCATTCACTGTTGTTTTTCGTCGTTTTGCGGTGTTTCTACCTACAAATTCATTCGTTATCCGTCATGTAAGCATCTGCGGATCCGACGAGCGAGTGACGTTTTGCATGTGCACTTAAACAGCCCATAGCGCAACTTTCTAGGACTGAGGGAACAGGAACGATGTCAAGCAGTGTTCTTATACCAAAGGATCTTTCTCACTCGTTACTTTTATGATCGTTCACTCATGTTGGGCTTTTGAATTAGTGAAGAGCAAATTTCACTCTCACAGCTCAACAAACTTCTGGAAATAATGTATTGTTGAGCTGTCCCAAAGATTTTTTTCAAAAATTACGCATAGCTGGTAACTGCACAATTCAATAACCATCTGTCGTAGGAAGCTTCAAAATTTTGCCCGTTACAATGAATTGCTCTCAAACCGACAGAGCAGAAGCTGCGCACGCATGCACGAAAAGTCGTAACTTTGAGCCCCCCCTGGCTCCCTGCAACAGATCCTGAAATTAGGCAACACTTGATATTTTCTTTCGTGGGCCTTAAACTCTTGATTTATCATTTCAAAAAGCTTATCTTTTCAAACACTACCTTATCTCAGATTGGTCGATGACGTCATTTTACGCAGTTTCTGCTCTGTCTCTCAAACCCGATTTGGACATGCAAGGTCGTAAAATCTAACCTGAGATCTTATCTATGCGATGAATTAAAAACAAAATTTTTCAACTCAAGGTTCCTGGCAGTAACTGCTCAAACGCTTATACTTTTTTTTGGAACACTCGGTGTATGCCATGATTTTGATATTTTCCTCCTATTTCAGCTCTTCGATGGCAACTGTGATCATTTCACACCAATTTTGAACAAATTCGCCAACAGAATTAGCGCAAGATACGTCAGGCTGTACCCAACCAAAGCTAACTACCCATGCATCAGAATGGAATTCTACGGATGTTAAGGTGAAGCCAAAATCATAAAAAAACTGAAAGTGTCGAATTAAATCATAATGATATAGAGAGCATACGGCTCAAATCTTGCAAATCTTTAAAAGGGTGGGTGTAAAATTTTATCACATTTTTCTTCGAATTCATGTGCTTGAAAGGAACTTTGGGTAAATTGCTGTAAATCTACCGTGGCAATTTTTGATATATTGATTATTTTCAAAATGGCGGCATTTTGACTTATTTTGCAAAAATTCATCGAAAAGTTTGAAGAAATTGAAATCATCGTAAATCTTACATTAATAGAGAGAAATTAATACAATCTTCAAGATAACCATAGTTCATGAAGGTCTACAACATGGTTGCAAGCAGAAATCTGTTGCTCTTCTGGTTAAGGATTTAGAAATTTGATGACGTCACAGCCTCAAAAATTAATAAATGCCACCATTTTGAAAGTAGTCAAGGTATCAAGAAATTGCCACGGCAGATTTATTGCGAATTACCTGAAGTTCCTTTCAAGAACTTTAATTCAAAGAAAAATGTAATCGAAATTTACACCAATCTTTTCAAAAGATTTGAGCTCTATGCTGATATAGAGTAAAGAATTAGTATTGATGAAGCAAGCTACTCGTTTTTTTGTCATCTATCTGGGGACTGAAGGTTACAAACCGTGTGTCCAACAATGGACGTAAGGGTGTGAGAGTGTGGTAAAAGTGAGCGTGTGGCCGAGTGGTTAAGGCGTCTGACTCGTAAGCCAAAGGTTAGAACGGCCGTAGGCTCAAATCCCACGCTGGACAGTTTGGTCGCTGTCCGTAACACTAGCCCGGGTCGACCAGAGCCATGTGAGGGAAATCTGGTAGCTGTGGTGGGTAGCTGCGGCGGACTGATGGTAAAACATCCGTGGCCTCTGCTGGAAATAAGTCTCTCAGACTTTCGCGGGCTAGCCACGTTAAGTATAAATACCTACCTGCCTACCTGTAAAGGATTTAGTTGATTCCAATGCTGAATACAGGGTGAGTAAATAAACTCCTGTTTGAAAGGTAGCTGCTCCCTAGGGCTGATACCAGCCATGACTGCCTAGGGGGGGGGGCGAAAAACCAAAATTTTCCGACAAAAAAAGCAATCAACAACAACAGCAACAGTTTTAGGAAAATGCGATAAATTTATGCATTATATATGACCGATCCAACTCCTTAGTAACTAAAATTTGATCACATTTCGCCATCCAACCTTGACACCCACACTGTTAGTGACTATCCATCAAAAATATGCCGTAAATTCAATAATTTCTGTTGGAATTTATGTTTTAGCACTAATGAATTCATGTTTTTATGCATTATTTCTCCTCAAAATCCTCCAAAGCTAGTCATCTAAGACTGTCTTCACACGATGCCGGCACAGTTTGAAAACGGTGAAAAAAGTGACGGTAGCAAAATTTGAGCTAGCGTTCACACGATACCGCACAATTTGAAAACGGTAGGAAATTTGATGGTAAAAAGTCGTTGCAAGACTTTGATGCCAAAGAAAGTACCTACACCCTAAGAATCGACCATTCTCGAAGCGTCGAAAAATGTTCTCTTTACATCATTTTCGAGTGTTCAAATGATGCTGTTTCAAATTTATGCCGGTTAGGGTTCCGTTTTCAAAATCTACCGTTTTGAAAATCTGCCGGCAAGAAATGTGCCGTTTTCGTGTGAACGGGAGGCCTATCCGTCACATTTTCACCGTCATCGGTCAAAATGTCCCGGCATCGTGTGAACGTAGTCTAAATCACAAAAATTCCTACAAGAGGGAAAGATTTCCCGACAAATAGTCTCCTGGGGGAGCGCTCTGCCCTCAGTCCCCCATTGGCTTCGGCCCTGCTGCTGCCTGAATATCAAGACGACCATATTGACTGACATACTGCAATTTAATGGTGGAGATGTTCAAGTCTTTCTTAGAATGTACCTCATTGAAAGCGACCTCTCTGTACTGACCTTGTGAAGGACCGTCTGCAGCAAATCTTTTCAAAAAAGCTTCAAAATGGGCCTAAAATCACGACCAAATTTTCTTGATATTTCTGCTCTGCAGCAATGACTTCTATTAAGGGGATCTCTTGAGAAAGTTGCTGATTTCAGTCAGGTAAAGCTACGAGATTATTAACACAAGGCTACTGTTGAACGATATTTTTGCCAATATCATTGCCGTGATATACAGAAAGCAATGAAGAGGGGGGGGGGTGACAGGGTAGTGGTACAAGAGGGGTGGTACCTGGTACAAAATTTTGCAAAGGTGGTGGAACCTGATACCTACCACGCCAATATGAGCCAGTACCAATAACACTTTCGTCATTTTTTGGGATTCCAATACCCTGGGTACCAGAGCCTCAAAAAGAAAATGATTTTTTTGTGAGGCTCTGGTATCCAGGGTAGGATTCAAAGAACAAATCTTAGCTTTCAACCGTGCATACATTGACGCAGATGCGACAGTGACGTGTTCAGGAGAAGTTTAGTCCGGTTTGTTTGGTCTTGCCCATTGGCCCCACGAGGAACTGACGTAGACCTCTTTTCAGAATTCCTCATATTGACGTTAAACTGTTCTATGTTGATTATCAGTTATTAGCTTGTTCCCCCAAAATTGGTGGTACCGATACCTTCAATTTGTGTGGAGCCTGGTACTTTGTGAGTTGGCACCGGTACCAAAGACTCCCCCTGTAACCCCCCCCCCCCTCAATGGAGGACTGTCTCCTTTACTCACCCGGTATCAGCGTGACTAACGAAGGTAATTTCTTTGGGTTACACAGTAAATTTGCTTTCTTCATATTTCCAATCAGAGCTACCGAAGCAGTAAGAAACGAAAAGAAAAGAAATAAAGAAAGAGGAGGGAGAAAGTTCTCTTTCGCTCGTCTCTCCTTTTATTTCTCCCACTTTCTTTCTGCGTTACAAATTTTTTTAAAGAAACTGGTTTATGAGAAACTTACTAGTTAATCTAGTACTAAGAAACATATCTGCAGCAGTGTTAGCGACCACATTGATAATTCTGCATTGAGAAAATAAGAAACCAATTAAGAAACCTTTAGTACTAAGATAGTCAAAATTTGATATTAAACTAAGAAACTTGTCGCATCCTAGTTTCTGATAAAAAACGTGTAGTTTATTTTTTTGTTTTACCTCAAAATTGTATAAAATAAGTGGTGGATTTAGGGGGCAAATGGGGGCGACCGCCCCCCCCCCTTCACGATGAAAACTAAGCTTTGGCGCCCCCTTTTTGGCAAGAAAAGCGCCCCTTATCCTGACCCAAATGCACTCTTTTTTCAGTTTTTCGTTTTGAGTGCGGGGAAACACCTAAACTAAGGCGCTATTCAGAAGAAAATCAGAGAACTTTATTGAACGAAGCAAAAAAGAATTTTCGCGCGCCTTCGGCGCGCTCACTGTTCATTTTCTTTTTGGCGCTCCCTCTCCAAATTGCCCCCCCCCTTCAACCTCGGGCTGGATCCGCCCCTGTATAAAATGTCATTGAAGTTTAGCCTGCGTGCAGTCTTTCTGTTGTTCATTTTTCAAAGCAACAGAAGCCTGGCTATAGCTAAGTTCGCACAAATTCAAACACCTCAAATTGTCCCTTTGCAAATATTGAAAAATTCTGCAGGGCTTTGCCACTGAGCTCTAACAATACATCAATGATGATTCCTCCTGGGAAATGGATTAGACTTCACAACAAACATTTTCTTTTCCAAACCAATTTCCCTGTCCTCTCTTCCTAAGATTGTTTTGATTTCCTTTGCCGAGTTACTCCGTTTTCCGTATGAAAAGCAAAGGATTAACGGTTTTTCGAATGAACAGAGAGATTAGATGATTCACAGAGAGAAAATGAAATTGTGGTCATTATCATAGAAGGCATTTCTCTTAGCACGAAAGAAAAACACCGAATTCCGAATAGTCCGAATTCACGTTAGTCACTCAGACAATCCTCAGTCATCTCGTTGAGTTCCCGAATTGGTGATCTGAAGGTGTTTGCAGAAGTTCTTCAAATCATCTTGATCGACAATCTCAATCTTGAGATTGTTACTTTATGCTTTAAAAAGAACAGAAGACAAACTTCTGTCTTTCAGACACAGGAAGGACACCTGTTACGTGTCATAGCTAAAAGAGATTAGGATAAGTGTCATCGTAAATAAGACGGTTAAACTTTGACGGTGGTCGGTGGACCTTTGCTAAGAAACACAACCTTCAGAACATCTAAAACCAAGGAATTTCAATACTTGGATAACAACTTTATCAAACTTTGTTGTTAAGTGAGCTCTTTGTGAGGGCAGAGCAGAAGGTGTAAAGATCGATTTTGTATGGGTACATTGCTGGAGGCTTTTACTGTATGGTAAGCTGTGGGGTAAAATGTGGACTTGCTACAAGCCTCTCTCTCTTTTTAGTCCGAAATAGTCTGGAAAATACGAAAACTGAAAAAATAAAGAAAAAAGGAAAAGTAGGGGGAGAGGGAGAGATTGAATAACATTCGCTTTGTCAGTGAGGGCTGTTCGAGCGGTTGCAGCAAGGGGGATTGCAAAAAAGGATTTATTGGTATTTATCATCCAATTGATTTTATCTCTAAATTATCCACCTTCCCCAGTAAACCCCATGATTCAGAAAGAAGTGAAAATAAAGCAGGCATGAAAGAAAAAAGAGTGGTACACTCGACACCGACCCAATTCTTGTGCAGAAGATCCTGTTGAGTATGACATTTATATTTGGAATTCTTTTCCAGCCGCACATGCATGGCCATAGAAATAGGAGGGCTAGAATGCGTGGTTGATCACGTGGCACGGCACGACTATGCGGAACCAATATGGCTGACGTTGGTTGGCAAAAGCGTGGGCCGTTTGTTGTGAACCTCAGTGCGTAAACAGATGTTAGACCAGGCTGAACAGTTATTGCAGCGCTATTTTCGTCAAAATCCTTGGTTTTTCTTCGATTGAAACTGAAAATAAGATGGTTATTTCTTGCGCGGCTTTTGGCTGCGAAAACAGATGGAGATTAAAGAAAGATCTTGCTCCTGGCGAGAAAAATCTCGCTTTTCACCGGTAAGATTTTAGGCCGGTCGCATTTGCTGGCCTGGAATAATTATTATTTCTTCATTCCTTCTCGCTGATATGGTGAAATGTGATCTATGAGCTCTAAAATGGTTTAGATCAGATAGAAGGGATTTGCAGCCTTTCAGTTTCAGGAGATCTGCAGTGAACAGGGCTTAAGTGGGCCGGGAGTGGGCCAGCTTGGGGTTAAAGTCTGCAAGGAGCAAACGTAAATAAGCTATGTCAAGAACTTAACTCTCGGAAATATTGTTTAACAGTTTGATAACCCACTGCTCTTGCCATCAGCATCACCTATTTTATCCCCCAGCCTACCCATTTTACCTCTGTTGACATTATCAAATCATTAAATATAATTCTGTTGTGTCTGACTGATATGTCTTCTGGGGTAAACATGTAAGATCCCCAACTTCTTACTGGCAAATACACTGGACACCATCCCCAAATAAGTTTTTGGGATGCAACTGTTTCCAAAAAACGAAGAAATATTTCAAGCTGGTCTGATTTCAGGTTTCCTCACGATAATGCAGCATTGCTTAAGAAATGGGTCCTTGCAATGCATCGTAAAGATTGGCAGCCAACACGCAATGAAAGAATTTGTGAGAAGCACTTCCTCCCAAGTGACTATCATTTTCCCCCATCCCTGAACCCATCTGAATCTATCGGCAAGAAGTACTTGAAAAAAGAAGCAGTCCCAACAGTTTTTAATTTTCCTGATCATTTGAAAAAAACAACCAAATTAAGGCGTTCCCCTTGTAAAAGGCAAAATTCACAATCTGCATCGGCTTTCCCACTACAAAAGATTAAGAAGCCAAATCCAAAAGAAACATCAATTCATGATCATACATATGCTTATAAAATCTCACCTAGAAAATTGGAAGCAAAATATCGCAAAAAACTAAAACAAAAAAATGACAAATTAAGAAACTTAAAAAAGAAAAATCTACGACTCGAAAAAAAAATTTGTGGCTTGATCTCAAAATTGCAAGCATGCAAATTACTGAATGAAGACTTAGCTCAAACATTAAATGAAAACTTTGGCCATATGGCGACTGCCCTTTTTAGAAATGAATGCAAAAATGTTGAGAAATCAGCTGGTTCAAGATATTCGGAAGAAATCAAAGAATTTGCTTTAACCCTCCATTTTTACAGCCCAAGAGCATATAAATTTGTGAGGAAAGCTCTTCATTTACCACACCCTGCAACTATAAGATCGTGGTGTGTTAACATAAATTGTGAGCCAGGTTTCCTTGAAAAACCTTTTGATTACATTGAGCAGAAAGTCACAGAAGGCCAAAAAGATTCCATAATTTTACTTGACGAAATGAGCATAAAAAAGCAAGTCCAATGGGACCAGAAAACCTCCAAATTCATTGGCCAAGTAGACTATGGAGGAATAAAAGCAGAAGAAGTTGACACTGAGGCTACAAATGCACTTGTTATCATGGCATGTGGTCTTCAGAAGCCATGGTTTGTTCCAATTGCTTATTTCTTAACAAACTGTCTCAATGGTGAAATTCTAAAACAATTAGTCTTTGAGGCTATAAAAAAATTAACAGAAAAAGGGGCTGATGTTCATGCTGTTGTTTTTGATGGTGCCCCTAAAAATCTTGGCATGGCAACTAAGTTTGGATGTGACATAAAAAACCTAGATGGATCTTTTGATCACCCTGCAATGCCAGGAGGCAAAATTTATGTCATCTTAGATATTTGCCACATGCTAAAACTTGCAAGAAATGCATTTGCTGACATGCAAGTCTTTGTTACCTCTGGTGGAGAGAAAATATCTTGGGAATACATAAGGGAGCTTCACAAAGCCCAACAAAAGGACATCCTCCATCTTGGGAACAAATTAAAAGCCAAGCATGTTCAATGGCAAAATCACAAAATGAAAGTGAGTGTTGCTGCTCAGACATTAAGCCATTCTGTGTATGCAGCTTTAACATTCTTAAGGAATTTAAAACTTAAAGAATTCAAAGATAGCAAACCAACAAGTGACTTTATTCTACTTATGAATAACTTGTTTGATATCTTGAACAGTAAAAGTAAGTTTGGCAAGAACTATAAAAAACCAATTACTCTTGAAAATATGCTTGAAGTTGGTTGAGGGCTATCTGAAAAGTGGCATTGAAACGTTAAAGTTCTTGAAAGATGCCAATGGTCTAACACTGATATCCGGTCCACGAAAAATGTTTGTGATCGGATTTTACATATCAGCACTATCCATATTGAGGATTAGCAAAAATCTACTACAACGAGCTGAAACACCATTTGAATATGTTTTGACCTATCGTTTTTCACAAGATCAGTTGGAGATGTATTTTGCCAAAATCAGAAGTCGGTTTGGATGGAACAACAATCCAACAGCATTGCAGTTCAAATATGCAATCAGACAACTGCTCTTGAAAAATAAGATTGAGTCTCCTTCTACTGCGAACTGCATTAATGTCTCCACTAATGATAAAAGTGAGATGAGTAAAGTTGACTCAAGAGTATCAAATCTCTTGTTATCAACCACCATTTGGCGCTCAGATGTCTTACATTACATCTCTGGATACATTGTTAAGAAGTTGCTTGAGTTTATAGATTGTCCTGACTGTGCTGCAGCATTACACGTAAGCTCTGAAACTGCACAAAGTTTTCATAATGGTCATCTTTCACTTCTATCATGCAAAAAGTATGGTGAATTGCTGATACCATCAAGCTCCGTATACAAGGTTGTTAACTGTGTTGACAGAAAAGCACGCCTTGCATTGTGTAAATGGGCGTCCTTGTCCAAAGAAACTAATGCTCAGATCTTGTCAGATGTTTTGTCTGCAATGAAGAATGATGCATTTCAGTCAATAAGTGAGCATAGCAAGGAATGCCATATTTTAGATCAAAGTCTAAGAGATGACCATATTACAATTATCATCAAGGAAATTGTCAAACAGTATCTCATTATTTTTTATCATCAGTTTGGAAGGGTATTTACAGAGAGAATTCTCAAAAACAATAAGGCATCAAAGAGGCGTAAACTCACAAAATTGATTTTATTTCAAAATGAATGAACAACTGTTTATCTTTTCATGAGGTAACGCCGAGTACCAGGCGGCGGTTAAGTAACCTGGGTAAAGTAGTGAGGGATGGAGGAAATGCCAAACCTTTGATAAGCAATTGTTCATTTTAATCATATCAGCAAGAATCTAAGCTTAATATTTAATATCATTCGAACATTGATAGGAACACTAGCTATATATCTGCTATGTGATGAATATAATTAAATAAGTATATGTAGGGTGTGGGAAAATGATAGTCATAGGGAATTTCGTAATCTTTGGTCAATGCATTGAATTGAACTCTGAGACTTTTTGATGTCACCGTGGTTGGTATTTTTAAGCAGTAGTCAACGACGTGGAAGCATTGGTGTCTTGTGTCTCCAGGATCGGTGAGTCTGATTTCCACATTTCACCTCCTAACATTGCACACGGTAGGCCTAGGCCCATTACCTTTGATCAACTTTTTCTCCCCAGCAGCCTCCAGCCCTTGCTTCGAAGACTTAGTCGTAAGGTTAATCCAGAGCTATTTAGGAGGATCGTGAATGATTCAATTTTATTTTATTTGCATTCAAATCGATGTCTAGCAGCTTTGTGAGCGGTGCGTTTGCATTGAAATAGTAGCGAGCTTCTCTCCGCCGTTTTACAACAAGGCCTAAAAATACAGCAAAGAAATTCCGTAGCAACGACAACAAATAGGCGAACGATATTGATACTTACATAGATTGATCTGTAACTGTTGGCCTTCTACCCTTAGAACATCATTGTGCCTTTATTTACACGGGAATTCGTCAAAAGTCCCTCATATGTACGATGTTGTGACACCACCACTCGCAGCTTCTGCCAACCAACGTCCGCCATCTTGACTGCCCATAGTTGTGCCGCGAAAAATATAGCAGAACAATAGACCGCGCATTCTAGCCCTCCTATTTCTATGTGCATGGCATTTGCTATCTCACATTTTTAGGCTGGGAAAACACAAGATGAGTTTACATGGTCGTCATCTATGAAATGTCGACAACGAGATCACACCAAACTAAAGCTTATAATCCACAAAGAACTCTTCTAAATGACAATTAAAGATATGTCGAACCGAAAGAAGGCACCAACGCATTCTGACTTATCAGTCATCGAAGTTAAATCAAAGGTAAGTTGCTCACAATTAGCTGTGATTGTCCAGGACATTTTCATGGCCTAAATGCCGTGCCCTGTTGGATACTATTACTTTGGCATGCAAAAAAGAGCTCCTTTCTGTTCATGGCTTTTATCTGGACGCAGATATATTAATTCATTTGTCTCGATTATAAAGGAACTACATTCCGAGGAAGTGAATGCATATGGGACAGCGCTAAGAGTTTCCCAAACACATCTAACAATTTAGGCCCACTGAAAATCAGATAAACTCACTTGCAAAAGTAGACCATAGTTTATTGTTCGAAAGTCCACATCGAGTTCATTGTCTTTGAACCTTGACCAAGCAAATTGTATGATAAATTAATCATTAGCAATGATAATAGAAGTAGTCAATGTGATGGCAAAATTATTTGTTTGCAGCATCATACACACAGTAAGAAACTAAGAATTTGATCCAGTACCGAAAATTTCTTAAAATTATCAGATTTTTAGTACTCAGAGTTTCTTAGCAGTGTCTTAAAGGTTTCATAACAATCTTCATTTTCGCCACATATGCCCTCCTGCAAAACTTCAAAACAGTTTTATTGCCCTTTGAGCCTTTCCAATGATAAGGCATCACTTAAGTACCTTCTGAGTAAATATGATACAGGAAAAAAGTGAAAATAGAATAGAAATGTGTCAAGGATTTCCTGTATGAGAATTAATACGGAAGTTTTTTAAGTTCAATTTCCTCAGTACTGGAGTTTCTTAATTTTGTGATGCTCTGAGAGTAAAGTTTCCTCTAAGCAGTTTCTTATAAAAAAATGTGTGTAGATGCCATGTTTTGATAAAATGTGTTGATGGTTTGGCTAATGTTACAAATGATTACTGTCAAAGGCATACAGAATCTTATGCAAGATATTTGGTAGATAGCATGTTTTATTCAGCAGCAGTTTTAGCGTAAAGTGTTAGGACTGCAGAAATAGAAGATTGAATTGAGTTTTGCTGCCCCTTGTCATGGCAATTCAAATAAGGGTGTGATACTGCCTGTGATCAAATCCTGCCTGCCTGACTGTTCAGGCTGTAAAGTTAGGGAATTACTGCTGTACTTCAACACCTTTGGCAATGTGTCACTATAGGAGAATTAATGCATGCACAGATTGGAAAATAAAACTGTTTCCATATAGGAACAAACAGACTACAGACCTTCTTCTGCAGTAACCTGATATAAGCATTTGGTGGATAGTTTTGACAGGACTTTGAGATGTTCCCCCAGAACTAATGAGTTTGATTTCTCTGTCTTTTTTCAGTTTGAAAATGAATTCAGGAGGTTTGCGGTCAAACGAGGAGCCATAACTTCATATCAAGAATTCTTTCAATTTGTTCAGAATGTGCACAGACTCTATGAGATCCCATTTAGTATTTGGTACAAGGAACCACTTCATGGGGATGTCTTGCCAATAAACAACAATGAAAATTGCCTTCATGCTTTGAATAGTGCCCAACCAATGTTGCGTCTTTTTCTGCAAAGAGGAGGTATGTTGTATATATCTTGTCATTTTTGCAAAATGTGATTGAAAATTTGCAAAACTTGATAGAAAAATGTTGGGAATCAAAAATGCAGAAATTCATGTTTACCATAGTGGTTCACATGCATCTAATGGGCCAAGGGAGCTACAATATTCAGGGATAGAATATAACAAGAATATAAAGCTGAGAAATTTTTAAGTTTGAGATTCATTTGATGATGGAAAATCCAATTTGCCTTGACAATTTTTAGCAATACACATTTTGCAACCATAAATACTGTATGAATTCGAAAGTATCATAAAAAAGAGGCATTGTAGTCATAGCTATTCCCAAATCCTGATATTAAACACATGAGATAAATCAGGATAGATTTTTATCAATTTTCTCTTTGAGGTTAAATATCATCATTTTGGACAAAACTACAAATAGAAATATTAAAACTTCATTTACCTTAAGAAAACAACTGAACATAACACAAGTAGTTGTCTGCAATATTTGATTGATACTGCCTGTTGCTATTTGTTGTAAAACAGTTTCTTTTGAAAGTTACAATCAAGTAGAAATTTTTGTGGAAGCTTCAAATTTAAAATTTAAGAAATTTAGTGGCTGTTGAATATTCACATTGTTATGCAGTTTGTAAGTGATGTTGCTACAGTAGGTGAATCACTAAAAGAAGTCCATTTCCCATGTTCCCACAAGTATTTCATTGAGACAATGATAATTGGATATTTTGCCATTGTTTCATTCACTTTTATAACTTGTGAATTAGATTTATTGTCATGAAGAATGAAAGATATGTCATAACCTTTTGAAAAGAATGCAGGTAAGAGTTCAAGTAAATATTTTCAAGTTAATCAGGATAATGTGGAAATGTGGTATTAGAAACCAGCTTCTGTTTAGTAGAAACCAGCATGGAATTAGTTTTCACACCATTTAGGGTGCAGTCTTTTGGGCATCTTCTGAGCATACAGCTCAAATCTTACAAATCTTTAAAAAGGTGGGTGTAAAATTTTATCACATTTTTCTTCAAATTCATGTGCTTGAAAGGAACTTTGGGTAAATTGCTGTAAATCTACCGTGGCAATTTCTTGATATATTGGTTATTTTCAAAATGGCGGCATTTTGACTTATTTTGCAAAAATTCATCGAAAATTTTGAAGAAATTGAAATCATTGTAAATCTTAAATTAATGGAGAGAAATTGATGCTATCTTCAAGATAACCATAGTTCATGAAGGTCTACAACATGGTTGCAAGCAGAAATCTGTTGCTCTTCTGGTTGAGGATTTAGAAATTTGATGATGTCACAGCCTCAAAATTAATAAATGCCACCATTTTGAAAGTAGTCAAGGTATCAAGAAATTGACATGGCAGATTTATTGCGAATTACCTAAGTTCCTTTCAAGAACTTTAATTCAAAGAAAAATGTGATAGAATTTTACAGCCACCTTTTTAAAAGATTTGAGCTCTATGCTCATCTTCTGAGAACAGTAGAGGTAGTAGAAGATAAAATCCTATTCTTTTGGTACCCTGCTACCAAAAACGGTAGACTTCACAGACTTCAGATCGCTTTTTATAAAGCCCATTCATTTGGTCATTCTGTTTTTGGTAGACTTCTAAATGATTTTGATGTATTCTTTTGGGCTCTTCTGAAAACGGTAGAGATCCTAGGTTTCGGAAACCTTCTGCTTCTGAAGCTGGCAAACTTTTGATAGATCACAGAGAGCACTGTTTCATGAATGAAAAAGTTCTCAAAAACATTCGAAAAATAATCACACTTTGCAGATTCTCTTCTCTTGGGATTGGCACAACAAAAGTACATTGTATTGCAATAGCTTCAAATCACTTGGTCAAACAACAACATTTGAATTCTCATTTTTCAGGATTCCCATTGTTGTGGTATTTTTTCTCTGCGAAGTCTGCCAACTCTACCGTTTTCAGAATTCCCATTCTTTTGGTAACTGAAACTTTTCTCTGCAAAGCCTACCATTTTCAGAAGACTTCGCAGACTTCAGATGCCCAAAGAATACGCCCTTTGAGAAAGTTTGTTACCCTGCAGCCAGGTACGATATCCAATCGCTTAAGATCATTGTTGCTAGCCTCATTGAGCTGAGTTATACCTGAGGAAACACAGACTGGTATCAGCAGCATACAGTTGTTTATTAATTGTTCTTTCAATCCTTGATCAGTAACTTCATCCAAAATTTTCGGAGTAAAATAGTTTCGTACCCCATTAAGGGCATATTCTTTTGGGCATCTGAAGTCTGCGAAATCGTCTGAAAACGGTAGGCTTCGCAGAGAAAAATTTCAGTAACTAAAAGAATAGGTATTCTGAGAACGGTAGAGTTGGCAGACTTCACAGAGAAAATGCCAAAAGAATACGAATTCTGAAAACGGTAGGGTTGGCAGACTTCGCCGAGAAAAATGGCAAAAGAATGGGAATGGAATGCTGAAAAACTGAGAATTCGAATGTTGTTGTTCGACCGAGATAAATGAAACCATTGCAATGCAATGTACTTTTGTTATGCCAATGGCAAGAGAAAAGAATCTGCGAAGTCTCATTGTTTTTTCGAATGTTTTTGAAAACTTTCATTCACGAAACAATGCTCTCTGCGATCTTTCAAAAGTCTGCCAGCTCAGGAGCAGAAGGTTTCCGAAGCCTCGGATCTCTACCGTTTTCAGAAGAGCCCAAAAGAATACGCCAAAAATCTCTCGGTAGTCTACCGAAAACAGAATGACCAAAAGAATGGACTTTTATAAAAAGCGATCTGAAGTCTGCGAAGCTTACCGTTTTCGGTAGAAGGGTACCAAAAGAATGGGATTTTATCTTCTACCAACTCTACCGTTTTCAAAAGATGCCCAAAAGAATGCGCCCTAAAAATGGTTCTTAACGTTTTCATACCCCAACAAAATGATGGAAAAAGTTTCATGCCCCAGCCAAAAATCCTCCGCCTCGGATTTAAAACAGAATTAAACCAGGATTTAAATGACCAATCCGTTAGTAGGCTTTCGTTAAAAACAGCTAATTTAGAGCTAATTAAGGCACCCAGCAAATTTCTGGCATTAACATCCAGATATTTTGGACAGCAAAGTTTGAGACAAACAGCGTTGGAAAAAATGCTCGGACACGTTGAAGCCTTGAAGAATCTCGAAGTATTATTGATGAAATCTTCAGTTGAAATGGGTTCTATTTTAGAATTTGCATGATGTTAACTTGACTAAAGGTTGGAAGTGAATTCACCGTATAGAAATATTGTGTCAAAAAAGTTTTTGATGTCTTGAAAGGTGACTATGAAGTAAAGCCAGGCGCGGATTAGCCCACCGGCCACCGGGCGATCGCCCGGTGGGCCCCCCGAAGGGCGGCCCCAATCGAGAAACGGGCATAAAGTACTAAAGCTAATATCTGTAATATACAATATACAGTACTAAGCATTAAGCAACTGTACCGCTGAAGCTACAGATGGTGCTGCTAATTGCAGTGGCATATACAACGGATTTCAAGCCAAGCTCAAAGAAGTCATTCCTAATCATGTCCATTTGCATTGCTATGCTCACGTCCTTAACCTCGTCATCTGTGATGCATGTAAATCAGTGCAGGCCATCAAACTATTTGGCTTCGCACAGAAACTTTGCTGCTTCTTTAAAGAGTCTCACAAGCGAATGGATATTGGTCTCGAATCTTAATAGAAAACAAGATTGGGCTAGCAACATCAAAGCGCTTGCAGATGATTGAAGATATGCGGTGGTCCGGTAAGGCCCGTGCACTCACAAGAATCTATAGCGCATTCAGGGAACCAAGTAGTGCTCTTCATGTCAATATTGCAAAATCTCCTCATTTTATTTCATCAGATGCTACCCAGAAATCATCAACTATAGAGAAAGCAGCCAACCTACTTGAAAAGCTTCTGCAACACGAAGCTACATTGACTGCCATGATATTTCTCAGAGTATTTAGGCACACAACACCCCTCAGTGATTACATGGAAACGTCTAAAATGGACTATGCTCAGAGCAAACCGTAGGTTGAGTACGTTTAGGATCAACTAAAGAATGAAAGCAGGGATTTTGAAACAGTTAAAGATGTCACCGATGAGTTTGCGGGGAACATAAGAGCAGCAATGGCATCTGAAGACCATCTGCAGGAAATTGCCATCGAGAAGGTTTTCCAGAAAGACAGGGACGTATGAAGCATCTCAAACTTAGGGGGGCACAACGCTTCAAGGTTACTCTTTCCTTAAGACAAGCGGGCCGTTTCTAAAACTAAATGGGCATCTTTTTGTTTATTGCAAAATCTTGGGAGGCACCTGCCTCCACTGCCGGCCACAGTACAATGAAAAAAATCGAGATGAATGTTTACAATGTAGTGTACGATACAACGCTACAAAGCATAGAGAAGTGCTTTGGAAGCCACAAAGATCACTACCAACATCTGTCCTTACTCTGTCCTCATCGATTCTCTGAAAGGGACGACTGCACTTTAGCGGACCAGCTTTATGTCATGTCCCTCAGGAACTAACCCTAACCTAACCCTACTAATCCTAACTCAACCCTAACTTACCCTAATCCTAAGTAACCCTAACTAACCCTAAACTAACCCTAAACTAACCCTAACTTACCCTAAAGCCCCATTTCCAAAACCTAACTCTGACCCTAACCCTTACACCATGACACATAGTCTGCCGATTTTGAAAGCCGGTCCGCTAAAGTGCAGACTAGCCCTCTGAAATAGCACAAAATGGTGTTCCACGTGAGGGCTTAACTAAAGTTTTGCAGCTTTTAGGCTGTGAAAGCATTCACAAATCTATTTTGAGAGAAGAGCTTGCCGAATGTGCATCTTGTTGGTCACAACTAAAAGGTACTGATGTTGTGACGTTGCAGCTTTCAGATGATGGTGATGCATGTTCTGACGACGAAACTTCTCTTAGAGATATAATTGCAGAATCTGTGATTTGCATTATCATCTTGGAGTATGTATTTTCTGTTAATGTTTGGATCAAGTAGATGATGTGTTCTCCTTGTCAATAAACTTAACCTTGCCAGATCTGCTTATGCATCCGCTTCTTAAAATAGAGATGTGACCCCTAGGAAGAGAAAGCAGGATTAATTTCGGTAAAAAAGGGGGGCCCCTGAGAGAGCTCCCCCGGCCCTTTTTGAGAGCTAATCCGCGCCTGAGTAAAGCCTTCTAAATGTTTGGATTTAACCGTTATTCGGGAAAGTAAACTTCGGGCAAAGTTCGTCCAATATTTTTACCGTTCGAAACATTCGCATGTTGATGTCATCTTTTTGCTGTTTCAGGTGATGGAGATGGCTTCATGAATGGGACATTGCCACGAGAATCCAAACGAAAAAGTGTTTTCAGTACATTTGGTGTTGGCACATTGTCGGCTACAGCTGCACCTCCTGTCAATATGGCAAAACTGGCAATTGGCGTTCCACAAGATTTCCGTCGCGTTTCCGCCATCATCGACGTCGATATTCTTCCGGATACGGTAAGACGTGTTCGGTTGTGCAAGCACAACTCAGATAAACCGCTCGGCTTTTACATTCGCGATGGCACAAGTATCCGAGTCACTCCGGAAGGTATTGAGAAAGTTCCCGGTATATTCATATCACGACTTATACCAGGTGGCTTAGCAGAGAGCACCGGACTTCTTTCTGTCAATGATGAAGTCTTAGAAGTTAATGGTATCGAAGTTTCGAGCAAATCGCTTGATCAAGTCACAGATATGATGGTTGCGAACAGTCATAATTTGATAGTAACTGTAAAACCAGTGAATGATATTCCGACGAAATCAAGCAGCTTAAGAGGTCCTTCCAACGTAACCCAACGTCGCGTAACGACAACAAATTCGATGCCGCCTAACATGAAGCTAGGCTCGTCAACAAACGGCAAGTATGCACAAATGAACTTGACAAGTGGCATTATTGAGAACGCTCATGAACCACTTCCTGATAGCGATGATGAAGATCACATCACATCAGATGGGGTCGTCCATGTTTAACTGCCGCTTTTATTTTTTCTTTTAGCAAAGTTTTATCCTGGATTTGGTAGACCATATATTGTTCAAAGCGCTATCAGAGATATAATTTTCTTCAGTTAACCATAGTATGGAAAGGTCTTGACTGAATCGTACGGGGAGTCCTTTTCATTGATAAGCGAACATGTACTCATGTACTTTACCTTAGTTAAAGGCAGTCTGTCACGGCTCTGATTGGCCGCAACAAAATCAGCGCTCAACACAACAGATTTCTTTGTGAATCTGCGTATTTGAAACAAAGGAGGGATAACTATTTTGACTTTCTACGGCCGTAGAAAGTCAAAGGATTAGCAGCCATTGAAATTTCCTGTTCTTTGTATTGTCCAAATCACCCAATCAAATTCGTGGCAGACTGCCTTCAAAGTAATCTTAAGGCAAGCATTCCGTTTGTTTGATTTTTGCCGGCTTAGATACCTAGCTATCACCAACCTTTAGCTGCAACCCTGAAGCAGTGGGATGCATTTAGCGGAGTTGGGTTTAAAACCGGTCACAAGTGACTACTGAACAAGTTTTATGTCGCTATCCTGGATGAGCGCCTGTTTTTATAATACAGGGCTCCTGGGATGAACACCATTCATGATTTTGTGTATGCTTTGGGAATTTTATACTCGCATCATTATGGTTTTTATCATGTCCTGAGGGGACTCCAAATCCTAACTTTTCCATGTCACTGATGCCTCATTCACACTGCATGTTAAACCAGCTTAAATTAAACTAGGTTCTCGAACAGGGCCTTCTAATCGGTCAATGCAACAAATACAGTCATTTGATTGGTTGAAATTTAAACTGGTTTAAATCAAGCTGGTTTAATTTTGTCAGTTTGAATGCAGCATTATTTTTTATATCAAACCGTAAAGATAAAGAATATTGCGTGAAAATTTGACTTAGCATCGGTGAGTGAAATTTGTTTTATGCTTGCTTCCCAATAGCAACCTATGAACCTTAAGTGAAACTTACGTCCAAAATTAGCCTGCGTGCAGCCTCAACTCCTCTGAGGATTTGATGCATGATTATCCGTCGATTAAGGCTAATTTCCCACTAAGGCTGATCAAAGGAAATGATTTTCCAGAAATTTTCTTTGTAGTTATGTGAGCGCAAAATCGAATGTAGCAGCCGGTAGCAACAGTCAACATCGAGCAAAATTATTCGAACAACTTTGAAATGATGGCTGATAATCATAAATTGTGAGCCACATGCTTTAGAAGGTGCATGAATCTTCAAATAAACTTCTTTTATGCGTTTTGCGCAATGTTACATTGATAATAAACGAATAAAATGTTAGCTATTGCGCTTACGAACACAGCTTTGTGGTACATAAATCTTGTCCAGGATGCATAATTTTACCATTTTCACATTGGCTTTCTATCCATACATGATCCCGGACCAATTTTGAGCACAATTAACCACGCTATTTAATTAGAAAGGGCAAAGAGAATAGATCCATTTGAAATTCTGTCCAGCGTCATAGAATGGTTCAAACCCGGTAGCTAATAAACAAACTTCAGACTTTCGCTTAGTGGAAGCAAGGGTGTTACGACACGGATGTTTTGATTGATTATTTATTTACCTTGTTTTGATCCATGTGTCTTGTTTTGTTGTCTTGTTTTCTGTTCTGTTTCGTCTTCAACTGAGCGTGGTTAGGCCCAACTGCTCTCAAGTTGTTCGAATAGAGCTCCCTTGTATTTCTGTGTCTTAATGCGCCTTCGCACAAGAATGGTTTTTAAAGCCGCACCATACTTGTGCGAAGGCGCACTAAGACACAGAAGTACAAGGGAGCTCTATTCGAACAACTTGAGAGCGGTTGGGCCTAACCACGTTCAGTTGAAGACGAAACAGAACGGAAAACAAGACAACAAAACAAGACACAGGGATCAAAACAAGGTAAATAAATAATCAATCAAAACATCCGTGTCCTAACACCCTTGGTGGAAGCCATTGAAACAATAATCTATCTTCCTGACTTTAATTTCATCCTTCGTGCTGCACTTTAAGAAGGAAATTCAACTCAAAGTTACTCGAATTTTGTACATTATGGTATTTTCAAACGCTGCTACATTAGTTTGGAACGCCCGGTTTTATATACAGTAAAACCCCGCAAACAAGAACGTACTTTTCTAAAAAACAGACTGGCTAGGTTCTCATAAATGAGGTACTTATGAAATTTTCACGGTGTGTTTCTTATTGCAAGGACACTTGTGACAATGATGAATATACACGTTTTTATATAAGAAACTAGGATCAGGCCATGGTACTAAAAGTTTCTTAATTTTGCATGAAATTTTGTCCATTTTAGTACTAAAAGTTTCTTAATTGGTTTCTTATTTTTTGAATGCAGAATTGGCAATGTGGTTGCTAACACTGCAGCAGATATGTTTCTTGACATTTAAAACATCGTAAAGGAATAAACAGTGTTCTTTTATGTTGAAAACACATATTTTTAGAAAATGTTGCTCAAGAATAAAGGTTCAACAATCTATTTGCTATAATATCCATGCTTTTAACTTTGAAAAGTTTCTTAGTACTTCTCAGACGTAGTACTAGAGTTTCTTAAAATTTTGGCCATCTTAGTACTAGTTTCTTTTAAACCAGTTTCTTATAGAAAAAAAACGTGTATAGCAACAGAATACAATGTGTTAAATAAACTTGAGGGTATAATGACTGCATTTAAATATTAGAGAGCATTGCTCTTAACAAAGCAATTCATACGGTTTGATAAAACAATTTGCATATCCTTGAAAACTGTTAGAGAAGTTCAGTTATCAATAGTTGGGAGTTTGTTTACATTGATATGATGAATTTTTAAATAAGTGTACCATCTCATAAATACATTGAAGTAAATCAGGCTGCTTTTGGTTCTTATCTTTGGGTGTCTTTTCCCACAAATCAATGTGCAGGTTCTTATTTTGCTATGTTCTTGTTTGCGGGGTTTTACTGTAACTGGTGTGCTTTCATTGTCATTTTGTCTCCCAAACTACTGTCAACAGAAGTGAAGCAAGTTGCAACTCTTATTCAGCATTTTACGGATCTATTTTGCATCAATTAATTTTAACCTTTTGTAGTCGTAGAATTAAGTTGATAGCTCTGATTCAACCAGCATGCCATGCTCGTGCCCCGAAGGGGGAGGGGTTCTTCCATAATAAAGGTACTCGTGGATGTGCCACCCGCAAGGGTTTTCTTTTCCGGACTTCTGCTCTTGCCAAGAGTATACTTTTTGGCAATTTTAGTCGATTTTAGTATGGGCAAGGGTATACCTTTTGACAATTATGGTCAAAGAAATGTCAAATCTCGATAATTCCCGTAAAGAAACCCGATTTTTTGTGATTGTGGTCCAGAGAATGCGAAAATTTGGTAAGTCTTTTCTAGAAAACGCTGGATTTGCCCAAGTCGTCCTGGAAGAAAGGAAGAGCACTTCTTTTCTTATATGACGACTTGGGCAAGTCCAGCAAAACGCCAACGCATTGCACTTTTGATTTAGAAGTTAGCCTAGTCAAGGGTATCATTTTCAAAAATTATCTAGCCAACGGTACCATTTTGAAACTTTGGGCGGCTCACCCCTATCCGAAATTTAGCCAAGAACCCTCCCCCCCTTTCCCGTGCACGTGCCATCTCTTGATTGGCATTGCAGCGAAGGCCAACACAGAGATTATACGTGCAAAGTATGTTGGGTATCCGGTAAACTTTACCCTGTGATTGTCTTGGGTATTTTTGTAAGTAATGGGTAACAACGAAGATTTATATCGAAAGCATGTTTATATTCTGCGGCGTAGCGCTCAAGGACTCATTGACTCAATATTCTGTCCTTTCAGTAGATTATGTTTAAACTGATGTAAGTTATATTGTATTTTGAATATGAAAATTTGGGATTTTATTAAATTCCGCAAATCATTATTGTTCACTTTTCTCTGTCTTGTTTCTGCTCATACGGTGACAGTTTTCTCTTTCATTGCCATAGTGTCACATAAGGGAGCTGTCATAAAGAATGGGACAGAGGGGGGCGGAAGGGATTTGACAGGGTCACCAAAATTATCGGGTGGAAAATATTGGGCTAACAAACTACTTCAAATGATAAACAAGGGCCATGAAGCTATTTGTTTCTGGATTTGTTTTCAAAATTTACAATTGTTTCAAACACCGCCAGCGTTATTTTTGCTGTTTCTTTGATCACTGATATCATTCTCAATCTCAGTTTCTAATACGGTGGTTTCCACAGGTTCTACTCTGCCTTCTTAAAACTTCATACCAGCTCCATAAACACGGTGCTGTGACATGATAAATGAGAATAAAGTACAACTGCAAAATGCAAAAGCTTTTCTTCAAGAAATTTCTGAACCACAGAGTTCGTTTTGAAGCCCTTGGGTCATCAAATCATTTTTGCAGATGTTAAGAGGCTATGTTTATAATAATAATAATAATAATAAATGTTGATAAAGGGGCTGGAAGGCCAAGGCCTATAAAACCCTGATTGTCATGACTTATAATCTAGTTTAGTTTGAACTCGAATTTTGAGTCTCCGTGTAGGCGGTCAAAGAGTTTTTCAAAAGTTATTACATCCTTCGCTTCGACGATGTTCGCTGGCAAGCAGTTCCACTCTTTGACGATTCGTTGAGAATAGAAGTTCTTTCTTGCATCTAGTCTGCATTTATTCAATACTATTTTGTATCTATGACCTCTTGTCTTATTTTGATTGATCTTGAAGAAATTAGAAGGATCAGTATCAACAAGGCCATGAAATATTTTGTAAGTTGTGATCATGTCACCACGCTTTCTCCTATGCTGAAGGGTTGGCAGCTTTAAAGCTTTTAATCTTTCATTGTATGATAACTGGCTGATGCCACGAACGAGTTTTGTCGCTCTTCTTTGAACTGCCTCTAATTGTTTTACGTGCTTAACCATATACGGGTTCCATACGGAAACAGATGTTTCTAGCAAAGGTCTGACAAGACTCTTATAAAGACCAATGAACACATTTCTGTCTATATAAGTCATTGTTCTCTTGATGGATGCGAGCACTCCAGTGGCTTTTCTCGATATTTCAGCTATATGTTTATCAAATTTTAATTTGCTATCCATTACCACTCCAAGGTCTTTCATCTCTTCAACTCTTGATATACTTATCTCTTTATTGTCATGAGAAGACAAGATATATTTGCATTTGGCTACAAGATTTTACAGGGAATTTTGAAATCCCTTCCGCCCCCCTCTGTTCCATTCTTTATGACAGCTCCCTAACTGGTAGTAGCTTCGATTTGTAAGATTGCATATCCAACCCACGGGGCAACTTCTGTTGGTGTGTGACGGAGGGGGTCAGACACAGCATATTTTTTGAAAAACCCAAAAAATTTACTAAATTCGTAGGACATTTTTCGACCTCAAAAATATGCTCATTGCTTCAAGGTACATAAAAACTAGAAGTTTCATACCTTTTTCAGCAACTGCGCTGCAATATTTTGGTGGAAACTCAGCATAAGCACTCAATCTGTCAAATTTTCTCATTTGCAACCCCCAAATTATACTATCTTGCACCAAAAGCGTACCCGAAAGTATACTAGACAACGTTTCGCAAACCCAACAAGTATCGGGCCGTCATCCTCTAATAGGCAGTGCCCCGGGGATGGATATCCAAGGACAACTGTTTATCTTCAAGGTTAAAAAATCAACGTCAGCGGGAAGACGGACCTTTTAGCCAAATGATTCATTAGAGAATATTATGTTCTATTCACTTCTAAGCAATGTAAGCTCGAACTTTCCATTTGGTATCAATCAATAGATTAATGCAATAATATTTTCAGCAGGAACGAAAGTTCACCGCAGTGCTAATGCTGCTTCCGTTCTTCATACCAGCATTGGAAAATCCATAGCATTCCTTGCACCAATATCTGGAAAATTGATGCCCTTCCAGATGGCATTTTCACGTTTTTTCATAAGAAACTTGGATCAGGCCATAGTACTAAGGGCTTCTTAAATTAACATGAAATTTTGTCCATTTTAGTACAAAAAGTTTCTTAATTGGTTTCTTATTTTTTGAACGCATGAATTGTCGATGTGGTCGCTAGCACTACATGGTTAGATAATATTGCTCAAGAATAAAGGTTCAACGACCTTTTTACTATAAGATCCATGCTTTTAACTTTGAAAAGTTTCTTAGTACTTCTCATACATAGTACCAGAGTTTTTACTTAAAATTCAAAATTACTTAAAATTTTGGCCATCTCAGTACTAGTTTCTTATAAACTAGTTTCTTATGAAAACGTGTATGTAGTGCACCCTCCCCAGGTCCTAAGTGTTCAGTTGGTGTTTAGAGACCCATTGCTGACCATGATACTGTTGGAACAAATGAAAGCAAAACAAAAGACCAAAAATGACTACCACGACCATTTTGGTCGTCATGCTTTGGTTATCGGCCTTTCCAAAATACTCATTAGTAGATGTACTACATGAGCTTTATTGTTTCGATGTTGACTTTTTGTTATCACATTCAACTCAATTTCAAATTCTATAACGAATGTAGAAACCTAACTTCATTTGGAGCACTTGGGAGTGCGAAAACCAGCAGAGACAGGGAACTGTGCTAATGAGTTTTGCTTCGCGTATGCATCGCTATTTTTGCATATTAAAGATGATAAAGTAACTCAACGACGCAATAACTGCTATCAAGATAACTGAAGATGTTCTTGGTCGAAGAAGTGCAAAAGCTTGATCGAAGTCAACGATGGAATTACACTTTTCAGGTTTGTAAAGTTGATGGGGAAGTGGCTGGTCTGGGCTCCCGCTCTGCGGCGGCCTAATCGCTAATCTCTGTTTGTAAAGAGAGTTCAGGACTTTGGACGATGAATTATTTTAGTCACAGAAGCAAAATTGGAATTGCTTGTGGAGATCGATGACTGAAGGATCTTTGAATTACACTAGATATCAGAGTTATGTTAGATTGAAAAATTAAACACGAAAATGTCAGCGCCCAAAAAACGAAAGCTCTAAAGAGAAAGAGAGCAGGCCTCAATAACACAGAACAGAGGTGCAAACTATTGAGACATCGATTGGGAATGCAAGACAAAGACCAGGAAGGAGGTGTGGGTTTGTATGGTGCATAGGTAGTAAGATGGGTGTTGAGAAGGAGAAGGCTTTCCTGAAGAAAACAATTTTTCACCCTACGATATCATCATAAAGTTTGTGTATATGAGAAGGAAATGGATTCCCAACAATAGATTTTGCACCATCATTATGGCCATTAATTCTTTAATGGGTATATGCTGCTCAACAAAGCAGAGCATTGTTGAAGATGAAGTTGTGGTTTTCAGTGTCAATACTGGGATGGTAGAATAAGTAGAGAAAGTGTGTAGAGGAGAGACACTTGACTTGTCTTCTGGTTGCAAACCAGACTGCACTTGTTGTTTCTTGTTGTGCGGGGAAATGCGCGGGTGAAAACAATCGCTCAACAATAGACTCTATTGTTTTAAACAAAGTGGCGCGGGAAGATCTTCCGGAGAAACAGCAAGAAATGCGGACTGGGTTGCAAAGTCAGATGATTATCAGGGGTCATTGACAAACAGTTTTTGTCATTGTTAATGGAATTGGGCTAATAACAGCTCAGCCCCCCTCCTCCTTCTTGATAGCTAAATTTATCGCTAGATTTTCTCTTGTTGTGGGCATCCCACAAACTTTCTTGATAGGTCTATTTTATGTTTCTTGGGTTGGGACCTAAGCCCACTTGGGTTGGGAAAACTTGTGCTCACTCGAAACTATAAAATTGTGTCAAACTAGTTACTCACAGCTAAAATAGAAGATTCTCACATGAGATAGCAAAAGATCTATTGTTTATTTTGCATCTCTCACAGCTTTTTAAAAGTTTACTCACAGCTCGCACCTTCAAATGATTTTCAGTTGGTACTACACATAGGCCAAATCACACATTTTCTCCAACCCAGCGCACTGTCACTTTTTCATCCACATCATGAGGTTGAAATTAAGTAATGCGCTGCTGCGGAGTGATTGATGGCTGCAAGTAATTCTTCAAATATTACTAACGCAGTGTTAATCTTCTCAATTTTCATCCCAAAATCAAATTTTTAACATATCTAAGCTGGACCCCCTCCTCCTTAATGGTCCAATGCCCTTAACTGTAGGAAAGTTTGTTGTTGATGACTCTTTACAGATCACTGCTACAACAGCTTCAACGAATACAGTGATTAACCAGTGCATACAACTAAATGTGTAGTGGCACAATAATGTAATCCTTGACTTTACAACCAAAGCAGTTCGTGTAGAACAGTGGCGGCTGGCAGCGGTACTAGCGGTACCAGTCTAGTACCATTTTATTTTGAAAGCTTGGAATTTTTTGTTTTAATTTCTAATATGTCAACAATGCAAAAAAGTGAATTCACCATGAAAACAAACAGAAGGAAGAGCGGCAGCGCACACTAGAGCCAATATCTCAGCACGACCCTGCTTTTATTAATCCTTGTTGAATGATTCGTATTGAAATAGATCCTTTATGTATTCCACGGTACTAGACCTCATTCATCTGGTACTGCAGAAAGCAGTGCCATTGTGATTGGTGACTTGTCATGATGTAAAATTCTTTGTGTACACGTAAGCCCAACAATGGCAAAGTTTGATCGCAGTACTAGATTCCTCGTTCTAGTAACGCTGTGTGGCCGTCAAATAACACATCAATTCAAGATTACGAAATCAACCCCGCAGTACTTTCAGCAGTATCAAATGGCATGTTAAACCACTGTTTTTTCAATGTGTTCTCTGCTGTTTTATTGAACCGATACTAAGGTATTTGAAAGTACGTTACAAAGTTTTTAGGTCTGTGTTTGTTTCTGGGCAGTGACTAGTTCGAATGTCAACGATTTTGCTGTAAATGAACCGAATTTCAGAGACCTGCAACCTAACCTTTCTGGAGTTCCGCATATTTTGACGCTGTCTTCAGCTCAGGGTCACTTAATCATTTTACTCACGAGCAGCAGACCTTTCATAGAAATTAATGTTAAGATACGGGACTGTGAGAATGCATATTAGGATTTTTCATGGATGCATGGCGAAAATACTTGCCTTCTTCTTTATATACTACTACTAGGGAAGCAATCTTTGAAAGTTGTTTTCCCACTCCTATACATTCCTGGTGTAAATGGAACCATTCGAATTGTTCTGTATATGTTTTCATTTGTTATACTGTATGATAGATGAAAAATGCGAACTTCTGTGCATTGTACACAACAAGTGGAACGAGAAACCCACGCTACTAGAATCTCATTTCTGGTACCTCCATGAACTGCGGCTAGCCAGTGATGGGCTGGGTGCCGCAAGTGATTAACTTCCCGAATGTGTTGCTCACAAGCCTCTAAAATGGCCGCAGCCAGCGATCGACAAGACTCCCAACATTTGCATGGAAAGGTTTCAGTGATGCAACCGGCGTCGTGGGAATAACTTGCAAAAACTCATTAATTAGAAAAAAGTAGCATCATTTTTTAAGAAGGAGGTACTGTATAACATTATTTCCTGATAAATTGTGCTTGCAATTTCATCTATAAAATGTTGTCCTTTCCGCTTAACTTTAAAATTTACCTTCCCAACTTTCTCGAAAATCTATTGGGAAAGACATTTTGCTTGCATTTTTGAGACAATCCTTTACCCAATTTTTCTTAAAACTTCAAAGCTTCCCAGGGGCTTTGCCCCTGGACCCCAATGGGGGGCTCACAGCGCCCCCCATCCCCCAGCTGGTCTGAGGCAAAAATTTGTTCGCTTCGCTCACAAAATTTTGTTTCCCTAGTACCATCTTATGTTGCATGCCAGCCGCCACTGATGTAGAAGGGAAGTAAGCCTTCCCTATACCACATGAGCATTATGAGAAGGAGTTATGGACTTGATTAATTGTTTCCTTCTTGTGTGATCCAGCGCTTGGTACTAAAACCACAATGTCACCTGGTTCAATTAAACATTGTTCAATTTCCTCACATGAAGGGACTTCAACTGCAACTGTCCGTAAAGTTCTCATTAAGGGGCAAGAATTGTACACAATGCAACCATATACCGTAAACATATGAAATTTACTGCTTCTCAATAACTATGAAATCATTTCTTAGGAATTCATCAAAAGCAAAAGACATTCTCTGCAATTTCTGCAATTCTAAGGAATTCTACAAGTCTGTAGTATGAAAATAGTGTTAAATTTTGACATGTACCTGAAAATTAAAAATGCATTGAACAAGGACAAATTTTAAAATCTATGATTTTCTACATTTTGCAATGTACAGAATATATTTGGCAAGTTATGAATGGGCAAATTTCTGGGAAAATCTTGTTTCGAAAAAGCCAACTGTTCGGGACATATTTTAACATGAGTCTAATTTTAAGGCCATACATTCTATAATATATTAGGATAGTGTTTTTCACACTTGCACCTCATGTTTATTTGCACAGGTATTGAACCTGGAAACCAGGAAGATTGTAGAAGACTTCACGTTAAAAGCTGCAAGACTTCCAGAACATAGAAATTTGAATAGATACAGAGATGTACTGCCATGTAAGTTGATCTATACTTATTTAGTCTACTTATTTAGTAGTTAGATAATGACATTGTTCATGGAGATGGCATCATCTGACCACAGTTCATGTCTACTTAGCATACGGCTCAAATCTTTAAAAGGGTGGGTGTAAAATTGTATCACATTTTCTTTCAATTCATGTGCTTGAAAGAAACTTTGGGTAATTTGTTGTAAATCTACCGTGGCAATTTTTTGATATATTGATTATTTTCAAAATGGCTGCATTTTGACTTATTTTGCAAAAATTCATCAAAAATTTTGAAGAAATTGAAATCATCGTAAATCTTAAATGAATGGAAAGAAATTGATATGATCTTCAAGATAACCATAGTTTATGAAGGTCTACAACATGGTTGCAAGCAGAAATCTGCAGCTCTTCTGGTTAAGGATTTAGAAATTTGATGACATCACAGCCTCAAAATTAATAAATGCCACCATTTTGAAAGAAGGCAAGGTATTAAGAAATTGCCATGGCAATTTTATTGCGAATTACTTGAAGTTCCTTTCAAGCACTTAAATTCAAAGAAAAATGGAATAGAATTTTACACCCACCTTTTTAAAAGATTTGAGCTCCATACTTGTCTACTTATGTTTTGACACCAAGAAATTTTGAGAGCACAGAGGACCATTCCCAAGAATTTTTTTAGTGGAGGGCTACATTTCACTAAGTGGCCTTTCTGAGTAAGTAGAATTTTACACAATAAAAGGTTGTTCAGCCATAATTTTCTGTTCAATTTCAGAGTGAAGTTTTTTCACAGGCACTAAAACTTCTGCTTGCTCGGAAAATGCCACTGACTGGAAATTAGCCTCAGAGCTATAAGAAATTTTTTTCCCATATAGATCTACTTCATGACATCTGATGATTATTTTTTAAGATCATGAAAACCATACAGGGTAATACGTTTCTTCCTGTTTCTCTGTAAATAAAGAGACACTTATTGATTTCCTTCACACGCAGTCTCAGTCAAATGCATGGGAAAAGTCACGAAATTGCACTACTTTGGTCTTTGACTCCCTGTTTTAATGTTGCTTGAATCAAACACCATTTGACCTTCTCAACGTTAAGTGAAGAGCAAGGGGGATCTGAAGGTCCTGAATAAATGTTTTTGCCCTTATATATATTTTAGGAAACATCACAAAAACACTGAAATTTGCCTGTGTCCTTGTTTTGCTTATTTTGGCCAAGATAACATAGATTCACACAGATTCATTGTCAGCAAATATCACCATCGGAAGTCTTATTTTGTGTCACAATTTTTTCTTCTTGCTAATGAGGTTAACTATTTAAGATCATACATTTTTATGGTTTGATGGTGATCTCTGCTCCTAAAAGACAAATTTAAGTCATTAGACAATTTTTTTATATTTTGAATTTATCATCAATTACAAATTTACAATACACAGTACTTATTATTACTACTAAGAAATTAACACACTACTGAAAAATTAACCTACAATACTAAGGAAAACTACGTAAAAAGAGGTCTTGGTGACTGCTTGACAGATGGTACAAATTTGAATGAATTCAATATAATCGACCAGTTTCATGGATAAATATGTAGTCTTAGCTCAGGGAAATTTCTATTGATTTCAATTAGATGATCATTCAAGGATAGAGCTAAAGGATGGAGAGATGGACTACATAAATGGCAATCTAGTTGAAGTAAGTAGACAAATCTCCTTTGAACCAATTTTTACAAGGCCAATTTCAATGGTGGCATACTGTATTCTTCAATTCAGGTTCATGAATATTATCAGCTAAAACTTCTCCATAGTTAAAATGATGCTACTGTATCATGCAGAACTACATGATGCTGAAATTTTGCAAAGAAAGTAGAAAATGAGTAAGACCGTGTTTAAGCAATGCATCTATACCGAAACCTAATTTAAACATATATCAAGCTGAAGAGGACATAGTACTATCGAAGAACTGTGGTAGAGCTTTTGAGGCATAATATGCCCTCAGACATATGGTTCATAGAATAACATCATTGATACCAATATAATTAAGAAATATTCTGGGTGCATTATTGAAATAAATTTTTGCTTACACTACTGTATATTGGACTGTATTGAGACATAGTATAATAAAGTGTTTTTAATATCTAGACATTATATTATATAAACTTTATATTATATAAACTTTATGTTAAATACCAGGTGACCCAAAGAAAAGTGACCTGTCACAACCTGTTATGGAAGAGCAGTTAAGAGGCTGATTGAGATGATTCAAATGTAGTTCTGTCGCTCAAAGACTACATTACATTATGAGTATTTTTGGCAATTTCTTTTAAGCATGGTAAATTTCCAGAATTAAGGACTTTGAGGAAAATGACAAGGTTGAAATCCTCAAAAAGTGGCCAAAACAGGGGATCGATTTAAAGCCGCTTCCGATCATGAAAATAATGACGAGCATGATCAACTTTAGGCTGGGAACTGTGCTAAAAAATTTCGAAACAAAACTCATCATGTAGCGTAGTCTTTGAGCGACAGAACTATGTTTTAAGCATCTCAATCGGCGTCTTAGTTGTTTTTCTATAACAAATGGCATCAGGTCAACCCTTCCCCCCTTCAGGTCACCCAGTATGTGTAATTATTTTTAGTCTGCAGTTGATTTAAATTACTGTAGTTGCTGTATTTTAATGCTGTATGCTTGTAACTATTTTTAAATAGCCAACTGTAAAGATGTTAAAATCATCTGTAACAATAAATCATTGTAACTTACATTGTAAGAATTATATACTTAGTTCCTTCAAAACATTTTTTGCCAGTGTAATAGACTTGTTAATAAGAATTCTTTTTGTGTAAGAGTGGTTTTAAAGAAAGCAAGCACTTTATCCATATGTTTTGAAAAGATTTCTTTCATCAAACAAGAAATGTGTTTTCTGAAACAAGGTTTCAATTAGAGAATATTCTAAAGGCTTTTTGAGAAGAATTCCTAGACAATTTAAATTCTGCTACAATAATATTTACAGTGAATTTGTGTAGTTTTCTATAATTATTTTTGCAATAGCTTGTGAGATGATAAATTGATCTGTTTTTACTTGTATTTATAAATCTTTGAAGTGGAATAGTTAGGGTTTGCACATGTTAAAATTATTTCTGATGTCAATTTCCATTTGTTCACAGGTGAAAGATATTGGCAGGAAATACATTTTGACTCAGGTTTGTAAATACAGAATGAATTTGCCTGTTGTGCATTATATATTTATATATATATTACACAATTCAGAAATTTTTACTATTTCAAGTAAATCTTCTGTCTTGGGAATAAGAAATAAAGATAGAGGCATAGAGGCTATTCATAGAGGCCACTCTAAAATTCATTCACACAACTAAGTGCTTTTAAATTTCTACTGCAAATCCCTAATACAAGGATACATCTTTCTTTTTAAATGTAACCTTGAATTTTATGTTGGTTAATATCTTCGTATTTAGGTTTATATAATTACATGTTTAATGGCCACAGGGTTGAGATGTATTTCTATTCTCCTTGTGGCTTCATTTGTTGTAATTGTTTTTTGTAATAGTTTTTTTGTAATCTGTTTTTGTAGTTGTGTACTTGTTGTATTTTCTTGAGATTATACTGTATACAGAAAATAGATAAAGATAAACTTTTGTTGTGGATCATAGAGAATTGAAAGAATTGATGTAGGAGCAGAAAAGTTATTAAACTTCAATTGTGGGTGTTCAAAGATTAGAAAACTTTCATAAAATCAATAAACCATGTTAATAATGATAAGTCCATTGCTTGATAAAGAAGGCAGAATCCTCATAAGAAGCTCCGATGTTGTGGGTTCTCCATCTTTCACTTTCCAAGCCCAAGACCCTCATTTAAGGATTTGTGCAATGGATCTATTAATCTTAGATATTTTATTTCAGGGACCATTACCAGATACTTGCAGTCATTTTTGGCAGATGATATGGGAACAAAACACAGCAGCAATCATCATGTTGAATAAAGTAATTGAGAAGAACACGGTAAGAGCACACAAACTATTCCTCATAAAATGTATCATTACTGCAATTGTTTCATTTACATGTCTTTGCCCCTTCAACCAGGTGTGAGAAGTAAGAGTATGTTTATTCTTTAATGAAATGTATAAACACATCATACATGTGTCTTTATTGTTGCTTCTTTCTGCCTTTCCCTCTTACAAAAGTTAGGCCATGCTTTGCCTTGATTTGAGTCGAACTGAAACTACAAGAAGGAAAGCCAGACAGAAGCACTGATTAAAGACATGATTTGTTTCTACTTTACTTAAGGAATAAACATCGTGTTTCCTCTCACCTATGCTTTGTCACTGTAAATTATTTTTTTGGTTTGCATGTTGTGCATAAAGATGAGTATTCATTAAAAAGTTATTCCTTTGTGCAATACTTTATTTCTTATGATTTCATATCAAAATACGTTTAATGAAATCAGTGAATAAGCAGACGTTGCAATGAAACCCTGGAAAAGAAAATCAAAACTTTGACTTATAAACCATTGACAATTGAAATATTTTAAACTGTTTCCTTTTGAGCATAAGCATGGGGCTTAGGCCCCGTTTACACTATACTGTTTTGAATGAAAACGGTACGAAATCAGAAGCATTCCGTTCACACTAGAGTGTTTCGAATCCGGTACAAAACGAAGATGATTCTGAAAGCGGCACGATTTGAAAACGGCACAAAACTTTTCAGTTTAAATGCTTGAATACGGAAAGATGTCTTTACGAATTCAAAGAGTAGCAAGGGAATGATCTGCTTCCCTTTCAATCAGTAACAAAATCATTCCGTTTCCAAGCAGTTACACTAAAATGTTTCATGCCATTTTCAGATTGAGCCATTTTCAATATTGGCTTCAGCTGATGCCGACTACGAGAACTTTTTAGTGTAAACGGAAGGCCAAACGGCTTGATTTTGTACCGTTATATATCATTTGAAAACGGAATAGTGTAAAGAGAGCCTTTAGTATTATCAAGGGCCAATTAGATGGAGGCGCTAGCCATGTTAGCCAAGATGAAAGCTTTCATCCCGAATTCCTGGATCAATAGAAGTTAGAATTTTTTATACTTTCGACTACATGGCAAGCGCACTGGCCAAGTTAGCAAAGACCCCTTCCTTTTTCTTCTCATGTAATCGATTCACCACTTGGTTGGCCTGACAAAGCTGGCAGAGAAATCTGTAACACTTGCACTTCATGCAGATTATGTGATTATAGCACCGAATATTTTTGTAGTCAAGGCTGGAAATCCCCATGTAATCGCTCACATTACTTCAGTCTGCTTAGGCAAGGCAGCCTAATAGGCCAGCCCATTCTATGTCGTCATTAGTCAATACCTAAAGTTTAGATTTGTTTTTTCCGTTGATCTGCATTAGTGTTTATTACAAATGACATGAAATATGACAAAAATAGCTCCCTCAAACTGATTTGTTAAGCTAACGCAACGGAACTTTTCAGCAACTAAATGCATTACCAAAAGTGTGAAGTCAGCTTTTCTGACAAATATTCTATCTATAGGTGAAATGTCATCCATATTGGCCAATGGGAGAAGATGAAGTACTTGAGCTAGGGGACTACACCATAAAGAATGTTTCAGAACGAGCAGAAGCAGCTTACGTGGTCAGAGATTTGCACTTAGAACACGTCCCTGTAAGTTTGGTCTCCTTCGAGGGGCACTATGTATAGTTTTGTACCTGGGACGTGATATCAGGAAGGACATTGTTTTCACAATTTCGGTTTAAAGAACTGTGTTGTTATTGGCCATTCCAGTATGAAGAGCAGTATCAATTTTTTTGATTTCGCTACCAAGAATTATATCGATTGTCACGATTTTGATATAAAAAACAAATAGATACAGTAGGACAGTTTAAAGAATTGGTGTACCGCTGGGTGTGCATTTTTTAAAGATATCTATAAGATTTGTGTGTGTTTTGATGGTTGATTGGCACCTAGATCTGGTCAGGTGCCCCTCCCCCCTCCTCCTGCTGTTTTGGTTTTGTTCGGCTGATACAAAGGATTGCTCTGTCGTTGCTATTCTTGCAATAGATAAAAATGGAATAAAATTCCAGCATTCTATGATATGATACTGAGCGCTAGCATCAAAGTAACCTCAAGGCTCTAGAGAATTATTTGTTGAAATTGATTTAAACATTTCACTTTTTTAAGTCTTTAAGTTTGCATCTTATTATCTACGTTTATAGGGATTGAGTCCATATAAATAGCTGAGCGTTAACGCTGTCCTGAATTTTTGCTGACAAACCGCTGACGGCCCTTTGTTTTCGCACAATGGTGCTAAAGTCAATAGCAGTGGAAACCAAAGACTTCTTAATCCTTGCATTATCCTGAGGAATTTCTTTGGTTTGATTTCAATAGGGATTAAATGACAACTTTTGTTTCATGATTGAAAAGAACTTGATATTGGTCATGAGACCACTATTTATACGGACTCAATGCCTTTAAAGGCAGTCTGTCCCCTTTGAAGAATGAAAATAAACTCGATGAGGATTCCTATTGTACACTCCACAAGTTTGTGCTAATTCGCTTTATCCAAAGAAATCAAGGTCATAGAGACTCAGTGATGCATGAATTTCACTCCAACGTAAATAAGGTAAATAAAGCCGTTTCTAAGGTCAGAACAATAGGGGACAGACTGCCTTTAGTCTGAGCTCTAATTTAGGCCGATCATCTGTGAAATTTACTGACACTACATATGCCCTGTCCGTTTAAAAATTATTTTGTATGGTTATCGTGGGCCTAATACACCACATCAATTAAGCAGCCTCGTTTTGGATATTTGTCAAAATTTCCTCCTGTTGTTCATAAGAAAATTTCGAGCCTAGATTCGGATTTTGCACCCTAACTTTAGTCTAATTGCTTGTCTTTAAACTGCTGGCAGTTGCAATATTGACATTATGACAATGTAAAGTTCGAAGATTTATAAGGGATTCGATCTTGCAAAATCGGTCGGGTTGAAACTTTACACATCGAGTCATTGTCACGGTCAAATCCCTTATTGATTTTCAAACTTTACATCGCCATAAAATTAACACTACTACTGCCAGCAATGTGAAAATTTACAGTTAGACTACAGTTTAGGTGATAAATCCGAATTTGGCCTGTAGAATTTCATATGAAATAATTTGCAATAATTTCCAAAACGAGGCTGTTACTTGAAGTTTTGTATCGTAACCGTTTAACTTTAAAATCTATTTCAGAGTGGTGAGAGTCGAGATATAAAGCAGTTTCATTACATGTTATGGCCTGACTTTGGTGTGCCCTCAAAGCCGGAAACGTTTCTTGAATTTCTTTATGACATCAGAGAATCTGGTGTTTTTGACCCTGAGCAAGGCCCTCCAGTTATACACTGCAGGTAATCTGTTACCACTTACTTGTATTGTGATGGAAATGCTTTTTCTTGTATTTTCAATCAAATCTAAAAACTATGAAGAATGCAATAAGTATGGTTCAGATGTGCCAATCATAAAAAACACAAGTATGAAAACGATTACGAAAGACAAACAAAGGACATGAATTTACTCTTCGTTAGTACGGAAAAGGAGATTTTAAACAGAACAAGGTCGTATCGTTTTGAAATAGCACGAATAATGTGGTCTTAATGTCCAGAAACCTTTTGAGAATGTTGCCGTACCTTTTGTAAGATAATGATCTTGCAGCATCGTCATTGCAGACACTGTTTATGAATGGTGCCACTACTCAATATGCGCTTGTTGCGGAGGAAGTAAAGATATTTTTTCTTAGGAATACGATAAGCATACCTCGGTTAGTTTTCAATTGTTTGTTTTGCCAAAATGCAACATCTTTTGCTTTTTAAAATCACTCTCTATCTAATTCACATTCTAGTGCTGGTATTGGCCGATCAGGGACGTTCTGCTTGGTTGACAGCGTTCTCGAGAAAGTAAGTAACTTTCTTTGCAAAAGAATTATCACTGAGAATTAGATTCGACGAAGATCTATGAAATGAGCATTGGTGACAAGGCTAGTTTACTACATTGGGGTTTTTGAGCGCCTCAGCATTGCTACTGTTTTGGGGGCCAATTGCCACTTATGTATGCTAAAGACTGTGAAGTTTGCAATCCAGCATCTTACGCTATTTAAGAGTGAATTTCTCATTCCACGTATTGGTTAAGCGTTGTGATACAAGGCCCGCTTGTCTAAGAAGGTTTATAGGTGTGATCTCACATCATCAGTTGATCATTCAAGACGCTGCCAACGATTTTCCTAGCCTGCAAACGGACCCAGTGTCAGGGCTCAAAAAAACAAAGTAGTGTAGCGGCGCTACCAGTAAGGTAGCTGAAATGCTCAAATTTCTCAGGAAGGAAGAAGGGGAAAAGGAAAAAGAAACGGAAAGAAGGGGAAAATAAGGGTAAGAAATGAAGGGAGGAAGGAGAAAGGAAGAAGGAGAGAAAGGTAAAGGGACAGAATGGGATGGTATATTGGGAAGGGGGGAGGCCGTGTTGGAAGAAATAGAGATGCTTAGCTTGCTACCAGGAAGAAAATCATTTTTTGGGCCCTGCCCAGTCAGTGTGCCAGTATTATCTTTAGATTATTGCGTCTTCGCGCAGGTTACGATTTGCCATGTAATTAGCTAAACAAGTTTTTGTTTTGATTTTGATATGGTTTGGGATAAAGTTTGTCGAAGTTGTATACTTGATTCGTAACATGGTATGTTTAATCCGTAAAATATTGGGTAAAAGAAGCTAAATTTTTCACATATATGCTTGTCATTTGATTTTGTGAATGAGCCCCTCCGAACTCTAATAAACCGCATTTCTTTTAAGCCCCGCTCTGGAATGTCTGAAATCAGATTTGACCCCGAGGGCTTGATAGAGCTATCTACATACTCAAATGAGCAGCCTTAATGCTGAAGGCTCTTTTGATGAAGCTTTTGCGATAGTTAAAGCAATAACTAGCAATAACTGTAATAACTGCAATAAATGTGTTCCTGGATCTTTCCCTAGGCTGAGAAAGATGGAAAGCCCGACAACATTGATATAAAGGGAATGTTACTACAACTGAGGAGTTATCGTGTTGGTTTAGTCCAAACACCCGAGCAACTACGATTTTCATATGTAGCAATTATTCAAGGAATTATAGGACTCTTTCCAGAAGCATTTCAAGTTGAAGAATCCGAAAATGAAGGTAAGTGTACAAGACGTCGTCTACACATTACTGGATGATATTCGTACGCAAGAAAGGAAGCACGCCAAAATGCGTTTTCATTTGAGCTGTTTTTTTGCCAAGCAAAAATATTCATTAAAATATGTATGTTGCGTGTGGTACTAGTATGCAAATTAAACGATAATACTGTAATTAAAAGATTTAAGTACCAATGAAGCATAGATGTTAAAAACACGACGTTTCGAGCGTATACTCGTTATCAAGAGATACGCTTCGACGTTTCGAGCGTCTTGATAACGAGTATACGCTCGAAACGTCGTGTTTTTAACATCTATGCTTCATTGGTACTTAAATCTTTTAATTACAGTATTATCAAAAATATTCATACCTACTTGGTGCTAGGGCTAGCAACAGTGAACGTACTGATTAACACAACAATAACGACAACGAAAAAGAAACACAACAAACAGTCATCATTATTACTCCATGTATTGATTTGAGAAACACTCTCGTTGCAACTTTGTACAAAAAAACATTGTATGGCAAGGGCGTGTACATGGTTCCTTACAAATTTTCATTCTGGTTAGTGTCATACTGCTGCATACGCTTTCGAAGGTGGACGAAAATCTAGTACGGACAGCCGTACATATTTTCTCGTGGATAGACTCATCTCATGTGAAAAGGAGGACTACATTTACTAGTCGAAGTGAGGAAACAAAATTTCTTTCACATTGGCTTTCTAGTCTCCATTTTGGCAGTTTCTGAACGCCAGCTGTAAAGTTAGTAGGCAGAGGTAAATTTTGTCGTCTATGAATAGAACAAAGAAAAGTCCGAGCACTCTTTGCCTCCTTAGCACCTGCACGAGCAAATTTCAGCAATTTTAATGGATTTTTCTCTCATGTCTAGCCTCTCGTCCATGCACTCGCCTTTAAACCTTGCCCATTACTTTATATCTTGAATAGCCCTCCCCTTGCTCATTAGTTTGTTAAAGGAATACATCAGAGGACATCCTTATTCTTTATTTGCATTCTATTTTAGTAGTCGAGCTTCATGGAACAAGAGAAGACATATGAGATAATGTTTCACGAAATTTACGAAATTTGATACGATTTGCTATTCTTAAGTCTTTTCGATATTCTTCACAGTCAAACGGCTTGTAAGTTTTACATCCGTTAACCCTGTTTGTTGCAGACCCCATCCCTCGTTTATTAGGATTCAGGCCAACCACCTTGTTTTATTCAAACTCTGTCCCGGATTTGCGACTAAATAAAAAGATGACCCGGCTCGTTGACTGGACCTTAACTCAGCAATCATACAGCTTCACTTTTCAGCTCCACTGTCCTCTTGCAATAGTTTTACGCATAATCATTTATCAGTTCGGTGTTTTTGCAGAATGTGATAAGATCCCAGCTGATTAAGCACAGCTAGCTGCGACTTTTTGCAGGAGTATATCGCTTTAGTAAGAGATAAAATTTATTAGAATCCGTTAGAAGTGTCTAGGTGGACCCTGGTTAACAATTATATTTGCCTGAAAGAGCATGGTAACCAATAGAAAGCTTTTGTAGTCAGAGAAACTATTTTAAGGAGTGTTCATTGTCAAAGGAACGATCGTGTTCAGCTAAATCTGCGCAATTTCGACCACCAACATTGGTTTAAGAGCGTAGAGATTTCCAAAAGTCTTGTGGAGTGTGAAGTCTGTTATTATGTGTGATTTCTCACGAAAAATATGCCAACATTCCAAACAGGATTATGAATTGTTATGAAGACTGACGAATCGCTGCTTTACCATTGTATTTCTTTGCTTTACAACTTTATTACTTTGCTAGGCTGCTTTACTTTGCTAGGCTGTACCCTGAGATTGGACATTTTTGAAAAAACGTAACGCCATGGTAATTTCTAATCTTTGACGAAACATGAAGTCATTTTCAAGAACACCATAAGTGTCTCTAGTGTACTATATGGTATCAAGAAAAAGTTTGCCACTCCTCTTGTTTACTGTTTAGAAATTTGATGACATCACGTCTTCGAATGACTAGAAATATAGAAGACGCTGCAATTTCGAAAATAGTAAACATTTCCAAAAGTTCCATGGTAGAGTTATAAATTAGTGTCATAAGTTCCTTTCAATACCATTGAATGAAAATAAATAGATCATAGAATTTACACCCATCCTTTTACACCTATTTAAATATTTGGAGCCGATGGTCGTTTGCCATGTTGCAGTGGTATTCAGTATTTTGAAATTTACCCAGTGGTGGACCTAATCTTTTTTCTACTGGGCGAGTCAATAAAAAGAAAAGACCCAGCGTCTGAACGATTCTGGTCCCTGAATATCAAAGCATGATATTGAAAACTTTCTTGTTTTATTCCCGACGTGTTCAGTTAGGCTCAGTAATTTACCTGGGTTTAGTCGGCCACTCCTTCCCGTCTAAATGGAGGATTTTCAGCCCTTTTCGAAAACCTCTAAAACGACTGAAACAACCAGCAAGATTTCCCTTTGTTTTCCTGCCTAGCAATAATGACAATTTGATGTGTTCGTGCGTTTTGTCCTCTTGGGAGAATGGAATTCCCCTGAATAAGTTATACTAGGAGGAAGAGCTTTTCATTCCTCAAGAGGATAGCACGTGCTAAATCTTGCTGAAGTTTCATTGCTGTGAGGGAAACAGGGAAACTTGATCGTAATTTTAGCATACCTTTAAGGTTTCTGGAAAGGAACTTGTTTACAAAATCCCTTGCAAAATCAGAACAAAGCGAACAAGTTCAGCCGGGATGAATTCTAAAAATAATGGAACATGCTAGCTATTCAAGCAGATATCGCAAAATATCATTGCTTTAATTTTGGACCTTTGGTCAAACTTTGGACCTTTTTTCGACTCACCTGGTATTTTCCAGAATCTCACAAGCGTAAAGCAGAAGATGAAGAGCCGCCGCCAATACCTCCCAGAAAACGAGCTCCACCTGAGAAGCCCCCAAGGCGACACAACCCAGAGGAGACTACAGCTGCAGAAGAATCAATAAAGCAAAAGAAAATGGTCAAAAATCTACAAGGTGAGATCAAATCATTTTGTCAGTTTATTCCATATTTCAGATCCTCTGCTAGGTGAGATGCAAAGAATACTCATGTGGCCAACTTTGTTGGGAAAGTAATGACGAGGCTGGGTGCATCCGAAATCCAGCGGAGATGGCCTAAGTGCTCCCAATTTTGAAGCTGTATTGTTGTGAGTCACAATTTAAAGCCATAACTATCATTCAGCTGGATGTGGAATAATAAGTATCATGTAGACAATTGAATAATAATCAAACATCACCAGCTATCGATTAATTGTTAATGCTGACATAGCCTGAAAGTGCTTTGGTTTTAACTAAACTACGGTTGAACCTTTATGAAGTCTGTGGTAACTTTATAGCGAAACTCGTCAAAATTTCCGAATCCCCTTTTTTCCAAAATCGAGCCTGAGTTTGCAGTATTTTTCTGCAGTAGATTTCGTGATTGTAGATGCCTTGAGGGAGTAAAACTGTCGGAAGATGGTTAACCCACTACCTCTTGCACGTGCGGACTAGCTTCACAGTCTTGCATATATGGAAGGAAATCACCTATACTCACGTAATTTCAATCTCCTCTACAGTGAATAGTGACTGTCGAGTTTAAAGATTGATTTTCTTCGGAGCCTGGAATCGCCCAGTTTTTCCCACAGCTTGATTGGGATTTTGCTTTAAACCGAATTGTTTGTACAGGTTGTGCGACACCTAGCTGCGACGACTGCTGCTGATTATGAACCCCAAAATATCACAATTTGTGTGTACATATGGTAGAAGATTACGTGGTGTGACTTCTTTTCGAAGCCTTCCACGATATTGTTGTTGAGCAAATGTGAATTCCGCAGATGGACCGAGGTTCTCCACGGGATATTTGTTGTGATCTGAAATTTTAGCAGATGGCGATTAAAATCTGTTTATTAAAAATTATATGTTTTTGATTCGTTCTCGATATGAAAAATACGCTGGTGAGAGTGTTTGTTAACAAGGAGCTTTACATGTTACTCAATGGACCTATTTCACAATTGAATTCAATTCGAGGCAAGAGATGTGACTCCCTGTACAGCAAGAAATCTACATCATATCATTGTGTTGCAACTACTCGTACAAAACAAATTTCATGCGTTGTTGAGAGCAAAGCACGCTTCTGAGATTTAGATCCACGTCAAATCGAGGCAAGTGATGTTCCTAGAAGAATTTCAAAAGAACTGATGTCTTTGAAAATGGTCGATTAGACTTCTTGCACACAATGTCACAGGTTGCAGAAATTGCAGGGTGCTCGAAACGGTGGGCCTCCAAACAAATTGAGGTTTGATTGATTGTTACGAAATAACTATGTGATATAGTTTCAGACACCAGAATCTTGCAAATTCATTGAGCCACGAGCTATTCAGGATGAAGTTTGTGCGAAAGCTGAAATCTGAGACCCCTAAATGATTTGTTAAACAAAAAAGCTCCAAAATCTAGGAAAAATAAAGTTATCCAATGTCACCATGCTCGTTGTAGTCAAGGCGAGAGAAGTGTGACCAATTGAGATTGATTATTCTTTTTTCCATCTTCTTAAACATACACGTATAAAGGTAAAAACCTATAAACAGCAAAGTTTGAGAAGAGTAAACAGAACAAAACAAGCATACACTAAACTAATTAAATACTGTAAAAGGTAACTAAATTTACAAAGGGGGTGCAACGATCAGGTTCTCTGCCCGCGTTTTGGACAAATGTTGAATAAATATGAGGTGATTTCTTTCATCACAGCGGGTTCTGGGATAGAGAAAAGAAATCTAAACTTGTCGCGCATGTTCAGAAGTCTGATATTAGGGAAAAAGTCGTAACATTTTTGAAAGAAGTCTATTCTAATTTTGCTATACAGTGTGCATTCCGAGATAAAGTGCATTTCATCTTCAACAGCTTGTGCACTGCATAGTTTACATACTCTATCTTCAAATTTAATTTTTGGTGTGCTTCTTCTACCGTATTCGACTGCCAGAGTGTGGTCACTTGTGCGTAATTTTGCTGTAAATATTCGTTGTTGCCTAAAATTATAATCATGCAATAAGAGGTATGGTTCACATTGAAATTCTTTGTCCATATCCCGAATGCGAATATTAATATGCGAATATTATTATTATTAATATTATTATGCGAATATTAATCGTATTAATCGAAGATTAATTTTGAAGAATCAAATAATAATAATGATATATTTATTCTATTTACCACCCCTATGCTGTGGCATTTGGACAACAGTTCAGCGGATGTGTGTGCTCGAGGAAAGCAAACCAAGGCATGCAATGCATCTAGCAATAAGAGCGCCTTGCATCACATGTCATATCGTCATTCGAATTATTATTTGGATAAGAGTCCAATATGAGGATTATGGTGGTCACACTGCTCTTGCTTTGACTGTAATATCAGAGCGAACTAGTTAGAACTTCGAAAGAAATGCGATCTTCAAAAACGTTGTTTGAATTTACCCCAGAATACAAGCATTGCAAATTTTTAATTGAAAATATGTTCAAACTTTGCTCAACAGAATTCTTAATTTGTGACAGACGGACAGTATATGTCACGTGAAAATTTGATCGTGGGCCTCATTTGAAGGTTTTTTAAAGGCGATGTCTCATGAAAATCTCTCGTGATTTCAGAATAGATGGCCGTTTTCACCACAGTAAATCTTGAAATGGATTTTAACATGGCCACCGTTAGACGGTATATTATGAAGTTATTAAATGATTTGGAGTCAAAGCTGGAAAATATTTGGACCGCATTTTGATTTACTGACCAAGCGTCAGACTTTTGGAAATATTGTTTGCATTTTTCTTAACTTTTCTACTGTGTTTAGATCAGATCCTATTCATTGTTCATCTTTGCGGTCTAGGCACACGCGAAGAAACCCTTCCACTGTTGTTGATTTGTAAGGCAACGCTGGTCCAATACACCACTTTAATTAAGCAGCTTCGTTTTGGAAATTTGTCAAAATCTCTTCCTATTGTTAATATGAAAATTTCGAGCCCAGATTCGGATTTGGCACCCAAACTTTAGTCTGGTTACGTGTTTTTAAACTGCTGACAATTTTGATGTTGATTTTATGATGATGTAAAGTTCAGAGATTTATAAAGGACCGTGAAAAGTCGTTCGGGGTGAAACTTTACACCCTTCTAGATTTTCAATTTTTACATCGCCATGAAATTAACACTACAACCGCTAACAACTTGAAAACTTAGGGTTAGACTAAAGTTTGGGTGCTAAATCCGAATTTGGCGTAAATTTCATATGAAAGAATTTTGAATAATTTCCAAAGTGAGGCTGTTCATTAAAGTGGTGCGTGCAGCTTCGAAAATACGGCTTTTGCGGAGCGATCAAGATCCAGTCAAATTGCTTGGTTGCCGGTCGGAGGAGCCGTATTTCGAACGCCATATAATAATTTTCAATATTATTGTATTAAGTGCAGGGAGTAGTTGTCCTTCAAACTATAACTGTGTTTCTTTCACTCACCTGATGTAGCTAGTTAGTTGACGGAGCTAAGAATAGGTAATCTTTAAGTAGGACCAAGAAACGCCTATAAACGCTATGGTGCCTCTACCTAAACAATGTGACTGCACGTTTCGACATCATCACGAACCGGTGAGCGAGAAAAAATGTTTACGTGTTTGGAGGACTTTGGAATAAAATGTATGTGGCTGATATTCAAAACTGAAATGTTAATCTTTCAGTCAAAGGCTAACTTAGACAAGAAATTTCGATTGGAAAATCAACCATCGTTTAGACCTTGAAATTAGGAAAATGCGGTAAGGGGCCTGTTCGGGAACGAGAATTCCACACACCATTTTGGTCCAAGATTTACTTGCCATTGAAATCAAAATTTTATTTGTGAAACTCACAGTGGCATTGAATTTATACTTCAGTGTGACATAAATCATGGACCAGAATGGAACGTGGAATTCTCGATTCCCATACAAACCCTGTTGCTTCTTTTGAGCGACGTCACTTTTCCGCAAGCCAATCAGATGGCTGGAAAAGGTCGTTGCAAACGAAATAGGCTGCCTAATGGAAATCAGGCGTAATATTCGAAATCAAAATGCTATTGCCAGTGCGTTTATAGATCCTCTTACATCAGATATCGAACTCAGTTTCTATTTACCGTGACAAGATGTTTTACAACTAATTGTCTATTTTATCTCGTAATCTGTAATTTACTTGTTTTGTTTTTTTCGTTTTTTCAATTAATTTATGTTTATCTGCAATGTCATCAGCTGTTGATTTCAAAACCATCTTATGTTTTTAGTGATGCTTCTCCTGTTTTCAGTGAATGATTTTCACAGTTTCTTTGTTTCCACAAAGACAATTATGTTCTGTTTACACACATTATGTGATTAATTTTTAATGTCGTCACTAAAAGCTACACCATTTGTACTGTCAGCTCAAGAAACGTATCCTTAGAGCAAAGCGGAGAATGCTCCTTACACTCATCCTAGAGTTAGCCTCCTATCAATGCAAACGAATCGAAAATTATAGACACTTTATAATCATTATATGATTCAAATCTTGACAACCGTTCTGACTCGCGTGTTGTGTGGTAAGTCCTAACTGGATAAAGCTATAATGCTGCTGAGCCCGAGACATTATCTTTGCTGTCATGTACTTAGTTGAAATGATTACTTGTTTTTATTGCTGCACATTCACAGCTGAAAACGGTATTTTGTTTGAAGTGAAGCAAATTAAGCGTGGTTTAGCGTGTTTGATCAATATTAGATTTTACATGTTTAAGGCCTCTGGTCAAACATAAAACAGCAATTTTGTGGCCATTTGAAATGAAATGGGCTGTTTGTTTTCAGATTAAATACAATAATAGCATTTCTGCACGCATTGCTTTGACAGAATTTACGACAGCTTCACGTGTTCTTAGACTTGAAAGCTAGTAAGTTGTAAATTACATACATAACCATACTAGAATGTTCCTTCGTTGTTTCTTTATTAATTACTTTCTTGGCTTTGCTTGCCAAACGACATAAATGGCACGTTTTCTCAACTTCTAATTCAACGAATCCGTGTGGCAGCCATTTGTAATTTTTATAAAAAGAACTACATAGGCGAAAAAGGCTTGGCCCAGGCTTCGCTGTAGTTTTTGAGATTAGAATTGACTGCCAGACGGACTTGTTGAATTAGATGTAGAGAAAACGTGCCATTTATGTCATCTGAAAAGCAAGCAAAGAGCAACTATTGAGGAACATTTTGAAATTCATCAGGCGTTCATTGAAGTTATTCTCATTGTGGACCCAGTCCCGTGGGGGGGGGGGTACTTGACTAGACTTATGACGATGAGTCCCTTGTATCCTTGCGGCAAACCTTGCTCAAGAGGGACTCATAATGAAACAGGGAAAACCCGGCCCTATTTCCTGCATTCGATCATGGTTCGATTGATCGAATCAGGATCGAACGACTGCCGTAGCTCTGTTCAACAGTCACTCCTCGGAAAGAAAATGCGATAAAAACCATGTTAAGCAGGCGTTTCATCAAAGAAACTTGGCATAAATCTGAAGAAGGAAGTTCACTTTACCTGATAAGTCCCAAATGAGTATTTCAACGCTACATTTTCCATGTTTTTAAGACCAAAACAAACCAGAGAAAACTTCAGCCACCAGCCGTAGCACTTTGTTCAAAATCTAGTCAACTGCATCACTCGAATCGAGAATTCGACATCATTGTTCTCTGCCAAATCTTGCAATCTGATTGGTACTGGAGGAATTGCGAAGTTTGGGCCTAAATAGTTTTTCAGAGTAATACTATAAGTCTCTATTGCCCAAAGCGCTATCATCAAGTCAAAGAGCACAGGGCAACAAGAGACTCATCGTCATCAGTCTATTACTTGACTACAGAAGTGACGGAGGTGTGCGAAAGGCCTTTCCACGCCCTGTACCCTGTCGCATAAAAAATGCCCCCAAAAGTATGCCCTCTTGCATAAAGATTTGCCAAAAGTGTACATGATCAGTTGTTCCAAGACAACCCAAAAAAGTACCCCTAAAAGTTTCCTGTCTATACATACCCTTTCGCATACTTACTCATCAATTTTGATATCCTGTCGCATAGTTTTTATCATGAAAAGACACCCTATTGAGCGGCACATCCCGTCAGTTGAAGTATGGGAGTCCCTCCCCCCCCCCCCTCTTGGACCCCAAACTTCTAGGTACTTTTATCTCGTATTTCTTTTTCATTCTTTAGACGGAATAGTAGAATCTTCTGATGAAGAGAGTGGAAGTGAAGATGAAGTGATTGATTTATCAGCATCGGAAGAAGAAGAAGAGAGCAGGGATGAAGTAGTCGAATTGTACGAAACGGACGAAGAAGAGAATGGTGATTCTCATGATCCAGGAGTTCCTGACAGACCTCCTCCTCCCATTCCTGATCGAAGCTTTCCGGTAGACAAGCCCCTGCCTCAACTGCCTTCAGAAGATGACTCCGATATTGAAATAAATTCTCAGGAATCAGCCTCATCACTAGGCCCATCGTCTGTTGAGAATAGTGGAGATGTTGCTGTCAACGTCAATTTAAAAGCTAGTGAAAGAGGGAGTGAACCACAGAGGAAGGAAGAAGGGGGAGTAGTAGGGGAGGCAATTGAGGAGAGTGGAACAGAAGGGGGAGAAATGGGAGAAAAGAGCCCAAAGTTGCTCCCAGTATTTTCATTTGAAGAAGAAGAAGAGTCGTTAAATCAAGCGGTGCCAAGTCATTCACCAAAAGTTATTGAAAACACTTTTTCCGATAAAAATGATACAATACACATTGAGGGGAAATGTCAAAGAGAGAAGTCAAACGATACGCATCAAAATTCAGATAATTGTAATGATATTTCACAATCGACAAAGAAAAATGAAAATGTTTCAGATGGAACGGTTACACAAGAGACAGACGACAAGGCAAGGTAACACTTTCTGGTTTTCAACATCTTCATTGCATCTTTCACTTCAGTTGTTTATCCTTTACTTACCGCAAGCTTACCGGGCAACTTTTAATGGGAAGATCATACAGTGGAACGTCTATTTACAGACACCATTTTTCAAAGGATCCCTCCAAATATTTTAGTCCCAAATACAGTATGACAAACGACGGACGGCGGACGCCTCTCTACGCCCCTCCATACAGCGGACGCCTCTCTGCGACGGACAGTAACATTGAACCCATATCTGTCCGTTTTATGGAGGTTCCACTGTAGTTGCGAATCCCTTTTCGCTCCCTATTTTCCAATAGCTAGGAGACGGATGTATCTTTTTATATTTTTGTTATCATTTTGTCGCGCTTTTCCGTAAGCAAGATTCTAATATTTATTTTAAATTTTGCAAACAGTCTGTTTAGGGATCATCCGAATTGGTTAAGGGGAATCGACATCGTTAGAAGCTCCCAGGGGGTGGGGTTACTTCAATACACGTTTTTTTATATAAGAAACTGGTTTATAAGAAACTAGTACCAAAATGGTCAACATTTTAAGAAACTCTAGTACTATGTCTGAGAAGTGCTAAGAAACTTTTCAATGTTAAAAGCATGGATATTATAGCAAACAGATCGTTGAACCTTTATTCTTGAGCAATATTATCGACAGAACACTTTTTATCCCTTTATGATGTTTTTAATGTCAAGAAACATATCTACCGCAATCAAGATAAAATAAGGAACTAAGTTCCTTATTTTATCTTGCCACAATGATAGCGACCACATTGATAATTCTGCATTCAAAAAATAAGGAACTAATTAAGAAACTTATGGTACTAAAATAGACAAAATTTCATGTGAAATTAAGAACTTTTAGTACTATGGCCTGATCCAAGTTTCTTATATAATAAAACGTGTAGTCGGGTAACGGGGGTGTGCCATTTGACGTCTAAAATTCCACCTACCCTAAAGTTGTGAGAGTCATCCAAAATTTCAACCAAGTAAGTGAAGTTTGATCAAAATCAATACCCTAAAGAGTTATTTTTCTAAAATGATTCCCTAAAATTTATAACTACTTGTCATTCTACCTGAATTGATACCCAAAATTTATTTTCGGCTCCAAGAAAGACGCCTTAAAAAATGGCACATCCAGTACCTGCATATATGGTAGTTACCCCCCCCCCCCTGGGTAAAAGCTGCCCTGGGCCAAGTTGAAAATATAATCATTGGCGATTGAAAACACCCTGTTCATAAGGCAGCGCAAGTACTTTGTCTGTTGAGTCATCATCCTACGGGATTCTTCTAGTCAGCCAGCACAGGTGAAAAACATTCATTTATGACCAGTCATTTAGATCATAATCTTGTCCTGAAATTTCGCGATAAGCTTTGAAAATAAACCTATCCCACAACTCGTATATTTTATGCTGTGAACGAAACGAGTAAACGTTTTTTATAAGAAACTTGTTTATAAGAAACTAGTACTAAGATGGCCGAAATTATAAGAAACTCTAGTTCTATGTCAGAGAAGTATTAAGAAACTTTTCAAAGTTGGAAGCATGGATATTATAGCAAATATATCGTCGAACCTTTGTTCTTGAGCAGTACTAACTAACCATTTGTGTTTTCGACATAACAGAACACTGTTCATTCCAAAATGATGTTTTAAATTTCGCGGAACATATCTACCTCAGTGTTAGCAACCACATTGACAATTCATTCATTCAAAAGATAAGAAACCAAGTAAGAAACTTTCAGTGCTAAAATAGACAAGATTTCATGTTAAAATAAGAAACTTTTAGCACTTCACGTTTTATATAAGAAACTTGGATCAGGCCATAGTACTAAAAGTTTCTTAATTTAACATGGAATTTTGTCCATTTTTAGTATTAAACGTTTCTTAATTGGTTTCTTATTTTTTGAATGCATGAATTGTCAATGTGGTCGCTAACACTGCTGCAGATATGTTTCTTGATATTTAGAACACGATATAGGAAGAAACGGTGTTCTGTTATATTGAAAACACAAATGGTTAGATAATATTGCCCAATGATAAAGGTTTAACGTTCTATTTGCTGTAAAATCCATGCTTTTAACTTTGAAAAGTTTCTTAGAACTTCTCAGACATAGTACTCGAATTTCTTAAAATTTTGGCCATCTTAGTACTAGTTTCTTATAAACCAGTTTCTTATAAAGAACGTGTATGGCCTGATCCCAGTTTCTTATAAAAAGAACTTGTAAACATTTAGTGGCAAAACTTTGAATCTGTAGCATGCGAGAAAGGCTAAAGATTTCTGCTTACCGCCTAATTTTGTAGACCTTGATAAACTGAAATTTTCATGAAAATTGTGCAGGTCTTTCTCCATCAATTAGGATTATGTTGCAAAATTTGTCATGAATTCTTTCAATGAAACGGAACACGGTGTAATTCTGAAAATGATCCATAAAAAATCGCAACACTGGAATTGTAGCAAGTACTTGAGGCTCCATGGTAGTCTTTAATTCTAGAGGAAGATTCAATGACCATTTCCCCTGCCCCTCATCATCATCGTCGTCGTCATCGTAGTCGTCGTCACCATCATCATAATTATCATCGATATCATTTCATTTTCAGTTGCATTTCTTGTTTTAGCAGAAGGGCCAATTTATACGTCGTGCTTAACTCGCACCGAATCAATTATGAAGTTTCGAAATTTTCAAAGTGTCGATTAAGTTCGAGATAAGCTCGACGTCTAAATTGAATTTGGAATTAAGCTCGAATCAAATGCAAAGCACGACGTAAGCTCGTCGTTGCCAGTCGCACTACGCGACCAAAGCGCGACTTGGATTTAAACGTTGCGCTTCTGATGAATCAAATAGAGTTGATCTGTTGTTGTTTACAGTTACCATGAAAAAGTCTCATATCCGAGTGAGCGCCAAAAAGAGGTAGCTTCGGAATTGCCGAAATGAATTGGCGCGGCAGAAGTGCGACGTTTAAATCTAATAAAATTTTTATGACGCCCTTAACTTGTGCTTTTGTCGATCTGAATCCTAATTGATTCGATGCGAGTTAAGCGCGACGTATAAATTGAGCCTAAGACTGTACTTATGTTTTTGTTTGTTTGCCATTTCAAAACAATCGCACTTACATTATTTCATTTTCATTTCATTTTCATTTCATTCTCATTTCATTTTCATTTAACAACAAAGGCTTGCTACACAATACTGGAGCGTCGTCCTAACAAAAATAAAATACCATTTATCTGAATAAATACACAAAACTTACAATTGAAAATTGAAATTAAATTGATAATAAAGAGAACAGATAAGTAAGTTTAAATTAATGGCAATAATGCAGAAAGGTAGCTGTTGTGGTCTGTGTAAACTGTTATTTCGAAATTCAAAGGCGTCTCTCGCGAATTTAGCAACTTTATACCTTGCACCAGCTTTATATTCTCTGTTGAGAGGAGGAATATGAACCTTTGTTTCGGGTTCATTGCACTGAATGTATTGACTTCGTTTTCAGTCGATTCAAAAAGTTTTTTGCTTTGAACGCCATACGTTCGGCATTCAGCGAGGAAGTGAAGTTTATTTTCCACCTCTTGAGTGTTGAAATAATCATCACTTTATTTGCAGTTTGCAGTAAAGGCGTTAGGACACCCATATTTTGACTAAACTATTACAGTATTTATTTTGTCTTGAAATTGATCTTTTTGCTTCGTCTCACTTCCTGTCTTCAATTTACGTCACCGCTCTATTGCTTGAACATTCGATTGGAAGCTAACTCCCTTTTATTCCTGTGTGAGCGGACCTTCGCAGAAGGAAAGGATTTTTGGTTTTATAGCTGCATCTCCACTAGACGGATAATTGTTGATCCGTGAAATGTAGAACGTATTCGCGGCTTGACGTTCTTCCCCGGCGACAATTCAGTTAGCCAATCAGATTGCTGGAAATCTTTCCGGCTTGACATTTTCGCAACTAGTAGAGATATGTTGACCCGGGGGGGGGGTACTTGACTAGGGAAGTGACGGGGGTGTGCGGCAAATCTCTCCACACCCTGTACCCTGTCGCATAAAAAATGGCCCAAAAGTATACCATGTTGCATAAAAATTTTGCCAAAATCCATTGTTTCAAGAGAACTCTAAAAGGCATCCTTCCCACATGATACCCTGTCGCATAATTTTCTTATCAATTGTAATACCCTATCGCATAATTTTCTTATCAATTGTAATACCCTGTCGCATAATTTTCTCATCAATTGTAATTCCCTGTCGCATATTTTTTTTCAGAAAAGGACACCCTGTCGCATAATTTTTACCGTAAAAGGACACCCTGTTGAGCGGCACATCCCGTCAAGTCAAGTATGGGAGTACCCCCCCTGGGTATGTTGAGTTGCGAAACGGTAAAAATCTATGTAACGGGTCGGTATTTTATCGCTGTAACTCGCAATATGAATACGGCTACGGCCGCACTGTGACGTAGCTTGTTGATAAGGAATTTTTCGCCTCGTCTATTGCCCGAGGGAAACAGTTATTGTACGATTTTTACCGCATGACATTGCTAAAAGGATAGATAAAAGTTGAAAGCACGAAAAGGTCATTTCAAAATGATAAAAATGATCGAAGGTCCAAGCACGAAGCCATTTTAGATGAAGCCATTTGATCTTGTTCGAAGCTGACAGCCGTCTGCACTGAGAAATAATGAAATAGTAATTCGTCACGTTTCGAACGCTCTTGGCCAATCAGATTTATTCCCAGGTTTGGAGCCAAGAGTAACAATTCCAAGAGTAGAATTATTACTCTTTTTATTTATTTTATTTTTTGTAGATTTATTTAGACTATGTGAGTTTATTTTAGACATTTAGACTATTTAAATTAGTTCAGTATCGTTATGCCTGGTAATTGTATAGGTAAAGCATTTGATTTCATATGAAGTCCCAGGAAAGTAGCTAAAGTTTCATTCAAGTCAAAGATCAAAAGAAATTCAAAACAATTCAAAAGACAATTAAATGCAAAATGTAAGAGCAATTTATTCTATTTTAGATGTAGTGACCATGCACTTTTGATTGAGGTGGGAAGGCACAGAGGCCTACAAGTGGAACAACGTCTCTGCAAAATGTGCCACTTAAACCTAGTCGAAGACGAATTTCACTTTTTGATGATATGCCCAGCGTATGATAATTTAAGAGCTGTCCTACTGTCAGCTGCAAATGTCATGCTCTTGGACCCAAAGATAAAATTTTCCACTATTATGAGGAGTGAAAACACTATAGTTATTAGACGCCTAGCTCAGTTTATTATGGATGCGAACAAACTGAGGGATTCACTTGAAACTGCAATCTAGATCAAGCCTGGATATACCAAGACACCTTATCGTACCCTTTCCTAGTCGTTTGTCATTTTACATTTCACCGCAGTTCCATTTTATTCATTCTAGTTCTTTTTTCTTTCTTCCTTTTTTTTTAGTTCATTATTGACATTGTAGTTGTGTTAAGTCTTATTGCGTTATGTTATTTGCTTAGCTTAGTTTTGTTTAGTGATTTTTTAGCAGCCATGCCTGTAAGTAGGTAGTGCATATGCTATGATGATGATGATGATGATGATGATGATGATGATGATGATGATGATGATGATGATGATGATGATGATGATGATGATGATGATGATGATGATGATGATGATGATGATGATGATGATGATGATGATGATGATGATGATGATGATGATGATGATGATGATGATGATATTCTTGAGTTATTTTTATCAGATTTTGAGTACTCAGAGTTTCTTACGTGTTTCTTGAAGGTTCGACAACGATTCACCTGTTCACTACTGTACTCCATTTGCTGTAATCCATTTATTTTGTTATGTTAGTGTAACGACGCTCCTGAAAAGTGTAACAATGTTATAATTATAAAATTGAACAAAATTGAATTGTACTTTAGCCCTAGTGAACACTTCAAAACAAGGTTTTGTGAATCCTTTGCAACATTTGTCCAGTGTCCCTTCCCTCCCTCCAGTCATTATATTATACAAGAAACAAGTGATAGTTACTTACAAATATGTTATGGATCATTATGGATGTCCCCAATCAAGGTAAATAGGTTCTTAATTTACATTTTCCCACTACCGGGGTCTCTTAATTTTTTGGTGATATGAGAGCTGAGTTTCTTTTACATACTTTTAAAAAACTATGTAATTTCTGTAAATTTCGCTTCCTTTTCACTGCAGTTTTCCAGTGAAATTGAGCAGCAATAACGAAAATCTGGCCAACTAAAGGGTCATTCCACTTTCCACTCATGCGCGAAAGCGTACGGATTCTTTTGGACTTGCTACAAAAAAGTCGTTCCCCAAAAAAGATAGACTTGTAGCAAGTCCAGGATTCTTTAGGAACAAAAGGATTTTGACGAACCTTTGATGGATTTTTCTTGAAAACAAAGGACTTTTGCCAAAGGTGTACGAGAAAAAGATCTAACTGCCAAGTTCCCTTAGATTTGAACTGCAGAATTTCTGCAATAATGGCCTGAGTTATATTTTTCATGCAGTGTGCACCACACCTTACTCAACAAAACTTCTTGTTTTTTCGCAGGGAGGATAGAGAAATTCGCCAGAGGAGAAGGCGTGATGAGAAGAATAAGCAAACCGCAGAGATGATTGAGAAAATAAAGCGAAACATGCAAGAGAGGGAAATAGCAGCTGCACGTAATAAGCTGTACAAGAAAAGTTTCATTGCACTCGGGATTTCTGTTGCTTTGTTAATTGGATATTATTGGGTATTTGGCTAGCTTTTGTTATGATGAACAGAACAGTGTTTGTGGCCAGGTTTCGTGGGCCTCTTCAAGTGTGTAAACAATAATTTCAGACCTACTTCATCAGTGAGTCGTGTACAAAGACATTGCAATCTTCATGATTAAAGTCCAACTCAAAATTGTTGCCAGGTATGATCTCCTTTGAGGCAAATTCAGCCATGAAAATCTCTTTGATTCTTTTAATTCACTAACTTCAACTTCCGGCAGCACTTTTCGATCGTATTCTTTTGGGCTTCTGCAGTAGACTAGAATGCCAGCAGGAATGCCAAAAAAGTAAGCACTTAACTTTTGGCATTTTCTAGTAAATGCCAGAAAATGTCAGTTAGCAAAAGAATGGGAATTCTGGAAACGGTAGAATAGGCAGACTTGACCGAGAAAAATGCCAAAAGAATAACATACATACATCCGGAAATGTAGAGATCGGAGTGCCAAAGGAATGCACACTCCAAAAACGGTAGAGTTGGCAGACTTCGCAGAGAGAATCCAAAAAGAATAAACATGAGAATTCTGCTATTCCAATGCAGTGCCACTCTTGAGCTGGCTTTGGAGGCGGCAAATCTCTGCCGTTTTCAGAAGAGCCCAAAAGAATAAGTCTACCGAAAACAGAGTGACCAGAAGAATGGCTCTTGTAAAAATTGATCTGAAGTCTGCGAAGTCTACCGATTTCGATAGAATGGTACCACCAAAAGAATGGGATTTTAGCTGCTGCCAACTCTACCGTTTTCAGAGATGTCTAAGAGAATACACCCTAGATTTGTTGATAGGTGCAGTAACTCTGTCTTTCGCTCCAATGAGCTCGGAAAGCCAGTATTCGGGAATGCTCCCATCCAGAAGTGTTTTCATAGACAGGACGAATTCAGCTATTGTTGTTTACACCTTCTTCAGATCACATGATTTCCCCCTTGAGGAAACTTTCTTTCATAAGAGCTCAGAACTTCGTATCATTCAAAGCATGAAATGGGCAACTGTAACAACAGTAAAGAGATGATTCCCAAGTGTATGGTTGCTTGACCTGAAATGAGTGTGAAGTGTCAACAACCTTTGCTGAACTTGTCTATTCCTTTGAGACTTTGCATTCGGTCTTTTGTAATTCTGTAAAAACGTTGATGTCAGTAATATTTTTGGCAATCGAAAGGTGTAATAAACAAAGTCTTATTGGGGTCTACTCGCATAAATTCAATCAAATTTCCTGTTGCAGAAATTATACTTTGTATTTCATAGCGAGGGTACAGATAAGGGGGAAAAATTAATTAAAAAACAACTAGTACCTCTCTTTTTACACGTTTTTTTTATAAGAAACTGGTTTATAAGAAACTAGTACTAAGATGGCCAAAATTTTAAGAAACTCTAGTACTATGTCTGAGAAATACTAAGAAACTTTTCAAAGTTTAAAGCATTGATATTATAGCAAATAGATTGTTGAACCTTTATTCTTGAGCAATATTATCTAAACATTTGTGTTTTCGACATAACAGAACACTGTTTATTCCTTTATGATGTTTTAAATGTCAAAAATCATATCTGCCGCAGTGTTAGCAACCACATTGATAATTCCGCATTCAAAAAATAAGAAACCAATTAAGAAACTTTTAGTACTAAAATGGACAAAATTTCGTGTGAAATTAAGAAACTTTTAGTACTATGGCCTGATCCTAGTTTCTTATAAAAAAAACGTGTACTTAAGTGTTTGCTAGATTTGCCAACTTTGTCTAGATAAGGCCAACAACGACCATGTTTATCATACAAACAGGAACTGTTTGCGTGATAGCATGGTCGTCGTTGGCCTAACCAAGACAAAGTTGGCAAATTTGGCCAATTTGAAACACTAAAGTAAAAAGAGAGGTACTTGTGGTTTTTATTAATATTTTCCCGCTACCTGTGGCGAGAGGCATGAGACGTTTTCAAAAAAGAGGATTTCACGGATTTTTGATGGATGTTTCTTGAAAAGAAAAGGATTTAGCCAGAAATGCACCAGATATTTTGGGAGTGCAATGCTCCTTTCATTGGTTTCAGAAACATTTGGCTTGGCTTACAGCCAAAATCAAGTGAATATTTGCAAAGTTCGTTGTTCGATACGCCATCTGTCCATAGACTAGACCCATACATCTCATTTGACGATGAAAGCTTATACTATTTCTTCGCAATATGATTTTAAGATTTCTTAACCTACACAAAGTAAGAAGCATTAGGAGTACTGGTCCCTCGATGGCTAAAGCAAATTCCAAATAATCGGTCAAGGGCTTCTTGCCTGTTTAAAATGATTTGCAATCCTTTGAGAATGAAATTTAATTCTCTCGCTGTCTTACAAATCGTCTTGTATTTTTTTTCTTGCATGCACAATTGTTTATAGCTACGATCAGGCCTATAGTTTCATGAAATTTAAAATGAAATTTTGTCCATTTTAGTGCTAAATGTTTCTTAATTGGTTTCTTATATTTTGAATGCATGAATTATCAATGTCGCTAATACTGCTGCAGATATGTGTCTTGACATTTAAAAGCATCATATGGAATGAGCAGTGTTCTGTCATGATAAAAACTCCAATGCAAAAGAATAAAGGTTTTAGGCTTATGGCGATGAGTCTCTTGTTTCCCTGTTCTCATTGACTTGATGATGGCTCTTCAGTCAACAGAGACTCATAACATTACTCTGAAAAACCTGGCCCTATTTAGGCCCAAACTTCTTGATTCCTACTGTACCAATCAGATTGCGAGATTTGTGAATTGCTATTGTCACGGTGTAAATGTGACAGAATTTTCGATTCGATCGAAGAACTGAAAATGTTCCCACGGGATTGAGATTCGAAGCCTTGATTCCATCATAATTCCATTGACTGTTGAAGAAACCAGGGCCAAGTTTTTCACTGTTTCATTGTGAGTCCCTCTTGAGCAAGTCTTACCGCAGGGATACATAGGACTCATCGACATAAGTCTATAAAGGTTTAACGATCTATTTGGTATAATATCCTTACTTTTAACTTCGAAAAGTTTCTTAATACTTCTCAGACATGGTACTAGAGTCTCGACACACTTTTATGATTGAACCAATTGTTTGAACGGTTTGATTTATTTGATCTACCATTTCGATGTGTACTCGTTTTTTATAAGAAACTGGTTTATAAGAAAAGTACCGAAGTGACCAAACTTTTAAGAAACTGTAGTACTATGTCTGTGAAGCATTAACAAACTTTTAAAAGTAAAATGCATGGATATCATAGCAAATATATCTTTGAACTTTAATTCTTGAGAAATATTAATGAACCGTTCATGTTTTCAACATAATAGAACACTGTTTATTCCTATATGATGTTTAAATGTCAAGAAACGTATCTGCGGCAGTGTTAGCGACCACATTTATAATTCATCATTCAAAAAATAAGAAACCAATTAAGAAATTTTTAGTACTAAAATGGACAAAATTTGATGGTAAATTAAGAAACTTTTCGTACTATGGCCTGATCCTAGTTCTTATAAGAAAAACGTGTAGCGACGAAGTACCTTTGATGGCACTTGAGTCAGCCGTTTCTCCTTCATGCCATCTAGGTTGACTGAAGGGATGGCTCGCATAAAGTTTACGGAAAGAAGGCAGACAAATGTGTCATATGATGATGATAAATATTTTCTTCAGCTTGTTGGTTTTATATGCAACGCAATTAAAGAGATAAGAACAGTCCGCAGGAGACGACCAAACAGAGAATCTATTCCACAAGCATTGCAGTCAAAACATGGCCTAAGCAGAAACGTGGTTTTGAATACTTTGGAATGTCTACTCAAATCGAATGTTCTGTACATCAAAAGGGACAAAGGGAAAGAGTCGTTCTTTGTCAATGTAGAACTGCAACGAAAGCTTTTTGCTAAAACTGAAGAAAAGCTCAGTGAACAGCCCATGTTTGTCGAGGAGCATTCCCTGGTTCAACTAGGCCCGACAATGGAGAATGGCGGAAGTCTCCCTGCAAGTGATGAGGATAGCTCGGATGATGGTAGCCCTGATGCTCTCGATATTTTAATTGAAATAAGCGATACTGAAGATGAGATAGCAACTAACACAGCGATTAATTGCAACGCCCATTACAACACTGTTGAGAATAGCATGATTGAACAACTTGCCCATTTGGATGGATCAAATGTGAAGGAAGGTTATTCTGGACCCTTTGTTCAAGAAGAATCCACAGCATTTCTTGCCCCTGGTGATGACCTATGCAAAAGTTTGAATAGAGTATGTGATTTAATTGAAGGTCTGAATGATCAGGTATGCCATGATCGAAAAGTCATTGATAAACTGAATGAGGAAAATAGGGCATTAAAATCTATAATACATCAGTTGGAAAGCAGCCATAAATCAATTAAAACCTGCAATTCTGCCAGCAACCATAACTTTAATGACCAAAGAGAGGAAAAGAAACAGCAAAACCTAAATGCTCAGTGGCAAATTTGTTTAGATGAGAGAAGGAAAAAATATGAACAATACAACATTGAATGTAACCTTAACAAAAGCAAAGAGACAATAACATCTAAAGCCACTGGTGGCAAGAAGAACAAACAAAGCAATATGAATAATGGTAGTAAAGACATCAACAAGTCAGTTGGAGAAAAGAATGCAAACAAAGCAGTATCAAAAAACAAAAAGAAGAAAGTTTCTTCTACTCTGCCAAAGGAAAAGATTGACACCACTCCTGATAAGAGCACTTCAAAGCAAAGTCCCAACAAAAGCACTACTGGTGATGTGCCTGGGGTGTATCCGTGGAAAAAGGGCACCATTCTTGTCATGGGTGACAGTATGCTAAATGGGGTAGATGAAAGAAGTCTGAGTAACAATGGTTTGGTGAAAGTTCGTAGTTTTTCTGGATCAACAATCTCTGATCTTCAAAATTACTACATGAAGCCCCTTCTTCGTAAAAAACCAACAAAGATAATACTGCACATTGGAACAAATGATGTAACCGAGAAAGAAACCACAGCTGACAAGATCCTGGATGCTCTCCTGGACTTAAAGAAAGACATAGAGTCAGAACTGCCAGAATGTGAAGTTGTGATATCCATACCAATTATGAGAACCGACAAAGAAGCTGCAGGTCAGATGGTAGAGTCACTAAACAGAAAGTTGAAGAGCTTGGATCTAAACATCATTGATAACAATAACATTACAGCCAAAGATCTCGGTCGTCGTGGACTTCACCTGAACAATAGAGGCATCTCTAAATTTGCAGGTAACATTCTTGATAAATTACATGATATTTGATTCCAGTATCATAAATGGAGGGGATGCCTCACTGGAAAATGGCAGAGGCTATTGTCATCATCCACTAAGTTTTAAGAAGGGCCTAACCATTGCATCTCTTAACATTAATGGGCTTAGAGGACATTTTGATGAGCTCCAACTGTTTTTGCAGAGCTCAGGTATTCATATTCTTGCTCTGAATGAGACTAAGCTTGATCCTCAATACCCCAAGGAGCTCACTGCCATAGTGGGTTACCAGCAGGAGCGCCTTGATAGGACTTGCAATGGTGGTGGTGTCTCTCTTTACATCAGGGACTCAGTAAAGTTCAAACTTAGAGATGATCTCCCCACCGACAATCTTGAACTAATTTGTGTGGAGATTCAGCCACCCAAATGCAAGTCCTGTCTTGTTGTTTCCTGGTATAGGCCACCAAGTGACCCTGTTGATTCTTTCAATAAGATGGAAAAAGTTCTTTCCTATCTAGATAGGGAAGGCAAAGAAATTATCCTTCTTGGAGACACAAACTGTGATCTCACAAAAAGAGCCCCAGACCAACCTGCTGATAATAATGCTAAACACATCAGCAGTCTCTATGAGCTCTTTAGTCTCAAACAGCTTATTGAGGAGCCAACTAGGGTCACACTAACTACATCCTCCATGATAGATCATGTTGCTACAACATCTGCCAGAAATATCATTGAAGCAGGAGTGCATAAGGTTTCTATGAGTGATCACTATATGATCTTTTGTGTCCGCAAGTTTCAGGGTGCATTAAAGAAGGACCATAAGGTGATCACAACAAGATCTATGAAAAACTTTGACAAAGATGCATTCCTTGCTGATGTTGCTGACATTTGCTGGGAGCAGGGACTTAACGAAACAGATGATGTCAATGTACTTGTCACCCAGTGGTCAACCCTTTTCTCTTTGATCATTGACAAGCATGCTCCCACCAAGACTTTGCGTGTTTCTGAGAGGTACTGCCCATGGGTGAATGACGACCTAAAGAAGCTAATACGAGGCAGGGATAAACTGAAAAAAGCTGCTCTTAAAAGCAAATCTCAGCTTCTTATGAGCTCCTATAGGCACATAAGAAACAAAATTAACAAACAAAATTCTGAGTTGAAGAGGCAGTATTTTTCGGAAAGACTTGTTCAAGCTAAAGGCAACATGAAGGAATCATGGAAAATAATAAAACAGGTAATAAACAAAAGATCTAAGTCAACAAACATAGATCTTTTGAAAGACTCTGGAAGAGAAATTGTAGATATGCAGGAAATTTCCAATACCATGAACTCTTATTTCTGCTCAGTAGGTAAGGATCTAGCAAGCAAGATTGAAGATGCCCCCAACCCCATGCTCACTGGTGAATATAATCTTAACCCTGATAATAGGCGCTTTAATTTCAGGCCAATCGTAGTTCAGGACATTAGAGATGCAATGGGCAAGATAAAAACATCTAAGAGCCTTGGAAGTGACAACATATCTAGTTACTTCTTAAAGTTAGCTACTCCTTACATTGAAAACTCCTTAGTTTTCATGTTTAACACCTCTCTTGAAACTAGTCAGTTTCCTGATTCTTGGAAAAATGCCCGGATTACACCAATTTTCAAGGATGGGGATAGGGCTGAAAAGTCTAATTACCGCCCAATTTCAGTTCTTCCCGTCATTTCAAGGCTCTTTGAAAAACTAGTGTTTAACCAACTTCACCAATATCTGGTTAGGTATAACCTTATTCATCCTGGTCAATCTGGATTCTTAAAACTCCATTCTACACTGACCTGTTTACTGAAAAACACTGACGATTGGTATAGTGGGCTGGACACTGGACAGATGGTGGGTACAGTATTCATTGACCTTAAAAAAGCGTTTGACACTGTAGATCATGACCTTCTCTGCAAAAAGTTAGAGCACTATGGTGTTCGACAAAGGGAGCTTTCTTGGTTTCAATCTTATCTTTCCCACAGAAAACAGTACTGCAGAGTAGGTGGAGTCGATTCTGAAACCGGGGAAGTGGAGGTAGGGGTACCCCAAGGGTCATGTCTTGGACCACTTCTCTTCTTGATCTACATCAATGATCTCCCAAGTGCTGTCCAGAGTTCAACTGTGTCCATGTATGCTGATGACACTAGCCTTTGCTTAAAGTCAAAAGATATTTCTCAGCTGAACGAGGCTATTAATGTCGATCTTGAGCACTTAGACTCATGGTTGAAGGGCAACAAACTTTCGCTAAATGTTGCTAAAACACAATCTATGTTAATCGCGACCAAACCAAAGCACCGAACGCTCAACAATGCAGCAGAAAAACTGAATCTAGAAATTCGTGGCAGAGAACTGGACGTTGTCAAGAAGACCAAATACCTTGGTATTCAAGTTGACAACAGTCTAGATTGGAAAGAGCATATTAAAGCTGTATCTAGCAAAGTATCCAGAGCCATTGGATTTCTAAAACACGCAAGGAATATTCTCCCAATGGCTTCTTTGAAAACTTTGTACTCAGGTATTGTGGAGCCCCATTTTCGATACTGCTGTTCTGTATGGGGTTGTTGTGGCAGCACTGATATCAATCAGCTCCAAAAGCTTCAAAATAGAGCTGCTAGAATTGTAACGAATAGCAGCTTTGATTCCCCGAGTGGACCACTGATTAGGAGCCTTGGTTGGAAGACCATTCGTGAGCTTGTCAATGAAGAGTCCAGATCAGTGGTCTACAAGTCTCTCAATGGGCTTGCTCCACAGTACATGCACAATCTTTTCACTAGAAACTCTACTAGTAACTCTCGTAGCCTTCGAAATACGGCAACGGACTTGAGGCTGCCAAAGAAAACATCTGCAAATGGGCAGAAGTGTTTTTCTTTTCGCGGAGCTAAACTTTGGAATAGCCTCCCAGCTGAGACCAAACAGGCATCCTCTATATATATTTTTAAAGATAGCTTATGATGGACTGGCGGTTTTGTTTTTTAGGTACTTTTCTTTCATTTTTTATAGATAGGATTTTTTTTTTTTTATTAGATGTATTCATTGTAAGTAGTTTTTAGCGGTTTTTAACTTGTTTAATTTTTGTAGGTTTTTTATATGGAGGGCCCCTTGTAAATCAACCAGTTGGTTGAAGGGTCTCCCTCCCTAATAAAATGAAATATGAAATATGAAATATGAAATATGATGCCATACGTGTGCAGTATTTACTCATGCCATTAAAGGGGCCTTTGCAGTCAGCATGCTTTGTGAATGCATCATTTTATGGGCTCTTCATTGTTGCCAATTTCGTTGGTCCTTGAAAATGGCAGCTTGCAAAGTAATTCCACGTACAGTGTCTGGTACTTGCACGGGCCTTGTTGAATGCAATCGTATGTTTTATCTGGTAATGTAAATTTGTGACACAACGGAACTATAAACTGCAACTAGAGCTGTTTTTTCATACTGATTATGAGGTGTCACAAAACTACGGTTGGTATTTATAGCAAAACGTAGAGAAGAAGCCTTCAGTTTTATGATTTTATGTAGTTTTATGTTGCAGACAGAGACTTAGCAGTTTTAGACCTATATCGCAAAAAGCGCTCCCGTTTAAAAGATCAAAACTCGATCAGTCATGACGATTTCCTTTCAATCTCCTTTGTCAATGATCCAAATATATTAACAATGATGGAATATTTCTTTTTTCACTTAAAAGATATAAGGCGACAGAATGAAAAATCTTAGTTCGAGCTATTTTCTCTACTCAGCATTGTAAATCTCAGTTGAGAGCCGCTGTTTTGATATTTTCATGTATCCTCAAAGGTCACTTTCCAGTCAGCGGAAATTTCCGAGCAGGCGGATTTTTAGACGAAACGTTGCTTAGCCGTAACTTTCCAATTTCAGAGCGACATTTTCTGTCGTAAACAGTAGAATTTCTACCGGCTCGGAAAATTCCACTGACTGGAAATCACCCTTCAAGTCTACTATGAATTGCATTTTTTCTGACACTACAATAAAACTAGAAGCTCTATGTATGAAAAAGAAATTGATCTGGCAAACATCAATGCTATTTGCAGTAAGCGTTAAAACCAGGCTGCCCAGAAACGAGCTAATTTTGCTAATTTTTAAGATGGCCTGAAGCGAAATTTTTATTGTTCCAAATGAATAGCATTGTTGAATGATAAAAGATACCGTTTATATTTGTTTGATATGACATTTCGTTTTAAAGTTAGCCACTGAGTTCAGGTAGCGAATAATGACTTTATTTCATTTGCTAATTACCTAGGATACTATAGGAAAAATAGCTGTATCTTTGGAAGGTTATAGATCGACAAACTTTGCAACTCGGCTGTACAAATTGGATAGGAGTAAGTCTCACGAATTTATATCATGTGTAGAAAGACATGCTAATTGAAACAAGTTTATGATTCTGTTTATCTTTGGAAGCATATTCAACCTTGTATACTTGCTTCTTTTTGTGGAAACAAAATGACGTCATCAACCGATCCTCCAAAATGGTGGACAACTAGAATACGAAACAAGGTATCAACAAAATTGTAATGAAAGTCTAGGCTCGATTACAGGTGGTAGTTTCGCTTTTGGCCTAACTGACAACGCTACAACTGGAGTGATAACAACAACAACAATTCACCTCAATGAGATAAGCGTTACTTGAGGGTCCTTATGTAGTGGATCTAATGAAAGTTTGTATCATTCAATGGTGCTATTCACTACCATCAGACAAGATTTTCATTTCAGATCACATGTAAGACAAATCAAAATCAGCTACTGTATGCCTTGGAAAATTATTGGTCTTTGAGCTATTTTTCAAAGAAGAAAGTTAAAGATCTGCCCTGCAATTTGTTGGACGGTAGAACTTCATTGCCGCAGCGCACCTTATGGTCTTATGTTATTCAGTTAAAACAGACAAATCTATCTGACTTCTTCTTCGAAACCCCGACGAATCTGACAATTTATTTTGGTAGGCAGTTCAATATAGTGAGCTGCTGAAACGCAATTTGTTGGACGGTAGAAATTCTCGACCACAATTCAGCTTTTTTTGTTCAGTTAGAACAAGAAATGAACCGGATTTCGTCTTCAGAATTCCTGATAATCTGATTATCTAACTGGCTCTTTTACTGGCCAAAACGTAATTCGAAAGCTCAGCTCTCGGGCAAACAGTGCAAAGCAGGGAATTTGAAAGTGTAGAATGTAGTTTATCGTATTTTAAAAAGTGAGATTTTTGGAGACATGTTTTTTAAATGTTAATTTCTTGTATTTCTTGTTGACCTTAGATTTTAAGAGGCGATGCTTGGATAACCATGAGCATTAGACAGTAATGATAAATTATGTCGTCATTCGTTCGTTTTTCATCAACGTTTCTATCAAATGAAGTGGACAAACTTTTGGCCGACACGTCGTCTGATGTTTTAGTTTATTTTTGTCCAGCCAGACGGTTTTCGAAGTCCATTTTTTGTCATAACTGGAGTTTACAGGGAGATGGCACCGAGACGCAAACCTTACACTTATCGCCGCTGTGGAAGGGATTCCCCTATTATTTTACAGTTGCTAAGGTTGTCAGAATGGGCTGTGCTCTCCTCAGTCCCTTATCCAAATTGCAAAACCATCTATGAAGAACGAGTCTGGTGTCCCATTTTATGCATTTTCAGTAGAATTTTAAAATTACGAAACAGTGAAAGGTGGTTGTATACCAGGTGAAAATATGTTCAAAACACAATAAGCAATGGATTAAGATGGGTGGCTACTGCTATAACTTTCAAACCACTACAGATGGGTGTCCTATCGCTCCACCGGCTGTAGGAAACGCTGAATTTGGAAAAAGATTTATATACGATACATCGAGTTAATCATATCCCTATTCATCATTTCGTTCGTGATATGTCGACTTGTTTTCTTTTGGTTTACAATAAAAACCCGCGTATAAGAACCTTACAAGCTGAAATTTTTAATTAGGCCCCCACTATGTAAGAACTCATTCAGCCTGAAATTTGAAATAGGTTCTGATTTGTGGAGATCCTGTTGCTTAGTCATTGAGTAGACTGATGACGATGAGTCTCTCATTGCCCTGTGCTCTTTGATTAGATGATGGCGCCTCATGCAATAGAGACTCATAGTATTACTCTGAAAAACTTGGCCCTATTTAGGCCCAAACTTTGCAATTCCTAACGTACCAATCAGATTGCGAGATTTGGCAGAGAACAATGATGTCGAATTCTCGATTCGAATGATGCAGTTGACTAGATTTTGAACAAAGTTGCTACGACTGGTGGCTGAAATTTTCTTTGGTTTGTTTTGGTCTTAAAAACAGTTAAAATGTAGCGTTGAAAGGCTCATTTTAGACTTACTCCGGTAAAGTGAACTTCCTTCTTCAGATTTATACCAAGTTTCTTTGATTAAGGTAGGGGACCAGGCGAGAATCATCAGATTTCTGAAAAAAAATCGAAATTTTGTTTTTCTTCTTGATTTATTTTTCAGTTATCTTAGATTTGCAATATCTAAATGATATGCCAAGAACAGCAGCTAGGAAAGAATAATTTGACATTTTCTTTGGGTGAGTCAGCATTAGCCAGCCATTAATTGCTAAATGTTGATCAAAAACTGGTGCACTGTTATGTGTTTTCTTCTCCTCCCCCTTGATTGCATCCCCAAAACCTGGATACCGTTGAAAAGCTCTCTCTTTGGTCTTTTCGAAAATGCCTCTCTTTTTAGTACTTGATGTAAACATAAGCTGAAATGTGAAGCTTTTTATCCCTGTGCAAATCCTTGTCTCAACTGTTCTGGTTACGAGGCTGAACTTAAGCCATCTGATTGGCTGATTTGCCGAATGGTGAAATCTTATTGGCTGTTGAGAACAGCTGATTTCCGTTGAGCCGCTTGTGACAATATTTCCTCAATGCTATCTTCACTTATCGCAGCTTGCTCGTAAAAAACGTTCTGAAAGTAACAAATTATCTTCGTATTTATAACGAAATTGTTGATCAACATGGGAAAGACCAAGTTTAATCGCTTTAAAGGTGTTAGAAAGAGGAGGAGAAACAAGCCAGTAGTTGTAGTTGTACCAATGACTTTCGAAGAAGCAGCAGCTGAAGCTAGGCCCATCCCAGCTGAAGAAAATGAAATAAACAACGGACAAGCCCCTTCCGCCAGCTCGAAGAAGCTTGAATTCTTTGGATTGAAACTCGATGAAATGGTTGAGATGACAAAGCAGACTGAACCAGAGAGTCAAGACAAGTATTTCTTGATGGTAGACAAGGTTTCTCTGAATAAATTGTTGTCTTGTTTATGCTGCCCAAATTGTAAAGTGCCAGGAATCGAATTTGATACCTATGAAGAGAAACACATGGGATTTTGTGCAAAAGGGTATGTTTATTGTGGTTCATGTGAAACAGTGATAAATGAAGGCTACCTTAGTGAGAGAATTGGTGGCTCTCATTCAACAAATAGGCCCTTTGAAGTGAATACCAGATCAGTTTTCGCATTTATGGGCATTGGTTGTGGATACACTGCAATGAGAGACTGGTCAACAATTATGAATTTTCCATACTGTCCAAATAAGTATGCTTATCAATCAACTAAAGAGAAATTGATATCCGCCAGCAAAGAAACATTTGATGAAGTTGCAACAAAGTCAGTGGAAATAATACGCCAGAAACATGCAGAACTTGGTGAACCGCCAGATAAGAACAATACTCTTGACATTGCTGTTTCTTATGATGGCACATGGCAAAGTAGGGGACATTCTTCTCACAATGGTGCAGGCATTGTCATAGATCTTTGTCATAGACAGGCTTGCCTATTGACTACGAAGTTGTTTGCAACTTCTGTCACCAATGTTTCAAGGCTCCAGGGCATTATGACCCAGAGTATACTGAATGGCAAACCAAGCATCAAGCAAAGTGTGCAAAAAATATGATGGCTCAGCCAATTCCATGGAACAAGAATGTGCAAATCGAATTTGGCAGCGATCAGTCGCAAAACATGGCCTTCGTTACACAACAATGTTGTCAGATGGTGACAGTAAGTCCTTTGAGCATCTGAAACAAAATGAGGTTTATGGCAAAGAAGTTGAGATATTTAAAGAAGAATGTGTCAACCATGTATCAAAACGGATGGGAACTGCTCTGAATAATGTGATACAAGAATGCAAGGCACAGAGGCAGTCAATTTCTGGGAAGGGGAAGTTGACAAAGGAGAAGGTTTTAAAAATCCAAAATTATTATGGGCGGGCGATAAAAGATAATGCCCATGATCCTGCTCTTGCTAAGAAGAGAATATTTGCCATTCTCTTTCATCTGACGTCTACTGACAGGAATCCAAAGCATGTTCATTGCCCACCAGGTGAAAATTCATGGTGCTTTTGGCAGAGGGCCATTGCCAGGCAGGAGAACCCAGGGCCGCATAAAGAAGACGAAACCATTGCAGAAAATATTGGTAAGAAGCTTTTGCCTATCTTTCAGCGATTAACTGATGACAGTTTGTTGCGTAGATGCACAAGGAATCGCTCACAAAACCCAAATGAATCTTTGCACAATGTTATTTGGAGATTTTGCCCCAAGATAACTTTTGTTGGCAGAAAGACCCTTGAAAGTGCAACCTGCCTGGCATTGTGCCAGTTTGCAAAAGGTGCTACCTTCCAAGAAACTCTTTTTGAGTTTTTGGGAATTGACCCAGGCCATTATCTGAAGCAAGGATCACTGAGAAAGTCAATTGAAAGACTAAAGAAAGCTGACATAGCATCTACCAATGAGGCTAAACAGAAAAGGAAGAGACTTAAGTATGCAAAGGTTACAAAAGAGAAAGCAAAAAAGATAAAGGAAGGAGATACATGTAAAGCTGGGTCATTTGCGTAACTTTGCTGCAGTAAGGACTGATACATTGACAGTGACATTGAAATAGTAGTTAGTTAGTGGCCAGACAGCATTTTGGCATGTAATATCTTGTTTTGGTCCATTAATGTACTTGTCTTATGCTGTTGTTTGCAGAGTTTATGCAGGAATATGTTTGTTAGTTTTTCAACTGCAATTATCTCAGTTTTGGTTTTGCGCATACTGCAACAACTCTTGGAAAGTTAATCTTTGAATTGGCTGGAGAAAAATCATCATCCTATACACCATTTTGTAGCTTAGTTTCTGTAGAGTGCAGAGGTTTATAAAGATTGTCTGTTCAAGAAACATGATAGAAGATACTGTAAGTCCAAGGTAACAACATCCGATTAATTACCAACAACTAATTAACAGTGCAAAATTTAAATAAATGGTGTACACTGCATCAAAATAAAATGTTTCTCTGCACAGAGCAAGGCTTCAGCTTCAATATGATACCCTGCACACATCAATATCTGTTCAAAGTTAGAATATTAAGGATCCAAAAGAGAAATGACTCTTTTTCTGTTGTTTCCAGGTTTCCATGGAAACCAAAGGCTATTTTTAGAAACTATTTACATATTCGTAATCAGCATATAAAATTTGTGCTAGTAGCATAATTTCATCTCTCTGGGACTTAGAATGTAGAAATTAGTTTTTCGCCTGGTCCCCTACCTTAAACGCCTGCTTAACGTGGTTTTCATCGCATTTTCTTTCCGGGGAGTGACCGTTGAACAAAGCTGCGGCAGTCGTTCGATGCTGATTCGAGCAATCGAATCATGATCGAATGCAGGAGATAGGGCCGGGTTTTGCACTGTTTCATCATGAGCCCCTCTTGAGCAAGGTTTACCACAGGGATAAAAGGGACTCGTCGTCATAAGTCTAGTCATTGAGCCTACGCAAACTGATAATACCTGATGTGCATGTAACAAGGAACTCTTAAAATGCTTTGAAAGCTTTTCATTGAATTCAATGAAATTTCTGATTCTTCCACAAACATTTGCTTTGAGTAAGACCATCTGAGCTCAGCAGAGATGCAAAAACACTGCAAACCTACAAACCTGGTTTGGAGGAAGGTTTTGGCCTAACATTGAGGAAGGTTTTTGATGTCAAAAATAACATTTTATATTGTTGGCATAGTTTTTATAAGTGTGGCAAATAAACCGTCAATGAATGCATAGAACCATTAAAAATCATGTCAACGGTATGCAGATGGTGAGATTATATTTGAAAACTATATCAAAGAAGAAAATTCAGGTTTGATCAGTCAATGTTATGAAAGAGAGAAAGTCTATGAGGAAATATGCAAATGCATCAGGAAAACTTGATTTTTGAAAAGCTTTCATTTGAAGTGCAGCAAAAACTTCACAGCAAATTCTTATATTTTTGGACACCCAGTAGCTTTTAGATGTTCTCACCTTGAACTCTTCGTTCCCAATACCTTTACCTTTCTTACCTTCGCCACAATACCTTTCAATTGATGAATCGCTTCCTTGAGAATGTGGCTTCCATTGTATTCAAAACTGGCTAGAACCCTGATACTTGCACTCAAACAGGCTGATGATATGGGAAGATCCCTAATTACATGCTTTGTCTGGTTCACAACACACCGTCGAGCTGTTTTCCAGTAATTATATTTTGTGTTAAAATGAGGAAGGTTGAGAGCATAAATTTCAGGTTTGGAGGAAGGTCAACAACTCTTTGCAGCTCTGAGCTCAAGTGCTGTCAACTGATAGTAAGTAATAGTAAATAATAGGCTTGAAGTTTGAATCGGAAGGAAAGAATACCTGAAAGCCCAGAAGGAAATAAGAACCAATTTAAGAGCCTGGAAAACCTTAAATACCCTATATAAAAGGACTCAGTCAGGCTGACTTGCAAAATTGTAGGTTCTTATACGCGGGTTTCTACTGTATTTGTCCTGTGAAGGCACCATTCTAACCCCCGCGCGTGGTGGCAGATTGATGTCATCTCGAGCGCTGTGGAGAAATTATGCCACTCTAGTGTGGTCAAAGAAACGGTATAGTGACTGGCATAATTTCTCCTGGACCCTTGAGGTTCTGTCAATCTGCCGCCACGCACAGGGATTTAAAGTGACGCCTTCGCAGGCGAGGTACACACAAAAGGAAGACAAGTCGAAATATCACGAACGAAATGATAAATAGGGATAGGAATAACTCGATGTATCATACACCATTTTGCTATTCTACAAACGAGTCTGGATCGAGCGCCATTTTATACATGTTTATACTCGAGGCTCGATTGAGTGGCGTTAGAGCTTTTATCGCTACTGTGCACATTCGAAAATTCTAAAAAATGTTGGAAAGTATCGTTCGATTGAGATTCTTCCTCAGAAAAGCTAAAAGGTCTATTGTGCAGGTTGGTGTTCTTACGTCATGGGGACGAGATTGGATTCTCGTCAGAATAGCTCAAAGGTCTAGAGAGGGTGTGTCACGCACATGTTTAGAGGATGGTGGTCTGAGAAAAACAGGGAATTTGTGGCTCAGAAAAGTTGACTAAATATTAATGATGACTGTGCGTATCAAGACCGCTTTAAAAACAAATTTCAGAGCTTAAGTTGAAATATTTGAAAGGAACTTTGGATAGTTTGCTGTGAATTTGCCATGGAAATATTTTGATGCCTTAATTACTTTCAAAAAGGTGGCATTTATTAATTCCAAGGCTGTGTCGTCATCAAATTTCTAAATCCATAACCAGAAGAGATACAGATTTCTGCTTGCCACCATATTGTAGACTACATAAACTATCATCTTCATCGTCACCATCATCATCATAATCATCAATATCATCACCATCATCATCGTCACCATCATCATTATCAACATCATCATCATCACCATCATCCTCATCACCATCACCATTATCATCACCATCATCATCATCATCATCATCATCGTAATCATCAATATCATCATCATCATCGTCACCATCATCATCATCATTATCAACATCATCACCATCATCACCATCATCCTCATCACCATCACCACTATCATCACCATCATCATCACCATCATCATCAATATCATCATCATCATCATCGTCACCATCATCATCATCATCATCATCACCATCACCATTATCATCACCATCATCATCACCATCATCATCATAATCATCAATATCATCATCATCATCATCATCGTCACCATCATCATCATAATCATCAATATCATAATCATCATCATCGTCACCATCATCATCATCATTATCAACATCATCATCATCACCATCATCACCATCATCCTCATCACCATTATCATCACCATCATCATCATCACCATCACCATCATCATCACCATCATCCTCATCACCATTATCATCACCATCATCATCATCACCATCACCATCATCATCACCATCATCCTCATCACCATTATCATCACCATCATCATCACCATCATCATCATCACCATCACCATCATCATCACCATCATTATCATCATCATCATTATCACCATCATCATCATCATCATCACCATTATCATCACCATCATCATCATCATCATCATCACCATCATCATCATCATCATCATCATTATCATCATTATCATCATCATCATCATCATCATTATCATCATCATCAGCTAGTACAATGTTTACAATCTCCAGCTAGCAAGAATACCTAGTACAATGTTTCTATAATAAAAAGAATTGGAGTATACCTAAAAAATGGGCTTTTCTTCCAGAGGGTCGCGTTTTAGTGTATTTTTTCTTAGCATTGTCAGCTCGTCAGGTGCGCTTTTAGCTCGTTTTTGAAGCGCTCCAGCGTTTGGATTTCTCTGATATTAGCTTGGATATCGTTCCAAGCCTTTAAGGCAGAGTAGTAAAATCCTTTTTTGGCATGTTCAGTTCTAAGCCTTGGGATCTGCAGATCCTTACAATTCCTTGTTTCATAATTTGAATACGCAGATCTATATTAGTACTTGCCCCAAAGGCTCTCCGGACTCAACTTGCTGTATTGTTTTCTTGACAACTGTATCAATTTTCTTCGAGTGATTTAAGATTCATGATGATTTTAATTTCTTCGAAATTTTTGATGAATCTCTGCAAAGATAATCAAAATGCCGCCATTTTGAAATTAACCGAGATATCGAAAATTGCCGCGGCAGATTTACAGCAAGCTACCCAAAGTACCTTACAAGCACTTTAATCCAAGCATAGGTTCCAAATCTTTAAATCTACGATAAAAGGCGGGTGTGAAACTCAATTACCTATTTCCTTAAACTGAATGACTTGAAAGGAACCTTATCCACTTTTCTGTGATTCTACCGTTGGACTTTTCAGAAATCTTGAATATTTGTTGAAATTACGGCCTATTTTATATTTCAGCTCATTTTATAATGTGACGTCATCAAATTTCTAAATCACGAACGAGAAGAGTGATGTTTTGCTTGATACCATATTGTACAGGGTGTCTCAAAAAAATTGTTTGACGTTTGATTAAATACTAAAAAATAACGATGCCCTGAATGCATCCTTGGTCAAGTCACTCTTTTTCTGAGATTTTCAATTAATTTTTGACCCAAGAATCTTGCAGATCTGCTAAAAATTCATGGAGTTATAAGCTTTTGAAGTTCAAGTTTGTGCGAAAGCTGAAACCAGAGGCCTCGAAATGGCATTTTTGGTAAAAGCCCCATAGGCCGTCGTTTCTGTTATTACTCAATTGTTTGAGGGCGAACCAAGTGGGATTCAAACAGGTTCTCGATAACCTAACTGTCAAGCATGTGGATGCTTTGAGGAAACAGATTCAGTCTCTCGCCGATTATGCTTTGAACCACTGTTTTTGACCTACGCAATGTTAAGGAAATTTTGAGAATGATCGCAAGAAATAATTTACTTTAGAAGTCTTATTTGGTTTGCTCTGATATCAACGAGAGGTATGACATTGGATAAGCTTCTCTTACCTCCGTCCTCGAGCTTTTTGCAATGCAAGTAATCTGGGGGGTCTCTGGTCTCAGCTATCGCGTATTTTTGATCTTCGAGAGCTCGTAATTCAGTGAATTTTCAACCGATTTGCTTGATTCTGGTCTCTAAAATTATTTCATAATCTTAGGAACAGGGTTATCTTTCCATGAGCCTGTTCATTTTGTCCTTATTTTTCAATATTTTATCGAACGTCGAACAATTTTTTTGAGACACCCTGTAGGCATCCTTAAACTATGGTTTTCTTGAAGGTGATTTGATCTTTCGTCAACAGTTTTAGAAATTACGATAGTTTTAAGTTTTTTTCGAAAATTTCTTTAACTCTTAAAAGAGAAGAAAAACACTGTAATTCTGAAAATATTGAAGATTGCAGAAAAGTCTAACGTAAAACAGTTCAGAGTTCAAGTTTACAGTGAAATTAGCCATGAACAAAAGCCACGAGTATCCATACGAATGTTTCCTCAATCCAAGAATCAACAAATCTTTCACTAGCTGTCAATCAGGGTTTCCTCATTTTTAAGGTCAACTAGCTTCCCTGAACTTCACCGCAGCATTGAGAATTTCCAACTGTCGAGGGTCGCTTGCCTCGCTTCTGAGACTACACTGCAGCCTCGTTCCAGAGGGCACACGTAAACGTGTTCATCTCCGCCTTGAAATTTTATATCAAAATCCATAAGGCCCAGATTGAGCAAAAATAAGAAATGTTGTTGTTGTTGTTATTATTATTGTTGTTGTTGATGTCATTTTTGCCATTTTTGCGATATTTGGGACTATTTTGTGAGGCTACCAAGAATGCGCATTGTTTGCTTTCATTCAATAATGTCATTGCTAGTTCTAAAACAAATATAGACTTTTGACACTGATATCAACGTCTGTCAAATAATCTGGCATATTTTATAGACGCATTTGTTATGTTTTATAACCTAGGACTTCTTTAAATGAAAATCTGGCAGATATTTCGAATTTTTTGGTTATTTTGACATGCATAAGCCTGTTTAACAAATCTTTCTGTTGAATATCAGGTCAGATTTTCGAGGATCGATTTTGAAGCTTTTAATCAGCTGGTTCAATTTTTTGTTCTTCCAAAAGAAACATAAATATTTCATATTTTGTTGGGTTTCATCTTGCAAACGAGCTCCACTTCTATAAGCAAGCTGTCTGAAATCCTGTTAGTGTCAATGAAGCGTTAAAAGACCTTTGAAAAAGACATTGGATCAGCTGGGAAAAATAGCTCAAATATTTAATTCAGTGCAGAATGCAACGAATAAGTCGAATAAGCTGCAGTTGAGAGACCGGGAATGTATTAATGGAAAACAAGGGCAGATTTTGTAATACTAAAGCATCAGTTGCTTTGGTTCACACCTCAGTTAAAAGCAATTACATAATTTCTCTTAAAAACCTCCCTGCACCCGCACCAAGCGAGAGTTTGCTGTATTGGTTTCAGGCCATCTTTGCGGGCTATGTTTGTTTTGAATGACTGGTTGAGAGAATTCCTTTTGTCTGCAACCGCTAATTTAGCGGTTGCAGACAAAAGGAATTCTCTCAACCAGTCATTCAAAACAAACATAGCCCGCAAAGATGGCCTGAAACCAATACAGCAAACTCTCGCTTGGTGCGGGTGCAGGGAGGTTTTTAAGAGAAGTTATGTATCAAGAATTTCAGAGCCCTTTTGCAGGATGATCGGATGGGTGACCTTTCAAATGCCTAACCAAGCAACTCACCTCTCCGTCCTTCAGGGCGTTTAATAGTTAAGCTATTGTTGGGGAGACAAGATACGCTTGACTGAGGAAACTGAAACGCTTGACTGAGGATACGCTTTGACCCCCCGTGCTGTGGGTCAAAGCTCATGCGCCCGTCAGAGCTTCAACCCTAAAACGCTACTGCGCATGATCTATAACCTACTGCACGGGGGGACACATACGTTTCCTCGAACAAAGCGTATCTCGTCTCCCTAACAAGCTAAGCGAGCTGTGTCTGGATACAACATGCAAAGTAGGCCTGAGAGATGACAAAAGTGACACTGCTTCTGTAACATGGAGCACTCACAAATTTTGCTGAAGAGCCATCGAAATCAGCAAGATGTATTTCAAGTTTATTCTTTGAAATTTGTGAAGAAGATGAATCTTGACATAAAGCAAGTTTATCATGAAACACAATGTTGTTTACCTTTCTAGTTGGTTGCTAGGCCTAGCTCAAATAAGTTTACGTCTGGTTTAAAAACTATTTACTCACAGATAACGTCAAATTAAGAAAATTTGGATCTTCACGTGCCTAAATGAATTTTGTTTTGTTTACTTCCGAAGCAAGGAAACTTTCAGATAGCTTGGGATTGTTTGCTGACACAGTAAATTTGCATCAGTGTGGCATGTTGTCAAACTGATATGATGATGCTTCCGTTGTTGTATCGTACGTTTGACATCTGCAGTTGGTCCAAGTTGACCCTCAATGCTCCGACTCGTTCAAAAACCTCCGTATTAGCAAGGCAACACAAATTCTAAAGACATCATAGAAAATGCCAACTCTAGTAGTGAAATGGTCCGCTACACCAAGGGTGCTAGGACACGGATGTTTTGACTGATTATTTATTTACCTTGTTTTGATCCTTGTGTCTTGAAAACCATTCTAGTGCGAAGGCGCACTAAGACACAGAAATACAAGGGAGCTCTATTCGAACAACTTGAGAGCGGTTGGGCCTAACCGCGCTCAGTTGGGCCTAACCGCGCTCAGTTGAAGACGCAACAGAGCAGAAAACAAGACAACAAAACAAGACACAAGTATCGAAACAAGGTAAATAAGTAAGCCATCAAAACATCCGTGTCCTAACACCCTTGGCTACACTTTCTAATTCTTAAATAATCTTACATTTTTAAATTGACTTTAGAAATAAGCCCTTCCTCTTTACTCTAGGCTTTCCAACAGCACCCCTAACTATACCCATTCCGCTTTAACTAAGTCTATAATGAGAAGACTAAAGTACGACCAAAAACTATGTAGAATTAAAACGTTTTTCGATGCCATATCGGCTCTATTTGCTTAATAGTAAAAGTTAAGGTCTCTTTGGAAAGAGGAAGAGAAGCGTAACATCCTTAGGCAGCATTTTGAAATTTAACCTAACAGAAGGGGATTAAAATCAAGCCTCAAAAAAGGCAACTCTTAGCCCACGTAGCCGTTGAGGTTGAAAAATATTTGGCTGAATAGCTCTATCTTAGCTGTATCCAAATCTGTGCTCCGTTTATTTGTTAACTAAGTACATTTTTGTCCATATGCGAAGAAATGGCCAAGAGCTAGCAGATTTTGGAAAACTTGGTTTCCCAAAAATCGGGGTAAGCAACAAGTCGCCACTGCAACGAATAACACGGACTTTATCAAAGCAAAACTGTATCAAGCATTGAAGGTTATCTTAAGGGAGCTTAACCGAAAGTCACTGTCTCGTGATCCTTGATGCTTTCTTTGAAAAAACATTCTACGGCATTTGAATTAAAAGTTGTTCGGTACGGTCAAGCATTTTAGATAACAATTATTTCTGGCAAAAGCACATGAAATGCATCGATTGTAATCTCTCAAGCGGCTAGATTCGCAAACGAGAAACACTGCACTACTGCAAAGGTACTTTCAAAAACTGTAAGCGTACCAAATTTAATTGTTTAGAATCTAAACAAAATACTCTTTGAAAGAAATCAACAACATTTAGGAAGAAAAAGTGAATTTCGAATAAACTCTTGAGACAATCTTTCATGCTAGAAACAGCCTTTTGTGATAAAGTCCCTGTTTATTTGTTGTTGTAGCGACTTAGTGCTTCCCCCGTTATTGAGAAAACCAGATTTTCCAAAATCTGCTAACCCTTGGCCATTTCTTCGTATGTAGACAAAAACCTATTGGGTTGACAAATAAACGGAGCAAAGATTTGGATACAGCTAAGATAGAGCTTTTCAGCCATATATTATTCAACCTTGATGGCTGCGTGGGCCAAGAGTTGCCTTTTTTTAGGCTTGATTTCAACCCCCTTCTGTAAGTTGAAATTTCGACAATACTGCTTAAGGATATTACGCTTCTCTTCCTCTTTCGAAAGATACCTTAACTTCTACTATTAAGCAAATAGAGCCGAAATGGCATCGAAAAACGTTTTAACTCTACATAGTTTTTGGTCGTACTTTAAATGCTCGTGCAATGATTATAGTACACGTTTTTTTATAAAAAACTGGTTTATAAGAAACTAGCACTAAGATGGCCAAAATTTTAAGAAACTCTAGTACTATGTTTGAGAAGTACTAAGAAACTTTTCAAAGTTAAAAGCATGGATATTATCTTATCTGCCGCAGTGTTAGCGACCACATTGATAATTACGCATTCAAAAAATAAGAAACGAATTAAGAAACTTTTAGTACTAAAATGGACAAAATTTCGTGTGAAATTAAGAAACTTTTAGTACTATGGCCTGATCCTAGTTTCTTACAAAAAAAATGTGTAATGCATAACAATTCAGTTCACTGCAGCAAAGCGTCGACTAATGTCACCAGCAAAGTCCTATCTTCAACTTCGAAACTTTGCTGACCTGCAACTACAAAGTTCTTTCTTCCTTTGTTGTTGACTAGGAAGTAAATTGCTCGCATCGCTCGCGTTCAAAGTTAAAATAGTTTTCAAATCCCCAGAGTTGTTATTCGAGACAAGTCTGCTCGAAACAAGAGTGAGGTTATTGCTAAAAATAAAAAACTTGAGAGAGTTCTGCATATTTCTTTGACCAACATTACAGCCTCAAAGAAGACAGCATACAGTCCATCGACGAATATGTTTGCTTATTTTCACCTTGTCCATTATACAGTTATCTATTTCTTGATTTGTATATGTTTTATGTGCAAGCAAATAATTGATAAAAATAGTTAAAAACTTTCTAAGTCCTTTTCGATTCGAGGAAAATACATTCATGCTTATCGAACTCATCTTTTCTTTGCCCCTTAAAATGCATTTACCTTGAATGGTAACAATACATTTTTAGCGAATGCAGGCCACTAAATGAAGAGCTGCGCTATTTGATACCCGGTCCATTTCGTTGAATAAGACTACAATCCCGGACAAAATATATTGGAACAACGAAAAATTTTACAATCTTAATAAACGACCCCCTTTTACCCCCGATACAGTTTCGCGTAGACGTTTTTCAGCTTCAAGATGCTTAGACGTTTTTTCAGCTTCAAGATGCCAACCAACATTGCTTTGGGGGTAGATGGGGGAAGTGGAAATATGGAGAATGCATTTTGACAACAGAACTCTCAAGATCAGATGCAAAGAATACTTTTCTGAACATCGCAAGCTCCTTGACTGAGTAAAATGCCATTTGCCACATCGCCCTTTTTGCTTAGCAAGACCACGACTTTTCTTATAAGAGCCAATTTCAAAGCAATGATTTATGCCCTTTCCTCTGAACTAGATCGCTAAAATGCATTTTAAAAACAACACTTTCAAGGGAAAGAGAAATTTTTTGCAGGGACTTCATTCTTCCTTGAACAAAGATTCAACAACGTTTTGTTATATCTGAATCAAAATACCAGCATTTCAGCCTCGCTTTTCCAACGTATTAATTTTCATTCATCAAATAGCCAAGTTTTTCACGTCAGGTGTCATTCTAATTTCAGCAGCATATAATGAAAAAACAACAAAGCCCATTATTATCAGTTAGCACTATCTGCAATAGCCTTTATTTGAGCTCGCATATGCAACAAAGGTCTTTGTTTGATTTTGCACAAATTGCGCAGGCTCTTTGTTTGCGTTTTAGAGGGAACTAGAGTCTTTCTTCGGAGTAGATATCTATTATTCATGAAGAGCAGGTTACATGTAATCCGTAGTTTCTCTCGTGGATATAGGACATGTTCAGCTGTATATAACAACACATCCCTATGTGAGACGAAGAATGTCAGAACAAAGACAGTGGAATGTTCAAACAAAAGGCTCATCGCTAGACTCGCTCCCATTGGACAGTTACTTCGTTCTTCATGATTTCAAAGAGTGATTCTAGGCGGTGGCCTCACAATCTACTAAAGCAGGCTATGCATACTTCAGTTGATCGCTGAGTGATTTCTCTATAGACCATCGATCAATTAACCGCTAGTTCTAAAGCCCTTCTAAAGTAATCACATAGTGCTGAATAAGAGACACTTGTTACATTGCGGGATCTTGTTTAAGATGGCAAATGAAGACACAAAGCCGTTCGTTTCAAGTTTCTTGGGAAAGAAAAAGATAACATCAAGCGAGTTCATTGCCATTTTCCAGAAGTATGATCAAGACAGTGAGAATATTTTATGCTTTTTCATTTCATGCTTTTTGCTTGAAGACTGAGAGTCTTTTCTTGGCGCAAAACTTAGACATCTCTGAAAAGTATGGGAAGAAATTTTAAGACATTGGAAGCTTTCTAAGTGCTTGGGTTTGTCAAGTGATTGTCCTGCACTTAAGTGTTTTCTTTTGGATAGAAGATTTCTATTTTCTTGTTCAGTAAAAGTATTTCGCAATAAATGTTTGTAACCTTATTGCAGCCTTGAGACACGTTTTACTAGGAGTTCGACAAAAGTATTAAAAGTCGGCAAAGGAATGAGCACATATTTAATGTTCTGGTAAGATTCATATATTGCTTTTCACAGTCCACAGATTGCTATTTTTACCACATAAAATATAAACCACGACTAACTGATGTAAATTTTCTATGGCTGCCATAGCTGGAAAGGACATGTCAGCGAGTTCCAACTACGACAGCCACTTACAATAATTTCAAAATATATGTACAAATAATTTAATAAAAGAAAGAAAAGCAACTCGAACGGGCGTCTAAGAAAGAGGACCTCCCCCACCTTACTGCAGATGGTCAATGAAGCACCCAAACATTGTCATGGAAACTGTAGCATGCATTTCTGCTATCCGCAGTGCAAATGGGAGTACTTCTATGCAAGACACCAGTTACAATTACTACAGATAAAAGAAAATCATGCTGCTGCTTCGTACTTAAGTTCAATCTGAAGACCTTTTCGTATTTTTGATAAAAGAAATTGTTGCTTCAAGGATAATTCGATTGACGATGATACTACACATTTTTTACAAGAAACTTGCATCAGGCCATAGTACTAAAAATTTCTTAATTTCACATGAAATTTTGTCCATTTTAGTACTAAAAGTTTCTTAATTGGTTTCTTATTTTTTTTTGAATGCAGAATTATCAATTTGGTCGCTAACACTGCGCCAGATATGTTTCTTAATATTTAAAACATGATTAAGAAATAAACAGTGTTCTGTTATGTTGAAAACACAACTAGTTAGATTTGCTCAAGAATAAAGGTTCAACGATCTATTTGCTATTAACATCCATGCTTGTAACATTGAAAAGTTTCTTAGTACTTTTCAGACATGCTACTAAAGTTTTTTAAAAGTTTGGCCATCTTAGAACTAGTTTCTTATAACCAGTTTCTTATAAAAAAACGTGTATTCTTCGAACAACAGCAAGTCACACAAGGGTTTATCATCTAGGTCGATGTCTAAACCAGGGATTTCAGAGAGCCGCTCAAAAGAGATCTTGCCGCATCAAATCAAACTGGGGCAGTGCAGGAGAAAGTGCTCGTTGCCTTCCATGTCATTGCCATAAGCACGAAATGGAGTAAGACTATCAATGTTTTGTCTAAATATAAGTTCATTCAGCACACTAAACTTTAAACGCAACTTTGTGAGTAATCTCACACCTTCAATATCAGAAATACTGTAGACAGAATTTCCCTCCGGTCTTATAATTTTTAATGATTTGTTCTTAAACTGAGAAAGAGATATTGAATTTTTGATTTCATCCCCGAGCAAATTCCACTCGAACAGGGTATTATGAAAGTAAGTATTAGAAAGTGATTGGTTCTAGCAACATTTACTTCATAATCACGAGGTTGTCTAAGTAAGAACGTAGTTAAAGGCATTCTGTCACACATTTGATTGGGTGATAATGACAATACGACCGAAAGTCAAGAAGATTAGCCCACCTTTGCTTCAAATCCACAGATTCACAAAGAAGTCCGTAGTGTTGAACTCTGATTGTAACGGCCAATCAGAAATGTTACAGACTGCCTTTAGGTTGATGTTCGGGAGAGATTTCATCAAAAAGGTACCTTGGTAATTGTGATTTCACTAAGTTAAAGAAATGGCATAGCGTTCTGTACCATCTTCTGTGATACAGTCTTTCTCATCCTAATTCTTCATACTATCTTTGCCTAATGTTACCTCTCCAAGCACCAGCAACAGCTAAGGCTGCAGAACATTTTGGTCTGTTCTAGCTTTCGCAGTTCTGGGTCACATGTCAGTCTAAGTATGGTCTCATGTACAATTTGTAAATTTGGTCTTGCACATCCCTAGCTACATACTTAAACAGAAATCTTATCATTCCTATGCCCCTTCTAGCCTTGCCAATAGCCTCTTTAATATGACTAAGAGATTCAGTTCAGAGTTAAGCTGCATTCCAAGATGCTTGTGCACAGATTTTCTATCAATTTCATTATTGTCTAGCGAAAGGTGAGGATGGAACGGTTTTCTTTTTTTGCAAGAGAAAGCAACTTCTTCAATCTTATCTACATTAAACTGCATTTTCTATTGCCATGTCCATAATCGCACCCTGTCAAGATCTTCATTGAAGTCATCAGCAGATCTTCTTTCATCTTCAACAACCGAGAAGAGAGAGGTATCATCCGCAAACTTTTTGACATCACAGTTCACATTCTCAACAAGATCACTTATGCAGACAAGAAAAAACAGTGAACCCAAGACAGAGCCCTGTTGCACACTAGCACATATCGAAGCCCATTTCGAGCCTTTGCCGTTCAAGACAACTCGCTGTTTACGATTTCCTATGTAATTCTGGATCAAAGCAAGGGCGTTCTCATTTATACCATTGCATTTCAATGTGATTGCAATTTTCCTCTGCCGCAGTTCTTCAAAACTTTTTAAGGAATAAGTAAATATTAGCAGAAACTTCAGGTCAAAGTCAACGATTGCTTCTCAAATGCCACAAATTTGCTATTTTCTCAGTCATCAATAAAGTTTTATTCACAGTAAAGTTGGTCCTCTTGTTTCAACCTCAAAACAAATTGTATTAGCAATCTTACAAAGGTGTTGGAAGTTTTTCTAGGTAAGAAATGAGTTCTGCGGAAAATGCATGTGCAATCCACCTTTTCAAGGTAAGAGGTGCGAAAGCGGAAGTCTTTTGTTGTTAGAGATTTTGCATTTTTGACTCTAAAATCTTGTTCTGCGTACAAAGTTTAGCATGGCAGCAGATTTTCACTGTTATATCTGTCTTCGTTTGGAAGTTATGGCGATTTAAAGAATTTGAATTCATAAGAGCTTTGACCATGAAATCAGATGTTTGGACAAATTTTTGTCCAAACTTTGATTTCACGGTCAAAGTCCTTATGAGTTCAGATTATTCATAATGCCATAATTTCGAAACAAAGACAGATATGAAAGTGAAAATTTGCCTCTACACTAACCTTTGTATGTCGAACAGAAATTTGGACTCACAGATACAATATCTCTAACAACAAAAGACTTCCGCTTTTCGCGCCTCAACCTTGAAAAGGTGGATTCATATATCGCTCTTCCAAGACCAAAGATTGCTATTTTCTTCGTCATCAGTAAAGTTATATTCACAGTAAATGTTTGTCCTCTTGTTTCAACCTCGAAACTAATTCTATTAGCAGCTCTATATAGGGTGTTAGAAGTCTTTAAAGACAAAATGAAGTCTTCATGAAAGTACAAATGCAATTCAAAGACTGCTTTTCAAAGTCCAGAGATTGCCTTCTCTTGGCAGTTAGCAAAGGCCTACCGTAAAAGCTACCGTTGGGCTTATGTAATTTCGGTCGCTCAAGAGGAGGGCTGAAAAGAGAGGGGGCAGTCTTAGTTACAAAATCAAGTGACAAGGCTATGGTAGCTTTTAGTTTTTTTCCCCTATTCTGAGGAATTAAAATAAGATTCTACGGCTCAAATACATAAATTTGAAACAGTTTTTATCCCAAACCATGCTAAAATAAGCATGCAAGGCTGTGTAGCTAAATAAATTGAAAATTGAAAACATTTGGTAAGGTTAAGAATTTGTTATAAGTTGGGAGCTTAATAGAGAGGGGATGGTGTGCCTAATTGAATGGATGTTGTGTGAGGGGCATTTCACTCCCAAAAATCTCGTACACCTTTGGCAAAAATCCTTTTCTTCTCAAGAATAATCCATCAAAAATCCGTATAAATCCTTTTGTTCTGAAAAAATCTCGTACTCTTTTTCCAATGAGTGAAGTGCCTCTCGATGTTGTGCCTAAATAAGATAAAGGGCGTGTTTGATTGGTAATTCCAAACCTACCAACTTCTGAAAACGGTAGACTTCGCAGAGACGGAAACACAGTGCCCAATCAAACACAAACTTCTTCAAAACAGCAGATTTCAGATTCAGCCTGGCGAAAACGAGGTCTCCAGTTGAAAAACATGAAGACGAGTCTGGTGCTTGGCAACAGAGACTGAACTGACTCAATTACCATAGCAGCACGAGCAAATTTGCCTCGTTTTCAAAGTTTCACAAATGAAAACGAGAATATCTTTAGTGTCTGCCAAACCTTCCGCCTGTTGGAGCAGAAGGTTCGGCAGGCCTTCCAAACCTGCCAAACCTGCCGTTTTCAGAATTGGCACAAATCAAACACACCCTAAATGAATGGAAATGAGATGAATAGGGTATATTTGAAATTCGATTCAAAGGGGGGGCTTATTAGAGAGCAGGGCTTAATAGAAAGGGAGGATTAATAGAGCTTTTACGGTGTTGCAGTAAATGTTCGTGCTCTTATTTCAATCTCGAAACAAGCTTTAGCAGTAGAGCAGTAGTTCTCCAAAATTATTGCTGCGCAGCAGCCACCTATTCCTGCGCAGTGGCTTCCCAAGGCGAGATCGATTCTCGATGCTTGTATGTTTTTCTGTCTGTTTTCAACAATTTTGCAGTGACTTCGGTCAGCGGCTATTGAAATGGCATCGGGATGGTTGGAATTCACCTTTATTTGCAACAAAAGAACATTTACGTCACATCCTGGTTCTCCTATTGTTAATTGACTCCAAGCCAATATACCGATTTGTCATGCATCACAATTCAATGAGTGTAAACTGCGGAATCAGGGAATGGACCTGTGCAAACAATACAATGCGCAGCACTCACTGACAATCGTTATTTGTAGTTAGAAGTTGTTAAAGGAATTTGATAAATCAGGTTGAATAGACCTTTTAGCTATTCTGAAAACGAATGTGGATCGAACGATATTTCATTACAATTTGTAGAATTTTCGAACGTGCACAATTGCGATCGAAGCTCTAACGCCACTCGATCGAACCTCGCGTATAAAATTGTATAAAAATGTCGCTCGATCCAGGTTCTTTTGTAGAATAGCTAAAAGGTCTATGATTGCTTTCTAAAGTCGACAGATAGCTATTTTTGGCTATACACTCAGGATTAACTCACTGGTTTGGTTGTCATTTTTCAGATGAACTTCAGAGCAAAAGACAAATTTTAATGGTATGACCAATCGCACATCTAGGTCCTGTTCATGTGCAGGCGAGGCAGCCTAGACTTATGAACGATGAGTCCCTTGTATCCCTGCGGTAAACCTTGCTCAAGAGGGACTCGATAGTGAACCAATGAAAAGGCCTTTTTCTTCAGTCTTCAATGGAATTATAATGGAATCACGGTTGAATAGCGCATGGTTTCAATGCAATAAGCAGCTGGAAGAGTCGAAAAGTGATCAGATCTTGGCTCTAGTAGCCAATCCTCGGGGCGCATTCATTACATTTTCGGTGTGGGGACGTGCCATCAGGAAGGGTATCGCTTTTCCAGATATTGGTGTAAAGGAAAGGTATCGATTTGCGCACTTTTGGTATCAGGAAAAGTGCCGATTTTGAAGATTTTGGTATATAAGAAACTTTGTTGATTTGCAAGATTTTGGCATGAAATATAAGGTTAGGTATACATTTTTGAAAAATTGGTATGAGCTGGGGTATTCATTTTGGGAAAATTGGTATAAAGTTGGGAACGCTTTTTCGAAAAATTGGTTCAAGGAGCGGCTATGTTTAGAAGCCTGGATGGAACGGCCCCGACCAAAATTCTTTTCAAGGGCAACTCTCCCAGCCTCGTCCCCTCCCAGGAGCCAATCATGATCTAGTATTCCAAGAAATGACATATTCAATGGATTTATGTTGTCGCCGTTTATAGCTGCCATATTTGTCCTCCAAGAGATTCTGCAAGGCAGAAAACTTTCCTCAATGGAAGTATTTTATTTTCAAGCGGCAAATGCTCCGGAGCATTTTTCGCTCGACCAGAAAATGTAGCTCCATGGAAATTAGCCTTTAGATATCAATGAATTGTTTTACTAGACTGATGACGATGAGTCTCTCATTGCTCTGCGCTCTTTGACTTGATGATAGCGCTAGAGACACATAGTATTTCTCTGAAAAAGTTGGCCCTATTTAGGCCCAAACTTCGCAATTCTTCCAGTACCAATCAGATTACGAGATTCGGCAAAGAACAATGATGTCGAATTCTCGATTCGAATGATGCAGTTGACTAGATCTTGAACATAGTTGCTACGGCAGGTGGCTGAAGATTTCTCTGGTTTGTTTTTGTCTTAAGAACATTGAAAATGTAGCCTTGAAACTCATTTTAGACTTACCAGGTAAAGTGAACTTCCTTCTTCAGATTTATACCAAGTTTTTTTGATTAAACGCCTGCTTAATGTGGTTTTTGTCGCATTTTCTTTCCGAGGAGTGACCGTTGAACAGGGCTACGGCAATCGTTCGATCCTGATTCGATCGATCGAATCACGATCGAATGCATGAGATAGGGCTGGGTTTTTCATAGACTCATGACGTAAGTCCCTCTAACTTTCACTTGTTGTTGTTGTTGTTGTTATCGCTTCAGTTGAGCAACAAATCTGTAGGGAGAGCAAAACAAGAGAATTTTGGAATGAGTCTAGGTTTTTCACTGTACATTATGAGTCCTTCTTGAGCAAAGTTTACCGCTGGGATACAAGGGACTCATCGTCATAAGTCTAATCATTGAATTGTTTTACCTACTATTTACCGATATGGGGGTCTGGATCTGAGAGAAATCTAAATATCGGAGTTCACCTGTCTTCTCCGAAAGGAAATCGATTATAGAAAAACATGTGCTTCGCTAATGATCAGCTATTAGAAAAGTCACAAGACTAATTGCTTTTTCATATGGCTCTATGGAAAGTAGGCACATAAAATCTGTTGTTATCTGCCTCTTTGCAGCTGTAGTCTGTGTGAAATTACATATTTCTTCTATCATCTCTCTAATCACAAAAAGTGGCCCTTTATTGGAAGTGTTTTCATTTTTATTGCAACGAGAAACCGAATGTAGAAATAAAATTATACCACACAATGCAAATCCTATGCATGATTTATGAAGAATATGCAAAATGAATTTGCATAATTAATTGGCTGCAAGATTCGACTATTTGTTCAATTTTGTGTAGACTCTCAAAGAGTTAGCTAAGTTTGAAAGTCTAGTTTTGGTATCTTGTTTTTAAAAGAACGTGTTTAAATTTTGTCAAAGTGCACGGCCAATGTTAAGAAATCATGAGATGCTTGTATTGAATACTAAATTATTGTACTGTGAAAATATTTCATAGCAGTGTGTAGTAGGCCCGTTTATGAGTCATGCCATGTCGTGGTGCTGAACTGAATGAATTTAGACCTTTTTTGTCTGGTATGACGTGGTGCGACTCTTGTAAAACCAAATTGACACTTTGTTTGATCAGTTCGACTTACCACCCTCCAAGTCTTTCCCTTCGTACATACAGTCTGCAGGAAAGGTCTTCACTGTCTCCAACAGCAGCTCGACTTCACTGTCAGTCCAAATGAACAAAACAACGAGTCTATGCCTCCCTTAGTCCAATTCGCTGTTGCATTTTGGTAAACTCTTTCTGGGATGTCATAATAGACATTGTAGTGCAGGTCGACTTAGTCTCGTATAGCTGCAATCAAAAATGGGTTCATAGGAAAAAAATCAATCCGGTATCGTGTAACTTAGGCCTTAGTGGAACAATGCGCTGAAGGCCTCTTGTCTTGATTTTTGGATATATCGATCTAAAATTTTAAAATACAAGTTACATTTACATCCTACTATAGCTCCTAATTACTATGCATACTATACAAACACTACAGGGACAGGACCACAAGACACATCTACATGACATACGATTTAGCATTATACACATAAATACTCGAATCTTTTTCACATTGGATGTCAGGCCAGCATAGGAGAAAGATGCTGAACAGCAGCTGCTGATACCAAACAGGCATCTTCCCTGAATAGTTTTAAAAAATCTATTTAGGACTTTTTCTTTTATACTAGATTTTGTAAATAGGTTTTGTAATTAGGTTTTTATATTATAGTTTTTATATTGTAATTTTGCTTTTTATTCGGTAATTTTAGATTGTATATTGTAAGTAGTTTTTTTAAGTGGAGGGCCCCTTGTAAATCAACTCTGTTGAAGGGCAACCCTCCTTAATAAAATCAAATATCAAATATAAAAAAGGATCGACCTGGCGTGACTTCTGAAACCAATTGCAGTCATGCCTTATCTTTGTGAAACTGTGGTTTGAAATCAAACAAAGAGGAAGTGATCACTGACAGTGGGGATCATCAAGGGAGAAGGGTAGAAACCCGCCGTTGCGCGCGATTTTCAATTGAAATACGCCGTTCCCGGTCATTTTTAGCCAAAGTTCCGCGTCCCGCCACTTCGTTATCAATGATGGCACAAAGTAGTATTGTTAGGCATTTTCAGCCATCCAGGTGGAACGAGGTGGAAAGAGCAGGAAAGTGGCAGTTAAGATTCTTGTGCAAAGCTTTGAAAATATTCTCATTGTGCTGATCAGAAAAACAGAGATGTGACCACGACCTTTTCTACAAGGCAACAGATGAAGGATCCTCAAATCCATAACATTTCATGAAAATTCTGCATTCCACTTATCATTTTCGAGAAAATCCGCGTCCGATAGGGATAGAGAATTTCGGCGTTCTGCCGAGATATTGCTAGAATTCCGTATTCCGCGACAAATTTTCTCCAAATTCCGCTGTTCCGCAAACCCTGATGGTCCCCACCCGAAATTTCCACTATCTGGTGCGCTAAAATAAACTATGCACTTTTGGTAGTCCATTATAAATCGTATACTGGAGCAATATTGAAGATTTAGTACTCGTGCAGTAGATTACAATTAATCGAATTCTGACTCTCAAATCACCATGAAAATAATTTCCTTTTTCTATTCATGTTAGTCATTAGAAAATTCGATCGAAATTCTTTGAGAGTTTTCAGTGTTTTCGAAACGAAACTTTTACAGGACAAGTCCGGGGTTTAGTAAAATTATTGTTAAAAAGCAACCGTACTAACTAGTTCTTTCCAAGTTTTGGTGCCTCCAACTTTCATAAATTGGTTAATGAATCTTCGTTACCCTGGGTACCAGAGCCTTGATAATATGATGGGGGACAAAAATAAAATGATAAGATGGGCGGGGCTCTGGCACCCAGGGTAAATCTTCGTAAGCTAGGCCAAATATCGTCGCCATTTTGTATTTTGTACTAGTGTGCGAAGGCGCGATAAGGAGGCTAGCAATCTGAAAAGTAACATATTTGGCAGCCTCGTTCAAGTCAACGTGAAGTGACGTCATAGAAAATGATTGAAATACTGATTGAAATAGCAGATTGAAATGTGTAGTTTCGCAGCTTATAAGAGAAAAAATTGAAAATTCACAACAGTGTAATCTCTTGAATAATCAACAATTATACCAACCCCGGACTTTTCCTTTAAGAAACTCGCTTGTAGCTCTGAAGGCCGAAACAAAAAAAATTCAAAAGATCCTGGAATCAAATGCAGGCTTTTTGCTAAAGATGCAGCCTTAAATCTTCAAAATCAGTACAGTGTATGATTTATTGTGAACTTCCGCAAGTGCATAAATAATTTCACAAGCTAATTCATGGCTATACTTTGAACTCGAAAGTTTTAAAATAGCTTTAAACAACGGACTCATTATGATAAACCCATAGACACAACAAAAACAAAGTAATCTATAGAAAATAAGAAGGTTAATCCTTGTAAAGGAGCAAAAACCAAATAAACCGGTCATTTAGAGAGAAATCTCTTGAAACCTGCAAGAAAAAACGAATTAGTCTTATCATCTGAAAGGAAGAAATAAGATAGTAATTCATCAGTAAAGCCTGGTTTCCATATGATCGCAGCAGTCGGCGACGCTTCGCCGAGGCAGGCTCCCGGACCTATCGGGGACAGTTGCATTAAATGGAAACATTTTCTGAGGATGTCCTCGACGTCGCCGTACAGACGGGGACAGTACGGGGACGCATCGAGAGAGTTGAGATGAGTTAAAGTCTGATTTTAATGTTATGGTAGACTTGCTCCAAGTCTATTCCGAGGTATATCAGCACTAAGGAACATAGTTACTTCTGCGGGGGCGTAAAACACGGAAGGACGCTGCGAAGGAAAAGTGAACCCGTCCTCGTCAAGGTTTATGCCCCCGCAGAAGTAACTATGTTCCTCAGTGCTGATATATCTCGGAATAGACTTGGAGCAAGTCTAATGTTATGGTAACAGTGATCGTTTCCATATGTCACCGACTGATCGGGGACACATTGCCGATGTGTCGCAGTAGGTCGCCGACTGTTACGATCATATTGAAACCAGGCTTAACAAAGAGCAATGTTGAATGACCAAAAATGCGCTTTATCGCCATCGCACACTCATAAGTTTGGTCCATGCGATGAAAAATCAATAATACAAAATACAAACAGCCCGCTTTTATTACCAAAGAGAAAGCGGTCCTTTCATTTCATTTCATTTCATTTTCATTTATTTTCACAGGGTAAATACATTCAGTAACTATGGATATATACTGTTTACAATGTGCCCTGCTTTAAAACCCTAACTTAATTACATGAATAAAATCCTATTTGCACCATCAATTTGTTCTTCGCACGAATCGAAAAGGGCATAGTCTATAAACCAGACCCTGGTCTGCTAGGACCTAGGACCCTAGGACCATAGGACCAGGACCCATATTAACTTGACCATAGGTAAATCCCAGTCTAAAAATAACATTTTTAGTTCAGAAGTTCAGCTGAATCATTGACTGTCATATGATTTTGTGAATACACGTTTTTTTAAAAGAAACTTGGATCAGGCCATCGCACTAAAAGTTTCTTAATTTCACATGAAATTTTGTCCATTTTAGTACTAAAAGTTTCTTAATTGGTTTGCTAGTCTGCTAAGACCTTAGGCCGTAAGACTAGGAATCATACTGACCAGACCTTCAAGGAATTCCTATTTATCGCTACCGTAAAAGCTTTATTAAGCCCCTGGTAGGCATATTTAATTTCAGACACTTCAGAAGGGGGGGGGCTTATTAGAGAGGAAGCTTACACGTTTTTTTTATAAGAAACTGGTTTATAAGAAACTGGTACTAAGATGGCAAAAATTTTAAGAAACTAGTACTATGTCTGAGAAGTGCTAAGAAACGTTTCAAAGTTAAAAGAATGGATATCATAGCAAATAGATCGTTGAACCTTAAAAAATGAGCAACAGTATCTAATCAATTGTGTTTTCGGCATAACAGAACACTTTTTATTCCTTCATGATATTTTAAATGTCAAGAATCATATCTGCCGCAGTGTTAGCGACCACATTGCTAATTCTGCATTCAATAAATAAGAAACCAATTAAGAAACTTTTAGTACAATAATGGACAAAATTTCATGTGAATTTAAGAAACTTTTAGTAATATGGCCTGATCCAAATTTCTTATAAAAAAACATGTATTCACAAAATCATATGACAGTCTATGATTCAGCTGAACTTCTGAACTAAAAATGTTATTTTTAGACTGGGATTTACCTATGGTCTGGTTAATATGGGTCCTGGTCCTATTGTCCTAGGGTCTTAGGTCCTAGCAGACCAGGGTCTGGTTAATAGACCATGCCATCGAAAAGTTACAAAACTACTAAACCTGAAGTATGCTATGGTTGTTCATCGTTATAGACAATGGAACAATGGAGGCCTCTGAAATCGATCATTTCCTGAAAGATCTTTCCAAAGAAAGTGGCCAAGAGGTAAGATCAAATGTTTCCTACTTCGTTAAAGAATAGCATTAAGGAATTCTCAGCTACTGCTAAAGTTTTGTCTCTCTTGTTGCGGTGTCGGATAACTTTTCGATGCACAGTAAATCAATTCTTCATCTTTTGTCGTAGTTAATTTCTTTTCAAATTAGAATGTTAGAGGTAAACATAGATCTTAGATTATTACTGTTCAATGCTGGTCATGAAAGTCGAGGCATTCTCATAAAAAGTCTCTGGTGCAATTCCTTAATTATTCACGAAGTTGAACTTCATTATCAATCAGATCTACTGAGGACCACTCTTAGAACCAAAAGTAGAAAGAAAGAACCAAGGAGAGACAAAAATTATCATTTACGGTCATCTGGGTTGCCCTGGGAGGGGGGGATCATTAACTTTCAATACATTTCATGTCAATATTTAGGGTCCAAAAAAATCTTATGTTAAATCGATATTTGGGGTCTGCGTATAACAACAGGGTAAAGATTCAATATTTGGGGTCCACAAATTTGAAGAAAGGAAAATGGTGCAACATGGTGCGATTCATTACACTGGCCTAGTCAATGAATGTCGTTCTGCATAGTGGACCTAGAAATGAACGATAATATAGGTTTCCAAAATGTTAGCCTTAATGTTTTGGGTCCTGTGAATACCTATTAGTACGGATCCCTCTATTGAAAGTTAAGGAGCACCCCTTGGGTCTGGTTCACTATATTCTTACTGTTTCAAAACAATTCCCAATTCAAAACCAAATTGAAGAATGTTCAATATTTTGAACTGACCTCTGATCGCTGTGATCTTTGGCTTGGGTTTTCAAACCTTTCGGTACTCTTTTTGAGTAAGATTGATATTTTTAAGCTTTGCTTTGAATTTTTCTCAAAAAAATATTGCTCCATAGTAGAAAAAGACAGGATACCTCTAGGTTTTATACACTATGTGGTAGTGAGTATATTTATTTGATTGAAAAGTTCCTGAAATTTAGTATATTTTCATGTTTCTAAGAAATATTCTGTGTGGAACCCACGTCCCCTACCAACAGGGAGTCCACCAAGGATCTAATGCTTATTTTTATCTCATTCTATGCAGTTCTCAAACGAGGAAGACTTTCAGAAGTTCAAGGATAAAGTTATTGGTTTTTATGATGTTAATGCAGATGGCAAAATAAGCATGTCTGAGGTAGACTGATTACGTATTCGTACCTAACACCCTCCCCCCAGTAACGACCCCGCTGGACATAAAAATACAGTCGGGAAATGATGAAATTATATATTTTTGTCGGGGATCTAAAATTCATTTACGTGGAAAGGAAATTTCACACATAACCATGACAGAAATTGTATAATTCTTTAAGGGGAAGCAAAATTTCAGCGGGGAAATAGCACAAACACGGAGGGGAAAGTTTTTGATTTCAAACTTGGCGGGGAAACAGATCTTCTCAGCGCTTCAGCGGAGTCGTTACTTAGGGGTGTTACCTATTGCTATTGATAGAATGATGAAAGAATCCTAGGCCCTATTCAGACAGCTGTTGTTGTTGCATACGAAAAAGCCCTTAGTGAGATTTAGAGTTCTCGCGGCTTCGATCGAGCAATGCCCAATGGCCTTTACAGAGGAAGATTACTGCCTGAAAGATATGCGTTTTGCGATTTGTAGGGTCAAGACAACATCATTCTTTGCATTGAAGGCTTCCTTTTCAATATTCAAGCTCTTTAAACCAGATTTTGAAGTGATGTTGTTGAGTGTACGAAAATATTCGCTTGTTTAGGCCATTTTGAAAAAATTGGCCTGTTTTAAAGCGTAATATCATGAGTCCCTCTTGACCAAGTGATATCAGCAAACCAAAAAACGCAGGGAAACAAAAGACGAAAAGGCATACCATAAAAAGTCTATTGAGCCCCCTCTTTATTAACCCCCTCCCTTCTGAGTCACGATTTGAAACAAGCCCCCTCTCTATTACGCCCCCCCCACTTAAACAAAATTCTAAAAGTTACCAAATATTTCCATTTATTTAGCTACACAGCCTTGCATGTTAATTTTAGTATGGTTTGGGATAAAAACTGTGTCAAATTTATGTATTTGAGCCGTAAGGTTGTATGTTGATTCTGCAAAATATAGGCAAAAGAGCTGAAAAGCTATTAAATATGTCCTTGTCACTTGATTTTGTGAATAAGCCCCCCCCCCTCTCTGATAATCCCCCGTCTATATAAAAGGCCCCACTGGAAGGTCCGAAATTGAATAAGCCCCCTGAGGGTTTCATATAGCTTTTACGGTAAGTCTACCCCTGTTGAGAGACATTTACCACAGGGATACATAGTCATGCATCGTCACATATCTGTTATCGTAGCTGGCTTGATGCCGTGAGCAAACCCAACTGAAATGCTGCTAAGAAGGACAGGGCAGACTTTGTAACACAACAGTGTCACTTACTTTCGATTGAATCACTGGAATCACTGGAATTCAAGATCAGTTAGTGATTCCATACAAAAGGAATTCTATCAACAAGAAATTAAAAACTTAAATATCTGCTAAAAAACTTGTCCTGAAACCATCAGGGCAAACTACCTCCTTGTGCATGCTTAAGGTAGCTTTTAAGGCAAGTAATTGGTTTTGCAGCAGAAGAAGACGGATAAATCTTTTGATCAGAAGCAGCGCAGCTTAACAAGGGCAGATTTCGTAATACAATTGCATCAGTTCCTTTGTTTCATACCTCAATTCAAAGCGATTAGTGAATGTAGGAAAAAGAATCTCTTTCAACGAGCAATTCAAAACAAACATAGCTTGCCAAAAAACCAGTAGGGCAAACTGTCGCTTGGTGCGAGCGAAGGGTGGATTTTAAGAGGAGTAATGTGCTTAAGACGAAAGAACAAGGGTACATCGGATTGTGAAAACGTGATTCAGAAGCCGTGCAAACGGCATTGCGATTCTTGCATATTTATCACTCTAATGTAAACAGTTCCTGAATGAAGTAAACAAAATCCGCTAGACAGAACTTTAGGTCTACCCCTCTACTTTAATTGTGAGCACATGACTTCTCTTAAAAACTTCCCTTCGCCTGCATCGAACGAGAGTTTGCCGTACTACTTTAAGGACAAATTTGCGGCTATGTTTGTTTTGAATGACTGGTTGAGAGAAGTCCCTCAACTGCAACCACTAATCGCTTTTAATTGAGTGTGAACCAAAGCAACTGATGATACTGCATTACAAAATTTGCCTTGTTGCGCAGCTTAGATGAAACAATTACCATTCGAGTCCCAAATTAGCTAAACAAAATTGGGACAACGGCATTACATTATCAATCAGAAGCAACCGATACTATTTTGTTACAAGTCTATCCCTGTAAGTGCGACTTGAATATAATGTCTCTTACAATTCTGTTTTAGCTCGCAAGGATCTTGCCGGCCGAAGAGAACTTTTTAATGCGATTCCGAGAAGAAGTCAAATTATCAAGTGTCGATTTCATCAAGGTTCGTTGAAATTAAAGAAATTTGCTGCAAATCTTCTTTATCCATAAAGTAGATACTTCAAAACTTAATTAGGCATCTGCTCAGAACAAACTCTTTAGATTCTCTAAACTTTCTTACAAAACGGCCAATGATTGACAACCGACAGCACGGAAAGTTTCAAGAAATGTACACTCTTCAAATGATTCATCCACTTTTTAATCTAACAGCATGAACGAAAATAGCGATATTATTTTTAATTCCGAGTAAGTATATTGCTGATTGTGCTATTTGGTGGCGATGGTTACCGGACCTGGATGGTAGCACCCATCAGGGTCACAGCTATGGGTAAATAGTTGTGTTTTCTTGCGAAACCATGGCGGCCCCGCTTAGTCAAATCGGCAGTGGTCCCAGCAACCGGCAGCGATCTTTGTCAACTTAACAGCGGTCCTAGCAAAACGCAACATGATTTTTGCCAGGGCCAATCCAGGTCCAGTCGTCCTGTTCCTGTATGCAGTGTCGTATAGTTGCATAGGACAAAGCAGAAACTGCGCACGCATGCGCAAATTCTCAAAACTTTGAGACCCCCAGCTCCTTGCAACAGACCCCGAAATTAGGCAACACTTGGTATTTTCTTCTTTGGGTCTTAAACTTTTGATTTATGGTTTCAAAAGTCTTACCTATCTAAACACCGTCTTATCCCAGATTTCCTGATGACGCCATTTTATGCAATTTCCGCTCTGTCGTTGTAAAGTAATTACTAAGTATAGAAGGATTTAGATGTAACATGTATGGTAATTTCAATATCGCTTTAAGGTTACTCTCTGGTCTCTAATAGACGTCCCCCGCTTATTAATTTTTAGAAAATTTTCCACCCAGGACATTCTTATTCCAACCTCCCCGCTTATTAATTCTGGCAACGAGTTCCAAGCAAGACAAAAGCTACACAACAAAATTCTATGCACCCAACTAAGATTAAGACTTTCGAGCGAAATCTGTGATGTCATTGCATTGTATTTTTAAAGTCTAACCGTCACTATATAAAGAAAGTGCGAATCACTGAGATTTTTCCAACCCCCCTATTATTCCAAACCCCCCGGCTATTAATTTTTGAGATTTTTTCCAACCCCCCTACTATTCCAACCCCCCCGTCTATTAGAGACCAGAGAGTACGGTAAACGTTTTCTGAATGAAAATCCATCTTTCGATTTCGTCACATTCTCTTAACAGAGCTTTCAAGGCAAATAATGATACCTTGTTTGAAGCCAACAGAAGCTTTGAAAATGGAAGAAATTTCATGTAAACGAAGGTTTCCATATTATATTAATCGAAGTTTTTGTTTGGGTCTTTGAAAAGCTATACCTAACCATTTGACCTGTTTAGCCAACAATCCCTAAGTACTTGTGGTTTGTGTGAAATAGCTTCGTGCGTTCTTGTTTGGGTAATTGTTTGAAGACTCTAATTAATTTGCTTCACATATGCTTCACAACTCACATCTCTGGACAATAAATGAAACAATAACAGGTCGAATAAATGCATATCAACGAAGATTACTAAGACAACTTCTCAACATAAGGTGGCCTAAGAAAATATCGAATGACCAGCACAAAGCCAGTATAAATTACATAGAATGGAGCAAAACAATTGAAACAACAAGAATCAGATGGATTGGTCACTTACTGCGAATGCCAGAAAACACAACCGCAAGGATAGCACTAGAAGAAGCGGAACGAACCGTGAGGATGCCCAGAGGTCGACACAAAATCACATGGCTGAAATGTGCCGAAGAGCAACTGGCAAAATTGAACATTACTTGGGAGAACGCCAAAGTACTAGCTCTTGATAGAAATTATTGGAAATCATTGACAAGAATTGAAGGAAAAGAAAATCAAAAATAAACCTTGTATTAGCTAACACTACCCTGTGCCTAGCACTGTATGTAGATTATTATTATCATTATTATTATTATTATTATTATTATTATTATTATTATTATTATTATTATTATTATTATTATTATTATTATTATTATTATTATTATTATTATTATTGAATGTCTCTTAAAGTCTTTGTTTTTCTTCTTGTAGATCCAGATCTAATCCATAGTTCTTAGGACAAACAAGGTCTCATAGGTCAATTGACAGAACTTTTCTGAGGATATGAGCAGTCCCAAGCAATGTGATCTTTTGTAGTTCTTCTAAGCTTATTATGCCCGGTATCTTTTCAATGTTTGATCTCATTCCTTTCTTTATAACTCCAAGTGCACCTATAACAACAGGAATTGTAGCTGTTTTCATTTTCCACATTTTGCTTATTTCAATTTCTAGGTCCTTGTATTTTGAAAATTTTTCGACTTCTTTTATCGATACATTTCTGTCCGATGGTATTGTCATATCAATCAGTTGGCACGTGTTGTTGGCGTGGTCTTTGATAATGATGTCCGGTTTATTAGCCTTTATTTCTTTGTCTGTGTGTATTTGCATATCCCATATTAATGTAACTTGACCGCTGCTGATGACGGTTTCTGGGTTATGATTATACCATGTATCCGCTGTAAACCAAATTCATTAGACCAAATTCCTTACAAACCTTCCAGTGCATGTATGATGCAGCTTGGTCATGCCTCTGCATGAATTCTGATTTTGCTAGCACTGGGCATCCACTTACAATGTGATCAATGGTTTCATTATACTCATTGCACAGCCGACATTTGGGGTTCGCACCATTTTTTATTATTTCACTTTGATATTGTTTCGTCATTAAACTTTGGTCTTGTGCCGCTATGATTAGGCCTTCTGTTTCTGATTATAGTCCTGAGCTTTTCAACCACTTATGTGTTTCCGTTTCATCAATGTCTGGTCTCTTTACTCTTTTCAGGTACTGACCGTGCAACGGCTTCTGTTCCCATCTTATTTGTATCTGTTCCTTTCCATGTTTTTGTACTAGTTCCTTCACTTTTTTGGCCTTCTTCGTGACACTATCTGTTTCCTTGTGCTCTGTTTGGTCGATTCCTAGCTCTTGACGAAATTTAGCAGCTTCCTTCGTAACAGAATACAACTTCTTTTTCTTCTCGTGCTCTAAGACCAGTTTCATCATTCTGTCCTTGCTTTCTCTCAAGTATGTTTCGAGACCAGCAGTTGTTATCTTGTAAGTCAGCTCTATTTGTATCAGTCCTATCCCTCCTTCGTTTCTTGGTAGGTAAAGTCGATCTACGTCTGCTTTCGGGTGGTGCATACCATACATTGTTAAAAATTTCCTTGTCTTAGTGTCTAGCTTCTTGATATCATTAATTTGCCAATTGATTATATTCATACTATATGTGATGACTGGGATAGCAAGCGAGATGATGGCTGCAATACGGTTAACTGCGTTGAGTTCACTCATGAGTATCAGCCTAACTCTCCTATAATACTCCTTTCTTATCTTTTCTTTCATCTTTGCATGTTGAATTCCTTCAGCTTCATTGATTCCAAGGTATTTATAGCTATCCTCCTGTTGCAGCTCTTTGATGGCTGTTTCTTCGTCAAGAATGATTGATGTCGTTTTGGTCAATTTACCTCGCTTGAATTCTGCTGTTGCACATTTATCTAGCCCAAAGTTCATATTGATGTCATCACTGAATCTTTTAACTGTTTGAAGCAGGCGCTCTTGTTGTTGGTTGTCTCTACCAAAAATCTTCAAATCGTCCATATAGAAGAGATGGTTGATCTTTTTTCCTTGGATATCATATCCGCAATTGGTATCATTGAGTAAGTTGCTTAGGGGGGCCAGTGCCAAGCAAAAAAAGGAGTGGGGATAATGAGTCGCCTTGAAATATGCCACTATTTATTTCTATCATTCGAGACGTAAGGGTGCCAGTAGCATGTCTTAGAACCAATGTTGTTTTCCAATTCTGCATGTTCACTTTCATAAAGATAACGATCTCTGGAGATACTTTGTAAAGATCCAATGTCTTTATAATCCAACTGCGTGGCACACTGTCGAATGCCTTCCTATAGTCAATCCATGATGTTGTCAGATTCTTCTTTCTTGTTTTGCAGTCCTCCATTATCATTTTATTCACTAGCAGCTGATCTTTGCAACAGTATGAGCCTCTGTTGCACCCTTTTTGCTCTATAGACAGCAATCTATTTTCCTCTAGGTAAAGGTATGTCCTATCTGTAATAATTGAGGTTAACGTTTTGTGTTACATGGTTGGCAAGCAAGTTATTGGTCGATAGTTTTTAGCCTCATTTGTATCATTAGATTTAGGAATCAGGAATGTTAATCCTTGTGTTAACCATTCTGGGCAGCTATTTGGTTATTATTATTATTATTATTATTATTATTATTATTATGCTGCTAAATGTCACAGTTCATACTGGTTGCTTTTCTTTGGCCGGGTGTAAACAATACACCTAAGGCATGTCATGTCCTGAAGTTCAGATGCTCAATACTTTACGAAGGATCCTTGCAGTTCCTAATAAGCACCTATTATTATTATTATTATTATTATTATTATTATTATTATTATTATTATTATTATTATTATTATTATTATTATCATTATTATTATTATTATTATTATCATCATCATTACTATTATTAATTAATTTTTAAGCCTAAATGGCCTGATCCGGATTATTGTGGCTTATGTGATTCCGATGTGTACTTTGTCAGTACCATTAAGTAAAATCCCTTCTTCTCAAACCTCACAGATCCAATAGGTAAATGTACGAAACGGCTATTTTTGTACCCTTTTTGCACGTGGCTAGGACAGATGTGTTCTGGTCAGCCTTTTATAGCCAGGTACAACCGTGGGAGGGCAGAAAATTATTTGCTAATTTGTTGATAGCATGTCTTTTAAAGGGAGAAGGAATTTGGAAATTCCCGACAGAATTTCAAAGCTTATGATCTGCACTTCCTGGTGATGTAAGTCAGATTCTGTTACCTTATACGGAAGGGTACAAAATAGCTCTTGAAGGTGCTACACTCTTTAAGCAATAAATTTGCCTTGAAAATACCATTTAACAATATTTTGGTATAAAGTAATTTGCCTATAATGTTGATATGGTTAGAATTCCCACATTCTTGTGCACCGAATGATTTATAGTTTACATAGATTCCGTCAATAGTTCGGCTTTTAGGGAGCGAAAACCAAATTTCGTGTCAAAAGCATTTACCGTGACCTTAGAAAAAATTTACTTTGAAAGTAATCACCCACTGCAGGTTGTGCTTCAACTGGTACAGTTTTCTGTCACTTTGATCTTTTTATAGATATGGTACCATTATGACAGCGATAGAAATGGATTTTTGGACGCAGCTGAATTAGATGTAAGTAGGGGGGTAGGACCTGGTGTTTGTAACGGGGGCGGGTTGTTGCAGATTCAACCTATGAGAAGACAAGAGTTGAAAGGAGATTCACGACAACAATAAAGACTTCTTTATCAAAAACTTAGTCAAGAGTATATATTTCTGTTGGGGCATTTTGTGATGTAACAGATATCTAGCAAATAGTTGGTGCTAGGTGATTAATAGAGATTTTTTAATTAGCCAGCGAGTAATTACGTTTAAGAACTGAACATGGCACATTTATTGCCCATGGCACTGAAAATCTTTAGTATTTGTTTGAAACTTTATGTCTTTTAACTCTCTCCAGAGATGAAACGCCCATTGCAGATTGTTCTGTGTAAGGAGAAACATTAAAATTCGTTTTAGGCCCTTTCTCAATGATTCTGCAACCATGAAATTTTTATGAAATCTAATTTGCCGATACTGTTAGTGCTGGTTACCTTGGGTACCAAACTCTCTCAAAAGGCAACGACAAAATTTACAGAAATCCTTCATGTATTTGCTTTAACTGGAGTTTGAATCATATAAATCTGTGAAGTTCTCTTGGTGCTAGGGAGTTTTAAAAGTGGGAAAATTTTGCTGGATCTCCCGGTACTTCAAAGCAAGAGCAAATTGAAAATGATTAAAGGGTTTGTGCAAGGCTATAAGCCTGCATTTGCACAGATCAGAAAAATCTGAAAATAGCCCACTGAAATTGATGGCCCACACGCGTTGTTAATAATCGATAGCTAAAGAAATAATGCTGTGTTTGCGTATTTTCTTTTTCTATTTATAGAGAAGCCTATTTACCATTGCACACTCTCTTTAAACACTTTAAAGTGCCGGATGAGCCAGAAAAAAGTCCCTACTTTTGAAAATTCATAACACCAAGACTACTTCACGGATTTGAATCATTCCAATTCTAGTGAAAGTCAAGAGATCAAAGTATTTTTGTGATTTTCTCGCTGCCCTACCAGCACTAGAAGCATTGGTAAATTCAACTTTATAAAAATTTCATGGTTGCAAAATAGCTGAAAAAGGCCCTAAAACATTGATCAAATCGTAAGGACTCTATTCAAATCGAAAAATAGGCCATGGGCGTTTCATCTCCCTCGAGAGCTACAAGACATCGATTTTCAAACAAATACGAGGGATTCTCAATCCCAAGGCAATTAATGCTTAGATGATGTTTCTCGCCCATGAGAAGTTGCATTTCCTTCATTATTCTGTGCGAGAAGTCATCTATGAATTGATCAATGTTTAGGTCATTTTTCAGTCATTTTGCAACCATGAAATTTTGTAAAGTTTAATCAACCTATATTTGTAGACCTGGTAAGACAGCGAGAAAAATCACAAAAATATTTTGATCTTTCGACTTTTAGCTAGAATTTGAATGATTCAAATCCGTGCGTGAAGTAGTCTTGGTGTTATGAATTCTCTAAAGTGGGAACTTTTCATGGCTCACCCGGTAGAGCATTACATATTACTGACACCAGAGTTCACAGCTGTGTATTTGCAGCTCTTTCATCTATAAACTTCGCAAACATTTTTTTAATAAAGATATTGGTTCACTTACAAGTATGCAGCTACAAACAAATTATTTTGAATTCGAGTGATGTGCATTTTGCTAGAGGCTAGACATCTGCAATGAATGTGACTCTTTGCACCAACACCAAGATGTGTTTGTCTGTCTGTCCTCGCGCCATGTCATTTGATGACGCAAGCGATCAGGGCATCATGCCTCTCCAACGTTCCCTTTCTTTTGTGGCTGACAGCAGAGCTTGCTTAGCCATCTGCGTCTTTTCCCTTGCTGGCACTTGCTTTGTCATCCTACTACTTATACTTTCCATTAAATTGTTTCGTTGTCGCTCTTTACTTCTCTTCCCCTCTATTTTTCCTATCACAGTAAGATTTTCTAACTTCTCTTTCCTCATCATGTGTCCCAAAAATCCAAGCTGTCTCCTTCTTTTTACTCTTCATTAGCGTTCTTTCTTTTCCTACCTCTTGAGAACTTCCTCATTCCTAGCTTTCTTTGTCCATGGCAGTCCACAGGAAGCCCATATTACAGATTATTAGAAAAATATTTTGTTCAAGAAATTATTTTCCGTTCTTTCACATATCACTGTGTTGTTCTCCTTTTGTCCTTTCGTTTACATTCATATCCAAATCCGTGTTATTATCCGTGAAATAAACACTTTTGAAAAGAGCACAAGGTAACAAGGGAGCGAAAAGTAAAGCAAAAAGCGGGGAGAAAGAAAAATTCATTTTTCTTTCTCCTCGCTTTTCGTTTTACTTTTCGCTCCCTTGTTTCCTTGTGCTCTTTGCAAACGTTTTTACACAGACAATAACACGGATTTGGATGTGAATGTAAACGAAAGGACGCAAGGAGAACAACACAGTGATATGTGAAAGAACGGAAAATGATTTCTTGAACAAAATATTTTTCTAATAATCTGTAATATGGGCCTCCTGTGGGCAGTCTTAGCATTCTTCGGTAGCACTACACTTCCGTAGCTTCCAGCTTCTTTTCCATCCCCAAGGGTGCCGGAGGCACGGGACAGCGGGGGTAGCTGCCCTGTTGCCCTGGTTATACGTGGGCATCACGGGGGCAGCTAGTGTCCATTTCAAAAGAAATTTCTCTTTGTATCCTCTACATCCTCTACATCTGAAACCTTCGACCCTCTCCAAATGCCCTCTACTTTTATCAAAGATGCTTTTCAAGATTCTTTCACTGACAAATGAAAAGTAGTTGAGTATATGTGTTATAGGATAAGAGTTCTTTCTAGAAATGCTAGAAACTGAATGAGAGTCGCTTAGAGCCAAAGTAGAGGCTAACATTTTCAAAAATTTTCGTTGACAAAATTTGTTAAGGCATTTTGTGCTGACAGCAAAGCAAGCAACACTGGGCTGTGAGAAGCAGTCTAAAAGCGGTAGCAGTGTTTTAACAGAGAGTAGAGGGCATGTCCTCAAAAAATTTTCCTGGGAGCTTGCCCCCAGATCCCCTCTTTTCAACACTCCATGAATTCATTGCCATAGCAATGCCACTGCTTTCCTTGTCGATCTATATTCTCGTACACCAAAACCCTAGGCTCAACAGCGTACTCACTAATCTTCACTATTCCACTGCTACTGCTAGCCAGTGAAAAGTAACATTTCTAAGAATAGTACCTTTGTTGTTTGTCAGCTCTTATTTTGAAGTGCCCTCTTTTGATGAGCTGCTCCTGCCACTCCACCTTCCTTCCGGTGCCTCTGTCCATCCCCGAACATATTGTCAAACACTCCCTTCCGTACATTAGAGTCGAGCAAATAGAAGAGCACTTTGAGTACTTACTAATCCAATAACAGGTGTGGCAAAACTACTAATTCTTGTATAAATTGTTTCAGGGATTCCTAAGAGATCTGCTGAATGCTGTTGATGGTGGTATGGCCATTACACCACAAAGAGTCTTTGACTACAGAAACACTATTGTAAGTAGACTCATCGCAAAGTATAACAATTATCGCTATCGATCGACTTCCTGCATGCTCTAACTATGATTCATAATCATATGCCAACTACTAGCCTCACTACCATAAGAAACCTCAAGTTACGCTCATCTCATTGAGTTGGATTGTTGTTGTTGTCATCGCTCCACTGAGGGCCTTATAGACTCAAAGCTGTAAAAATTGGCAAAAAAGTTCAATGGGCGATAGGATTCTGTGGCCCTATCGAAATAATATTAGTAATAATAATAATAACTAATATTTTAACAGGTTGACTTGTTCAGATGTAAAACTATCTGTTATCATTCAAGGACCTGTAATCCTACCTATTGACAATAGTTTTGGTTAAAATCAAGCTAAAAAGTAAAATAAAATGAAGATACTTTAATGTACAATTAAGGATAAGAATTTATAAGGGTCGAAAAACAATTTTCTTGGACATCTACAGAGACCTCGCTAGTTTTAGTTTCCCTTTGAACAGCAAGATGGATCTTTCGTCACGGGTTGTTTTTTCGAGTCGGTTGAAAATGCGGGCTCCCTGGTACGCAAACGACTTTTTCCCAGTTTCAGTCGTCTACCCATCAGCAAGTGGCTTAGAGAAAGGTGGTTTTTGTGGCAAGAATTATCCTTCATTTAAGTACTGGCACCTGATTTCATGGTACAGCAGCTCTAGAAAACTGATTTTCAGGGCATTTTAGACCCAGTGGTCGTGAGAAAAAAGTAGTAGATGATTTAGGCCCACAGCTGACAGAGCAGAAACTGCGCACGCATGCGCGAAAACTCGTAACTTTAAGCCTCTTAGCTCCCTGCAACAGATCCCAAAACTAGGCAACATTTGATATTTTCTTCCTAGGATCTTTGAACTCTTGATTTATCATTTCAAAAAGCTTATCCGTCCAAACACTTCCTTATCTCAGATTAGTCGATGACTTCACTTTACGCAGTTTCTGCTCTGCCCCCACAGCTACGTTCTGAGAAAGAATCTCAGTCGAACAATACTTTGCTAAATTTTGTAGAATGTTCGAATGTGCAAAATAGTGATAGAGACTCCAAAACTGCTCAATCGAACTAACAGAATCAGTACCGAACTTTACCCTCTCTGCAAGCGTATAGGAATGAGTCGTAGTTGCAGCGATATCAGTTCAGGCAAAAAGCGAAACTGCAACATGTAATCGTCTACCCCACTGCCACTGGCAGTTTTTTCTATACACCAGTCCATTGTCAACCAATCAAATGAATCAAATTATTGTGCCGAGCAATTAGAAGTCCTTATTCGATAAGCTACAATCTCGGACAAAACTCATTAGACACTCTGCTTTTTGGAGGGGAACTGCAAGTTGGGTCCCGCCCCCTTCGCCCCACATTGCAATGTTGGAAGCCGATGGAAATGTCATAAATGAGTTCACAAGTATGTGTTCTTCAATCTACCAGCAATGCAAAGGGGGCAAGGAAGGCGACACACAGATAACGTGGAGGTTACAAAGAGGTATTTGATTACCGAATCCTTCGTTTATTGATATGATACATGCCTGTACACAGCAAAATATCTTTAAATTTCCGATGGTTTTTGAAGAAGAAACTTAGCAGAAACTAGAAGTTTCCTCGGTAAAAACTAAGGGGAAAAGGAAGTTTCCGTTTGTCACATCAGAAATCATCGGAAATTGTGCCTTTCCTCTAAGTTTCCTCGGTGAAAATTCTCATGAAATTTTGATATTTTTGCTGTGGTATTTGTAAACCTCTTCAGTTAAGTGCTCCATTCTTAAGGCAATCAATAGCAAAGTGCCAATCAAATATACCTGCACTATTTTCAGTGGCTACAATTCACGATTTAAATCGCCTGTTTGCCTTAATCACAAGTGACGCCAAGGCTTTTAATAATTCAGCAATAGATCTTAATTTGGGTTGGGTTTGCCTGCTTCACTAATACTTTGTTCATTTCATCTAGCTGGAGCTGTTTGATTCTAATAAAGACGGAAAGATTGAACTCAACGAAATGGCTAAGTAATGATTTATTTTGTTGTCTGTATTACGCGGCTTCACACATAGTTTATAAGCAATTGCTTATACGATGCTCAACTTTCAGATGGCCGAAAAATTAAGCAACTTCAAGTACTAAGGAAAATATAACTTGAGAAACTTTCTATTTTGACGCAGGAAGTTTTGAAGCAATTTTCACTTTATTTTACTCGTTTCCTGTGCCATATTCAGTAATGTCTAAAAAAGGCTTATGTAAAAACATTGTTTTGAAGATAGTTATGGAACCTTTAAGACACTCGCAGGAACTCTTCGTTCTCAAAATCTGATAAGTTGGAGAAACCTCAGTACTGGCCCAAATTCTTAGTTTCTCATAAGAAAATATCTGTAATTGAGCTTGTTAAAGCACAGCAGCTGTGTCGTTAAACAGTCTTTGCAATGTCTTAACAGGGATGATGTAATGGCTTGGTATCGGCCTAAATAATGCTTTTTTATTAGAGGACTGGGAAGTAACTGCAAGCTCCTCGCTCGTTGTACGATATTGCTAGCCTTTCTGAAAGATCGTTGCTTCAGGGGAAAATTCCTTTATATTTACTTTTGCCGTGCCGTTTAGCAGTCTGTACACCGTTTAACCATTAGTAATACAATACTTCTGCAATGGCCTAAATACTGCTTGTTTATCCAATGATTTGGAAGTAAAAGTGCGCGGTTCACTCGCGCTTCAACATTGCTAACTCTTCTAAGTGGTTGTCTCAATGGCAAATTGTTGATTTTATAATATCTTAACAGCAATAATGTATCTTTCAACATTGGCCTAAATACTACTAGTTTATCAGGAGAGGAAGTGAAAGCGCGCGCTTCGCTCGTCCGTCGATATTGCTAGTTCTCGAAGGTGGCTGTTTCATGGGAAATTCTTCAACATCTCCTGTCGCTGCAACGTTTAACAAGATCTCCTAAAAGTCATGACATGCTTCTTCAGCATTGGCTTTGGCAGTGCTTGTTATTAGATGACTAGGAAGTAAAGCGTGCGCTTCGCTCATGCTTCAAGATAATGTGTTTACGTAAGTACGGCGGCTTTGAGCGGGCATGCTAATATCACGTGATATGTGATCGTTGTAAGAAATATATTGATGAGATAGCCAGCTCTAACATAAGGAAACTGATGGCATATCTACAGTTGCGCTTCCAGCGCTGAGCCATAGCAGGCAGCCTCGTTCAGAAATTTAAAGTTTTAGACTACTTTCACACGATGTCGGCACATTTTGAAAACGGTGACAAATGTGACGAGAGCAAATTTGAGTTAGCGTTCACACGATACCGGAACGGTTTGCAAACGGTACGAAATTTGGCGATAAAATGTCGCTGCAAGACTTTGATGCCAAAGAAATGTACGTACACCCTAAGAATCGATCAGCCTTGATCCAAGGCGTCGATAAATGTTCTGTTCTTACCACTTTCGAGTGTTCACACGATGCCGTTTCCAAAAAGTGCCGGCTTTAGTTCCGTTTTCAAATCTATCGTTTTCAAAATCTGCTTGCAAAAATGTGCGATTTTTGTGTGAACGGGAGGCCTATCCGTCACATTTTCACTGTTTTGTTTGTTTGTGTGCTTTCAATTCGTTTTGAGTGGGCTCGTCAGGATTTCTATCTACTGAAAGCTAAGTTAGGCCCACTGTGCATGCCGCATCCAGGCATGGCACTCCTAGTGTAACGTCCCTTCCGAAGAACAACGAGGTGAGTTGCGAGGTTAAGTCACCGAGTTCACCCATCCACCGCATAAGCCACTCGGCCACTCAGCTCGCAACCGTTTTTGAAATGTGCTGCCATTATGTGAACATAGTCTTATTCTTTATGTGATAACTTAAATTCAACCAATCACAGTACACTCTTTGAGGCTCTTCGTCAGCATCTTGTCAGCTTATTTTGACAAGGTGTATGCGCGACATATTACTTTTCAACAAAGCAACTGTTCTATGTAGTTGTTTTAATTGGAAGCTCTTTAATATTTTGCAAAACTTGCTTAGTGACTTTAAAGGCAGTCTGTCATGTCTCTGATTGGCCTCGACAAAGTCAGAGCTAAACACAACGGATTTCTTTGTCAATCTGTGTATTTGAAACTAAGGAGGGCTAATCGTCTTGACTTTCTTTCTTTAGAAAGTCAGGGGATTAGCAGCCATTTAAATTTCCTATTCTTTGTATTGTCCAAGTCACCCAATCACATGCGTGACAGACTGCCTTTAACTCTAGCTTGATCAAGATTTAGATCCAAGGCTAGAGTACAACTTTGACATAGTGGCAAAATCATTTTTAAATGAGGTTAGAACTGAGGAATATCAGCACTGAGGAATATAATTGCCTCTGCGGGGGCGTAAAACTACGAAGAGGACTTTTCCTTCGTTTTTCCTTTGCAGCATCCTCTTCGTAGTTTACGTCGCCACAGAGGTAGGCTAATTATTTTCCTCAGTGCTGATATACCACGGAATAGACTTGGAGCAAGTCTAGAGGTTAGATGAAGTTAAACGTCAGTTTTGCTCTCATCAGATGGTTAGGAGCAGGGAGCGCCGAAGGAATTACATACCAAAGTCAGCCCAGATTGTGAAGAATGATGCTTTCTCCAAAGTTAGTCCTCCAAGCTCACATGTGCTCCATTCCTAGTTTCACCCACAAATTAGCGCGCCTCGTTTCGAATTTGCATCAAACATTGGAACAATGCGCATCACTGGCCGTTTCCCCTCCCGCGCCTTCGGCGCTCCCTGGTTAGGAGAGTTCCCTTGTTGTGTTGTGGACGTTAGCAAGGCATCTCTTACATCAATCTTTACTGGGATTTATCTTATCCTGCTTCTTCATACAACTTTCTGTTACTCATCTGAGGAAATTCTCTTGTGTCTTCATTGTCATACATAATCTAACACAAATAATTCTGAAAATCTAGATATTTGACATTCAAAATCCATCTTCAAGTAAAAGTTTCCCTTTCATTCCATTCTTCTTCGTACGTGAGAGCTGTAGACTTTTAAAACAAAGTATGATCAAGTTTTAAGCAAGAGTCATCATTGCACTAACAGAATCATGTTCGTTTCAGAATTCTGCCAGTTGAAGAGAATTTCTTTAAGAACTTTGAGGTAACTTGAATAATGCAACTTTATTCTAATATTCTGTGCTTTTGATATTCCACGAGCATGCTAAAAAGCAAGGTGTAACGGAAGAATACTTAGTATCAGGTAGGCAAAATTAGACTTCTAAAAGTGGCTGAAGCCACTTGGGGAGAACACCTAACTTATCAGATTTCAGTGTCTTTTGGTCTTTCCTGTTGACGAGATCAGTTACCGAACTAAACAGGTGCTAATTTTGCAACACAATTCAGATTCGAGAAGACAGAGTGATTTCTCTTCCTTAAGAATATGCTCACGCACACCTCTGAATGCGTTGTTTAACGGTATTTGCCATTTTGTCAACTTCATGATCACAACCTCTTTTCCAATCAGATCAAAAACAGGTTTAACCAGAAAGGACGAAAAGAAAACAGGGAAAGATGAAATATTGAGATGCTCTCTTAGCATATCTTTTACGCACGGAGCACTACTAAGCCCGGCTTCGGTTCGTGTGCAGGGCAATAAAAGGCACTGAGGACAAAGCATATGAACTACTTGAAAACAATTCAAGGATGATACCACGGGGAACAGAACGACTATGGCTACCCAATGGCTTTATTATTTTCTGTTTTCCTCGACTATTCATTTGCATTTTGATGATCTTACTGTCATCATCCCTTTTAGACAAAAGCAGAACTTTCAAATGAAGATTTTGATGAGATATTCTCACATTACGACAAGGTTTGTTGCCATTAGCATTTTAGTAACTTAAGGGATGGGGACGGGCATTGGTGAGAGACATCTTTATTAATGATTTGATAAGTGCGGAATATTTTGCTTCAGAAAGCCTTACAATTAATTCAGGGAAGTCTTTGAAAACCAAGGGTCATTTTTCATGAAGCCTAATGAAAGTCTGGGCTGTAATTCGTTTTGTCAGGGTGTGTTTGATTGGTATCAATTCTGAAAATGATAGACTCGGAAGACTTGGAATTTGTGTTTGATTGACTCCCAGATTCCGAGAATGGCAAGCTTGGCAGCTTTGGAAGGCCTGCTGAGCCTTCTGTTCCAAAATGCGGAGAGTTTGGCAGACCTTGGAGAGCTTCTCGTTTTAATTTGCGAAACTCTGAAGACGAGGCCCATTTATTCGTGTTATTATGGTGATTGAGTTGGTTCAATCTTTGTTGCCAAGCACCAGACTCGTCTTCTTGTCTTTCAACTGGAAACCCCGTTTGTGTGGGATGAATCTGAAACTTGTGTAGAAGAATTTTGTGTTTGATTGGGCAATTTCTTTCCATCTCTGCCAAGTCTACCATTTTCAGAAATTGGTAAGTTTGGAATTATCAATCCAACACACCCTTAACTTCTGTTCTCGTAAGTATGCAGAGTTTCAGAAAACTACTACACAATTCCACATATTTTTGGAGAGAAGTAGCTCTTAAAGATGATATCAACGAAAACAATATTTTGTTTGAAAGTTTTTTCTACACATTTGCCAATATAATCCTTTCATTCCCATCATAAAGTTTTAGCTTATACGATTTGAAAAATTCTCACCAACATACATCCTATCAAACGGCCCAGATTTTATATTAGTGACTAGCAATTTTTGAAAAATCTGTCAATGAATGACATCTTGGCAGCTAAATGAAGCAAAATAACCTTGTTTGATGCTCATCCACGTCCTCATGTTGTCTTTAACTGAATTTTGCAGGACAATAATGGCCTAATCGAAGACAGTGAGCTGATTGCGTTTCTAAGAGATATTCTGGCTAGAAATGGCAGTGTAAGTATAATACTGTTTATTGGGTGATGAATCTTCAATATTACAGCCTCGCAATGTCAATTAAGCATCCCACATTTATGTATAGTTGCATTAGGCCCCGTTTACACGGGATCGGATCCGAATGGGATCGGATCCATTTGGATCCGATCTACTTTTTGAGGGGCGTTTACATGGGATCGGATCCATTTGGATTTTATGAACTCTTAGTAGCGCTCTAGTAAACCTTTTCTCTTATTTTAATCAGATCCGTTGAGATTTTGCATTCTAATAGAGTCTGTCTCATCTCTGATTCCCCTCTTTTAAATGTCAGCAAAGAATTTTCAGTTTAATTGTGTCACTTCCCATCCGTACCAGTTTGGATCCGATCCCACCCGTTTACACGAGAACTTTTTGGGATCGGATCCAAACGGGATCACTTTCGATAGTGATCCCGTTCGGGTACGGATAGCAGATCAAAATGGGTTCGGATCAGTCGAGTCCCGTGTAAACGCAAGGCCTATCCGTTACAGTTTGGGCTCGTGTAAACGGGGCCTTAGACTCAGGACATAGTCCCAGATATCGCAACAATAGCAACAACAACAATAATAATAATAACAACAACAACTACATTTTCTATTTTTGCTCAATCTGGGCCTTATGGACTTTGATGCAAAATTTTGAGACGGTGATGAACACGTTTACGTGTGCCTTCTGGAGCGAGGCTGCAGTGTAGTCTCAGAAGCGAAGCAAGCGACCCTTGATAGTTGAAAATTCTCAATGCTGCGGTGAAGTTCATGGAAGCTAATTGGCCTTCCAAATGAAGAACCCCCGATTCACAGTGATAGGTTTGTGAATTCTTGGATTGAGGAAACATTCGTATGGATACTTGTGGTTTTGTTCATGGCTAATATCATTGACAACTTGAATTCTGAGCTGTAGGCTCGAGCCGGCAACTTAGGCCCATCCACCATTGTTTGAGGCTCTTTGTCAGCATCTTGTCAGCATATTTTGACAGAGCGTATACATAGCTGTACTTACATAGATGCGTTACCTTTAAGAAGTCATTTCTTTCTAGACACCAACAACAACAGAACTGGAAAGCTACAGAGCAACTATTTTGAAACATTCGGACAAGAATAAAGATGGGAAATTGAACAGACAGGAACTCAGGATGCTACTCAAGCAATGCAAATAAAGATTATGGGAAAACTATTATCAGTAGCTGGTGAAAGAAAGATTATCTCATTGCTTCAATGATAACGCTTCAATGATAACAGCCATTCCATATGTATGAATAATCTTTATCGCACGCCTTATAAGCATTTGATGTTGGGAGCAGGTTTGACTGCCATGCTATTACAGATACTGACACACATTTATCCGCTTTAGATATGTAACATTAATTAGTCTTTATATCACATGATTTTATTGTTTATTGTCTTAGATGGGTTAAGTTGTAGCCATATTCAAAGTGATTGTTATAGACCTGTCTGTCAACAGTATTCTCCAAGCTGATGTAGTCCAGAAATACAGTTTTCACTTTGTGTTACTTGCTGTCAATTCTGAAATATAACGTTTTAGAAGAACGCTTTTTACAAAACTCAAGGCCATGACAAAGGGAAGATGCCAAACATGCGTAAATACCTTTGAGACGGATTTGTTCAATGATTCTGCTTCACTCAACGAAGCTTTACTTACTATGTAACCCAACGGAATGTCCCAGATATATAAGCCCACAGTTGTGCGTGTTTTCGAAGTAATATGCTCTTATAGCAAGGACTTGTATTGCACGCGAGAATCACAATTTTCTGATAAAAGAGGATCATCACAGATAAACTTGGTTTATCTGCTGATAAACTAGGTTATCTCAATGAATTGTAATTATCTGCTCATAATCTTATAACATAAACCAAGATGATCACAGATAAACCTCGTTTATCAAACTGCAATTCTAATTATCACGTGATAATCAGAGTTCCGCTTCCGAATGCTGATAAACTCAGTTTATCCAAATAACCCTCATTATCACAGAACAAAGATGCGCGTTCAAATTAACAGATGGCAATAGAGTTACTTTCATAATCTAAGTTTATCTACCAGATCAGACAATAAAACTTTGGCAGATTTTTAGAATAATTGTTGGTTTGAGGCAGTTGGATCATACAAGCTCATTTCTATTGTCGGAAAACAGTGAAAGCAATCTTTTCGCCATTTCCCTGTCAAAATTATCCGTTAAAAACAATAGTTTGTCTTCCAATCCTCCATTGCAGTACTGAATTTTATGCACATCTCTACCGTTATGCAAAAGACTTCTCATTTCTGTCAGTGCATCCTCCAAAGGTTGAAAGACCAGCATAGAAAATTAAGGCAATCGGAAAAGGTAGCAATAATGCCATCATTCTATCTTAAATGTATTCGTTTCCTTTCGTTCAAATGAGTCCTGACAAAGGAAGAAGACGTTGTCGTTGAGTTGCTTCATTGCATTACATGATTCAATATAATTTATGCTCATTCAAAATGTATAAAGTCACAAATAGCCTCATTCACAGCTCACAAAGGGAAATTTTCCCTTTCTCCCCTAATGGGCTGTGAATCAGGCTAAGTCACAAAATCCCAAAAAAAGTAATTAAATCTTAAGACTTTTGATGAATATCATATAATGATGAGAAAATAGTAATGATAGTGAGAATGTTTCGAAAAATTTGCATTCTGTTTTCTTAACAGGGTGATAACCGTCTGGTGTTAAGGGTTCTATGTGACATTGGTGCTTAAGGGTCCTAGGGTCCCAGGGTCCGGTTTTTACTGCATGCCGAAATTATTGAGCAATTATTCATTTTCTGTGTTCGGATTTGCGCAAATAGGGCAAAATGCGGAATCGCATACCCTCCAGTGACCACCCAATACTTCAGGCAGTTCGATTTCTCAAGTACTTGAGATTTTCTTGGATACACCTGGTATAAATAATTCATCCAACAGACATATCGAAAATAATTCAAACGAATAAGAATATGGAAATCCCTTATTCAGTTTTGAAAATCCCTTAGTCGGATGGAAATAACCACTAAAAGCAGGTGGCAAACATTGGCTGGTAATTTCTTAACTTTGATTACGCATGTTTACAAATTGTAGCGATTGACACCCATTCAGTAGTTCAAATTAAAATGATGTCAAACAATTTCAGAAGTGCTAAAGAAAAGAAGTTGTGATGCACTGTAATGTATGAGACACCTATCTACATGGGTGTAAATGAATTTTGTCTTGGAATCACATGTTTGGGATGTACTATTTTGAAGGAACCAAGTTGTATGCCACAGCAAAGCCCTGAAGCTGCTATGCATGATTCAGAGCGCATTTTGTCTAGAAACTGTACCATGTTTGAGTGAACTACATCTCATGGTGTTAGCTAGAGGGGGTACTTGACCAGGGAAGTGACAGAGGTGTGTGGTAAATCTGTCCACACCCTGTACCCTGTCGCAAAAAAAATGGCCCAAAATTACACCCTGTCGCATAAGAATTTTGCCAAAATCCATTGCTTCAAGAGAACTCTAAAAAATTTTCTTACTCATGATACCCTGTCACTTGGAATTAATTAGCTACTTTTATTTTAGCTATAGTATTTTATTATCCAACAATAAACAAATTGATAATAATGATAAAAATAATAATAATAACAATAATGATAATAATGATGATGATGATGATGATGATAATAATAATAATAATAATAATAATAGTAATCATAATTATCATTATTATTATTATTACTATTATTATTATCATTATTATTATTATTATTATTATTATTATTATTATTATTATTATTATTATTATGCACGGACAGTTTCACAGAGATGTTGAAGAAAGGATTGATCAAGAGAAAAGGTGGTTATGGTTAGCAAAGAGTGATTCAAAATCGGAAACGGAAGCCTTGATCTGTGCTGCTCAAGAGCAAGCACTTAGAACCAACTATATCAAGCATAGAGTTGATCATACAGCTGAAAATGATAGATATAGGGTTTGTGGCGACAAGGGAGAGACTTTCATTTTCATTTCATTTTCAATTTTTTAGGCATGGTAGCCCCTCAGTTAGAGAAAACTGATTTACAGGAGACCATGCATTAAATTACAGTAAAACTAATATTAAATATTTTACACAAAATAAAACTAATCGATAACTTAATTACAATCGTTCAAAGAAATTTCAAAAAAACAACATTAAAAACGGAAAGGGAGGTTTCGTTGATTCTTCGAGAACAACTGTAAGGCATATTACCAGTCAATGCACACCTCTAGCCCAAAGAGAATATAAAAGGCGTCATGACAATGTGGCAAGGATAGTGCACTGGGCGATTTGTGGAAAGTATGACATTCAAAGAGATGACAAATGGTATGACCATAAACCTGAAGGTGTTATAGAGAATGAACGTGCAAAAATTCTGTGGGATTTTATGCGACCATCAGATAGAGCATGGGAAACCTGACATCGTCTTGATAGAGAAAGAAAGCAAACAATGTTGGATCATAGACATTGCCTGTCCAGCTGACAATAAGGTGTGCGATAAAGAAGGAATGAAAAAGGATAGATATGACAGATTAGCATTTGAGAAGTTGTGGTCAATAAAAAAAGTGACTGTCATACCAATGATAGTTGGTGCTTTGGGAACAGTGAGTAAAGACCTTGAGAACTATATTGAACAACTAGGGATTACAATACGATTGGAACAATTGCAGTAAACAGCACTTCTTGGAACTGCTCGAATACTTCGGAAGGTGCTTGAAGAATAAAGATGTTACCTCAGTTTACTGGCAGTAAACAGCTAACACCTTAATGTTATATCTCCAGCTGAAGAAGAAACAAGCTGAGCAAAGGGAAGAACATAATAATAATGATAATAGTATTATTATTATGTTCTTCCCTTTGCTCAGCTTGTTAATAATAATAATAATAATAATAATAATAATAATAATAATAATAATAATAATAATAATAATAATAATAATAATAATAATAATGATGATAATAACAATAATTTTCTCATGAATTGTAATACCCTGTCGCACAATGTTTACAAAAAAGGACACCCTGTTGAGCGGCACATCCCGTCAAGTCAAGTATGGGAGTGTCCCCCCCCCGGGAGTGTTAGAGGAACGATTACAGGGACGCCGGAGCGATGGTAGGGCAACGGGGTCGATTTACGTAAGGGAACGTAAGGGCACTTCAGACGGATGACGAGGAAAGGGAACCGAATATTGGATGGATCTGGAGTCCTTCTCCGGAAAACTTTTTGCGGCCATATCCTTAAGATTGGCTCAAAATGCTACTAAGAATGCACTGATGCCAATTATGTTCTCTCTTCCATATTTAGATATGACCACCCTGGGTACCAAAGCCAACAAAATAATAAAAAGAAAAAACCAAGAAGGAAAGAAAGCTAATAAAGAGATGAAAATGAAGAAAGAGACTCCTTTCTTCCTCCTCTCTTTTCCCTTCCCTTAGTTTTCCTTCCACTTAAATTTTGAGGCTCTGGTACCCAGGGTAGGTTATGACCCTTGCGATGATTATTCAACTTAGGGAGCGGTCATTTTGAATCCTGGGTACCAGGGCGGAGGATTTCTGGCAGGGGTATGAAACTTTTTTCCATCATTTTGTGGGGGTACGAAAATTTTAAGAGCAATTCTTATGGGGTATAAAGCTATTTTTGCTTGAAAAAAGTTTGGAAGAAGTCATTGATCAAAGATTAAAAGAAAAGTTAAGAGACATCTGGAAATGATGAATCACTTGACTTGTGTGAAAATCACGTGGAATAACTTGGTATCTGTTCATATACCTTTGTGTTATGCACTAAGACTTCTGAATGGGGTACCTAACTATTTTGCTGAAAGATGATGGGATGCGAAAAACTTTTTCAATGTTCAAAATGGGGTATGAACTCTTCTCTAATTGTGCGAAATTATCCTCCGCCCTGGTACCCAGGATTTAAAATGACCGCTCCCTTAAGGGTAAATTCTTGGTTTTCATCAAATTGAATTGAACATTATTAAAGAAATAATTGTTGGCATTAATTCGCCAAGTGCTATCAGCTACACCAACCTTGAACAAAGGATTTATTATTCTTATTTGTAAGTATATTGTTCCAGTAAGAGGGCACCCTTGTTCCCTTCCCCTCTTAGAAGAAGGGTAGGAAGGGCGCTTGCCCCCCGCGCTCCCCCTTTCCGGCGTTCCTGAGAACGGAATCGAGTGTCATAATCTGTCTGAGTAAGCTATGTACTATTATTTACAGGAATGAAATCGATTACAGTGGTTAAGTTTTAGACGCTGCTATGCGGCTATGCATGGATGTAAATGCAGTTTGTGATGACACAGATGCATTTTGTCTTTCATAGAAAAGATCAAACAACGTTGAACAAGTACGTTTCAAGAACAAGCAACATGACTTCTAATACCCTGCAATCACTCTGCATCATTGCAGTTTTAACATCGACGTTTCAAGGCGTTTTAGCAGCAAAGATCCACCGCTCAGCATGCAGACGTGACGCAGTGTTTAAAGCTACCGACAGAGACAAAAAATTGACCTTGAACCCAGCTAATATTTTGTCAACGATTTCAGCTTTGAGATTGCCCTACTGCGCCAAGCATTGCACAGCAACAGTCAATTGCAGATCACTGAATTTTAAGAAAGCTAGCACCGGCAATTGCCAGATTTTGGATATAGACAAGAACAATGTTAGTGTAACAGTTGTAAGTTCTGTAGGATGGATCCATTATGAGCCAATATCAGAGGTAAGACTTAAAGGAGGGGAATTTTGTAGCCTGCTTGTATCCCCTACGGTTTCCGTTGATTGAAATTTCCCGTTGCATTGAATTCATCTTCTTACGCCAGTAGGGTCAGCGAAACACTGTGACCTAAAAATCAGATTGTACAAAGCTTGCTGAAATCAAAAGCAATCTTGTTTGGGATGCGGGCAGGCTAAGTTGTGAGCCTCAAGGAATCCCACAAAAAGGTCTCCAGATCGCAAGCGCACCAACGATTTACTTCAATAACAATATATGCAAATTAGCTTGACTATTGAGAACAAGAGCAAGATACAAAAGTACTTGTTGGGAGACGAGATACGCTTTGTCCGAGGAAATCAATGTGTTCCCTCGTGCAGTGGGCTAAGGTTCAAGTGCACGTTAGAGCTTCAACCCCAAAACGCTACTGCGCATGAGCTATAACCTACAGCACGGGGGACACATAAGTTTCCTCGGACAAAGCATGGCTCGTCTTCCCAACAAGTACCGATGCGCACGACAGTGTGAGCCAGCGTTGATTCGCTATCAACAAAGCAGAAACACAAAGTGTCAAAACAAAAGGGTGAGTACTTCGTCTCTCCAACAACATTGTTACATGCCTTTGGAGTAAAAACCTTGCAATGAATGCAGAAATTACACCATATTTATAAGCACAAAGTCAGCCAGGCGTGTAGAAAAGCATATTTTTCAAGGGGTTTTACCACACTTGAAATGAAACAAGTTCAGGGAAGAAGACCGCTTGGGAGCTCGGGTGACTGGGTTGCGAAACGCTCCCAGGAGACTATTCGTCGAAATCTTTGCTCTCTTGTGGGATTTTGTGATTTAAGTGTGTACTTTTTGAAGATTTTGAGGAGAAATGACTCATAAAGCATGATTTTATTGTTGTTAAAAGATCGAAAATTTATTTTGATATTTTGATAAAATTTGTTGGGTATGTATGGTACTCCCCCTATTGCTTTTTCGCTTTGTTTTTGGGTCAACTTGACAGCCAATCAGCGTGGGACTATGAAAGCATGCGCTGTAGACATAGGTTGATCATTTAGCCGTTGCCAAGATCGTTGCAGTGACACAGAGCAGTATTCGGGGAGATTCGCAGCTCGATTTACGGGAACTTTGTTTATGTCATATCAATTCTTGACTGCAGTTGCGTTTGATATGTGCCTGCAAAAAATAGCAAAGAAAGATTTCATGACCGATCATTCTGGAAGCTTGGTACAAAAGTAAATGTTGAGCGGTGGTTGATCTCCACATGGATAAACTGGCCTAGCAGTGGTGTCTAAAGCCCAGATTTCACACCTGCATTTTGCTGTATTGACGAAATTTTGACGAGCCCATTTGAGACAAACCGATGCGATTAGACACTGAAACTCAAACAAAGCTAGGTAGGCCTATGAGTTAGTACCCTTTACTTATCAGATAAATACATTTCTTTGCCAAGCTTCCATGAAACGATATCGTGAGAGGGACTTCGGAAACTGTTGTTATCATTCCCCCATCTAAGATTGATTGTTCAGTGGCGGATGTGGTTTCCTTCGAATGTCTGACTACCGGTTGCCTTTCAAATGACTAAAAACGTGATCAAGTCGACAAAATTTTACTCACTACGCATGCGTTCATAGTCCTCGAGGTAATATCCACTGCCTCGTCAACTTGAGCTCGCACGTGCAAGGTTGGATTGCTAAATATATCGAAATCTTAGTTAGGAATTAACTCAATCATGCTATGTTTCTGCAACAGTTGTTCTTGCTGTAATTGTTGATGGCTTTATCGTCGGAAAATCTTGCTTCTTTGTCCCCTTATGCGATATGGCTGGTATCGACCTTGAGCGAAATCTATTTTTTCAGGTTGGTCCCAGGTGTCGTTTAGTAACATGCAGTGCTGGTTATAGATGCAATGAGACCTGCAGCTTATTGGCTGGCTCTGAATGCATTGGTGAGTGTGTTTGTAGAATTCTTCAAGAGAATCTTCAATAGATGATTCTGCACTTCTTCGCTTCTTCGTTAAAATTGGAAAAAACCTTTTGGGTACGTGCTTCCACTGTCCCAGCGTCGGAAGGGAATAGAGGAAGGGATCTGTTGCATACGGGAGACTGTCTGAGAGCAAAGCAATGGTAAAGCATCCAGTGGCATCGCCATGGGGTGGACTGGGATGTCCACCCCAGTTTTCCCAGAGTTGATTCTCTAATTTCTTGAAACTTTTGCGATAACTGGCTTTAAAAATTTTGAGAAAAGCCTATGTGATGTACTGTTCTGCTTCGATTTTCCTTTTCAAGGATGCCCAATTTTATCAAAAGAGATTGCTTGGGATGGTTGTTTTTCCAAATATATCGAAATCGATAAAAATAGTAACAAGGGCCTTTCGCACGTTTTCGGAGGGTCTGAAGGGTATGGTAAGGAAAAGTTTTTCCTGGGAGCTTCGGAGCGCCCTGAAGACATAAGGCCATCAGTGGAGCGATTTCAACAACAATTCAACTCCATGAGGTGAGCGTAATTTGAGAGTCCTTAGTAATGAGGCTAATTCAGTGCAGACCAATTTTATTTTCATCAGATATAAATGAGTGTAACAGCAACCCATGCCAAAATGGTGCAACATGTGTTAATGCAGTCAACCACTATTCGTGCACATGCGCATCAGGATATTCAGGAACAAACTGCCAAACAGGTAACCACTTTATTCAACTATGTTCTTAGTATGATCTTCTAAGAGACCTCTGCCTCGAATCTTTTCAACGCAAATTCCGCTACAAGGGGCGCAACTCTCTATAAAAATATTGCGCGAGACTTTGGGATTTAGAAATCTCTCATAATTCTCAGGGGTTCTGAGATCCATCTGAATTGTCGAATATATTTTAGGACTTCAAAATACTTTTCGAGCTTTTTAGATTTTGAGATTCGCTACTGATAAAGATTGCATATATGAAAACCCATCATTCCCTTACTGCAATAGTTGCGCATTTTCTCTAGACGTTGAAAAAGTTGCTGGGGTTGTAAGAGGAACGGTGCATACAAAATTTTTATACACCGTTCCCCTTACTGCAATAGTTTCAGATTTTCTATAGACGTTGAAAAAGTTGCTGCGGTTGTAAGAGGAACGGTGTATACAAATTTGTATACACCGTTCCCCTTTCTGCAATAGTTGCACATTTTCTCTAGACGTTAAAAACATTTATTTGGGTTGTAAGAAGAACGGTGTATACAAAATTTGTATACACCGTTCCCCTTACTGCAATAGTGTTATATTCTCACTGTGGCTCACTCTCTCTTCACCAAACTAATTAAGACATGGAGAGTGCTGCGGAGGCTTCGCTGTTCCGTAATTCGTTGACCCCCCTACATATATTAGGCAGATTGAACAAACAAAAGACAAAAACAGATCCCTCTCCAATACTCAGAAATGCTAAAACAAGCATTTACTAAAGTCAATCAAAGAACTTTTCGCAGCCAGTAAGGTTATTTCTGTCTCTGAAGTCTTGTCCAAGACGCTCTGCTACTGAGGTATTAGATACAGAGCTTTGACCCGCAGCTTGAGAAAGTCTTGAGCTTGTTCCGTCATGTGCCATCACCTTTTCGAACTGGCAATAATATGCAGCCATCTCACAACTTTTCCATCCCATATGTGCTGCAACCTCGGCATAGGAAACTCCAAGGGAAGAGAGCGTTATGGAGCACCCGCTGCGGAAACTATGCATTGATTCTCCATTGTGTATCTTCAAATCACAAAGATGTTTCTTCAGCCTGTTGGAGACCGCTGAACCAATAAATGGGGAATCTGTTATATGCCCATGTTGATCAGTTACACGGAACAAATAGCCTTCTTTCAAATTGACTGCCATTTTTTCTGAAAGATATTTATAGTATTTCAGATTCATAATGGGACAGTATGGGGCTCCTTGGATTGGTTTCAGCCCAAAAACTCTGGCTCCGTTACCCCTAAGAGTCTTTCCAAACACCTGGTTGACCAAGATGCCACTTTCTAGGTGTAACGTCAATACATCCATTGCCTTGACTCTACCAAGATCTGTGCCTCTGTCTCCCGAGAAGAAGTCCATAGAAAAGAATGCAAGATCACGTGCTAGGATATATCTTGTTGTAGATTTCATTTCTGGAGTAACAATGAGATTTCGCAAGTGAGAGCATAGGATTTTGAGCTTGTCCAGAAAAAGAGGAACTGCTTGAGAAGGGAAACATCTAGCGATCGTCTGTTCTTCTTGAACAAGGGAATGATATTCCTTGACAGATCGGTGAGCAGCGGGATTGCCAACGTTCAGATCGTCATTCCACGTCCCGCCTCTGCCGTGCTCTTTGAAGAGAGCTCTTAATTTACCAATATTATTATCAATCGTTCCCGCCGCCAGAACTTTAGGACATGAGCATGACAAGATACTTCCCCCAGGCTCATTTTTCGATTGGCACGAATTTCTATGCACTTTAGTTTTGCCAAACTTATCTCTCCAGATCAGGAACGATACTATGTCATTTGGGCTTGCGGAACTCAAAGTTTTCTTGTTTGGGCTAGACCACAAGAAAGATTCCAGCTGTTTTTGCATGGCACTCTTTTGACGTTGATAGGGTTTTTCAGAGCGGTAGTGTTGCAGGTGAGCCATTCTGTCACTTATTCTTTTGGAATCTATTTCAACCAGCAAAGGTTGCGCCAGTGATGAGACAGGGGTTCTTCTGTAACCACATTTTTGGCAATAGTTGAAATCGTAATCATTTGGATGGTGACATTCTTCACAACTTACGGCTCTTTTCCATATTCTTGGAACTTCAGGAAGACTCTGAAACAGTCAAGACGAGAAAAGTAATCGAAAAGCGTAAAGGTCCCATTGGAGAGGGCGCGTGTGCCAGTTTAGCTTTGGCTTTGGCGGGAACTGCAGCACATCTCTTTCACTTTTGCAACCAATTTTAATTTTAGCAATTGAAAGCGAATTTACAATGGGCCACCAATACTTTCTTGGTGCAATGTCGGGTACTACCAGTGTTACTTGTGTGTTTTGGGATTTGAGAAATCTGATAAGTGGACCAATTAATACAAATGGAGGGAAAGCGTAATAATTCTCTGCGGGAGTCAGGATTTGTGCAAATACGTTAACTCCACTTGACCCAGCACAAGGATACGGTGAGAAGAAGTTCAGTGGTTTTCCATCTTTCCCTTCCTTCACATTGCTGGGAATTGCCATTAGATCGAATGTGTGGGGTCCGAAGGCTCTTTCAATAGTTCCCCAAGCTGAGCAGGAAGTAGCACAGTCAGTATCAGAGGTGTGTCTGGATGGTGAGTCTGCTGAATTTAGTTCGGTCGGGAGATAGGATACATGGAGGGCTATGTTTAACCGTGTGGTTAGCTCAAAAAGGCCTTTTATCTCGTTTGTAAGAGCGATATTCCTGCCACCCATGTTGTTCCAGAAATCTACAACATTCTGATTGTCGACAAGGGCATCCACTCTTTTATTGCATATTTCCTTGCCAAAAACTGTCAGAGTCTTTGCCAAAGCCTTTGCCTCTTTCACTGCTATGGTGGTGCTTTCCAAGTCTTCAGGGTCCCAATAATCCTTTGTTTCAATTGTACCACTTGGCAGGTTTATTATCCCACCCCAACCATAATTTGACGCATCGGAGACAATTTTTACTATACAATGCCTCTCATCCCGCCAAGGCAAAAAACCGTTCCAAGAATCAAGGAACTTCCAATGCTCCAATTCCTCTCTCAAGTTTCTAGTCATGGGGACTGGCTTAGAACTCTTTAAGCCCTTACTGATAGAGCTGTTTACCTCCCTTGTGTAAAGCCTGGCAGCTGGAACAGCTAAGGTGAAAGAGATTACCTTCCCAGTGAAACGTTGCAACGATTTGACTGACACGGATCTTGACTGCAGCAACTGATCCCTTAGCCGTGCAAACTTACGTCTTTTATCCTCGGATAGACGGAAGGCCTGTTTTGAGGAGTCAACAATGAAACCAAGAAAACTTATTTCTTTTGTTGGGGAGAGAACGGATTTCTTGATGCCAATGAAGTACCCACAAGAGACTAAAACGAGAGTAGTAATAAATACCCCAGCATTTGCGAGATCGAAGTTAGACCAGGAACGAAATGAGCAAACATCATGAGGGCAAAGCTGACCAATATGACGATCATCGATGTATTGTAATAAAGGAACACCCTTAGAACGAATAAAATTTGTTGCACCAAGACCAATAGTTTGATAGATGTATGCACTCGGACTCCAACCGAAAGGGAGTGTGTTGTAAACAAAGTACCATCCTTGCCAATAAAACCCGAAATATTTCCTGCTTTCTTGAGTCAGCCGTACATGGTCGTAGCCACTCTTATCATCCAGCTTCGATTGAAAATGCTCATGCTCTACATAACGCGGGATGTCTGTGATGGTGTCGAGGGCAAAATGGGGAGTGTCCATCCACAGGTTTAAAAATCTTTCGTCATGGCACATACGGGGCTTAGACGTCTCAATAGTTAAAGGCATGACTAGATGCGGTGGTTCACATGTACCTTCCTTTCCCCAGACAGAAATAGATCCATTGCAAATCCTCTCTAAAATTGTCTCCGAGATGAAATCTTGGTATTGATGACAGATTTTACTGTTCTCAAAAATCATCCTTGGTGGAGTTGGGGAGTTAAAATGGTTGCCTTTAAAATCACCTTTGAAATATCTGAAGAATGGAAAGATCGAAACACCTTCGGAAATGTACCTCAAAATTTCGTCTTTCTTATAATAGCCATCTAATATTGTATCCCATGCATCGAAATGATGATGGAGTTCACCTGCGACAAAACAGTCAGGATTTCTGAAAATCACATTGTTTGCAGAGGCTTTCATTTTACCATCTTTTACCAGATCAATTGTAGACAAGGGTTCCTGGATGCTCTCGCTGGAGGGTCTTCCATCAAGAGTGCACCATTCGATATCTTTCATAAATCGCGTTTCTAATCCACGTGTGATATTTTCCACTGCAGTTTGAAATACAGCCGACTGAAAAAGAAAAGGATTAAAGAGCGTTGAAAAGCAGATGGGAGGCTTCCAGCTCCGAGAACATCCAGAACCCAGCCATAAACCGAGTAAAGGCTCTTAGTTGAACCCCTGGATGGGAGGAAATAAAGAGAAGAAACTTTCTGAGAAAGGAATACAATTGAATGGCTATAGGTCAAAGCAGGCCTTAACCCTTTCAGGCTTAAGAAACTAGAAACGGATACAGCGGTTAAAGTAAAACGGAGAAACTAACAAACCCTGCATATTCACTCATTCACTCAAACCAGAAAAGTAAGATGAGGCAAGACAAAACAAACTACGCAAGCCCAGATTGTGAAACAATAAACTCTTTTCTCTAAGCTTTCATAATTGCGGCTTAACAAATAACAGAATATAACTTCAATATAATTAACACAACTCTAACTACTATTTGTATGTTACACAACTGTTTGATACCATCAAGTCTGAATCACTTTCGCTGTTGTTCCACTGTTCTCTTGTGGTAGCAGTAATGGCTGATGTGGCCCCTTTGTCCACAGAAAAAACAAGTAAGATGCCTGGCTCCTCTAAGATTATGGTAAGGACTAAATCTTCTAGGATGATTGGGGAAGAGTGGTGGGGGTGGTGGCGGAGCTTGGGATGTTTGGACTCCTGGATGACTGAAACCCGCAAACCTAAGACGAGACGGGGATGGTGGAAACACATAGCTAGGAACAGGCAAGGGTGAAGGGGCTGCATATTTAGGGGCTTGCTTCTCATTAAATGACTTGTCAATTTTGTTTACTGATTCTATCATCTTCTCGTAATCTTTATCACCAATCAATGTAAGAATATAGTTTTTGAATTGTTCCTTCGGTTTGGACACTCTTTCTTGTAAAGTGGAGTACACGCTCCTAAGATAGTCAGCCTTTTTGTCTTTGAGATCAACAGCGACATTCTTTAACTGCTCCACCATGTCTAACACCTTATATTTATCAAGGTCTTCCATTTGACGAAAGCAGTACTGAATAATTCCTTTCTTGAGTGTAGATACTGATGGCTTTTGCTTGCCCTCTAAAGCTTTAACTCTATTCAATAAATCATCAATGTTTCCATTCTAAAAGGAAAGAATCAAATTACCGTCAAAAATTGGACAAGGAACCGCAAAATTCTCGCAGCAAAAGACTAGACTGCTGAACGAGCGACAAAAATTTAAGCACTATCCTAAGAAATTCCGCAGCAAATAACCGCTGAACGGATTCACATCAACATATTCTCGCAGCAAAAGACTAGACTGCCGAACGAGCGACAAAAATTTAAGCACTATCCTAAGAAATTCCGCAGCAAATAACCGCTGAACGGATTCACATCAACATATTCTCGCAGCAAAAGACTAGACTGCTGAACGAGCGACAAAAATTTAAGCACTATCCTAAGAAATTCCGCAGCACATAACCGCTGAACGGATTCACATCAACACATTCTCGCAGCAAAAGACTAGACTGCTGAACGAGCGACAAAAATTTAAGCACTATCCTAAGAAATTCCGCAGCAAATAACCGCTGAACGGATTCACATCAACATATTCTCGCAGCAAAAGACGAAACTGCTGGAAGAGCGACAAAAATAAGCAATACCCTAAGAAATTCCGCAGCAAATAACCGCTGAACGGATTCACATAAACAAATTCTCGCAGCAAAAGACTAGACTGCTGAACGAGCGACAAAAATTTAAGCAATATCCTAAGAAATTCCGCAGCACATAACCGCTGAACGGATTACATCAACAAATTCTCGCAGCAAAAGACTAGACTGCTGAACGAGCGACAAAAAAAAAAAAAAAAAAAATTAAGCAATATCCTAAGAAATTCCGCAGCAAATAACCGCTAAACGGATTAAAGCAACAAATTCTCGCAGCAAAAGACTAGACTGCTGAACGAGCGACAAAAATTTAAGCAATATCCTAAGAAATTCCGCAGCAAAAAACCGCTGAACGGATTACCTCAACAAATTCTCGCAGCAAAAACGAAACTGCTGAACGAGCGACAAAAATTTAAGCAATAGCCTAAGAAAACTCCGCAGCAAATAACCGCTGAACGGATTACATCAACAAATTCTCGCAGCAAGGATGAAACTGTTGAAAGAGCGACAAAAATTTAAGCAATATCCTAAGAAACTCCGCAGCAAATAACCGCTGAACGGATTACCTCAACAAATTCTCGCAGCAAAAACGAAACTGCTGAACGAGCGACAAAAATTTAAGCAATATCCTAAGAAAACTCCGCAGCAAATAACCGCTGAACGGATTACATCAACAAATTGTCGCAGCAAAAGAGGAAACTGCTGTAAACGAGCGACAAAAGTTTAAGCAATATCCTAAGAAACTCCGCAGCAAATAACCGCTGAACGGATTCACATCAACATATTCTCGCAGCAAAAACGAAACTGCTGAACGAGCGACAAAAAATTTAAGCAATATCCTAAGAAAACTCCGCAGCAAATAACCGCTGAACGGATTACATCAACAAATTGTCGCAGCAAAAGACGAAACTGCTGAACGAGCGACAAAAGTTTAAGCAATATCCTAAGAAACTCCGCAGCAAATAACCGCTGAACGGATTACCTCAACAAACTCTCGCAGCAAAAACGAAACTGCTGAACGAGCGACAAAAATTTAAGCAATATCCTAAGAAAACTCCGCAGCAAATAACCGCTGAACGGATTACATAAACAAATTGCCGCAGCAAAAGACGAAACTGCTGAACGAGCGACAAGAGTTTAAGCAATATCCTAAGAAACTCCGCAGCAAATAACCGCTGGGCGGATTACCTCAACAAATTCTCGCAGCAAAAACGAAGCTGCTGAACGTGCGGCAAAAGTTTAAAGCAATATCCTAAGAAACTCCGCAGCAAAACCTGCTGAACGGATTCACATCAACAAATTCTCGCAGCAAAAGAGGAAACTGCTGAACGAGCGGCAAAAGTTTTAGACAATATCCTAAGAAAATTCCGCAGCAAAAAACCGCTGAACGGATTCATGTCAACAAATTCTCGCAGCAAAAAAAACTGCTGAATGGATTCACGTCAACAAATCCTCGCAGCAAAAGACAAAACTGCTGAACGAGCGACAAAAATTTTAAGCAATATCTATCCTAAGAAAAAATTCCACAGCAAAACCCGCTGAACGGATTACATAAACAAATTCTCGCAGCAAAATACGAAACTGCTGAACGAGCGACAAAAGTTTCATGCAATATCCTAAGGAATTCTGCAGCAAAAACCGCTGTACCGATTCACATTTACAAACTCTCGCAGCAAAGGACGAAAATTGCTAAGCGAGTGGCACAACGAACTCTAGCAGTAGAAGACGAAACTGCTAAACAAACTGACAAAAAAGGTGGAGCAATTTCCCTGGAAGAGAATGTTAAGAAATAGCAAGAGAACGAAGAGGACCCCAAAATACACGTGGAAATGAACGACCGCAGCACCGAAGGCAGAAAAACGCCAGAAAAACGAAAATTATTTCTTACCGCGTTGACTTGGGCGACAGCCTCGGCGGGTTCATTTTGGACTGCCCCTTGCTGATCCACTGGCTGTACTTCCCTTTGCAAGTTGTCTAAAGCTGCCTCAGCAGCGTTTATTTCTGCTGGCACTTGTGCCATTCTGCTGTCAGTGGCAGCGAGAGACGTTTGTTTGTAGTACGAAAGATTTTCGGTCTTACGCCGTCTGTTGTTTCTTCAGAATGACAAACAGCACGTTTTGCAAAATGGTTTTATGCTCTCTGGCACGCAGGGGATTGGCACTAGCCCCAAGGGAGCGCTTTTTATCTTTGTAAATTTTTTACGTAATTTGTTTGACGAAATCGCGAGCACGCCCCAGTGAGAATAGTTTCAGATTTTCTATAGACGTTAAAAACATTTATTTGGGTTGTAAGAGGAACGATGTATACATAATTTGTATCATAGTCATGTTTGTATACACCGTTCCCTTTTCTGCAATAGTTGCACATTTTCTCTAGACGTTAAAAACATTTATTTGGGTTGTAAGAGGAACGGTGTATACATAATTTGTATACACCGTTCCCTTTTCTGCAATAGTTGCACATTTTCTCTAGACGTTAAAAACATTTATTTGGGTTGTAAGAGGAACGGTGTATACAAAATTTGTATACACTGTTCCCCTTACTGCAATAGTTGCAGATTTCTCTAGACGTTTAAAACTTTTATTTGAGTTGTAAGAGGAACGGTGTATTCAGAATTTTTATACACCGTTCCCCTTACTGCAATAGTTGCAGACTTTCTCCAGACGTTGAAAAAGTTGCTAGGGTTGTAAGAGTAACGGTGTATACAAAATTTGTATACACCGTTCCCCTTACTGCAATAGTTGCAGATCTTCTCTAGACGTTGAAAAAGTTGCTAGGTTGTAAGAGGAACGGTGTCTACAAAATTTGTACCCCTTGCTGCAATAGTTGCACATTTTCTCTAGACGTTAAAACATTTATTTGGGTTGAAGAGGAACGGTGCTACGGTTGTAAGAGGAACGGTGTATACAAATTTGTATACACCGTTCCCCTTTCTGCAATAGTTGCACATTTTCTCTAGACGTTAAAAACATTTATTTGGGTTGTAAGAGGAACGGCGTCTGCAAAATTTGCATGCACCGTTCCGTTATGCAGTACTTGCGTAACATTACGGCATTTTTTGGACTAACTTTGTTGCACTTTTGAGTGCCCTTTGGAACGAGGCTGTTTTCAAATGCAATTGATTGATGCTAAGCAACTGAAACTCGAAGCTCAAAGCAGAGTTTCAGGGAACTTAGCTTGACAGAACAAAGTCTTAGGAAAAAATACCATGAAAAAAGTTGGTGAAAATGTCAAACCATACAATTAGTAAACATTTTGCTCCTTTCGCGAAGCATTTACTATGAAGTTGTCAAATCAATATGTTTCATTTGCAAAATACGACTGTTTGTGTTTTTGCCTAGGTCCCTAGGCCCTTATCCAAACGAGGCAGATATAATCATTTCAAAATAATGGCGCTTGATTATGAGTCGTAAGGGAGCGTTCGGCAGCCTTTCGAGCTTCGAAATTTTCCTCGTGACAATTTTAATCGAATTCAATAAGGATATTCGAATTTAACAACTTCAGTTGAATTCCATTCACTTGAAAAAATCGAAGTCAGAGTAAGCTGTCTTAATCCAAAAACTTCAAATGCATCATGTATTTCGTCAAGTTAATCGGAAAGGGCGTAAACTCGAAGCAAGCATCGTTGTTTGCAGCACTGAAATAAATGCTGAAAAGGAAATCAGTTGCGAATAGAGAGGAATTACAAGTTTGTCTGCATTCTGCATTGGCAGCTATTAGGCTAAATCCTAAGGCAGCTCCATTGCTGCGTTTTTATGCAGTAGCGATTGCTTTGTTTACATTATTCGAGTCAACGGGCTCACCATGCGGCAGCCATTTACCAGAACTGCATCCGCCATTTACCAGAACAAACCGCTCTCCCCAGTCCCCGATTTTAATTGTCGAAATGGTCTATAGTGATAACTACGGCCATGTAATCAGTCTAGTGGTGATCCACATTATCGCAGTTCCATGAATTGAACAACCACCCTCAGTGCAAATCCGCTTTTGCCAAAAACCTCCGAAAATTGCGAACAAGGGGAAAGATGGCTCCAAAAGTGATAACGCTACTAATAAAAATTTCACACTGATAAACACTTGTTGTCCTACCGCTTATGGATGTAAAAGTAAGAACAAATGATGCTTAGTATCTAATCATTCACAATTTGAATTCCTATATAGATTCACATAGATTCTCCACATTTATTCATGGTCTCCTTTTTATTTCACTAAAGGCAACAGCTTGTTGCCTAGTTAGGGCTAACATTCTTGAGAATGCTACCTGCCTTATCATTGTTACCAATGAAATTTATCAAAAACAATAAATATTCATATTTACCGCACCACCGGCAAAACAGTTTAGAATTGTTATTTACAGTTACGTGGGCCGCCAAATTTATACGTCAATTCGTTTGAGAACACTTCTGCAAGAAAGTCTGAGTCTTTTGGATCTTTGGGACTTTTCACAACTGTGCTTCAAAGACGTTCCCCCATGTACCGTATTTTATCAATCAAAAGCCTGCGTATTCAGTTGCCAAAATGTAAGAACTGCAAGAATAGTTTCATGCTTTGCAGAATTGTAGCCAAGACTTTATTAAATTTTTAAAATTTTGAATGTACGATTCTAAAAGAATTGTGGAACTATGGATAGCATTTTTCTCAACAAATTACATGCCCACTCAAAAGATAGGTAGCCCCCGTGCATGTCCTTGTGTGTATGAACAAAATGCCAAGCTGGCATTTAGTTATGCGTATAGCTTGATCTTTCTGGAGACTCTGTTGATTCATTCCTTACGGACCCCTTTTACAAAGACTGCAAATCCACCTTTAACGGCAGTGAGTATCTGTTGAAAAAAACATGAAATAGACTGGAACCAAGCTGATGAAGAGCACTGGGGTTTTAGGGCCTTAATCTGTGCTCAGGAAACAACTGAAAGCTGTGCACAGATGGCGGGTTTTGGCGTCCTTCCCTACAGGCTTTGAGGAAGCTTGAAAGCAATGTGGTTTTTAACTTGCATTTTTCAAATGTGTTCTTCCTCCAGTGCGGTAGATTTTGTAAGAGACCCTCTCAATACTTTTGACAACCTTTTCTTGAATTTGATTGGAATCAACAAAGAAGTACAGGGTGTTCTAAAAAATTGTTCCCCTTTTGTATGACTTTTGTGGAGGATTTTTATATTCAATTATCCCGATTTTACGCAGTTCTATAGGTCTAGTTTCAACTTAGCGTTTAAGACCTTATTTGAGTCAATCTGAGAAGCGGTTGCTGACCTGACTTATGGGTTTATGGCAGAGAAAAGGCAAAATTAGTGATTGCTTCAAAAACAGCACTTCTGTTGATCTCAGCAATTTCAAAATCAAGTACATTTTAAAGAAAGGGCTCTAGCATCGTATTAAGCTTTTTGCTGAACCTTTCAAAAGGTTAGCAGTGTTGTCTATTTATAAGACAGTACATCATCCCTTTTAGAACATGTAGTGAAAATTTTAATACGATGCTAGAGCCCTTTCTTTGAAAACTCACTATATTTTGGCATTGCTTGAAAACAATAGAGGTGCTGAATTTGAAGCAACTACTGATTTTGCCTGTTCTCTGACATAAATCAGTAACCCCTTGTCGGATTCACTCAAACAAGGTCTCAAACTTTAAGTTGAAGCCTGACCTATGCAACTGTGTAAGAATCAAGATCATTGAATCTACAGCTCCTCCACAGCAGCCACACAAACGGGGCGCAATTTTTTTGGGACATCCAGTATTTTCGAAAATTCTTCGGACACTCCATTCTTTGCACACACAATACGACCTTGAGAGTTACTTCCAACATCAAAACATAATTTCACAACTCTTTCTTTTTTCAGAGATAAATGAATGTTCAAGTTCTCCTTGCAAAAATGGAGCAACTTGTAATGATTTGGTCAACAAGTATACATGCACTTGTAAGCTTGGGTATACGGGAACAAACTGCGAGACAGGTAAAGATTTTGAACTACTCCGGATAATACAATGGCAACGTGAAAATGGAAATTTGGGCCCACAGCTCACTTAGCAACAGATTTAACTTCGTCAGGTGACTGAAGTTAAGCTCGGTCGAGTGAGGTCAAACTCCACATGGGTGACCTCGGAGGCCTGAAATCAAAACTCAGCTCATCGTCCTTCGAAAGGGACGGTAAAGTAGGGGTCCCATGCCGGGATGAGGCTTGCACAGTGGGCCTAAATTAGCTTTCAGTAGCTAGAAACCTTACCAGCCCACTCAAAACAAATTGAAAACGAACATCAAACGTTTACTCCTTTTTTGGCTTTAAAGCACTCTTTATGTTAATTTGATGTTAAAACCACATTTATGGGTATGGTTTATAAGGGTATTTGATGATTGCGAAGGTGGTGTGGCGCAGTGGTGTAATCCTCTGACTTGGAAGCCAGAACAGTCGAGCGGAATGGGTTCGAGACGCGGTAGGGTCTTGACAAGGGGTCGCGGACTCGATTAGCGCCTAGCTACTTTTGCGATCCCAGCGCTTGGCGCTAAAAACAGCAAATAATGATAATAATAATAATAATGATGATAATAATAATAATAATAATAATAATAATAATAATAATAATAATAATAATAATAAATCTCTTTATTTACAGTTGGTAGGGAGATATTTAATATACATAAATAATTATGTACAAACTAATTAATACCAACTATTTACATACAAGAAAAAAGAAAAATTACAATAAAAATCAACTTATTTACATATATTACAGCTACATTTGTCTCCATTCCAGGTTTGTATGCCTTTCTTAAATCTGAATACGTTTTCAGCACTCTTTATTGTATCAGGCATGGTATTCCAGAGAATGCTGCCTCGAAATGCTAGAGGGTTTATGCCGAAAGACATCGTTGTGGTAGACGGAATTTGTAGCGTGTTTTTGATTCGTAGATCATACGTCAGTTCCCTCTGCACCAAAAATTCTCCCATAAATGATGGACTTTCATGATTTAATGATTTAAATATCTCTGTCATTAATTTCGGTAAGTTTTTCGTGTGGATTGCTATTTCATTGTTCTTGGTGAGGAGGCATTCAAAAGTGGATTCATAATCACCAAGAAGTGCGCGTAGTGCACGTTTATGCACTCGGTTTATCTCCTTATTACATTGCTTTCCACAGAAAATCCAAATTAGAGGACAGTAGTTGAAATTTGACAGCAGAAAGGAATTGTACAGCAATTTTGCCTTGTCTAGATCTAGCATTTTAGCTACCCTAGAAAATGCTTTCACATTTTTATTCACTTTTTGGCACAGGGTTTTGACATGTTGGTCAAATTTAAGACCAGCATCAATTGTAATGCCTAGAAGTTTTACACTTGCTGATGGGCATACAGTAGCTCCATTTATCTCCATGCATATTTTATCATTACGTTTGGTACCAAGGAGCATCATCTGGAATTTAGATGGATTGGCCATCAGTCTGTTTGATTCAAACCATTCTAGCGCTTGACATAGATCCTTTTCCAGGTCAATAATAATTCCATCCAAATTAGTGCCACAGGAGTAAATGGTATTGTCGTCTGCAAAATTGCAAATCTCAGTATTTTGGATGAAGTAAATCAAATCATTGACGTAAATGTTGAATAGCAAAGGACCCAGAACAGAACCTTGGGGCACACCTGATACAATATCGAGCCAGTCGGTGAAGGTCGACCCGATTTTCACTCGTTGCAAATTCACCTTCACCTTCACCTTCACCAATTCCGGATTCGTGCATATGATTTTCGGTACGAATACATCTCAGGTATACTTTTTTCACTTTCTCCAGATACAGGAATATATTTTTTCGGCTTTTCCCGCATCTATGGCTATGCTCTTCAGCAATGTTTCCGGATTTATAGGTAGCATATTTGGACTTTGAACGGCTCCACCCCGCACCATGGAAACTTAGGTAAGCCCCTTCCCCTTTCTAGAAATGACCAGAGCTAGGAGCAATGATGGCTCGTAGCAGGTAAGCTCTGGGGAACTAACATTTTGGATACGAGAGCAGGTTAAAAGAAATAAGAATAAAACCGTGGTTTTAGCATTTAATTGACATAGGAAATATGCTTTACATGATTGACAGTAAATTGATCAGTGGAAGTTAGGGTATAAACCTTTATATTTCCATCGCCCTTGGAAGGTTCTCTAAAGTGTGATTCGCTCTGGTGTTGTAAAAATCTGCTTTTCGAACTTGTCTCAAACACCATCTTAAAGTTGAAAATTACCCAATGTAATCATATCTTTTTAATTCTATCTTGTTCCGTTGGAGAGAGGAAATTTTCTCCGACACAACAATTTGAATAGACTTTCTTTTTAAGATCAACATCCATACAGTACTACGCAGGCTCCAAATATGTTTTGGGTTTATTTTGAATTTTTACCGAAAATTGGAATTTGATTACGATATTTTGTGACATTTTAGAGAACTACTGTGGCTTTATTTTTTGCTTGAAATTTCCACATAGCCTAGAAATAAAGTGTTTAAGCATCCCTTGATTTCTGTTATAGACTCTCCAAATGATGCACTATGCAGACATCAAGTTTCTAAAACAAGAGCTACAGGACTTCTGAAGACAAAAGGACACAATTGGGTTGCATTAGATTGGATGAGATTTTTTGCCTACCTTGAATGCCATTAGCATCCTTTCTCAACCATATTTCCTCTGTCACATTTGCTTTTCGAATGGTTTGGGCCTATGTCATCTCCTGAGCATCATCGTCCTATTGTCCTAAGCATGGGATGGAGCTCTTCAGTTCAAGGCCAGGAAATATGGCTGAAAAGGCTACCAATGGCAACGATTAGAATTTTAAGACATTTAAAGGAAGGCAAAGAATCTTATCCGACTTAATTCAACCTAACTGTGTTCGAAAAGCAAATGTGACAGAGGAAATATGGTTGAGAAAGGATGCTAATGACATTCAAGGTAGGCAAAGAATCTCATCCAATCTAATGCAACCCAATTGTGTCCTTTTGTCTTCAGAAGTCCTGTAGCTCTTGTTTTAGAAACTTGATGTCTGCATAGTGCATCATTTGGAGAGTCTATAACAGAAATCAAGGGCTGCTTAAACACTTTATTTCTAGGCTATGTGGAAATTTCAAGCAAAAAATAAAGCCACAGTAGTTCTCTAAAATGTCACAAAATATCGTAATCAAATTATCACTCATGCTCAGAGGTGTGAAATGTATTCTTCTGAAAGGCAAATCACATTGTCTCTTCACAAACCTGAATCTTTCGTTTTACGAAGTTCACCCTTACTTTGCAGACGTAAAGGCATGCAAGGCCAAGCATTTTGCCAAGCATTTTGGATTTTGGCAAGCAGTGAATATTTTGAACTCTTTTAAACAGGTTGCCCAAGAATGCTACGTGATTCTGTCCGTCAAATGAAGACGGAATGTTAACAGATATCTGCATTACCATGAATCATTTTTTTCAACAGACGTAGACGAATGTGCAAGTAATCCTTGTCCAAATGGAGCAACCTGCACCAATCAAGTTGGAAGTTTTAAATGCAACTGCCCTGCAGGCTATTCTGGAACACAATGCAACATCTGTAAGTGTCTGTCCTCGCCATGGGTTTTAAAGAAACGCGGTTGTTTATTCAATAAAATTTGCATGGCACAGGAATACCAGAAAAATCAGGCACATTGAGACAAAGAGGTACAAAACTGGTGTGGGGACAACCACCACCTTGTGTTTTATTGCCCATGTTCTCACGAAGGAAATTTTGTCGAATAAAGCGAACGTAGCTTCCTTACTGGACGTTGACATAGTCAGATCAACTTTATCAACGCCAAGCTAAATTTCAACCAATCAAATGAATTCGAGTTGTTGGATTGACCAATTAGAGGATCACATTCGATGACCTCAACGACCTTATTTAACTTACATAAGTGCTCAAGAAGCAATTCTTGAATGAATCATAGTGCTGTTTACAATAGAATGAGAAGTTGAAGCATGTTATTGATTTGGTTTACGAATGAGTAGTTCGACAAAAAATCACAGTAGAGTAGCATAGGTTTGAATCTTTAGATTAGTTTGAAAAGCTGGGTGAAAACTTTCACCATTAGAGTCTTCAGAGATCTTGAATATCTTGAAAATAAAGTGGATTGACTACGGGCTTACACCAAAGTGCTTATATTTCAGGCTATTTACTTACCTTTTATCTTTGTATTATGGCACTACAAGCAGCAAGAAGATGTTTTGAAAATAAACTGCGTACGTAACGAAGCCTCACAACAGAGAACTAGCCATAATTATATGGTGCTTGATTTTTACCGTGGCTTATAATAAGGCACGTGCTAAGGAACCTTCGTTTCTTGACCCCTACTCATGATTTGAAAGAATTATTCATGTAGCTAATTGCGATTCCTTCATAGTTTATTGAGTATGACTACAGTATTTTATTGGAAATCAAATTACCTGTCCATGTTTTTCATAGGTGCGGCTTAATTTGTACAAATTTTTGACATTTAGGCTTGATTAATTTGCGGTTTAATTTCGAAGCTCTTAATTGCGTATGAGGTTTATTTTCGTGCAATGAAGCATTTTAGACCGAGTGAGTCAGAAAAAAGTTCCAATTTTGAAAATTCATGGCGCCAAGAAAACTTCACAGATTTGGATGTTTCAAATTCTACTTAAAAGCCAAAAGATATACAGTATTTGTGATTTTTTCAATGTCTCACAGGCGCCAGAAATATAGATAAATTCAACATAACAAAAATTTCATGGTTGCAACATGACTGAAAAATGGCCTAAAACATTCATCAAATCATTGATTCCTTGCACATATCAATAAAGAAAATGCAATCATTCATGGAGGAGAGATTTCCAACTGCATATTTATTGCAAGGACTGAAAATCTCTAGTATTTGTTTGAGCACTGATGTGGTATAACTCTTGAGAGAAATGAATCGCCAATAGCAGATTGTTCTGTGTTACGGGAGTCCTTAAGGTTTGATCAATGTTTTAGTCCCTCTTTATAGAAATCTACCTTTTTTGCAAATAGCTCAATTTCGTCAAGCTCGATTTCGTCAAAATTCGTACTGTGTTTGGATGCCTAGCAACCAATTACGTAACGGTGCTATTTTTTGGATTCTCCTTTGTTAAATTATATACAATGCAAGCTTCATTGTCATATAGCTATTATAGTTGCGAAGATGATTAGGGGGTGAAAGACGCTGCCTCCAGTAGAAAATCACTTGTTTTCACCCAGCAAAAACAGGATTCTGAAAACACTGAAGATTCAGGAGAATCCAACCATAGAATTGTAGCGAATTAACTAAGGTTTCTTTGAAGCAGTTCAAGTAAATAGCTACAAGAATCTCATACCAATCTTTTTGATTATTTGGGAACAACGACCTTCGTCAAAATATTTGGGACAATTCACGAAATTGCACTAATTCGTTATTTGATTACGCTTCCCCATTGTTTGAATCAAACGCTATTCGACCTTCTCATGAATTAGGGGAGAGGGATTAGAAAATTCTAGAAACTTGTTTTCGCCGCGATGTTTGAAGTAACATCATTAAAACACTGCAATTGGCCTATGTCCCAGACTCTCTCGGTCAAAAATGTATGCTCAGTAGAACTCCAATACATCCATCCAGCCCAGAGACAAAATTGCTAACCACTGAGACAATATTTTCAAAAATTTGACTCCTATGCTTCCTGGCATGCAAGATTTCTTTTCTTTTCAAACAGTGAAAAATGAATGTGAGAGCAACCCATGCCAAAATGGAGGATCATGCCATGACATCTTTACCCGATATATGTGCGTGTGTCCAGCTGGATACACAGGAACGAACTGTCAATCAGGTATTCTTACAATTTTTTTGTTGGTACATTCAAAAGTCTTCTACCTTAGAATCATGACATGGTACCAGTTATCGCATTTCGCAACAACAATACACGACAACAAAACCAACGATGACAATAACAACAGTAACATTGCTCATTTTTGCTCAAAGTGAGACTTTTGGATTTTCTAATCAAGAATTAGGACGGCCAGGCACGGACTTATCTGTACCGTCAGGAACGAGGCTAGAGAATAGTCTCGGAAGCGAGACATGCGATCTTAGACAGCAAGGGGGAATTTTGTTTTCGACCAATCAGTGCTTTTGGTGACGTTTGAGGGCCTCGACCAATCAGAATGCACCATGACGTCACGTCAATGGAGGAAGCTGTGGGAATACGTGTATTGTATTTCGTTAAGTTTTATCGACATTGATATAAAAGGTGATAAGTTTAAATCATTTCAAACAGAAAAAGATAAATATCAATTTAAGAAAGGAATGCTTAGATATATCCTTCTTCCTCAAATCATTTTCTTCAATATATACCTACTGCTAAGCCTTCATTGGTAGCCCTTTTCGCATGAACAATAAGTGCATTTGCTACCTACATCATGGACAAAAGGTTTTGAGTCTATTTTTTAATAATAAAAGGGATCTAAGTCTTGCAAACCCCCCCCCCCCCGTATCAATTTAAGACGTTTAATTAGAGCTAGACTTAAAATTCTTCTTTGTTTCTCTTTTAGATATTTTTTCAATGTTAAGGCGGCGGAGTTGCCATAGATTTTCGCCCTCCGTGGTATTCGTCCTTGTAGTATTTGATTGAATGAAAGAAGTGTTGCTCAACAATCAGGGACGCCGGAGCGATGGTAGGGCAAGGGGGTTGAAAGGGAATGCAAGGCCACTCCAGACCGATGACGAGGGAAGCGAACCTAAAATTAGGTGGATCTGGGGTGCTCCCCGGGAAATTTTTTGCGGCCACACCCTTTTGATTGGCTTACGTTATGAAAGAAATTTGTTGTTCCATTAAAGGGGCACTCTTGCCTCCTTTTCCCTTCTTAGGAAAGGGCAGGAGGGGCACTTGACCCCCGTGCCTCCTCTCTCCGGTGTTCCATTCAAGAATGATTCCAGAATGCACGCTGGTGATAATCAACGCGTTCCAACCTCAAACAACATTGATACGGGGGGAGGGGGCTCTTTCAACCCGTGAAAGCGTCAAATTTTTTTGGGGGGTACTATCAGCGTAAGTCTGTCGGATTTTCTCCTGAAGAGCCAGACGCCAGTCGAAGCGCTTTGGAGTCTGCGCATTATCGATCTCAGGGTCATCGCCCTTCATCCTTCCTTTGCTAATTTGCGCATGCCCCAAAACGCTTCGCACGTCCCATTGGCCAGCGGGCCAATCAGAGTTAACGTCATTTCCTTTGTGATTTAGAAGAGGGGGAATTTGCAGTATCCTTGTAGGTCTCATCGAGGAAACCTTTGTGGTGAGCGTTTTCTTTATCTACAAATTTACTGCCCTGGGTGCCAGAGCCCCAAAAAAATAAAAGAAGAAAGAAAAATTTTCTTCTTTCATTTATTTTTTTAGGCTCTGGTACCCAGGGTACAAATTTACTTGCTAGTAATAGAAATTCATAATTGCAGAGCAGAATGCTTATCTCGCCAGAGCTCCACCTCTACGAGGTGCATTAATAATGCTCTTTATGATTAATCTGGTATTTTTCCAATCCAAACAGCTACAACGAATTGCCAAACAAGTCCTTGTGTGAACGGCGGGACCTGTGTACATGCAGCTGGGACAAAAGTATGTTTATGTCCATCAGGATATGCTGGAGAAACATGCCAAAATGGTAATCGCATCATTTGTCATTTTATCATCATTCATGAAATGTGACTCATGCACTGCAAAGGGATGAAATTTCCTTACGTTTTTGTCGGGGAAATTTTGGGGAAACGGACACATTTCCCATAATTCCCCCAAAGGGATCATGAAAATTTCCATTTTCCTTAAGTTTCCCAGAGAATCTTGTCCATTCCTTTAAATTTCCATGCAGGAACCATAGATAAATTTTGGTGTTTTTGCTATGATGGTGGTGGTGCAACGGAGGGGACTGCGTGAAACGAGCCCTCCCACCACTTCTCTCAAAAGTCAGTTTTCCAATGCGTCCAGATCGTTAGAGAAACTGTCCAATGAGGAGCTCGGAAGTTGGATCCTGAATCTTGAGGATCAATCATGGCGTTTTGAAGCAATAAAAGAACATTTTAGCCCTATTTAAACCGGTGAAAAATGTCATTTTCTACCGGAAGAGGAGGGCCTTTTCGCCCCTTCTGTATCTTTACAAATAAAATAGTTATGATTGATTGATTGATTGATTGATTGATTGATTGATTGATTGATTGATTTATGTCTTTAAAGAGGAAGCCCCAATCACCAAAAGGTGCTTTCATTGAGGTCCTCAAAAGTAAGTTGCCATGTAGGTATACAAAAAAAAATCACCGCAAATTACCTAAATCTAATAAAAACTTACACAGCTAAAAGATTGCATTCCGTCAATAAATTCAAAATTGTTCATTCTGTTCAAATAGATGAAAATGTAATTTTAAAGAGTATGATGAACAAAGTGTACTTACAATTGTCTTGAATGATGTCGGTGGAAGACGTTAGAAAAAAGCGTGTACAACCAGTGGCGTGATGTTCGCAATGACCAATGGCGCATGCGCTCGCTTCTCATTAGCTGATTATAGATAAGAACTAAGACTTCCCAAGAGTATGATCACATGACTTGAAATGGGTAAAACAAACCTTAGTCGATTTTGTCTATTCTCATACCACCAATTATAGATAGCTCTGAAACGACAGTCCCCAGGTGCTGATTTTGGAATTATTTTCATTTTTTTTACTTAGATTATTGTCTTTTAGTTGAAGAGACATGCCAGAGTTATGGCGAACTGAATACTGCAGACAGAGCGCATTCTTACGTGGCAACTGGATCTGTATTATGCGACAGAAGTTTCACCAAACAATGGCACCGTTTCACTGGTGCGGCTGGGAGTAACATGCGGACCAGCTGCGTCGAAGATTATGGCAAGAAATACCGATGCAATACACACGCAGGGGGGTGGCTAAATGGAGCACTGCCAAGCGTTTCTGATGGAGAGGTGGTCAGGACGGCTTGCTTTGCTTACAGCGGCAGCTGTTGCTATTGGTCTAGAATAGTCAAAGTCAAACATTGTGCTGCCGGTTACTATGTGTACTTCTTAAAAGGGATTGGAGCTTGTTCTCTGAGATTTTGTGGAAATGCATGAAGCCTTTGTTGCGTTTACGGACCGGTCATTTCTTCCCACGAAAGAGGTGGAGGATATCTGAAAGGGAGGGACCAGAATTTTATCTACCTAAAGATAAGGAGGACAAAGAAGAAGCATGTTTTAAAGAAGGGTACGTCATGAAAATATTTTGTGGAAACTTTTGCTGATTTCCAAACGTTATCTCTTCCTATGAAATTTTTCCTTCGTGTACTGAAAGCTGTAGCGATTGGGGTTCGCCTATTTGCAACCGTAGTTTCATTTCTGATGCATTTTGTTCCGGAATAGAATGTACCGGGGCACTTAGACGGTGGTGTCGTCTTAGATTGATCTTAATTCACTTTGAAGAGCTTTTTTACTGAACGACCTACTCTGACAGAATTGAACGCCTAGAAAAACTTTCTTCTGCCACTGTTAAGATAGGAATCAAATGTTTCATCCGATTTTTGCTCGAGGCCCTTGGCCGAAAACCTTCAAAGCCTCACCTTCACCGACCAATCAGACAGCGAAGAAGCGAAAGAATACAGAAGATACGTGTGAAGAATTTTCTGCATTTCACCCACCTTCATAAATACGCAAGCAAAAACGTTGCAAAATTAAATTTATCTATATTCCTAGTTCTCATGAGAAGGCGAGGAAAATCACAAAAATTCTTCAATCTTTTGGCTTCTGATTTTGATTTCCAGTCATTCAAATCCATCGAGAACTCTTCTCAGTGCTATGAATTTTCGAATCCTTTTCTAGTTTACCCGGGATTGATGTTATAATTCAAATGAAACTGTATATAGATTATTCTAAATTTAATGCACAATATTTGAGTAATTTCTAGCATCTTTTCCACAGTAGTCTACATTACATCATTTTGTCTTCTCTTATGAGTGTCTTTCTTCTTGGGCATCAAAATAGAAACCTGTAAATATATACAACATAACGGGTAAGTCAAAAACAATATCGGACGTTTCTCAAGTTATATTTTGGTGCAAAATAGTCAGATATGATTTGCTGATGCCTCATGCCCGTAATTTTATATAAGAGACTAAGAATTTAAGCCAATTTTGAAAGTTTTTAAAAATCATCAGATTTTGAGTATTTAGAGTTTCTTATTAGTGTCTTGCAGGTTTCATGGCAGTCTTCATGAGTGCTGGACTTTCTTAATCCTTGGCGCTCTGAGAGTTGAATTTCTTACAACCGTTTTTTATAAGATATGCATGTATTACAAAAGAAAGGTCAAATTAGTTATAAAAATTATTTTTTAGGAGGCTCCCTCTTTCCATACTTCACCGGAAAATTTTTTAGTATTGATATTTTGATGAAAAAGTATCGCCTTTAAAAGAGCTTTCTGATTCCTGTCAATCTCATTTGAGCGACTAGTCCCTAGTGTTGCAAACTGAACAGCAGTATTTCTCCTTTTGTCTCATTTTTTGGAAGAGAAACAGTAGGTTGTTCATGAATATGAAGCAAATTGAAGATCTATCTTGGGATTCTCGCAACACTGGATCTTGATGTTGCTGAAGCACAACAGATGTGCTGTTTTGAAGCAACCATGAATATTTGCCTCTACTCTGTCATAAACCAGCAATCACGTGTTAGATTACCCTGGGTACCAGAGCCTCAAAAAAGAAATAAAAAAAGAAAGAAAAATTTTTCTTTCTTCTTTTATTTATCTTTTTTGAGGCTTTGGTACCCAGGGTAGTGTTAGATCGAGTCAAACGAGGGCTAAGATGTTGGCATATCAAAGTGGCTCAAGCAATTTTGCGGTCAAGTTTAAACCTATCAGATATTAGATTTTCTTGTTGACGTAGTCCAGTGGCCCAAATATGGTGCCGCACTTGTCACGGCCTATTAGCAGCTGAGGAGGCCTCAGAACTGAGGCGAAGGCTTCCACAATTCAAACAAAACAATGTAAGTGAGAGTGCTGTAAAAGCAGAAATACAATGTTTAAAATCGTACAAAATGGAAAATCTGTTCAAATCTGTTCGAAAGAGATGCAATAAAAACAGACATGATGCCAATTCAAAGTTATAAGAGAAACAAAGAAGTGGATATGGTAGGCTCCTGCGGGAAGAAAAATTAGATATTATAAAAATTTGGACCCCTCCATAGTTAATGATAGTCGCAAATTCTGGTGGACAGTAGAGCCTCTACTTTCTGACATGGTACAGGTTCCCACAAGTTTAACGCTGCTTGGAAGTAAAAACCGTATATCAAATGATAAGGAAGTTGCTGAGGTGTTTAATAACCACTTTGCGAATATTACCGATGCATTGGGTATCAAGAAAATCATAGAGAATATTTCCTCTGCGTCTGAAATAGTTGATCCAATGGATACTATATTGCCATTAAAAGTTTAAGTTTTCATCCAAACAATATAAGAATTCAATCCAACATGAAAATACAGAAATATTTAGTTTCAGTGAGGTATCCATTCAACAGGTTGTTTTTATAGCTGGCAAGGTTAGATCCAAAGAAATTTTCGCCTGTAGTTACGATGCCGGCTAAAATTATAAAAGACTACCTAGATATATTTGCACAAAATCCTTCAAAGCTCTTCAGTCAAAGTGTTTAACACATTTGCATTGGAGCTAAAAGCTGGAGAGATAACATCACTCTTTAAAAAGGATGACGCTTCTCTGAAGAAAAATCTCAGACCGATCACTGCTCATCGTGCAGTATCAAGGTATTTGAGCGACTGATGCACTTCCAGTTAATGCCATTTGGAGGCTCATTTCTCTCCATATTGCTATAGGGTTTTCGAAGCGGATTCTCTACACAAAATGCTCTTTTGCATTTTCTAGAAAATCAAAATGGGATAAGACAGCAAAAAATTAGCGGCTGTAGTTTGAATGGATCTGTTAAAAAACCTTTGATTCCTTTAATCATGAACTGCTGATAGCTTAACTCAATGGATGAGGCTTAGATTGGCCGGCGCTTGAATATATTTCTAGTTAAAGTCCCCAAAAACTACATGCTCTGGCTAGAACTGCGAATTATCTGGAACTGAACAACTGGCATCACTTACGAATGCGTTCATCATGTCACATTTTAGTTATTGCCCATTGGTATAGACATTTCATGATACCTAGAAACATAAATAAGAAATAAACAAGAAGAAAGGGCTTTATGCATTTCTCTACTCGTGAGTCAAAATTCGGCATCTGTCCATCAGAGATATCTGCGGTTACTTCTAGCTGAAATATATAAAACAAAATCAGGAAACGCCCCTAGCGTTATGAATGAGATTTTATAGAAAAGGTTCCTTCGTATGCGCTGAGGGATGGCGGAAACGTGTGTTTACTATAGTTAAAACAGAGAGGTTTGGAAAAGAAATTTTACGGTTCCTCGGGCAGAAGCTCTGGAAGACACTACTTGCCGACATAAAGGAATCTGAATCTCTTCCAATGTTTAAAGGAAGAATTCAAATGTACATGGTTAGTTGTGACTGCAGTCTATGCAAATGCAAGCGCTATGCTTCCTTGCAAGCGCTAAACTTCCTTTTTTATTTTGCGATAGTAGATGGCCTAAATTTACCACATTTGTGCTATTGTGCCTCCTCTTTAAATAACTTGAATAGAAAAAGATACCTACGAACATGTGGTAAACACAGGTACACCGCATAAATAGTTGTACCAGCTGAGAAAGGCCTTCAAGCATTTGATTTACGATTGAGTTTTCGTATTCAAGGGGGAAAACAGGTATACATATTTATTTCCTTGTTATCATCTGCTACCAAGCTGGCAAACAGATCACGAAGAATTTCTATCAAAGATGTTGTGGTAACGTTAACTTGGAAAAAAAAAGAACCCTAAGCAGAGCAGCAAAACAGGGAAGGCAATTCTAGAAGCAATTAGAAGCAATCTAAAAGAGACAAATTGAAGGACAGAGACAATAGGGAATCTTCTACAATTTTTGGCAGTAAAGAAAGCTACTTATCTGATACTTGCAGCAGAGAATTACGTCTACAGTTTCACTTCTCGTCATCATACAAGTTTGAATTGGCTATTTTCTGGTTTCAGCAGCCTACTGAGACATTTACAAGGCATGCTGCCAGCTAAGCTAGCCTTCTTTTGATTGACAGGTAGACCCAGCACATCACACAGTTCTCACCTGGTCCTGGTACAGGAAGCTTATTCCAATATTCGTTGCCAATGATACATCGTTGCCAATGATATACTGCGGACTAGCTGTGGTTCGGGCAAAGAATCAAGCACGCTCAAAAAAGCCTAATATCGAGCTTGCAAACAAGCACAAGTTCTTTGAGCGGGAAAATTGACTACGTTTTGAAACGCCCGATTTGAAAACCATTCGAACGAAAAAGGCAGGACTTAGCCAGAGGCTGTGAAACTTTATGAGATTGCGCTACAGCAAGACGGAATATTTTGATTTTTACGAAATGGATTAGCTAAAAACAGAAAAGTTCTATTTGTCTTAAAAAGACCTCAAAAGTGATAGCAATAACAACGCTTTATTGGGCTGTATAACAGTGCATGGATGATGTTGTTGCCTGCAAGAAATATAGTGATTCCAATCAGATTCCAATCACTATACATCCTAATGGTTCTGGTATTTCAAAACCTCTTAGCTGCAAAGGTGTATCGTTCAAACTGCAGACGTGATGTTATGTTTAAAGCCACTGACAGAGACAAAAAATTAACTTTGAATCCACAAAAAATTTTGTCGACAGTTTCCGCATCAAGGCTGCCACTATGTGCGAGACAATGCACATCAACGTTTAATTGCAGATCAATAAACTACAAGCGAGCACAGGCTGCAAATTGTCAAATTTTGGACATTGATAAGAGCAATGCAAGTGTCGTTGTTGAAAATGCTGTTGGATGGGTTCATTATGACCCTGTATCACAGGTGAGTTTTTAATAACCTACCAGCTTTACAGCCCTTTGCGCAAAATCCAACAATCTATCGTAAAAATGCGACAGTTTGCTGTAAGACTGACTAGAGGATTTCTTCTCCTTTCCAAGTCCCCCAAGGGCGTGCGTCTCTAATTGTCGCTTCAAAGATTTGCTGGAATTATCTAGACCGTAAATAGAGTGCTGTCTGCAGAAGAAAACCCAGTTTCCCTCTGGAAATACAGGTTTCGCTTCGGGTTTTGTGTAAATAAAGACTGATTATTTTTAGTAATTTCAGATCTTGTAAATTTTGCACGATTTTTGACCAGCTGTACGTCTGCAACAGATCACCTTTTATCAAGACAAACTAACCTTTACTCTGTTGGAAACAGACAAGTCCTATTGATATCACCGTTATTCATAAAATTGAATCTGGTCTTATGTCCAGACCAAATGCCAATGGTCGTTGACCGCTTTAACACTGTACCGGTACAATTTTGATCCGTTACAAGGCTGCTACGGATCAAGAGCATTTACGCCTGGTGGTGTGGCCAAGAGGTAAAGGCGCAGTGTTTCCTATCTTGTGGGGTCTACGCGCGTAGGGTCAGATATGGTCGCTGGCATTAAAAACCACAAGCCAGCAGTCACCATCCTTCCGAGACCGGTAAAAGAGTACTCAGAGGCAGCTCTGATGGCACAAGCCGCAGTTCCGCAGGCTCACATCAGCAGGGTAGCTGCCAGAAACTTAGCATGCGTTAACAAATAGATGTTGCTTGCTTACTTTTGCTTGCTTGGTAAGCTGCTCCAAACAAAATAATTCTATAGACAGAAGTGCTACGGATAATTATGGGCAGCGTAAACAGGAAGCTTATCTGTTACAACTTTGTTTCGGATCCAAAATTTTACAGGTGCAATGAAGTATTGGTTCTTTCTTTCAAGTTAGATGTTAACAATTTCCATGGTTACAAACAGTTCATGTACTTTGCTGTTTTGCGTTATCGATCAACATTTCGGCACAACAGATCAACGATTTTGCAAACGTTCTCTTGTTGAAGGAGGTTCCAGTTTCATTGCATAAGCACGAGAAAATAAGAAGAAACTTTTTCGCAGATATTTTTCCCCGTGGCAGGGAAACCCTCGCAAATGACTGCAGCTCACACTTTCGATGAAAGTAGCTCTAAGAGTGCACTTGTTTGCAAGAGGAGGCATCTTTTTGACACCTGATTGCTTCGGGTGTACGTTTTGATCTCACCGGTAAAATTCTACTGTCCTAGCCCATCGTATTAAAGGCCTCAGAGCCTTGATACCCCGGGGGGGGGGGTACTTAGTATATTTGTCCGACGGGGATGTGCCGCTTTTAATAGTATCGTTTTCGCCCATTTTTTCTACAACAGGGTATCAAAAGAAGGCAAATTTTCTGGAGCAGGTGGTCAAAACTGCTCAAAAAAGGAAATTTTGTTACAACGGGTTATTATTTAGTCAAATTTTTGTGTTTTTGAGTATATTTTGCACAGATGTTTTCAAGAATTGGGTATGATTTGAAGGCAAAATTCTGGAGCAGGGTGACAAATTTTTTTTCGTGGGCACATTCCCGTACAAACTTAGGTCAAGTAGCCCCCTGGGCTTGGTACTAAGGGTATAAAGGCCTAAATGACTTAAGAAAGGAAACCAAATCCTTGTGAAGATGTAACAGAGTTATGGCTTAACTGCAGTAGATCTCAAAGAATTTCTTCAGTTTGACAAAGATTATATCAATACTTGTAGATTGGTCCTCGATGCCGCTTGGTTGCGTGTCAAAAAGGCTACGAATGTAAGGAGACATGTAGTCTCTCAAGCGGCTATGAATGTGTTGGTGAGTAGTACTTTCTTAAAGCCCGCCGCACACGGCGAGGAAAATGCTCAGCAAAGTGACATGAATGCTATTTTGCTCAGGAAAATTCTCGCCGTGTGCGAATGATTTTTGCTGAGGAAATACTCATTTGTGCAGCTGAGGAACAGATCTATCATGTTTAATAATTTCTGCCATTCGTGCCTACAATCTCACCGTCTGCGGTGTCACTGAGAATTTTGCTCACTGTCTTCGGTGCACACGTGTTCACACTGTCAACCGCCACCTTGCTGTGACCTGTAGTCGATACCATGGCAACATGAACACGTGTGCACCGAAGGCAGTGAGAAGAATTCTCAGTGACACCGCAGACGGTGAGAATGTTGGCACGAATGGCAGAAATTATTAAACATGATAGATATTTTCCTCAGCTACACAATTGAGTATTTCCTCAGCAAAAATCATCTGCACCCGGCGAGAATTTTCCTGAGAAAAATGACATTCATGCCACTTTGCTGAGCATTTTCCTCGCCGTGTGCGGCGGGCTAAATATCTTTAAGACGATAGGTTTCTGATTTAGATTAGCATGAGTGAGATTCTCTCCCAAGTCCACCAAACCTCCTGCTATTTAATTTGGAGCTAAAGGGCAGAAGGAATTTCAAACCTTTCAGACCGACCAAACCTACCATTTTGAGAAGTTAAGAGACAATGAAAGGAAAATTCAGAGTCTACCAAGTCTCCCATTTTCAGAAATGGTACCAATCAAGCACATGCCACATAGAAACTATAGTTAAAGGACAAGTCTGGGTTGGCATGATTGATAATAAATACAAGATTATTCGGTTATGAATGGACTTCCTACTACCATTTTTCGTCCTGTATCTGCGAAATCACTTATTCAAACAAAAGGATTGTGACGTCAAGAAAGCAAGGGATCTGTGCCATCCTATTATTTTCTTGCCTTTCACTTGCGGCTAGCCTCTTGATTGTGTTTTGCTGAAACATGGCGACGACATTTGAACTAAATTTACAGAACGTTCAACGAATCTACAGATGTCACGAACCGTCAGTTTGTGGAAAGAAGTCCAAAATTCGCGGAAACAGTTGGAAGTTTGTTAGGCCCCACTCATACTGCCCGTGAAGACGGAGAAAAACTTATCCGTTTTGGCCTTGCGTTCACATTGCTCCGCTGTGAAAATAGAGCTCTTCGAGAACGCTAATGAAAGCGCATAATTTTGAAAAGGGTGCGTTTTGAAAACGATCCGTTTACAGTGTGAACGCCAAAAACGGAGACATTTGAAAACGCTTCACATTCCTTTGTTAATAGGCTGATGATTACAATGGCATTCAAACTCGTGATTGGCACCTTTTTGACAGCTCCTAACAAAGGCTTTGTTTTGAAAAAAGGATTAACAATACCATTTTGCTGGAGCAGTGTGAAAGCCTATCGTTTGCATGGCGTATTCATTTGAAAACGGAGCAATGTGAACGGGCAGCGTTTTCATCAACAAAAACGGATAGAAATGAAAACGGGGGAATGTGTGAACATAGCCTTAATCATACCAACTCCAGATTTATCTTTCAAAAAATAGCCACCACAGGATTGGATCTAAAGCTACGTTCACACTGCTCCGTTTTCATTTCTATCCGTTTTTGTTGATGAAAACGCTGCCCGTTCACATTGCTCCGTTTTCAAATAGTTACGCTATGAAAACGACGGGCGTTCACATTGCTCCAGCAAAACGGTGTTGTTAATCCCCTTTTCAAAACAAAGCCTTTTGTTAATAGCTGTCGACAAGGCGCCAATCACGACTTTGAATGCCATTGTAATCAAAAGTCTATTAACAAAGGAATATGCAGCGTTTTCAAATGTTTTTGGCGTTCACACTGAAAACGGATCGTTCTCAAAACGCACCGTTTTCAAACTTATGCATTTTCATTAGCGTTTTCGAAAAGGCCCGTTTTCACAGCGGAGCACTGTGAACGCAAGGCAAAAACGGAGAGTTTTTACTCCGTTTTCATATGAAAACGTAGCAATGTGAACGGGGCCTTAGATCTTTCAGCTGATAATCAGATATCAAATCAAAGTACGAGAAATTCTCTAAATATCAGAATGATAAATAAGAATTCAAGATTTTCTACCACAGCATGTCCTCTTGAGTTGAGTAAATATTGTGTTATTCATTATCAATGCACCTTTGTCTATGAGAAGGCACCTCATTAGCGTATTTGCAAGCAGTCATTATCATCTTCTGCCGCACACGACTTTTTGATAGGATAAGAAAATAAGAATATGAACCAAGCTAGCTTCGAAAATTCTTACCATCATCAACGCTAGAGTGAAAATAAAGTAAACATTTGCTAACGATTTCCTTGAATAAATTATGCAGATGCTTAAATAATTTCCTCAGTGTTGGAGTTGTTTTCAACTTTCTCGCCATTCCATGAAGGTCTTATAAATTGCGAATAAATATTGACAAAGTGGGATGCTCTCGTTTTCAAAATTTTCATTTTCAGTTTACCGTTCTCAATACCGTGGAGGGGGCACTTCGCTATCGGGTCGCATTGGGTGTGCGCTCCAGGAGTTCTGTTATGACCCAATCGAATCCCAGAAAAAGGGCGGATATTGACACTCAACCCCAGAATATGAATGTGGCTTCCGACATATGTTTTCCCTACAAGACAACGGGAGGATTGCTGTTCATCCCAAACCTGAGCATTCCCAGAGTTTCTAGTAAAAATGTGACCCTATCCTAAAATATTTTGTGAAAAGTACATTCCATTGCCAGAACTCTAGTGCCAAAAATCACCCAAAACTAGTCCACAACATCGTATGATCTAATGGTCAAGTACCCTCTTCCCATCCGTTCCCGGTGTGAATAAGCTAGGTCATCGCTGAAAACACAATGCACAGTAAGGGTGCATTGGAAGAATAAATGTTTAAACAGCAATAAGCCACCGGTCGTTTCAAGGTTATGCGATTTTAGTTGCTGCCTTTCTAAGTAAAACCTTAAACAGGTCAAATTCTCATAAGCGTACCGGAAGAAAAAATCCAGGGGGCTGAACGACACAAAGCCCATTGTTTACTAACATTTTTGCCCGACTAAGGGGTAAATTTTGCCTGAGTGGGGCTCATTTTCCATAATTATTCGAAAGTTGGGGGGCTACCGCCCCCGGCCCCCCCGTCTCGTACGCTTCTGGTAATTCTTAACAAAAGAATCTGCTTTTTAGAATCAAAATTATCTGATCGCTAAAATTTAAGCATTTCCAGTTCTGGGAAAAAGCAATTGAGAAGCAATCAGTTTCAGTCAAGTAAATGCGTAGCATAACTATACTCTATTTTTACTTTTTCCCACTCCGATATTACGCAAAGGTAATTAGATACTGCGTTTGATGTCTATACATTGGAAAAGCTTAAAAATCTTACATTTTGAATGTTTACGAGGCACAACTAGTGACGACAGAGACTGCTATGGAACTCGAACTGAGTACTCAAAATCTGACAACTTTAAGAATCCTTCTGTACTGGGTAAAATTCTTAGTTTCTGTAAAAAGATACGGTTGGCACTAGAGACAATAATCGAGTTTACATTAATCCCTTAAGGAAGAGCCCTTTTCTAAATTAATGCGAGAACTTTGCAGTCAATTAGACTGAAAAGGATCTCAAGCTTGAACAAAATATTTGATATTGATTTTTGGAATTAACGCTGCGCTGCACAGTTGAAACATGAATGCTTGTGCAAAGACACATATTTACTTCTATATGCTAGAAGTAACATTAGTCAGTGAGTATGATTAGTCAGCGAGTATCATCATCATCATAACAATATTTACAGTTGGTCACAAAGAAAGAATACTTACTGAAAACTAATTTAAACCAACTATTTACTATATGAAAAATTATTTACAAATTAAACAGGTACATCCTTTGCCATCCCATTCTTTGATCCCCGTTTTAAAACTTCCCAAGGTATCAGCTCTCTTTAATTCATCATCTAGAGTGTTCCACAGGAGACTGCCTCTAAACGAAAGAGAATTTAGTCCATATCGATGTGACTTTGCTGATTGAAGTCAACAGTACATTGCTCTTTGGTGCGGAGATTGTAAGGTATATCCTTCTTAACAAAGAATTCCCAAATATATGAAGGATTTAGATGGTTCATGGTCTTATAAATTTCAATCATAAAACTCTGTAGGTTCTTTTGGTGGACTGTAACGCTTCCAGCCCTGGCTAAGAGCTGATCAAATGATGAGTCCTAATCTTCGTACAGAACCCTCAAGGCACGTTTATTTGTTCTGTTTACATCTTTGTTAGCAGTTTTGCTGCAGAACAGCCATATTAAGGGGCAGTATGAAAAATTTGACATAACAAAAGATGTTAGTAGCATTTATGGGGAGTTAAGCATTAAAAATAAACTGAATCAGCATATGGAACAAAAGTTTCACATCAGCTCGCTCTTGCAGTCAGCCCTTGTTAATAATAGATCTGTTCTGAGATGAACACCATGCAAAAATGTGGGCGGCAAAGGAACACATGGGGCTCTTGGGTTACGCCCTGCCGGTTAATCAGTACCACAATTGACTGGCTGATACGAGAATATAAATGTCTAAACAGGAAAGTAACCAATGGTTTCTAAGTCATTTATTTGAACAGAACATCACTGGCCATATGAATGCCTTTTCACAAAGATAGTTGACTATGGTTTTTGAGGTTATCCCATTAAACTTCCTCTTTTGCAGCGCCTAACCCTGTAAAATGTAGGAGGCAAAGGAGCGCATAGCACTATCTGGCTACCCCAGTTGCCTAATCGAAGTCGTGGTTAACAAGTTAATGAGATAATCAATCTAAATGTTAGTGCTTGTGAAAGCAGCAGCCAATGGGTTTGACATTATCCGGTTAAACTTTTCTCTTGGGGGTTGCCTAACCTTGCACAAAATGTAGAAAGCAAAAGAGCACATAGGGATATTTACTTTCACCCAACTGGTTAATCAACGTCGCGATGAACTGATTAATGAGATCATGAATATAAATATTAATGCTTGACCAAGATAAAAGAATTCGGTTAAACTACCTCTTGGGGGTTGCCTAGCGTTGCAAAAATGTAGAAAGCAATGGAAGACATAGGGACATTTGCTTTCACCCAACTGGTTAATCAACGTCGCGATGAACTGATTAATGAGATCATCAATATGGATATCAATGCTTGACCAAGATAAAAGAATTCGGTTAAACTACCTCTTGGGGGTTGCCTAGTGTTGCAAAAAATGTAGAAAGCAATGGAAGACATAGGGACATTTGCTTTCACCCAACTGGTTAATCAACGTCGCGATGAACTGATTAATGAGATCATCAATATGAATATCAATGCTTGACCAAGATAAAAGAATTCGGTTAAACTACCTCTTGGGGGTTGCCTAGCGTTGCAAAAAATGTAGAAAGCAATGGAAGACATAGGGACATTTGCTTTCACCCAACTGGTTAATCAACGTCGCGATGAACTGATTAATGAGATCATCAATATGAATATCAATGCTTGACCAAGATAAAAGAATTCGGTTAAACTACCTCTTGGGGGTTGCCTAGCGTTGCAAAAAATGTAGAAAGCAATGGAAGATATAGGGCTGTTTTGTTACCCCTGCTGGTTAATTAAGGATATAATTGACATTTCAATAATATCTTCAACATAAACGTTAATGGTTGTGCAAAATAGCAGTCAATATTGTCGAGGTTATTCGATTAACTTCTTCTCTGGAGCTTTCAGGGTGCCAAACCTTGCAAAATGCACGACGCAAAAGAAAAAATATCGTTATTTGGGTGCACTCCCGCTGGCTAATCAACGCCTTGATAAACAGGTTAAAGAGACTATTCAAATACTTGTTCAAATTAGCGGCCAATCGCTCGTGTATATTCGGTTCAACTTGCTCTATGGCGTTACTTAACTTTAGAAAAATTGAGGAGAGAAGGAAACATATGCGGGTTCTTGGTTGGACCTTGCTGGTTTATCAACGTCACGATTGACAGGTTAATGAGATCATCCACCTAGATATTGATACTTGTGCAAAATAGCAACATTCAGTTCAACTTCCTCTTTCGGGTTGTCTATCTTTCCAAATCTGCATGCGGCAATAGAACACATTTGATCATGAGGTCATCAACCTAATATTAATGCTTGTGCAAAATAACAGAATTCGGTTCAACTTCCTCTTTCGGGGTATCTATCTTTCCAAAACTGCGGGTGGTATTAGAACACATATGATCATGAGATCATCAACCTAAATATCAATGATTCTTTTTGAGTGTCCAACCTTGCGAATTGTGGAAACAACAAGGAACTTGGGGCTTTCGGGGTACATCCTGCTGGCTTGCGACGTCATGATTTCTGGGTTAATGCTGGGAAGCTGAAAGGCAGTCCAAATGCCTATGCAACTCATTCGACCAATGGCTTCATGGACATTCGGCTCAAGTTCCTCTTTTTGAGTGTCCAACCTTGCGAATTGTGGAAACAACACGGAACTTGGGGCTTTCGGGGTACATCCTGCTGGCTTGCGACGTCATGATTATTTGTTATCATTGCTGAGAAATTGAAAAGAAGTATAAATGCCTATGCAGTTCATGCGACCAAGGGCTTCGGAGATACTCTGCTCAATTCAGCAAGTTTCTCTTTTTCAAATAGGAACTTGGGGCCTTCAGGGTACATTCTACTGGATATAAGAAGTCATGATTTCTAGTGAAGGCTGAAAGGCGAAAATCCAGATTTTTTGAATGACATTTTCAAGTTTCATCAACCGTCTTATGACCTCAGAAATGAAGCATATTCTTCTTAAAAGCCAAACACTGTTATTTATGGAACTGAAACAGTTTCTTACAGAGTCAAATCTGGAATAACATACCCACCGAAGTAAGAAATGCAAACAATCTAGAAATCTCAAAAGACAAATAATACAAATAACGATTCCATGTTCCTGCAAATTGTGCACCCAGTATCTACCAATCCTGGGATACATCACATAATATTGATATTGTACGCCTCATCTTAGTCCTTGAGCATGTTTAATTTATGTACATTCTTAGCTATTGTTTTTTGTTAGTAGATGTCAATTAGCTGATTTTTTCTATTTACGATTAAGCTAGATAATGTATCCAACGTTAATTAAAGTATCAAAAAAGGTCATTCGAGCAATCATTCAGGAGTTATTTGGCTAAAGCTTCTCTTTGGAGTGCCTCACTTTTCAGCACTGTCGGGAAACAAAAAGGAACTTGGGGTCTCTGAGCTACACACTGCTGCCTAAGAACCATCAAGATTAAACGGTCAATGCTAAGTCCCCATCGGGGACCTCCGGCACATGGGGAGGTAAGTCGGATAATTCTGGGTTAGAATATTGCCGAAAGTGATATTTTGGGTTCATATCTAAAATGAATTATGTTCACAATACTTTATGGAATCAAGATTCTGTCTAATTGATATTGTCTGTGCTTGTAAGAGGCAATAATGGTATTTGCTTGAATTGCTACAGGATACTGTTAGTTCATTTACAGGTGTCTGGAGTATAAAATGAGCTGATATTTTTGCGCTGCAATAAAGCTGAACTGATATTCTTAGGTCTCCTGAAATTTCTTAGGTGCCCCCCCTGGGGCTGAGATTATAAAAGGGAACACATCAAATCAAAATCATTCGAAGTTCCTCCTTTGGGGTGTTTAATTCCATTAAGAACAGGAGCCTAGAGTTTTTAGGCTACACTCTTTTTAATAAGCAACGTAATGGCTGACTTTGTACTTCTCAATCTCGTCCTCAGAGAGTGAGTTCGTTGTCCTACCTCTACTCTGGTATACAAGAGGCCGTTCGGCAATCTGATTGGCTGCTGCCATTTTACGCCGTAACTCTGTTTTGCCCGGGGTAAACAGCCATGGCATATCAAAATTCGACGTGAAATCAAATTCTTTACCTATTCCGACCATCATTGGCAATTTTTTCCCGATAGTCGAAGAGTAACGAGCCATTTCATTTTAGAAGCTGCGGTAAAAGTTTCTCTAATTTTCCACTTAGGCCCATTTTCACCCCCAAACTGTCCGTGCTTATATTCACATTAAACACACTTGCTAACCTCAGATTATTGTTCGAATATTTTTGAAAAGGTTGAAATAGGATCCTCAAAGTGTTTGCTTTTGGTATTTCGATTTATCTATAGCAGAAATAGCACTAGAGCAAGGGCCATTTTCCGTCGCTTAGCGTTGCCTAGCAAACTGCAAATCCATAATGGCTGCAAATCTGCCCATTTTCTTGGCACATTTGATCGAAGTGCACCAGGGTGTTCATTCGGCTTCGTGATCAGCGTATGACGTGAGAACACCCTGAGAATGAGGTTGTGTACTTCTAAAATAGTTTGCAAAGCCTCATGTGCTAATTGCCACGAAATTCTGATCCAAGGTGCATTTTGATGTTATAACTGGAGCCATTGCCCATTACAGATCTTCAGACGTAGCTCTAGGATGCGTTTTTGATAGAAAAGGTTTTGCTATTTTGGAACCTTTTTTACTTTTTTACTTCTTCATATCATTGAGGAATTTTTGGAAATAGCGTGTGTGAAAACCATGTTCAAGAGCTAAATTCTGAGTAGCTCACGTACAGATGATCTCTTTGTTTTTTTCTCTGTAGAAGTCAATGAGTGTAACAGCAATCCATGTCAAAATGGAGCCACCTGCAATAATCTGGTAAACAAATACACATGCACATGTGTTCCTGGTTACAGTGAAACAAACTGCGAAACAAGTACGTGTAAAGTTATATCTTTTACTGCTTTGCTTTGAACATTGTAGGTGAGGAAATCTTCGCATAGCTATTTATGCTGTAGCATAAGGAGGATGGTGACACGCAAAATGTACCACAGTAAAAAATGGAAAGCACCGTTTGCGAAATTTCAGTTACCCAGTATCCATATGGGCACTAACAGGGTACAACTAGACAATAAATACCATGCCAATTTGAAAGAAAAAATCGTAGTTATCATCAAGAAATATATTGGAAACGAGGTCAAATGAATATCGAATATTTCATCGTTCTAGTTCAGAGAAGATCATTACCACAGTACCACAGTAATTCCTACCAATAAAATGTACCAACGGTATCAGTACCAATCTCGTCCCCAGAGTGAGTCCGTTGCTCTACCTCTACTCTGGGATACGAGAGGCCGTTCAGCAATCTGATTGGCTGTTCACCATTTTGCGCCGTAACTCCGTTCTGCGCGGGGTAAATGACCTCGGCATGTCGAAATTCGACGTAAAACTACATTCTTTACCTATTCGGACCATCATTTGCAAGTTATTTCCGAAATTCGAAGAATGACGTGCCATTTTATTTTTGAAGCTGCGGTGAAAGTTTCCCGAATTTGCAACTTAGGCCCATTTTCGCTACAACCAAACCGAGCTTATTTTCACATTAAACACAGATTGCCGACCTAAGATTGTTGTCTAAATGCCTCCAGAAAGGTTCAAATAAAGTCTTAAAAGTGTTTGCTTTCAACTTCTCCATTCATCTTCTGCAAAATTAGCGCCACAGCAACGCCCATTTTCCGTCGCTTGGCGTTGCCTAGCCAACGGTGAAATGCATAATGGCATCCAAATTTGCCCATTTTTTGGGCAAATTTGATCGAAGTGTACCAGGGTGTTCATTCGTCTTCGTGATCAGCGTATGACGTAAGCACACTCTGGAATCGACGTTGTATCAGTATCAGGTACTAAAAAGTCTTTTACTTTTGAGACAAATCTACTAAAGTTTACTTTGCGAAAATGCTTAAATTTACTGTTGGTCGTCAACAAAGGCTCTGTACCTTTTAGTTATCCATATTGCTTTAAAAATTTTTCTTGGCACCAATTCACTTCAGATTTATTTCATTTCATTTCACTTTCATTTTGAAATTCCACTACAAACAAATATCATAGAAAGAACTACAGCATACTATTTCAAACAAAAATTATCAATAACCTTTTAGCGGAATTGGCATGCAGCACATCCCCTTGATGGATGATCTCTGCAATAGGATAAACTAATCGAGGAGAGATTACCTCTTTGATGAAGAGCATATGTCACGTCAGCAGTTGGTTTTTGGAGCAAGGGAGTTTGGAGTGGAATTTCATCGTTTCGGGAAGTTTTATTTCTGCCTCACAAATTTTTACTGCCGCAAAAATTCAGCCTCAATCCTGTGCTTTGTACTAAACAAAGAAGAAAGAGATAATTGAATTGCATTAGCGAATCAAGTTCATGACACATACATGCCCTTTTTAACATTGATTGACAATGAAGATTTTTTCATGTTCTTTTGAAAATCTTACAAGACAAATTGCGCATCAAATTACTTACAAATTACTCTATGAAACATCACAATGATGACAATACCACGGGGAGCAACAGACTAAGACAACCCTGTGGCAAATCAACATAGAAAGAAATTGAAGCCACTGAGTGAATCAGGAAAGATGTATCATCCGCCCGTAAGGCTGCACCTAATAAGAGCCACCAACTGATTAACACAATTTGGTACAGAAATAGACCTATTAGCTAGCCTGATGACATGTTCGTAGTGATCACTATTGATAGACTGATGGACGCTCCAACTACGCCTCATGGACTTTGACACTGAATTTGGGATGAAGTTTTCCCCTGTCGATTTCATAACTTGATATGGAAACAAGGCAACACTGTACGAACTCCAGGCAATGGTGGATGGGCCTAAGTTGCCGGCTCGAAACTCCAATGTCAAAGCAGCTCAGATTTAAAGTTTTCAGTGACATTAGCCATGAACAAAAGCCACAAGTATCTGTACAAATGTTTCCTCAATCCAAGAATCAACAAACCTTTCACTGTTAACCAGGGCTTCCTCATTTCTAAGGCCAATCTGCTTCCATGAACTTCACCGCAGCAAGGTCGCTTGCCTCGCTTCTGATACTACACTGCAGCCTCGTTCCAGAGGGCACACGTAAACATGTTCATCTCCGTCTCAAAATTTTATACCAAAGTCCATAAGGCCCAGATTGAGCAAAAATAAAAAATGTTGTTGTGTTGTTATAATTGTTGTTGTTGTTGCGATATCTGGGACTATGTCGTGAGGCTACCTATTAGCTATTCTGAGAAAGGGCCTGGATCGAACGTAATTCTTGAAAGAATTTCAGACGTGGCGTTCGGCCCAGTGGCGTGAGCGCTTCGATCATCACTGTGCACATTTGAAAATTCAACAAAATGTGTCAAGATATCGTTCGATTCTAATTCTTTGTTAGAATAGCTAAAAGTAGACTCACTATATAGTCCCAGTTACCGCAACAATAGCAACAACAACTACAATGACAACAACAACAACATCTTTATTTTTGCTCAGTAGTTTGAACGTCCATCAATAGCAATGACTACGAACATATATGCAATCCCGGAGGGGGGGGGGTACTTGACCTAAATCTGTACCGGGATGTGCCCACGAAAAAGATTTGTTCACCCTGCTCCAGAATATTTGCCTTCAAATGACACCCTGTTCTAGAAAAAATCTGTGAAAAGTATACTCAAAAACACAAAAGCTTTGACTAAATAATAACCCGTTGTAACGAAATTTCCTCTTTTGACATGTTTTGACAACCTGCTCCAGAAAATTTGCCTTCTTTTGATACCCTGTTCTAGAAAAAATGGGCGAAAACGATACCCTGAAAAACGGCACATCCCCGTCGGACAAATATACTAAGTACCTCCCCCCCCCCCGGGATGCAATCATTCTAAGCTGAAATATCTTTCTATGAAGATGTTGTCTACTAAGTAGGAATACCATGCAATCAAAGACAATCCCAGATGTGATCATACTCAGTGAAACTTAGTTAACAAACTAAGTAGGCAAAGAGCATTGAAGCAAAGACAAAGGTAAGGTATGTCTAAACCATAGGATCAAGATACAAATAAAACTATTTTTCCAAAACAGATATCAATGAATGTGGCAGCTCACCATGCCAAAATGGAGCAACTTGTAATGATTTAGTCAACAAATATACATGTACATGTGTTGCTGGATATGCTGGAACAAACTGCCAAACTGGTAAGCTAAGAATGAATGTTATATATCTCAGGCAGCAGTGTTGTTGCATTACACATATTTTATGGCAAGGTATGTCTTTCTCTCTTATCAAGTGGAAGTTACCAAGTAAAAGAAGGACAGAGAATGTTACAATAGAATAATCTACCTTTGATTTGAAAGTTACAAAGCAATTACTGATTGCAGACAAAGGGATTTCTACGCGCAATCGGGAAAGTCAATAACAAAACAAAGAGAGCTGCAAATGTTCATGAGAAATCCAGATAGCTGGCTTGCTCGTTGTCCATTCCAGAAATGGTTTTTTATAAGTGAACAACCAATATCAAAGGCAGACTCTTGTTATCAGAAACCATTCTTGGTATTTATGAAATTTGAATATTTGCATATTGTTCTCAACACGTTCGTTTATTCGTCCACAGATATCAATGAATGTAGCAGCTCACCATGCCAGAACGGGGCAACTTGCAGTGATCAAATCAACAAATATAGGTGTACATGTGTTGCTGGGTATGCTGGAGGAAACTGCCAAGTTGGTACGCTAACAATAAATATTATATATCTCAGGCAGCAATGCTGTTGGATTACACATATTTTCTAGCAAGGAATGTCATTTTCCCTCATCAAGTGAAACCTACCACGTGGAGGACGGACAGAGAATGTTGCAATAGAATTATCTACTTTTGATTGAAACTAAAAAAGTGATTAGCGATTGCAAACAAAAGGATTTCCATGTATAATCTATCAAGTCACAAAAAAACCAAGCTTAGCCGCAGTAGTTGCTGGGAAACCCAGATAGCTCCCTTGCTCATTTTTCGTTCCAGAAATGGTTTTTAAGCACAACCAACTTGAAGAGCAGACCCTTGTTATCAGAAATCTTTCTTGGTGTTATATGAAATTCAAATATTTGCATAAATAGCATTTGTTTTCAACACATTCGTTCATTCGTCCACAGATGTCAATGAATGTGGCAGCTCACCATGCCAAAATGGGGCAACTTGCAATGATCAAGTCAACGGATATACATGTACATGTGTTGCTGGATATGCTGGAGCAAACTGCCAAACTGGTAAGCTAAGAATGAATGTTATATATCTCAGGCAGCAATGTTGTTGCACTACACATATTTTATGGCAAGGTATGTCTTTCTCTCTCACCAAATGAAACTTACCAAGTAGAAGAGGGACAGAGAATGTTACAATATTGAACCTTAAGAGCGACCAACAATTGCAAACGAAACGATTTCTATGCACAATCTATCAGGTCAAAAGCAAAAGGAAGCTTAGCAGCAGCAGTTGCTGGGAAACGCAGATAGCTGCCTTGCTCGTTTTGCGTTCCAGAAATGGTTTTTAAGCACAAACAACTTGATCGAAGAGCAGACTCTTGTTATCAGAAGTCCTTCCTGGTATTTTATGAAATTCAAATATTTGCATAAATAGCATTTATTTTCAACGAGTTCGCTTATTCGTCCACAGATGTCAATGAATGTAGCAGCTCACCATGCCAAAATGGGGCAACTTGCAATGATCAAGTCAATGGATATACATGTACATGTGTTGCTGGATATGCTGGAACAAACTGCCAAACTGGTAAGCTAGCAATAAAAATCATATATCTCAGGCAGCAATTCTATTGGATTACTGACAATGTAAGTCTTTCTCTCTTATCAAATGAAACCTACCAAGAAGAGAAAGGACAGATAATGTTACAACAGAATAATCTAATTGTTGTGAAACCTAAGAGCGATTAGCGATTGGAGGTGAAGGTGAAGGTGAAGTTGTGTTTTTCAGCGCCAAGCGCTGGGATCGCAGAAATAGAGCAGACCTAATCGAGTCCGCGACCCCTTGTCATGACGCTCAAGTGGTGGGGCTCTACCGGGACTCGAACCCACTCCGCCTGACTATTCTGGCTGCAATGTCAGAGGATTACACCACGGCGCCACAACACCTTTTTGATTGGAAACAAAAGGATTTCCATGTATAATCTATCAAGTCAAAAACAAAACCAAGCTTAGCCGCAGCAGTTGCTTGGAAGCCCAAATAGCTGGCTTGCTCGTTGTGCATTCCAGAAATGGTTTTTAAACAGAACCAACTTGATTGAAGAGCAGACTCTTGTTATCAGAAATCATCCTTGATATTCTATGAAATTTGAATATTTGAATAAATCACATTTTCAACACATTCGTTTATTCATCCACAGATATCAATGAATGTGGCAGCTCACCATGCGGAAATGGGGGAACTTGCAATGATCAAGTCAATGGATATACGTGTACATGCGTTGCTGGATATGCTGGAACATACTGCCAAGCCAGTATGAAACTATCTATGCTTCTCTGCGATGCTGTTGGGCTATGTGTATTTTCCCAAGAAGTTTTTCTTTTCGTAAATATGGGAACTGCTCATTTCATACCTGAAAATTTCAATCATTTCACACATCAGAACTTTAATGCGGGGTGAGTGGCCGAGTGGCTTATACAGTCTTCGTCAGGTGACTGAAGTTAAGCTTGGTCGAGCGAGGTCAGATTTCGGATGGGTGACCACTGAGGCCTGACCTCGCAACTCACCTCGCCGTCCTTCGGAAGGGACGTTAAACTAGGGGTCCCGTGCCTGAATGCGGCATGCACAGTGGGCCTAAATTAGCTTTCAGTAGCTAGAAATCCTGACAAGCTCACTCAAAACAAATTGAAAGCAAAACAAAAACAAACAATAGCTTAAGCACTTAAATCTTCCTCTAAAAGCTTAAAAATATTCCAGATACCCCTAGAATGGCCTTCTAGATCACTGTAACTCAAGTGAAAATGTAGGAAAAAGTACTATTTGAAATAGAAAGACTAGCAAGGACCAGAGGTCAAGTGAATAGGGCCACTGTTTGTAATACATCTTCCTCGGCCAGGTCTTTATTTAGCCTCGTTGGCCAGAGACTTTCAATTTCGTCAATTTCTACATTGGCAGATTCTCCTGCTCACCAACCAGCCGAAGGTCAGTGCCAGACAGCGCCAACTTAAATTTCCTGTTACTCTTATCTTACAAATCAGGGCCCAGTTGCACTCTTTGGACAACTTGAAATGTTAGACAAACAAGAAGAATTGTTACAGAACCCTTTGTAACTACTTTTTTATTGCATTCAGTTGCTTACTTAGCCACATCATAAAGTTCATCCAAAACTAACTATCTGAAATATATTTCTTTACACATAGAAGGAGCCTACGAGAGCGGTTGCTGAGGGGGTAGGGCCCCAGCCCGATAGCCCGACTGGCCAGTCCACCCCTGGTTCTAAGCAGTTCAAAGTTCCATACAGAACAGTACAAGCAGATGCGGTGAAAACACTGCTGAAGGTTCCTGGTATCCCTACAAATATGCTCCTGTTTAAAAATTGATGAAAATTGATTAAGGAGCTCATCAGAACTGTGGTGTTTTATTCATTCAGTTGGGTGACCATGTTCTTCGTCCTCGTATCGATCTCTAACTCAACTAAAACTGACCAACACGTGCTGTTTCGTACTGAGTTACCTACTGTTCTATTGTCTCCGTTGCATCGGTTTCCAGACACTACAATAACATTTTCACTGATCAGCTGTGCCTTGAAGAACAAATTGGCTTTTCATCCACTTGCCAAAACTAGAAACTTGAGTATCGGCTTTGTGATCAATTTTTTGTGATTTTGCATTCGGGAGTATTTTTTGAAACCCCTGTACTAGCTAATTTATCATTCTAAAGCGTAGCACATCACTAGACAGAGCAGAAATTGCACACGCATGCGCAAAAACTCGTCACTTTGAGCCCCCTTACCTCCCTGCAACAGATCCCGAAATTAGGCAACAATTGATAGTTCCTTCCTTCGGCCTTCCGCTCTTGATTTATCATTTCAAAATGCTTATCTTTCCAAACACTTCCTCATCTCAGATTGGTCGTTGACGTCATTTTACGCAGTTTCTCCCCCGTCACATAACTATAAATTTTCCTGCAAACATCTATTTTGGTGATATTTCGACAGATGGAGAATGGAAAAGCCGGGGCGATGGTAGGTTTTGAGCTCGCAACCGTCTGTTATCGTGGCAGATGCTCTACCAACCAAGCACCCTGGGGACGCTAATAATTGCAAGAGCAGCTCATTGATCCAGTGAGGTGACATATAACCGTTATGTTTGGGTATGATTGGGTATGTTTGGGTAACCAGATATTTGGGTATCCAGCCCATGAAGCCAAATTTCACAACTGCAGACTACTTCAAAACTTAGAAGTATTAGCGTGTTGAGGTCGCTCAGTTGGTAGAGCATCTGCATAGATAGCAGTAGCTCGTGAATTCAAAACCCGCTCTCATCACACTGTTTTAATTAATCCATTGTTCGGAAAATACTAAAGTAAACGTTATACATTCTGCTCATTTTGTTCCAAACAGATATAAATGAATGTGGTAGCTCACCATGTCAAAATGGGGCAACCTGTCACAATCTCGTCAACAAATATACATGTACATGTGTTGCTGGATACACTGGAACGAACTGTCAAACAAGTATATCTAACTTTTTTCAATTACTTTAGTATTTCTCAAGCATACCTTGGCATTAGAATTATGACGATGAGTCCATTGTATCCCTGCGGTAAAGACTACAGCTCTATGTCCATGAGGCCCCCAGTGGAGCGATAACAACATCAACAATTCAACTCAGTGAGATAAGCGTAACTTGAGGGTCATTATGGTCTGATTATGGTAGTGAGGCTAAGCCCGACCCTATCTCATGCATTCGATCATAATTCGATCGATCGAATCCGGATCGAACGCCTGCCGTAGCTCTGTTCAACGGTCACTCCTCGGAAAGAAAATGCGATAAAAACCACGTTAAGCAGGCGTTTCATCAAAGAAACTTGGTATAAATCTGTAGAAAGAAGTTCACTTTACCTGGTACGTCCAAAATGAGTCTTTCAACGCTACATTTTCCATGTTTTTAAGACCAAAACAAACCAGAGAAACTTCAGCCACCTCCCGTAGCAACTTTGTTCAAAATCTTGTCAACTGCATCGTTCGAATCGAGAATTCGATATCATTGTTCTCTGCCAAATCTCGCAATCTGATTGGTATAGGAGGAATTGCGAAGTTTGGGCCTAAACGGGTCAGGTTTTTCAGAGTAATACTATGAGTCTCTATTGCCCGAAGCGCTATCATCAAGTCAAAGAGCACAGGTCAACAAGAGACTCATCGTCATAAGTCTACCTTGGCACAGCAGAGTTGTAACAATTCCTCGATCTTCCACCAAACCTGAACTGAATTCTGAGGTTTAAACATAACGTAACGTAACGTAAAATTGTCTTTCTAAATGATCATTTTGCAACATATCTGCACCATGCACCATACGTTTCTTCTACCATCAGATAAATATTACGGATCAGATAAATACGATCTTCCTTTGGTCCCTTTATGGAGTTCAAGCTCCACATTGTTGGAATTCAGTTAAAAAGTAGAATTTCTGTTGATTTTGAGGTGTAGGTCTAGTGACTTTATCAATAAACCTTTTTTAGCTCTTCCTTGAACATTTCAACCGTCTTTCAGGAAAATGATTATAGAACATCAATGTGCGCAGATATAGAACTGAAACAAATATTCATACCTAAGTTGGACATTGTATAGTAGATTTGTTCATAATTTTTGTTAAAGTAACAGCTCAAATCGGGAAAATTTTGTCTTAGGCACCCGGTATGTGTGCTATCAAAGCCATAATTCCAACAAACAAGGCAGATGTCAACTATCGAAGAAGACTTTAAGAGTGATTAGCCATCGAGAAAAGCTAAATTCACAAGGCAGGAGAAAAACAAATCTGCATTCCCTTCCTTGAACACCCAGTATTTCATCACTTCTGTGAGGCTACAGATTTTCCATGTGCAGCTATCTTGATATGAAAGGAAAATGAAATGATGTTCACTTCTTCTTTTCGTTTTTTTAGATTACAACGAATGTGGCAGCAGGCCTTGCCAAAATGGTGGAACTTGCAATGATTTGGTTAATCGTTATACGTGCACATGTACCAGCGGATACATAGGCACAAACTGCCAAACTGGTATGATGATATTGCTTGTCACCATTTCGTTCTATTCTCGTTTCAAGGGGAATACATTACTGATGTAGCAGGTCCAGGGGGAGGGGGTACTTGACCTAAATTTGCAAAGAGGTGTGCCTACCTTGGGGGGGGGGGTAACTTAGTACTTTTCATGGTACGGGGACGTGCCATTTTTTAGGGGTACTTTTTTCAAACCATTCCGGAATTATGGGTATCTTTTTCACAATTCTTAGACATTGAACGGAATTATGGTTGTCCTTTTCAGGGGATTTTCATGATTTCCGGAATTATGGCCCAGATTTTCATTCGATTTCCAGAATCATGACCCTAAAATCCACCAGAATTTACGGAAAATGGCACGTCCCAGTTAGATGATAGGTCGAGATACCCCCTCCCCCCGAGGTGCCTACGAAAAGAAGTTTTTTTACCCGGCTCCAGAATTTTTTCTTCGAACAATACCCGATTCCGGAAAAGTCGTTTGAGGTATAATCCAAAACACAAAAATTGGGCTAAATAACAACCCGATCTAGAAGGACGTTGCATCCTCAAATCGACAAAATTAATAGACACGGTGAAGTGGTGAGACTTCCTGAAATTTATGGAAAAGGGCTGGAAATTCTTGAAACATTCTGTCATATAATGGGTCCTATTGTCAAAGTCCAGATTCACGTAGAGTCACGGTCACAATCAAGTACTCCGCCCCCCCCCTACGGGGACCAAGAGAGTCAGAGCGACGATACAGCGGCAGAAACACAAAAGGCGCACGATATTCCGAACCCAGGGGGGTATATGACTTGCAGATGGACGGGGGTCTGCCAGCCCGTTTTCAGAAAGGTACCCTCTTCTAATTACCGAAACTTGCTTTCATACCCACTTTTATGATGAATTTTCGCGGAAAAAACGTCCCATTTTTGGCTATTTTTCGCCAATTTCTGAATAACCCACCCATGTTTATGGAAAATCTGCCGGAAAAGGGACCCTTGTTTGGAGAAGTTCGGCCCAAATACCCGCCCATATGGGCGGCACATATCAGTACCGTCAACATGTTATGCACCCCCCCCCCCCCACCCCGCGACTCCGAATAAAACAGAAACAATCCACTTCTTGATTATCATAGTGCCTATTTTGAACTCAATTTCGCTTTGAGTCAAAGTGCCTTTTCGCTCATAGAATACATTCTATGAGTTGAAAAATAACCTCTCTGCATGGGAATCTCTTACAGCTCTTAGGAAATATTTCAGATTTCTAATTTTCTCAAAATTATTGTGTGAAACATTTTTACTTTCAAAATTCTCAAAATCTGCATAAAATCCCAATTCGCTCACTTAGTTTTACTTTTGGCTTTTGATAAAGTCGAGAAACCTCGTAGAGCAGTTTAGGAATCATTTCCCCTCGTCAGGTGGGGTCTAATACAAAACGATTGATTTGAAAGGAGATAAATGACTTCATTTTGTTGGCAGTCACATGAAAACAGTAAATTTCTGGGACTAAAGTACATCTTTTAAAGCAACCTTATGCCCCATTCACACTGCAAGTTATACATGCTTAAACTAAACCAAGTTTTCGAATAAGGCCTTCTGATTGGTCAATCCAACAAATCCAGTCATTTGATTGGTTGAATTTAGACTGGTTTAGATAAAGCTGGTTTAACTGTGTCAGTGTGACGGCAGTATTAAACCGTCTGCAGTCACCCAATATGACGATGTGATCCTGCTTTTTCTAGGAGATTCTTGTAATGTGGCGTGTGCATCAACATCGTGCAGTAACCTCGGTAAATACGATCACTTCTTTCCTTAACATTCCCAACTTGAAATCTTTTATTGGTGCTGCTAAATCATGAAGACACCTTTATGAGAAATAGCTTAAATGTTGGCTTCAAGTTGGGATATAGGTTTCAGTTCATTTGATGTAGATCTTTGCGCTTCTAGCGTGGAATAGGCAGAGTTGAAACTCAACACGGACTAAACTAAATGCGACGACTCAGCGCGAGCCGGAAAGACAGTCTGTGCTGACTTCATTGAAATTTCATACAAACAGAAAAAAATGCAGCTGCGACCAGAATGCAAAATGCAGAAAGTTATCCCTCCAAAAATCCCTCCAAACGCACAAACTTCTTTGACTCAGCTGGCAGAAGCCTACGTGCTGACTTCACTTGTTTCTTTTCAAAGAGGTTTGTACTCAGGAAACCTCTCTGAACACAAGAAATCATTAGAGTCCCCACGCAGGTTATAACTATCAAGAAGCATCATGCGATTATCAAACGATAACAAGGTAGACTCAGGTCCAAATATCTTCGAAACACTGTTTGCATTGTTGTACGTTTCTACTGTGTTTTATCCTTGGTCGTTTCGATTCTAACTTAACTACGACGGCATTCTCTCCGTTTATGATCGCAAGTACCTCTTCCAAATTCACACCAAAGAGTAGCAGTAGTAGTAGCAATTTGTTTTGAGTAGACTTGTCAGGATTTCAAGCTACTTAAAGCTAATTTAGGCCCACGATGCATGCCGTTATGGTGATTCTAGCTGAATTCAGAGGTGGTTTTTCTGTTTTTTTCTGCAATATTTTGGTGGTTTTTACAGTCTTTGATAACCCCTACCAGCCACCCTTCTGAGTAATAGGCTGTTTTAGCAAGAAGGCGCGAGTCAAGAGGACGCCAGCATATTTCTTTTGTTCGAGAATACAGAATACAAAGAAAAGTCAACTTTAAAACCCTTGCGAGTCTCGAGAGACTTAGCGTACGTTCTATTCAGAAAGTGACAACCTGAAAAGTATACCTTTTAAGGCCACACTGCAAAAGGAGGATGTCGAGCAGGCAAGCAAAATGCAATATGAGCACATTCAAAAAATTAATGGAAATGCGAAAGTGCAAACTGTTCTTGGGTACTTTGTCTGTCTATCAGCAGCTTTCTGGGCGGGCAAAGACTTGAAGATGAGAATGCTCTAAGAGCATAAAAAAGTAGCTGCGTTTTCAAAGACGTCAGCGTCTAGCTGTTAAAAGAGCCTAATATCTCAGGTCAATTTTACCAATTCATAATCCTTACTATAATGGAATTTATTGTACTAGGATCTGGAACTGCTTTCAGAACCCAAGGACGTACAGGTCGCGTTGGAGTCGTACAAACATACACAATCCCTACCACTACTTATTACATCATCAAGGCGGCAGGCGCAAAAGGTGGCACACACATCACAAATTACGGTTCATATCCTGGCACATTTTGCGGTGGCAAAGGAGCCACCATGCAAGGAAAGTTCCTGCTCGCTGCTGGCACTGTTCTTAACATCGTAGTTGGTCATCGAGGAGGCAATTCAGTTGAAGTAAAAGGCGGCCAGTCTACAACACAAACGGCAGCTTCACTTGGCTTGTCAATTGAGGATAATGCGGGAACTGGTGGGGGAGGAGGAACCTTTGTTTACAAATCAGATAACACCTTGCTAGTTGCAGCTGGGGGTGGAGGTAATTATTGTTACTGTCAATATTTAGGATGTGTTTGCAGGCCGGAACGAAACTCACATTGCGGCAGGGGGGGGGCGGCTGATACGGGGCGAGCAAAGACGGAGGTCCACGGGCTTGCCCAAGGAAAATGTTTCATGACCATGCCCTCTAGATCGGTGGAAAACGCCCGGTTTTTGGCAAATGTGCCATTGACGGAAGCAAGGATCACGACTAATGATAGTCTTTCCATAAAAATTTTGAAATTTTAGACTTGTATGGCATCAAAAGATATTGCATTTTTGATAGATTTTGGTAGCTTCCTGGAACATATATGAGTTTAAATCTCAATTCCTACGGCCTTGGCTTTTGCAACATTTTTCACTTAAAAAATCAACAATCTTCAGCAAATCATTCGGGGGGCTGCAGCCCCCAATCCCCTCTTCTGATGGGCCTGGTTTGATTGGTAATTTCAAACCGACCAAATTCTGAAAACAGTAGCCTTCACAGAGGAAAATACAGTGGAGCCCCCACATAAGAGACACCTGTGACGCCAGTGACACTGTAAGTTGCAATGAGGTGTCTGCAGTACGGAGATGTCATGTTTTCCCATGGGCGTAGGAGACAGGGGGCTGGGGGGACTGCAGCCCTCCCAACTGTGGAAAAATTTGCAAAAATCGGCCATAATTGGGCAGAAAATCGGCCTAAATTCGGGCAAAATTTTCGTAAACAATGGATCTTTTATCGGGTAGTCCCTCAAAATTCTATTTCCCCCTGCCCTTTTTTTCATATTGTATTTGGGACGAAAGTATTTGTTCGTTGTTCAGAGGTGTCCGTTGTATAGAGTTCTCCGTTAATGGAGGTTTTACGGCTAACTATTGACAAAAGTCTGTCTTGGAATCAACAGTATAAGATGGTAAAAGGAATTAAAGGCGAGGCTTAATTCCACCAGAGCGCTTCGACAAATCCTCCCTCAATGAAAACTTTTTCAAGTATACCGGGCATTGGTGGAAAGTCACCTCAGATATGGTAATCTCCTATTGGGGCATCTTCAGAGGCGCCGAAGGAAGACGAAGCGGTGGGGGCTGCCAATCAAGGAAGGCACTGCATATTGGAGAAATGACACACAACTCTCCCGGTCACTTTTCAGCATTTCTCAGCCAATCTGCCGAATACTCATCAACTCTTTCTATTTGTTTAAAAGAAAGAACCCCGAAAACCATCTTTTGACAGCAGTGGCTGGCATTTACAGAAACTCAACAAATCAAAAGTTGCAGATGTAGCGGATGTAGGAGAAAGGTTTGTTTGAAAAGGGCACTTCCTGCCCCTGTGCTGCCCCTGTACCATCAGGGCAACGGGGTCAGCTGCCCCCGCTGGCCCCGTGTCTCCGGTGCCCTTGGTCACCTTTCGACAACTGAACTCCATAACTTGCAAAAGTTGCAGGATAGGGCAATTAATCCGATCCTATCTGCACCAATCAAAGACAGAATATCATCTGCAACATTTAAGTGTAAATGAATTAATCAAGCTTGACCAAGCGATGATGGTGCATAAAATTCTAAATGAGTAGTGTCCAGAAATCCCTTCGAAAAAGTTGACAAAAGGATTTGAGATTTCAAAATATGAACCAAACAATATTAGAAATATGGAATCTGCTGCACTTTTCAAAAAGTGGGTTAGAAACTATGTTTTGGGCCAATAAGACATCGAAGACCCCTTGAAACATGGCCTCCTGAAAGAACAGTACGACTTTAGATATACATTCATCTTGATCTTCATCTTTGTTGTTTTACAATCATACTGATGGAGTATCATGTATAAAAAAGATTAAATGAAAAAAATGAAATGAGGCTCCATTGGTGTCCCAAGCTGTCCCAAAAATGTGTTCCCGCAGTTTGTTTGAAAACTAAACGTGAAGATGAAGTTGCAGTTTTCAGCACCAAGCGCTAGGATTGCAGATATAGCTAAGCGCTAATCAAGTCCATAACACCTTGTCATGACGCTCGAGTGGCGGGGCCCTACCAGGTATCGAGCCCACTTCGCCTCACCGTTCTGGCTGCAAAGTCAGAGGATTACATCACAGTGCCACAACACCTTCAAACAAGCACCTTGAAAGCTATGGAGAAGCTTTAATCTAAATTGTCGCATTTTTACACAGTTGCATAGTTTAGGCTTCAACTTGGAGTGCGAAACCTTGTTTTAGCCAATCTGACATTGGTTGCTGATTTATGGCATATGGGAGTAAAGCAAGTGATTGCTTCTAAGGCATCACTTCTGTTGCTTCTCCAGCAATGTCAAAATCAACCAAATTTTGAAAGTAAGGGTCCTGGCGATGTGTGTGAAGCTTTTCTAAAAGTTTAAAACGATTAAGCATTTCTTAAGGAAATTTTTCACAAAAGCTTAAAAAATATCTTCCAAAAGTAACGTGGTTTTTTCGCAAACTGACATTGCCAGTTGAAACATGCAAACTTGACTACGGATTTTCGACCTGCTTTGAGGTACTTTGAAATTAAGCATTTAAATAAAATTTCTTGTAATTTGAGAATGATGCAACCTACTTTGACGGACTAAATTTCCTGACATAAATCAGTCCGTTAACTACACAGGTATTATTAGCTTAAAGTCTGAGAATTGGTCTGGGAGCCACTGGATTTCATATATCTAAACATTTTTCTTACTCAACCAGTACGAAATCTGACATGAATGAAACATGAAATTTCTTTCAGGTGGTGCATCGGCAGGGTACCACGGGGTTGCAGGTACTCAATCAGAAGATGGCACAAGCTCTGTTGGTGCAAATTCGGGTCAAGTAGGAGGTGGTGGTAGAGGTGGCAATCCAGGCCAGTGTTGCAGCAGTGGAAGTTACCATGGGGGCGTAGGTGCTGGATGGCTGGCACAAGGCGCAGGCCGAGCGGGTACTTCACATGGAGAAAGAGGAGGTTCAAGAGCACAGGGTTGGATCGGTGGAAATGCAGGAAACATGAACGATGGCAGCCACGGTGGTCCATCTCCTGGGGCCGCTGGCGGATTTGGAGGTGGTGGAGGAGGGGCTGAAGACAATGGTGCATCTGGAGGTGGAGGGGGTTACTCTGGTGGAGGAGCAGGATCACATTCAAATCAAGCAGGTGGAGGTGGGGGTTCATTTTGCAATAGTGGAATGGCGATGACCGGAACATGTTCTGGTTCAAGTGGTGGGAACTCCAATGATTATGGTTATGTGACTATTACAAGCAGTTAGTACTGAGAGGACTTAAAGCGCCACAGTCACCCTAAATCTTTTGCAGCTACACTACTGTTTCAAACTCAAGTTTGGCCTAACCGGAATTAATAGACCTTTTAGCTTTTCAGTGAAAGAGCCTGGATCGAGGTTATGTTTATAAATATTTATACATTTTTACACGCGAGGTTCATCGAGCGGCGTTAGAGCTTCTATCACTATTGTGCACATTCGAAAATTCTACAAAATGTAGCAAAGTAATGTTCGATTGAGATTCTTTTTCAGAATAGCTAAAAGGTCTATGGATCCACACTGAAGGAACAGTTAACCTAAAGAAAGCCAAGCCTTAGCCTCATTCCATAAGGACCCTCCAGTTACGCTCATATCGTTGAGTTGAAGTGTTGTTGTCGTTATTGTCACCACTGAGATCCTTGCTTCCCTGGATCTGTAAAACGGCAAAAATATGTCAATCGGCCACAATCTTCTGTCGCCCGGTCGTCTGCTGGTCAGAATGTGGCTTTTACAGGAAGGCGGCTTTTGCCGTTATGGGGAGAATGATCCTTTGCCGAAGAACTGATGCCTAATTCTATGGTACAACAGTTCTAAAAATTGATTTTTAAGGCATTTTAGACGCGGTGGTCATGCGAAGGAAGTAGCAGGTGATTTAGACCCAAAAGCTAAATTCAAACAAAGAATCCGAATCGATAATAGCTTACAGTTCGTATGTGCATTAAAATCGAAAAATTTCCGACGATCAGACTTTCGGACAACATTTTGTTCGAAAGTTTATTTGTCCGAAATCTAATGATGTCCGAAAGATTTTTTTGTCCGAAAGTTTTAAACTCATCGCACATAGAAAATCACAAAGAAACATAACATAAGTTTTATGTTAAGCAACATAACATAAAATGTCTTGAACTTTATATCTGACAATTTGGTTCCTTGATTCGTTTCTTGAAAATAGTTCACGTATGGCAGCACCTTTTAATTTGGTTTAGGGAACTGTCATGAAGAATGGAACAGAGAGGGCGAAAGAGATTTTAAAATTCGCTGTAAAATTTCGTAGCCCAATGCAAGAAACAGAACCTGTTTACATAGCCCCTAGACATCTGCAAAAATTAGTTGATGACCCCGTGGCTTCAACATGAATTCTGTGGCTCAGTAGCTTCTTCAAGTAAAATCTTCTGCTCCTTACAATTCAATTTTCTTCCTTTGCATCATACTGTCAATACGCAAAAGCCAATGTGGGATGTGGTACTGCGTTTTAATAGGCAGGGAGGACCTATCGATACCATTGTATTACAAACTGAGATGGAGAACAAAAATGACTCTATTATACAGTGTTTAAAACATTTGTAAAACGGCGAAACAAATCCTGAAAAAATAGCTTCATGGCCCATGTTTATCACTTGAAGTAGTTTGTTAGCCCAACGTTTTCCATCCAAAAGTTTTGTTGACCCTGTCAAATCCCGTCCGCCCCCTTCTGTTCCATGCTGTCTGATAGCTCCCTTACAGCTCGTTCATTGCTAAGTCTAACGAATATTACAACGAATATTTTGGCATCATGCTTGTTTTTTGATGTCGTGTTTCTTTTTTTGTCCGAAATTCCCGAAAAAGCGTCCGTTTGTTTTTTTGTACGAAGTTGTTTTTCCGAAACTTTTCCGTCCGAAAGTTTTCGATTTTAATCTACACAATTTCACAATAGTGATAGAAGCTTCAACGCCACTAAATCGGGTTTTTGCTGAGGCAAAATTTGATTTTCAAACAATCTAAAACAGTAGCGTACCTGCAAAGGATCCTGGGTGAAACGACTCTTGGAAGGGGTTCTGTCTTCAAATTGTCAACAACATGTCAACATAATTGCTTTAGGCACGTGTCAATTTTTTCCAGTAGTTTATTTGTTGGCCTCACCCAAGCCATCAAAATTAAGCATCAAAAATCCATTTATATCTGGATATCTTGGCAAACGTGAGACATGTAAACACTTTGTTTCTTCCACTGTGAAGTAGAAAGGTCCATCCCCCCCCCCCACACCAAGACTACCCTTCGAAATAATGTTGTCATCCCGGGGTTGCGATCTTAAAAACAGCAGCCTGTGTTGTCCTCCCGGCATAGCGTGTCATGTTGCCAACGTAAGTTCTCCCGTTAGAAGCCAGCTCCTACTTTGATGGTTAATGCTGACGAAAAAAGCATCAAGCTTTGACACAGAAATTAAAAATTGTTATAAATCATAAGATGTGATATCCTCAATTCATGAATTCGTTGATGTACATCTATGTAGAGACGCTGCACTCTTCGAATTAAATTACTGCTAGCACATTGGATCATGAAGACAAACCTTGCAACAGTCGTTTTTTGTGTTCCACGAGCTTACAAATTTCGCCCCTTCATGGCTCATTCATAGCTTTCTTTTAGGCCTTGTCTAAATAAGCCTTATCAGCATCGGCTAAGTTTTGTTTACATCCATTCAAGTCATATTGAACAATGTCTTGATGGACCGTCTTTTGCTTTCTTTAACAGATGTCATGCAATAAAAACTTGTGTCATGAATGCCTGAAGTAGAATAAAACTGAAAGTATTGAAAAGTATGGTCACAGGACTTGAATATGGCAAGGCGAACCTTAGCCAATTTTGGTCTATTGTTTTGAAATCGAGGAACATCTCAAATTTGGAGCAAAGCAGCTAAATTTAAACTAATTTTATCTTCAGAAATTATTTGAGGATTCACGTTAGTTTCACCCCTGTTTATAGACCTGTTCGTCCAAGGTTTGCTTACATCCAGTTCAAGTCAGCTTTGAACATTTCTATTCTTCATGTGTACGGAGCTGTTCAAATTTAGCGAGAAGTTAAACAAACAAACTTTGGTAAGCTTTTTAGACAGAGTAATTTTAATTAACACCCGATACCATAAACTCAAACTGATTTGAACAAGAGCAGCATTGCGATAGAATATCGGCCTGTTTGAGATGGTGTCATTACATTTTCGCAAAAATTACAATGTGAAAGTGCGAGCAAAGCGAGCGCTTTCACTTTCACTCACATCCCTAAGTTACAGAGGCAACTGTTTTCTGAAGAATCTTGTTAGAAGAAATGAGAATAATAGATGATAAACCTTAACCAACCTCGTTCCCAGGGTGTTCTTACGTCATACGCTGATCACGAAACCGAAGGTAGAGCTGCGAGCTCACCCTGGGGACGAGATTGAAACCTTAATATGAAAAGGGAGTGTTGGCATCATACGTTGGATCTGAAGGAATTTGCATTTTATCATATTTAAACACAAAACCCTATCAGCTAAGAAAAGAAAAAAACTAAAACTGTACAAATATCTATTTTTTGTATATATATATATGTTCTTGTAAACGTTTCGGCCGAAGCCTTCATCTTATATAAATATATATCTAAAATCTTAAGTTTGCTGGTCTTCTTAGGGATCGTGCTTCGGGAAGGATGCTAATTTCGTAGGAATTCTTTCAGTTTCCTCTTGAATGTGGTAATTGTGGAACTCATTCTGATTTCTAATGGGATTTGATTCCACGCTTTTGCACCAGAATAGAAAAAACTGCCTTTGGAGAATTCTAGGTTCTGCCTTGGAGTGTCAATATCTAACTGATTTCTTGTTGGATAATTAGATATTTGAGATCTGGTAACCAGTCTCCCTCTCAAGTTGTCCGGGCAGAGACCATTCATTATTTTATAGATCATCACGGCTCTGTCAAACATTATTAAGTTAGAGACTGAAAGCCAGTTGCAACTCCACCCATCCTTTAATCTAGAGCTTTCTATCAGTGTTCGTGCTCTAGTTTGCAGACGTTGAAGATGATCAAGCTTTGTGTTTGACAATCTGCCCCAAAGTTCATCACTGTATCTCAAATGACTCTCGAGCAGTGCCTTATACACCTGATCTAATTTTGATTGCGGTGGTATGTTCTTTAATTTCCGCAGGGGCGAAAGGGCATTTTTTATTTTACCTTTGAGGCTCTTATATTGCTCATTCCATGAAAGGTTTTCGTCCACTGTGAAAGGTTTTCGTCCACTGTAACGTAACGTAACGTAACGTAACGTAAGGAACCTCATGTGACGTAATAAAAGCGTCTTAGAATTGAGCATGCTTCTCTCAAAGACTTGTGCAGTCCTTACGCAATATAACGAATATAAATCGAGAAACTGACAAACACCTGAAAAAATGATGTTCAAACAAGTCAAAATGACGTGAGCCAGGAATCAGCTTTGTTCGTCTACTCAGATTTTCAGAAAGATATGTAAACAATTGTAGACCAAAAGGATAATGAAAAGTCTCAATAGTCTCAATTTAAAAGCTGCTTGAAAATCTTGTCAATTTTGCTTTAGCTGGGGAGAGTGGGGCTACTTGTTACAAGGGTCAGTTGTCGCAGTCATAAACTGAATGCAAGGGAAGCTTTGCTGACAATGTTTTTGAAACGCTTTGATGTATTGCTTTCAAATATATAGTCCTTAACAATCAAAGTCCATAACAATCAAAGCTTTTGATTTACAACGAGAATGTGACAACTTACCCTTGTGACAAGTAACTGCACTCTCCTATAGCTGAGAATAAGAACCTCGATCTGTAATTTATGTCTATTGTGCAATGAAGCAACACTTTTATCATATGCAAGGACATTTGGAATATCGATCAAAAGTGATCAAACCATAGATCAAACAGTCGGGTCCTATCTTCAGAATAGTAGCTCAGCAGTCATAGAAAGGCAAAAGCATCATTCAGTACCTAAATGCAACCATAATCTATTTGCATTTTCAGAGTATCAATGCTACACTTCAAAACAGGCGACATCGTTAATCAGGGCCGTCGAGAGGCGACCCAGGCACCAGGAGGCAAGGAATACAATGGGCCTTCCGGCCCGAGGCATCTGAAAATTTTTGACCGCAACCTTTTCTCTTGGATCACCCCCTCCTATGCACTTTTAAAATGCTGCTTTTAGATAGAAACGCCCCCATATACACTGTTAAAAGCATAACTTGTAGATGGAAAGTGCTTTTATCTCGTACGGACTAAGTTGAGAATGACAGAAGTGGGCCCGCGGGCCTTGATGCGTTCCTCGAGGAAAACTGAAAACAAAGAAAAAATCATAAAATATATTTTTCCGGGCCCCTAAGGACCTCGGGCCCCCTGGTAACTACCCTGGCTACTCCCTCCTTCTCAACGGTCCTGTTGTTAATGATGCGGATGCGGAATATCGAATATCAATAGAGGGTTAGCTAAAATATACATATTCCTGCTCCTATCGCTAATGGTCTCAGAAGCGTTTCAGAATTGTAATTACAACTTGGAACTCAACGGAGCCGTTTAATTCATAAAATGCAACCACGATCTGTTTGCGTTTCATTGAGTATCCAAATGCCAAACTTCAAAACATGCAACATTGTTAATGATGCGCAATATCGAATATCAATATAGGGCTAGCTAAACATACATAATCCTGCTCCTATCGCTAATCACTGCAAAAAGTGATGAAATTTCACCACATGTTTTGTAGGGGAAAGGTGAAAAAATTTTAGGGAAACGGACTCATTTCCCATAATTTCCCAAAGGGGAAATGGAAATTTCCGTTTTCCTCAAATTTCCCATAGAAACTTATCCATTTCCCTTAGTTTTCAATCCAAGAACTATGGGGCAATTTTCATATTTTTTGCTGGGAATGGTATCAGAAGTGTTTCTTAATTGCAATTGCAACTTGGAACTCAACGGAGCCGTTTAATTCATAAAATGAAACCATGATTTGTTTGCGTTTCATTGAGTATCCATGCCAAACTGCAAAACATGCGAATTTGTAATGATGCGAAATATGGAGAGTTCGTTATATATACGTATTCCTGTTCCTTTCACTAATGGTATCAGAAGCGTTTCATAATTGCAATTGCAATTTTGAACTCAACGGCACCATTGAATTCATAAAATGCAATCATGATTTGTTTGCGTTTTCTTTGAGTATCCATGCCAAACATCAAAACATATGAAATTATTTATGATGCGGAAAATCAAACATCAATGGAGGGTTAGTTTCATAAACAGATTCCCTGCTAGCTATGGCAACCATCTATCGATCAATAATAAGCAAAATAAGGCATACAAGGTATTCAGTCAACGTCTATTGATTCATAAATAAATGTGCTTTACTATTCAAGGCTTGGTCTGGCTATTTATCATGTGCTCATTTAACAAAGGCTAGGAGAGCACTTAGGAGTTCGAAACAATGTCTGTAACCATAATGAAAGATAAGAAAATTATACCGAACACAAATCAGATGTCACGTCAAAATTCCCACGAATAACAACAATTGGCGTGATTTGCTTGGTTAATTCTGCGTTATCGCAAATCTCAAGTGACATCTAATTTGAGAAAAATCTTGATAAATTCTTTATTAGATAGTAGAATCTTTGTCGATAAAGAAACTATAAATAGACATTTGTCCAGCCATGATATTTGTCAGGAAATGCAGCGTACAGTGAAACCCCGCAAACGAGTACATAGAAAAAAGAACCTACAAATTGATTTTTTGAATATAAAGACATCCAAAGATAAGAACCAAAACAAATTTATTTTGTTCCATGTTCTTTTCAGGAGAAGCGATTATCAAGAATAATGAAAGTTGCAAGCCCAACTCGGGCAAAATTTTGTCCTTGGTCGGGCAAAAATGTTAGTAAACAATGGGCTTTGTGTCGACCAGCCCCCCTAGCTTTTTCCTCCCGTACGCCTATGGTTATAGCTGCAACGAACATTTTGCTATGTTGCCTTTCAATCAGTTTGGTCTGTAACAATAAGATATCATTATCATGCTGTTTAAATGCAAGTGCGCTAATGTCTATGCTAACCGCAGTGAAATCATTTAGCAGATAAAATTAGATCTGCAATGTTGCAAACAGACAAATAGACCGACGAAGTCATAAGGCAGACGGAGTCATCAACCAAGAATATTATGCTGATTCGACGCATCCTCGTCCTAGGGTAACTTGATAAGCAGACAAGTGCGACAGGTAACTTTGGAAGAGTAGCACACGGAATTCTACAGAGTTGGCTTAATAGACCTTTTAGCTATTCTGCAAAAGTATTGTGCACATTCGACGTTCTATCCACATTCTTTTTCTGAATAGCTAAAAGGTTTATACCAGTAAAAGTGCACTACTTCAGCCTTCACTTACGTGCCCCTGCTTCCCCTGTTTCAATGTTGCTTGAATCAAACACAGTTCGATCTTGGCAACGCTAAATTAGAGGAAGAGGGGATCATAAGGTTCCAACCGTAAATTTTCGTCTCGATGCCTCAGGAAAAATCACGAAAACACTTAAATTTGCATGTATCCCACCTGGTTTTGGCTAGCATTGTAGCTGAACTACCGGGTGAGCCAGCAAAAAGTTCACACTTTTGAAAATTCATAACACCAAGACTACTTCACGGATTTGAATCATTCAAATTCTAGTTAAAAACCGAAAGATCAAAGTATTTTTGTGATTTTTCTCGCTGTCCTAACAGCACTAGAAATATTGGTAAATTCAACTTTATAAAAAATTCATGGCTGTAAAATGATGGAAAAAGGGCCTAAGACATTGATCAAATCGTAAGGACTCAATTCACACCGAACAATAGGCAATGGGCATCTCACCTCCCCCAAGAATTATAAGACATCGATTTTCAAACAAGATTTTCAATCCCATGGCAATTAATGTACGGAGGATATCTCTCACTCAAAAGGAGTTTTTATTTCCAGCATTATTCTGTGCGAGGAGTCATTTATGCATTGATCGATGTTTTAGGCCATTTTTCAGTCATTTTGTAACCATGATTTTTTGAAAAGTTGAATTTACCTACATTTCTACTCTTGAGACAGCGAGAAAAATGTAGAAAAACTTAGACATATTGGTTTTAACTAGAATTAGAATCATTCATATCTATGAAATACTCTTGCTGCTATGAATTTTCACAAGTGCGAACTTTTTTCTGGCTCACCCGGTATTGCATATCTGTGCTACATACAGGTCACCTTTCGCTTACCGTTCCTAATTTTGTTTCCTTTTTTCTTATTTCAAATTCCCCTTTCATAATGCGGTAACTCAATTAGCCAATAAAATGGACTTTGCTTGCTTAGCTAATACCACCAGAGTATTGTTCTGGGTGGGATGCCTTATGGTTGAATTAGTCTTTGCATTTCACTTTCAGAACGTTGGCTGTTAGTGAATTATATTCATCAATAGTTAAAGTGGAAAGCAGTAAACAAAGTGTTTCAAAGTGCGTATTTCAGGAAGCGTTTTACTTTTACTTTTTCTTTCTTCTTATCAAAGTATATCTTTCCATGTTCGTGTTCTATCGATAACTAACTCAAATCTAAAATTTTGCTCTATATATACGAGTCCATAAGAACCATCTAGAATAACAGCTAAAAATAAAATTGCGTAAATAGACGATAAAATATGCTTAAGCATGCGATTCTATTAGAGAGTTCTAGATAATTCATCACCATGATTCATCATATCCTTATTATGTTCTAGAATGTTCCATGAGTTTCCAGAATGTTCTACAAGTTTCCAGAACGTTCTACAACGTTCTAGAAACTTCTATAAGGTTCTAGAAAGTTCTAAAATGTTCTAGAACAGTCTTTTGCTGACTATTGTTCACGTTTCGCGATGTTCGCGACACAAAGAAGGGGACGTAGTAACATAGACAGCTATTGCTGATTTTAAAAATTTGTGTGTAGAGGTTATAATTTTTTGGCGTTGAGCTTATAAATCTAATGTGGAATTGCACTGCCGATCAAAATCCACGACAAATTATTCGCTTGCTTGAGCGAACCATGAAACGTGCTGCAGATCATTTCAACCTAGTTTGCTCACGAAGTTCAGCGGAGAAATCCAGCAACGAAGTGATGCAAAAATTTGGCAAGCACACAGAGACAGTTAATATTTGAGGTAAAAGAAAGTTTACAAGAAATGAGATGCTACTTTTTATACCAGAAACATGGAAACGAAAAATATTTGATTCAACCAAGACAGTACACACCTTTGCACGTTACCTAAAAAGCAAACAGGGGGAAATGCAACGACTAATATTCGGTTTGGATGAGACATTGCATGTAACTGCATTTTCCTTTTTGGCATATGCAAAGAAATATATTTGGTTCAAAGAAATATATTTGGTTTAGATGAAGAGGACGAGACATTACACGAAATTTGCATGTTAGATAGTTGATACCCGTAAGCACGAAATTACATGTTCCTTTTGATTCAAGCAAACAAATAACATCTGGTCTAGACGAACAGGACGAGACATTGCACAAACTTTTATATTAAGCAAACTGGTGTAAATGAGGTATTTCACGAGAAGTGGATCATTCTTGTTTGACTTATCAATAGCTGTCCTTCACACTTAGAAAGCTTAATGAAACTTGCCAATTCACTGGTGAACTTAGCAGATCATTAATGAAATTGAAACAGGTGCTACAGTAAGCTGGGTTGTAAATAAAAATGAATTCGTATTCAAACTACCTCATACTATGAACTAAAGCTGCAAGAAGAGATTAAAGTCCAGTACCGTCGAGAAGGGGGTAGCCAGGATAGTTACCAGGGGGTCCCGGACCCTTACGGGCCCGGAAAATATATACCATATTTTCTTTGTTTTCAATTTTCCATGAGGAACGTTTCTTCCAGGCCCACGGGCCCACAAGAATTCTAAATTTTGTCTTTACACAGGAGAAAAAGAATTCCATCGAGAATTATGTTTTAAAAGTGTACAGGAGGGCATTTGCATCTAAAGCAACGTTACGCAAGTGCATAAGTGCATTTGAGGGCATGGTCTAAAAGCGAAAGGGAGTGGCCGAATTACCCTAGGAACCAGCCCGTCTCTCTGCAGCTCTGTTGAAGTCTGTCTCAGGAGCCTCAGATTAGATGTCATTTGAGATTGGCAGCAACGCAGAGTTAATAATGATAACAATCTATCTGGTTTCATTCGAGAAGATCTCACGAGAAATCTGTTTTGAGGCAGACTTTCATGTACAAGGGAACTGGCAGGATTTATCAGGCAACGGCATACATCAGAAAGTTTTAACTTTCAACATTCAGTAGCACCACTCAATTTAGTCGAGTCTAGCAGTAACTTCATTTTCCTTTTTGGCATATGCAAAGAAATATATTTGGTTCAAAGAAATATATTTGGTTTAGATGAAGAGGACGAGACATTACACGAAATTTGCAAGTTAGATAGTTGATACCCGTAAGCACGAAATTACATGTTCCTTTTGATTCAAGCAAACAAATAACATCTGGTCTAGACGAACAGGACGAGACATTGCACAAACTTTTATATCAAGCAAACTGGTGTAAATGAGGTATTTCACGAGAAGTGGATCATTCTTGTTTGACTTATCAATAGCTGTCCTTCACACTTAGAAAGCTTGAGTGGTGCTTGAGTCTAGTCGAAAGCTTGAGTCTAGTCGAGTTAATCCAAGTTTAGAGGTTTGCCACGCATTATTCGTATCTGGATGAATGCTTTAAATCAAGAATGGATTTTCAATCAAGTTTGAATACGTTTTGTTGTATTAAAGTACAGAAAATAAAATTTAAACAAAATATTTGCTTATAGAATTAGCGCGAACTTTCAAATTTCGTGTTAATTTCGTGCATTCTTTATTACCTCAAACAAGGTAGAAATGACAACAAAACCAATTCATCTAAATAGCGTTACCTCTCACTGGTGTCTGGCTTTGCTGGTAGCGGCATGTATAACCATTCAGGCAGCTACTAAAATTGACTGGCTGGCAAAACAAATAGTACAGATTTTATTTGTAAACGATTCTATTATCGTAATTTCATGATTTATGGTTTGCTAAATTCCCTTAGTTTTTGAGGATTGCTCAGTAAAGCTGCTGATTTGGCAGATGTCACGGAGAGACGAGGATGTTGCAGCTCTGCACTTAGTGATAATATTGGTAAAGCTTTCTCACAGCATTCGTGAATGAGAGTGTTGGAATACTGGTGAGAGCATTGTACAAGCTTTCTCAAAGCATTCATTAAAGGGAGTATTGGGCATACCAATGTAATGGTGGCCCAAGCTCTGGTGAGTGTATTGCTTACGTTTTCTCATAGCATTCGTCAGTGAGAGCATTTGACTATCATATTACCGTACTACTACTGCTGACAGAGAGCATTGGACTAACAGAATCCTCGTCGCATTCGCTAACGAGAGCATTGGACTATGATGCTGTGCAAGTAGTCCTGGTTCTGGTGAAGGCCTTTCATGAGCTTTTCATGGCACTTGTCAATGAGAGTGTTAGACTTTAAAGCGATCCTATTACAGGTGAAAGCATTGCACTAATCAGCAGTCCAATAAGAGTTCTGAACTGTACTTTTTTAATGCTACAGTGAGAGCATTGGACTGACAGCACGTCTCGCAGAAATTTCGAGGGTATACTACAAAATCAAAGGATTTAGCCCCGCTTGACAAGAAGTCAGAATGCTATCAACAATGAAGCAGCTTGCGAATTAAGAGACGTGATGAATGCATGCAATCCACTCTGCTTTCTTCCTGAAGATTGTCATCAAAACTATATAAATCCAACAATAGCTAATTATACAACGCCTTTACACTTTGACATAAATAAGCATTGACGACTATATTCTATCAAAATCAAGCTGCATTGAGATTGAGCTAGTCACTTTACAAGAAAGTTTAACAAATATCATCAACGTAGCAACTTGCAAATCAAAAGACACGATGAATGCATGCAAGCCGTTCTCTGCTTTCTTCCTGACGATTGTTATCAAAACTATATCAATCCAGCAATAGCTAATTAGAACGCCTTTCACTGGGACATGAATAAGCAGTATTGGCGACTACATTCTATCAAAATCAAGTTGCAGTAAGATTGGACTATTCACTTTACAAGAAAGTTCCACAGATATCATCAACGTAGTAACTTGCTAATCAGAAAACATAATGAATGCACATAAAAGACTCATTGGCTTTTTTATTTGTTTGTGTTTGACACAAATTCATTGCGCCCAATTGGTAAAGATTCATCGATCTACTTGCAGGCGTGATGTTGTGTTTAAAGCTATAGACAGAGACAAAAAATTGACTTTGAATCCTGCTAATGTTTTATCAACAATTTCTGCATCAAGGCTACCGCTCTGTACCAGACAATGCACATCGACGATTAATTGTAGATCATTAAATTACAAACAAGCACCGACTGCAAACTGTCAAATTTTGGATATTGACAAAAGCAATGCCAGTGTTGTCGTTGAAAATGCAGTTGGATGGGTTCATTATGAGCCTGTATCAATGGTACGTATTTCTGCTACGCTATTCTTAATTCATTTCCTTTTCTTAATGACTTCGGTTAACTTATTGCATTCTGCATTTGGATGGGTTCATTATGAGCCTGTATCAATGGTACGTATTTCTTTTACGCTATTCTTGATTCATTTCCTTTTCTTACTGACTTCGGTTAACTTATTAAATTCTGCATTTGGATGGGTTCATTATGTGCCTGTATCAATGGTACGTATTTCTTTTACGCCATTCTTGATTCATTTCCTATTCTTAATGACTTCGGTTAACTTATTGCATTCTGCATTTGGATGGGTTCATTATGAGCCTGTATCAATGGTACGTATTTCTTTTACGTTATTCTTGATTCATTTCCTTTTCTTACTGACTTCGGTTAACTTATTGCATTCTGCATTTGGATGGGTTCATTATGTGCCTGTATCAATGGTACGTATTTCTGCTACGTTATTCTTGATTCATTTCCTTTTCTTACTGACTTCGGTTAACTTATTGCATTCTGCATTTGGATGGGTTCATTATGAGCCTGTATCAATGGTACGTATTTCTGCTACGCTATTCTTAATTCATTTCCTTTTCTTACTGACTTCGGTTAAGTTATTGCATTCTGCATTTGGATGGGTTCATTATGAGCCTGTATCAATGGTACGTATTTCTGCTACGCTATTCTTGATTCATTTCCGTTTCTTACTGACTTCGGTTAACTTTTGCATTCTGCATTTGGATGGGTTCATTATGAGCCTGTATCAATGGTACGTATTTCTTTTACGTTATTCTTGATTCATTTCCTTTTCTTACTGACTTCGGTTAACTTATTGCATTCTGCATTTGGATGGGTTCATTATGAGCCTGTATCAATGGTACGTATTTCTTTTACGCTATTCTTGATTCATTTCCTATTCTTAATGACTTCGGTTAAGTTATTGCATTCTGCATTTGGATGGGTTCATTATGTGCCTGTATCAATGGTACGTATTTCTTTTACGCCATTCTTGATTCATTTCCTATTGTTAATGACTTCGGTTAACTTATTGCATTCTGCATTTGGATGGGTTCATTATGAGCCTGTATCAACGGTACGTATTTCTGCTACGCTATGCTTGATTCTTTTCCTATTCTTAATGACTTCGGTTAACTTATTGCATTCTGCATTTGGATGGGTTCATTATGTGCCTGTATCAATGGTACGTATTTCTTTTACGCCATTCTTGATTCATTTCCTATTGTTAATGACTTCGGTTAACTTATTGCATTCTGCATTTGGATGGGTTCATTATGAGCCTGTATCAACGGTACGTATTTCTGCTACGCTATGCTTGATTCTTTTCCTATTCTTAATGACTTCGGTTAACTTATTGCATTCTGCATCTTGTTTCGTTCTACCATGCAAGTTCAAGTAAAGGCATGAGGAAATTAAGATGTTACCTTCAAACGAAAAAGGGAGGAGGGACTTTGACACAACACCAATTGTCAGATTTCTGCCACTTTTTTCAAGGGAGAGCTTAGGATTTGCAAGCCTAAAACTACTGAATTCTGAAAATATTAGACCTCGCAAAGAAAATACAGAAAGCAAAACATCAAATACAAGAATGATAAAAACGGTAGGTTTTATATTCGAAAAGCGGTTCGCTCGAATGGAAACAAGGAACTTTCCCAAGTCTGCAAAATCGTTTTGGATACAACCATCTCACTTTGTACAGGAAACCCTCAAGGAAACCATGGATAGGTCATGAGCTCGTTAAACAGGGGATTCGTTGAACCAAGAATTTGTATTAGCGGGACCTTACCGGGTGAGCCAGAAAAAGTTGCTAATTTTGAAAATTTATGTCACCAGGAGTACCTCACAGATTTAAATGATTCAAGTTCTAGTTAAAAGCTGAAAGATCTAAGTACCTTTGTATCTTAAACTTGGGGGCGCGACACTTCTAGGGCACCTTTTTCCTTAGAAAGGGGGCACTATCGAAAAATAAAAAGGGCACTTCTTTATTTGTTGCAAAATCTTGGGGGCACACGTGCCGGCAGTGCCCCCGGTTCCTACGTCTATGTCTATGACATTAACCTAAAACCTAACATACTTCTCATTTTTACAGTAATAATTCCCTAAGTTTCTAACTGCTTTTCTGGAAAATCCTGTAAAAATAGGCTAACAAAGGAAGGTATTATTTACAGATATACTGCATTAGCGAGCAATGTCATTTATCAATGATTGTCAGGAACATCAATTGAAATTTAGGCAACAATCTTTTAAACATAAGATTTATTTGCAGCGATTTCTTGCGTACCTTGCATGGAGAGGTATGTTCCAAGACCATCAGACAAGGACTTGGTGTGAATCGAAATACAAAAAACTTTATTTTGGTTGTGAGCCTCAATAGTTGTTTTATAAGTATAGGGGCTAATCTTATATTGCATTCACACTGAAAAAATTAAACCAGCTTTATCTAAACCAGGTTAAATTTCAACCAATCAAATGACTAGATTTGCTGGATTGACCAATCAGAAGGCCCTATTCGAAAACCCGGATTAATTTAAAGGCAGTCTGTCACGGATTTGATTGGGTGAATTGGACAATACAAAGAATAGGAAATTTCAATGGTTGCTAATCCTCTGACTTTCTACGGCCGTAGAAAGTAAAGACGGTTATCCCTCCTTTGTTTCAAATACACAGATGCACAAAGAAATCTGTTGTCTTGAGCGCTGAATTTGTAGCGGCCAATCAGAGACGTGACATACTGCCTTTAAGCTTGCTTAACTTGCAATGTGAATGGGGCATTATTTCAGAAGCCTAAAAGTTTTTTTAGGCGGTTTCTTGAATGCTGGGCTTTACAGTAATGCTTGCGTTCTTCAGATTGGCCCTCGATGTCGCTTGGTTACATGTGAAGCAGGATATCAATGTGTCGAAACGTGTGAACTATTCGACGGATATAAATGTATTGGTGAGCAAGCATTTCTTTTTCAGGGTTAATTTAAATGCTATCTATTCATAATTTTATAGATTTAGGCTGCAGTACAACACGAAAGAAGAAATAACATGCGATTTTTAGTAGCAAGCTTAAATGGCTCTTTGATTCTGATACAAATGTGCTTAATAGGCCAAATAGCAGACTGGAGGTTCTTCTTAGGATGTTTTCTACATACTATGGGTTTACTGTATATTGCACGTTCTGAAGATTTCATGTCTGATTAAGGACAATCTACAATCTTGGCTAAAATATTTGGGGCAAGACACAAAATTACACTACTTCGGTCTTTGATTACGTGCCCCCGCCCTCCCCACCCCGTTTTTGGAGGTTGCTTGAATCAAACGCCATTCGACCTTCTCAGCATTGAAATACATGTTTGTTTTTTATAAGAAAATAGGATCAGGCCATAGTACAAAATTTTTCTTAATTTAAAATGAAATTTCTTCCATTTTAGTACTAAAAGTTTCTCGTATGGTTTCTTATTTTTGAATGCAGAATTATCAATGCTGTCACTAACACTGCTGCAGATATATTTCTTGACATTTAAAGCATCATTTTGGAATAAACAGTGTTCTGTTTTGTTGAAAACACAAATGGTTAGTTAATATTGCTCAAGAATAAAGTTTCAGCGATATGCTTGCTATGATATCCATGCTATTCACTTTTAAAAGTTTCTTAATGCTTCTCATGGTACTACGGCTCTCCATGATTTTGGCCATCTTAGTACTAGTTTCTTTTAAACCAGTTTCTTATTAAAAAACGTTCAGGGGAAGGGAGGATCACAAAGGCCTATCCCTGGTCCTGAATGAACGTTATTGCCTCGATGTTTTAAGCAACATCACGAAAACACCCGAATTCACCTGTGTCCCAGCTTGTTTTGGCCAAGATTTTAGCCAAGATTGCAACTGGGTTTCTCTGAAAAACTAGATTCTAAAAACTTGGTTTTATGCCTGATAAACCTTGTTTTTCTGAAAAGATGAGTTTTTCACCGGTTTTTCTGGGAAAAACGGGACTTATCTGATATTGGTGACTTTTGCTTGCCATAGGCGTCTGCCTGGATAGCAGAAGGTCGTGAGTTCAAAACTCTCTCTCTCGTCACACTTCTTCCATTTTTGCATTGGTGGAAAGATTTGCGACAATTAACGTTATAAACGCTACCAAATAAGTCTTTGTCAACAGACATCAATGAATGTGACAGCTCACCATGTCAAAATGGTGCACCTTGCAACAATCTCGTCAACAAATACACGTGCACATGTGTGCCTGGATATGTAGATACAAACTGTCAAACAAGTATGTATCATTCTTTCTTCGTAAAATTCATGGGTCTTTGATTAAGAAAACGAATGCTCTTTATCTCGATAAACTGCGGTGCAGATGATCCTCTAATCTGCTTATACTGCATTCACACTGATAAGATAAACATATATCATCATGTCAGATCATATTACTAACATTTAGGCACGATGCCCTATCAGCCAGTTACAAAATATTAAAAAAAGGAAAACTACTTGATATTGAAATAGATGTTTGAAAACCTAATGGGCTGCTCTTCCTAGGGGTCGTACTTTACACGTTTTTTTATAAGAAACTTGGATCAGGCCATAGTACTAAAAGTTTCTTAATTTCACATGAGATTTTGTCCATTTTAGTACTAAAAGTTTCTTATTTGGTTTCTTATTTTTTGAGTGCAGAATTATCAATGTGGCCGCTAACACCGCGCCAGATATGTTTCTTGACATTTAAAACATGATTAAGGAATAAACAGTGTTCTGTTATGTTGAAACACAAATGGCTAGATAATATTGCTCAAGAATAAAGGTTCAACGATCTATTTGCTATAATATCCTTGCTTTTAACTTTGAAAAGTTTCTTAGTACTTCTCAGACATAGTACTAGAGTTTCTTAAAATTTTGGCCATCTTAGTACCAGTTTCTTATAAACCAGTTTCTTAAAAAAAAACGTGTAATTGCCATTGAGGTAGATGAATACCGCGAGTCCAAAACAAGTTTTACATAGACCAGGCAAAGGCTCCGTTCACACTGTTCCGTTTTCGCATGAGAAAGGAGCAAAACTTATCCGTTTTTCCCTTGCGTTCACATTGCCTCGGTCGGTATGAGCTTTTCGAAAAAACAAATGAAAACACAAAATTTTGAAAACCGTGCGTTTTGAACACTATACGATTTCAGAGTGAACGTCAAAAGCGAAACATTTGAAAATGCTGCACATTCCATTCCTTCGTTAATAGGCTCTTGATTACAATGGAAAAATGGAAAATACATAGAAATAGTAAACATGAACTATATATTCCTTGAAAACTATTCCTTTTTCCTCTGAAATTTTAGAACTTAAGATAAATTCAAGTTTTTCAAAATTACAAAGGGAAAACAGGGAAGTCTTTGAAAAAGGGAAAACACTCAAATTCTGAAAATTAAAAAAAGATTTATGAAAAATCCAACAGTTGAATTATAGTAGACTGATAACATATTCGTAGTTGTCGCTATTGATAGACTGATGGCGCTCAAACTATGACTCATGAACCTTCACACTGACATTTGGGACGACGTCCCCCTTCGATATCATGTCGTGAGATGGAAACCAAAGCAACACTGCAAGAAGCTTAGTGATCAATGAAACACGACTTGCTGTAAACGACGGGGGAAGGAGTTGGAGATGTGCTGCCCACAAGGTTATACATTTTCGAAAATTTAGTATGGCCAAGGGTGTACTTTTGGCAATTTTAATCTTGGCAAAAATATACGTTTTGGCAATGTTGGTTAAAGAAAGGTTAAAGTTTGGTAGTTCCGGTATAGAAGCCTAAAATTTTTATGACTTTGGTCTATAGAAGGGGGAAAGTTGGTAAATTTTGCTTAGAAAACGCTAACTCATGGCACTTTTGATGTAGAATTTAATCAAGCCAGGGCAGGGTATCATTTTCATAAAAACTGGTCTAGCTAATGGAACCATTTTAAAACTGTGGGCGGCACATCACTACCCAAAATTTAGCCGAGAACGCTCGCCCTGTGCTTTAAAGGACGTATTTCCTCGTGTTTAATTAATTAATCAATTCTAAGGCCATGTAGTCAACAGTTCCTGCGTGTGATCTGAAATGACCATTCGTATCTTGAAAAATGACCATTTTGTTTTCAATCCGACACAGCAAGAGAAGATTTTTCAACACACTAAATTCTGCTTTTCGTCCCAAAGACTTTGATGAATGCCACAGCACACCATGTCAAAATGGAGGGACATGCAATGACTTGGTAAACGAATACACGTGCACATGTGCTGCAGGATACACAGGGACCCATTGCGAGACAAGTACGGATAACTTTATTTCAGATTTTACAGTTTTGAGTTTTGAGCTTCTTGCAGAGATTTGTTTACTTTAATGTCTTCAACTACACGTACGGAAGATGATTACTGACTGCTCTAAGTAGAATCATTAAAGTCACAAAAGCTCAAAATACCACCAAATTGAGACTGGCAAAATCGAGACTGAGAAACATACTATAACTATATTTCTTTACTTTTTCCACAGCATATCGGTTGGGTCAAAGAAAAACGCCCGGCGTTTGAAAGGCCACTACTCCCTGAGTATATATGGAACGATGTTTTGCAATACTTGATTAAATAGCTAACATGTTCAATTATCTTTAGAAATCTTTCTGGCTAAAATCGGTCACTCCGTTTAGATTTGTTGAAAACACCCTCTAAGTCAGAAACAATACTTTCCCGTGCTACGTAAGCCCCTCACGGTTTGCCTAAGGTTTTCAATGAAAATTACGTCCAAAACAGTGAAGAGCAAAAGACAGTCTGATAATTAGATAACATGAATTTTACCCCCTTTCCGGGTTTAATGTAATCCGGAAATAATTTTTAGTAAGGAAATATTTTCGAATGAGGCCGAGAGGACCCGGTGAGTGCAAAATTTCAACTTTAAAATTTCAAAATGTAAGCATAAATTACACTGGTTTGATTCCAAATGGACACATTTCAACCATATATCCCCTATCCAAAATATCACCATATTTGCTGTCATTGCGGACTGTAGGCAGCATTTTTTCATAACTTTCAAATTGTTGCTACCGTGCTCAAGCCTTTCATCTTCTTGTTAACCTTAGAAATAAGGTGGGCTCTTAATGCACTCTCATTGTTCTAAAAATATTTCTAACAGCTATTTCAGCTCATAGGCACACTATTGGCCTTTTGAATTCAAACTTACTGGATGAGTCCTGGATGAGTTAGAAAATTTTGCACAGTCTTTGAAACATCGTAATACAAAAGGCATTACAGTTAAAGCGGAAGAAGCGTGAAGTGAAAATTCGAAGATTATTTGAAAATGGATTTTCATGATTTGACGACCTTTCGAATACAGTAAAAACCCGCAAATAAGAACCCATAATTTTGCAAGTCAACCTGACCAGGTTCTTATATATTGAGTATTTAGTGGGAAATTAGGCTGCTCAGGTTCTTAATGGTTCTTATTTCATTTAGGACTTTCACGTATTTCTTTTGTTCAGATTGAAACTTCCAGCTCATTGTTTACTGTCAGTTCAGAGGCATCTGAGTTCATGAGGCTTTATTTACAACAGCAGTGTGTGAAAGAATCAGAAATTTTGCAGAATACAATGAAAAGCTCTCAAAGCATCTTTATATTTCTTAGCAAAATGAATGTATGTCAGTATCAGTCCGTATAGGTTCAATGACAAAGCAAGTGGAGTTTTGATCTAATTTGATGATCTCTACGAATAAGAACCTATTTCACATTTCAGGTTGAATGGGTTCTTATGTATTGGGGGTCTAATTTCAGAATTTAAGCATGTATGTTCTTAATCACTAGGTTCTTATACGCGGGTTTTTACTGTATTGCTTTATTATTAGCTTTCCGTTTTATTCGAATATCACTTTCGTTCTGCGGAGCATAGTGGATTCTTAACCCCAGAAACCACAATGAATAAAGATATTCAAGGATTTGGCAGTGGCGTAACGGAGACAATTAGGGCCTTTAGGGATTTTCCATTTGAGGCCCCCAGGCAAAAGCATTTGTGAATTACGTGATAGAGACATATACATGGTTTCAAGTTTAAATTTAAAGTAAATAAGTTGTGAAGGTAAGGATTAAACATTTGCAATGATTTACTGTGAAAAGTGCATAACTTTAAAATAAAATCGATGCGTCCATATTTTCACAACAAAACAGCAACTTTAAAAGTTCCATACAAATGTAGATTCGTCTACAGCGTACATTACAGCTGCTAGTTAATCAACATTTTCATTCACTTAGACTGTCATGTCTTGCAGGCCTCATAGGCCCCGTGGTCTTTTTAATCATAGCCACAGCTTAAGCTTGACAATAAGTAACGAAAGAGCTTTGTTGCTGGGGTCGGGGCCCCTTTTGGCCGGGGCCCTTAGTTTTTGAACTAAGGTGCCCTAAACTGCATTTGGTCATGCAAAGAAAATAAAATCCAGCGAGGAAACGATTCTATCTTGAATGTTAAAAACATACATGGTACGCTTCGTCCGCTTTGACTGTAACACAGCTTTGAAAAATGGCCATAATGAGGGATTAACTTGATCTTGCGATCTGTGTTTCCTACCTTGGGTATTGCTTTCTAATGATATGGAAACTCTTGACATGCTCGACGTGTTGTTTTGCATTCCAACCAAAGCTGGGCATCAATAGATCTACATAATTGTAAAAAAGCCATTATTGGTTGTCTCGGGGCATATCAAGAGATACGACATTGGCTAGTTCTCACTTTCAGATGGAAATGATGCATCTAGAAGTATAAGAAATGTCTTGAAAACTTCGTTGAGGCCTTCGTATGATGCTGGAACTACAATCTTACAAATCAGTGTTTCAAACAGATGATGCATTTCTCTGACTCATCCAATATTTAACTATAGCTGCCTACCTACAACAACTCGAAGACCTATTACGTTTCTTCTTACTTCCCCGTAGACATAAATGAGTGTCAAAGTACACCATGCCAAAATGGTGGAACTTGCAACGATGCAATCAATCAATACACTTGCAGTTGTGTTGCGGGATATGTTGGAACACATTGTGAAACAGGTTATTATGACACTAAACCTTTAATAGAATTAAGGCAAATCTCCATTAGAGCAAAGTGCAGCGACTGGTTCATGACATTGCCCGTAAACTGCACGAAAGTTGTTCTCTATTTGTTTGCTCAACTGCTGGAGAGACATTAGAAATTAAAACAGAGAACAGGGAGCCCTAATGGCTAAATGATAGATGTCATTTTCTTCCGTCAGTGGATATGATTGTTGATGATGATGATGTTCAGTGTAGGAGTGCAGTAATGAAACCGGCTCTACTTAATGATTAGTTTATTTCAGATTGAAGTTATGAAATATCATATATAAAATTATATATCATATTTTATGTATCATATTTGATATATACATACATATATATATAGATAGGTCGTGAGTTGAAAACACTCTCTCGTCACATTTCTTCCACCTTTGCCATTGGTCGAAAAATTGCGAAAATTAATGTTATAAACTTTACCAAATGAATCTTTGTTAACAGATTTCAATGAATGCGACAGCTCACCATGTAAAAATGGTGCAACTTGCAATGATCTCGTCAACAAATACACGTGTACATGTGTGCCTGGATATGTAGATACAAACTGTCAAACAAGTATGTATTATTCTTTCTTCGTAAAATTCGTGGGTCTTTGATTAAGAAAACGAATGCTCTTTATCTTGATAAACTGCGGTGCAGATGATCCTCTTATTACGAGATAAACAGGTTTTATGTAAACCAATCGAATGCATTCGATTTGTTGGACTGGCTATTAGGAAGCTGGTTTCAGTTTGAGCTGGTTTTTAACCTGTAAGTGTGAATGGGGGTATTGACTACCATGAACAAGACCTGATTTCAAAGCGATTGCATCCATTCTATTCCAATCTCATGAAGGATAGAGCAATTCCGTGTAGTCGAACTGCAAATAAACCGAGCCACAAACGACACATTCACATTTAGTAGCTAACTTGTTCGTACTGCGCGCAAATATAGGCATCTGAAAGTGAGTTTAGGGATGAAGTCAGAGATCTGTTGCTGGAATTGTTTGTATCAGCCTGAAAAGAAGTGAAGTGGTGAAAGCAATCATTGTGCAACTCACCAACTTAATTCTCCACTTCTCGACTATAGCATCAAATTTTCAAATCGTTAACCAGTAACATTTTGTTCTTTGTCATATCGCATCTTGAATACGACTTTTTCCTCTGAAATTTTAGAACTTAAAATGGATTTAAGTTTTACAAAATTTTCCTTTGGCTTTAAAAAAGGGAAAACATTCAAATTCTGAAAAGTTTTAATAAGTTTATCAAAACTCCAACAGTAGAATCATATTAGACTGATTACATATTCACAGTTATAGCTATGGATAGACTGATGGACGCTCAAACTACGACTCATGGACTTTTTCATTGAAAAATTGGAACGAAGTCCCTTGCCCTCGTTGTTGTGTCTGGATATGGAAACCGAGGCAACACTGCGCGAAAAGCTGAGTGTTCTAGGCAATGGCGGATGGGTCTAAATTGCCGGCTCGAGCCTCCGATGCTAAAACAGTTACAACACTTCCAAATTCAAGTTTTCAGGGATACTAGCCATAAACAAAAGCCACAAGTATCCAAATGAATGTTTCCTCAATCCATGAATCGACAAACCTTCCAGGAGTTCCTCATTTTGAAGGCCGAATAAAGCCAAATAGCTTCCATGAATACATTGTAGCAATGAGATTTTCTAACTGTCAGAGGCTGCCATGACTACGGCAGAGCCTCGCTTCAGAGCGGTCAAATAAATCTCCTCTGTGCATTTCCATCTCGATCTCGATTTGGTATATGAAAGTCCATAAGGTTGAACGAAAATAATATGTGTTGTTGTTGTTATCAATGTTATTGTTGTTTTCATTGTTATTTTTGCGGTAACTTGGACGATGTCGTGAGTCTAGAATTATTACAAAGTGGCTAAATTTTCTTTCAGACCATTCAATTCAGTTGAATAGGTCGCAAAATTCTATACCACTTTTCTAAAGAATTGGAAACAATGCTACTGTATAAAGAAAGATGGGAGCGTTACAAATGCAAAGCCGGCTAGGAGAGTAAGCAATGTCAAACTGCTAATCAATCTGTCACCATTGCCATCCACCAATTTGGTATTATTAGTGTGGAAAACTTCTGGTACTTTTGCCGTGTTATCTTCATAATCAATTATTGTACAACAACAAACCATGAAATCAATTGCGCACAGAGGTGTTAGGGACGCTCTTAAATTAATTAGGACCGTAGAACCTTATTGAGAAGAACAAGAATGTTTAGAATCAATGACAAATTGCAATATGTGATAAGTCATTGAGTTGAACATCAATGAAATCTACAGAAGAGCATCTACGCCCATTTTCCTATCAACTGAATCAAAGGCGTTCTGGTGACGTTAAATGGCAATGCATTACCACGTACAGCTGCTCTGTATATCTTGTCATATTTTATTTGTTCTGGATCAGTTTTCATGCACCGTGTATCTGCGTTTAATGCTTCAGCGTTTGCGAGAATATGCTTTTTTAAACTATGGAATAAACTCAATGGAACACCAATCAGTTTCCAATAGAAAGCAACACTTATACGCAGAAATGCATTTCACTAAAATCGAGCTAGCTAAGGGTCCTTTTGTTTAAGATTTGTTTTTGAAGATCTCGAGGATCTTGATGACAAATATGTATGTAACAAACATATGTATTTTTTACACTTCAGTGTGCATTGATTATTTAGTTAGCTTTCTTAAAGAGAATTGATGCAGTTTTCATTAATGCAATTTTCATCTTATCAAAGCTGAAAATCGCATGTGATTCGATTAGAACATTTTAGCGTTGCTCAAGTATTATCCAAAATAGCTTCCAAGTAAACATTGTCAAGATCCCTTGACCAATATGGCCGATTACAACAATGAACTACATTTCAACATCTAAGTTGGCCTTCGGCTTCAAAATGAGAGGCGAATCATTGAAATTGACACATAATTCATAATTTCATGGTTCTGCAAACGCTGATATATAACTTAGGAGCACCCAATAGATGTCAAATCTTTTTGTTATTCCCTTTATCTGATTGAAATTTTGTTGTTGTCGTCGTTTGAGCGACCATCAGTCCACCAATAGCAATTACTATTATTATCCGACACAGCAAAAGACGATGCTGAAGTCAAATTTCTAAACACATTAAATTCTGCTTTTCGTCTCCCAGACTTTGATGAATGCCACAGCAAACCATGTCAAAATGGAGGGACATGCAATGACTTGGTAAACAAATACACGTGCACATGTGCTGCAGGATACACAGGGACCCATTGCGAGACAAGTACGGATTACTTTCTTCCAGAGCTTAAAGTTTTGAATTTGGAGTTTCTTCAGAGATTTGTTTACTTTAATGTATTCAACTACACGTACGGAAGATGACTACTGACTGCTCTAAGTAGAATTCTAAAAGTCACAAAAGTTCAAGATGCCACCGAACTGAGACTGCTAAAACTGAGACTGAGAAACATTCCGGATTTCTTTACTCTTTCCACTGCATACCGGGTGAGTAAAAAAAAAATGCTCGGTGTTTGAAAGGCTAATGTTATACGGAGAATAGTGGTTTACAAAAGGAGTACTTACCCCTTAGAAACCACAATGAATAAGATATTCAAGGATTTTGTCAATGAAAAGAAACAAAATTCAATGAAGAAATGATTCTACTTTGAATACTGACAAAATACATGGTACGCTTCCTCCGCTTTGACTGTAACACAGCTTTGAAAATAGCCGGACTTAGGGATTAACTTGATTTTGAGATTTGTGTTTCTTACCTCGGGTATTGCTTTCTAATGAAATGGAAACTCTGGAGATGTTCGACACATTGTTATGCATTCCAACCAAAGCTGTGCATCGAAAGGTCTACATCTACATAATTGTAAACAAGCTATTATTGGCTGTTTTGGGGCATATCAAGAGATATAACATAACTTCGTCTAATTCTGAATTCCTGAAGGAAATGATGTACCTAGAAGTATAAGCAAAATCTCGAAAATGACGTTGAGGCCTACGTAAGATGATGGTAATAAGATTTTACAAATTGGTTGCATAGCTAATCCTTTTTAATATTTCAAGCAGATGATGAATTTCTCTGACTCATCCAATATCAAACCATAAATGACTACCTCCAGGAACTCGGAAAGCTATTACGTTTCTTCTTACTTCCCCGTAGATATAAATGAATGTCAAAGTACTCCATGCCAAAATGGTGGAACTTGCAACGATGCAGTCAATCAATACACTTGCAGTTGTGTTGCGGGATATGTTGGAACACATTGTGAAACAGGTGGTTATGATGTTCTTGGCTTAGATTTATATATGCGTAAAGCTGTAACATTGAAACCGTAGAAACAACTCCAAATGTGAATGAGTATGCCATCCTACCTTTCAAGGGTTTGTTTCAACCAACATGCATTGCATATGCCATCTCATAATTGGCCTTTGTTGTCACAAGCTTCAAGGACTATAAAGATGGCGACAGCAATGGCCAACCCCCCTCCCCCCAGGGGAAGAACACTACACTATTGAGTCAGTTGAGGATGTGTGTTCCAGAATTTCTGTTATGTCCTAATACCCGAATTTTGGAAGGATTTTGAGACCCAATCCCAGAATATGGATGTGGTTTTCGATCATTGTTTGCAATACAAATCAATAGGAAAATTGTTGATTATCGCAAACCTGGCTATGCCAAGAATTTATAGCAAAAATTAGAAGCTAATCCAAGAATCTTTCTTTTAATAGTACATCCCAATCTCAGAATGTTTATGCCAAAAGCCACCCAAAACTAATGCAAATCCTTGTATGATCGGACAATGAAGTATCTCGCCGGGTGGCCAACTAAGGGATGGCACATGAAAGCATGCTGTTTGAAACAAACCCTTTAAAATGGTAGTACGAAACTATAATAGACAAATAGTAGAATCAGCTAGCCAATATTAGAATTTCAATGAGAAATACCCTTCTAGTTAGTGAGTAGTGTAGAATTCCCACAAAATGCTGTATCTCTTCGTGCTTTAGACTAATTACGTCTGAAATTTGTGACAAAGAATCCACCTGTATCTCCAAGATGGTTGATGACTTGAAAATCTGACTACGCTTTCTAATTATTCTACGGAGCTGAAACATACCAAAAACATCCTTATCTGCAATGCATTTGCTGTTGCTTCCCTGGGTATCAGTAAGCTGCCTGCAGACTCAACTGGCTTCTTATCAAAGAGCTTTCTCATTCGGTCGAGTTTGTACTCAGATCGTGCATTAGGGGACTGTTGCGATCGATGCAAGAGAGCGCCAGCCAAGTTCAATTTTTTTGTTTGTACCTGACAGTATGTCTGAGATTTTTTCTCTTAACAGACGTTAACGAATGCGCCAGCCAGCCTTGCCAAAATGGAGCCACGTGCAATGACTTGGTGAATAAGTATACATGCACATGTGTTGCTGGCTATGTTGGAACAAACTGTCAAACAGGTATGTCATAGAGTTTCATCTTAACTTTATGAACTTATTCCGTACATGATGTTTCTTAGAGCATCATTCTGAAAATAATCGAGGCAGAGGATGCCCAGAACAATATGTGGTGAAAGTAACGTTGTCAATTTAAGCTTTCAATATGTGAGAATTGCACTGTCTTCTGCTCAGCTTCTGAATCAAGTAAACAAAATCAGCCACCCACAACTTCGATCTCGTCCCCAGAGTGATTTCGTTGCTTACTCTGAGATACAAGAGGGCGTTCGGTAACTTGACTGGTTGCTCGCATTTTGGCGCAGTAACTCCGTATTGCGCGGGGTGGACGGCAGCGGCATGTCGGGACTCGGCGTGGGACCATATTTCTTAGCTATTCCGACCATCATTTGCAATTTACTTCCGAAATTCGAAGAATAAAGAGCTATTTCATTTTGGAAGCTGCGGTGAAAGTTTCTTCAATTTTCAGCTTACGCCCATTTTTGCTCCGATCAAACAGTGCTTATTTTCAAATTAAACACACATGCTAGCCCCAGATTATTGTTCAAATACCTTTAAAAAAGAGTTGAAATAAGGTCCTCAAAGTGCTTGTTTTAGTATCTTGATTTATCTATTGCAGAAATAGCGCTGCAGCAACAGGCATTTTCTGTTGCTTGGCGTTGCATAGCAAACTGCAAATCCATAATGGCTGCAAATTTGCCCATTTTCTGGGCAGATTTGATCCAAGCGTACCAGGGTGTTCATTCGGCTTCATGATCAGCGTATGAAGTAAGAACGCAATCGGAAGCAGGTTGCCACATCATTGGATCTATCCTTCCTCATTCGATCTAAACCCCGAGGGGGGTGGGGTAACTTAACTTGTCTATGGTACGGAGTTGTGCCATTTTTTTGGGTACCTTTTTCATGATAGAGTCCGGATTTATGGGTAAGGTTTTCAGCAATTTTTTGCATCTTCCGAATTTACGGGTACAGTTTTCTGTCAGAAACCATCTATTGGTGAGCTGTTTTGGCATTCCCGGATCTATGGGTATGATTTTCATAAATTCTCCAGAATCATGGGTACACTTTTGAGAAATTTCTCCGGATTTATGGGTAGTACTTTTACGATTAGAATGGGAAATTCGCATTACCCCCCCCCCCCCCGCTGATAAACTCATGACTTCTCACAAAAATCCCCTATCGCGTGCACAGTGCAAAAGATGGCCGTTTGTTGGCTTTGAATTACACATAAGTCTAGTGTTGGTAAAATTAGTGCAGGAAAACGAACTTACACTTTGACGTTCGCAGCAGCTGCAAATTAGTTTGATATTCTGTGAATTTAGGACAAACGTCGTTGCCATTTCTTCTCCATCTTGTCATCAAAACACAATAAAGAAGCTGGCAGCGATTAAGTGGCAAGAAAACAATATAGCGACCTCATTTTCATTGAGCGTGACACAGATTCTTTGCTCTTCAAGACGTCACAATCCTCTGGTCGCTTATCTAGACACGCTATTTCGCAGAGAAAAAACGGAAAATGATCAGAAAAAGTGCGATATGATGCAACATTCATGACGGTGAACTCTTGTATTTTATCTTCAATCATACTGGACTTGCTACAAGTCTCTCTCGCGGCAAAAACAGGAGAAGGAATAAAAGCGAGAGAGACTTGTAATACTTGGCAGCCTGGGTCGTTGGCTGGACAGGACTCTGTCAAGTCGGCATCCCTTACAAAAAACCAATATCCAATCATATGCTTAGAAAGTAAAATGATACAACAGAGTGAGTCTCTACGATGTCCTTTGACAATGGCAGACTCAAGCTTCGATGAAACAGTTGACAACAACCCCGTCAATTTTGAAAATGGAAGCAAGGCTCGATTGCTCATGGATATTAATGAGCATGCCAAATATTACAAGTCTCTCTCACTTTTTTTCCTTCCCCCGTTTTTTCCGCGAGAGAGACTTGTAGCAAGTCCATAATCATACCAATCCGAGACTAGTCCCTCAATTACAGTCCATGATTGCTTGCCTTGACAGAAAAATCAAAGCAGCTAGAAAAGTTAGTTCAGTTCTTGTGCATTCTTAATTACGCGTCATTGTTTGAGCAACGAGAGGAGGTATTAGTTAAGATGGTCGTAGCGATAGCTAGGCCTGAAGTCGCAGTCCTTGGTTTAAGCTAGAGAGTTAACGAAACCATGACGGCAGCAGCAACAACGGCAACTCATCTCTGAGTTACAGGGGGCCTTATTCAGGCCTTTTTGGATGATATATCAAAGGTAGCTTACGGAAACAATGCTTGCTTGTGGAATTTCAGATGACGTTCTGGCTGGCGTTGCCGTCCTGGTTTCGTAAACTCTCCATTGCTTAATCTTTTTCAGACTTCGATGAATGCCACAGTACTCCTTGTAAAAATGGAGCGACGTGTAACGACCTGATCAACCGATATACGTGTACTTGTGTCACAGGATATCAAGGAACACTTTGCGAAACAAGTAAGATATTTACCATATGTGTCATTGTTAGTAAATCAATTAACCAGTAAATCAGTAAATCAATGAATCTATCAATTGATATACAAGATGACGAAGAAAAATTTACTGATTGGAATCGCTAAAGGGGCAACTGGGAAACTTGCTGCGAGGCGCTCGAAAAGCTCTCTATGTGATGTGTCAAAAAACCTTGCATGGTGTGGTAACAGCCCTTAAAAGTCCTGCATGGGGAGGACAAAATATTAGCAATGCACATATGCCTTGAATCTTTACATGCTTGCTGTTGTTTTTTCTCGTGTCAAGGTGTTTTTACCTACAAGTCTTGCCAGAAACCCTACTTGCAGCAACATAAAAATTGAACTTTTTGCTGTAAAGGATTAAAACACATCGTTAAAAAAGAAGTTTCAACTCCAATTCTAAATTTGAAAAGAACCAAATTTGTCTGAAAATTTGAAAGCTTAGGAATTTGAAATTCCGCAATTCTGTTTCCGTTCTAGATATCAATGATTGTATCAACCACCAATGCCAAAATGGAGGAACATGCTATGATGGTGTGAATGGGTACAGTTGCGGTTGTGTTCCAGGCTACATAGGAGCACGTTGCGAAACTAGTAATTACCATTTCATTTTTCTTTATAAATTGAAACTAGAGTTGCAAACGAAGTCCTTGAACTTCCTCCAAACCTGGATTTCAAGGTCCCACCTTCCTCATTTTAGACTGCTTAGAAAATGGGGAAAAAGAGCTTCCATAAATCATGAAAGGTACTGATTGATCCAAGGTATTGATTGATCTTTCCATGATACCACGATCACTACATGCGTTAGAAACTATTGCCTGTAGTCTAGAAAGGAATTCAATTTTGAACGAGTTTTTCAACGATTTCAGTCATTCGTACATTGGTCTAGCAAGCTTTAATTTAGTTGAGACAATGAAATGAGGGGTCTTTGCCCTTAATAGAATTTTCGAGGAAAGACCTTCTACTTTGGCTTAGAACCCCCTCTCAATCTCATGTTTCCCAGTGCTAGAATGGAAAGTTTGACAAATTTGTAAAAGTTTTACATGAATAGCCGCCAGCTGCAGGAAATGTTGCAAAATATCGTTCGATTCTGATTCATTCCAGAATAGCTAAAAGGTCTATTGCGAGAACATGAACATCGGCCAATGCTCCCTCTAAAAGAATAATTTGATTACTAATCCCCAGTCTCCTAAATATTTTTGTACTTATCATAAAGCTATAATTGGCAACACTAAATTAAAACTGTCTGAAACTGGATGTCACGTTGAAATTTCCGCAAATAATAATGATTTAAGCGTATTGCATCGGTAATTTTACGTTGTCGCAAATTTCAAAGACATTGGCTTTGAGAAGACTTTAAGACATATTATTTTCATTCCAGACAAAGACGAATGTTCCAGTCAACCATGCCAAAATGGGGGAACTTGCAGTGATGGAATCAATCGCTACACATGCACTTGCACAAATGGATACTATGGAACGTACTGTCAAACACGTGAGCAATCCTTACTGTGTGCACCAAAAAAATCATGCGCTTAAAGGCCGTCCTCCACTCTCAGTAGTTTCGGTCGGCGACCAGCGCGCTCGCCTTGTGCGTATGCTCTGTTACTAAATAGAATGCGCACTAGGCAAACGCGCGCGTCGCTGACCAAAACTACTGAAGTTGAGGTCGGCTTAGGAGTTGAAAATATATAGTAGCTGCTTGGGGGTACCAGACAAAATTTGAGGCACTTGAAAAACTGTAGCACCGAAAGCACTCAATGGATCTGAATGGGCTGGAAATCACTGGATAGCAAAAGTTGAACTTTTCGGAGCATCTTCAGGCCAAAAAAGGGGGGTTAATTTAACCCCCTCCCCCATCAGAACTCTGAACTGAGAAGGGCTAGAAAGACAAACGTGACTTTCAAACGTAGCTTGATATGGAAAATCCGAATTTAGCATTGATTTAGCTCTATAGCTCTAATCTCTATAGCTCTATAGCTCTAATCGTTGTATTTTCGATGACGTCATCAATTTTCTTCGTTCTTTGCAAAAACAATACCCGTACAGATTTGACTGTAAGAACTCTTTCAAGAGAAATGAAATGCTTCTCTTAAGGTTTTTATCTGACAGAATGAATATCAAAATCTCAAAGAAAAATAATCTGTTGAAAGAATTCTGACTTTTGGGCGTCATATCTTAGAAAATAAAGTTTGGCTTTTCCATATCCTCTTATGGATTGTTGATTGCATTGAAAAGATCGGGATTTTTTTGTCCTAGTTGTGCAAAGAATTATATAAGTTTGAAGTCTCTTCGAGATTTGATCAAGCCCTCAAGTCATCAAGTGGGTTTCTGTGCGTGATTGCTGCTGGATAGGTGACGGAGATCTGTTTTTGGGATCTCTGTTGTCGGTTTGGCGGTGTCGGGCGTGGGGATGGGGGCTGCCCCGGTGGATCTTTGGAGAAGTTTCCCAGTCTATTGGTTGTATCACTTTTACTTTCTTTTACTTTCGGTAAATTGGTTTCACAGTTTAGTTTATATATTTATTGCAAGTAGTCCCCAGATATCCCTAGCCAGTTTTTATTGTAGGTTTTTACTTGGAGAGCCCCTTGAAAATCAGGCTATAGGGTGAAGGGCCTCCTTCCTTAATGAGTTGGAACATGAGACAAATGAAAAGGAATACTTTGTCCTGTTGGAAGAACGGAATCCCCCGAATAAGTTCTCACACCAAAGAGGAAGACTTATTCATCTTCTCAAGAGGATAGCACGCGCTAAAGCGTGTTCAAATCATCGCTGTAACAAGGTTGAGGAAATTGGGTCCCGAGTTTACGAAGTTTTTAAGATCTCTCAAAGGGACTCCTTGGGCAAATTCCTTATAAAGATTTCTGTTTTTGTTTTTCAATATGTTTTAAGTGGGCTTGTCAGGATTTCTAGCTACTGAAAGCTAATTTAGGCCCACTGTGCATGCCGCATCCAGGCATGGGACCCCTGGTTTAACGTCCCTTCCGAAGGACGACGAGGTGAGTTGCGAGGTCAGGCCTCAGATGTCACCCATCCGAAATCTGACCTCACTCGACTAAGCTTAACTTCAGTCACCTGACGAAGACTGTATAAGCCACTCGGCAAGATCAAAACAGAGTGACAAGTTTCAAAAGTATTTTAAAGGACAAGTCCGGGGTTGACAAAGTATTGTTAAAAAGCAACCTTACCAACTGCTGAACACCAATCGTGAGTTCTTTCCAAGCGTTCATGCCTCGAAATTTCATAAACTCGACGGTTAATCTTCGTAAGTTAGGCAAAATTTCGTCGCCATTTTGTATTTTGGACGAGTGTGCAAAGGCACGATAAGGAGGCTAGCAATATGGGTGGTATAATATCAACACAGTAAGCAGCTTTGTTGAGGTCAACGTGGAATGACGTCATACAAAATGACGTCATTTCGCACCTCTTAGCAGATTGAAATACGTAGTTTCACAGATTAAAAGACAAAAAGGTTGGAAAAAGCACTCCACGCCATTCACAAAAGTGTAATCTCTTGAATAATCAATTATCATACCAACCACGGACTTGTCCATTAAGATGTTGGCCATTCATTCACACTGTGCAAAAATATCCTGCATTCAAATTGATGGAGCAGCGGCCTTTCAGACGCCATGTGAGCTTTTTCTGATTCATACGTCATTTACATTTCATTTCGTTTCCTCTAACTAGCTCGTTCCGGATACATTTACTCACAGAACTATCCAAGTTCATACACAAACGGTCTTGATCAGCGATGGACATTGTACGCAGGACCGTATCCTGGAAGAGTTCGCATTCATTTCACTGCATTTTCAACCGAGTCATGTTGCGATAGAGTTACAATAAGGTAACCATATTCTCATCCTTTTATAATTCTTTTCACTTTCAATCAAACCAAGCAACGCTTACAATCAATAGTCCTTCTGGCTTTTCTTAAAGAGTATCTGAATAGTACAGTAAATCCCCGCGTACAAGAACCTACTTTTTTGAGAGCCAGGCTGAAATTGGTTCTTATTTCAAAGATACTAAGATTAATTTCAAAGTATAAAGGTTCTTATTTGAAGGGTACCTCATGTTGTCCCCTTGAGAGTCTCACAAAGATTTTCAGCCTATTATTTTGTTTTAGAAGCGTTTTTATGGACATAATAAGTAATTGGGGAGGAGAATAAATCTTTCAAACCCAACTGGGACCACAATGACCTTGATAACAGCAATCAAATATCAACTTTGCAACCTCTGCAATAAGAACCTATGTTTCATCAGACTGAAACAGGTTCTTAATTGAAAGGTACATAATTTAGGAAAAACAGCCTCTAGGTTCTTATTTTGGTAGGTTCTTATATGCGGGGATTTACTGTACCCACACAGCATAGGTTCCAAATCTCTGTGAAGGTAGGCGTAAAAATAAGTGACCTATTTCATTGAATTGAGTGAATTGAAGGAAACTTTCGCCATGAAACCATAAGAGACCTTCTCTTTTCGCAATTTTGATAGCCCTGGCAACCGAAGGAAAATCAGGGAGATCTCCTCCTTGCGGCTCGTTGGTATCTCCCTGTAAACTTGAATTATTTCCGAGTTTTTTCATCTTTCAAGACTTGCACGAAACCCTTTTAGTATGGCAAATATCTTCTCTAGATTATTTAGCCATGTGGTAATCCTTCCACCCATCAGCGAGTACATCTTGAGCCGCTTCTATGGCATGTATTTGTCCTTGGCATTAAAAGCGGCTCAGTTCGGACCAAATTGATCAATAGGCCTAACTTCAAACTCGAGTGAACACACGCAATAAATTGGCTCAAAACACTCTCATAAGTGGGCGGAAAGATGGTCAGAGGTTTAAGTAGTCCAGACAAAACACTTACCACACTAAAAAAATATTGCGTAACTCTTGAAAGGTGCAAATGAGTCGATAAGACAGAGCAGAAACTGCGTAAACATTACGTCATCGACCAATCTGAGATACGGAATTATTTGGACGGGTAAGCTTTCTCAAATGATAAACCAAGAGCTCAAGGCCCTAGGAAAAAAATATCAAGTGTTACCTAATTTTGGGATCTGTTGCAGGGAGCTAAGGGGGCTATAAGTTACGAGTTTTCGCGTATGCGTACAGAGTTTCTGCTCTGTCATTCGATAACAACTCGAGTTTGTAGGGTGACTAGATCAGGCTGCAAAGGAGAGGATTCCCCTGATTTCCTGATGCTGCCAAGGCTTTTAGAATTGGCCGCGCTCTCCTCAGTCCCTTTCTCCAAATTGTAAAACAGTCTATTCTATCATTGAACTTTTCTAAAATCTTCAGGATTTCAAAAGGTAAGAGTGTTTTTCTTCTTGTCCAAGAAATCAAGAAAAAATGTCAATAAAACATGAAACCACCGTAATTTCAAAAGTGTTGGACGCAATAGGAATTAATTTCTAAGAAAACCATAGTTTAAGGATGTCTCCAAGATGGCACCAAGAAAATTCTGTCACTCGTCTGTTTTATGATTTAGAAATTTGATGAAATCACGTCCTCAATGAATTAAATCACACGTTTTTTTATAAGAAACTGGTTTACAAAAAACTGGTACTAAGATGACCAAGATTTTAAGAAACTCTAGCACTACTAGCCTTTTAACCAGATCCCTGACAAGCTATAGTACTACAGATATGTCTGAGAAGTATCAAGAAACTTTTAAAAGTTAAAAGTGTAGACAATATAGCAAATATATTTCGTTGAGCCTTTTTTCTTGAGTAATAAAAAATAACCGTTTATGTCTTGAGCATAACAGAACACTGCTTATTCCTATACCCTACGACGTTTCAAATGTCAAGAAACTTATCTGCAGCAGGGCTAGAGACAACATTGATAATTGATGTATTCCGAAAATAAGAAACAAATTAAGAAGCTTTTAGTACTAAAATGGACAAATTTTCGCGCTGGAGTGAGGAACATTTAATACAATGGTTTGATCCGGGCTTGTCATGAAAAATGTATATGAAATACGCGGTGATTTACGGAAATATTCAAAATTTCTGGAAAGTTCAATGGTAGGATCATAGTCACAACAACAGACAGGAATATAAATTACTAAATGTATCAGTTAGATATCCAGAAAAATCAGATCTTCCTGGCCGAAATTTGGTTGTTCCTAGCTGACTGATTCCCAAAATTGCAATATTCAAATACTTGAACTGCAGATAAAACTCATTTTCGGTAAAATTCCTCTGAAAAACTGATCAATTCGGACGACCCAAAACCATCTGTGCAATCTTTTTAAAGATAACTGTTAACTCCTGTAAACTGATAACAACAAAACTAACCTACAACTAGAGAGAAAACTGTTAAATCCTGCAAGAGAAAAACGCATTAACCTGAAGCCCCAGGAAGATGTATGTTTTGTGGAAGGAAGGATGTCTGTATAGCTATTTTGTTCTTCGCACAAACAAGCTGGCGAGTGTGGAATGAAACGCGTTTTTGGTTATTCGACGCTGCGCTTTATTGCAGCTATTACCTTATTTTTCTCTCATTTCAGGGTTCAAGGTTGATGGGTAGTTGTCTTGCAGGATTTCACAGCTTTCTTCCTTGTTACAGGTTGATTAAGTTGTTATTCTTTTACAGGAATCTCTTTAACGAATTCACCGGGGGGGGGGGTACATAACATGTTGAGGGCACGGGTATGTGCCGCCCATATGGGTGGGTTTTGGGCCAAAATTCTCTAAACAAGGGTCCCTTTTTCGGCAGATTTTCCATAAAATGGGTGGGTTATCAATAAATTGGCGAATAAAACAAAAAATGGGTCGTTTTCCGCCAAAATTCGTCATAAAAGTGGGTATTACAGCAAGTTTCGGTAATAAGAAGAGGGTACCTTTCTGAAAACCGGGGGGCAGACCCCCGTCCATCCGCAAGTCATGTACCCCCACGGGACGAATTTACACCCATGCTGCACCCTTCCTTGCTTATGAACTTACAAATTTCTTCGATCTGTTTCAGAAATGGCAATAGTATATCTTCATCTACCCTGGTGTCGATGAGCGGGTCAACAACGCTCAATAAATACTACTATTCAACTGGTAATTATATGCATGTACAATTCAGAATGGATGGTTCTGTTGTTAGGAGTGGCTTTAGAGCTTATTGGACACGCGTTTAAAAATTTCGAGTTTGACAGACTATCATTCCCTCCTGGCAGCCAGTGAACTGGGATTTTCAGTAGAGGGCGTTGAATCTTTGCCCCTGTCCCACCATGGGCGATGATGCATCCATTTTTGGAAAAGGAAGTCAAGGTTGCAAAATTTCTTACCCATTAGCTGCCTAGTTATCAAGTCTGCGTAGCTGTTGGTCACTTTGAGTAGAAATGATCAGCATACAACCATTTGTCCTTAATTTTTTGCCTTTCGTTTTGAGTTGTCTGACTCTGTTTCATGAAAAACGAGTGTTGCTTTATGCAGTCTCGACATATATCTTACTTGCGGATTGTAACTATTTCGTTTCGACATATACATCGTTGTATATAGCAAGCTAGATTAAACTAAATAATCGATGTAAAAATGACAAGCTATGGGCAGTTAGCCGCCGCAGTCGTGCTCGATTGCCACAGCTTGATGCTTCTGCAGAGGATTTTCTTCCTCACCTTCTCTTCGCATTGAGGCTCACTGTGTTTGTACAGTTCATTACATTCTGATGGAAGATTGCTTCCGATCACATGATCCAACCGCTATCTAAAGAAACAAATGATAATGGTCTCACGGTATTTCTGATCGGATTGTCCATTCGCTAAAACAAGAATCATTGCGCTTTTCCACAAAGAATGCGGTAGAAAAAATCGCCTATTAGTGACAGCTGATGAAGAAGATGAAACATTTTCCACAGAGGGTAAAGGTAAATTCTTGAACTCCTACTGAGGAGGTAACGAAAACCACCTCCGCAGAATGATATAAACCTTCCTCAGCAGAAGCATACAACATCAAACATAACTGCAGCAGCTGAATACCCGTGGACAAACATAAACTTGATTGAAATTATATTGCAATTTGTAAACACCCCCCAACGAACCCGCTGAAACGCTGCCCCGCCAAGGTAAAGGATGGCCCGCCAGGAAAATGTGTTTCCCCGCCAAGTTTGAATTTAGAGCACTCTCCCCACCTTGTTTCCGTTTCCTCCCCGTTGAAATTTTTGCTTCCCCGTCAAAAATTATACAAGTTCCATCCAAAGGTTTTATTTCCCCATCACGATATTTTCAATCCTCGCTGAAAAAAATGTATTGTTTTATTTAGATATTGTGTTGAGTAGCCATGTGCCATCTTTTCTGCCTGGCAGTACCCTTAATCACAGGGAAACAAGGAAGAAAAAGAGCGCACTGCACTGATGTTGACCAGGGCCCTTTAATGTCCGGCGGGGTCGTTACTTGGGGGGGGTGTACGTAAAGTATTTCATTGTAAATGATTTTGCAAGCCGAGGTTAAAGAAGCATCGCTGAGCACTTAGTATATGAAATATTAAATATACCTCTCGCAATGCAGCTTTGTTGCGTCCTTGAGTCGGGATAGGTGGACGTGTAAGGTGGACGTGAATTTACAGCGCTCCTGGTTTCAACTGAATTTACCGTAGTTTAGCTGGTCTTGCGAATGGCAAACGACGTAGAAAAGGTTATTGAAGCATCGGAATCTCTACGAATCTCCAAACAAGGAAGATATCTCAATACAATCGCTGAGTTCTGCTTGACGAAATACGAATGGAGCTTTGCCAAAACAGTGGCCATATTGGAAAATGCGATCGTTGAAGGCAGCATGATGACCACAATAAAAAACAATAAATTATCTTATCGCATCAATAGTAAAAACGAAATGGAATGCGATAATGAATGCAAAGACACACAAACAGATTGCATCGAGTTACAAAGTGACGCAGATTTTACCAGCGATTTGGAAAGATTGCAAAATGAATTCGAAGAATATAAACGATTCTCGCATGGCGAAATCCTCGATCTCAAAGCCAAAATAGCGATCAGGCCCAATAGCCCCACCCAAGCTCCAAGGCAGAACCCCAACTGTGACAAAATCAAGGAAGCACTACTAACAGCCCTGAAGGAGCGAATTATTTCATTGGAGAGGCAACTCTATGACAAACAGAAAATTATCGAGAAACTCTTAGATGGGCCTAAATTTCAAGCTTCGCCTAATCAAGAACCTAATACAAAGGAACACAATAGCCAGAGAACTACAACAAAAAGTTACAACAAAAAGAATGAAACTGCTATTGTTATCGAAGAATTGGACAATGGAGCTGACCAAGGTCGAAAGCCACAAGGGAACCACCTCCACGTGCCAACACCACCACAACACAACAGTACAAAAGGAGGTAAAAAAGGTAAAAGTCAAAAGACGCAAGTCACAAATAGTCAAACATCCAGAGACCAGCAAAAGCAGATAAAATCGTGCGAAAATCGTTTTGCTGTTCTATCAACTGATGATAAAGACCAAAATGAAATGCAGCCTGCTCCCAGAAGCGGAAAAAAGACAAAAAGCTTCGTTCAACAAAAACAAAGGGAACAATCAAAGCCCATTGAAGAGAGCACAGCAATTGAGCAAGAGAAGAATGGCTCCAATTCAAAGACAAATTCACTGAAGAAGGAGAATAAGCGTAAACAAAACAAAACGAAACAAAACGAAAACGCGCCAAAGGAAAACATCCACGATGATGCCGTAAATTGGCCCACAGCAAACGAAACTGTGAAGGAAGGGGAAGATGTCAGTTCGTTGAATAGTACCTGTGATGGCGGCAGTAGTGGAGAAGGCCAAAGAAAGAGAGTTTTCGTTCTGGGAGATTCTATAATTAACGGCATTGAGGAAAAAGGTCTCTCCAAGAAGCATAATGTCAGGCTACGGAAATGTCCTGGAGATTCCACAGAAGATTTACTTGATCATGTGAAACCAGTTGCAAGGAAAAAGCCTGATCTAATTGTCATTCATTTTGGCACAAATGATACGACCTCCGGAAAAGACACCAAGGAAAATGTGCAAAAAGCTATCGACACCATAAAAGAGGAATCGCCAAGCACAGAAATTGCTATTTCTCTGTGTACAATAAGAAAAGATCGAAGTGGTCTTGGCAGGAAAGTGGAATCGTGCAACAAAATTCTGAGAGATGTTGCCTCCAGGAATAATACCTACGTTATTGACAATAAGAGCATTGATGAATCTTGCTTGGGAATGAAGAGACTGCATTTAAACCGCAAAGGTACATCTTTCTTAGCAAATAATCTCAAAAATTTCATAGATGATATTTGACTCTATGACAATGAAAAGCAAGAGACTTCCACCCCTTTAGAGAGCGTTCTTAGTAATGTAAGTCAATTAAATGAACAAACTCTAAATGGCGGTTTGGTCAAACTAGGCTCCAAAAAAGGCATGGTTATTGCTTCTATGAACGTGAATAGTCTCCTCCCGCATTTAGATGAGATCGAGCTCTTGTTGAAGGATAATGGCATACATTTTCTCTCCCTAAATGAAACCAAAATTGATGATACTTTATCAGACAACCTTTTCAAAATTGAAGGGTACATATTTCGGCGACTTGACAGAAATCGCCATGGCGGAGGGATTGCATTTTTTTGTCGAGATACTTTTAAATGCGATATTAGAGAAGATATTCCCAAGTCAAATCTGGAAATCCTAAGTGCACAGATCACTCCACCACGAGCTAGTCCATTCATAATACTCTCATGGTATAGGCCTCCCAACGAGCCATTCGAAACTTTCGATAAGCTTGAAAAAGTCCTACGCTTCTTTGAAGCAGAGGGAAAGGAGATAATTCTTTTAGGGGATACCAATTGTGATTTCAGCACAGAGACTGCAGGCACAAATCAATCAAAATCCCCTGTTCCAGGGCACATTAAACGTCTCAAGGACTTATATCAATCGTTCGGACTAAAACAGTTGATAACTGAACCCACTCGGGAGACTGAAAATACCTCCACGATCATAGATCATATTGCTGTCAGTGATATAAACAATATTGTGGAGTCTGGTGTTGTCAAGGCCGCCATTAGTGATCATTATGTTGTTTACTCTGTAAGGAAGTATCAAGGTGGAATCAAACATAATCATAAGCATATCCATACAAGACAGCTGAAAAACTTCAATAAAGAAGCTTTCTTAGCTGATCTTGATGATGTTAACTGGTCTGCTATTTTAGTTTGTTCGGACGATATCAATGTGATAGTAGATAAATTTATGAGGACGTTATCTTTAGTAATTGAAAAGCACGCTCCCTCAATAGAGAAGCGAGTGTCAGAAAAGTACAGCCCTTGGCTATCTCCTGATCTGAAGGCTCTGTTTCGAACTAGGGACAGAATTAAGAATGCAGCGGTCAAGGCAAAATCTGAAATATTAATGAATGCGTATAGACAAGTTAGAAATCAGGCTAACAATATGAATTCTCGATTAAAGAGAGAATACTTCACAAATCAACTAAATGAGTGTGAAGGTGACCTTAAACAAACATGGTCAACAATCAACAAACTCGTCAACAAGCGATCAAAGTCAACTCAAATCCAATCCCTAAAGGTGGGAGACACAGTAATTAAGGATTCGGAAAGCATAGCCAATTCTATGAATGAGTACTTCTGTTCAGTTGGGGACAAGTTGAGTAGAAAAATTCCTGATGAGGAAAATACTCTCTTGAAAGGCGACCATGACATAAACCCAACGGCTGCTCGTTTCACATTCTCGCCAATTCTGCACCTAGAGTTACTGAAAGCAATGAATAAATTTAAGACTTCACAGGGGTCTGGCCTAGATCGAATATCCAGCTTTTTCCTCAAGGTAGGAATGCCAATTTTAGCTCAGCCCCTAAGTCAGCTCTTTAACTTGTCCCTGTCTTTGGGCCTGTTCCCTGACTGTTGGAAGATAGCAAGGGTTGCACCAGTATTTAAGGATGGTCCGTCCGATGAAAGCTCTAACTATCGCCCAATTTCTGTTCTACCGGTTGTCTCTCGCCTTTTTGAGAAACTAATTTATGACCAGCTGTACCACTACCTAGATTCGAATAAACTCATTTTCGGTAAACAATCAGCCTACAGACAGTTGCATTCTGTTCTGTCGTGTTTGCTTAAGTGCACTAATGATTGGTACTTGAATTTAGAGGGGGGTAAGTACACTGCAGTTACCTTTGTGGACCTCAAAAAGGCTTTTGACACGGTAAATCATGAAATATTATTGCAAAAACTTGAGCTTTACGGTATTCATGATAAAGAAATGAAATGGTTCTGCTCTTATTTAACTAATAGAAAGCAATGTTGTAAGGTAAATGGGAAGATTTCGAATATAGAATCTATAACCTGTGGAGTACCACAGGGGTCCTGTCTAGGGCCTCTGTTATTTACCATATATATCAATGACCTCCACCTACAGATGAAACATTGTGACGTTAACATGTATGCTGATGACACAAGCCTTATGTTTGCGTCGGACTCGGTTACGCATATTAACGACTGCGTCAATGATGACCTGAATAACCTTAAATCTTGGCTTCAAGGTAATAAATTGTCCCTGAATGTTGCTAAGACACATAGTCTTGTAGTCGGCAGCAGAAAGCGACTGAAAGATATAAATGATGAAAGAGTAGCAAAGCCCTCTTTCGTAGTAGGCGAGGCGAATGTTTCCATAGTAGAAAAAATCAAATACCTTGGGGTAATCGTTGATAAACATTTGAGCTGGGACGAACAAATTTCAGCAGTGACGAAAAAAGTTTCACGTGGTTTAGGGATGTTACGTTTTTCCAAAAAGTATCTGCCCATTGTTACTGTACAAAAAATGTACAGAAGTTTGGTGGAACCATACTTCAGATACAGCTGCCCGGTATGGGGAGTTGCCGGCATCAATGCTATCAATAGGCTGCAAAAACTCCAAAATAGGGCGGCGAGAATCGTCACAAACAGTGCTTACGATGCTTCTGCCTTACCCATTATCAAAAAACTTGGTTGGCCCACCATAAATGAACTTATCGAATCAGAAACCTTGAAGATGGTGTACAAATCGGTAAACAACCAAGCTCCCATTTACCTTACAGAAATGTTTGTCAGGCTGTCCGATGCATGCAAGAGAGAACTTCGCAATACTAAAACAGATTTGGCCGTTCCTCGTCGCAAATCGGCTTTCGGCCAGAAATGCTTTTCATATAAGGGTGCTAAATTATGGAACGATCTTTCGGTTGAAGTAAAATCATCAAAATCTTATGAAATATTCAAAAAACGTATCAACAATGCCAACACCGAATGCTGATTCTCTCTTTCATGCTATAGTTAGCATCATTTTAATTTGATCATAAGAAAATTTTGTAAATAGGGTTTTTTTAGTTACGTATGCTTTTGTTAGCTTTGTATTTATTTGCACGGCCCACTGTAAATCAGTCCTTTGACTGACGTGGCCACCGTGCCTAAACAATTTAAAATCAAATCAAATTTAAAATCAAATCAAATCATCAGTCTAGGGGCAGTCTAGTAACAACCCGCATAGAAAGAGCCGAGACTCATTACAAAAGTCCCTCTAACTTACGCTTGTTGCTGTTGTTGTTGTCGCTTCAGTTTCTTCAGTGCAGTTGTTGTTATTGCGTTATATGAGTGAAATTAAAGTTCCGATGTCGCGAAATACAGGTGAATATTCATTCCGCGGGAGGGAATATCCATCCTGCATGCTATTTCCCAAGGGGTGAATATGCCCTCCCCAGGGATTAATATTCACCTCGCATGCCTCATAAAAGCTTCCGGGAAATATCTGGATATTTCCCGGAAGATAGGTTTATAGGAACAAGGGTAGATTTTGTAATACAATAGCATCAGTTGCTTTGGTTCACACCTCAATTCAGAGCGATTAGCAAATACAGACAAAGGAAATTCTCTCAACCAGTAACTCAAAACAAAAATAGCCCCAAAGTTGCTTTGAAACCAATGCGGGAAACTCTCACTTGGTGCGGGCGAAGGTGGGTTTTTAAAAGAAGTTATGTGCTTAAGACGAAAGAAGAAGGGTAAATCTAAAGTTCTGTCTGGCGGAGTTGTATATTTGTTGCTCAAAAGCAGACAGCTATTCCTCAGCTCCTGAATCAAATAAACAAAATCCGTGAAAGAGAGCTTTAGATTTACCCTTCTTCTTTCATTATGGGCACGTGACTTCTATACTCTTGTTCGAGAACATTCCTTCTAACCCTATTGATCGCCTTTAGCTATGAATTCATATGGTTTAATTTAGGTTGGTCCTCGTTGCAATCTGGTCACATGCAGCGCAGGGTATCATTGTGTTGAGACTTGCACCAAACTTGAAGGCTACGAATGCACTGGTGAGTAAACAGCTGGACGGGGCATATTTTATGGATTCCTACTCTAGGATAGGATATCATCTTTCTATAAACAGCTCGTATAAATTACCAGGCGTAAACCTTTTATTACAGACTCACCAACGTGCTTGTGGGCTATTTGCACATCACAGGTATGATTCAAAATCGTTCGGATAGCAACATTTCCGCACTTTCTAACAATTTCCTAATACATTTCAAAGGTTGCGCACAATTTTGTTTGAACCAAATGAAAGACTGGGTTGTTTTTGAAAAGTTTATTTTCAAGTCGCCGATCATTGTTTTAGAGCATCGCCGATCATCGCCGATGCTGTAAGACAATGATCCGCGATGAATTGCGGTCTCGGCTGAACAAGGAATCCATCTGACCAAAGAATGCTTCAAAGTGATCGCAATTAACCACTTAAAGAGCAAAAGGCTTAAATCTTTCAAATCTTTGAAAGGATAAGTGTAAAATTGCATCAAGCTTTTCCATAAACTGAATGACTTCAAAGGAATTTGGATAATTTGCTGTAAATCTGCCGTGGCAATTTTTTGGCATCTTGATTCTTTTCAAGATGGCAGCATTTTGATCATTTTTGTAAAAATTCATCAAAATTTTAAAAACTCAAAATCATCATAAATCTTAAATCACTTGAGGAAAACTGATACAATATTCAAGAAAACCATAGTTTATGAAGGTCTACAATATGGTGGCAAGCAGAAATCTGTAGCTCTTCTGGTTAAGGATTTAGAAATTTGAAGGCGTCACAACCTCAAAATTGATCAATGCCACCATTTTTAAACTAATCAAGATATCCAAAAATTGCCATGGAAGACCAACAGCAAATTACTCAAAGTTCTTTTCAAGCACTTTAATTCAAAGAGAAAGGTAACAGAATTTTCCACCCACCATTTAGAAGATTTGAGGGCTCCAGAAGAATTATCCCCGAATCTTAGTGGTTTATTCTTCGTTTGTTCGAATGCCAACAGGCAGCAAAATCCATCCCAAGTTATCACTCGATACGACGGTGGGCCAGCGCGGCGCCGCAGGCATAAACGGCAAGCCTAGTGAAATAATGATGAAAATGGTTATCGTCGCAATTCTTGCTCTTCGTTTCCTAATAAAACTCCGTTTTCGTGCAAATACTTTCTAAAATGAGAGAGTTTTCAATGCTACAGCTTTCATTCCGTAAATCTTGAATAATCACCCTCTTGGAATAAGTGCCCCGCTTGAATCAGCGTCCACCCTATCGAGAAATTTATCGAAAAAGCGTCCCCCTCGAATAAGTGCCCACCCTCAAGTAAGCACTCATATTTCATATTTCATATCTCATTTGTTTAGGGAGGGTTGCCCTTCAACCGAAGTTTAAAAACTAATCACAATATACAATTAAAATGCTAGAAAATAAGAACCCATAATATCAAAAACCTATTTACAACTAAATGATATTTACAATAAACAAGGAAATAATGAACCATGTATTGATTTTTTGAAACTACCCCGGGGGGTTGTTGTCTTAGACTCTCGCCACTTACTCGAAATTTTAGCCAAAAACGAGTTTCTGTGACGTAAGTTTCAGTCTTACAGGAATGGGAAAGGCAGTTAGTCAATAAGAGTAGAAATAAAGAACGAAATTTGTTCTAGTTTTCGTTCTTGTCAATCTGTAGTTTCGTTATTCATAGCAAGGAAACTTTCTAAGACGCTCTGAAACATATTTATTAGGAGAATATTAAGCGTCCCTTACTGTCTTGTCTTTCCTTGAAGAGACCTAATCGGCTAAGGTTTGTTTTACCCATTTCAAGTCCATGCCCATGGGAAGTTTTGGTATTATGCTACTTTTTGCGTTCATGGCACAACTTTGCATGGCATGAAATTTGTCGAAGAAATCAAAAGATCTTTTATCAAGAGATTGATCACATGACTTGAAATGGGTATAAACAAACTTTAGCCGATTTTGTCGATTGCCTTGACATCCAGAAAAACTAAATAAGCGTCCCGCTCGAATAAGCGCCCCGTTCGAATAAGCGCCCCGCTCAAATAAGCGCCCACAGGCTCAAAAATAAATAAGGGCCCGGGTGCTTATTTGAAAATTTACGGTATTCAAGAATCAGTGGCCTTTCACACCACGATTATTTGTTTTTACGTACCCGATAAAATAACATCACTATACAGTACCTGCAGTTCTTTTCAGGCATTTGGATCAAAGAGAAGATGAACTATCCATTTATAGAAACTTTCATAAGATTTGTAACTATGGGTACCACACTCTCCAAAAAATTTTGAGATTCTCAGTCTTTTGAAGAGTGTGGTACCCGGGTAAAAGATTTGACCCGTACAAAACAGCTGTGCGCTATATTCAGTCAGTGGCATTGCTTGAGTCAGCAAATGTGCCTACACAATGCAAAATAGAAACCAGCAAACGCATTAGGATTCATGAATAATTTGTAAACCAAGGCTGAATCATATTCAGTTCGATTCATACGTCACTAAGCTATCTATATATCGTTGTCATGCAAGAAATAAGTCATTAGTCATCAGCATGAACTAAACCTCATGCAAAATAACTGGCCGACTAAATGGCGGGTCATGCGATAACGAAAATATCTAAAAGTCTTGTGGCGTAATGGTGTTATCATCTAAATTTGCAGCTAGAACAGTAAGGCGGAGTAGGTTCGAAACCCGAAGGTGGGGCCCCACCATTTGAGCGACATGACAAGGGGTCTCGGACTTGATTAGCTACTTCTGCGATCCCAGCGCTTGGCGCTAAAAATTGCAACATCACCTTCACTTTCTTGTTGGGGAGACAAGATACGCTTTGTCCGAGGAAACTAATGTGACCACCCGTGCAGTGGGTTAAAGCTCGTACGCCCATCACAGCTTCAACCCCAAAACGCTACTGCGCATAAACTTTTACCCATTGCACGGGGGGACACATAAGTTTTCTCGAACAAAGCATATCTCGTCTCCCCACCAATAGACCCCTTTCACAATGACGTCATTTCTTTTGAAATTCTTCCGGGAACATCACTTGCCTCGATTTAATGTGGATCGAAATCTCAAAAGCGTGCATTGCTCTCAGCAACGCATGAAATTGTTTTGCACGTGTAGTTGCAACATAATGATATGATATAGATTTCTCACTGCACAGGGAATCACATCGTTTGCCTCTAATTGAATGTTGTTGTGAAAGGCGTCTATTCAATGTCCACAGACAGTTCAACAATAAAAAATACCACTGAAGATGGCTGGGCTCACCCAAAGCATCTTGGTAAAAGCTCCCTGATGACCACCTAGCGACGCAAATATTTCGGCGCGCTCTTTAGAGTACCTAGCTGATGTAAATCCAGTGTATGTGAGGAATCAATGTTAGCGTATCGCAAAACTTTGTAATTCGAAATTGCTGAAACTTCGGATCAAAATGTTGCTTTTCTTATTTGGAAATCGGCGGAAAAGATCCGATCTTAGGAATATTGAAACATTAGCCCGGGGAGGTACTTAATAGCCATATTTGTCCGACGGAGATGTGCCGTTTTTAGGGTATCGTTTTCGCCTGTTTTTTCTCGAATGGTGTATCAAAATAAGGCAATTTCTCTGGAACCGGTTGTCAAAACATGTCAAAAGGAGAAATTTTGTTAGATCTGGTTATTATTTAGTCCGAATTCTGTGTTTTAGAATATAGTTTTCACCGATTCTTTCCAGAATCTGGTATCATTTGAAGGCAAAAATTCTGGAGCCATGTAAAAAAACATTTTCTTGGGCACATCCCTGTACAAATTTAGGGCAAGAACCCCCCCCCTTCCCCCGGGAAACATTTGGTAGTTCATAGATTCAGCATGAAATTGGCAAAATATTTTACCATCTAGAACTTTTATTGGCTGTTTGTTCACAACTTGCGGTTATTTACGAGACTTCAGTCTGCTAAAATTCAAGAGCTCGGACGGCCACTAACTTGTTTTTCTCGTGTAACAATATGCACCAGGATGGGGTATCTTGCGACAAGCGACCATTCCCTACAAACAGTCACTTTTATGCTAATACGTGCCCTGATAGCAATATGTACGATGCTTCTCTGGGTAGCTGGATAATCAAACTAAAAGAGGCCTTGCGCTTACACGGGACTCGCCGGATCCGAACCCATTTGGATCTGCTATCCGTACCCAAACGGGATCACTTTCGAAATCCTAAAGACAGCAAGTAAAAGTATCAACAGTTGCGAAAATGGTTGAAGGCCAAAGCACCGGTGTTATGAACACTGAAACTTTTACGAACTTAAAGTTATGAAGATTTTTACGAACAAGAAACCCTTATGAGACATGTTTTTTAGTAAAATAGTAGTATTTGTAGTTTCCCAGACAAAAGCGCCTGAAATTAAGTTAGCTGGACTTTGGACTGTTGTTTTGGTATAAATACAAGTGTAGATTCGTTGATTATCATTGAGTTAGGAAGTCATATCTGAGATAAATGGATCAAAACTAGAAGCTTCTCTTTTTGTCAATATCGACGAGACTTCTGAACAAACAACCGGAATTAAGCTTTGTGACAACACTCACACTGGTATAAGCGTTTTGGTGACCACTGCGAAGAAATCTCATCCTCGATTATTTCAAAGGTATCATTTCTACTCTTTCCTAAATTTCCAATCCAAAATCCCATCAGTATCCATTCCTTTACAGACATAAACGAGTGTGAAAGTGAACCATGCTTAAATGGCGGCACATGTGCAAATGGCAACAATCAATACACGTGTAGCTGCGTGGCAGGATACCAAGGAACAAATTGTGAAACGAGTAAGTCAATTCTGTTTAACTTCTTATACAATACACATTCTAGATCAGTTAATTTTGCGGGACTTGCTACAAGATTCTATCTGTTTTCATCATAAGTCGCAAGATGTCTCTTCTTAGACTTAGTCCTTCTCATCCCCTGCTTCCCTGCGTTCTTTGATTTGCTGATACAACTTCGTCAATAGGGACTTTTAAATAAATTTTTCCTTGTTGTTTAGTTTTAGATTGGAGGGGGGGGGGGGCTCTCTCAATTAGTTTAACTATTAGAGAGCTCCTCCTTAGACAACTATACCTAAATACAGGGTTTCGGATGTGGTCTTCTTGGTTACTTCCGAAACCTATGCTCACTCTAATTCTATGTTCTGTGTAGTATTGTGCCTTTTCTTACTTTGTTTTGTGTCTGGCGTGGATGTATCTTGTAGCTGTTTGTATAAGTTGAGTGTCATGTATTTTGATTGTTTTAATCAATTTTGGTTAATTCAATTGTATATATTTGTATCATGTATTTAGATAAATTTGTTAATGAAAACTGGAACTGAAACTGAAGCAAATAACTCAAGTTTGCAGGGAGATGCAAACGAGCCGCAAGGAAGGGATTCCTCTGATTGCCTGCTGATTGCCTACTGATTGCCTACTGATTGCCTACTGATTCCTCTGATTGCCAAGGCTGTCATTATGAGCCGCGCTCTCGTCAGTCCCTTTCTCCAAATTGCAAAAAGGTCTGCTCCGTTTCGTGAGGCACAGCCAGTGACCAAATAAGTACATTACATACATTCCTGCGGTCTTTCCTGATGTACTGGGTGAGCCAGAAAAAAAGCTCCTACTTTTGAGATTTCAAAACACCAAGACTACTACATGGATTTGAATCATTCAAATTCTAGTTAAAAGTCAAACGATCAATTTTTTTGTGATTTTTCTCGCTTTCCTCCCAGCACTAGAAGTCTTAGTAAATTCAACTTTATAAAAATTTCATGATCACAAAATGACGGAAAACGGGCCTAAAACATTTATCAAATCGTAAGAATTCTATTCAACAATAGGCCATGGTCGTTTCACCTCCCTCAAGAGTTATAACACATCGATTTTCAAACAAATACGAAAGATTTTCAATCCAATGGCAATTAATGTACAGAGGATATCTCTCATCCATGAGAAGTTGCATTTCCTTCATTATTCTGTGCGAGAATTCATTTATAAATTGATCCATGTTTTGGACCGTTTTTCAGTCATTTTGCAACCATGAAATTTCTGTAAAGTTGAATTTACCAAATACTTCTAGTGTTGGTAGGACAGCAAGAAAAATCACAAAATACTTTGATCTTTTGGCTTTTAACTAGAATTTGAATGATTCAAATCCGTGGAGTGGTCTTGGTGTTAAAAATTTTCAAAAGTAGGAACTTTTCTCTGGCTCACCCGGTATTACTAAGAGTTAGTCACAGATTTGAATGATTCAAATTCTAGTCAAAAGCCGAACGATCTGAAAGATCTGGTTTTATGTTTTTAACTTTACTCTAACAGAGGTACCTGTTGTAACAAATTTTACTCTTCGTAAATATAACATCATAGGCTTTCCTCCTTAAATATTCCGTATTATTATCACAATTATTGTTTAGCTAATATTTTGTTCCCATTAGATATCGATGATTGTGCGGGTAGCCCATGTCAAAATGGAGGTACTTGTGTTGATGGTGTGAACCAGTACACATGTAATTGCAAAGAAAACTACGGAGGAGCACAATGTCAAACGCCAATTGGTATGAATTAACCTATTCATGATTTGGACAACAGGGAAACCAGGAAGCAAAATGTTGCTAGAGATAGCAATTTTCTTCCTTTGTCCCCTGTGCAAATAAAAATTGTCTTTCTTTGTCTCTTGTGCGCTTGGCTTTTTGTTACTGAGCCCCTGTGCTGAACAAAAAGTGAGAGAGAAATAAGAAGAATAGGGACCACATCCGGGGCAGGCCAGGATCAACAAAAATTTCATGCACAAATGCCCGGGGGGGGGTTAGGGGCAGGGAACTTCTTTTGGCGAATGCCTGGGAGCCCGGTCCTGAGAACTGGCACATTCCTGGTAACTTTATAAGCAAAAGCACTTTGTATCGTCAAGTGCCCTAGGGCCGGGACTTATTTACAAGCAAATGCCCGAAAGTGTCCAGGGGAGATAGTCAAGAAAGGTATTGAACGAAACATAACAGTCTTTATGTTCACTACCTAAGCCCTCATGAACACTTCAAACACAAGTCTAATGAAACCGTTCAAATGTTTAGACATTTCTAAAGAACCTTCCGAATAAATTGACACAACAGCGATAATTATGCGAAGGAGGGTTCCCTTATCAAATCAAGTTGTTTCTAGAGTTATGGTTTCCTAGAACTGGAGTATCATAATCTTGGCATTCTGAGAAATGAGGTTCTTGTAAGCGGTTTCTTATAGAAATTACGTGTATGCGACTTGAAAGTACCGCTGTTAGCTGCTAGCCTCCTAAGTTTGCTCATTATTCCAGCCATTTTCTGCACAGAAATGACCTCACACCCTACTCCCCAAATGAATCTGTTGAGAGCTAGCCTCGTGTTGGCAACAACAGATACCCTTGGAGCGAGGCTGTACTAATCACAAATTTCCCATCTTTTCTTAGCACCACCTGGATGGACCTTTGGTGACGGAACTGGTGGATCTGAAACCCATGTTGGAAGTGTTGCTGACAGAGATGCTTGCGCGACAAAATGCCTAAATACCCATCCGACAGCAAATGGGGCAACTATAGATTTTAGTTCACAAACAAGTTGCTTCTGCGAGTTTGGCCAAACTGGGACAAGTGGTAGTACTTCCTATATAAACAAATTCATTCGCTAAAATCGTGTTGGAGCTGTCACAAATAGATTTGCTTGGGACGAAATGCCTAAATATGTTTCCATCAGCAAAAGGAGCAACCAGTATGACACACACAAGAGGCACTTTACTCATTCGAAAATGTGTACGAGATATTTTCAGAAAAAAAAACTATTTACGGATTTTTGATGGATTTCTCCAAGATATTTTGGGAGTGAAATACCCCTCAAACACACACACAAATAAGTATAGTGAATTTGGCATGGTTCAATCGGTGCTACTTCGAACTTGTCTAAAGAGTTTGAACCTAAGTACGTTAGAAATCCCACTGTCTAAATACTTGTTGAAAGAGGTCAACTTGATATGCCGTCGCGTACCTGGCGTGTTAGGCATGAATTGTAAATCTATATTTACTATCGTTTTCTATCATAAATACTGGTATTCATCTGTTATAATACTGTGATTTAGAAGCAGAAAGCAGAAGTCCTGTCGTATCAAATGGAAAAGACGCAAAACTGCAGCCTCCTGGGGTGCTAGGAATTAATTATAAATGTATAAATACTATCTTAGGGAATGAATCATGAATGCTAGCATTCGTCTATTATAATACGTAAAATGATACAGAAGGAAGGCAACGCAGAAGTCCTATCGTTGACGATAGAGGTAAAGCTGCAGGCTGCTTGGGGTGTTAGTCAATAATTTATGAATGTATAAGTAGCCATCGTGTGAATATGTCATAAATACTATCATTCATCTATCATAATACGTAAAATGATACATAGAAGGAAGGCAATGCAGCACTCCTGTCGTTTTAAATTGCTAAGAGGTATAGCTGCAGGCTGCCTGGGGTGTTAGGAATAATTCATAAATGTACATGCCACCGTGCATTCATGGTCATGGAGTCTATCAATTTCTTATCTATTCTTAATTTTCATTCATTCATTCATTCATTCATTCATTCATTACTTTACTGCAAGGTCACTGGAAAAAATTTCTAGCTACGTTACAGCTAACTTAATTCCATTACGCATGCCATATTCAGGCATAGGGCCGTTGCTAGCTTAACATTCCTCCTGAAGGCTGGTAAAAATTCAAAAAGTATCCAAGTTTAATTTGGATCCCGATGGCCAATTTAGTACAAAATCAAGCGTAAAACCAAAGGTTAGGCAGGTTGCTACATAGTTAGGGGAAATTCCCTCTCTATCAAAGGACAAGTCTAGGGTTGATAAAATTATTGTTAAACCTTGCCAACTGCTGAACACCAATCGTGAGTTCTAAAGCTGAACACCAATCTGAAGCGACAACAACAACATAAATTCAATTCAATAAAGATGGGCATAAGTGAGGGCCTTACTGGAGTGAGGCTATATGAGTGGTCTAATATCAACAAATATCAACACATTTGGCGGCCTCGTTCAGGTCAACGTGAAGTGACGTCACATACAATGACATAATTTCGCACTTCTTAGCAGATTGAAATATGCAGCTTCGCAGATTAAACGGGAAAAAAGTGGAAAAGGTACTACATAACATTCACAACAGTGTAATCTCTTGGATAATCAACGATCATACCAACCCCGCACTTTTCCTTTAATAGTGTAGCGTCATTAATAAACGACAGTCTTAACCATGTTAAAAATCTCAAAAATAGCAACGCTGCAGCCCATTATTTCAAAATCTGCTTTATTTTGACATGGCTCCAAAACAAAGGAAATGGTGTTTTCAATGCAATTCTGACTTTCTCGTGTCGGACATCGGCAGCCACAGATTGACTCAAAAATTACAGGGATTCCACTACTAAGATTGCTCTCTGAAAGTTAAATCCACTTCTTCCGTGATTGAGCAAAATGCGCTTTTCGTTTCATTCCTCCAATAATCAGATGATATGATCGATTTTGGAGACTTCTTTGTTTTCCTTTTTCCTCTGCGATGCCGCCCTTTCTCCCGCGCATCTCCGCGCTTCCCGTACCTCCTCACCGCGCCATAGCAGAGGAAAAAAACAAAGAAAACCTTCAAAATCGACCATCACATCTAACCATTGATGGAAGAAACGAAAAACGGATTTTACGCTACCAGTTTACGATAGAAATTGATTTTAATTACGGAGAGTAACCCTAGTAATGGATTCCCTGTGAATTAATGTCATAAACTCCGAGCTGAAGCCTTTCCTCTGCAACTGTGAATAAAACCATGGGTCGCAGGAAACGAAGTAATTGTTAAAAATGTAAACGTAAACATACCTGTGTCTTTATCGTGGTTTCTTCTGCCTCTCTTGGCTTTCCTTTGCTTTCCTGCATCAGCTCAATCCATTGATTCAAGTCTGCAATGGCCTAATTCATTCTGCAAAAGCAAACCGCATACGAAGGCAGACTTGCTTTTGCAGAGAAACTGAATTAGGCCATTGCAGACTTAAATCAATGGATTGAGCTGAGGAAAAGAAGCAAGGAAAGCCAAGAAAGGCAGAAGAAGCCACGATAAAGACACAGCTATGTTTGCTTTTAACTTTTTAACAATTATTTCGTTTCCTGCGACCCATGATAAAATGAGATCATACAAACTGCTCCTCCACAGCAGCCACACAAACGGGTCAAAATGTTTTTGGGACACCCTCCTTCATGTAACATACATGAGGAATCATCAAAACTAACATTTATCTGACCGTACCTGTATCTGTGGTAAACAACTGACGATAAACAACTGACGACAAGAACGTTATTATATAAATTCTTGGATATAATATTTCAGTGTGCAAATAGAAAAGTTGATCGTGTATGCTATTGATAGTTAAAGGGTCTGATCCATCCAGCATTCCTTGCACGTGTCGTCTTTTGGTTTGCTTTGTTGTCGCCATTTTCATGGGCCATGAAAATGGCGACAAACAAAGGCCAACCAAAAGACGACACGTGCAAGGAATGCTGGATGAAACAGACCCTTTAACATGTCACTATTTTGATTTTTGTAAATAAAATTTCTATCATTATTTCAATTATAGAATTACTGCGGGTGGTTTTATTTATGACTATCATGTCATGCTTGGTGTTGCTTCTATCCAAGAAACAATGACGGATGTGAAGGGGGCCAACGGGATGGGACTGTGTATTTGGAAGGTAACAGGCTTCTCCAGCGATCCACAAAATCTGCCAATTGTTATGCCAAGTTCAATAAAAAGATATCTGCTGATTTGAAATGTCATGCTGCAATTGGTAGCAACGTTTTGCATTGTGATATATTCCAGTGTTTCTCGCGTTTTGTGTGTTCACAACGTGAATCTTGAATACTGCATTCTTCAGTGAATTTTGACAATCGTTACAGGGATTTCCGAAACCCTATTCGGTTCGCTGTGATATTAACTCGCTTGAAATTTGATAAGCTCCTTTTATCTCGATTTTGGAGCTGTTCGCATTTCAGGTTATTTATTGGTCTTTGGTTTCAGCTGCTGCACAGATTTAATTTATAAAAGCTCACAGTCGTGTGAATCTACTATATTTTGTCTTTTTCTTGTGAAATTACGTATTCACATAAATGATTTGTGCAAAATGACGTTACAAAAGCGCAAAGAATCATTACTTTCTGACGTCACTTTCAATGAAAACGAGGCTCTCCAAATGTTTTCTCGCCTTTTAATAGTTTGTAGCCCTGTTATCATGACTTCATACCAGAAAATGACGACTCCGCAACCGGATCTGGCCTAAATTATTCCAATGTTTAACGAATTTACAGCTATCAGGAACATCAAAATGTGGAACAACGGTAAGAATTCGCGTCAGCAGTTGGTAATTTTGTTTTGCAGCATTAATCATACCAGCCCAAGACTTTTCCTTTTAGACCCATCAAGAAATTGAGCCAAAAGATCAAACGGTCTTAAAAACCAGTGCTATTCTTTTTGTGATTCTTGAAAAAATTCCCTACCTACAATACAAAATTCTGACAGTGCTATTATTAAGTTACTCACCAGTGTGCTGTTATTATTGATTTTGGTTAAAGTTCGTCTTTCTACGAGAAAATGAGGGTTAATTAGAAGATCAATAAAAACTATGTTGAGGCATTAAAGGCATTGAATCATGTCTAACTGTCCATATATACCCTTGTACAAAGTTTTCATACACTGACTTACGGTTTTTAGCGGCGCATCTGATCGGCAAAAGTTGGCTTGGAGTGAAACTGATCACATGAAAAGCATTGTCTCATGAAATTTCGCATTGTCTGTTACGAGTGATACTTTATCTACTTCACACTGTTCACACAACACATTACCGAGCAGGTGTACTTGTCATCACTCAAGGACTCAAGGACTGGATGGGACATGCACTACTGACAGTAGGCCTGAACTAGCTGCATCATCTTCCAGCCAACTTGGAAATAAAATCATGATGATGCTGAAGATGATGATGATGATGATGATGATGATGATGATGATGATGATGATGATGATGATGATGATGATGATGATGCTTATGATGATGATGATGATGATGATGATGATGATGATGATGATGATGATGATGATGATGATGATGATGATGATGATGATGATGATGACGATGATGCTTATGATGAAGATGATGATGATGATGATGATGATGATGATGATGATGATGATGATGATGATGATGATGATGATGATGATGAAGATGATGATTGTGATGACAGACACAACGGTTTTCAAGTGACAAGTCCTTTAATCGACCGGCTAGCCAATAAAATCCTTGAATTTCGCTGACTGGAACCTGTTCATGGAATAATCTTCCGGGTGGGCCGAAAAAGTTCCCACTTATGAAAATTCATAGCATTAAGAGTACTTCACAGATCTGAATGATTCAAATTCTAGTTATAAGCCAAAAGATCGAAGTATTTTTGTGATTTTTCTGGCTATCTTACGAGCACTAGAAATAAAGATAAATTTAACTTTTAAAATAATTCATGGTTGCAAAATGACTGAAAAAGGGCCTAAAACATTGATCAAATCATAAAAGACTCCTCGCACTGAACAATGAAGAAAATACAATGTCTCATGGTTGAGAGCCTTCTTCGGTTTGAAAATTTATAGCATTTGTTTGAAAACCTACGTCTTGTATCCCTCGAGAGTGGCGAAAGGCCAATTGCCTATTGTTCTGTGTGAAAAGAGTCCTCACGATTTGATCGATGTTTTAGGCCCTTTTTCAGTCATTTTGCAACTATGAAATTTCAATAAAGTTGAATTTACCTATGCTTCTAGTGTTGGTAAAACTGCGAGAAAAATCACAAAAATGCTTCGACATCTCGGCTTTTAACTGAAATTTGAATTATTCAGGTCTGTGATGTATCCTTGGTGCTACGAATATTTAAAAGTGGGGACTTTTTCTGGCTCACCCGGTTTTTTCTTAAATTGAAATTAATTCTCAAATCTTTCTTACAACAGCTCAAAGACGAAACTTTTGCATCGATTCAATTAAAAAATTCTATTGATTTTTAAACGACGATACATCACTTTGGGACATTCAGTATACAGAAAAGTCCTGCCTTTAAGAAACATATTTCTCAAAAACAGCCTGATCTGTTTCTTATGTAGAAGTGTAATTTTTCAAATCAGGGTGTATACACCAAGGTATTAGAAACACTTTACATTCCAAGCATCTGTCAAAAGTGTTTAGAAAAAGATTTTTAATATGCACCATTATACAAGAAACCAATAACCTCAGGCAGTACTGCAAGTTTCTGGAAGTCACACCAATGTGGGTAAAATATTTTTCACTCTCATTGCCAAATGATAGTACTTTGCACCATTTTAAAAGAAACCGAGCATGAATCAGCCCAAAAAGTTTCTTGGAGAGAGGTATTTTATTCAGCAAAATCAGGCCTGAGTTTCTTATAATGAAGTTTCTTGACGGCGGGACTTCATTGTATCGTCCATTGTTGTTGCTATCATTTGCTTATGAAAAAGATATTGCACGAAGGCCTGACAAATTACCTTGGGACCATTTCTTTTGCAATCACAGGCTGCGTCGTTGTCTTCTGGTTGTTTTACAAGTTCCATGTCTTTGTGAATTCGCGGTTTTGAATTTTGCCTTTTCGCATATTCCTGAAAAATTTGAGAATTGAACATGTGGGCGAGAAAGACACTGTTATAAGGCACTGTTTACAAAATGCTAAGAAAGGTAAAATTAGGAAATGCTGCGAGTCAAATTTACCTAATATATGAAGAAAAACCTTGATCGATATCAGAAATAATTCAACACCACTAGCGACAGAAGGAATGATTACTGAAGTCTTTATATCCCTGTGGTAAACCTTGTTCAGAAAGGACTTTTCAACGGTCAATCCTCAGAAGTGAAATGCAATAGGAATCATGCTAACTAGACAGGTAATCAACGAAGCCAATCCTAAACACAAAGATAAAAGCTCATTTTACTTTTTGACTTATTTTGGGTGAAATCTTCGCGTTTTAAGTTAAAACCGAAATCTCAAGCTACCTTCTGAAGCCACTCATGTAAATCTAATCAACTGCGTCAATTGAATCAAAGCTTAAATCTCGCAATCTCATTGGTGTAAAGCCGCGGTCAAACGTGCCGAACATTTCACCGAACATTGAAGTTGGAAAAAAGCCAAAACTTTTCAATGTTTGATCGAGGGTGGTCAAATGCACCGAACATTTCATCGAACATTTTGATATGCACAATTGCGCCATCACCAGGGTACAGTAAACAAAATGAGGCAACTACCCGGGGGGGGGGGTAACTTAACTTGTCTATGGTACGGGGTTGTGCCATTTTTTAGGGTACCTTTTTCATGATAGTTTCCGGATTTATGGGTATGGTTTTCAACAATTTTTGGCATCTTCCGGATTTATGGGTATAGTTTTCTATCAGAATTCAGTTATTGATGAGCTTTTTTGGCATTCCCGGATTTATGGGTATGATTTTCAGAAATTCTCCAGATTTATGGGTATACCTTTGAGAAATTTTTCCGGATTTATGGGTATACTTTTGAGAAAGTTTTCCGGATTTATGGGTGGTACTTTTACGATTTGAATGGCACAACCCCGCATCTTGGAAACTCAAGTTACCCCCCCCCCCGGGGGCAACTAGGAAACCGCGCCATTTTCGTAAAATTTTATCTTGAGAGAAATGATGGATTTCGAGACTGCAACAAGAGAACTGCGATTGGCATTATTTTCTTCTACACACTATATATTCAATACATCTACAACAATATAACACAATTTATGGCCTAACGAAAATATGAATAACTGATAGAGGATTCAAGCGAAATTTAACACAGTCAACTGGCAGGTATGATTAAATCTTAGTACATTTGTATGTATTACTGAATCATGCAAGTATTATTGAACCATTCTCCGCCACCTGTGATGCTTAGCAGTCTTAGCAGTAGCTTAGCAGAATCTGTGAATGACTTCTTGGCGCGCAAAAGCTCGATAGTACGCATGCGTGGATGTAAAAATGAATGAGATTGTTCGACGAAATGTTTGGCATGGTGGTCAAGCGCATACAACATTTCACCGAACGTTGAGAACAATGGAAAAGTTCGGTGAAGTTTTTGAACTCCGTCAAACAACGTCGAACATTTTCGAACAAGATTTTCACCTCCGAACAAGGTGGTCATACGAATCGAATCTCAATGTTGAACACTGTTCGGTGAAATGTTCAGCACGTTTGACCGGGGCTTAACGAGAAACCAAGTGTTAGAGCCTGGAAATGATCAAGCTTTCAAGAGGAGAATGATAAGCTTCTGTTGACAAAAGCAACACCACCCAAGCACAGTGAAATGAGGAGCGCAAGTAATGCGTCTAGGCATAGGCTGCAAAATCATTCAAATCAATTGTAAGAACTGTTGTTCCCTTTCGTTTCAAATAAATTGCAGAGACGGATCGCAAGGCATTGAAACATTGCAACAACTATTGCAAATAACCTTTCTGCCACTGTCGTTTCAAAATTAAAACCATGTTTAAAGCGCTCGAATCATCAGCTATCAGAGTTTAGTACAGCATGTGCCACCACTGACACATCGCTGCACTTTGCACAACATTGCTTGGTAGCATTGGTTAAAAGAAGAAATATTTGTTTACCTTAAATACAAGGTAAGTATAACAATACATGTGATCTGGCATCAAATTATCTCTTGCAAAAGTCTGACCAGCTTTGGCGATTTTCCGAACCTGTAAAGAACGAAGAAATGCAGACTGGGAGGGGAAAAAAGTTGAGACGTTGGGTGAGCTGTGGAATTAAACGTATGCTGCTAATATTGAAAAGTGAGATGTTAATCTGTCAGTCAAACACTAACTTCGATGTGAAAAAATTGTTGGCAAAATCACTCATCACTAAGACCTAAAAATTAGGAAAATACTGGTAGCAGTACTTTCAGCCGGCTAAGTTGAAAGGATACAGACTGGGTGAGTCTGTGATTTTGTGAACTGTGGAAAAAACGCATACTGCCGATATTCAAAACTGAGATGTTAATCTGTCAGTCAAACGTTAACTTAGATGTGAAAATATTTTTAGCAAAATCGCTCATCAATTAGATGCAGAAATTAGGAAAATACAGATAGCAGTATTTTCAGCCGGCTAGGCTGAAAAGATACAGACTGGGTGAGTTAAAAAGTTAAGGCGTTGAAATTTAAATTCTATTCCGGAAATTGACGATCGTCTCGAATTTAAATTTCAATGACAGATAAATCATGGAACAGAATCGAACATGGACCTCTCTTTCCCAAACATACCTTTAACAGCAGTTTCCTAATTTCTGGTAAATCTACCGAGCGATTTAAACAGCCTGCAACTTTTAAAAAATCATTCAATTTAAAGGCAGTCTGTCTTATTCATAACTGGTCGAGATTATGAAGGGGTGTAAAAATTTGCATGGCATGATTAACAAAAAGAATTGGTGGGAAGAGATCGTTTGTGAATTAAACTGAATTTTTATCATGCGAAAATTCAAATAGTCTGGGTTCTAGCACGTTTCCTTTGTCTAAGCTTTGTTTCCTAAACCAATCACAGAGCTCCTTTTACTCTCTTAGTGAATTTGGAACCAAATTTTTCCAGATATGTTGCACAAAGGATTGTCATTGCTTTTATTTTGGGACTTTGTCCTTTTAGCGAACTGGTTCCAATGCAATACATTTCCTTACCTTGTCATCGTTCTTCTTTGCCCATCGAAGTTTCTCCTCCAGGTCGCTAAGATCCCTCTTAAATTCAATATAATGAACACCAGGAGTCAAATCTTTGTAGAAATGCTCATAATAAGGCGAGTCCTGTTTAAATACCACTGCATCGCCGACTAGGAGATAAGGAAATCTGTATGCGGCCACTGTGCCATCGATGTTCAGCTGATATTTATACTGAAAGAAAAATAAAGCAAATTTTGAGCTTCGGCTACTTCTGCTAATTCACAATCTAAACAAGAGAAATCTGCATTTCAGCGACAAAAGCTGGCATTATACCGCATGACTGTAAAATTTCCGCCTCTCTGAAACCTCATTGGAGAAATAGTAGTTGTGCAAGAGTCAAAGAAATTAATTTCCTAATTGCCAAAATATTGAAGTGTTTTTAGATTTTGTCTCATATCATCATATTATATCACATAGATACTTAAGCACGATGCCCTATCAGCTGGTACAAAGTATAATGGATAATAACTAAAGACAAATGACGGATATAAAGCGTCTAGTTTAAAAATAGAACAATAGATGGGTTCCTGCCATCATTTGTCCAATTGTTTCGATAATCTCTCATCAAATATAATGGAATACAATAGACTATATTTAGATTGCCTAAGCCCCTGATTTAAGTCACCTTATGTCTCCGTTATTTGTCTTTAATAATAGAAATTTCAGAAACCTAAAAGGCTGCTCTTCCTAGGGGTCGTACTTAAATTACCGCAAAGGTAGATGAATGCATCCAGATCCCCACGCCCCCACAGCACCCAGAAGGACGGCAACCCACAAGCCCAAGAAACGAAATTAAACTCGGATTTTAAAACTGAATCGTTTCTTATTAACAACTACAAAAGTCCAATTCGGTTGGATAGGTCTGAATTTGGAGGAGGTCTCATGCGATACTCGAGGAGTGGCATTATTTGTAATAGGTTGCCTAATTTTGAAGTCCCGTCTCTTGAGCTATTGTGTTCTGAACTCGTAGTTGCAAAAAAGAAATGGATCATCTATAGTATTTACCGTCGTCCCCCAAATGCTAGCATAGAAACATTTTTCTCAGATCTGTCCACGTCTTTAAATCGTGCACTGGATCAGTACGATAACGTCATTGTAATGGGCGATATCAATATTGATACTCAAAATAAAACAGATCCCGGTTTTGACAAACTAGCTTCTTTCTGTGATGTGTTTGGACTATCCAATCTAGTGACGTCGAAAACTTGTTTTACTAAGAACCATAGCTCATCAATTGATGTTATTTTAACGAATCGACCAAGGTCCTTCCAGAAAACCGCTGTCTTCGAAACAGGACTAAGTGACTATCATGGTCTTATAGCTACCACTATGAAATCAACTGTTCCTAGACTAAAACCGAAGCAAATAAAATATCGCAGCTACAAAAAGTTTGTTCCAGAGAATTTTTTGAGCGATGTAAAGCATGCCCAATTTGAATGCGACGGGGCTAACCCGGATAAATCCTACGACCACCTAACCAATACTTTCCGTAACATAGCGGACAAGCATGCTCCTATTAAAACTAAGTTTCTAAGGGGAAACGATGCACCCTTCATGAACCCAGAGCTGAGAAAAGCAATGTACACTCGTGCTAGACTTAAACGCAGATTAAATAAACACCCTTCAAAGCAAAATGAAGTAGCATTCAAGAAGCAACGAAATCGCTGTGTTACTCTCCGTAAAAAAGCCATAAAGAATCACTTCAAGAGAGTTACAAGCAATGGTCTCATGTCCAATAGAGCTTTCTGGGATCTGGTAAAACCTTTTCTTTCAAATAAGGGTGTTCTAGCTGGTACCGATATTTCCCTGATCAAAGATGACAAAATAGTCACTGATGATCATGATTTATGTGAGATTTTTAATGATTATTACACCAATATTGTCGAAAATACTTCCGGTAAGAAGCCTTCCAGCATTGCCAATGCGAATTCGATTGATGATGATCGAGAAATTGTCAGGTTAATTCTTGATAAATACAAGAATCATCCAAGTATTCTAGGCTATAGTTCAAGACCCTGAGCATACTTTCCAATCCTTTTCTTTCAATGAGGTTACTGCAAGAGATGTATGGCTCCAACTGAAAAAGCTCGATGGCGGTAAATCAACAGGTGTTGATCAAATCCCTCCGAAGCTCGTTTCTCTGGCTAGCGACGATTTGGCTATGCCTCTTACTAATGCCATTAATTGCAGCATTCGAAATTTCAAATTTCCCCAGAACGCAAAAACAGCTGCAGTTTGTCCATTAGACAAAGGTGAACCCGTTCGTACTGTGGAGAGAAATTATCGTCCAGTCAGTATACTCAACATTTTTTCCAAAATTTTTGAAAAAATTTTAAAGGAACAGCTTAGCCCCTTCCTTGACAAGACTCTCTCCGTTTTCATTGCAGCTTATAGAACAGCTTACAGTACACAGCATGTTTTGATTAAACTTATAGAAGAGTGGAAATCTAAGCTTGACAACAACTTTATTGTAGGGTCCGTTTTGATGGATCTGTCAAAAGCTTTTGATTGCATCCCTCATGACTTGATTATAGCTAAACTTCATGCGTATGGTTTTGATGAAAATGCCCTGGTTCTTGTCTATTCCTACCTTAAAAAACGGAAGCAGAGTGTCCGAATAAATAACGTCTACAGTTCTTTTCAAGAAATTGTATCAGGAGTACCACAGGGATCAGTTTTAGGTCCTATACTTTTCAATTTCTACATAAATGATCTTTTCTCTTTTATAAAACAAGCAACCATGTATAATTATGCTGATGACAACACGCTAGCTTTCTTTTCCAAGTCCTTGCCAGATCTTGTCAACGTTTTGGAAAATGAAGCAGACAGCGCTTTGTCATGGCTGGAACAAAATGAAATGATTGCGAACCCGAACAAATTCCATGCACTTTTCGTTAAAAAAGGCCAGACAAATACTTGTGGCATAAATCTTGACTTTCAAGGACATTCTATCAAATCTGAAGAGACTGTTAAGCTCCTAGGTGTTACACTAGATTACAAATTGAACTTTGACCCACATATATCTAACCTTTGTAAAAAAGCTGCAGCACAACTGAACGTTCTTAAGCGACTTAAGTCATTTATTGGTTTTGCTGAAAAAGATGTTTTGGTTCAAAGTTTCGTGTATTCGAATTTCAACTATTTTCCTTTAGTTTGGTACTTTTCGTCTTCAAAATCGCTTCAGAAAATTGAAAGGATACAGGAACGCGCGCTAAGATTTTTGTACAATGATCATAAAAGTTCCTACGATGATCTTCTTATTAGATCAAGGAAGTGCACAATGCAAGTTGCTCGTCAGAGAACCCTCTGTATCAAAATATTCAAGACAATCAAAAATTTAAATCCATCTTTTATGCAAAGTATTTTTAGTTCAAGAACTTCAAAGCATCCTTCACGGAATCCGAACAATTTAAATCATTTTCGACAAAATCAAGGGACGTTCGGTTCCAAGAGTCTGAAAGCCTTTGGACCTCAGATCTGGAACTGTTTGCCAAATGAAATAAAATCAGCTGACAATCTCAACAGCTTTAAACGTATGATAAAACAATGGGATGGTCCTTCTTGTAAATGAAACGCTTGTAAATATAATCATACCCTGTAAATTCTATCCATTCAAATCCAAATTGCTTTTAGTATTTAGCTTTGTAAGTATTTATTTCCTTAGTTAAATCCTTTCACTTGTAATATAGCAGATTAATTTCGATTTAGATTAGTTGTATATGTATATATTGTGTATATATATATGTATAGCTAGATTGAAATATCGAAGCAAAACAAGATAACAAACAAACAAAACAAGTCAAATTCGTTACACTCGAAGACTAAATAATCCTCATGCCACCACAGCACCCAGAAGGACGCCCACAAGCCCAAGCCCCAGTCAAATTCGTTAGACTCGCAGACTACCATTACAGAAAATAACAGATAATTAATTACCATTAATTACCAAATAATTACCATTACAGAACTGGCAGAAAATTGCCCAAAACAAACGATAAAATCATCCTGATCTTTTGGAGTCCATTTGGAATTATTTGGGGGCAGAGCATAACTAACAAATTACAACTTGAATCGAGACATAGAGCAGGCAGTCATAACGCTTTCATCTCTGTTTATTTTGATTTGATCGAGTGCACTTAGAGGAGTGAAATTCATTCTTCAGGAAAGGGAAACCACTTTTTATTTTCAAGATCAGAAGTTTTGTTGTACACAATGTTCCCGTCCTTTCTTTAATCGCTAAACGCTTTGAAGAAGAGTGTCATTCAAAGCTATACGTATACTAACCGGTTTTTGTGTTTTACAGGAAAATATAAAGCCCTTATGAGATTTATTTCTTGACAGCTTCTATTTGGGACTCGTATCATTTAGTCAAACACATTTTGTTACTGTCATGTCGCTTGAGTTTATTGTAAATCTCAGAAGCCTAAAGCGGTTAAATCTCACACGCCCAAAGCAGTTGCTCTGGATACAAAAACGCGTCCTTGTATCGTATCACACAAGGCTACGGGAACCGCAGGAAATGTGCGATTAACCAATAGAAGTGGCGGGATTCCATATTGCCTCGTTTTAAAACTTCAGGTAGTGATAAATTATACTATCCTCCCTTGTTCCGTAGAGCTGGTACCTCACCTTGAAGAAGTCGAAGAAAGACATTCGTTGTTTGGGACCATACTTCTCCTTCTCATATTTGAAGAAAAAGAAATTTGACAGTGCAACGTCATAGAGTTCGGGCTTCTTTCTTCCCATCACAACCAAATCTAAACGCTCTTGTCGACTATCTCTCCCACGAAAAACTGCTTTTTCTATCTTACTTTTCCATTTCGGGCCAGTATTTCCTTGGACAGACATCATATCCATGCTATGCCTGATTACGAAGGAGAGAACTTTTTACTGACACATCAACTAGCAGGCGTAGATGAAATTTATAAAACTCTGTTTCGATTATAAATTGTATTTCTCACGAGTGGACTACCACAGATGGAGGATTAAAAGCGCCCCTACCTAGGATCGAATGCTGGATCTTCGTGTCAAAAGACTCTCCAAAAAAATCACGGATCCACTCAAGCGCAATGAAATTTCGGAGAAACCTTAAGTCATTCAGATTCCTAGTCCTGCACGACGACAGAAGTTATGCTTGTTTTTTCGTGTTTCGGCATTTAGCCTTCATTAGAGCCATGCATACGTATCTATATGAACATTCGCGGTAAGTGAAACGGTGAAATTTTTTATCACGAGTGGACTACCACAACTAGAGAATTAAAAGGAGTCCTATGACTGGGATCGAACCGGGGATCTTCGTGTCAATTTCGGAGAAATCGATAAAAAACTATATCTTCATTTATTATGCTGTTATTATTTTAGCGTATATTAGCTATGTTACTCAAATCTTCAAATCAGCGATTGTTTCAATCAAATTTCTGAAGCTCAAAGATCTTAACAGTATAAACAATACTGAAAGCACAATGGACAGTTCGGACAGGCTGAAAAAACCCATGATATTCAAATGACTCCAGCACACATGGAAATTTCTATCCTAAGTGAGTAAGTCTATATAAAACCAGAGAATGCATATCGGTTGTACAAAAATATAATGCACTTGTAACAGACGATGATAAACAGAACACTGGCTGAAGGTAAAAGCTGACTGACTGCAGTTGGAGAATTCTTATTCTCGATTAACCGCTAAAGACAACAGGGATCATACGCGATCTCTTGACAGGATCAAGAGAAAACTCTTGGAGTTTAATTGGGGATTTAGAAGAGAGATTCATTGGAATCATAAGCAAATGACGCATCTTAAATAGAGGTTACTTGAAATGAAATTTCCAAAGCACCAAACACTGCTCGTGCTGCTGGATTAGACAGATGACGATGAGTCCCTTGTATCCCTGCGGCAAACCTTGCTCAATAGGGACTCATAATGAAACAGTGCAAAACTTGGCCCTATTTTCTTCAATCATCAATGAAATTATGAAAGAATCACGGCTTCGAATCTCAATCCCGTGGGAGTGATTTCAATTCTTCAATTGAATCGAAAATTCTATCACATTTACACCTTAACAATAGTAATTCACAAATCTCGCAATCTGATTGGCACTGGAGGAATTGCGAAGTTTTCGCCTAAATAGAGCCAAGTTTTTCAGAGTGATGCTATGAGTCTCTATTGCCTGAAGCGCTATCATCAAGTCAAAGAGCACAGGGCAACAAGAGACTCATCGCCATCAGTCTAATGCAGGATATGACTAATACGCTACCATATTGGGCTAAGCTTCATCACAACAATAGTCTCCAAACTTAAAGGGACTGTACAAGATATTCTAAACAAATGGCATACCGTAGGGTTGTTTAAGACTGTAGTGGTATTGTGTGTGTGTTTGTAAGGAGGCTTAGCATATCTAGACTTGATGTCTCAGAATCATCTATAATCGCTGATGATATGAAAAATCTGACTGTGTTTGCCATTTGTTTGAAATTCAAAGCTAAAGAAAATATCTTCATTTGCAATGTGTCTGCTGCTCTTTGTCAGCATTACAGCAAGAAATTAACGGTTTTCTTTTAATTTAACCTTTCACAGCCTTTTTCAACGTAAGGAGAATCACCCACCGTCCAAGAGCCTCCAATGTGGCTTGTGTGAGATCATAAGTAGGCCAAATAATATCTGCTGAATCTTCAGATCCACACCACGACATTATTGGCATAGGATCATGCAGATTCTTCTCTAGGGGCCAGTCTCCCAGATTTGCAAAGAATTCCACATCAGGCATGTGCACCTAGGTAGAAGCAACACTCAACCATTAGTTTTTCCAATTTTTATTCATAGTATTTTTCAAAAATTTCATTCAAAAGATAGCTGATGACGTTGTAGTATTTTGGTTTCATCAGAATTAAATTTTGTTTGAGTGCAAGCAGACATCATTGGACAGTCCATGTCGAAGCTCAGTGTCATCCTTCACTTTGGTGTAATTCATTTTGCTGCCTAACCTGATCTGTTTTTCACTGAAATTTGCACTTCACTTGGGATTTTATGAAATTCAATATTTCTGTTTGGTGCTCATCCACAATAATAACAACATTGAGGGTGTGCAGGTAGGTAAAGAAAGACAGCTGCATTTCAATTCAGTGATAAAATTTCTGTGTAAAAAATATCAATTCTGGACAAAAGAATTCAGCCTTAAGAGCAATGGGTTACACATGCAGCAGTATCAATTTAACTGAAATTTGTTTGCTTTTGCAAGATATTATTCAGTGAAAATGTGCCTTAAGAGTCATTCAAATGTTTATTTTCATAAAAGTAACATTTACCTTTCTCATTACTGACAACAGAAATGCATCAACAAACATCTTGAAATCTGTGATTGAGCCTGGGCATCTTCTGTAGAGCTGAAGAAGAAGGAATGAAGAAGAAGATGAGGTAGCTTGGTGAGCAGGAGAAGGAATTCAAAAGGACAAATTTCAAATAACTAAGGTGAACACACTGAAAACACAAAATTCTACTATGATTCAGCTCCCAAGACCTCAAAAAATCTTCTTGACTTCAAGCACACAGATTTAAAGGGGCAGGCCAAATGTTAATCGAAACATACTGAAAAGCACAAATGAATGTTTAAATCTTTCAAAAGCAAAGCCAGAAATTCCCTGTTGGAATTATTGATGCATGGACATCTACAACTTGAAAATGTTTAGAGTGAAGACCCAATGTTATCAGCCTCCTGTTATGGATAAACAATATATTTCACACTTGGATTTTGTTGGCATACGAGTTTATCTGCTTTGTTTAGCTAAACAACTGAAATGAGATATCTTGATGTGTATTTGCCAATCAATCTTACGACATGGATATAAGTCAAAGAAAGTTCAAATGTTTGGTGAGCAGTGGAATAAAAAGTACACAACTGATATTCAAAGTGACATATGCATTATCTGTTAGTCAAATCAGAGGTCAAATGCTACCTGTAAAGTCGGATCTCTACCAGGCGGAAAAACGTCATGGCGGAAAAATTTCCAGCAATCTACTTGGCTGATCGAATTGTTGCTGTGGAAAGATGTCGACCAGCGAATAGTAGGAATACAATCTACTTTTCGTGGCTCAACATTTCTCTGCCTAATGGAGATTTGGCTCAACTTAGATGTGAAAATTTTGTTTGGTAGAATCACTCATCTTACAAACCAAGAAATTAAGAAAATGCTGGTAAAGGGTTTGTACGGCAAATTTGAATCAATAAAAGTTTAAGAAATAGAATCTAGATTTTAATGGCAAGCAAATCATGGATCAGAACTGAACATGCAATCCCTACTCCCATACAAACCCCTTACCAACATTATTTAAATTTCTGGTTCTAAAAGATGAGGGATTTTACCACAGAAAGTCTTCACATCTATGTAAGTTAGCCTTTAACTGATGGATAAACTGTCAGTTTTAAATAATGGTTACACAATTTTAATCCCACAACCCATCAAACATCTAAACTTTTCCCTGACTCACATGGTATCACAAAAAAATTTTAAGTGTATTCATTGACAAAAAGAGAAAAACTGAGGATGTGTAATTGAATAATTACAATACAGATTAAAACTGAACCACTTAAACACTTATATTGTTGAATTCATGACCTTTTCTCATTCAATTTGTATTTGGATATTGCATTAATTTTTCTTTATCAACTGTATTAATTTTTGCAACATCATTATCTTTGTGGTTTAGTTATTTTTTGTTATTGTTAGAACTATAAATTGTATGTAGAGATGTTAAATGATATAAAACTGAACTGAACTGAAAAAAATTTTTACCTTTCCTTTGACTATGCTATAATGGCAAACAGCTTCACTGGTAAACTTATTGAATCCCTCTTTCCGTAACCTTTTTAAATCAATCACAGGAAACTTTCCCAAGTCTCTGCCAATTTGTCCATATGTTTGTGGACACTTCATATCCTCTAACCACTTCTCTTCATCTTGCTGTGGACAGTTGCATTGCTCGTGGTAAAATTGACCTACACCAGAAATGCAAACTTAAGGTACTGCACTGTGATCCAGGCATGGAATTAATACCAAAAATGCAATTTCAGATTGCCATTTGATGATTTTATCATATGGAAGAGACACGAGAAGAGACACCATACTACTGAAGAAAACAAACATCCTTTAAATAGGAGTTGTGAGTCTAGAGTTACAATTTTTGTAAGTTGGCCTATGATTCCTAGCTCTATTTACCTAACCATTTCCAGCCTACTCTTTTTCAAAATTACTACAGTATATATCCTCAACAAGAAGGCCAATTTTCAAAACTTTTTTTCATGGATACATATCTACTCCTTTCAAAAGTGCAACTTAAATCTTTAAAATCTTTGGAAACTCCAACATGTCTCAGCCTTCTGAAAAACACACAGCCACCGCCATCTTCTGTGAAATTTCTTCTTTTCTGATTCTATCATTATCAGCATATACCTAGAGGTAATTTTTTGCTTTGTAGTGGAAACTGTCTTGACAAATGTCTCTAAATATGCCACTTCTCAATGAGGAATGTGAAACTGCTTGGGTCAGTCAGAGCACATCAGAGTTAGAAGGTGCAACCTTTTGATCATTTCCTTCAGCTGCACCTCAGCTCGTGAAATGCCTTTGCCTTTTCTCCTGCAATGGATTTACCCCTAAATGAATCATGGAGAGAAAATTAGAGGCTGAAATTTTCCTGCAAAAGAACTACCAGTAAAATGTTGAAATGAAAAAGGTTTCTGAATAGAAAAGGAGGCATTTGGCATTATGGACCCATCTGCATTGCCAAACGAAAACTTTCTCCTATCAAGGCTATCAAAAAAAATATGAACTGATTGTTAGGTGTACTTATGGCTGAATGAAGTATCTTCACACCATCAAAAATAAGTCCTATTCCCAAAAGTGGTTAGATTATAATTGGATAATTAGAGGCTTACTTCCTGTTTTCTTTTACAGGTACATATTTACTCTTTTATAGTGAAAACAAAAATCTGACAATATCTACTGTAACTCTTAGCAAAGATTACCAAAATCAAATTTGTTCTATTGGGAACACCTTTGCCAAAGATTCATACAGATTTGTGCAAGAAAATTGATGACACTTTTAAGATTTTAGGTCCCATTCAGGTTTAATGCTGATATTCATGTGATGCCATTTTCGTGAGAAAGCTGTGTTCTGGTCCCAAAACTGGAAAAAATACTTGGCATGGCATGATAAAACAGGGTTTTTGAAAATCAACCTTCTTGTTGAGGGTATGTAGTATATAATTTTAATTTGTATGTTTTCATTGATGCCACAAACATTAAGTTCGAAATGGTAATAATGTAAACAGAACTTGTATTTATATACTATATAAAAGCTAAAATCAACCCTAAATATATCTAGTATTTACAGTAGGAACAAACCTTTCATAGAATATGGTGAATCTGCAATGTGTTTTCCTTTGTATGTGATAGAGATTTTGAGGTCTCTGTATGTCTCCATCAGTCGAAACCTAACTATGAATGATCCATCATTTCTATCAAGAAGATCTGGCCAAGCTCTGACTCTGCCACTGTTTGGTGAGGAGTATTCAACTTTGATATTCTCTTTGCCAACAGAGCTTGTCATACTAAAGGCAGAAATAGAGATTTGGTCATTACATGAAATGCAAAAAATTCTAAATGAACAAATCTCAGATAAATCTTTTTTGAAAAAAATCTTAATCAACTTCTTATGGATGGAATGTATATGAAATAGTTTTACATAAATTGTAGATGACAAATATATGTTTAAAGTTTATCTTGCCTGTTTTATACAAAAAGTGCCGTGAAGGATAACTATGTTTATTTCAAGGGTTTCTAGCCAAAAATTTCCAGAAATGATTACTGTTAAGGATGATTTTAAGAATGGTGAAGATAAATTTAGACTCAGAAAATACCTCTGGGAGTACACTTGACTAGATTTTGGTATACCATCCAAGCTTAAAAATACACCCCTTCTTTACACCAACTTTCAGAAAAAGTACTGTATACCCAACCTTATAATATAAACAAATTTTTTGAAAAAAAGATCTTAAAATCAATATCATATCTTATGCATATATACCAAAATCGCAAAAATCAATACCATTCCTCATATCAACATTGTGATAATTCATACCTTTCCTAATGGCACATTCCAATACCAAAAATAGGTGAAGTGTACCCCCTGGGAGAACATTACACTCTTCACTAACAACGACTTTCAGTATCTTCCTTTTCAATGCAAAACAATTTTGTTAGAAAGATGCTTTGTTTCTTCAAAAAGTAAAAATGTTTTACCATGATTATTCCATGCTTCAAAAAGTTTTTACATCTACTGTATGTTTCAGTCTTTAAAAATGCCAGACACAAAAATTTTTGATGCATCAAATATCCAAAAATATTGGCACCTTGCAATCTTTTGTAACTGACATTTGCTACTCTAGTGACACTTTATTCACACTGCTAAAAGATGCACATAAATTAAATTTTGCATAGCTGTTATCATAGACGTAGGGGCACTGGGGACACAAGCCCCAAAGATTTTGCAAAAGATAAAGAAGTGTCAATTTTAGTTTCAGAAATGCCCCCTTTTTCTTAAGGAAGAAAGCGCCCTTTAAGTTGCATGCCCTCCCAAGTTTGAGATGCATCCCATGTCCCTGGCTCTTATCGTGAAATAGTCGCAATGGGTGATTACAGAAAAGATAGGGTTTCGCCTTGGCAGAAAAGATGGGGTCAAGGCCACAGCAAGGTTAAATTAATGTTGAAACATAGCAGCAGCACCCTGTCTCCACTTTTTCTCTCCACATAAAATTTTTGTTTAGAAGAGGTAACTTTTTGTTGAATTGTAAGTGGCTTTCATGGTGAGGACTAGTGAACTTGTGTCTTCCTCACCATGAATGTCACAGTTTAATGTAGTTGCAGTCATGTGTAGTTTTAGATGAATTACTGCTGTTTTTAATTGATAAATATCGGGGCAAGGTCTGTTTCCAATGACACTTGGCATCATATTGTAGAATCTTACTTATGATTTAACAATGCAATGAATTCAGGGAAAACACTTCTTCATGTTGCCTCCGCTTGCACAATCCCGTATTTCAATAGTGCTAAAGCAACTAGCAGAGGAGACCAAAGACTTCCTAATGCTTGCATAATCCACATGAATTTCTTTGGCTTAACTTCACTAGCGATTTTTATGATTGACAAGAAGTTGACATTGGTTGGGAATGTAATATTTATGTGGACTCAATCCCCTGTGGAATTTGGGTACGCCATCCACCACATACGTATGCCAATTTCTTTTGTCCTATTGGCATTTCTATTGCTTAGAGTGAGGCTGTCCGCCACATAAATGTGACGTAAGATACGCCAATTCCAGTGTGGGTCACTCAATGCCTTTATTTGGATCACAATTTTGCCAGCATGGTTGGAAAGTTTGTATAATATTTGCACATGCAGGAACTTACACTACTTTCAGTCTGACCAATGCAGCTGGCACTAGAAAACATTTACAGTTCTAACCTACTTTTGAACACAGCAAACTGCAAAAGTTCCACAAATTTTGCTTAGGTAGGCCGCCATCTCGCCATCTCAAGCATGCCAGGGTGCATTCCATGCACTTGGGCCCGAAGATCTTCGGCGTAGACCCGACTGTTTTGTCGGCGTAGCGGCGTCACTTCTTCATAAGCATTATTGCATGCTTGCCTGGGTGCATTCCATGTCAAACTTACGCCGAAGGTACGCCAAGCCCTGAGCTTTCGTACGCCATGTATTTTCAGGGAGGGAGAGGCTGCTAAAAAATCAAAATCTTATGGTTTTAAGAAACGTTCAGTACTGGCCTAAATTCTTAGTTTCTTATCAAAAGAAACTGGTATAATATTTAAATAATATTTATAATATTTACAAATTATATTTATATTTACAAATAATATTTACAAATTATTCTGGTTAGTCAGTACTCTCCATGACTTGTGCTACAGCTTTTGCATTTCTCTTCATCGTTCCAGCAGCAGCAAGCCACCTCACCTCATACCATACCACCAACACCACCCCATCCCCATCCATCTTGTTTTTCAGGCTGATGATATCTTTCAAAATGTCTGAGCCATCTGGTCTAAAACTGGACATCCAATGTCCAAAGATTTCGTTCACATGCAACACAAAGAGAATTTAGTTCTTTCCATATTCCTGCCATGCAGTAGGTTCATTCTATACTATACTTACTTCTTCCCTTTCTTGTCGACAAATTGAATGTAAAAATATCTGACGGGCAAAACAATGTCACGGTGCAAGCCAGGCCCATACACAAAAGTTCTCGTCACATCGACTTTATCTTTGGCGGCAAAAATAGGGCCAAGAGTCAGCAAAGAAACAAATACTTGAGATGCAAATGCCATTGCCATATCTTGATATTTTGAATGAGTTATTAGTGATAATCTATGACTCTTTTTGCCTTGCTTCCACAGCTGTGTTCTTACGTTGAAACTTCCTCTCAAAGCGAACAAGATTTAGGCCCGTTGATCCATGTCGAGGCTGCGCATATTCAAGATTCAAAGTTCAAAGAATGGAAAAAAGCGCGGGAATCTGATATTCTCAGAAACATTTGGCAATGTTCCCTGGACTGCAGGTTTTTCGTTTTTTCTACAGAAATCTTTGCAACAATTTAATTTTTGATGTTATCAAGTTGCTATCTCGACAAGCCATCCTCGTAGTCGACAGGAACACAACACCAGATGAACTCCCCGACAAGCTGTCGACCAGAAGCTACAGTACAGTAAGAAAATAAGAAACTCATATAACGCACATAACAGAAACAAAGAAACTAGTAAGAAATTATAAGAAACTTCAGGCATGAATAAAATGAATGAAATAAATACCTCTCTAAAAGAAACCATCCACGGTGATTCACGCTCAGCTTCTTTTTTTGCAATGGTACATAGTAATTACTATATGCTGTGATGATATGGCATATAGTTCAATGTGTCTACGTCTCCATTCTCTAGAAATAGAAATGAAAATCTTAAAGGGGCAGGGCCAGGTAACCGTAAACAAACCTGTTACTCTATAATCTACATTGTTGCCGACACGTTGCCTTTGTGTTCTACACAGATTTTGGTGGATGGGTGGAAAGCTAGTTATCAAAATATCGCTTCATGCCGAAATTTCTGCTGTTTTATATTTACACGATGTTTTAACTAGTTTTTAAATCTCTTTACTGTTAAATAAAGTGTTACTGACTTTTGCACCACCTAGATCGTCATCATTTTCTGGATTCATGCGTCGGATTGGAGAAATTTGTAGACGTTGAGTAGGCCACTTACTCTCGAGTACCGAATAATCGTCCCCCCCCCCGCTTATTAATTTTTGAAAAATTTTCCAACCCCCCCGCTCTTATTCCAGCCCCCTTTTATTAATTTTTGGAAAAATGCAATGATATTAGACATAATTTCTGAATAGACGCAAGAAAAAGTCTCAAGAAGTGTATTTAACAGAACCAGAGTTCAAAAGTAAATGTATCAGTAACATCACTGTTCACATAAATATATTACAGATTGGTGTTTACCTAAGAAAAGGGCTGTTTTCTATTTCTCCAAGCAGCCCCCCCGATTATTCCAACCCCCCCCCCCCCCCGATTATTGTTATGTCGAACCATTTCCAACCCCCCCACCCCGATTATTCCCACCCCCCCCCGTTTATTCGGTACTTGAGAGTAGCCCAAGAACATTTCTGAGTGTCATCATCATTTGTATCCCTATGTAACGTGTAGACTCAAACTCACGATTGCTCTCGAATGTTGTTGTTCGACCAAGCGAATTGAAACCATTGCAATGCAATGTACTTTTGTTATGATTTCAATTTCAATTTCAATAATGATAACATTGCTATATTAACATAACAAAAGAATGCTTCAATCAATAAATCAATCAATCAAGGCGACCTAAAGAATGCTTCAATGTTATGCCGATATCAAGAGAAAAGAATCTGCGAAGTGCCATTGTTTCTATGGTTTTTTCGAATGTTTTTGAAAACTTTCATTCGCGAAACAATGCTCTCTGGGATCTTTCAAAAGCTTGCCAGCTTCAGGAGCAGGTTTCCGAAGCCTCGAATCTCTACCGTTTTCAGAAGAGCCCAGGACCGTCGAGAAGGGGGGTAGAGGGGGTAAAAGGTCCAGGGCCCGGGCCTCGAAGGGGCCCGTAAATATTTTGTGTCATGAAAGTTAATATTGCTATATATATTCAATGAATTTTTATGATAGTATACATGATACAAACCAAACCAAACCGTCGTATTGATATTTCAATATCATAGAAACTGGTTGTTTCCCAGAGAATCAGTCGTTGATGTCGTAGGATCGTTGAGTTACCGTTCAAATTTAATCTTTTTGGTCTCTAAAGTAAAGTCGTTTGTTCCCTCTAGCACCTCTAGTGAGTGCAAAAACCTGGTGTGAACTTGGCTTTACTAACGTAAAACAATGTCCGCTTGATTCATAAAGCAATTTTTGTATAACTTTACAGGGAATATTTACGCAATTTTTGAGGAAACTAATCGTAAAAAGGGCGTTTCCCTCATTTTCCGAGTGTATAAAGGGCGTGGTCACTGAAAATTTTCTTGGGGGCTACGCCCCCAAACCCCCCATAGGGCCTATCCTCATACATTACTCCAGGGCCCGAGCTGGCTCTCGACGGCCCTGGAAGAGCCCAAAGGAATACGTCAAAATCTCTCGGAAGTCTACCGAAAACAGAATGACCAAAAGAATGGGCTTTTATAAAAAGTGATCTGAAGTCTGCAAAGCCTACCGTTTTCGGTAGAAGGGTACCAAAAAATGGGATTTTATCTTCTACAAAATCTGCCGTTTTCAGAAGATGCCCAAAAGGCTGAAAAGAATACGCCCGTAGTAGGATTGTAATTCCCCTGTAAATGTATGGTAAATCGTTTGTTCGCCAGCATTTATTTATTACTGAGCTGCTTTGTTTTGCTGTCTCTGCTTACTGTCTGAATTGTCTGAATTGAAAGAAGTTCAGGTTGTGGTTGTGGTTGTTTACCGGTTGTTTGCAGCAGAAATCGTTTTATATACATTCTGTTCACTGTGAGAATATGAGGTTTGAATTCCACAAGAATGGCTCTTTGTGATTGAAATTACTAAAAGATATAAAAGATTTGAATTCTTTGAAGGCTGCAGGCCAAAGCTTGAAAGAAGCTCCTTGTGTTGCAAGGCTTTCGTTGTTTTGTAAATGTTTCGCAAGTTAAATTCTGGCAATTCTCAAGAATTAAGGCGACCCAAAGAATGCTTCAATGGATCATAATCATTATCTTTTTATTGCAAGTTTCACTTCAACACTTTGTCGAGCAAGAGTCAAGTGAGGGAACTGAAATTGCTGGTGGGAGAACATTCGTTTATGGACCTGGCCTAAAAAGGGACGTGGTTCTTCCTGTGAGATATTTTTACATTCAATTTGTTGACAAAAGTGGCACAAAGTAAGTATGAATAGAAATCTACGGAAGAAAATTCCAAACAGCCAATGAATCTTGAAAATTTGTTTGGCATATGTGTCGAGACCAAAGTTAATTGCAGTGATTTCAGGGATAACTGTTTACTGTGTTGGCCACCTGCACAAAACTTACATTTTTTTACCTCAGTCCTATTACATCGATTAATAATAATAATAATAATAATAATAATAATAATAATAATAATAATAATAATAATAATAATAATAATAATAATTATTATTATTATTATTATTATTATTATTATTATTAGGCCCGGTCGTCATCAAGCAACTGCCAGACAGAAATGGAGTAAGACTATCAATAGACTGGTAATGTATTGTAAATTGAAAAGTGAGCCTAACAGAAGAGGATATCGAAAGAGAATGATGGAAATATGGAGAGACAAAGGGGTGTTCGACATCAGCGAACAGAGATTGATGGATCAGGCACGAGCGATTGTAGTTAATCAATGGTTAACAGATGTAGAGCTTGAAGAAATTAGAAGGGAAATCGAAAGAGAAAATACTTACGTAACAGTGGATATGAATGACCAGGAAGAAAGGACACAGCTTCAAGGGGAACAAGAAACACGAGCAGAAGCACAAAGTGACAGAGAAGATAGGACGGGGAACGACAATGATAGTATTGAGGGATTTGATCTTCGGGAAGATGTTATGTTGAGCGAGGAAGAGACGGAACAGCTGACTACCATACGGACTTTTTATGTGGAAAAGAAGCAACCACCAAAGGTAACATTCAAAACGGTGAATAAGAAGAACATACAAAGAGAAATAAAAAAGCTGGAAAATCTTATTAAAAAGGTCATTACACCCACCATAACCGAAACAAACAGATTTATCATTGCGTTGATATGGTATGTAGCCTATAAAATGGGCCTGAAAGAAAGAGAGCAAAGACCAAAGAAAGATCCTTGGTGGAAGAGACGCATTAACAACGATATCAAACAATTGAGGACAGCTGTTAGTAAACTTGAGAGGAGACAGAATAATGAAATGCACAGCAACAGAAGAATGGAATATATCAATAACAAGTACAGGGTTAAAGAAAAAGGCGTTAGTGTAGTGATAGAGGAATTGAAGCAAAGGGTAGTGGCGAAAGCTGCAAAGATTAAGAGGTATGAAGCCAGAAATGAACAACAGCGTCAAAACAGATTATTTGAAGTAGATCAAGGGCGGTTATATCAGGAATTAGATAGAAAAGTTAGAAATGAAAGTCTGATCCCAGATGCAGATGAAGCAAGAAGATTCTGGGGTTCAATATGGGAAAATCCAGTTGAGCACAACACCCAGGCTGAGTGGCTAAAGGACATCAAAGAGGAGATGACAGGATTAAACCATCAACAAGAAGACATAGAAATTGAAGAAGGAAAGGTGAAGGAACAGCTAAAGAAAATTCCAAACTGGAAGGCCCCAGGGCCTGATGGAGTGCAGGGCTTCTGGATCAAGAACTTGAATGGACTCCACAACCGAATCGCAGAGCAACTCAATGAAATAATGAGAACTGGTGTTGTACCGACATGGATGACAACAGGTAAGACACTTTTGTGTGTGAAAGACACTAGCAAAGGTAATGCTGCAGACAATTATAGACCGATATCATGTTTACCACTTATGTGGAAAGTTTTGACGGGAATTGTTGCAGATCAGATTTACACATACATGGAAGAGAGAGAGTTATTCCCAGATGAGCAAAAGGGGTGTAAGAAGAAGGCAAGGGGCACAAAAGATCAGCTACTTATCGATAAGACCATTATAAAGAGTTGTAAAAGAAGACATACGAATCTCTCCATTGCTTGGATTGACTATCGTAAAGCTTACGATATGGTGCCACATTCGTGGATAATAGAATGTCTTAACATGATTGGAGTTGCAGACAACCTCAAGGAGCTAATTAGAAGAAGCATGCCTAGGTGGAAAACGATATTAACAGCAGGGAAACAAGAATTAGGTGAAGTAAGCATTCAGAGAGGAATCTTCCAGGGTGACTGCCTTTCCCCGCTACTCTTTGTGATTTGTCTTTTGCCAATGTCGATGATACTCCGAAAGTGTAAGGCTGGATATCAACTTGAAAGGGGAAAAACGAAAATAAATCACCTCCTTTTCATGGACGATTTGAAGTTGTTTGCAAAGGATGAAAATGAGATCGATTCACTGGTAAGAACGGTGAATGTTTTTAGTGAGGACATAGGTATGATGTTTGGAGTCCAGAAGTGCGGAGTGGTCGTAATGAAAAGAGGAAAAGTTGTCAACAGCGATGGTATACAGCTACCAAACGGTGAATCAATTAAAAGTGTCGACGAAGAAGGATATAAGTATCTTGGCATACTAGAGATAGATGAGATTATGAATCAAACTATGAAAGAGCTTGTACAAAAAGAATACCTACGAAGGTTGAAAAAGATTCTTAAATCAAGACTGAATGGAAAGAATATAATCATTGCAATAAATACGTGGGCTGTGTCATTGCTGAGGTACGGTGCAGGGTTGATAAATTGGACCAAGAACGAACTGCAAGAACTTGATAGAAAAACAAGAAAGAAACTGACCATGTATGGAGCGTTCCACCCTAAAAGCAATGTGAACAGACTGTATTTAACAAGGCAGGAAGGAGGGAGGGGCTTGATTGGAGCTGAAGAGACTGTACGAAGTGAGGAGAACAGTCTTGGATGGTATGTGATGAACAACGCCCACGAAATAATGAGATCAATTGAAAAGGAAGGAATACTGAGATCAAATGAAATCAAAGATCCCAAAGTATGGAAACGGCAGAATAAAGAACAGCATAAGAACGGGTGGATGGATAAACCGCTGCATGGGCAAACAGCTGCTGCTACAAAAGATTTAATGGATAAGGATAAGAACTGGAATTGGTTGAAACATGCAGGATTAAAGAAAGAAACAGAGAGCACTATATTTGCAGCGCAAGAGCAAGCAGTGGGAACGAATTCTGTAAAGAACATCATTTACAAAGAAAATGTATCAAAAGAATGTAGACTATGTGGAAAAGCAGATGAAACGATAGCGCACATAGTATCTGAATGTCAACAGCTAGCGCAAGTACAATATAAAGGCTGGAGACATGACAAAGTAGCTCAAATTGTCCACTGGAAGTTATGTCAAAAACTAGGTTTAGATTATGGAGATAGATGGTACAACCATAAAGTAGAGAATGTTATTGTGACAGAAGACATTAGGTTATTGTGGGATTTTCCCATACAGACAGATCATCGACTGGAGCATAACCGACCAGACATTGTTTTTGAAAATAAAAAGGATCGATCGTGTTTGCTGATTGACATATCCTGTCCCTTCGATACCAGGATCGAAAGAAAAGAAAAGGAAAAAATTGAGGTCTATCAAGACTTGAAGAGAGAGATTAAGAGGCTCTGGAATGTAAGAGAAGTTAAGATTGTACCAATAATCATTGGAGCTCTGGGTACGATTGGAAAGAACTTTGAAAACTGGTTGAAGAAGATTGAAATAGAATGCAGCACAGAACTTTTACAGAAAGCTTGCCTGTTAGGAACTGCAAAGATAGTAAGAAAAGTACTGGATACCTAAAGCCAAGGGATTTGGCCTGCTATCCAGAAGTCAACCGGCAGTCAACATCACCGCCGAGTGAACAATGAATAATAATAATAATAATAATAATAATAATAATAATAATAATAATAATAATAATAATAATAATAATAATAATAATAATAATAATAATAGGAATATTTATACAGGATAACCTATCAGCATAATTACAATGATGAAAGTTAAAGGAAAAGAACTTAAAGCTACATTATGTGTTTACTGTTTTTTAATTAAAATTATGTACAGATAGTTTCTTCACGAGAAATGTTCGTTTAAAAACGAAGTAAAAACAATCCTTGACTCAATCTTCCTTGCCTCAAGCGGCAATTCATTAAAAATTCTCCCACCAGCAAAGGCGACACATTTCTGTCCAGTTTTCGTTTTCATGAGTGGCAGTTTAACTGTATGATTATTATTCCTTGTACATTTTTCATGCTTTGTTCTTTCAAAATATTCCTTAAATGGTTCACATACATTTTTCTGTAGGCAGTCAAAAACAAATTTGCAGACACTTTTCTTCATTTGATTGCCTATGTTTGGAAGTCTCAAATCTGCGTTTGGGGGACATTTTGATTTGATAATGTCCTTGTCAGTTGCTGAGGTCAGTTTTCATTTTGATTCCGAATGTTGATGTTTTGTGAAATTACAGTATGCACCATTTACATGTGACTTCACGATGATGTTTATGGAAAACTTGGAAACGTTAGCTGTCATTGAACGATAAATATGTTAGCTGTCAAGTCAGCAGCCATTGCTACCCGTAAAGAAATGTTCAGGGCTCTCACTTTACCTCATGTAGAATTCCTTAGAATGTCACGAAAATTTCCTCAGATTTCAAGAAAATTCCTCAGATTTGCAAATCCCATTGTTTTTGTTCTAAGAAAATGTGATTTTACCCTTTTTTGATGAAAGGCGTGATGTCCACACATAAGATTAAGGTCCTTCTATCGCAATCGATAAGCTTACAAAACATTGACAATTTGGTTGCAGCTTTCATCTGGCTGCATTTTGGCCTGACAGCATAGGCTATCGTAATGTTGTATATCTGGGCAAAAATTGATCATTTCTTGCTAAAGAACTGGTTTATTGAAGCCATTCTATAAGATCGATAATCAAAATGATATAGACTATATTTTGTTTAATGGTTTGCAATCATGAATTGCCTTGTTCTGTATTCGATCTATTCTATTCTTCTAAATTTTCAAAATTCCTTGAAATTTCCTCAAAAATTCTAGTTCCTCAAAAACTTCCTTAAAAGATCTTAAAATTCCTCATTTTAAGGAAATTTCCTTAAAAGTGAGAGCCCTGGAAATGTTTATCAAGCTCTTATTTACACTATTATTTTCGCATGACCCCCAATGACGTCAGTCCTAACCGATATGCATACAATTTCCAGGCAGGATGCCACTGCTGTCCCGACACCAAGCTATCCCTTTTCTCCAGCATTATCTATCCCCGTTGCAGTTTTCTGCATTTAAAGGGTGCGTTTCAACCAGCATGCTTTGCACGCTCCATCTCTTCTTGGCCATTACTGCCTCTATTTGTCACCATTTTCATTGAGCAACTGGGAGATGACTAGCATGATACCCACAAGGCATGCTGGTCGAGACAGATCCTTTGAAGGTGGTCTGAAGCGAAAATTTTATTGTTGCAAATGAATGGCACTGTTGAATTATGAAGGTTGTCATTTTTGATTTGTTGATACCTTGTTTCCTTTTCCAGCTATCCACTAATTCATATCTTTGGCTGATGACCTAATTTTGTTTGCAAAAAGTAAGAGAAAGTATTCAAGGCTGAGTATGTTCCCAAAGGAAAATAAGCTCAAAGGCCTTTTCTTCAATTAAAATTCCTCTCTAGATGTCACATGAATTCACGAAACAATGTGTTGTGTGCTACCTTTATTCTGCTGCTTAGCTGAAGTTCTGGTACCCAGGGTAAGCTGAAGTGTCTACAACTTTCAAAGATCAGATACAGCCTTTTTCTGTATAGAATCCTAGGGTGTGTTTAATCGGTACCAGTTCTAAAAATCGGTGGACTTTGTACATACACTCTGAATTTTTGTGTTTGATTGACTCCCAAGTCCCAACTTCCGAAAACGGCAGGTTTGACAAGTTTGGAGCCATTTGGAGCAGAAGGTTTGGCAGACTTTGGAAAGAATCTCGTTTTATCGAGAAGCTTTGAAAACGAGGAGAATTTGCTCACATTGTCACCGTAAATCTGAAACCTGCTGTTTTGCAGAATTTTGTGTTTGATTGGGAAATGTGTTTCCACCTCTGCGAAGTCTACTGCTGTCAGAATTTTGAAGGTTTGGAATTACCAATCAAACATACCCTTAAACTTGCAAACCTGCCGTTCTGAAGAATTTTGTGTTTGATTGGGAATTTATGTCTCTGCGATGTCTACCGTTTTCAGAATTTGGTAGGTTTGGAATTACCAGTCACACACACCCCTAATTATTTGGGGGAAAATTACGTCATCGACTGACACTTAGGGTGTGTTTGATTGGTAATTCCAAACCTTCCAAAGTCTGGAAACAGTAGACTTTGCAGAGACGGAGACACAGTCCCCAATCAAACAAAAGGCTCTTCATAGCAGCAAGTTTCAAATATATCCTGGCGAAGACGGGGTTTTCAGTTGAAAGATACAGAGACGAGTCTGGTGCTTCGCAACAAAGAGTAAAGTTACCGATTACCGTAGCAACACGAGCCAAGTTGCGTCGTTTTCAGAGTTCTGCAACTGAAATCGAGGATCTCTCCAAAGTCTTCCAAAGGGCCAAACCTTCTGTCTTTTGGAGCTGAAGTTTCGGCAGACCTGCCAAACCTACCAACCAGCCGTTTTCGGAATTGGGGAGTCAATCTAACACAAATTCCGAGTCTTCCAAGTCTGCCTTTTTTGGAGTTGGTACCAATCAAACATACCCTAAAGCATTGGATAACTTGAACAAGAAATGAAATATTAAAAAGGTTTGTCACCTAAAAGAAGACAAATGTTCATTTCTCTTGCCATAGTATAACGAGGTCTCTTGGCACAGATGATGTCACGCTTGAATTCTCAAGTAGTTCTGGAAGAGTGAGAGCATGGAGAGAGCTGTTGGATAGGAATGATGGCTCGTACATCGTTAGGTTTAGATTGATGGAAACATATGCTGACCTCACAATTGCAATCAAGTATAAAGATAGCCATGTAGCAGATTCACCGTATGTTTTAAAAGGTTTGACAGTTTGTTTACAGTTCACTTTGACTTTGTTCGGTTGCATTTGTTACCAAACAGTTTTCTGATACTTTGTCTTTACCGTGACATAAGTTTTGTGGGGTAAGGGTATGTGCCGCCCATAAGGGTGGGTTTTTGGGTTCAAAATTCTCTAAAAAAGGGTCCCTTCTTCGACAGATTTCCCTTAAACATGGGTGGGTTTTCCAGAATTGGCAAAAAGTTGTCAAAAATGGGTAGTTTTCTACCAAAATTCATCGTAAAAGTTGGAATGACGGCAACTTTCTGTGAACAGAAGAGGTTAGCTTTCTAAAAGCCGGTCGGCAGACCGCGGTCCATCATCAAGTCATGTACCCCGCCCCCGGGTGTCATTGGAGGTGTATCACTCTTCGCCAAAAACCTACATAATTCATAGGAGAACAAAATGATTTATGGAGGATTTTTGAGATTGCACTCCAAAGCAATAGGATTTCTCTACACACTGTTCGAGATCTTTGGCGAGCTATCTGCTTATCGTTTCATGTTGCACAATCTAACAAAAGTCTTTAATCAGACTTTCCTACACCAGATGTGTTTAACAGATTAATTCAAACATTTGGTTGTCTGTTAAATTAAAAGGGAGTAACTAGCTTTGAACTGATCTTCCACAACATACAAGCCATTTTCAGGGATTTATCTGGGAGCTGCTAAAGGGGCCTCTGAAAATGGGCTACTTTTTCGAATTCCACTTGACGTATAGATCTTTCATTTTCATTTGTTAGTCCAGTAAATGAGAGGCAAATGCTAGTGGAACCACGGACAAATAGGCCACTTATGGCATATCAAAGTCTTAGAAAATCTAAGCATCAGAAGGCCATGAAGGCTAATATATTTCATAGGGACTTACCATCGTTCCATGTTTTTACACTACAGCCAAGACAGACGATCAAACGATATTTGTTGATTTCCTACATTGGTATTTTGTCAAATAGACAGTTTTGTTTTCTAAAAAACATGGACCATAGTGGATTACCCCATAAAATATATCAAATTTCATGGCCTTCCGACGCTTAGATTTTCTTAGACTTTTAGGAAACTAACTAAACTGTTAACTGTTAGATGCAGTAAAAATCATTTTTGTTGCGATTTGTTTATGGTCAGAAACTAGATATACTGGACTATTTCCTTCAAATCGAAATTCTGAATAAAGGCCCCGAAAAGATGGCCTTGGACTACAATGATGTCTATAAAGTCTTTAACTTGTATTTATAGTATTGTTTCCTTTAAGTACAGTTTTTTAAGTATAATAACAAGTAACATAGGCGAACGAAAGTATTTTCATTATCTATTGCATTGGTATTGAAATGTGGACAAAGAGCTTCTCTGAAGTCTTGACGCACATAGTTTGAAATGTTCTTGTTTTAGTGATTAATGGTCTCAGGCCAGCTTGCACCTTCAGCACGAGCATTAGCGTGACCAAAAGTGAAACATCAACTGTTGAAAAGAGGTTGAAAATTTGGTGTGCCCGTGTGAAAGAGGCCAGCAATCATTCAACGTTGCAATGACTTATATATTTATATAACCTTCCTGTCTTCTGATCATATCTATCCGCTGATATCACAAAAAGCATGTTTCAGTCATCGAATTTCTTTCAAATTCAGGCCCATTCTATCATGAGCAATGCCACTGTCCTGAGGAAGATGGAGATGAATGGTTTTCACGTATGAAATGTCCTGCAAAGCATGGTCAAGTAGAAAGAGATCTTTCAAAATTTCCTATCATTGATTTAAATCGTCTTCGCACAGAAGGTTATGAAAGGTTTAATAACAGAGATGTCTGCCATTACAGTGTTATCAATGGAAAGGTATGGTTTTAAAGCATAGACACCGAACCATCAAACAGCTGCACTCTTCTTAAGCAGCCTTCTCTGGAAAGTGGTCCCTAAACTAACTACCTCAGTCACAGTTTTTGCTTTGTTCCTTGAGTTGGATGACGGCACTAGTGATTTTATGATTACCAGCCCAATCAACGAGCGAAATTATGAAGATTTTGCTAATTCTAAGCAGTCTGTATGGACAGATGGGGTTACCATTGTTAATTTAAGAAACTGAAATGAAAATAATGGCCGGACTTTGGAATGACAAACAGATCAGAAGATAGTGTTTTTCTTACTTTTTGCAGAAACTTAATGTTGTGCTCTAGGCTCTATTTTTGTGCACTATTGCTCCCCTTAGACTAATGTTCCTCGAGGTACAGCATGACTTCAATTATTCCTTATGAAAGCGAAACAGTGACGTCAATTCAGTTCAATGAGGGCAAGTTAAGAAAGTCATGAGCTTAAGTTTGGGCTTAAGTCGCGAGTCATGTTCTCCCTCCCAAAATTAATTTTCACGACTGCATCTTGTCTTCGAAACATCCTTATGGAGGCTCAGGTATGCGTAAAGCGTATACCCATAGGTAAGTTGACCGTTATTGCCAAGAAGCAGAAAAGTCTCAGACGATTTTCAGATGTCCCCAGCCCTTCAACTCTCGATTCTTTGTAGTAACCATTCAGAATTCTATTAAAGGGGCAGGGCAACGAAATGTAAACAAACTTCTTTCGAAACGACTACTTTTCTAAAAATGAATGTGTTAGTTTGAAGAAGGACCCTGGTACTTCGTAGAGAAACAAACGAAACACTCATATGTTGTACGATTGCAGAGGTAGTGGTGGATTTTTAGAAGTAATGTCCGTGTGCTGTGGATTCACCCCATCCACCAAAATCTGTGCAGAACACAATGGCCACGTGTGAGCCACAATATAGATTCTAGAGATAATAGATTTGTTTACGGTTACGTGACCGTGCACCTTTAAGAAGTTTGTTCAAATGAAAGAGAGTTTTTGGGACATCTTTAACAGGTACCAAACACATTTCCCGAACATACTCACTCCGTCATCTCTGACATTTGATTTTTATGGGCTTAAGTTATCCGATGCTGTCCCTTAAGTTTCCTGCAAAAACGTATATCACATTGCTGACACACTACATTATCTTTCTTACAGGTTCGTTAACCCTATCAAGCTTAGTGTGGGGGCCCCCTAGCGGTTTTTCGTCTATCGATTTTTACCAAGTGCACTTACAACGCTGAAACTTTCTGACTTTTAGTTTTTATCCTTGTCAGGATCTAAAATTATTTTTTGAAAAATCAAATTCATTCCAGGGGGTAAACGCGATCAGTATTGGAGAGATGTATGTGTAAAATTTTTGAGTAATTCCAAATAAAATCTACAGTTAATGTGACAAAATGATGAAAAGAAGAGAATACATACTACTTTTGATGCTCCATCCAAAAGATTAGCTATTTTTTCACTTGAATGTATGGTTTTGCGAACTTAGGCACTACACATGCGCATATTCTTTGCATTCCTGACGTGATGACTTTGTATTGATTTTTTATCTTAGAGCAAATGCTATTTAGACATAAAATACAATGAAATTGGACTAATATCCGTAATGCTCTGCGCTTTCTCACAATCAACGATTGAAATTTTTTAGTACGAAGCCCTATTGACTTTGAAAATTGAACAATGTGACGTCATGGAAAGGTCACGTGACATATCTAAAAATAAATTTCATATTGGGCTCACCATAAGATGTTCTATACACATTCTAAGTTTCAAGGTTCTAGGTTGTCCAGAACAGAAATAAATAAGGGGGGCTGAATCAGCCCCCTAGGCTTCCTAGAGCAGCAAATACCCTAGGCCTGATAGGGTTAAACCTCCATTGTGCCCAATGGTCCTCGAAGTGCATGCTTGAAATTTCTGGCAGTCTGAAATTGAATTTGGCGTAAGTGGAAACCACGGCTCCACATTGCAGTACATCTGCAGCAGCCAAAATGATTAGAAGTGTCAGTTTAGCCGAACCGTTTCATCAGAACCATCAACCGGGCCAACCATCAAAACTTGCCTAGTGGGACAAGGAGAGGATTTTGAATCGTTCACGGCTAAAGCTAGATAAGCTATGCTGTTCTTTGGTCGCATGGGAAAAGGATACAAATCTTTTCATATATACTTGTAATAGCTTTTAGTCCTGTATTCTATGAAAAAAGTTGAATTGAATTGAGAATTGAATTGAATTGCAGCTCAACTACCGCACTCTTCGGAGAAAAAACGCAACCCACTTTCATTCGAGTTTGTTCAGGAAATGATAGAATTTGAGTCAATAAGAGGCATGCCAGCTGAAAGTACTATTCATCTTCTTTTCCATTGATAGCCAGGTTGGGATTAATTGAATTTTCATTGCTTAATTGACGTTTTCGTAAGTATGGCCTATCTTAGATCCTGGAAAGGGCATACAGGAAAAACCAGACCCTATGACCCTGAGACCCCTATGACCCCTAGGACCGTTCAGTACTGAGTTTTGAATGGACCCTTAACATAGAGGGGTCATCCCCCTACGATGGCCTAGAAGAAGGCGGTTTTCGTATGGACACGGCAGCAACTGCGGTGTCTGTCTTTTTGCGTTTTGACTCATTAACGAAGTGCTAAAGTCTTTGCCAAATTAAATGGCATCCTGGTGGAAAGAATTTTTAGCTGCTTTGAGCGCTTGAGTGGAGAAAGAGAATAGCTTCGACTTTTTGCATCTTCCACACAGCTGCAGCTGAGACGAAACGAATGACTGACGAATGCAAGGCCCAGAAGCTGATTGTTTGGCAACACAAAGGCACTTCCATTGCAGTTGCAGGGTGATCAAATACCCCTTGTTCGACGATTCATAGAAAGAAAATGTGTTTGTTATCGGTACTGATGTCATGTCTGTTCAAGGGTATTCACCTCCATGCTGCAATTAACGGTGTTGGCACTCCATTTTAACAATTATATCAGGAAGTGACCTGTTAGCATACAGCCTTTGAAAACATTGCTTTATGCATAGGGGATGACCCCTCTATGTTAAGGGTCGTTTCAAAACTCAGTACTTAAGGGTCCTAGAGGTCATAGGGGTCTCAGGGTCATAGGGTCTGGTTTTTCCTGTATGCCCCTGGAAAGTGATAGGGCATTTACATAGACGATAATCCACATTTGTGACAGCATATTTTATCATTATTTACAAATACATCTCATGAAGATGAAATCGCCTTTTTCCCTCCTCAAGGCATCACCTCCAGTGCTTCTAGACCTGAACTACCTTTGAAAATGTTTTCACGATTTTTACCAGAAAAAGGGGGCTGATTTCGCTTTTACAGGAAGGTGCTTTTCAAATTGGGCATACTTCAGAAAAAATAAAGTAATTGATAAATGATTCCATTAAGAAATCCAAACTGCGTATAATTAGAAAGAAGGTTGTACGTACTTATGATGCAAATAGACTTGATCTTCTCAGCAGTGTAAACCACTGGAAAAATGGTGAAATTTTCCCATGTTCTTCGTGTTGGAAATTTCGGGGAGACGGACATTTTCCTACCAGTTTCCGAGAAGGGAAATGAAAATTTCCGCTTCCCTCCAATTTCCAAGAGAAAACTGTCCGTTTATCCTTAATTTCCAAGCAAAAGCTATTGGGAAATTTAAATATTTCTTGCTGTGAACGCGATATGATGCCCCATGGTTTGATAAATCTTTCAAATGAAGAGTTATTAAAAATCATCCTCTATGGCCATGAACAGTTATCATTAGATTCAAATGCGAAAATTCTCACCGCTACGCTAGAACATATCCAGGCCTCCAAACGTTTTGAATAAGTTGCTAGTGAAAACCTGTCCGTAAATTCTCCCCTCTCCTTAAATAGTTTCCTTTTCGTTTATCTGTAAAATCTTATAAATTCTTGTGTCGTATAATTTGTTGTATTTTAGGTCTTGTGTGTTCTATGTTAAATGCCAGGGGGTAGTCATGATATTTTGCTCCTCCTGGTATCGTCCTTGTAGTGTGGTATAGTGCTTCGTAGTTATTGTCTTAGGTAATTCATCATTGTAAATTTTATAATGAATAACAAAAAGGCTGTACGTTCACATGGGATACATCACATTTACTCAAATTTCGGAAATTTTTTAAGATTTCAAATGATAGTTGGGTTGCGTTTTTCTGAACCACCCTGTAGATCTATTTTTCCTGTTTTTGCCGAAATTGATTTCGCTCAACCTGAAGGCCAGGTCGAAAACTCGGAGATCTCGGAGATGTCGGAGATCTCGGAGAATTATCTCCGAGTTTTTCATCTCCGAGTAATCGTGTTGGCCCTATATGTTTCAGTCGAAAACTCGGAGATGTTTGGAAATCTCTTCGAAACTTCTCTAAATTTCTGTTTAAAACTGTTAAAGCTTTATTTCACTAACAGCATGTAAGATGAATGGTTTGGTGTTGTAAATCCGACATCTCCGAGTTTTTCATCTCCGAGTTTTCGAGTTGGCCCCATATGCTTAAGTCGACAACTCGGAGATGTTTGGATATATTTTCCAAATTTCTCTAAATTGTCTGTTTCACACTCTTAAAGCATTTATTTCACTAACAGCATGTAAGATGAATGGTTTGGTGTTGTAAATCCGACATCTCCGAGTTTTTCATCTCCGAACATTTTACATGCTGTTAGTAAAATAAATGCTTTGACAGTGTGAAACAGACAATTTAGAGAAGTTTCGAAGAAATTTCCAAACATCCCCGAGTTTTCGACTTATGCATATAGGGCCAACACGAAAACTCGGAGATGAAAAACTCGGAGATAATTCTCCGACATCTCCGACATTTGCGAGTTTTCGACCTGGCCGCTTGATTCTTCTTTCATTCCCAGGCATACAGCAGATGCTTGGATTCAATTAAAGGTTTCAAAAAGGACATCGATGATTGGTTGCTGTCAATACTAAGAAAGGTATTCCATTGTTGTATTGTCGTTGAAACAAAAGCTGATTTCGTAACTGGTGCAATGATCCAACAGTGGCAGGGCCAAATGGGGAGCATCTAGGAATTTCTCTAGTCCCCTCTATTCAAATTTGTCGTTAAACATCGAGTCGCTAATCACCAAGGCGATGTAAAAATTTCCAGGGAGATCTGCTAGTTAGGTAGGTAGGTATTTATATTTAACGTGGCTAGCCCGCGAAAGTCTGAGAGACTTATTTCCAGCGGGGGCCACGGATGTTTTACCATCACTCCGCCGCAGCTACCCGCCACAGCTACCAGATTTCCCTCACATGGCTCTGGTCGACCCGGGCTAGTGTTACAGACAGCGACCAAACTGTCCAGCGTGGGATTTGAACCTTCAGCCGTTCTGACCTTTGGCTTACGAGTCAGACGCCTTAACCACTCGGCCATACGCTCACTAAGTTTAAGTCTTCTTAAGCGTCAATTCCAGAAATTTTTGTTTTGGCTGCGCCCAAATGCCCCCAATTTGGCTTGGTCTCCTTCCACTTCCTTCTGGTTGCACTGTTGCACCATGTCTCATCAGAGAAAGTGATTTGCAATAAAAGTAAAGATATGTCTACATTATATACCTGATTTATTGAAATGCAAATTTAAACAAACTAAGCAGCTTAACATACGATGGAACCACTGGGAAGCTAAAAGTTTCGCTTTAGAGGACCTCCCAAAACTGAAACGAGAGTTTATGTTTTTTTTCAAATAGATCCCTTGCTGTTACGGGTTATGTATAGCCAAGACCAAAGCTACTAGCGTTAAAGTTTACAGCGCCAGAAAATTTAACTGCCTGCGAATAACAAAATGGAAGGGTTTCTAATGAGTAATTTTACGTGTTCGCAAATGTAACGCGACAGTTTGAGACAGACCTTATGTAGCAATCTACTAATCATTTTTATCATTATAGGTAAGACTTCCAGATATCGAATTCTTTGCAAACACCGGAGACTGGCCATTAATATATACTTTTGAAAATCCTTTCCCAATTCTATCATGGTGTGGTGCTGACAATGCAGCAGATATTACTTGGCCTACGTATTATGCAACACAAGGGATCTTAGATGAACTCAGAACGTAAGTCAAAATGAGAAAAAGTTTTCAGTTATCAGTGATGATGCTTTTGTCGTTGCTGAATCAAAATTTAAGTTTTAGGTAGACTGATTAATTTCACCCTGAAATAAGCCCAAATTAGATACTGAGAAAATCGGTACAAAACTAGAGTTGCCCTAAGTCTATTTCGTCAATCGAAAGAAAAGACTTGGAAAGGGAAAAGCGAAATAAATTTATAACTTTTAGAAAGACTTATTACCGACCGAAATATGTATTACATTGCAGAGAGTTATAGAGATGTATAGAGGGTTAAAAATTGTTCGACGTTTGATTAAATATTGAAAAATAACAATAACATGAACAGACTCATGGGAAGATGAACCTGTCCCCAAGGCTGCGTTCACATTGCACAATCTTTTGAAAGCGCTTAAACGCTCGTGCAGAAATCCGCCATACGAATCCCTTAAAGTGTTCAGATTGCAAAATATTTTTGCAGTCTGAACACTGTGAGGGATTAGTATGGCGGATTCCTGCACGAGCGTTTACGCGTTTACAAAAGATTGTGCTATGTTAATGCAGCCTAAGATTATGAAATAATTTTAGAGACCAGAATCTTGAAAATCCGTTGAAAATCCGTTGAGTTGCGAGCTTTCACAGACAAAATATATGCGATAGCTGAAACCAGAGACCCCCAGATTACGTGTAATGCAAAAAGACCTTGAAGACCGAGGTAAAAGAAGCTTGTTTAATGTCATACCTCACGTAGATATCAGAGCAACCCAAAAAGGACTTCCAAAATAATTTAATCCTTGCGATCATTGTCAAAATTTGCGTAACATTGCATATGTCCAAAAACAGCAGTTTAAGAAATAATCGGCGACGGACTGAATCTGTTTCCTCAAAGCATCCATATGCTTGAAAGTTAGGTTATCGAAAACTTGTACAAATCCCATTTGGTTCCCCCCTGAAACAATAGAGAAATAGCAGAAACGATGGTCGATGAGATTTTTACCAAAAGATGCCATATTTCGAGGCCTCTGGCATCAGTTTTCGTGCAAACTTGAACTTCAAAGTGTTGTAGCTCCATGAGATTTTAGTGGATTTGTAAGATTCTTGTATCAAAATTAATTTAGAATTTCAGGAAAAGGGTTACTTGACCAAGTGTCCATTCAGCGTATCGTTATCTTTTAGTATTTAATCAAACGTCGAACAATCTTTATGAGACACCCTATATTCATTCGTTCATTCATTTTTTTGTCCACTTTAGACGACCCATGAGCATGGCGAATGTGCAAGGAAATTCTGGTCCAGTATGGGACAATAAAATAGAAAAGGCGGTATTTCGCGGAATGGACAGCAACATTCAGCGTTTGAATTTGATAATGACACGAAGAAAGATGAATGACTTATATGATGTTGGTTTATCAAGAACATTTTATCACCCTTATGATGAAGAAAAATATGGACCTCATAACAGAATGTCATTTTTCGATTTCTTCAAAGTAAGTTCCTTGGGCAGGCTGAAAGATCTATCTCGTGTAACAAGTTTAGCCAAATAAGCTGATTATCTGGTAGTCTTTTGAAAATAGGAAGCTTTGAAAGTATCCTCACATAGCGGACTCACCTTGATAAACCTAAGGACGTCACTATAAAATTGTTGCACAAACAACTCCTGAAAACAAGAATAGCAATCAAAATAGAAAATAAACCTGTATCTATGAGAGAAAACTGTTAAAGCTGCAAGAAATCAAGTGATCATTTACCAACAACGTTATTTTGCCAAATACGCATTTCATCGCACACTCTTCAATTTGGTTCATGCGGAGAACAGATAAATGACACGAACAGGTTGTTTCTTACCAAAAAACAAGAAACATCTTGAGTATCACCACATGAAGCCCAATCGCGTTTATTGTGGGACCTAGCTTAAACTGAGACAATTCATGCTGTGTTGTTTTCCAAACTGCAAAATTAGTAACACTATTTACTTGTTCTTTGAATTGAAGTAAAATGAAATTCATACCATTGAAGGGTTGACTGTTTATCTCTGTGTCTTTCTTCTTGCCTCTGCATCATCGCAATAACCTGCCGGCATCGCAACATCGGTCCTGTTGTTGTGGTTGTACTACAATGACGCAACATTATTGCCTGTGTTTGTTGCGTTGTATCGTAAGTATATATAGTAAGAAACTAGTGGCCCACTATTTGTTATTATACTTACAATACAACGAAACAAACACGGGCAATAATGTTGCGTCATTGCAGTACGAGCACAGCAACAGGACCGATGTTGCGATGCCGGCAGGTTGTTGCGATGATGCAGAGGCAAGAAGAAAGACACAGAGATAAACAGTCAACCCTTCAACGGTATGAATTTCATTTTACTTCAATTCAAAGAACGAGTAAATAGTGTTACTAATTTTGCAGTTTGGAAAACAACACAGCAGAAATTGCCTCACTTTAAGCTAGGCCCCACAATATACGCGATTGGACTTCCTGTGGTATCGCGTAAACATCACACCTGAGCCCCATTTTGTTCGGTATGAAACAGCCCGGTCGTGTCATTTATCTGTTCTTCACGTGAACCAAATTGAAGGGTGTGCGACGAAACGCGTATCTGTTGAAATAGTTTAGTGAAATAATGTTGTTGTTAAGTGATTACTTGATTTTCTTGCAGGTTTAACAGTTTTTTCTCCAGTTACAGGTTTATATTATACCTTGATTGTTGTTCTTTTACAGGAGCTGTTAGCGTTCTCAACAATTTTATAGCCTCTGTTCCAGACCACTTGAAAAGAAAAGTGGTCTGTGTAATTGAGCGCAAATTCGTGTACAGAAATTTTCTGCAGAATCTGGGGAAAAATTAGGATATGTAATGAATAATTACATAGAAACAAGGTAACGAAATGTTATCAGGCTAGAAACAAGGTAACGAAATGTACACTCGGATGTAGCTATGGACTTTGCTTAGACTAGTAAGAAATGCCATATCTTTATGTCACACCTGTAGAGTGCAAGATTTCTGACGCTTGATTTCGTGTAGTTTCCATTTCAGTTATTTAAACTGATGAAAACTTATCTATTTTCTCTTTCAGTTTAAATACATAATAAATATAGACGGTACAGTGGCAGCATATCGACTTCCATTCCTGTTAGTTGGTGATTCTCTCGTTCTTAAACAAAAATCACCATATTATGAACATTTTTACAAAGAGCTGATTCCTGGAGTCCATTACGTCGAATTCAAAAATGATCTCAGCGATCTGGATGAAAAAGTTCTATGGGCAAAGAGTCATGACGAAGAGGTGAGATCATTGTCTTTCGGTTTGTCTGCTTTTTTGAAATTGAAACTACCTGCTTTCCCAAATCACCAAAACTCGTAAGCGTACGGGGCTGGGGGCAGGGGGCTATAGACCCCCTAATTTTGGAAAAAAATTTAAATGTCAGCCCCACTCGGGCAAAAATGTTAGTAAACAATGGGATTTGTGGTGGGCAGCCCCCCCCTAAAATTCATACTCGATGATGAAACTCATCGTAAAATGTTCTTTTTCATCTCTTTTCAAAAGTAATCAGGGGCGGAAATGTCCACCCCACTCTTTTGGAGGATCGGTTTTATGATTCGTCTGAATTCGGTGAAAAAAGGTTGCGGGGGGAGGGGGGGCTCACTTTTGCCTTCTCAGGGATCGGTACTCGTTTCCGCCTCACTTATTTTAATTTACAGTTTACGTTAATTTACAATTCAGTAATCAGTCATAGTCGTCTAACCATTGTGGCATTTTGATTCGCATTTATACACGTGTGAGGGTAACTAGGGACATGTATCAAATTGAACTTTTCTGCTTTCTCTTGCATGGTTTCAAGTGAATTAGGGCTTGCAAATAAAATGAGTCATGTTGAACACAAATTTTATTCTATCTTGGAAAAGGGCATTTCTTTGATTCTAGAAAGGGTGGTCCTAAACATTTCTCTAAGAGTAAGCCCCCAGATCTCTATTTTTCACTACCCCCTTTCTCCTGTCTAACCCACTTTTTGGTGGCTGGCCCGTCCTTCACAGTACTCCAAATAGATCTGAACATGACACAGTCACACACTGATGGTAACGTAGGTTTGAAGCGCCAAGAAGCGCCTGAATGTGCTAAAAAATATGAATGTTTTTGCACCTTTCATCACCGCACCTAAAATTAAGCCTTGCTTGCAATGGCTAGCGTATCATCGGTAAATACGATACCATTTTAAAGAAACAATTATGCAGCTCTGATCTATTTTCCACAACAATTTTTTTTCGGAGTTCTCCGTCCTCTATTTAGTGCTTCCCTATTCGTGTGTCAGATCGACAAGTTTACTATCCTCATTCTTTGAGTGAGAGAAATAAAGGTTTCTTGAAAATGTAATATAAAATTATAGTTGTTTCTGTCTCTAGGGCGGCAGCAATACTTTGAGATGAAGGCAAGAGTTATTCGCCAGCGCTGACAAGCAAACATCAGTTATGGGCAGGGTAACAACTTCCAGCACCCTCCCTTGTGATATTTTACTTACATATATGGCATTTTTTATCTTACAGGCTCGAAAGATTGCAAAAGCTGGACAGAAATATGCTCGAGATAATTTAATGCCAGAACATACATATTGCTATACGTATCTTTTGTTTAAGGTGAGTTGTTGTGAATACACGGTATGTAATGCCCCATTCACACTGCGAGTTAAACCAGCTTATATTAAACCAGGTTTTCGATTAGGGCCTTCTGATTGGTCAATCCAACAAATCCAGGCATTTGACTGGCTGAAATTTAAACTGGTTTAGATAAAGCTGGTTTAATTGTGTCAGGGTGAATGCAGTATAAAGTTGATGCGAGATAGAATAGTACTTACAAGTACAGCTTGAATTCATACGTAAAGTACGCTTAAGCAATGTAGTGGAATAAGTCATATATGTATTTTGATATGTATGCCAAATGGTATTTCTAAATTACCAGTAATGTTGCTATCTTTATGTAGTTATAGTCCTACTTTAAAAAAATCAATGATGATGGTGATGGTGATGATGATCGTTAGAGTTCGCTAGAGTTCTCTCCAAGGTTCGTGAAACGCCTCCAAAACGAGAAACATGAATACGCCTTAATAGTAGGACATAATCACATGACAACGTTATCCATGGGCAATAATGCACTGTGTTTGTAGCTAAGAAATTAAAGTTTATTACATCGATATTACTGTTTTACTTTGTTGCTTTCTCCTCGGCTGACACCTAACCGGTACCAGGAATCAAGTTCAAATGGTTGCTGCGCGTTTGAACAGTTAGTTCCTACACAGCGTTCACCCTCGTTTCAAAGTTCCTCTTAGAGGCAGTTTGAAGTTAGTATGAATGCTGCGTAGGAGCCAACAGTTCAGACGCTCGGGAGCCATTTGAATTTGATTTCTAGCATGCTAGCATTGTTTAGACTGGGGCCAAAGAAAAAAACGAAGAAAACTATGAAACACAACAAAGTACCTTTCTTCCTTAAAACAGAACACTGAAAAGGAGTTCTCATCAGTCTGCTGAAAATCCTGTTTGGTCTTTCTACGTGGTGAGTAAGGGTGTGGTTAGGGTGTGTTTGATTGGTACCATTTCTAAAAACAGTAGACTTGGATGACTCAGAATTTATTTTTGATTGACCCGCCAATTCCGAGAACAGCAGGTTTGGCAGGCCTACTGAACCTTCTGCTTCAAACGGCAGAAGGTTTGGCAGACTTTGGAGAGATTCTCCATTTCATTTGCAGAACTCTGAAAACGCGACGGTTTTGCTCGCATTGCCACGGCAATCAGTAACTTTACCCTTTGTTGCCAAGCACCAGACTCGTCTTCGTGTTTTGCAACTGGGAACTCGCCTTTGCCAGGATAAACCGTGTTCAGAATTTTGTAGTTTTGAAATCACCAATCAAACACACACTTGATTGGTAATTCCAAACCTACCAAATTCTGGAAACGGTAGACTTCCCAGAGACGGAGACACTACCCAATCAAACACAAAGTTCCTCAAAGCGGCAGGTTTCAGATTTATCCTGGCGAAGACGAGGTTCCAGTTGAAAAATACGAAGACGAGTCTGGTGCTTGGCAACAAAAGTAAAGTTAGCGCAACGAGTGAGTTGGCTATCCATGTTTTATCTACACTTGCACAGCATCGTCTGTCCAATTTCCTGTGCATTTAGAAAGTACATCGCTTTGTGTTGGCATGTCAAGAAAACTGAAGCTATATCGACAAAATGTACCTTTGTTTTACCATTAACAAAAGGATACTCGAAATGAGTGATCCGAATGGCCTAAGCCACGAATGTGGCCTAAGCTAACTCACTTCTGCTGTTAAGATAAAAGGACAACTTACTCGTGTTCTTTTATGTCGTTTCCTTATCTCGCAATTACTTTTTGCTTCGCGTTTTCCAAGCAACACAATCAGCACCACACACAGCAAGCTCGAGGCAGCCATCTTGTTTTGCAGTTTCACTCCTCCGCAGGCAATCTTTTCAAAAACACTAGCGTGCTTCCTTTAGATCACGAGTGTTTCATTCACATCACTTATTTTGCGTGCCTTTTTGCTTAAGATTGTACTACTTCCGGCAAGTTTGATGTCACCAGCAAATGCCGCGAATATCCGACAACAGAAGCGTTTTGCAAGGAATTTTGCGTCATCGCAGATCTCAGGAGACATCCAATTTGAGACGGAGTTACGAACGTTGCACCTCAAAAACTGGAATAGGGTTATTCAAAGCTGGTCTAGAATATCATTCTTTCAGTACATGAGGTACTAAGGCAAGAAACGGATAAATTGATCTAAAACTTAAAGGTGTTTGGATATCTTTTAGGAATATGCAAAACGACAGCAACAAAAACCAGAGATATTTGAAGGAATGGAACTTGTAGACCAACCTAAGGACCAGGATTCTGTTTGCGATTGTCACCGAAAAGCTCCAGAGGTGAGAAAACAACATTGTATAATTGATATTTCTGAACTATTTCGGTCTGCTTTCGAGAAAAATCTGTATAGAAGGCAACGACCGTACATCGCAGTATCCATTATCACAACACGAAAGAAAATAGAGTCACGTAGGATAGGAGACATCAGATTATCAGCGGTTTTCTTCCACGGTGGGAATGCCTGGGGGGTACTCTCATTGTGGCCTGACAGGGGGTCCAGTCGGCTTGAGGGTTTTACCAAATGGCTACCAAATGGCGCTGTTTTTCAACCAAATACTACCAATTGGAGATATTCTTAGCTACTTATTATGTTTCAACCCGGTACGCTCCTCCGGACGCCAATTTAGTCATTAAAGCATTAATTATACAAATGACCCAGTTTTCAAGTTCGTGAACTACCATTTGAGGGTTTTTGTAAAAAGATACTGCCATTTGAGGGTATTTTTCAAAATTTTTGCTTTGACCCTCTTTAGCCCTGACTGGACCCCCCTGTCAGGCCACAATGGGAGTACCCCCCGGGTGGGAATGTCACCCTGAGCAAAGTCCTAAAGTTCAAAATCCAACGAACTTGCTTATCAAAGTCGGATTACTTAAATCGAATTTTTGCCGTCAGATCTTGTTTTGAGCTTCATGACGAAAGCGTTCCTTACATCGCATTAAAAGATAGAGAACGGTTGAATTTTTTATCTCAATTGTGGAATAAGAGAGAAAGAAAAAGGTTCCAACCTAAATCACATTTGGAGCCTGGCTCGATATCAATCCAAGGACAATGGACACAATGTCTGACTGGCGTGTAAATCATTCAAAACCATATCATTCCCTTAACGGAATACGACTTGTGTGAGAATGAGTGTATCTCCCAAATATTGGATTCCGTTCTCAATGGTTTTGCTGCCAATTATGTAGAACAGTATCTGCGATCAGCAATTTTTAATTGAATTATCAACTTTTGTCTTTAAACTTCATTTATCCTTATATTCCTAACAGATGTGTCCTCATCCGCTATTTTCGTATTAATATAGCACTCTGGCAAACCAGTGCAACTTCAAACCAGTGCAACTTTTTCCCATCCTTACCCAAGTTCATTAATTTTTTCCCCCTTGTTGCTTTTTCTAGGGAAAGGAAGAGCTTTGACAACGACACCAGCAATGTTCATAAGCTGGTGGATAAGTCTGCTACACGACTGACCGAAGCGATGTTTACAACGGATGGCTAAAAAAATTAAACGGGTGACTAAAACTCACGTACAGAGAATTCGGTAACGAAATGTGTACAACGCGAAACAACTAACATGAAAATATAAATCTATCGAAGTCAGATGTTGTCTAAAAAAATTAGATAAGCAAGATTACTTAAATACTTTGAAGCATTACAGTTTACGCAAAATTCGAACAAATTACCAACAAACTCTGACAGGCACAGCAAAATGTTTTTTTCTTTTACTCCTACAATCCTAAAGTGTGTCTCAAACTAGATGTTAGGTGAGACCGCTAGATGTACAGGCACCTGGCCCGAAAGCTTATTACAGTTCTTGTCGGTGTCCTAAGCCACAAACTTGTTATTAAAGACCCTTTGCTCCCATGATCCTTTGCATGCGCACAAACCAGCAAAACCTCACAGTTCCTGTAAACAACGTACTTCAACCACAGAATATGGGGAAATGAATAGCTCTAAGGAGAAAAGCTTCCCTAATCCTTCAATTATTTTTGGGAATGTCTTTTGTAGCGATGACTTCAGAACGTTTATTTTAACGTTGAAACTACAACGCACAGCCTTGCGATTGCTAGCCCATAATCTTTTTCATTCAGTATGAAATTCATTGTCAGACCAGAAGGATCATGGGAAGCACAGGGTCTTTAAATCGGTAGGAAGTAGTAAACCTTGTGTTTTTGATGAAATGAATGAACAATTGTGAAAAGATCATGGGTAACAGTGCACTAGTGATGTGCCCCATACTATGATATAAATAGTATTCTTACTCATTGTATCGTTTCCTTGCCACAGGATTGCGAGGAAAGCTTGATAACATTGCTTTTCCTTCCTTCTTCTCTCGTCACAACAATCATTTAATGGATGCCGCCATTACGGCATTCAAATAAAGCTCAAACTGCATTGGCACCTGAGCTCCTACCCAGCGATTTGTCTCATTTCAAACCTCTACTCGACAATTGAAGGTTTTGTGGCGCAGTGGTGTAATCCTCTCACTTTGCAGCCAGAACGGTCAGGTAGAGCGGGTTCGATACCTGGAAGAACCCCATCACTTGAGCGTCATCACAAGGGGTCGCAGACTCGATTAGCGCTTAGCTACTTCTGCTATCCCAATGCTTCGCGCAACCTTCACTTCATCTTCACTTTCACCCTCACTTCTTCTGGGTAAGCAATGAACAAACTTTCCTTTCATGGAAGTTTGACATTAGTCGTGTCATTGCCTGGGAGGTCAGGTGCGAAAACATTTGAACTGTATTTGAAGAATGGCGGCATTCAATCCAAGCTGTGTATGACAAGAGAAGAACGCAGGAAAGTCAGCATCAACAAGCTTTTCTCGCAGTTCTAACAATGGGTAAGAAAACAATTTTGAAATGGCCTTATGTAGCGGACTCATCTAAATAAACCATGGACGCACAATAAACTTGTATCCTGAAAGAAAAACACTATCAACTCCTGTAAAGGAACACCAATAATAAAAGATAAACCTGTAACTGGAGAGAAAGCTTTTCAAGTGTTTCTCAAATGTCTGTCTTTTGTTTGGTATAAAGAACAGCCCGGTCGCGTCATTTGATCATTTGTCTGTTCTTCGGATGAAATAAACTGAAGAGCTTGTGACGAGACGCGTATTTGGTCTAATAACGTTGTTGATAACTGACTACATGATTTTCTTGCAGGTTTAACAGCTGTCTCTCCAGTTACAGGTTTATCTTATATCATTGGTGTTCCTTTACAGGAGTTGATAGTGTTTTTCTTTCAGGATACAAGTTTATTGTGCGTCCATGCTTTATTTAGATGAGTCCGCTCCTTAAGGCCATTTCAAAATTTTGTACCACTAATCATTTGTTTACAAAACAATTTTGATCATCAAATAGGCCACTTAGGCAATGCATCATAGCCAGTGGTGAGATTAGCGATAACCCTAAATTACTCGTGCAATACATTTCAAATACTGTTATTCGCGGACATTTTCACGTGACATCTAATTTGAGACAAACTATAATTAACTACTCAACTCATGTGTCATACTTATCAAAAAGTTTATTAGCCTGAGTTCCTTTCAGCGTCAAAGTCATGATAGGCTAAATTTTCAAGCGATCTAAAGTTAAAAGTTCTAAAACAGAAATCCTTCGGTCAAGGGATAGACATAGGAACCAGGGGGCATTGGAGGCACGTGCCCCCAAGATTTTGCAATAAACAAAGAAGTAAACTTTTTTCTTATTTTTTGATAATGCCTCCTTTTCTTAAGGAACACTGTGCCCTCGAAGTGCCTTGCCCCAATTTGAGATGCTTCCTACGTCCTTGGTTCAAGGCATTGGACTGCAATAAGATGGCAGCCTTTGTTGGGTCATGCTAGACTTGCTCCAAGTCTATTCCGAGATATATCAGCACTAAGGAACATAGTTACTTCTGCGGGGGCGTAAACCTTGTAGAGCAAGTCTAGGTCATGCCAGAGTCATGACCCTTTTGCGCAGTTCTGTCATGCTTGGACTTTTTTGAGCAATCTTAATCTAAAATGACCTATATTTCGCCCTATACTAAGCACGGCACATTGTATTGCAAATTCTTGTGAGCAGTTTCAGATTATTTAGCAAATGGCTCGGTCATTTCACGCAGTTCTTGCTTTGATCCAAGCATTAATCTTCTAACAGTTCTTTAAAGTCTTGAAACAGAGGTATGGAAACACAGCTTAGTTATAAACTTATGGTATCGTTTTGAGCTATCAAATAGGATAATCTTTGAGGATCGTTTCACTGAAAGAAACAAGTGACACAGCCAGCATAAACCTTGAAACATCTCTAAGATTTTGAAATATCGAAATGATTTACGAGAAAGACTCTAAATTGCTAATATCGAGTACGCACTGTACACTCTGACTTAACTGGCTGATTGCTCAGCGATTGATTGATTGATTGATTGGTTGATTGATTGATTGACTGATTGATTGATTGATTAATTGATAGAATGAATAATAGACTAATCAGTGGAGAAACATTTTGCAAGACATTGGCGGGGAGCAAAGCTATTGTTTCAATTGAGAAGCATTGTTTATTTCCATCGTTTCTAAACGAAAGAACTTTGTTTTCCCCAACAATTAGGGCGACCGCACCCCTCTGCTCACTGCTCCCTAATGTCCACCAATGTGATTAATCATGATCTTTGCCTGTCTCAGTGCGCGATCGTCGAAGTGATCGTTTTGAGACAAAGTATTATACAAATACCCTTGGAAACAATCATCATTGTCATTCTGTTTTGGCCAAAAGCAGATACCTGCTCTGCTCCTGCACATATAGCGTCAGTGGTCAGTCAGATTCCTTTCCATGGTGGAATTATGTCATGCTCAAACTCCAACCTTGGTGGAAACTTTAGGAGCAGGGTCAATGGTCGATCATTATACATCGTACAACCTGCTGTTTTCAAATGTTGGGTCACTGTTGTACACAACCTCTGATTCCAAAGTCGGCACTTACGAGCCATTGTCAACCAGGATCCTTTGCGGGGACGCTACAGTCCTGACAGACTGACGATCATATTTAGCCTAAACGGAAACCATAAAATGCATTCACACAGAAACTGTTAAACCAGTAAACCAAGTTAAATTTCAACCAATCAAATGCATCGGATTTGCTGGATTAACCAATTAGAAAGCTCCACTCGATTACCTGGTTTAGTTAAAGCAGGTTTAAACTGCAGTGTGAATGGGGTAATAGATACTCAGTACAGTGGTTGAACTCATACAGGGTTTAACTAACATAAAACTTTGCTATCAAAGCAGCTACTGCAACTATCCAGGGGTTCCGCTTCGCCAAATTTGATTTTCAGACAATTTGAAACTTAAAGGACAAGTCCAAGGTTGGTATAATTGTTGATTATTCAAGAGATTACACTTTTATGAATGGTGTGTAGTACTTTTTCCAATTTTTTTCTCTTTCAATCTGCGAAACTGTACATATTTCAATCTGCCAAGAAGTGCGAAGTAACGTAACTTCATATGACGTCACTTCACGTTGACCTGAACGAGGCTGCCAAATGTGCTGATATGATACCACTCACATTGCTAGCCTCCTTATCGCGCTTCCTTTTTAACAATAATTTTATCAACCCCGGACTTGTCCTTTAAGCTTGCCCGCAAAGTACCCTGGGTGATAGTGATTCTTAAAACGGAATCAAGGCTTTTTGCCATTTTCTTGTGCTAAGTAAGCCTGGAAATTTGGCTTTTATCGAACTGGGCAATTTGGCATTTAAGCAATTATAGCAAAGGACTGGCAGCGAAACTTGCGAAGAATCCTTCGATCCTTTAGCAGCTGGAATATCATTTCTGGAAACTAAGCTTGGGCTAACAGGAGGCAACCAGCGCAAAAAGGTGCAATCTATGCACCTTGAAACAAAATTTTCTACCTGTATCTTCTACAAATGAGGTGAGGCTATTGCGGAACAAAGTTTGAAGAGTCAAATGCTAGCAGTCAATGCTAGCAAATGCCACACGCTCAGTACACTAATTCACAGCAGATGAAACGAGATGCAAACGTACTAAAGTAAGGCCCCGCATTTAAGAATCCTGTTGAAATAAATCGTTGGGCTGCTGAGAAATTATTAGCCCCAGCATAGGTTCTAAATCTTCAAATCGGCGAAAAAAGGTGCGTGTAAAATTTTATGAGGAATTTCTTCTAACTGAACGGCTGAAAGGAAACTTTGGGTATCTATCTATGATTCTACCATTAGACGCTTCAGAGATTTTGAATATTTTTTTGAATTACAGCACATTCAACATTTCAGCATGGGTTGTGGGAAAATTAGAAGTTCCTGTAAAGAATAAGAACTGTCAGGCCTACCTTGTATTTCTCTGTTTTTCCATCCTCTCCGTTGTCCCGACGATTTAGCATCATCCTCATCTTGGTTGGCCCAACAAGTAAAATGGCCTAAATAGTCTTCTGTCTTGTTTTCAAGAGCACGAGAGCACAGCCTCAGTTTGGCCTGTGAGCTCCTTCAATGAGCTCACAGGCCAAACTGAGGCTGTGCTCTCGTGCTCTTGAAAACAAAACAGAAGACTATTTAGGCCATTTTACTTGTTGGGCCAGCCAAGGTGAGGATGATGCTAAATCGTCGGGACAACGGAGAGGATGGAAAAACAGAGAAACACAAGGTAGGCCTGACAGTTCTTATTCTTTACAGGAACTTCTAATTTTCCCACAACCCATGATTTCAGCTGACTTGAGGATGAGATCATCAAATCTTTATATCATAAACCACAAAAGTGACAGACTTTTGCTTGATACTATATTGTCAACATCCATGACCTATGGTTTTCTTGGAAATCACTTCGTGCTGGGTCAAACAGCTTAGAAATGCCAACAGTTTAAGTTTGATGAATTCTCGTAAAAGAAGAAAAACACTCTAGTTCTGAAAATATTGCAGATTTCAGAAAAGTCCAATGGCACAATTATAGCAAAATAACTAAAGTTTCTTCGAAGCCATTCAGTTCAAAGAAATACTTACTTGAATTTTACACCCACCTTTTTATATATTTGGGGCCTTTGCTATAAGCCCCTATATTTATAAGAAAATCTTGAGGCTAGCTTCCAAAGACAAGTTCCTTGTGTTTCGATCGCGGTCTGATGGTCTGGGAGCATTCTAATTCACAGAGAGTTCGTGCAAAATTTCGACCAAGTTACATAAATTTGACAAATGTTTACCAAAGTGTTAACTGTTTTCTTGACAATAATTGATAACATACATGTATTCATAAACGAACCCCATTCTATTCTGACTTATTTTTCCTGGAATTCCAGAAAAGAAAAATTCAAGAAACATTCAGCCTAAAAAAATGAAAAATATCACAGATATAAGAGGCATTTTACGATAAGGAATGAAAAACTGGTTTCTTAAATGCGGTGCCTTATTGTATGGGGTTCTATCAGTTTCCTGAACTTCTATTTCGGCAAGGCGAGACTTCAACTTTGTTCTAATTCCAACAAAATCATCACTTCAACTGTCTAGTGGAGCAAATGATCAATTTCTTTGTGGTGATGCAAAACTATTTACGAATGGTTAAAGAAAATAGGCACTGGTTTAAAGAGTGGCTTATAAACGGACTAAAGAGAGGCCTACACCCATTGCTTCCTTGGAAACACAATGAACCTGCACGTGCTAAGCTACCAAATGCACTTGGCTATTATCACCATCTAACACCAGCTTTTAACGATGCCTTTTACTAAGGACAGGTAACTGAACAATTTTTTATAAAAAAGTGTAAATTCTAATGGTTGATAGATTTGTTCGATCAATCTATCAATTCAAGAACTTATTCTAAAAGCAAAGTCCCACAAGAAGTCATTAACTTTGGCTCATTATGTCATATCGGGTGATCCAAACAACACTTCACGAGCTAGATCATTAATAATTCCCTGAAATCAAAAGCTGTCGTCAAGTGCTTTGCATCACAGTCTAGTTGAAAGGCTTCGCTATCTTTTAAGATGCTGCATGTTTATTCCAAGCAATGATTATCATCCAAAAACCGGATTCAAAGAAAATTTTTAATCTCGGATTCCCCACTTTGAGATACATAATCGCCATCCTTTTCAGTCAACATTTTGTGAAAACTCAACGATGCGATGCATTTGAAGTCGTCTGGAGAAATGTTTTGTTAGCAAAATGATTGACATCTGTTCCTCATTCAAACATCGTGCTCCAAAGCAATTTTGCAATTCAAATTTTTCACATCTTCCCGAACATTATTTGGAAAACGAGGGAGCAGTCCGCGAGATGAATGAATTTCCAAAAGTTTGGAACTGGCTTTTCGGACAGTAGGCATACCTCAAACTGGCCAAACAACATCTAAAATGATAGCCAAGCCTTTCAGCTACATGTTGATACCTTGTTTGCGTTCATAATATTTGCCGTCAAGAAGCTATGTGCGATCTAGCTTGTGAAGATTTTAGGGTCAACCGGTAGAAGAATGCATCACTGTTGCAAACTGTCCGGCTGCACTTAAAGGGTGAACAAATTGAGGCTGACATCAAGTCGCAAAAGTCACTGCTTCTTAAACTACTTATACTTCAAAGACGGCCGATTCTGTATCTCTCCAATTGCTCTTTTATGCAGAATTTCGAGCATTTTGTGTCAGGCACAGTACCCAAGGGATTCTGCTACATTCAGGATAGTGATGCTCAGGCTGAGGTACAAAACATAAACCCAAAGAAATAATTTCTAGCCAAAAACTGACCAAAAAATCATTTTCTTTAACCCCTGCATATTACCCAAAATTTATGAAGTCAGCATCTAAAATCTGTGGTAACGATTTGCTCGCTTCGCTTGAAGTGTTTGGATTTTTAGGAATTTTGATTTTAATAATGTTGCTTGGTTTTATTTAACTCTTTTTGTAAATTGCTTTTCTGTACTTTTATCTTACTTTTCCCCATGTTTGAGACAAAAAATTAATGCAGAATTACATGAACCCAAACATAAATACAAATGACTGACCCAAACTACAATCCTTCCTCAAATTTTACACCAATAAAAGTTATCTGAGCAACGCTATGCTAAATATATCAGATTACTCCTTGGGGGACACCGTACACGGTGGAATCTACTCTCAAACTTTACATAAAAACAAGATTTAAAATCCTATAAGGAAACCATTGCAAACTTGAAATTACTGGTATAAGTAATACAAATGTTGATACCTTATTTGGCATTACCACTGTTATTGCCAGGTTTGATTCTTGAAGTGCTGTGGCGCCATTCTTGATGCCATGCGTGCTTGCTGTTGTTGCTGTTGCAACAGCAGGGCCTCATAATCGGAAACGGATCTTCTGGTCGAGGCTGTGAGCAATGGTTCACTGTTGACATCCCTGCTCCAGTTTTGATACTGTGAACCTAGCAAATGTGCCGCTGGATTCGAGGAACCACCATTAGAACTTTTCGCAAAGCCTGAGGATTGCGTGTGTCGTGCAACACCCGGTTTCTCAAACTCGACACCCGGACGATTGGGTACCAAAGGTGATTGAGCGCCGGAAGTTCTGTTCATTTGAGATGGAAGTGATGCTGGCCTGCCAAAATTTTGACCTTGGAATTGTGGGTAGCCTTGCTGCCATTGCTGGGGATGCGCAGAAGAGGACCAGCCTCGACTTGGAGATAGCGGAGGATGTGGAGGATGCTCAACTTCGGATAATGGCATGTGCTTTAGACTTGCGTGTAAATTAGCTCCTCGATTTGCAGCAGTCATTTGCGGTAAGCTGTGGTGCCATTCTTGATGTCGCATTTCCTACAGAAGAGAGAAGTAAGAAATGGAGTATAAAGTGTGCTTTACATATTGTGACTTTCTGAAAAGACAAGACCAGGGTCGGTATCATTGATAATAAAATAGAAGATTAAACTGTTATGAATGGCATATTCACTATTCCCCCATCATTTTTCGTCTGTTCTCTGCGAAATCACGTGTTCAGATAAGCGACCAGAGGATAGTGACATTAAAATAGCAAAGAATCTGTGATTTTTGTGACGTCACGATCTACGAAAACGAGGCCGCCCTGTTCTTTTCCTGCCACTTAATTGCTGCTAGCTTCTTTACCGTGTTTTCATGAAAAAATGGCGATGATGTTTGGCCTAACTTTGTAGAACGTTTAACCAATTTACATCAGTTACGAATGTCAGTATGTAGAAAGGAGTTGATAATTCGCGGCAGCAGTTGGTAAGTTTATTTTTAGCACTAATAATAGAAACCCCGAACTTGTCCATTAAGGTATCGCAAAAGTCCCATGTACTTTGTGAAAAGGAGATTAAAAATAATCGCAGCGCTCAATACTTTTAATATCCCGCAAAAAGTGTGATGAGCAATCTTTGTTGCATCTGGCACATCAAAATTTTGTAAATTTCACACAATCTCGGTTGATAGCGTGACCACATGACGACTGTGGCTATCCTAAATATTGTTGTTTCCATTCATCGAGATTTCATTATTGTGGAAAATTGAGACTAGAAAATCCCGAAGTGCTAAGAGATAATCCAAACTGATGGTTACTTCTTAGTTAATTCTACAGAAAGTAAATTTATCTGCAATTTAGTATTCGGATATCAAAGTATTGGAATTCAATTCCTTAAAGGCAGTCTGTCACGCATTTGATTGGGTGATAATGACAATACAAAGAATAGGAAATTTGAATGGCTGATGATCCTCTGACTTTCTACGGCCATAAAAAGTCAAGAAGATTAGCCCTCCTTTGTTCAGCTTCACAAAGAAGTCCGTTGTGTTGATCTCTGATTGTAGCGGCCAATCAGATACGTGACAGACTGCCTTTAACAAGAGAATTTGGCTGTCAAGCAAGAAATAACCGGATGTGATCGGCTAGAAATCAATATTTTAAACCACTATGTGGCTAACGACTCTTGATGCGTGATCGACGCGTTCCAGAGTTTATATTTTCGGTACAAAGTAAGCTAAATACTTAATCACTTCAGTGCCAGTATTTAAGCAGTTTTATCAGCTGTCTTTCCGCAGCTTGTTGCTATGTAAAGGACAAGTCCGGGATTGATAAAATTATTGTTAAAAAGCAACCTTACCAACTGCTGAACACCAGTCGTGAGCTCTTTCCAAGTTTTGATGCCTCCGACTTTCATAAATTGGTTAATGAATCCTCGTAAGTTAGGCCAAATATCGTCGCTATTTTGTATTTTTTACTAGTGCGAGAAGGCGCGATAAGAAGGCCAGCAAAGTGAATGGTATAAAATATCAATACATTTGGCAGCCTCGTTCAGGTCAACGTGAAGTGAAGTCATAGAAAATGACATCATTTTGCACTTCTTAGCAGACTGAAATATGTGGTTTCGCAGATTAAAAAGTTAACGGACCTATTCAGACGTTCCCTCAAAATAATGATGATTTAATACAGTCTTTAGCAACACTGCCCAACTTTGGCCTATTTTCTATTATTACCTCGTTGCCTCTTGACGTCATTTGAGTCCAATGTTCTTCATGACCAGTGGTAGCAGCATGAAATGAATCATCAGCTCGCCTCCTTTCAAGACAAAACATTTAAAATATATATATATTTAGATTTAAAATGTATAAATACATATAGTCTTCGTAATACAGGAACCGACTTGAGGTTACCAATGAAAAGGTCAACAAACGGCCAGAAATGTTTCTCTTATAGAGGTGCTAAGCTATGGAATAGCCTTTCAGCCGAGTCAAAGCAGGCAACCTCTATGTATAGTTTCAAAAAAACTATTTAGAAACAGATGCTTCCTTTCACTCTTATTGTAAATTTTGAACATTATTGTAAATAAGTTTTAGATATTGTAAATAAGATTTTATAGTTTAATTCAATTAATAGCTTTTTTCCTTTTATGTTATATATTGTAATTAATGTTTTTATCGGAGGGCCCCTTGAAAATCAACTAGTTGAAGGGCAACCCTCCTTAAAAGAATTAAATATGAAATATGAAATATGAAAATATGAAAAGGTTAAATTATACAGCATGTAAAAACCTTTAATGCAGTGTAAGCTTTTGATTGGTTTAGACCCCTTTTACAATAAAAACGGGTAGATCAGGGCTCAAATCGTTCAAATCTTTTAAAATTTGTCTAAAATTGTATCAATTGTTTTCATAAATTGAATGACTTGAAATGAACTTTGGGTAATTTGCTGCAAATCTCCCGTGGCAATTTTTTGATGCCTTGATTACTTTCAAATGCCAGCATGTTAATTATTTTGTAAAAATTTATCAAAAATTTTTTGAACAAAATTAAATCATCGTAGATCTTAAAGTAAATCAACGGGGTTAAAAGCAAACTTAGCTAGGGGGACTGGGTAATCTAAATATAACCAATTGCATTTGATGTTTTCGATCTACGAAACAAAAGGAAGATAAAGGCTGCTCTCCATATCCAGCGTTTTGAGCGCGCGGGCGCTGCGACCAAGATTGATTCCTTCGGTAGCGATCGCAAACGCCCGCGATTGGAGTTGAACTTGTTCCTACTCCCAAAGCGCCCACAAATCGGTCGCTAGTGATCAGATTGATCGCTAAATTTCATCCATTTTGCATGCTCCTATTTGGTCGCAGCGCCCGCGCGCTCAAAACGCTGGCTATGGAGAGCAGCCTTAAGTGGCGCCTGCGGTTCTTTTGTGCTCTGTTCAGATTACGTCGCTATATCTCCGTTCATTTACTTTAAATTGCGCGAGAAAAATTGATTCAGTCTTCAAGAAAACTATTGTTTATGAAGGTCTACAATATGGTTGCAACCAGAAATCTGTGGCTCTTCTAAGAATTTTGATGACGTCACAACCTCAACATTATTAATGCCACAATTTTGAAACTAGTCAGGGTATCACAATATTGCCATGGCAGAGTTACAGCAAATTGCCCAAAGATCCTTTCAAGCACTTACATTCAAAGAAAAATGTAACAGAATTTTGCAAACACCTTTTTAAAGATTGAGCTCTATGTTGCGTAGCGATCCAAAACGGGATCGATCCCAAACTGGCACTAAACGGCCTTGCATTTACACAGCATTGATCCACTATCTTTGCTAGTTCGGGATCCATTGCCACAGTGATCCAGTTCGGGATCAATCCCATGAGGTTCTTGCGTAAACAGCTGGATCGATACCACACAGGCACGGATGCAAAACGGGACAATCCGAAACGGCAATCGAAGTGTTTTCATAATGGCACCTGAAAACAAATACCGCGAATTCGTTGCGTATGCTCAAGTCTTTGTAAAGAGTCTGGGAATCATTGCTAAGGTGCCTGGATCGATCCCCTGTAAACGCAACGTAATTTGGGATTATAATGGGTCTACGCGAAGGCTAATGATAAATCATCGCGCTGTGGGAATCAGCCTTTGCTGGCGAAGCACGAGTGCTAATCTTATTGACATTCAACAGTTGAGACTATGAATCTCGATTTTGATCGATTCGTGCATTTGTTTAGCATTACTCTCGAATACGACTCCCCATCAAGATGGTGTTTCAAGTATGATAGCATATCAAAATTTCTGCCCCGACTGCCTCGGGCTATGAGTTCTATCCTGACTGCCTCTTCAAAAAGTCAAGATAAAACGTCATGCGAAAAGTTTCTGCGACCAGGAAAGGAAAATGCATAATTTACTAACCTTTGTTGCATCCAGTTGGGAGGCAAAACAACATTTCCATGTTTCTGTTTTTTTGTCATTTGATTGTACGACGATCCTTCAAGTAAGTTCTTCAATTCTATTCTCTTATCAATTGGTAATGCCTTTTCAGAACTCCAAATTTCATTGGAGACACCAGCTTGCGTACCCTGCGAAGTAAATTCGATATCTGTTATTTGTTCAAGTTCAAAGCATCTTTTTGAAAGCTTCTCTGTCAAAGCTTGCCTTCGCTCGAACGATTGGTTACATACACGTTTTTTTATAAGAAACTGATTTATAAGAAACTAGTACTAAGATGGCCAAAATTTTAAGAAACTCTAGTACTATGTCTGAGAAGTACTAAGAAACTTCTCAAAGTTAAAAGCATAACTATCATAGCAAATAGATCGTTGAATCTTTATTCTTGAGCAATATTATCTAACCATTTGTTCTTTCAACATAACAGAACACTGTTTAGTCCTTTATGATGTTTTAAATGTCAAGAAACATATCTGCCGCAATGTTAGCGACCACATTGCTAATTCTGCATTCAAAAAATAAGAAACCAATTAAGAAGCTTTTAGTACTATAAATGGACAAAATTTCATGCGAAATTAAGAAACTTTTAGTACTAAAATGGACAAAATTTCATGCGAAATTAAGAAACTTTTAGTACTAAAATGGACAAAATTTCATGCGAAATTAAGAAACTTTTAGTACTAAAATGGACAAAATTTCATGCGAATTTAAGAAACTTTTAGTATTAAAATGGACAAAATTTCATGCGAAATTAAGAAACTTTTAGTACTAACATGTACAAAATTTCATGCGAAATTAAGAAACTTTTAGTACTAAAATGGACAAACTTTCATGTGAAATTAAGAAACTTTTAGTACTATGGCCTGATCCTAGTTTCTTATAAAAAAAACGTGTACATGCAAGTATTTCAAGATTGGCTATATAAATACACGCACTTTAAAGACTTTCATGTTTAATTCTTGATAGAAGGTAGATTATCAGTAAATTATTGCAGGGTTGCAATGTGTTCATCACCTTGTAATTCAGTAAAAACCCGCGTATAAGAACCTAGTGACTAAGAACCTACAGGCTGAAATTCTGAAATTTAGACCCCCAATACATAAGAACCAATTCAGCCTGAAAATTTAAATAGGTTCTTATTCGTAGAAATCACCGCCTTGCGGGGACATGACGGCAGCCCAGGCAGTACAAAGATGATATAGTGACGCAGGTATGGAAGTGCGAGCGAAGCAAGCAGAAAATTTTTGATACTTTTGTTGACTAAATCGTGCCAAGATGTCATTTATTAGCTCAAGAATTTCATTCCTGTTTCTTTTATAACATTGACAAACCACGCGACATCTTCAACCTCTCTCTTGCTACTGGAGTTTTTCCTGACAGCTGGAAAATTGCGCGTGTTGCCCCTGTCTTCAAGAGCGGTGAACAAGATGACAGTTCAAATTACAGGCCTATTTCTGTTTTGCCATTTTAGCTAGACTGTTCGAAAAGATGGTCTATAATCAGATCTATGATTTTCTGATCAAAAACGATCTACTGTTCTCGAATCAATCTGCTTTCCGATTGCTACATTCTGTTGTAACCTGTCTGCTTGCAAGTACTAACGACTGGTACGTAAATATGGATAACGGAAAATACACAGCAAATGTATTCATCGACCTTAAGAAAGCATTTGATACTGTAGATCATGACATTCTCCTTAACAAACTACTTAGATATGGTATCAGAGATGTGGAACATTCTTGGTTCGTTTCATATCTCAATAACAGACAGCAGTTTTGCAAAGTTAATGGTGCATTGTCGCACATAAAGGATGTCACTTGCGGTGTTCCACAGGGCTCATGCCTTGGTCCCCTGTTATTTTTAATCTATATTAATGACCTCCCGCGTGCTCTACATAATTGTAAAGTGACCATGTATGCAGATGACACTAGTCTTTCATTTGCATCAAATAACATCGATGATCTAAACCAATTTATGAACCAAGATCTAGATTGTTTAAAAGATTGGCTTCAGGGAAACAAACTGTCTTTAAACGTCCTTAAGACTCACGCAATGGTAGTTGGATCCCGTCCAAAGCTCAAGAGGATTTCCGAAGAAGTCAGTGAGCAGCCTTCCTTTTTCATAAATGGCACACAGATAGAAACTGTCGAGAGGACTAAATACCTCGGTGTTCAGTTGGATTGTCATCTTGTTTGGGATGAGCATATAAAGGGTATGAGAAACAAAGTCTCTCGAGCTTTAGGCTTTCTGAAATATGCAAAGAAATTTCTCCAACAGGGAACGCTCAGTAAAATGTACAGAGGAATTGTTGAGCCCCACTTTCGTTATTGTTGCTCAGTGTGGGGATGTTGCGGCAAAACTCAAATTGATGCCCTCCAAAGACTGCAAAATCGAGCTGCCAGAATTGTTACGAATAGCAGCTATCATGTTTCAGCAACTGGTCTGATTAAAAAGCTGGGGTGGCCAACAATCTCGGACATTATTCTAAGTGAAACAGCGACCATAATGTTTAAGTCAACAAATAGTCTTGCGCCTGAATATCTTTCCGAGTTGTTTGTAAAGAACTCAGCGCTTAACACAATGAGACTTAGAAATACCGAAGCTGACTTGCGTGTTCCTCTCTTCAAAACGGCAAATGGGCAGAAGTCAATATCATTTCGTGGGCCTAAGCTGTGGAATCAATTAAGCTCTGATGTCAGACTTGCACCCTCCCTTTCTACCTTCAAAAGGAGGTTTAAAGACGTAGTGGAGGGTTTAAGATCTTTTTTATGTACATTCATTTGATTTTTTTTTTTTCGTTTTTGTAAACACAATTGTAAATTAATTAGGATTAGGTTTTAAACTTGGAAATTATATGTATTTTTGCACGGCCCCCTGTAAAGCAATCAATGCAGATTGACGGGGCTACCGTGGATAAAAAATAAAAAATGAAAAAATAAAAAATGAAAAAAATGAAACGCTGCCACAAGTGTCGGAACCCCCCCCCCCTTCAGTTTCTCAACGGATTTGGAAGAATCACAAAACTCATCTCTGGCGATGATTGGGGGGCGGCCGCCCCCTCTTGCCCCCCCTGGCTACGCTACTGGACATAGTACTAGAGTTTCTGAAAATTTTGGCCATCTTAGTACTAGTATTTAATAAACCAGTTTCTTATAAAAAAACGTGTAACGGTATGTATTTCAAAAAGTTTTGCTAGTCTTGAAGCTATGACGTCATAAAATCGCTACATCATAAAGCTAGAAACTTCTGCTTGCTACCATCTGGTAGGTCTTCAAAAACTGAGCATTTCTTGCATTTTTCATTTTGACTTTCTTTAATCAGCTTACAACTTATGGTGCTTTTAATCTTTCCGAAGCTTATACATCCTCTGGTACACCCTTTCCTAAGGCTGCACTCACATTGCACAATCTTTTGTAAGCGCGTAAACGCTCGTGCAGAAATCCGCCATACTAATCCCTTATAGTGTTCAAATTGCAAAAATATTCTTATATAACATGTACGAAATTTCTAAAAATATTAGGATTTTTGGGGATTTTATACGGATTCTCCTTGCAAACAAAAAGATTTTTTGGACAAAATTTGTGAAGGACTTTCTTACAGAGTGAGTAATACACCCCTCGAAAAAGATCAGCAAAAGTAAGAGAGACTGAGGGTCACAGCTGATGTCGTTTTAAAGTTCAGTAACCCGTATAGCATGAAATACAGTAATCCACGCCCAACGAGAACATCAAAACCATATGATATTATGTCACTGAGGATTATCTCTTGGTTTATACACTGCGTGGTTGGTCAAATGTTCGGTTTAAAACTTTTCAACGATTGCCTTGTCGATGACCCAAGGCTCATCCTAAAACTTGATAACAATTTCAAAATAACCATTGTTACCAAATTATGTGACCTAGCTCGTGGGATCATAGCAGAAAGTCACTGTCGGATTTCATTCCAAATTCAAAGTCATGCCGTTATTCCTGTTTTAAGTTTCTCGAAGCAGCAAGAAAACTCCCTGGAATCTTGTTTTGAGAAAGTTCTTGGATGTGAACGAGGTGACGATAGCAGGAATACATTGAGATTTCATTCTGTTAATCATAATCATAATCATAATCATTATCGTCATTCGTGTGGAGATTGCAAAATACACCAAGTCCAACACCGCAAGTCGCACAATCAGTTTTCCCGATCTATATTTGCAGAGAAAGGCAAGAGATTAAGCGGCGCCATGTACAAAAAAGAAGGAGGTCCTTTTCGATCTTTCAGCCTACGCTTAATTTTTGTAACATCAACAAGCAACAGAAATTTAGGGGAAAGTTTCAACTTCCAGAACACAAGCTTCTATCATCAGAGAGTCATTAATCATAACAAGGAAAACTGAAGACAACACATAAGATTTCTCAGGAGACCATGAACACAGGTGGCGGCTCAATTGATCAAAAGCTTTCGAATAAAATATGTTAATTTGGCAGCTGACAAAATACGATACAGAAACAGAATCAATAAACCACAATTAATAATCTTTATTCATCTTTTCTTACAAACGCCACTATTCGTTGACCTGGAGAGAGTTGAAACAGGAACACATGACTCTGGCGCAAAATTATCGAATATGCCACGCATAATCATCCAGATAGCGTAGCGACATCAATATTCAATGCTGAATTATCTGTCTGAGTTCTGTGCAGGTGAAGAAATCACGAACAGGCCTTGGAAGACCGGGAATTTCACGACAGAGAAGAAATTACACAATACATTGGAAAGGACTGAAAGAAAAGATGTGAAATTACATCTGACACAAGGGAAGAAGTAAAAGATCTTAAAACCACAAGGTCCTATTACTAACATTGTTGCAAGCAATTTCGTCTTGATGATTTCATTTTGAAATCAGAAGAAAGAAATTTGTTTTTAAAGTTACAAGAAAAGAGCTGATCATTTTGAAGAGAAAAGTTCTCCTACTGCATGCAGCAACAGAAGCCCTAATTACAGAAAGCAACTCCAGTATCAAAGTTTATTCCAGTTGTGTGGAATTATAAGAAAGGTATTCGTTCCTCAAAACGGAGAAAATTTTCAGGGTGCAACCACAGACACTGAACGGAGAAAATTTTCAGGGTGCAACCACAGACACTGGCTCATATTCTAATCCAGGCAGATCCAGACACTCGCTTGAAATCTAATGGAAGCACAATTAGAGATGTAAGTTAGTAAATATGTACATTTTGTTATTTTGAAAATGCAAGACTGGCATTGATCTTCAAAGGGAAGAAATCTATAAAGTCCAACCACATGCACTGACTCAAATTCCGATCAAAATAACCAAAGCGCTATTTTCGGTAACTGTGGAATCACAGAAAAGACAGTACTGCTTCAAGGGAGAAAACCTGTGGTTGCAGCCACTAACCGGCTTTAAATCCAATTCTGTTTTCCTGGTATCCCATTCTTAAATAACAAGAAAGGTATTGGTCATTGTCATCAAAAGGGGGCATTCTGTGAAGTATGTCAACAGACACTAGCTTCAAATCTGTCTAAAAGTTTTGCATAAATTTGATATCATAAGAAAGGAACAGAATCTCCGAAAGACAGACAGTCGTCACCGAGCAGCCCAGGGGACGCTTACTTGATTTTTCAAACAGCACAGTTTTCCTTCCTGGAGCTCAAATCATCCCAAAATGGGTTTCAAGATGAGACAATCAATAAACACGCACAAAGCTGCAACAATAGTGTATCTCCTATCCTTAATGAAATACTTCGACAATTTCACCATTGGCCCTCTCGTGTATTTATCGCTACACGGCTCTTACGTCATCAGCTGGTTTTACAAAGAAGTGGCATTTCCGGACGCAACATGGGAAGAAGAAATTAGCACGCAAAAGTCAGTCATATTGTTTATGGTGCTAGGCCCATTTGGTTACTGGATCTCGCCTTATATCCTCATTAGCTCACACCATATTCCGAGTAATTTTACCATTGCTGTCTGTGTATCAATGCAGTGCACTGGAGTGTTTTTACACTTCTGCGCCGATTGCCAAAAATACTTCACTCTTAAGTACAGGCCGGGTTTGATCACAGAGGGACTATTTGCAAAGAGCAGGAACTGCAATTATCTTGGAGAAATTTTGATTTATCTGTCTTTTGGATTGCTGGCAGAGCACTGGCTGCCAGTTCTGATCGTTTTTCTGTTTTCGACCTTACTTTATTATCCAGGAATGAAACGGAAGGAGAATTCATTGTCGAGATATCCTGGCTTCAAGAATTACCAGGCAAAAAGTGGCATGTTACTTCCTAAACTTTTTTGAGACTATCAATGCTTAGAAATAGACGTGCTCGGTGGGAGGCGCAACTTTGTCACAAATCGCCGACAAACTTATTTGCTGTATCATTTGTTCGACATGTCTTTATAACAGAGAAGAGAAAAATTCGAACAACACACGGTGTTTGAGAAAGTCAACACGTGCGTGGAATCTGTTCGGATAGAGGAACAATAGCGTCCTGATGAGCTTCTTTATCCTTTTACAAACGAGCTCTTCTTGGCTCCGTCAACTAACTTAAAATGGAGGGGGAAAGGTAGAATTCTTCGGCAAAACCATGTTCATAAACCTTGCGTATTTGGTCTACGATTTTGCAATTTTGTGAAGTCACAAACGGAAAACTGTTTGCCAAGAAGACGCTGCCATTCTGAAAATAATTAGGATATCAAAGATCTTCAATGAAAACTTGTAACCAATATGTGAAGTTCCTTTCATTGCATTTTTACTTTTTTAAGTACGGTAACCCCGTCAGTCCTAAAGGACTGTTTTTCAGGGGGCCGCGGCAAACCATCAAAAAGATGAAAAAATAAAATTTTCTGAATTGCAAGTCAATGCTCTTTTAATTTTCGTTTGAAAGTGGCAAGGGAGGATGCCTGTTTTAGGTCATACACGTTTTTTTATAAGAAACTAGGATCAAGCCATAGAACTAAAAGTTCCTTAATTTCACATGAAATTTTGTCCATTTTAGTACCAAAAGTTTCTTAATTGGTTTCTTATTTTTCTGAATGCAGAATTAGCAATGTGGTCGCTAACACTGCGCCAGATATGTTTCTTGATATTTAAAACATCATAAAGGAATAAACAGTGTTCTGTTATGTTGAAAACACAAATGGTTAGATAATATTGCTCAAGAATAAAGATTCAACGATCTATTTGCTATGATAGTTATGCTTTTAACTTTGAGAAGTTTCTTAGTACTTCTCAGACATAGTACTAGAGTTTCTTAAAATTTTGGCTTTCTTAGTACTAGTTTCTTATAAACCAGTTTCTTATAAAAAAAAACCTGTAGTCGAGCTGATTCCATAACTTAGATCCACAAAAAGATTTACCTCTTTGTCCATTGCTTGTTTTTCTCAAAGGCAACAAAAGGTCAGGATCAACATTTCGCAGTTGCCTGACATTTCGTGTAGAATTTTTGACGAACCTTCTGGAAAGATATTCTGGAGCAAGACCATTTAGCGATTTGACATGATTGTGGCAGTTTCACTTCTAATAATATCATTTATAGTTGGCCATTTTAGATTGTGTATTAAAGTAAATCAACGGGGTTAAAAGCAAACTTAGCTAGGGGGACTGGGTAATCTAAATATAACCTATTGTATTTGATGTTTTCGATCAATGAAACAAAAGGAAGATAAAAGGCGCCTGCCGTTCTTTTGTGCTATGTTTACATGTCGCTATATCTCCGGTCATTTACTCTAATGGTTTAGCAGATGAATCAAAATTAATTCTTGTAACAATCCTAGCTGCTCGATTCTGCAGCTTTTGAAGGGTCTGCAGTCTGGTCACCCCACAGTTCCCCCATACGGAACAGCAATATCGAAAATGAGGCTCTACAATTCCCCTATGCATCTTACTTAGGGTATTTCGAGGTAAAATTTTTCTGGAATATTTCAGAAACCGTCTTCCACGAGGAACATTAGTATGGACACTTTTGACATGCTCGGCCCAGTTTAGGTTCTTGTCGATTATTACTCCAAAATATTTTGTCTGATCTACATTTTCAACTTGAGCGTCACCAATGCGAAACTGTGGAGGATCAACAACTTTTTCAGTGATTTTCTTAATTTTGGGGAGAGTTTGGGTTTGGAACGCACGACTAGAGCTTGGGTTCTAAGGACATTCAAAGAAAGTTTATTGCCTTGTAGCCATTGCTTCAACTGGCCCAGTTCACTGTTTAGCGTTTGATTGACAAATTCCATATTTTTCGAAGAGTAGGAAATACTTGTATCGTCTGCGTACATCGTCACTTTACCTTTCTTAAGAGAAAAAAGAAGGTCATTGATATAGATCAGAAACAAAAGAGGACCGAACAGGAGCCCTGTGGGACACCACATTTGATATCTTCAGTTTTAGAAGAAACCCCATTGACTTTGCAATATTGCTTTCTGTCTGTTAAATAGGATGAGAACCAAGCAAATTCTAGATTATCAACACCATTTTTCGCAATTTTGAAAGTAAAATATATCATGATCTAGAGTATCAAATGCCTTTTTGAGATCAATAAAAATATTTGCAGTGCATCTACCATCGTCCATATCTACATATCAGTCATCTGTGTTATTTGTTATTAAGAAGGGAAGTGGCAGTAGAACGAAGAGCTCTAAAACCAGACTGATTTAAAAACATACCGGGTGAGTCAGTAAAAACGTGGGGCGTTTGACGGACTGTGGCGTCACATTGAGCCACCCGATTATCGTAAACTAAATTTTTCCGTGCAGCCAAGAGTCTAACTTAGATCATAAACCATTCCCCAACCGAATCGGTCATTTGATGCATTTTTAAGAAGAGACTTTCTTCGTAAGACCCTGTATGAGAGTCTTGCAAGCTTCTGAAATCTTCGACCAAGCCCCTTCAGCTGTAGAGGTCCCCAAAGGGGGGTCGCTGGAGCCCTGGAGCCCATCATTTTGAAAGATTGGAGCCCCGGAGCCCAAACAATTTCCATGGTGGTTTCCACACATTTTAAGACATGGAGCCCATAGAGCCGTGAAAAGCATACAATGGAGCCCTAGAGCACGGCAATTTTGCCTTTCAAAGCCCGGAGCCCATTCAAATATGCCCTAGAGACTCGGCGCCCGAGATCCCTTATGGGGCCTCAGCTGTTTAGTCTTGCCAGAGCTGCAGGTACACGTTGAATTGTCAGGGGAAACTGAAAAAGTTGAGCCTGGTTCACACTAGTTAAGTCACTTAAGTAGCTAAGATCGTGCAGAAAGAACCAAAGACAAAGACTCAGAAGTTGAATCCCTTGCCTTTTGGTCGTTCTGCACCACTCTGTGAATCAGGCTTTAAGAAACAGTGTTGTTTGCATGAAGTCCCATTGCGACAGAGCGTTTATCGGCGTGAAAGAAACCTCTTCGCAAGACGAAGAAGTACGCATTATCAATGTCTTTCAAACGTTTTCTCCAAGCATGGCAAGTTATGATAAGGCATCCCAAGGGAGAAAATACTACTTCCTTATCATTTCATTCTCCCCTGATAATACCACGTGTACCTGTAACTTTTGCCAAGATAACATGCAGAAGGGGCTCAGCGGAAGATTTCATCAGTCTGCAAGATTCCCGTACAAGGCCTTACAAAGAAAAAGTTTTCTGAAAAATGCATTAAATGACTGATTTCGACGGGGAAAGGTTTACGATCTAAGTTAGACTCCTGGCTGCGCGGAAAAACTTAGTTCATGACAATTGGGTGACTAAATGCGATGTCACGGTGCGCCAAACACCCCACGTTTTTTCTGACTCACCCGGTATGTTTGTTTTTATTCAAGTACTCGTACAGTTGGTTATAAATAAGCATCTCGAAGACTCTGAATAAAACAGGGAGTACCGATATAGGTCGGTAGTTAGATTGGTGATCAGGATGACGGCTTTTTTAAAATGGGAGCTACTCTAGCAATTTCCCAGCTATCTGGAAACAGCCAGTAGTAATCGAAAGATTGAATATGTCACAAAGAGATTCCGAAATAACTGGAAGTGCGAACTTTAGAAAGCAGCTAGCAATGCCATCTGTACCACTTCCCTTTGAGGCTTTCAATTTGCCAAATACTTTTCCTACCTGCAGCTTGTCAATAACGTGCAACATAAACTTAGTTCTTTGTGAATTGACCTCGTAGTCATTATCAAGCCGAGGGTTTCTCGTTTGGACAATCTTATCACTGAGAGTCTCTTCAATAGTGCAGAAGAAATTATTCATAGATTGTGCAATGTCAGCACTGTTGAGATATGTTTTCCATCAATATTTAGCGATGCAATGTTACTTGGTTTTGATTTCTTGTTTAGGACATTATATATAGTTTGTCATGTTCGTTTTAGGTCCTTCACAAGAAGCAATTTTATGAGTGAAATAGTCACGCTTAAGTTCTCCATTTATTTTGTTAACTTTATTACGTATATGTCTGTACGACTGCATCAATACTTCAGATTTTGAGCGAATAGCTTGTTTCTTTAACTTATCCCTTGCTTTGCACAAAATCTTGCAGTCGCTTGTCAACCAAGGGCAAAAGTTTTCAGAAACGCGTCTTTCACGTGTCGGGGCATGTTTTTCAAGAATAAGTGAGAATATGCATGTCCAGTTATTTATGACCACATTTATGTCGTTAGTGTTCTGCACAATACCCTTCCAGTCTACCCTCTAGGATATCATTAACAAATCTGGTTTGATTGAAGTTAAGGCTTAAATCTTTCAAATCCTTAAAAAGGGGGTCGTTAAATTGTATCAAACTTTTCCATAAATTGAATAACTTCAAAGGCTCTTTGGATAATTTGCTGTAAATCTGCCATGGCAAGTTTTTGATGTCTTGATTATTTTCAAAATGGTAGTATTTTGATTATTTTTGTAAAAATTCATCAAAACTTTGAACAGATCAAAATCATCGTAAATATCAAATCATTTGAGGAAAATCGATAAAGTCTTTAAGAAAACCATAGCTTTCAAGGTCTAGAAGATGGCGGCTAACAGAAACCTGTAGCTCTTCTGGTTAAGGATTTCGAAATTAGATGACGACACAGCCTCACAATCAAGAAATGCCGCCAACTTGATACTAACCAATATGAAGATATAGTCTATTACTCCCTGCTAATCAAAATATCAAAAAATTGCCAAAACAGCTTTGCAGCAAATTATCCGGAGTACCTTTCAAGCACTTTAATCTACAGAGAAATATATTAGAATTTTATACCCATACCATTAGCCCTACAGTGGTAGGGCTATCTAAAACACCTGCGAAATTGAAATAAATTGTGCACAAACTTACGCGATAAAGGGCGAAATATTTCAACTGAAGAAAGCAACTGTGAAGTCTCTCAGTTTGCAATGTTTGTTTTTCGATCTGCAGTTAACTTATGCAACATCAGTACGCCAAAGCGGATATTTCCATGCAATGAACTCTGTTTAATGAGTAGAAAGACAGTAGGAATGAAATCTTTGAAAGAAAACGCTGTCTGATTGGGGACGATTGGTTAATGCATCTTTCGCTTGCTTTGATGACTCGAAGGCATGGGGCTCAAATTTTTAGCCCAAATTTGGTTTGGGGACCCATTTGCCTCCCCTCCCCAAGTAGCTTTTTAAATAACTCTGCCAAGAGAAAGATTATGACCCTGAAACTTTTTGAAGTTTTGCTGCTACCTATTTTGCAACTTCTCATGAAGTTTCATTGAAACATTTTAACAAAGAGGGGGAAGAAGACAATTTTCCGGGACTGACCCTGGCAAAATTGCAAATTCTCAAACCTCTATTTTCGCGTAAAAAGTAGCAGAATTGTGGTATTTTTCAAATTTCTTTTGTGGAGTAGTGTTATTTGATGTATTCTATCAAAAATTATCATCTTTGGATGGAAATTGTGCTCCAAATTTACTTTTATCGCGGTTTTGGCCAATTTTGCCGCCTTTTTCTTGACCACACAAAGGAAAATGCTGACATGAACAAAGATGATGGCTAATTCAAGGTTAATTTTTATATTTTCCTAAAATAAATGCCCGAGGCTATTAGCGAACCAACTTTGGTTGCTATGCCTATTACCAGTCAGGAGTCAGGTAGGGTAGGGCTTTTTTGCCCCCCCCCCCAACCAATAGGCGTTTTTTCTCATGATAGCTTCTTTGGTGATATTGACCTTCCAATCTTCCTACGAAATTTTCGAACAAGCGCAAAAACCGGGTCATTGCACGCATAATCGAGTGTGAAACCGGAAGAGCCAGAATAAATTCCCTCTTCCGAAAAATAGAGAGTTTGCGAGACTAGGACGGCAACGCCAGCCAAAACGTTATCTTATATTCCTTAAAGCATGTATTTTTTCCCGTACGCTACTTTTAATTTATGATTCAAAAGGCCAAAATGAGGCCTCCTATAACTCAGAAATGCTTAAACAATCTTTTTTCTTTGAAGAAAAACATTTAAAAAGACTGAGATTACTTCGGAGGCATAGATCTGCGTACAGAACGCCAGAGATATGGTTTCTAAGTTGTGATATTGAAAAGGAAAACTTCAGAGACTCTCAAGGGAAGCAAATTCGAAGGGAAAACAAGAAATCTTTTGAATCTAAATTTCTGAAATAAAAGCAACATTGCACAGCAGTTGCCGTTGCTGTCGTGTTTCGTTAACTCATTATTCCTAGCATCAAGAGTATATACTTAATGATTTGAATAGTCAAACTCTAGTTGAAAGCCGGAGAGCCAAACAATTTTGCGATTTTGCTTATTGGCCGCTACAGTCAGAGCTCAACACAACAGATTTCTTTGTGAATCTGTGTATCTGAAACAAAGGAGGGCTAATCTTCTTGACTTTCTACGACCGTAGAAAATCAGAGGATCATCAGCCATTCAAATTTCCTATTCTTTGTATTGTCATTATCACCAAATCGAATGCCTGACAGACTGCCTTTAATAAAAATTCCTTGGTTATAAAATGCTTCAAAAAGGGCATACAACTCTTGATACATTTGGAAGGAATCTACTTACACAGAACAATGCGAAACGGTATTTTGCCTTTTGGGAGTCACTTTTGTTTCAAAACAATAAAGATAACAATGAACTTACACCAACACAATATCTTAACGCCCTAATGTCGCATCAGCCATTTCATTTCATTTCATTTTTATTCATTTAGGCACGGTAGCCCCGTCAGTCCATGAGAACTGCTTTTCAGGGGGCCGTGCCGAGCCATTGGTCGAAACAATCAATATGATGAAATCATGGGCGGTAGAAGACTGCTGTGTTAGCCTAAAGATGCTTAAAGTGCCTCATAAAGAAATATGTTCATTCAAAGTTACGATGCTGTGGTTGTCTCTTTCCTCTTCAATGTCTCTGGCCAAATATTTCCATCAACACGCAAACCACGACTGTGGCCTAGGCGCCGCCATGTTGCATTGATTCTACGCTGTGTCTCGATGTGTGTTTATTTGGCCAAAGACAATGAAGAAGAAAGAGACAACCAAAACATCCTAAGTTTGAATGAATATATTCTTTTTTAGGCGATTTAAGCATTTTTAGGCTAACACAGCAGTTTCCTACCGCCCATGATGAAATCAACAAAAAAATGTAATTACCTGTGATTCCGGAACGTCATTTTCACCCCAAATTGCAGCTAGACGATCACCTAACCCAACAGGCCAAGAAAATCTCGGATTGAAATGTTGATATAACATATCATCCGGTTGATTACAATCCTGAAAATCTTCCGATGTATCTGCGCTTTCGGATAGCTTTGAATCATTTAATCCTGATGCAAAATACGAATCCGTGGTAACTTCTACTTTAGCCTGGCCAGCAGTAACTGATCCGTCAGCAGCAGCAGATTCTTCGGATCGATCAGACGTTTCGTCGAGCGTCCATGCACTGTAGTAAAGACTTTCGGAAGATCCTTGTAATGTGTTTAACGATCGAGATCTGGATTCTTCATCTTGGATTAGATTATTGTCTTCGGATTCTTCTGATCCATCTGCATCGTATGAATGCCTGTCTTGATCCGATATAATAGCCGTTTCGGATTGTTGATCACATTCAGGGTTCTCCCTGGAAGAAACAGTAAACAAACAATGAATAATTTGTATCGCTGTTGCTTAAGGGGTCAGTCATATATCGATTTTGTCCTCGCTTAGCGTCATTTCGACGTTGATGGGTGGGGGGGGGGGCGGTCAACAGCCTTCAGCAACAATGACGCTAAAAACAAAAATTGTTTACATCGATTTTCATACAGATATATTTCTGTAATATTTTGAAGATTGTGATAATTTTTTGTTTTACTTTCTTTCCTGAGCCCATTTTCATGCGATCTTCTTGGTCGGAGAATGTTCGCTGAAGTTTCTTTGGAATGTGAAAAGATTTTAGGCCCTGTAAATCCCGTGCCGTTCCGGTAAGGTCTACCACAGCCCTTTTCAGCCCTTATTCAGTTTTGAATGGACCGACGCTAAGGGTGGGGGGGGGGGGTGGGGGGTCTGAGAGTTAGCGTCGGGATGACGCTAAGCGAGGACGAAATAGATATATGACTGACCCCTAACACCCAGACTTTTCTACTAGATGAGTTAAAATAGGTTAACACGCTGGAAAAAATTCCGCAAGGGTCATATGGGAACCCTAGGAACAAAAATTCCAAGTTTTAAATGTCTTAATCCACGTGAAAAATTCAAAAGTTTTACTGCACCTGGCAAGACTCGATCTCAGTTCAATGCGGCACTAGGCCAACGGTCATCCAACTACTCCGCTGAGAGTGAAATGAAATGATCGAAAGACCAGTAGTCTGATACCAGAGTGAGTTGAATGCCTGATCTAGGCAATCCTAGCCTGCACGCAGCCTCAACACTTCCTCCGCGGAGGAGGAGTGTTGAGGCTGCGCGCAGGCTAGGCAATCCAGCCCATTTGTGTTTCGACTTTACCCAAAGCCATCGGAGCCATGGTCACCTTCACGTACATATCATCGCTTGATAATTTGGGGACGGGCTGACGCTTGACAACTATTAAATCCATGTGAATTATTCAGTTTTTTATAATTTTTACTGCACCAGGCAGGGCTTGAAGTCCGTTTAACACGGCAGAAATCCAACGATCATCCCACAACACAACTGAGAATGTAATGAAATGATCGAAAGACCAGTAGTCAACGAGTACCAGAGTGAATCGAATTCCAAGTTTCATTCTGGTCCATGATCTATTTGGCCATATTTGGGACTGATATACAGTAACAAACCTAGTTATTAAGGACCTATAGCCTAAAATTTTGAAATTAGACCACCATGTTATAAGAGCCCATTTAGCCAGAAATTTGGAATAGGTTCTTCTTTGTAGAGATCATCAAGTTAAGTCAAAACTCCAATTGCTTAGTCATTGAACCTATGCAAACTAATAATACCATATATGCATATTGCAGAAAACTCTAAAAATTCGGTATTCATTGTCCTGTTTAGCATTTGAAGTACTTTTTAAGTCCTGACCTTTACAGTGTGGAAGTGTTTATTATATTACGATATGTCAACAGCACTTGGGCTCAAGAAGTTTAATATTCACAACAGAAATTTGTGGACGAATCAGAAATTCTCATATAATCCAATGAGAAGCTTTGCAAACCTTTCATTGGATCACAAAATTTCTGATTTTCCCACAAATTTTTGCTGTGAATTAAATCTATTGAATTCAAGTTCTGTGCACTGACCGTAAATTATAGGCTTGAAGTTTGAATCTTAGCAAAAGAAATTCCTGAAAGCCCTGAATAAACTGAGAACCAATTTAAGAAACCGAAGAGCTTCAAATCCCACTAAATACGAAATATATACGAACCTAGTCATTTTGACTTGCGAAATTGTAGGTTCCTATGCGCGGCTTTTTACTGCATTTTTTCTATGTCTGAAACAGACAATAGATCTTTTTACTTCCTTGGCAAGAGGTTTGGATCGAGCGTCCAAATCTGGTAAACTTGTGACGGAAAACAAACGCATAACCCTATTCTCGATATAAACACTACTAGTTGTGGCAAGAAATTGCTTCGGATTTTAGAACATTTGCTAGAGAGTTTATTATCGACATATTCGTACCAAGATAGTTAGCAATGCTTCAGTTTACACAGAGGCAGGTGTCATTCGTCTTTTTGCTTCGTTTTTCTTTACTTTCATACATTGTTAGCTGAATTTTCTTTCAATTGAATAGCATGGCTGAAAACAGCAAACTTCAAATTGCAACTCAAAAAATGATACCCTAGCCTACGCGTAGACCTGTCATTCAAAAGAAGAAAGGGTCTACGAAACCAAAGATAACGAAACAATGAGCAAAAGCTTGCTACAGTGCGTTCCAGATTTCTAGAACTTAAAGGCAGTCTGTCACGTATCTGATTGGCCTCTACAATCAGAGATCAACACAACGGATTTCTTTGTGAATCTGTGTATTTGAAACAAAGGAGGGCTAATCTTCTTGACTTTTTATGGCCGTAGAAAGTCAGAGGATCATCAGCCATTCAAATTTCCTATTCTTTGTATTGTCATTATCACCCAATCAAATGCTTGACAGACTGCCTTTAATTCATGCAGCCTTTGTTGAGACGCGTTTCACATATCATTTGAATAGCGGATTAAGATAATTAAAGATGATCACCTGAGCGGCCGTAGCAAGCTTTGACTCTTTGTTTCGTAGACCCGTAGACCCTTTCTTCTTTTGAATAACGGATCTACTCGTAGGCTAACGAAACCCTTGCATGCTCGCACTTTTGAGCTGCTAATAATGAACGAAAACAACGAGAAACAACGCCAGAAAGCAGGTAAAACTGCCTGTGTATTAACTAAATCATTCTCAACTCGTTTTGAGAAGCGTTATCTTTGATTAACTCTCTGAAAACTGTTCTGAAATCCGAAGCAACTTTTCGCCAGTGTTAGCATCGTTTTACCGAGAACGGGGATCTTGCTTTTATTTTCTTTCATAAATTTACAAGTTTTGGACACACGATCCAAACCTCTTTCTTCAGAAATAAAAGCCCTATTGTATTGTATTTTTCGCAGCAAGTGAATCACGGACGATTCTGCTGAAGATGGCACCGATGAATTTTCTACCACGATCCTAGACTTGTGACCCGGAGTCCCTCTTTTCCCCCTAGATTTCCCCTTTCCTCTTGGACTTGATGATGATGGCGCTTCGGTCAACTCCTGAGCAAGATTTACCGCTGAGATACGAGAGATTCATCGTCATTATTCTATCATGATCCTTTGAGCCTGATATGATTTTTTGATTTATTTTATTGGTCAATTCATCATCGAACGAAACAGATCACCACCCCGAAAATGCCCGGCGTCCTATCTAGTACAATCGTCTATTGCAGCAAAAGGAAAAATAACTTGTCAGTACCTTTCTTCAAAAGACTTCTCCTCTTTGTGCTCCTCTTCAATCTGTTCATCTTCTGCGGGTTGGCCCACTTCCACTTCATGTGTTAAATCTTCAAAAGACCGTTTTGACGACTTCTGATCTTGTTCGATATTTAAACTTTCTTCACTTTCTGTCTCTGAGCTTGATTCATCCAAACATTCTACTTGAACATTTACGAAATCGTTATTTGCACCATTTGATGGCGTTTCGTCTTCGTCTCTTTCATCATTCAAATCACCAGGGTATTCTTTACTACTACTACTCAATTTTTCGTTGTACATTTCAACCTCGGCATCCTCAGTTCTACTGTCAACATCGTCACTAGGAATAAGATTTTCTTCTAAAGAAATTTTACTTCCTGTATTTACTTCCGCCTTTATCTCTTTCTTCTTCGAAGAAGCATCAGGTTTCTCAGAACTGATAATATCAGCGCTGACAGTCATTTTCAATGCCATAGAATCGCAAGCCTTTAACCGTGAGATAGAGCTTACACTTGGGTGACTTTGGACACTCATGCTACTACCGATCCCACTATCGGATGGTGATATTTTGCCTTGGATATCGACTTCCAGTTTTTGTTCTACTTCCTTCTTGGAACCTGCCATTCGAAAGTTAGTCCTGTCAATATCTACTGGTTGATTCAAACTGAGGCTACTAGTGCTCGATCCAGATAAGAGATCTATAACGTCTTTTAATTCTTCGAAGGATGCCACGGAGAGTGAATTGCTGACAGCTAAAATGCAATTTGAACGAACAATTAGTTTTCGATCGTTTTGCAAAATTAGTTTAAGCAAAGGTCCATGTAAGACATGACCTGAATAAAATGCAAGTAAGATTCGATCGGAGATCGTTCAAAAATTGAAGAATTTCAATCTTTCTTTATTCTAATGGTAGGAAAAATCGTGCAAGTCACCATTTTGTTACCATGAACAAGTAAGTACTGATCATGACTAGTTGAAAGATTAACCAAAATAAACTGTCTGCATTCAAACAAAAGACAGCATGGCAAGGAAGCAGGATTGGCACCAGGGGGAGGGGTACTCCCATATGACTTGACTAGATGTGCCGCTCTATAGGGTGCCCTTTCACAGTAAAAATTATGTTAACCAAACAGCTATCAGAGTTGTTAAGAAAACGTTTTTAAAATATGCGTCGTAGTACAAGGACCTAATGGTTTGAGCCAGTACTGAAAGTTTCCTGAAGTTATAACATTTTGGGCTTAAAACTTTCATTCTTGTTTCTAGAGAACTGACACCAGTTGGAGACATATTCAAATCTACGCCTTATAATATTAATTTGTACCATTGTGAAAGAAACTGAACATGAATCAGCCTGGAAAGCTTCTTGTACACTCCTATTCTATACAGCGAAATCATGCCTGAGGTTCTTACATTGCAGTTTCTTAAAGGGGACTTCACTTTATTGCATCATCAAAATCTACAATATCATTGGCTGGAAAATAATATTGAAATTAAGAAGACATTAGCTAGTCCTTCTTTTGAATTAAGCGATATTTTTCGCTGTGGCAATGAAAATTCGCTTACTTCTTGCTGCTGATCTAAAAAAAATGTAATGACATTACAGGGAAAAGTGTCCAGTTGAGATTAGCTCTAAAGAAGCTACGCAAGCTAAACTTCAGAAAACGATCACTTTATTTCCATAGAGGAGGCAAACAGCAACAAATCAATTGCAAATCAAGATGTTTTCTACAAATCTGAAGTCCATAACATCAACAAATGCAATCAAATTTTTCATACCATCAATTTCATTTTCATTTCATTTTAACAGATTTATACATGGAAGATTCATTCAGTAAACAAAAAAATACAACAAAAGTAATAGGCCTACAGACAGGAATTGGTTACCAAACAACAATATGAATCTAATTTAGCTATCCATAGATACTGCTCTTCCATGAATCCGTGTGTTAGAGTATTTCTTTTTCAGCTCAAAAAAAATGAGTTTTCAGTCTTTTTTGAATGCGACTAGTGACCTAGCATCTTTGATGGATTGTGGAATACTGTTCCAAGCTCGCGCCCTGGTATAAAAGAAGTTCTTCTTTACGCATTCTAAGTTGAGCCTTTTAAAATGCAGGTCTCTTTGTTTCCTGTATTATATTTTGAAATGGAAGACCTTTCTTGACATTTGTTCTGAAAATGATTTTATAGATATAGATGAATTCTGAGCCACAAGTTTCAGAAGTGTTCACCCTAAACACACGAAGGGCAACAGCGCAGGCTAAGGAAATAACACATGAAGGTGAAGGTGAAGTTGCGGTTTTTAGCGCCAAGCGCTGGGATCGCAGAAATAGCTAAGCGCTAATCGAGTCCCCAACCCCTTGTCATGACGCTTAAGTGGTGAGGCCCTATCGCGTCTCGAACCCACTCCGCCTGACTGTTTTGGCTCCAAAGTCAGAGGATTACACCACTGCGCCACAACACCTTCAATTAGCAAGCCAATTAGCAAGGAATTTCTTACTGAGTTTGTGGCGTTGGCAAGATGATCTTTCTGTTTGTTTATTAAAGACCTCTGCAGCCCTTTTAACACAAGTCACGTAAGATCACAGTTACCTTCTGGTAGGACTGGCTCCTCAAGCTTCTTGCAAGATTGAAACCATTGCGGGTCGTGTTTTGCTTCTTCCATTGCACGAATCTGCTTTCGTACACTCTCAGACTTCCTTTTCTTCCGTGCTTTTCGTCGTGGTCGTGGAGGCGGGATGGGTGCGTCATCATCGAACTGGTCTGCGAAAATATCATCATCTGATCAGAAAGATTTACAGTTGCATAACATGAACTTTAACAGCTACAATGCCTGCCAAAAGTTTTGGAACACTCCTGCTAATTTTGCCTTGTTTTGCCATTTCAGGATGATCCCTAGCCTGCGTGCAGTCATTCTGCTGTTTTGAAAGAAATTCAAAACAACAGAAAGACTGCACGCAGGCTAGACGATCCGCAACTCTGCTGGAATGCTGGGACAATAACCTTCGAAATCAGGTGAGGGGTATCTTAACGTGATGGCTATGGTTAGATTATGAAGAAATGGCATAAGTGTCCCAATCACTTTTGACAGGCATTATAAATAAAATGCTGCCCTATACCTTATTCACACTGACGCAGTTAAACGAGCTTCATCTAAGCCATGTTAAAATTCAACCAATCACGTGCATTCACCATGTTTGAATGACCAATTAGACTGCAACAATTCAGAACCTGGTTTAGTTTAAGTTGGTACCACATGCCAGCGTGAACCGGGTCCCCAATTGTGTTGGTATCGTCTACAGGCCTAAATAAGACAATTTAAGCGAATTCTCATGATGGCCAAATTCATGCCACGCAAAATAAACCAGCCAACCGTATAACTAAACGCCTCTTTTGCAGTTCGCTAATTTCCGCTGAATTGGGGAATTAAACTACTTGTTAAACCTGAAAATCTTAAGATCGCTAAATTTAACAAATACTATTAATAAAATGACCTAAAGTAAGCAAACTTCAGGAATACTTGCTTTTCCACTAAACATAAGGCCAACACCTGTTACAAATAGGCCAGAGCCATGGAAAAAATCCCCAAAGCTAAAAAATGGCAACAACTAATTGCAGAACTGAAGCATCAAGCCCTATGGCATTGCAGAAGTATCAAAGTGCTATGCAAGTCCGTGACTCTTGTAAATATGCTCAAAAGGTGACGGTGGGGCTCGAACGCCGTTCGCCTGCCTGTTCTGGCACCAAAGTAATAGCTGGAGACTAAATATTGATTAAAAATTGCGTTAACCTTCAAAAACACCTTTGGTGCGCAATATACAGATAGAAAAAGACAAGAAAAAGAGAAGAAACGATATAAAAAAACTAAAATATGAAATCGACGATACATTTTTAAACAAAAATACTCATAAATTCACTTAGACTGCGTCCACACGATGCCGGAACATTTTGAAAACGGTGAAAAATGTGGGACAAGCATCCCGTTCACATGAAAATGGCATATTTTGTGCCGGCAGATTTTGAAAACAGTAGATTTTGAAAACGGAACTCTAACCGACACATTTTGGAAACAGCATCGTGTAAACCCTGAAAATGAAGAAAACAGAACATTTTTGGACGCGTTTGGAACGAGACTGATCAATTCTTAGGGTGTAGGTACACTTCTTTAGCATCAAAGTCTTGCAACGAGTTTCACCGTTTTCAAAATGTGTCGGCATCGTGCGAACGCAGTCTTAAATGCTTACCATTATCTTGAGCCTGCAAGCTGATTCCAAAATTATCAATTCCTGCGACTCTGCTTTTCCCATCATCAGCAGTGAACCCATCCCTCGATTCCTTTTGAGGCATTCCAACTAAAGATTTCCTGTTGAACAGCTTTGATGTTGCTCTACTTAGCCTTTTTCTTAAACCTTTCGAAGCTTGTTCTTTCTTGTCGAGCAATTTTGGTGATGACATTCCTGAACATCGTAGGATTTTCACGACGGGAAGAGATTGAGCTCTGAATGTTAAAAACAAAATTGGGTGATATAGGATATAGGTCATCGGCAGTAAGACGCCAAGGCGTACTTCAGCTGAAAATAAACTCCGCAATTGTTATAGCAAAGTCCAAAAAAAATCAAAGCCTTTCTGTGTATACCAGTTTCGCTGGCTGAACCCTCCTTGTTTTGTCAAGTAAAAATAGGCTGACTTAATTCCCACAGATTGAAAAATTGTGCCATTTGCTACTTCAGTCCAAGCCCCGAGAGGCGGGAGGTAACTACGATATATACCGGTACGGGATGTAGCATTTTTGGGGTGCCCTTTTGGGGCAGAAAGCAAGTTTTGGGTGTCATTTCTTTAATATCACAAATGTAAATAAATTTTGGGCGCCCCTTTTGAATAATAACCCTTTGGAGTATTGAATCAGATCAAATTTTATATAGGTGGTTATGATTTTGGATTTTCGTCACATTTTTTATGATATATATTTTTTGAATGGCTTGCAAATTTTGGGGTATGCTTCTAGCAAAAATTCAAAAAATTTTGGTGTGTGATTTCAGACCTCAACATGGCGAATCCCGTCATCTGCCTATTGAAAATCCTCCCCCCAGGGTCCAAACGACACCTTCTCGAATTTTTTTATAGCAGCACCGTAATACTGTTTCTTCCAATAAAATTGTTTAAATAACAATTTTTTAATAAACAACATAAGCTTTTGAGATTCAAGCAAAGGACTTTAAAGGGCACTTCCTAAGTTGGTATGATACAAGGTTCTACTATTCTGAATCAATATGTGGTACTTTCCCACTATATTTTCTTCTTCCCATCGCGAAATCACGCTATTCAAGTGAGCGACCTGAGCACCATGACGCCATAAAGCGCAAGAATCTGCCTTCTTATGTCATGATCCGGGAGCGCCGGGCGCTCCCTGGTCATGATCATCGAACGCGAGGCCGCCCTTTTGTTTTTCTTACCTCCTAATTCCCACCATCCTCTTTATAGCGTTCGGATGGAAAATGGAGACAAATCGAAACGATTTTTGGCCCAATTTACAATTGTTGTGAATGTAAAAATGTGATAAAAAGTTGGCAGCTGGCTCTAGCAGTTAGTACGTTTGTTGCCAACTATACAAACTCCGGAATTATCTCTTAATGTTGTCAAATTCCCAAAATTCGCTATTCTCAGTTCCTGCGACTTTACGTTCCATTCACACGCAAAAAATTCGCGACTTCGCAAACTTTTCTTCCTGCAACAATTTTTTTTATGAGGTTATTGCTAGGCTAGGACAAACAAGAATACACATACTTCTTTTCGGATTCGGCCTGCAGATCCAAACTGCAGCTGTAAACAACATCAACTGTAGCAACTGGAGAACTTGATGTGTCACGTGACAATGATTGAAGTAGGTTGTGGTCTTCTACAAGGCACCTAGGAAACAAATTTTGATCAACTGCTTCAACCAACTTTTGCGAAATTCAGAAGATTGGGTAAAAGGATTCGTCGTAAATGTTTAACTGTCCAGAAATATAAACAACACCACAGCGCTTTGAATCATCATCCAAACTTTTATCTACTCAAATCTATTAAGTTTTCTTCATACACGAATTATAAAGCATGCGAAGCTCTCTTCTCTCTGGCGCATCGGAATTTTCATCAACAGCAGTTAAATTATTAGACGAAAATGGGAAAAACAAAACCTATACGATTTTTTACGACAAAGAGAAGAAGGAAAACATGACAAAGCGAGCTCCATAAGTGAACGTGCGTCTTTGTACCAGATTAATCCAGGGGCAAATACTCTTCCAGAATTATGGATTTTACTTGGGAGATCTAAATTCGGTCCTCACAAGGAAAATGTGTATCAAAGCGGCATAGCATAGGTTCCAAATCTTTAAATCTACGAAAAAGGCGGGTTTAAAATTCAATGACCTATTTATATGACTTAAAAGAGATTTTAGCCACTTTCTAGGATACTACCGTTGGACTTTTCAGAAATCCTGAATATTTGTCAAAATTACAGCCTATTTTACATTTTAGCTCATTTTATGATGTGACGTCATCAAATTTCTAAATCACAAACCAGAAGAGTGAAAGAATTTTGCCTGATACCATTTTGTAGGCATCCATAAACTATGGTTTTCTTGAAAATTATTTGACCTTTCGTTATCAGGTTTAGAAATTACGGTATTTTTAAGTTTTTTTTTCGAAAATTTTCTTAAATTCTTTAAAAGGAAGAAAAACACTGTAAGTTTGCTTGCTCCTCTCTCTTGTAACTTGTACTTTGTTTTTTCGTACATTTATTTTTTTTGTGAATTTTTTTTTTGTCGGAATCATCTGTAATTGTTGTTTTCCTATTTGCCTTTTGTAATATGTTATTTGTAATATTTATATGTAATATCAATTTGAATATCTATGTTAAATGTTATGGTCACAGGGTTGCTATGTATTTCCATGCTCCTCGTGGCATCGTCTTGTAACCTTTGTTTGTTTACTGTAAAATTTTATTGGAATATAAAAAAAAAAAAAAAAAAAAAAACACTGTAATTTTTACAATATTGAAGATTTCATAAAAGTCTAAACTCCAAAGGCAGATTTACTGTAAAATACTTCAAATTTCTTTGAAGCCCTTCAGTTCAAAGAAATAGGTCACAGAATTTTACACCCAGCTTTTCAAAGATTTGAAACCTATGCTAAGCGGCATTAAAACAAAGTTAGGAATCAGTAAACTGAGGAAAAACGTGTTATGCCGTTTCCATGCTATAATAAACTCTTAACCAAAGCGTTTTTATGTTTTTTGGATCGCCTAATCAAGTATCGCCATAGTGGTACCTATTCAGTCCTTGTATACATCTACTCGCAATTGCCTTCATGTGGCTTCATTCTTCTTATTATCTAAACTTGCTCCATTTCTGTTCCTTCTGTCCATCAAACCGTTCGATTTACGGTAGTTCATGGCTCCGCCATTCCACTATTCCGTGTGAAAAGGAGAAATCTTTCTCTCAATCCTCTTCGTGCCTTGACGGAGTGTTGGAATGGCGGATCCACGAACAACCGAAAACGGAACTCCCTGACGGACTGACAGAAAAGACTTGGGGGCGAGTCTATTTATCATTCTTCTCCACTGCTTGTCCTTTCCTTTTCCCTCCTATTCTAACTTCTTAACTCAAAGTTGGTCCTCACCAACGAAAAGGTTTACTCGGGGTATTCTACACAAATATAGAAGAATTTATCCCCGCGTTAACCTTACGGCTCAGATTCAGCTTTCATTTGTTTGTGATGTTAGCTGCACACAGAGAATACATATCTTACCACTGCGAGGGTACCTCGATGTGAATACTTCCATTGTTCATTGAGATATGAGCTGGGTCCTCAGTCTTTAAGCTCGATGGTTTTACTTGTATCTGCAAAAGAATCATACCTACGTCAGAGAAACTTCGATAAATATTTGCCTTTACACTAGGTTTTCTTGTTTGTTGGAGTAAAAAAGAAGTGCAAGACCAAGAAGCTGCTGGACTTAGAAGACATGGCGATAGCATATAGCCAGGCCACACAACGTTGTTAAAATTACAGGTTAAAAAGGTTGCAACAAAATTCTATTGTTTTGGCAGTGCTTAAAAATGTAAACAATGGTTGTACACAATGGTTGTACACAATGTAATTCCAAAATGAATGCCCCAAATAAAAATGAACCCCCCAAATAAATGATGTACAGAATTTCCCGTCTCGTATAGTGGGCGTAAAAACATGCGTATCTGAAGGGGGCGGGAGAAATTTGCACAAGTGACAACAAGCAATTCCAATCTATATAATAATCCACGATTGTTATCTTCAAATATGAGCGAGAACTGCGGGAAGAGCGCGGAGAATAAGCAGAGAAAAGAAATATATTAAGAAGAAAAACAGGTTGATCAACAAAAGAGGGGGAAGGCGACAAAAAAAGGCTATCTTAAGAGACTGTACAAAAAAGCAAAGGAGTTAAATTTCTTCAGCCTGTAGTGAATAAGCTATGTTTCGGCCAAGGTGAAACCTAAAACTCGTGTCTCGGAATAAAGCTAAATCCTTATAATCGATGAAGATATGAAAAAATTCTGATGCTCTGGCAGATTTTACCGAGTTCTAACCAGTAAGAATATCTTTATTTGCAATATATCTGCTGCTACTTGCCTGCACTAAAAAGAGAAGGTAACAGTTTTATCTTTAAAGTTTCGTTCTTTAAAGACCATGTGCTCCCCATGATCCTTTGCATGTGTGCAAACCAGCAAAACATCATAATGGTTGTACACAACGTAATTCCAACACAATATAATGAACACAAAAATAGCTCCAACGAATAAAGCTCCCCTGATCCTCCAAAAATTTTCAGGCAGGTCCATGGTTTGAGTTCTGAAGAGATTGAAGAACAACGTTCACCTCAAAATTGCAAAGACATTATAGCCACAGGGAAACCGGTATTCTCCTTTCTGTTTATTGACTTTTTTCTTTGGACGCGGGGTAGGTTCTTGGCAATGTGGTATGGGAATCGTACATGTGTGGTGGAATGCGAAGGAGGTAAGATGTGAAGGACAGGTAAATTCCACAACTGCAGTGCAAAAGAAGCTACGCAGCGTCCAAACGATAAAAAGCAACAAACAGAAACGAGAATATTGGTTTCCCTGTGATATAGCCTTATGATTGTTAGGCCAAAATTGTTTTCATACAGCAAGAAACTCACTGAGAGAACGCAAAGGATCATGGAGAGCACTGGGTCTTTAATGAGAACACTAAATAACAAAATCCTCGTCAAAAACTGGTAAATATGAATAAAATTGCTCACCAAATTAGCTTTACCAAAAGCAATAAGTACAGCAGTCCTTGCAGAAGCATTTGAAACAGATATACAAGCAGTGGCCAGCACTTTCAATGAGAACATATCCTGCTGTTCTTTTGAGATTTCGATCTTTCGCGATTTCGCAGTTTTTGTTACAAGATGCCGCACAGCAACCTAAAAAGAAATTCGTTTGACTTTACACAATTTGGCAGTGTTCGTTTCAGGATGGTGCACTACAACTAAGAAGGAAATTCGTTAACAATAACAACTACACGTCAATGCTGATAGAAAAAATTATTTGTTATGATCTGGAGTGTTTAATGAACGATTGGCCTGGTCTTTGTTATTGGCGCATGTTTTGGCTTCAAATTGAAAATTTCATCAACAGCACAGCTCGATCAAAAAACTCCTAAATAACTTTGGCAATAATTGACCTCTTTCTCAACAGACAGCTGGAACAAAATGCTTTGTGATGCCATCCCGATTTTTAAATTTGTAATCAAGTCGCACTGTCCTGCAGACCAAAAAATTTCGAGGCAGTCTCCAAATATATTTCTGAAAATATTTGAAGCAAAACAAGACTAAAACCTGATAATTACAAAATAAATTATCCTACATCAGCTTTTCCACTACAGACTACTGTTTTCCTAGGGCAAATCGATGCATGACTTCGGACTATTTCACAGTTTCTTGCATGCTCTATTGCAAGTGTTCTTGCCTTAATGAAAATTCATGGAAAACTTTGAAAAAGCCATAAATCATCTTACATCCTAAATCAAAGGGAAAGAGCGTGCAATGGTATACAGGCCTCTCATTAAATAGAACATAAAAAACATGGCCCAATTTACACTTTATCGGATTGCTATCGGAGCGGAGTGACTTTCATATCGGATAGGCGTTAGTGCAGAGTTGCACTACGTTGTACCAATCCGAGAAACAACGCTCCGACTTACAAAGTGAAATCATTCCGCTCTGGGTGTAATACGAAAATCACTCTAGAATCACACCAGAGACGTATGATTAAAGGAAATGCAATAATCATTTCTTCGATCACTTCTTTGAAAATATGACGCTTATGCTCGCTTAACAAGAAATAATTATCATTCAGAGTTCACATTAATTGCATTCTTCTTGGGTCCAGACATCATTTTTACTTGTGAAGAAAAATATCTTAACTTGATACTTATAAATCCTCAAAAAGACATATTTACCATCTTCTGTTTCGTGTTTTCAAATGCTTTACCAGGACTGGCAATGTCGTATACTGTATCACCAATCTGAACTTGCACGCGTGGTACTTCACGTCGAATTAACGTTTCTAGGTCCTCTTTTGATGTTGGTAGTGCCTGTCCAGTTGCTGCTACACTTTCCACGTGACTACAGCAATCCTAAGATTTTTTCAAAGCATTATTAGTATCGGTAATATTATATATCTTAGATAAATCATCCTTGCGTTCCTTTGGCAATCAAAGCAATCATGATTTCATTCAAAGTCAGCCAGCTGTATCTAATTTCTTTGAAACGAAACAATGTTAAAATCTCATACAATACAATCATGATTGTTTTGATTGCCAAAGGAACGCAAGGCATATATCCTTGTCAAAACAACTTAAGAAATACTTCACTTTACTGCTTTTTAGTCTCGGTTACCATCTAAAATACATAGCACCCTTTTTCCATCCCTCGCCCCCCCACCCTGAACAATGTTGGTCCTTAAATCTGATCGCCAGATATGGAGAAACGGTGCTCAAAAGCACTGCGTAATTGCACATGTTCCCACAAGGTAAGGAGGAAGGGGAGAGAAGAATGAAATATTTGCCTTTTTCGAGAGTGTTGGCAGACATTGTTGCACACTGAACCTTACCAGCGAAGCACCTGAAAAAGGTGCGTTGAAATGTTTGATAGCTATCAGCAAAGAAACCGTTGGGCGGCCATGACTGACTCTGAAACGCAGCTGGATCGTTGATCTTCACTCTTTGTTCCCGAAACAGCTTCCAACGTTACCCGGATCCTTAGGAAAAGAAAAGTCCTGATTCCGGGCAGATGGCATATTGAATTTCTCCTCTGTATGCTCCGTGTAGAAACTACACTGTTTAGGAAACTGATTTGAATGAATTCTAAAGTCGTAACTATTCTGACTCGAGAAAATGCATTATTTGAAGCTATTTCCGGATATTGTAGAAAAAGTTTCTGCCAGCAGATTAACACGAGTACCTTGTTTTAAGAAACGCAGCTAACTGACTAACTCTTTTTCTCATACAAAGCTGCAATATAAAACAACCAAGGTGTTTTAAGTTTGACAAATCATTCATAACTTTAGAAAAGGAAGAAAATGAAAATACTCCAAACTATACTGATGATTATTACCTGACTGGAGTTTCAAAAACGAGGCAATACAGAATCCCGCCATTCCTATTGGCTAATCACGCATTTCCCGCGGGTTTCCCGTAGCTTTGTATAATACGATAAAAGGACGCGTTTTTGTCACCACAGCAACTGCTTTAGGCCTAGGCCTGTGAGATTTGCAGTGAACTCAAACGACATGATTGAAACAAAATGTGTTTGATGAAATGCGAGTCAAGATTAGAAGACGTCAGGTAATAAAACTCATACCAGAGCCCAGAAAAAGTGACGGTTCCACGGCTGTGAGCCGGAGGAAGGATTTCTTGTTGATGTCATATTTGAAGAAGGTTTAGTAGTCTTTACCAAGAAATCTAAGAAACAATTTGTGATTTCAGCAGCAGCAACTGGTTTATAAATTCTAGGGCAATAAACAACGAGATTTGTTCAAGAAGTCGGCTCATTTTGATGTGGTTGTAATGAGGAAGTTTTAGCTGACAAAATTGGTACCAGAGGAAGGTTTGATCTTTTTCTGGACTCTGACTCATACTAACCGGTTTTGTCGTTGTACAGGAAAATATAGAGCCCTCAGTCTTAATGCACAGACCTCGCAAGCACGGTCTGTACTTCTAAGACCTCGGGCTTTATATTTTCCTGTACAACACAAAACCGGTTAGTATGTGCATAGTATACATCAAACGTTATTTTCGTGCAGTTTGTAGAAATTTCGCATTGGTACAACAAGGATAGAAAATCTAACGCTACTCACTTAGATCCTTTGGCTCCTCTTTGATATCGTTTGACTCATTTAAAACTTTTCACTATAAAGATTTGTTGACTCTTGATGGACATTGCTAAAAGGGCTATTACCTATCAAACGCTGCAAATTCATTAGCCGATTTAGTCTCAAATCGACATCACGTAAACCCGTCATTCCATATTCATTTGGGGGAGAAAATTGCATTTAGTATATCGTAAAATAATTTTCTTAACGACTTTCTGGAGCAAAGAAAAATTCAAAATAAGTGCAACGGCAAAGTCAAGTTTCACTGATTTCAAAATGGAGGACCAACCGGAATATATGCACCAAATATTTTCAAATATTCTACAGGGTGTCCCAAAAAATTGTGTCCCCATTTTTTTGCTGCTGCAGAGTAGCCATAAATTCACTTATCTCGCTTTTTGCACAGTTACATAGGTCAGGCTTCAACTTAGAGTTACAGACCTTGTATGAGTCAATCTGAAATGCGGTTGCTGATTTAGGTTACGGAAAAAAGGCAAAATATTGATTGCTTCAAAAACAGCACCTCGATTGTTCTCCAGCAATGTTCAAAATCAAGTAAGTTTCCACAGAAAGGGTTCTGGGGTCGTATCAAAATTTTTGCTAATGATTTTAAAGGGTTGGCAGTGTTTGCTATTCATAAGAGAGAACTTTCGTTCTTTTAAAAAATGTGGTGAAAATTTTGATACGATGCCAGTGTCCTTTCTTTGCAAACTTACTTTATTTTGACATTGCTGGAGAACAACAGAGGTGCTGCTTTTGAAGCAACCACTTATTTTGCCTTTTCCCTGCCATAAATCAGCAGCCACTTGCTAGATCGACTCATGCAAGGTCTCAAACTCTAAGTTGAAGCCTGACCTACGCAACTGTGTGAAAACAGAGATAATTGAGCCTACAGCTCCTCCACAATAGCCATACAAACAGGGCATGAATAGACCTTTTAGCTATTCTGAAAACGAATGTGGATCGAACAATATTTCATTACAATTAGTAGAATTGTCGAATGTGCACAATTGCAATCGAAGCTCTAACGCCACTCTATCGAACCTCGCGTATAAATTTGTATAAAAATATCGCTCGATCCAGGCTCTTTTGTAGAATAGCTAAAAGGTCTATTATTTTGGGACACCATGTAGCAAAATTTCGGGTCAAGAGTATAGACGCAACGTACTTTGATGACATCTTGAAGGACCAATGGATACAGTTGGAATGCAATTGGAACATCGACTTCGCAAGTGTCTAAATTGCCAAGTCTGTCTTTATAAGTCTACGAAAAAAGAATATATCTGAAATAAGTGAAAGCATCATTCATCTAACTATCAACAATAATAGTGACGATAAAGTGCCACGCAAAAAGTTTGGCATTCATGTAGCCAGTCTGATTTACTCAAATTTCAACATGAGGAGAAATTCCACTATATATATAATATCAGTCACCTAAAGGTCTTACAACCAAGCGGTGGCATCCAAACGTTTCTAAGAAAGCTTAATTTTCATGAGGCATATAGATTCACAGGTTAGTGAAAAAGGGCTAGAAATAAACTTTATTGGCTGAGCCGTGCAAAAGAACCTACAAGTATATACACAAAAGGTTCTTATAATGGGAGTCTAATTTGAGAATTTCAGTCTGTAGCCTCTCAGTCCTCTATGTTGTTACACATGGATAATTACTTCATAACCTCATTTCACTTCAAGCTAAAAAACTTGCAGCAAACCTGGACCAAAATGTCGACTTTCTGATTAAGACTTTTGCGAGTGCTTTCTGACATATCTTCGCCATGCATCCATGATAATATTGCAGCAAGGTCTTCTTTTGATAAGCCGTATCCATATCTTAGGGTTCGATTCACCTGTCATAGAACAAAATCATTGGTCATCGGTCTTGCATGGCATGAAATGATAAACTGAATTGGCTTCAAATCTTAAAGAAGATGTGTAGGTAGCCGGTGCTTTCAAGGGAAAAAACTTTCACGTTTTTCCGTTTTTTGGCGAAATTCGCACGAATGCTTATTGAAGTTTCCAAATCTATCTATAGAATCAAATGAAATTAAAGAATCAAATAGAATCGAATAATTGCATGTCTCAATAAAATTGATAGAAAATTTAATACGAATATGTTTATCAAGAACCCCATCGAGCAATTCTACCATGGGCTGTAGGAAACGCTGAATTTAGAAGAAAAGATTTACATATTATAAATCGAGTTATTCCTACCCAAATCTATCACTTCGTTCGCGATTTATCGACTTGCTGTCCTTACGTTTGTACCTCTTCTGCGAAGGCACCATTCTAACCTCCGCACGTGACAGCAGATTGACATGACCTCAAGGGCCCGGGAGAAACTATGCTACTCAAACGGAAACTCCTGTTCCGTTCGATTCAACCACACATGAGAAGCCAATCTGCCGCCACGCACGGGCAGTGGCCAATTTAACCACACATGGGTGGCCAATCAGCAATCGCGCGACTAAATTCGCACTTTAATATGAAAACACTTGAAAGGCCTCGCACACCTTGGGTTTGAGATTTTCGCGAGAACAAAGGTAGTACATGTGAAGATCATTATTATCATTATTATTACTATTAATTTATTTATCGTTGGATAATGAAATGTGCTAGATAAAATAAAAAATTAGATAATTTATTCCGATGTTAAAAATTGTACATACAATATTACATAAGAAAGAGGTAGATAAAATACTTACAAGTCATTAAAATATACAATGTAAAATTGATATCTAAAACAATCATTATAAAAGCCTAGTTTGGGATGCAGATGCGGCATAATTTGCAAGGATAGTAGTCAAGGACTCCGTACCAATGTTTTATCTTTCTTTGAATCGACAAATATTAGCAAATAATAGGCCGTTATGGCAGTCCGTAGTTAGCCGCGCTGCGTTAAATTGAGCGAAATGCGTATCAGATAGATAGATAGATCGAATCGATAAAGGGTTCCTGAATTCCGTATTGGTGGTGGTAACGTCTGCCACTGCTGTGTACCTTTAAACCGGACGCCTTCTGTCCCTTTGCAGATGGATCTCACTCTGGGTTGAGTAAATTAGTTACTATTTCACAAATTGTAGTGGGTTGTCATTTTACGGAAAATTTCCTGCATAAATGAGGAATTTAGCTCAATTTTACTTTTGTACATCTCAGTCATAAGTATTTGCAAGTTCTTTGTATGAATGGTAACTGCACAGTCCTTCTGTAATAGCTCACTAAAAGTAGATTTGGTGTCCTTATAAGTAATTCTCAAAGCCATTTTCCAGTATTTTGCTGATTTTCTGGTTAAGCTGGAAAGCGGAAAGCTTAAGTTCCCATTATAATGGCAACTTGAGAAAATCTCCAAGAACTGAAAAACTCGCAGTTTTAAAAAACTGTCAGTACTGGCTGAAATTCTTAGTTTTTCATGAAAAATTAATTGTATATATAGTTTTAAAAAATATTTCACACTGCTGATCAACGATTTGCACAACTCTGGCATTTAATTTTCACATGTGAATGCAGTCGGTATTATCACTATTTCCGCCAAAACCTCCGCACAATTATGCATTACGCTCTCAGCACATGAGTGTCAAGACACTTTTTAGGTGAATCAGAAGATGGTATTAATTTCTTTGCTTACCTTGAAGTGCCATTAAATTCTCTTCCTTGCCATTAGCAGCCTTTCTCAGGCAAACTTCCTTGCCTTGAAATGAAGAGCTCCAGCACATGTGCTTTCAAAATGTTAGGGCCTAAACGACCTTTGTCATCTCCAATGCATTGCTGTACCTACGCAGCGGTCTCGGGTACAGCAATGCGCAGGAGATGACAAAGGTCGTTTAGGCCGTAAAATTTTGAAAGCACATGTGCTGGAGCTCTTCAGTTCAAGGCAAGGAAGTTTGGCTGAGCTGTTAATGGCAAGGAAGAGAATCTAATGGCATTTCAAGGTAAGCAAAGAAATTAATACTACTTTCTGCTGATTCACCTAAAAAGTGTCCTGAAACTTATGCTCAGCACCGAATTTAAAATTTCTTTGGAAGAATTAAATTTAAAACAGAATACTTTTCACAACAAACAGACTTTGAAATCAACCATGATTAAGGCGATTTCATAGACTTAACTGAACAATGACAGGGTCAAACCCTATTTAAATTAGTCAGCGATGAAAACAATATCATTTGTCCAGAATCCTATTTTCCCAAGAGGATTAGCACCGGAGATTACTGGATGAGAGATACAAACACCTAACCTTTCCGCCAGGAAACGTGAGTAAAATATGACGTCATGACGATATACCGACTGAAAGGGAAAACTTTACAGATGTGACAAAATTGGCTGTTGCTGTTAAGTGTGAACTCCTCTTTCAGCCAAATAGACAAATACCCCACCTAGTTTAGAGACACAATTCCTTTACAGGATTTCAACAAGATAGTAAAGTAAAGCAATAAGCCCCAACATGTATAGAAGCATACTATGGAGTGACAACAAAATCATCAAAGCCAATCTTTGTTCAAGGATCTACATGACCATTCGCAATAACGTTAATCAAGGAGAGCTGCGTACTAGGTTTACTGAAAAAATCGTTGTCAAAATGTGTATGATTGAGCTCAATAGCAAGTTGTGAGGGCAATGCCTTTATGTAAAAATTACCTAAAGTCTTTATGAAATGAAAATTCAAAAATAGCTACAGTTACATGACGAATGGGTTAGCAGGCTGCCTTTTAATCAAGTCAATCACCCATGCAAATAATGTTGCTTTTGTTATGCAAGAAAGATACTATAATCTATTATACTTTCAATGTTATTCATGCACTAACTTCAGGGGCAAGCTGCAGTGATACCATGTGACAGCAACAATAAGCGTTGTGGCATCGTTGAAAACAGACTGACAGACAAACAAATAGAATGTTTTGTAAAGATATTGAGCATAGATGTAATGCTGCTTTGCAGCAATTACAAACAAACTTGAAAACATCTCATACCTCGTTGACAGCTTTCCACGTGATCGGAACACTTGAACACTCTTTCATTTCATATTTTGTAGGATATCGCTCCCTGTATGAAGAATACTCGACAATTGGTGCAATGCATTCTGCAACAGTTTTGTGGTATTGATGAAGTTCGCTGACGATTGACAAAATCAAAGTAAGCACCTACAAGAAAAGGAGTGCAAACGTTATTACATCATCTGAAATCTGCAAGGAGGAGTCTACACTGAAGGGGGTCAAAAATCAATTTCGAATTTCAGCTACAGAACACGTACTTTTTTTAAAGAAGCTAAGATTTTGGGTCAGTACTAAAGTTTCTTAAAATTATCAGATTCTGAGTACTCCAATTTTCTCACAAGTTTCTTGAAAAGTTTCACAACAATCCTCGTGTTCACTTTCATTGCCCCCGTGAACACTCAAAGCAAGGTTCCTATGACCAATGCACTGACAACCCAAACTGGATATCGTTCTCTGTATGCAGGGGGATGCTATCCAGCATGTCACTAGAGATACTATAACTGATTACCCTTCTGTTCGAGAATGCAAATTTGCACTCAAATTTGTACCAATGGACTATTGCATAGTATCATATTCTAAACATCCATAAACCATGGTTTTCTTGAAAATCATTGCATTTTTCACAACAAAAAACTCTAGTAATGACAATGATTTCAAGTTCTAAGTTTCTTTAAAGTAATTCAATTCAATTAAATAGGTCACAGAATTGTCAGAGGCCATTTTGCAATTTGATTGGTTATTCAAAAAACAATAGAAAGCAAAATTTATTTCTTGAAACGTACTTGATTATTCGAATAACAACAATGTAATCATGTCACTAAGCAACAACTCTTTCAATGTTACTGCGTTTGGAATCTAGGATGCATAATCAGCGTCGCCTGGCAAACTGCAAATCCATGAAGCCTGCTAATGTGCACCCATTTTCTGGGTGCATTAGATCGAAATGTACCAGAGTGTTCACTAGGCTTCGTGATCTGCGTATAGTTGATCTTGTAAAGATTTGGAGCCCATGCTGTAGGAAAATATTAATTGGATGCTATTCAACGCATGATCCCAAAGCCTTTGAACAAATCAGAGCAGATTTCTTTCCGGTGTACCACGTATCCGATTTTGGGTCACCTTAAAACCAAAAACAACTGCAAGGAATAAGCTTCAAATCTAATATAATGGTGTGTAAAAGCCTCTGGATTAATCTGAAATTGTATGAAATCTGTGGGATATTTGTAATCAACGTTTGGTTTTCTGGGAAATTGAAGGTGGCCAAGGAATGAGATCGATATCAGCCCATCTGCTGGGTGGATTGAATGTTTATCAACCACGACTATGATATCAAGAACTACCGGAAATAAGTGAATAACTGCTATCAATGATTGATTGATTGAATGAATGAACGAACGAACGAACAACGGAATCAATGAATTACTGATCGATAGATCGATCGCTTGATTAATTGATTGATAGATTGATTGATAGATCGATTGATTAAAATGAACGAAATAAGTGCGTTAATAGGGGAAATGGAAGAATCAAGAATCATTAAGTGAACAATAAGCAGACGAGAAGAATAAAATGAATACATAAGCAAATATCACTTGCAGGTAGGAGTTTATTTTGCTAAAATAGTTCGAAGAAACATCCATCCAAGTGGTGATAGAAAGCTTTACAGTGGAGCACACCAAGAAGACCGCTTTTTTCGGCGTCTTAAGGTGGGTGGCTTTGAGAACAAATAGCAGGTGATATGGACCATCTTGAATCATACCATTTATGAAAGCGCAAGGACATGAGTCGCAGTTATCGCGGCACATCCGTTCAGTCAAGAAGAGAAGTATGACATGCAATCAGTCTAATGAACTGATAGCAAATCAAGTGAAATCAAACTTGTCATTTAGCTCAACTACAGAAGTGTAAATCCTTCTTTTGCGGTTAGGCCAAATTTGAGTTGAAACGGTCTGAAATTGCAGCCTTCTAGCAAAGGACACTATGAGACAATGACTCTGTATGAAAAATAAATAGACGTATTTATTTACAAGAAACTAAGGTCCAGCGCTTATAGGCAGTTTCTTAAATCTTTCGGCCATTTTGCTACCAAAAGTTTCTTACGTGTTTCTCATATTTTTGATGCCTAACGTGTTGACTTCATTTAGTTTGCTTTTCCGTTTTTCTATTTGTTTTGAGTGGGCTTGTCAGGATATCTAGCTACTAAAAGCTAATTCAGGCCCACTGTGCATGCCGCATCCATGCATGGGACCCCTAGTTCAACGTCCCTTCCGAAGAACTACGAGGTGAGTGGTGTGGTCAGGCTTCCGAGGTCACTCATCCGGGGTCTAGCCTCACTCGACCACTCACCCCCGCAGTTTTGTCAAAAAGGCTCCCAAATTACTTGGTAAGATCTCAAAACAAGTAAGTTATACAATTCGCACTCAAAATATGTCCAAATAGTAGCCATTATCTGACACAGTCAAAACATTTTCGAGTGACCTGGAAAATTTACACTTTCTTAGCTTCTAAAATTCCTGATAGGGTTGTTTCTTAACTTTCAAAAAGTTGAGCCCATGGCTTCTTATGGGCCCTTATAAACTGTTTCCTACAAAATAAAAATACGTGTATATTCATGACGCTCCCACATTTGAAATCAAAGAAAGCTTTCATAACACAAATTAGTTTCAACTCAGTAATTCAAGCATTAACGGATAAGGTGTGGTGTGAAAATAGTTATGTTGCCCTTTCATGACCTTTCTCAAGCTTAAACTGTGTAGCCGCGGCAAGCAACACTTTCTCGCATATCTAGCGTTAGTGGGTAGGCCAAAAGCGGGATTTTTGCACTGTTAAATCATGACATGCGTACAGCTTTGGATGCTAAAGAGATTAAAGAAAATTGAAATGGGTAATAAGTTGCATTGCATGAAACAGCAATTTCTGAATGACACTTCAACTGAATGTTTCTTTGCAAATGCTCTTTCGCTGAAGTAATGCCATCCACACATGGCTAAAAGCTGCTTATAAAAGCATGGGGGCCATATCTTCATTGGCTGAGAAACTGACAACCGTTTATGAAACTCACCCAATCATATGCATAGAAACAACGAGTGATGCAAAGTTACACCAGTTTTTCTTGCTTTTAGTCATGCTTAGCAACATAATTTTCTGCAGTAGATCCGTAGTAAGGATGTGCCATTTTCAAGTATAACTGTTGTTAGACCTATAACCTTGCATAGGGTATACTTTTGACAATTTTTGACTCAGTAAGACCAAATTTTGGTAATTTGTGACTAGAGACCCCAAATCTCGGCGATTTTGGCCCAGAAAACACCAAAGTATGGTACCTTGGACCTAGAAATTAGTCTAGCCATGGGGATCATATTCATATAGATTGGCCTAGCCAACGAAACCCATTTTTAGCTGCTGCCAGCACATCCCTGCCCTAAATTTGGCCAAGAGCCCCCTCAGCAGTACTTCGTTAAGTTGAAATGAGTTTTGCAAAGTAACATGAAATATTGATCTAAACAAACTTCGTTATGAAAATCACCGCTGTTAAATAAGGCGGAAAAAATTAATTTAAAATTCGTCAAGTTAAGCTCAAAAGGGTATTTTAAAGATTACCAAAAGAATAATTGAAGAGGCCCCCCCCCATAGTACCCCTGGATAACGGATCCACGTGTTGATTTTTCGCTTTTCACGCCATCACGGACTATAAAACAGCATTTTCACGTTCATGCTGCAGAAATTTTAAGAATGCTCCAGAAAGATATTTCTATGTAAATACATGCTGGCGAAGACACACAAGGGAAAGCAGGGTAATTCTAACATGGATTTTAAAGTTTCGGAGCCATAACTGTGAGGGGTACAGGGGCTTGCCCCGGAAAATTTTTCGAGTATTCGCCTTGTACAACATCGAAAAACGCCGTATTGTGGAAATTAAAGCCTGGTAACCTATCATTTGCTTCTTAGAAAAAGTTGATTTTCATTCAAATAGACTGCATCTTTTAGCTTGCCGGTGGCAATCTGAGTGGTACCACGTATTATTTTTAGGTAACTCAGAAATTCTTCATGTAAGATCAATGCTCGTTTTATCTAAGACTTTCTAGGAGACAAATATCTTTATATAGGGTAGATTGCGAGTGAATGGAGTAAAAAATGGGGGACCGGGGGCTTGCCCCCGGAAAATTTTTTTGAGACTACACCCTGCAGAATGACGGAAAACAGCATTTCTTTGTGAAAGTTCAAGGCGCAATCACGTGCTTTAAAAGTCCATTTCACGAAATAACGACCAAATTTTTGGCAAATCACGCTGCACGACAGAGTCTTCGATCACGAATTCACGAGTCGAAAATATCAAAATCACGAAATCACGCGCCTAAATTAGCCAAATAACGCTTCACGTACAAATATGAGGGGGCCTCATTGAAAAGCACCGCAACCCACCGCAACAAAAGAGCGCAATAGTTTTAACTGACTCAAAATAGCACAAAACATTAAACACAGAAACAGAGATGTAACTCGGTAAACAACGAAGAAATAAAACCAGGTCATGGCATCATGAGCTCAAAACCGCAGCTTCAAGACCTAACTGTGAAGAGCAAATAGTAGGTGACGTCATATGTTTCAAAGTGACTCATAATCGTGTTACTGAAATTTGCTTTCTGCGGAGATGCAATCGGGATTGCATTTCAAGATATTCGGGTCCATTCTGATGCTTTTGACCCAAGCTGTTCATCCAAGAGAGACAGTTAAGAGTTAACGGTATCAGGCACACGGACATGCTACCAATGTCTCTCCCTTTTACGAGCGAATGGTCCGGAAAATGCAAAATCTGACAAATTAAAGAACGGAAGGAGAAGAATGAGGGACTTCCCACCTCTCCTTCCTCCTTTTTCTTTAATCAGAAACTTGGATAGGGCCAAAAGCTAAAAGTTTCGGAGTTCAGCATAAAAATTTTCGCATTTTAGCACTAACAATTTCTTAATTTCTTTCTTATTCTTTAAATGCATGAATTGTCAACGTTATCTCGAACATTGCAGAAGATATGTTCTTGACGTGCAAAACATCATAAAGGAATAAATAATGTTCTGCCAATGCCAAAAACATAAGCAATAAGTTAATGCTACTCAAGAATAGAGGTTCAGCGACATATTTGCCATGATATGAGCTAATATCCAAATATATTTATAGCGTTTGTCTGGGGAAAAAGATAGCGAAAAGTTCAAAATGCACTGACAAGCTCAAAGATTGAGACGTTCTCTCATTTATAGCGATCTTTTCCATTTTGGCAAACTTTCACCTCTGAAATCACTGAGGCCTAGCAATGTAACGTCACTGTGGTAATAAGAGCACCGGGCTATCATCATGTGCTGCTAGATAACACGGTATAGTAGATAAAAACCTCGATCAAAACTCAAAGTGATACTCCGACAAAATAATTATAAAGATAGTCAGCGATATCACAGTGAAAGATTTCAAAATGGAGCCTGGTGGAGGAGTAACAAAAGAGTGACCACAAATCTCGAGCGAATCCTTTGACATACCGCGCGTCCCAAAATATATTGTACCGTGCCTGGATGCGGTATGCACAATGGGCCTAAACTAGCTTTCAGTAGCTAGAAATTAGAAATTCATTTCTGACAAATCCATTCAAAACAAATTTAAAAACAAAAATTATCGACAAAACAGACAAAAACGATTGATATGTGTGTCGCTCAAATCAGTCCATAACTCATGACAGTATAGTTTGGCAAACACCAATGCTTCATTTTTTGCTACTCACTAAAACAAGATAGATGGCAGATCACAGTAAAATGATGTTAACCTTGAGGGGAACTTGGAATAAAAACCGTACCAAATATCCAAAAAAAGAATCGAAATAAAACAAGGATGGAATTTTCAAGAAAGATAACCAAGGATATTGCAACTATAGGAGGTGAAAAATATTCGCCAAAAACTTCGAAGTAAACCCTGGACAAAATATGAGAAAGATCAGCAGATATGTAACATCATAAAGCCTTAAACCAACGAAATAACGAAATGAGACAATACGCAAAATTTCTCTACGATAATGAAAACAAAACCTGAAAGAGATTTTTTTAAAGTTAATGTTGTCATAGCAAAGCTTTTAACATTAAGGCCAAAATAACTAAAAAAACTTATATCAGACGGCAAGTCCTTGAAATTTAGCTGAATAAAAAGCCTCCTTCCTCTAATTTCAAGATGAAATAAAGCAAAAACCGGTAGGGAAACCGCAAAAGGCTAAAAGGAAAGGAATCGAAGCCAAGATAAGAGAGGTCCAGCTTCAGTAAGGCACAACGACAGGTAATCTCATTGCAAATTTTATCCACAAATCTTTGGTTTTATCTTTCAGGAAGCAAACACGACACTAGTCTGGTGTCCATGGGGAGAGATGAGGCTTTAAAATATTTTGACGATGACGAAGCAGCTAGACCAGTGTAATAGACAACGTACAGTTGTAACAAAGCGATATCGAAAGCTGTGATTCGAGCTCTGAAAGGGCGATAACAAAAGCCATCAATCTGTCAAAGCTTGAAATGAAGTCACAACAAGGAGAAAAATTGAAAGGCACTTTTAACTGCCCACAGCAAAGACAAAAGAATGTTTTTACTGAAGAAATTAACATTATTTTTCTTTATATGTATTCAATTAAAGAAAGATACATCCCAATCCACCAGCATCCATGCATGAAGTCTGACATCATGTAATGGAAGTAGCGCTGACACAATTTTCGTTCCTATGATTGGTAAGAACAAAGGGTCTCTAAACTTTGCCAGGCCTTTGATTCCCTACCAACCAAAATCTGAGTGCCCCCATGGGACTTGTAAGGCTTTGAGAGCCACTTTAATTAGCCAATGGAATGATGAATATGCCGTATTGGGAATTTTCAAGAGGGTAAATCTTAGGGCATTCACACCTGGCATGAAATGACATCTGTTTTTTTCTCAAAAATTATAACAGCATAAGAACACTTGCAGGATTTCCAGAGCAGGGCTATCAAAAGGCTGGAATCCACCAAAAAGAGCACCTGTGCCATTTTCAAAACAAACTGCCAAAAAAGGCAAGAACAGGAGAGATAGCAAACTTCAATGTGGATTTCAGCATTCTATGATGCAATTTTCAATGACATTTTTTCTCCACTGCAAAACTTTGCTCCTGTGGTATTGAAAACACACTGAGAGACAATTGTTTTCTCAAGGATGTATTTTGGCTGACATTTTTATGCTTTCATGACAAGATGACAAATTGAAAGGTAATTTCAATGGTGCACATAATGCACAGATGTTAAACACTGTAAACAGCTGTACATGCATTATGTTACTTCGTGATAAAACCACATTCCTTAATGAATCAACCAAGATCTGACAAATGAAATCAACTGCAAAGCAGGAGCAGACTGATTATGAGTCCTACGTAACGATAATGAAAAATAGGGATTGCACTATTCCTGGACAAGATAGTTGGGAAACAGTTTATCACTGATATCCTGGGGGTAACGTGAATCTTGGGATGACAGGGACATATTGCCCAACATTTTACAGGAAGGCCAATAAGGATTTTTGGTCGATTTTCATGCCCATTTTTAAGGATTTCAGGGAAGCAAAGCCGGTTGAAATTCCCATGAATCAAGTTTCATTTCTCCGTAAAGGTACATTAACCCTATCTGACCTGGGGGGGGGGGCGGATTCCATCCCCCCCCCCCATACATTTTCATTTATACGTTTTTCCCTGTTTGCTGGATGCCTCAAGAATTTAGCAAGTTTAACTTTCTATCATAAAGCAATGAAACAGTGACAATTTTGGTGTTCTATTTTTAGCTTTGTCTCCATGGTAACCAAGTTGTCATGCACCACTCTGTGAAAAATATACATTGTATCTCTCTTAATCCTTTTTAATTGGTCCAATTAAGTCAAAACTACGAATTTACATCTATCTCGATCTATATATTTTATTTCTATTCAAAAATTAAAGTTTTACAACCTTTTAACACACTTTCATTTTTATGATGTCATATGATGTCATAATATTAATTATGCTCTAGCAACAACAACAATGCTAATTAGACCATTGTTTCAAAAATTCATTGTTTATATGATGGACAACCTTTGTGCCAAGTTTGGTTGCCATATCTCAAGCAACAACAAAGATAAACAGGGGGCGCAATCCACCCCCCCCCCCAGGAATTGGGTTTTTCAAATCACCCAGGTCAGATAGGGTCAATGGAAGAAAAGGTTACCACAAACCAGTTTTCACAACTAAGGTTAAGAAACTCCAACAATAAAAATAGATATCTTGAAAAGTTTTTGCAACGACTCAGAAACCTAACCATTTCTAGTGGAGCATTTACATTTTGAGATCATACTTAAGGATTTTTGAAGTTCACAACCCATCCTTATGGACCACACATGCCCATTGCTCTGCATATGGAAGTTACCACCCTGGATGTCCATACTTGGGGAATTGCTTAGCAGTATGCTAATTAATTCCAATTGGCTGTACCTAAGCAGTAAAACTTGTCCTGTGCAAACTTCAAATAGAAGTACAAAGAATGATGTACTGTTGCAGTACACATTTTTTTATAAGAAACTTGGATCAGGCCATAGTACCAAAAGTTTCTTAATTTCACATGAAACTTTGTCCCTTTTAGTACTAAAAGTTTCTTAATTGGTTTCTTATTTTTTAAATGCAGAATTATCAAAGTGGTCACACTAACACTGCGGCAGATATGTTGCTTGACCTTTAAAACATGATTAAGGAATAATCAGTTTTCTGTTATGTTGAAAACACAAATGGTGAGATAATATTGCTCAAGAATAAAGGTTCAACAATCTATTTGCTGTAATATCCATGCTTTTAACTTTGAAAAGTCTCTTAGTACTTCTCGGACATAGTACTAGAGTTTCTTAAAATTTTGGCCATCTTAGTACTAGTTTCTTATAAACCAGTTTCTTTAAAAAAATGTGACAAGTGACATTCTTAAAATTGCTCTTACCCTATACAGCATAAACTTCATAAAATTTTGGAATGAGTTATCTGATATAAGGAGTTGTTTGAATACAAAAGCTGTTTTAAAGGATAAATCAAGATATTAAGGCCTAATGATGACAGAATCAGGTGTAGCCTAACTTCAGGATCTGTTGCAGGGAGATATGGCGCCTCAAAGTTACAAATCTTTGTGCACACATGACCAGTCTCTGATGTTTCCTTTTACTTTAGAAGTAGCAAGATAGTTAAAGTTTGCCCACATTATTGCTAAGCCTTGCAATATTGTTTTGTACAAGTTTGGTTTGCACCTAGTTTGCAACAGCAAGTTCCTTTGCACATTTGAGTATTTTTTATATCCTTGGTTTGCATTTATAGTTTGCAGAAAATTAGCACAATTTTTAGTTATTAGAATAGGTTTCAAATTTAGGACTTTGCATGTTGTTCATAAAGAGTTCAAACTTGCGTTTCCTCAAATGAGTTTGCACCAGTTTGTTTGCAGCTCCTGTAAAAATGTAAATTTACACAATCCAAAAGAACAATAGAGTATATATACAAATGGTTATGCAAAGTGCATTTTTTATGGGGATATAGTTATCACTATCAAAGCAAACACCACTAAATTGAGACTGATCACGAACTGTGACTCAATCTAACAACAAAATACTTGTGAAAAAGGTAACATTCTCTGCTATAGCAGGCCTCAGTAATGCCTTACTCCAACAAAAGTATGCATAGATTCTACAAGCCTCCCAACAAGACCAGCTAAGAGGATGCAACTTTTGAGCTGTAAGCAGACTACAATTGGGTCCAACTTTCACTGAGGGTAAAATAAGTTTGAGCTGGTGAATCAGGATATACTGTAACAAGGATCATCCACAATTTTTCCACAATTTGACCATGATCTGTTTTGTGGCAAACGTGTTGCGGCACCACATTGTAATCCTCTGACATTGCAGCTAGAACAGTCAGGGGGAAAGGGTTTGATACCTGGAAGAACCCCACCACTTGAGCGTCATGACAAGGTGCCATGGACTCAATAAGGTCTGCTCTACTACTGCAATCCCAGTGCTTGGCACTTAAAAAACGACTTCATCTTCACCTGTTTTACCGCAAATCTTACAGTCTTTACATGTTAGGATGTCAAACCTTCCCAAGAATTCATCACAAAAAGCTTCAAGAATGCCTTGCACTCTGGTAAGAGTTCTTAATTTGTTTGAAAGAAAACAGAACTTTAGGGGGAATTTTAGAATGGCACACCTTGAAATGGTTTTGATTGTATTTCAGTTAGAATCAGAAGAAGCATGTGATGTGTGATAGCAGCATATTCTACTGTAAACAAGAATTCTTCAGAACCATGCAAGAAAATAATATTTGTGAAGATTGTTTCTGCAATAACCACAAGTGAGGAATGGCAGTGCAGCCAATGCTCAAAGCATCAACCAAAGACATTTTCAAAAACAGCTTGCCTCTCCTACTAAGTGTGTCAAAAAGAACATATGACAAGTATTCTAATTTGTAAACTTAGTAAATAAATGAATACCAATTCCAGGTGTGTTTCAAGAAGAGTTGCACTTAACAAATATTCTCACCTCTTCTGACGTATTATGTGTCTTCTTCAAGTACTTATCACCATTGTCTTTTTGCTTGCACGCATTTGACACGCTATTTCTGAAAGCTTCGAGCTTAGTGTCGATCTCTGCAAAAGCATTCCGCAATTTTATGCAAATGTAGCTCTGATCCAAAACATCCCATTCATCGAGGTTTCCTTTGCCGGATTTCGTAGCTTCGTCCCTCCTCTCAAGAACTTCGGTGACGGCATCTTTTAAGTGAGTTGCCGCCGAAATTTGTTCAGACAAGGTTTTGAAGTACTCTTGCAAAGCCGTGTTTACAACCCTTGTGTCAGACATGTTGACATTGAAATCCAGTCTAGAACAAAGTCTATGTACGTAGGAGCAGGAGGAGAACAATCTCGCCAATGCTATCGTGTCTTGATTCCCAGACAATAGCGCATCTATTTGTAGGTATAATTTGATACGGTCTAATATTCTTTACCTTTAGCCATTATTCCATTGATCTGAGCCGTCTTTTCAACTTTTCGATGGAGCTCAGGCCATCTTCATATGGGCTTGGTCTATCTGGTCAACCAACTGCCAAAGTTACTAATCTCTGTTTTATAATTCTTCTCCTAAATGATTTGAGTGAATCGCCATTAAACCATATGCATATCATCTCTTTTACTTGCAATATATCATCATGGATATTTGTTTCACAGCAGCAGCATCCTTGAGTTCAATAGACGTCTCTATCTTCTTTCGCGAAGAGAACTCAACTGCTAGCTTACTTAGGCCAATAACAATGCGCCAGTAAATTCTCTCACAACAAAAATCACGAGCTTATCTTTGCAAATGAATACCTCGAAAGTAGCAATCAGCCCTTTCTTCGTCGTATATTTAGTCTAATGATGCAATCGTTGTTATGTTATTGCCTCAAAATGATAAAACTTTGGCTGGGTAGCCGTTGACCTTCGTCATCCATCGCCAAACGTAAACTAAACCTTAATCTTTTTCTGCGATTCAATAACTCTTTCTAAAAAGGGACTGGGTACTACTGTATTTTTGAGTGACATGGCGCGAATTTCTTTCTCACAAAGGCAGTGTGAACCAGGGAGATATAGTCTATATCTCCCTGGTGTGAACCAAAGTGGGAAAGATTCTTGTGTTTCCAAATAAAGAGGCATATGAAATCAAAATTGAAAGCTTTTTTCGCGATAGAATTTATACACCAAGCATTGTTAGCTACTATCCCAGGGGGGGGCCTTCTATAGGTATGTGACGGGGGTCAGACACAGGATATTTTGAAAAACCCAAAAATACAGGGTGTCTCAAAAAAATTGTTCGATCGTTTCGATCGTTAATCAGATATTGAAAAATAACGATAACATGAACAGGCTCGTGAGAAGATAGCCCCCCCCGTCCCTAAGATTTTGAAATTATTTCAAAGACCAGAATCTTGGAAATCGGTAGAGAATTCATTGAGTTGCGAGCTTTCCAAGATGAAAAAGATGCTGCATCTGACACCAGAGACCCACAGATTACTTGCAATGCAAAAAAGCTCGACGATAGAGGTAAAAGAAGGTTATACAATGTCATACCTCTCATTGATAACAGAACAAACCCCAAGGCCCTTCTAAAGTAATTTATCCTCATATCATTGTACCCGAAAACAGTGGTCTGGTACAAAACATAATCAACGAGAGACTGAATCTGTCTCATCAAAGCATAACACGCTTGAACATAAGGTTATTGAAAACCTGCCCAAATCCAATTAGATTCGCCCTTGCTTCGCGATTGAAACAGTTGAGAAATAACAGAAACGATGGTGCATGGGACTTTTACCAAAAATGCCATGTAGAGGCCTCTGGTTTCAGCTTTCGAACAAAATAGAACTTCAAAGGTTTGTAACTCAATGCATCTTTAGCGGATTTGCAAGAATCTGGTGTCAAAAATTAATTCAAAATCTAAGGAAAAGGGTTACGTGACCAAATGCCCATTCAGCATATCGCTATTTTTTAACATTTAATCAAAGGTCGAACAATTTTTTGAGACACCCTATATACTAAATTTAGGGCATTTTAGATCACAAATATGTTTGGTAGGTAAAATACTCAAACTTTGTAAGAAATGGAGGCAAAGAAACAAGACTTTGAATCAGCACATTAAGGCCTTTCGAACTTATGTTCTCTTCAGAGTGTGAACACAAAACGAAAGGCCTTAGTGTGCTGATTCAAAGTAAGACCACAAAAATATACTCAATCCAAAAATATACCAAATCTAGGACATTTTTAGACCCTAAAAATATACTCATAGTTTCATGGTACCTGAAAATTAAAGGTTTTATAGCATTTTCGGCAACTGTCCAGCAACATCTTGGTGACAAACTCAGCCTAGCATTCACCTATCTGAGTCAGGAAATCATGCGAATGGTCAAAAATCTAAAGGACAAAAAAGTGAAGCATTCAAACTGACAAATGCTAATGAAGACCCAAGCAACGTTTTATCAATTGCAAAACATATATGAGAGGCATTTAAAAGCAGAATGGATATTACCTGATAGAAAGTGTACTTTCTCCGTCCATTCGTTTCAAATCCCGTTCATTTGTTTTTCGTTACTGTTCGCTTTGTTTCTCGCGTAGTTTTATCTAGTTATGACTTCTGTTGGTAGATTTATCTTTATTTTGTAATAGTAGATTTAGAGCGTAGACCATGTACAGTGTCGTCAATTAAGAAAAAAGCTATAAATTCTTTTTCAAGTCTTTGTACCATGATCCCTTCTCTTCAAGGCAGTCTGGTAGACATCTGATTGACTTATAATAAAGACATAATACAAAGGATCGGAGCATTGAATGGTTGCTTTGCTGACCCTAATCACGGCTAACTACCAAATACCCAGAATGCACTTCGTTCATCAGGGAGCGACACTACCAAGATTGCAATAAGTTTACCTGATCGTTTTCTATGGCCGAAAAGTGATAAGGATCAGAGATCAGGCCTCCGCTACACGTAAGTTCTAGAAAAAAGTAAGAATTTGGGCCAGTACTGAAAGTTTCTTAAAATTATCAGATTTTGAGTACTCGGAGTTTCTTACGAGTTTTTCAAAGGTTTCATAACAATCTTCGTGTGCACTAACAGTGCCTTCCTAAACATTTCAAAACAATGTTTATTGAAGCATTTCCAATGTTTAGACATCACACAAGTAACTTCTGAGTAATATGATAATACATGAAACAAGTGAAAACAGGGTTCCTGTAAACCGTGGAACGACCCATGTCAAAGTTTTCTTTTATTAAAACAAATGGTTTCTTAAGTTATATTTTCCCAGTACTGGCTTTCCTTGATTTTTAGGTTGACTTCCCCCAAGTCTACCTAAGTAGACTCTAACTTTTTGGTGATCTGAGAGTTCAGTTTCCTATAACTTGCTTCGTATGAAAAGAAAAATGTGCATTCACATGAACAGATTCAGAAGAGGGGGTGACAGGGTAGTGGTACCATGGTACTAGAGGGGTGCTACCTGGTACAAAATTTTGCAAAGGTGGTGGAACCTGGTACCAAAAATCGGGGTAGCGGTACCAAGGCTTTATGATTCGGAACCAATAACAATTTCGTCAATGGGTGTTTTTGGCGTTCCTTGAAGAAATTCTAGCTTTTAACAATGCAGACAGTGACACAATATGACTGTGCCGTGTTCAGGACTGGTGTGGTCTTGCCCATTGGTCTCACAAAGAACTAACGATTTCAGAATTCCTCATATGGACGATAAACTGCATTGTACCAATTATCAGTTATTAGCTTCTTCCCCCGAAATTGGTAGTACCAATACCTTCAATTTGGGTGGAACCTGGTACCTTGCGAGTTGGTACTGGTACCAAAGATTCTCCCTGTCACCCCCCTCTCAGAAGCCATCCGTCGTTATCAAATGCGCACCATGCCGCCTTTCAACTCTGTTCACATGTTACAAAATCCAATATTTTATCAGGGCTGATTTCCACACAGTGAGATTATCCAAGCGAACTGAAATTCATGCAATAAAATGTTTGTGGTGCATAACATTTTGTTCAAATTCAAAGCGAAACTTTCTCACAATAAACAAAACATTTCTAGTCTGCTCAGTAAACTTGACTGAGAGGAAATCAGCCTTTAAGGATGATACGAAGAATAAAAATTCACTTCAATCTACATTAGGTATAGGAAACGGAGGCAAAGCTGTGATAGACGCTCGCGGTGATCAATATTGCAGCAAACAAGATGCAACTGGAGCAAAAAGCCACCAGCAATAATTGAAACTAAGTTTAATCTTCTAGCTACCATGTGACTGAGCCACAATGAGAACCAAGCTGTAAGTACTGAATTCGTTGATTCATGAACGCTTCAACAGTATAAATAAAATTGATAATATGAATTAAAACAAACAAAGTCGGATATAAATGGATATAAATGTATGCATCGGATGTCCCAAAGAAAAGTTTGCCTGCTTGAACAATTCCAACAATTGTCTCGCTTTGAGTGATCTAAACGATAATTTTGGACCAACTTGAATCCATATGATTTTTTCCGATTTTTTGCTGATAAAAAGACCATCGCAAATGGATTTTCCAAAAATGTTCAGGTTGCAAAACCCTTGAAAAGGAGGAATATATTGTTATGGAGATATGTTCCATTCTTTCCATGTTTTATACAGCGAATAAGTGTGAAGAGCAAAGATAGGCTTTTCAATTTCATGGATCTAAATTCAAACTTTGCAATACGTTAACCGTGGACCAGAGGATCTTGTCTTAGGGAGCGGTCATTTGCAATCCTGTGTACCGGGGCGGAGGATTTTTGGCAGGGGTATGAAACTTTTTCCCACTAATTTATGGGGCAAGAGAAATATCTATCGGGTACAAAACTATTTATCTTGAAAAGATTTTGGATGAAGTCATCGATCTAAGATTGAAAGTAAAATTAACAGACACCTGGAAATGATGAATCACTTGATCAGCATGAAAATCGCTTGGGACAACTTTGTATCTTTCCATATATCTATGTTTTATGCACCATGAAATCTGGATGGGGTGCTAAGCTATTTTGCTGAAAGATAATAGGGTACGAAAACTTTTTTTATGTTCAACATGGGGTATCAAAAATTTTTCTAATTGTATGAAATTATCCTCCGCCCTGTTTTTTTTTTTTGTTTTCAATTTGTTTTGAGTGGGCTTGTCAGGATTTCTAGCTACTGAAAGCTAATTAAGGCCCACTGTGCATGCCGCATCCAGGCATGGGACCCCTAGTTTAACGTCCCTTCCGAAGGACTACGAAGTGAGTTGCGAGGTCAGGCCTCAAAGGTCACCCATCCGAAATCTGACCTCACTCGACCAAGCTTAACTTCAGTCACCTGACGAATACTGCAAAAGCCACTCGGCCCTGGTACCCAGGGTTAAGAGTTCCCGCTCCCTTAGGATGTACATAATTTTTCTTCAAACAGTAAGCAAAACCAGAAAAATGTTATCTTTTATAAGCCCTTTGATACAGCTCAAGCCCTGTTCTGTTGGAATCTGTTACAAACGCTCGATTTCGGTGAATTTTGAGCTACAGCTATACCAATTTATTGATAAACTGTTTTTTGGCTTTTCCATGGCATTTGCAGGTATACTGTTTTCATAGAAAATATTGGTTATAAGTCTATCCGAACAGATCCAGAAATGAATCAAATACTCAGATCCAAGTTGGACATTGTATAATAGATCTTCGTTCGAATCCCATTAAAATCGTACGTGCCCCTACCAAAATAAACAGCTCAAATTGGAAAATTTTTCCTGGGACACTCGGTTTATCAAGTTGAACATTCGGTTATAAAATAAGTCATCTTTATTCACAAACGTTGCATGCATAAGAATATCAATATGTTATAAAAATTAACTTACACAACAGATTCTAATAATAAGCCTTGCCATATGACGGCCATCTTGGATCTTTACTCCCAGGGGGGATACTTGACCTCCTCGAAAAAATCTTTTTACTCAGCTCCAGAATTTTTGCCTTCAAATGACAGCCGATTCAAGAGAAAATCTGTGAAAAGGGTACTCCAAAACACCAACAACTTGACTTAATAACAACCTGCTGTGACAAAATTTCCCCTTTGATATGTTTTGACGAGCGGCTCCAGAAAAAAATGCTTTCTATTGATACTTCGTTCTAGAAAACATTTGGTGGAAACGATACCCTGAAAAACGGCACATACCCGTCGGGCAATTATGCTAAGTATTCTCTAGAAATCATGTCAAAGATTTTATCACATGAAAGTTTCGGGTTCCGATTAGCATAGGGCTCAAATCTTTCAAATCTTAGAAAGTTGCGTGTAAAATTGTGTCACATTTTTCTGTCACATGAATGACGTGGAAGGAGCTTTGGGCAATTTGCTGTAAATCCACCGTGACAATTTTTTGATATCTTGATTATTTTCAAAATGGCGGCATTGTGATTATTTCAGTAAAAAAATTCAAAAATTCAGAAAAATTTTGAAGAAATTAAGATCATTGGAAATCTTTAATTATTTGCGAAAAATTGACACGATCTTCAAGAAAACCATAGTTTATGAAGGTCTACAATATGGTCGCAAGCAGAAATCTATAGATCTTCTGGTTTCGGATTTAGAAATTTGATGACATCACAACCTTAAACTCTACAAATGTCGCCATTTCGAAAGTAATCAAGCCATCAAAATATTGACACGGTAAATACAAAGCAAATCACCCCAAATTCCTTCCAAGCATATTAACAAGCACATCAACAAGCACATTCCTTCCAAGAACAAGAAAAATTTAATCGAATTTTTAACAATTTGAGCCATATGCTCTCCCGATTCGCATTTATCCTTGGAACTGCAGCTATTCAAGGTAGGTTGCTTTTTCTTACTTACCACGTATCCCTACAATCTTTCTGCAATGTATACTATTTCCAAGTCATTTTATCGTTGTCTCTAAACATGTTGATATCTAACAAAACGTTTTCTTCACCAGGAGCAAGCTGTTCGACTTCTAAGTCTTCTTCTCTGTCCATTACAGCTGACATTGGAGGCAACGGTACCTTAGTTAATGCATCATCCAAAGAAATAACGCTCAGGATTTCTTTATCATCTGTCAAAATACAGAGATCTCATAAGCTTGGAATTGACAACTACATCAACATCTACCGGGCTACCCAAAAAAAACTTCACGAGCTAGATCACAACTAGCTTCCTGAAATCAAAAGCTATTGCCAAATGCTTTCTATCACAGTTTAGTTGAAAGGCTTAGCTATCTTTTTACATGCTGCATGGTCATTCTAAACAATGATTACCATCCGAAAAACAAGATTCAAGAAAAATTTCGAATCCCGGATTCCGCATTTTGAGTGAAATAATCGACATCATTGGCCAGTCTACATTTTGTGAAATTTCGACATTGCGATGGATTAGAACTCGTCTGGGGAAATTTGTTTGCAAGATGATTGACCTCTGTTCCTCATTCAAATTTCATGCTCCGAAGCAAATTTGGAATTCAGCTCTTTTCACACTTCTCTCTAAAAATGGACTTGAAAGCAAGGTAATGGTCCGAGAAATGAAGGAATTTCCACATTTTTGCAACTGTTTTTTCGAATAGTACGCAGATCTTAAACTGACCAAGCAACATCTCAAAAGACAGCAGAGACTTTCAGCTACATGATGACACCTTGTCAGTCTTCATAACATATACTTCCAAGAAAATATGTGCGATCTAGCTCGTGAAGTTTTCTTGGGTCACTCGGTAAATGCTCAGGACAGAAAAGGTCCCGACGAAAAGCTTACGGCAAAAATTTAAACACTTTTTAACATAGGAAACAATGTCTTCTGTACAGCCTATGAATCAAATCTTGGGATGGAGTATCTTGTCATAGAAATTGTGGAATTTTACATAAAAGTCCCCAATAAATGCTTCAAGTCGAGACAATGTGAGAAAAATATTTGCCCAAAAATTTAAAACGACTTCGAAGGTCATTTGAACAAAAACAAGTGTAGATAACAATTTTTTGGAAACTTCTACCATGGGAAACCTCTGGAGTTGAATCTATAAAGAAAAGGTCTTGCACCTAATACCTGGCGAGGATTAACTACAGGGATTGAATGGCTACAGGTCTTTTCCATGCTAAGATTGGGAGAGTAAAAAAACGCTTATGAGAAAATAATGCTGACTGAATATCGAAGCACATTTGTCTTCAACTGTAAAAAACTCTACTTAGCCCCCTCTCTAATAAGGTCCTCCCATTTGAACTAAAATTCTAAAATGAGCCTCCTTTCAATAAAGCCCCCCTTCTTGTATCAAATGTCAGAGGGAACCTATGATTTTCCATTCGTTTGAGTAACAAAGTTTGGATTTAGTTCTGATATCATCTGGGATAAAACTGTGTCAAATTTATGCATTTGACTCGTAAAATTAGTATGTTGAATTCCGCAAACAGCACATTGGGTAAAAGAACTAAAGAGCTTTCATATATACCCTTGTCACTTGATTTTGCATATAAGCCCCCTTCTAATGTGCCCCTCTCCTTTCTTTACATCCTCCTTTGAAGAGTCCGAACTGAAATAAGCCCCCACGGACTCAACAGAGCTTTAACAGCATTTCTATGACTACAAAAAATACCTTTTGGTCAACAAACTTGCAGAGAAAAGTTGAGGACGGATCAGTGCAAAGGCCAAAATCAAATGCTACTGTAACAGCAATGCATTTGCTGGCAAATCATATTCTTATTCCATCCAAAAACTTTATCATCCTACCAACAACGTCTCTGGAAAGCAAACCAAGATCTTCAAGCTGTTTCACAGGTGCTGCTGCACTGTAATCTACTTCTAAGTTGTACTTAGTTTTCAGCCAACTTTCAATAGAGTTTTCCAGATCTTCTGCTGTCATCCCTATCAAAAAGAGAATTGTATTAATTGATAATTTTGCAAGAAGCAAAAAATGAGTGATTAGATTGTACAGGATTATGAAAGAACTTGATAAATATTTCATTTCACCCCAATCACAGTAAATCATCAGAAAATAGCTGTACGAGATGAAACAAGAAGCTATGGAAAAAAGCCATGCAGTAAATGAAAATAGTTTTAGACAGAAAATAGGTCCCAGTCTGCAGTACAGTTAATTTCATAATTTAACTAATCCATCCTGACAATTCCTCAGAATTCATAAAGCACGTAGTGGACTCTCAAGAATTCTACCTAATTTTGGGAAGCTAAACTTTTAAGTAATATCTGCTGTGTGCAGTTTAGAAGTACTGCAAAAAAATATGCTAAGTTTGAAAAATCCTTAGCATAATTCATCTTTGTCATTTCTTTTCCTTTGCATCCAAAAGTAGTTTCATAGCCTTGCATTGAAAAGTTCTGACAAAGGTTTAACAAAGAAGCATATCAATAGATTTTCAGTATGTTGAAACTATCGTTATGTAAACTTAACTATCGTTATGTAAGATAAGAACCTTCCTCATAAACACCTACAGTTTGAAATTTTCAATATTTACTCCTCTACGTAAGAACATCTCGACCCTGGTCTTCGTACAGGAACAAATGAACTGACATAGTTTTCAATGGTGAAGTCCACAACATTAATCTCATTACTCACCGCAAAAAATGGTGAAATTTAACCACATTCTTTGTGTTGGAAATTTTGGGAAAATGGACACTTTTCTAACAGCTTCCTATGAGGGAAATGGACATTGCCGTTTGCCTCCTATTTCCCAGAGAAAACTGTCCATTTCCTCTGAAATTTCCATGCAAAAGCAATTAGGAAATTTAGATATTTCTTGCTGTGACCGTGTAAAATTTATAAAAATTCAGTCTTTTTTGTGTATACCTTTGGATCCTCTCAAAAATGAGTATGTGATAAGTGCTGACTTGAAAGTTTCATCTTCTGCTCTGTCAACAATCAATGCTAACAATGCTCTGTTGTTTGCCACTGTCTTGAAATACAATAACCTTGACAGGCTCATCAAATATGAGTTTCTCTTATTCTTGTATGTATTCCATGCTCGTAAAGCCACAACAAATGTTGCCAAACCAGCAATATAAGCATACCTAACATGATAATCTGAAAGAGAGGCAATCAGTTTCACAACACCACTTGTTAATGCAATGAAAACTGTTGTTGCAATCAAGCCTTTGTCTGATCTTGTCATTCTAATTTTTCCTTCTGGTAGCAAATATTCCAAACTGTTTTTTGGAATATCTTTAAATGCTTTCAACATCAACTTTCCTTGATTCTTTGTTCTGACAGCAAGAACTACTCTCTTGTATCTTGGAATCAATTTTGGTGCTTTGTTCATTGCAATTTTTGAATAATACTTCAGTTTATCTGTTGTAGAATCTAACTCAATGCTTGACATATCTTCTCCAAGAACCCAGAATCTTAAAACATCATATTTCCTTGGATCAACACTAACAAGAACACCTTCGAATACAGCATGCTCTTTCATAGCTTTTGCTATATCCTCCCTTGATAGCTCACTAAAATGTGCCTTCTCCAGAAGCTTGGAAAGTTTTTCAAGCAGCCAGAATTCATTGTCAAGCTTTTCTTTTTTGCTCATGCTGCCAATAACCATTGTTTCCTTGTCTGGGTTCAAAGGATCATACAATGACTGTAAGAGATAATTGATAAATCACGTCAAACGATGAGAAAACAACGCAAACAAGAGAATCATCTTGTTCTCAATGGGACTATGTGGCTGGGTAAACTCATGGAAAGCATTCCAGGTAGAAATCTATCCATTCTGACCAGGTTGAAAAGCTGCTTGACAAAGCAAGAAGAAATCTGAGAAATTCCTGTCAATTCTGCCCACCATACACCACAGGGGGGAGGAGTTCTCTACATTCTGCTGAAAGGAAATGCACTCCTTCCAGGCACTGTTTTTGCTCCTTCCACTGCCTGTTGTATTAGCAAATCGCAAATCCATCAACAAAACCAAAACGAGGCTACTGACATAACAAGGCTACTAATAATAATAAAGCTAATAGTAGTAATAACAATAACTATAATCATAAGAATAAGTGTCACATCTAACACTGCCAAATATTTCAAGGAGACAATTTTTCTACAGCTGGTTATCCAAAGGAGACAACAGAGCCTTCATTACTGAGGTTATTGATTAATTTGTAAAGTAAGCAGGTTGCAGTTTCAGTATTCATCAGAAGATGTTTTTAAATTTTGTGAGTATAGCTGCACAGAACTCTTCTAGAGCTGGCAAGCATTTGGAGGGAAAATTTCTACGGCCATATGAAAGACATACTCCTTGGAGTGAGCAGCCCCCCCCCCTAAGTATTTGAACATTTCAATCATTTTCTGGTTTTAGCATAAAAGTTTCACATTATCATTTAGTGAAAACAAGTGGCAGCTTGAAGATTTCACAGGCTGGTGGACTGCCCGAATTTAGCTTTCCGGTTTTGAGATTTGCATTTAAATTGAATGTGTGATGCTTTGAGATGCGTCAGGGGTTGTGGGTTTTACCAATTTTTTGTACTGAGGCTTTTGGAACTTCATTCAAAATTCCCAGTTATATCATTGGCTTTTCAAAGTGATAAAGCCCATACTGTGAAAACAAAAATGCTGACAATAATTAAAGATTGCTGGGAAAATGGAAGATTTTTATTAAGAAGTCCAGTTTTGGATTGTAGTGTGTTTGCTAACAAGTGTTTGGGTTTGCTAATCTTGGTCCAGGTTTGTGGGCTCTGGTACCCCCCAAAGCCCCTGCAAGTTTTTGGAAACTGTATTTTATTCTGGCATTGGATATCACAATGTCACCTCTGCAGTTGGGTCATCACAGAAATTCTTCTGGCACACAGCCCTACATCTGTTCCGGATATTGCCAACTCCTCCCCCTTTTTGAAAATCACAATGGAAAAGATGTTAACCTCTGATTGGTTCCCTTATCAATGGGATGAGCAAAGTGATTTTGGGGGCAAGCATGACTTCACAGAAGCAAAATGAAGAAGAATGACCCTACAAATGGCTATTGCACAGAATCCAAAGCACCTAGATGAATGTCTAGCTCTTCTAGAACCCATATGGAAAGAAAGGGCTCTGCCCTGGAAATGTCTGAGAGCACTTAGTTGCTATTGTCTCTATTGTTTATCGGCGCACTGACCGGGAAGCAAAACATCAGTTCTATTTAGAAAGGTGTATCACTCTCTTGGAAAGGCATAACAGGATTTGCAGGATTATTCTTGAAAACAACGGATTTTTGGCCAGGGTCCATTCCATGCACTTATGCCTGAAGATCTTCAACAGCACTTGAAAATCTGCCTTCCTTGGCTTGAATATGAAGTTGTTCTCTATCTTTTAGTGGTTTCTTTTATTAATACATCAAGTGTTTCTTTCATAAGGACCTAATAATTTAGAGCAATCAAGAAGCTGCTAAAAATCTGAGTACTACTCAGATTTTTAGCAGCTCCTCGGAAATTACCTGGCATACAAAGGCTTAGGGCTTGGCACAACTTTTGGCATAAGGTTTACATGGATGCACCCTGGATTTTTGCTAAAAGGTGTACAAGATTTTTACGGCTTGTCAGCACTTTAGCGGACCAGCTTTCAAAGCTTGCATGCTATGTATCATAATATAATGGTTAGGGTCAGGGTTGGGTTTTGGAAAAGGGGTTTTTGGGTAAGTTAGGGTTAGTTAGGATTAGTTTAGGGCAAGTTAGGGTAAGGTAGGATTAAGACAATTTAGGGTCATTAGGGCTAGGTAAGGGCTAATTCCTGAGAGATATAACATAAAAGCTGGTCCACTAAAGTGCAGTTGTCCCATTTTTACTTATACACTTCTTGCTCTTCTGTAAAAATCCAAAAGACTTTCACTAATTGTATCCTCAAAAATATGTGACACAATCCACCTTTTCAAGATAAGAGGTGCAAAAACAGAAGAATTCTGTTGTTTGAGATTTTGCATTTTTGAGGCTAAATCTTGTTCTGCGTACAAAGTTTAGCATAGAAGCAAATTTTTACTTTCATATCTGTCTTCGTTTGGAAATAACGATGATATAAAAAATTAGAAATCATAAGGGCTTTGACCGTGAATGATTTCACGGTCAAAGCCTTTATAATATTGAACTCTTTAAAATCGCCACAATTTCTAAACGAAGACAGATATGAGAGTAAAAATTTGCTTCTACGCTAAACTTTGTACTGTATGCAGAACAAGATTTTAGCCTCAAAAATGCAACAAATCAAACAACAAAAGACTTTCGCACCTCTTATCTTGAAAAGGTGGATTGTAGAGTGCCTCTCCCTGGCCTCTCTGCACAGTAGTCCACTGTTTACCTTCATCTCTCCCAGGGTCCCATGAAATCCTCTAGAGATGGCAAAGTCAAGGCCAACAGCCAAATCTTGAAACTTCAAACGCTCTGTTAATTCATAAAGGTTACTATCTTCCAATAGTTTTCTGCTTAGTGTTCTCCTTGTCATGGAAATGAAGCGATGTTTGAGATGGACTTCACCATCCACAGCCAGGGTGGACTCTTCTTGGCTGTCCCCAGCCACATTTTGGCCTGCAGCATCAAACTTCGTCGTTGCCAAACATCGACGCGTAAAATTCAAAGCTATCTTTGCATTGAAACAGCCTTGATAACTTCGAGCTAATGATCCTGGCTTGCTACATAAGAGCTTTAAAGTAAACACTGCTGACCTGGCCATGTCAATGATGAGCAACGGTTAACTGCGGCAAAGGAAGGTAGGAAGGCCGGGCCTTGCGTTCCTTGGGTAAGCCCTGCATGGACAGGCAGCGGTCCAGACAGGCTGTGTCATGAATCATGGACGCAATATACTTTGAACAATATTTTTGTTTCCCTTTTATGTTTTTCTATTCTTCATTGAGCATCCATTATTAAAATCTTTGTCCCACGAGTATTCTGAATTTTCCCCACCGTATTCACTTCTCAGTTCGCTGCATCTTCCACAAACTGCAGCAGCGGGAAACACCACAACAACAACGGGGTACCACAAGACTCAATATCAGGCCCTTGTTTTCGTTATCGCTAGTTAAGTTTCTTTTTGCCGTTAAACAATGAGAAAAACTCTTTCCGCCGTGCCATTATCTTTCATCTGGACAAAAATTACCAGATTTACTCTTTTCCAAGGAGGCAAGTTACCCTAGGTAGGGGGGAGCTAGTGCAATAAGTGCAGCTTAGCGGGTAGCACTGAATGTCATATTCTTGTTACAAAAATAGCATAAAGCAAACCCCTCACACCAACTTACCTTACATACCACCCATAAAGTTCCCTTACTAGCCTCCAATTACCCGGAAAACCCCTTTCTGAAACTAAAACCAGCAAGGCAACAGCTAAATCATTAGCTGAAGTTTGTTGATTCTGTTAGGGACAAAAAGGTGTGAAAACCAAGCTCATGGAATAACTTGTCTGTATTCGAGGGAACTTTGGATGTCATGCAACTCAAAATAATGTACATCCTTGTGAAAGTGGAGTTCTATTTCTAAAATACTCCAGGAAGGCAGGTGTTCTGTCGTTGTAGGTCATACAGTAAGGGTAAGGGGCTTTAGTTTCTGAAAGAGGTTTCGAATAAACGCTAAACTGAAAGTATGATGACGGGATGTGCACCTCTTTCACAGTATCGTTTTCGGCTCACTTTTCCAAGGCAGCTATTCAAGAATCAGTTTTGAAAAGGGACTTTCGTTAGAGCACGTTTTATTTTGGTGCATTTCAGTGCATTTTACTTTTACTTACAGTGTATTCTGGGCAAAAACAAAAAGAAGAAAGCGAGAGAAAGTGGGAATACCAGGGACGCATCTTGACAAAGATTGAAACTTCAAAAGGAACTTTTAAGAGAGCCCTATTTTCATACCAGATTTTTGTCAACTACCATCTATAGCAATAAAAAAATTGAGCATCTTCCATCGACAAACATTTTCATTACACGCTACCATGAATCTCACATAGCTTTTTACACATCAGTTACGACTTTTCCATTGTGAACATCAATAATTACTCATAAAATGTGTGGACAAGCGAGCCCCTCTAGGCACTCTTTTTCCAAACTGCCGGATTAGGAATGGTGAATTTTGTAAAACAAATAACTTAGCTCTTCATCACAAAGCAATTTGCCTTATTGAAGAAAAAATTCACTCCTTTAACGCAGCCAAACCATATTGTTTTGCTTTCTCTGATTGTGTGATTTGATTTATACTCATATTTATGAAATATTTCCTTTAGGAAGGTAAATCGCTTTGAGATGGCAGAGAGCTGAGTCTTTTGCGCTGCAAGATTTACCTTCCTAGTCTGACTACCATACTTGCGTTCTTCGCAACTATGGGATTGACTTGCAAATACCCTTTTGAGAAAAATCTCCCGTTCAAGCCAAAGTTTGTATAGCCTGGCTTCTGAGTGAAACAGCCTTCAATATATATCGACAATTAGACTTGACACAAACACTGAGGAATCCGCAACGAAATTCTAACTGTCCACAATTGATATATTCACAAGATTAAACACACAGAATGGATTATTAAGTTCTTTCGCTAACACGACGAATACTGCCACTTTTTAAGTTTGCAAGAAGTACATCTTTTTCAACCTTAACATTCGAATTCAGTTTTTCTGCTTGTAGCCCAAATCCTCGTTCAAGGTATCTTTGACAAATTTCTTGTGAAATCCCAGAATCAATGGCAACAAATGCCTGTCGCACTTCTTCCAGAGTTGGAGTCCTAAAATCAAAAAAATAATGTGCAAGTCTTTGAAAATGTGGAAAAGAAATTCTGTTACATTTTCTTTAAGTTAAATGGCTTGGAAAGAAGTCACAGTACTTTGCTGAAAATCTGCCGTGGAAAAACAAGGACAGATTTTGTAATGCAATATCAACAGTTGCTTTAATTGACACATCAATTCAAAGCAATTAGCGACTGCAGACAAAGGGAACTCTCTCAATGCGTACATCAAAACAAATACGGCCGTAAAAGTTAGTTACTCGAAACCAGTAGGGTGAACTCTTGCCTTGTGCAAGCGAAAGGTGAGTTTTAAGAAAAATTCCATGCTCATAGCGAAAGAAGAACAGTAAATTTAAAGTTCTGGATTTTGCTCATTTGATTCAGAAACTGTGTGGTAATTGCTTCATTTAAGCCCTAAATACCAGAGAATTATAATGCCTTCTGCTCGTTTTCTGAATCAAATAAACAAAATCTGCGAATGAGAACTTTCGATTTACATTTCTTCTTTCGTTACAAGCACATGACTTCTCTTAAATACCATCTTTCGCTTGTACAAGGCGAGGGTTGCCCTACTGGTTTCGTAGCAGCTTTTGCAGCGATGTTTGTCCTAATTTACAGGCTGAGAGAATTCCCTTTGTCTGCAATCATTAATCGCATTGAATTAAGGTGTCAATTAAGGCAACTTTTGCAACTGAATTACAAAATCTGTCCTTGCTCCGTGGAAATGTTTTGATTTATAGATTAGTTTCAAAATGGGGGCATTTACTTATGAGATCCCCCACCAATGAAAAGAATGAGAATCCGAGGAGCCTCTGAGTAACTGTTGAGAAACTTTCAGTGCTGAAAATCGTTCAGGGTAGAAAATCGTATAATCTCAAGAAAATTTCAGTTCTGGGTAAACTTCTTAATTTCTTATTGAAAATATAAGAACGTTAAACATTCGTGCTTAGCAAATGTGACCATTCGCAAGAGAAGATTTGCTAAATTACCTCTCTCAGTCAGCGAAACGTCATATGAGCGACACGTCATATGAGAAAGCGAAACGTCATATGAGCATTCTATATTTTCGAAATTCTTTTTTGTAGTCAGATATAAGTCAGCCTTAATTTCTGTTAATTCACATGTAGATAAATACATGAATTACATTGAATAAACTCTATAGCCTAGAGCTTGAAAAAATTAACGTTTCGGGCTTGACCCTTCATCAGTAGTAACGAGAAAAAGTACGTTGAAAATAAAGAAGCAGAGAAAGAACGATTGATAGAATAGTGTATTAATATAATGGAGAAGAGAATTCGACACAAGAATGCGACGTGAAAGATAGAGAGTGAGATTCGAAAGGGAAAACCTAATAGCAGATATAAATGAGGAAGCTATGATATAAATGAGAAGCGTTTGTTAAGTCCTTGTGGTATTAAAGTTCCCAATTTAAAAATAATTCGCTTTTCCAAGGTCTTTCGCTTTCGACTGTCTTTTTCTGCGAACAAAAGTCCCTGAACGACCATATCTCCTGTTGAATGGCCCTCCAAATTAAAGTGTCTTGAAACATTTGCGTCAGAATGTTCAACCTTTGGTTCCCTCTCATGTAAATAAACACTTACAATTCTGTGCCTAACTGTTCCTCGAGCTCTTTGATATAACTATATCGTTCAGCTTTATCTTGCTCTTCAATTTTGCCTGTAAATGACCCTGAGTGGCTTTCATCATCCTGTTAAGGAAAAAAGCCGGTCATGAAATCACGTAAACTTTGAAAGAAAGGCTTCAACTGTTGTATTCGTATTTGTCTGCAATTGGAAATGGCTCAATGTTATTGTACTATCAGCAAACTATCTAATCAAGCCTTTTAGCTATCAACTGTTAACTATCAACCCTTTTAAACTGCAGAAAAGAATTCAACACAGCTACATAATCCTTTCTTGCTGGATTTACTTCATTTTGGCAACAATGAAAGTGCTGCTTTGGAACAATCCCCCCTTTGCTGTGCTATAAATTAGCAACTACTCATTAAAATGGCTAGAACTCTCAGTTGCAGTATCAGGTGACCTAAAAAAACTCCATGAGCTCGATGGCACATATTTTCTTGAAAGCAAATGTTATGAAGACAAACATGGTATCAGCATGTTGTTCAAAGGATCCGCTATCTTTTGAGATGTTGCTTGGTCAGTTCAAGATGTGCGTCCTGTCCGAAAAAAAAGTATTAAAATTATGAAAATTCATTCATTTCTCGAACCATTCTGTCGCCTTCTTGTCCATTTTTTGGAAAGTATGAAGAAGGCTGAATTCCAAATTTTCCTTGGAGCATCAAATTTGAATGAGGAACATAAGTCAATCATTTTGCAAACAAAAATTTTCTCCAGACGACTTCTAATCCATCGCTATGTCGAGTTTTCACAAGATGTTGACTGGAAGATGATAGCGATCATTTCACTCAAAATGAGGAATCCTGGATTCGAGATTTTCGTTGAATCTGGTTTTACGGATAGTAATCACTGCTTAAAATGACCATGCAGCGTTTCAAAAGATCATTAAGCCTTTCAAATAAACTGTGATAGAAAGCATTTGGTAATAGCTTCTGATCTCAGGGAGCTAGTTATGGTCTAGCTCGTGAAGTTTCTTTTGGATAACACGGTATATCCTAAGCAACTGTATCAAGAATTGGACAACAGAATGCACAGCTGCTTCGTAGCAGCCACGGAAATGGGACACAGTTTTCTTGGGATACTCTGTGGTATACCACGGATTGTCCCAAGAAAATTTTGTTCCATTTCCGTGGCTGCTACGGAGCAGCTGTGCATTCTATACACCACTTTGATTAAGCAGCCTCGTTTTGGAAATTTGTCAAAATTCCTTCCTACTGTTCTTATGAAAATTTCGAGCTCCGATTCGGATTTACTACCCAAACATTAGTCTAGTTACTTGTTTTTAACCTGCTGGCATTTGTGATGTTGATTTTATGACAATGTAAAGTTCAAAGATTTGTAAGGGATTTGACCGTTAGAAATCACTCGGGGTGAAACTTTACACTTCACTTAATCGAAGTGGTGTATTGTCCTATTCTACAAGTTCAAGCAGCGTATGCTTCAATCTATCTGTCTTCTTTTATCATATTCCCAAACGTCACCAACGGATTGCTTCAGTAGAAATAATTTCTATCACGATTAAACTGACCTCCGCGAATAAAGTCCTGTGCTGAAAGCCATTGGTAATGCTACCGTGATCTTTCTCTGCAGCTACCATCAATTCATTGATCGAGTCGTCATCTTTCCATGGAAAGCAATCTTTCAGCACCTTGCGTAATTTTTCTGGTGATATTATGCCGTCCTGTAAATTCAAAAAATAGAAAAAGCTTTGTCGAATGTCGCATAAAAATCATTATATTTCGTTTTCATTGTTTAATCAGGGTAACCTTGTAAACCTGCATAGATTGCTTTGCATTGCTTTGGCTCGTGCCAAAAGATATTACAAACTAAAACCTAATTTACAATCGATCTAACAAAAGTTACCCTGCGTGTAGACTTTACAGATTTCAAATTTCAAAACTTCAACACGACGCTACTGCCCTTTCTTTAAAAACTCACTTTATTTTGACATTGCTGGAGAACATTAGAAGCGCTGTTATTCAATGCAAACACTTACTTTGCCTTTTCTTTTCCATAAATCAGCAACCACTTGTTAGATTGATTCAAGCAAGGTCTCAAAATCTAAGTTTAAGATTGACCTATGCAACTGCGTAAATCTTAGATAAATTCAGTTTCAGTTTCAGTTTTCATTTTAAAATTCTCAACATACAAGTTTCAACATAAAATACATTAAATACAAGAATACATATATAAAACAAAAAAAACGATACAAACACCTAAAATTAATGTAAGGGAGAGAACATATGAAACCTGTATGTGGGGAATTCCTTAAAGGAGGAGCTCTCTCAGTAGATAAACTAATCGAGGAGAGAGCACCCCCTGTGTTAAAAAGTCCATAATTCAGTATATCAAATGATTCAAAAAGTTGCGTTATGTGCAAGAAACCCAGAGTGATCACAGTGACCCCAACGGAGCCCTCTCTAGACAAAAAACCCATCCACAGCTTACGCCAAGGAAGGGTTCTATACCCAGAGCAGGCCCCAAAAGCATGAGGCCACCAAAACCACTCCAAGGTCAGTATGCTTTAGAGAATTGTGAGATTTACAGTCTTGACTGAAAAGTGCAACCAGAATTATGAAATCAAATACAAATATTTATTATTTTGTGGAGAACAAATGGACTTTCAATTGCTGGCGAAAGCGTAACTTTGAGGGGCATTGCTCGATGATGATAGGAAGTTCATTCCAGGATTTTGCACCTGTGTATCTGACAGATCTTATTCCATATTGCAACGTATTTCTACGATTTAAGAAAATGCCACCCATACGTGCCTGCCTGGTATCATATTGATGAACAGAAGACAACAAAGTAAAATAATCATGAAAATATGAGGGAGAAGTTTTGTTAACACATAATTGAATCTACAGCTCCTCCACAGTAGCAACACAAATGGGGCAAAATTATTCTGGGGCACCCTGTACTTTTTTGTAGGAAACCCGGTAAATGATGGTACAATGAATGTACTAGCATCTTACCTTATCATCAGCCTCTTGACTGACAGCACGTGATAGCCTTTCTAGAGTAGAGCAATGTTCATGGTAGAGCCGTTCATCAGCCTTCGAGAGAATGAATAATTGCGAAATAAACAGAATGATGGAATCCTTGGACTTATTTCCATCTGAAGTATTCAACAAAATGCATGGAGGAACTGTTGAGCCCAATTTGAGTTATTGTTCTCCCGTTCGGGGTTTGAAATGGGTCAAAAATTAATGTCTTGCATAAAATCCAAAATAAAGCTGCAACGATGGTAACAAACAGCCCATAAGTTGCCTCTGCTGCTCCACTAATTCAGAATCTTGGATGTTCAACGATCAGTTCAACCATGTCCAAGAGCCGCACTAACGTACAAATGTTTGAATTCGCTAGCCCCAAACTACTGAAGAGAATTATTCATAAAATGGATGAGTCTAGAAAGAGAGACTAAACTGACACATTAATAAATTACTTCTGTTCCCGGGGGGTAGGATACTTAGTATATTTTTACGATGAGGATGTGTCGTTTTTCAGTGTACCATTTTTGCCTATTTCTTCTGGAACAGGGTAACAATAGAAGGAAATTTTCGGGAGCCCGTGGTCAAAACATGTCAAAGTGAAGATTTTGTTAGATCGGGTAATTATTTACTCCAATTCTTATGTTTTGCAGTATACTTTTCACATTTTTTGCTACAATCAGGTATCATTTGATGGCAAAAATCTGGAGCCGGGTAAGAAATTTTCGTGGGCACATCCCCGTACAAATTTAGCTGAAGTCCCCCCCCCCCCCTGGGCTTATGTTTTTAGTTTAATGCTTCCCTTAAACTTTTGTTTAAACAGATCGGTTTGAAAAACATGACACATGAAAATTTTCTAACCTGTATACAAATCTTAATATGATAAAATGAGATGTTCCAAAACAATGTATCAGCGTTTGCCGAGCTACTCGGCAACGAATTATGCACCGATGCAGGGTCAAAGCAATAGATAATAAAAACATACCTCTCCCCCAAGGATGCTGATAAATAATCGAATCTTGGGATCATGATTGTATCTTGAGCCTGCATCATGAAGATTGTAGCCCCATTCATATGCCAATACATCATTTCCAAATCTTGCTCGTAAGAAGTTGAAAACAAAGTCTGTAAATTCTTCTTGCTCTTCATTGGGCTTCTACGAAAAAATTTACGGACACTTTCAAAATTGAACTTCAAACGACGCTGAAGTTTAACGGACTGTAAAAGATTTCAGCAATTTCAGGTAAGCAAAGGGCGAATGTCATAAAACTTCTTAAGCTTGCAATAGGCTTTACATGCATAGGCTATGTGCATCAAAAACTTGAATCTCTGATTTCAGCTCTAAAATCTGAATCTCTGAATCTCTAAAATCGCCGATGGGTTGAAGACTCTGATTGTACTGGTCACTTCTATGGAATTCAAGCCAATTCTATGGCAAATATCTTTATGTGCAACGTATCAGTTTAAAATTGGCTATATCAGGACAACGAATTAATGGGTTTCTCGAAGTTTAGCTAGTACAGCCCCTAAAACTGTTAAAAACTGAGAATTTTCTTTGTTTTACGAATGCGGCTGTCACAAAAGTTTTTCCTTATACTCTGCCAATTTTATGACACACAGATCCATGAGAAAAATCATTCATGATTCTGGAGGTGAATAGGCAATGCAACCAACGCTCGGTTTATCGTCATTAGTCAAAAACGACTACTGCTTTGCCCTTTCATATATTTTTGATACAACTTAATTTCAAGCTCAAAGATCAATACTTCAATATTTCTAGGAAATGAATAACAAGGAAATTCTTTCTTACATCTTTCATAGCTTCGACCCTTTCTTTCCAAATATCTTTAATCAGCATTATTGCATCCCTCTTGCCGATCCTTCGATTTATAATCTGTCCATCACATCTCAAGTACCTTGGAATGTCAGTTCCTGAACCCTAAGCACAAATAAAACCGGTGGGTATAAAGGGCAATCCCCGTCTGAAAGAATACTGCTTTTTGGATAAAAAAACGATAATATTGGCAAATACACGTTTTTTCTTTCATAAGAAACTTGGCTCAGGCCATAGTACTAAAAATTTCTTGATTGGTTTCTCGTACTGCTGCAGAAAAGTTTCTTAGCTTTTAAAACATCATATAAGAAAAACAATGTTCTGTCATGATGAAAACACAAATGGTGAGTTGATATTGCAAAAAAATAAAGGTTGAACGATCTATTTGCTATAAAATTCGTGCTTTTAGCTTTGAAAAGGTCCTTCATACTTCTCAGACATAGTACTAGAGTTTCCTAAAATTTCGGCCATCTTAGAACTAGTTTCTCATAAACCAGTTTCTTATAAAAAAAGTGTATGTCATTTAAAGGAAGACCCGTTCATATTCACGCAGAAAGTACCTGACTGAAATTGGCCACTCCGTTCTGCAATTATGAGAGATATCTCGAGAAAGATACTTCAAGAAACCTTACAAACAGGCCTGAAATCATGAACAACATTTCCTAAGACTTCTGTCTTACACTAATGATTTCAACACTTTTTGACACACATTATCCTCTTGTATATCATGTGATATGAGTTCCCAAACTTTTAAAGTCCCCTAATCTCTGATTTTACGTGACAAATATGAACCTTGTTCTCTGAATTTTACAGAATGAATGACCCTTTTCACCAAAAATGAATTTGTCTCCAGCAAACTTTTCCACTGTCTTAGCAAGAAGCAACTTATATAATTGCTGTGTTCCAAATATTACTCCTTACACTGCATTTTGTGTCACAAAGTGGCAATTGATAAGGTGAAATATAACAGACATTAGAATACATTTATTTTCATTTCATTATCGTGGATTACAGTAAAACCCCGCAAACAAGAACATACTTTTCTTAAAAACAGACTGGCTAGGAGGTTCTCATAAATGAGGTACTTATGAAATTTTCAGGGTGTGTTTCTTATTGCAACGACACTTGTGACTATGATGAATATATAGCAACGGTATACAATGTGTTAAATAAAGTTGAAGGTATAATGACTGCAATTAAATATTAGAGAGGATTGCTGATAACAAAGCAAGTTATATTATACAGCTTGATAAACAATTTGCACATCCCTGAAAACTGTTAGAGCAGTACAGTTATCAATAGTTGGCAGTTTGTTACACTAATATGATGAAATTTCTTAATTAAGTGAGCCATCTGATAAGAACATTGAAGTAAATGAGTCTGTCTTTGGTTCTCATCTTTGGGAGTCTTTTGCCTCAAAATCAGTCTGCAGGTTCTCATGTTGCTATGTTCTTGTTTGCGGGGTTTTACTGTATGACTCATCTAAGGAATACTGACCAACCGAAAATTCCATACCATAGATTCCTGCCATCATTTTTTAATTCCATGACTTCCCATGAAAAACACTATCCTATTTTCAAGAACCTATGTTTGGGTATGCTTTGCTCTTCTGGGATACCCCTTCTCGAAAATTTTAGAAACTGACATGATATAAATATACATATTATCAGTGGTCCGGCCAGGTGCATCAGGGAAATATTCCTTACCATCCCAGTAAAGAATTCATTAGCTGCTCCGGCACCAGCTTTGATAATTGCAATATCTTGGCCAGTCATTTCTGCCAATAAAGTATGCATAAGTTCATCACTGCTTTTGTCTTTAGATATTTCTTTCCATCTTTCTTCGCCTCCTTCGATGTATTTCGCACATTTATCCCATTCTGGCCTGCAACGAAGCAATGAGATCAATAAGTCAATCGAAAACGAGTCGCAATTGTAGTACACACCTGCGTACAAGAATCTAGTGGAAACCCTAAAGGCTGAAATCGTAAAAGTAGACCCCAATTTCATTAGAATCAATCCATTGTATTGACTGAACAAGAACCAAGGCTGAATTGCAAAGTGCGAATCGGTTGATGGTTCTTGGGTGCGGCTTTGCGGGCAGGTGGTACATCTTTCCTGATTCACCCAGTGGTTTCTATTTCTTTCCATTTTAATTGCTACGGGGTTGTCATAGTCTATTGCTCCCCGTGGTATTATCGTCCTTGTAGTGTTTCGTAGAGTAATTAATAGGTAGTGTAGACTAGCTACTTCAGTCCTAGTTTTCGCATTGTCTATTGAATTGGATGATGGCACTCCACTGCATTATCAGCCTATCAAGGAGCGAAACTACGACGATTTTCATCAGTCGATAGGTAGTGTAATAGGTAATTTGTCTTGCAAACTTTTAATGGAATATAAAAGAAATTGCAAAGCTCTAGGTTCTTTTTCGCGAGTGTTTAGTGTACTAAGAATTCAGTCATCTAAAGAGAAAAAGTCTAAAAATCTTACGATTTTGCAGCTTCGGCCGTGAAGAAATACAGGGTGTTCCAAAATTAGACTTATCAGCTGCAGTACTTTGTTTCATTTGTTCCTTTGATTTGATAATGGCGCTTCGGTCAACAGAGACTCAGAACATTACTATGAAAACCTAACCCCATTCAGGACCACGCTCTGCGCTTCTTAGAGTACCTATCAGACAGCAAGATTTGTGAATTACTATGGTTACGGCAATTATGATAGAATTCAGACAAGACTTGAGATTCGACGCTGTGATTCGAGATTCGAGGCCGTGATTCGAGACCATGATTTGAGATTCAAGCTCGTGATTCCATCATCATTCGATTGGTGAATGCAGCAAATAGGGTCAGCTTTTCGCTGTTTCATTATGCGTCTCTGTTGAACAAGGTTTACCGCAGGGATACAAAGCACTTATCGCCATTAGTCTCTTCCAAAAATGGTTTCCCGTTTGTGTGGCTACTTCAAACGAGCTATACCTGCCATCATTTAATTCATGATCGATTTGCATAGAAAGGCTTCAGTTTTAAAGAGTTTTACACCATTTTGCAGCTAACCGGACAAGCGACTTCTGAATGGATTGTTCCAAACAACACTTTCGTCATACCCTAAAAATGTCAGAAATGCTAATCATTTATGTCTACAAGGTACCTTTGTACAAAAAAACGCAATACCAGAACGCATTACCAGTCACATACCTTGGAGTGGCACATCTTCTCATTTCTTCACACTCGTGCGCCAGGTGATCTCTTTGTTCAACAATCTTCTTATGAACACTTATCAAAGAACTGTGAAAGTGACAAAATCAAACAGTTAGTACAAATGAAACAGCGATCACACAAACAGAGAAATGAGCACGTGCCTTTATCAATTTCCGATCAAAAATGAGGATTTCTGGATCGATTTAAGAGTAAGAAAGTTGATCAAAGATGTTTTTCCTTAAGTTGACAAATGTCACGCGTTCAAATAGTCTGAAAAGCTTGTCGCAAATAAGTAAACTGATTCCAACTAGATTCTATTGGAAGAAAAAGTCTTCATCAAATCCCAAAAATGTAGATGTAACGGGCCTGCAATGAAATCACTTCTTCAAACGTTATAAAAACAATTTGAATTTTATCTAGTTACCTGTGGTCATCCACAAGTGTTTGGTAGTCTTTTTTCACAACAGTCATCTCCTCTTCAAGTACCTAATAAGATCATAAAACGTCATATCAACTTCTTCTGGCTTAAAATCTAGAAATTTGATGACACCACACCCTCATACAAGTTAATAGAAATATGCTGTAAAATCGAATATTACTGACGATTACAGAGAAGTCCGAGTTAAAAAGAATGCACCTGTTCGGTAGGCTGTGGAATAAAAGCTGTGTGGCTGATATTCAAAATTAAAATGTTAATCTATTAGTCAAAGGCTAACTTAGATGAGAAAATTTTGTTTGGCAAAGTCGCTCATCCTTTAGACCCAGAAACTAGGAAAATGCTGGGAAACAGCATGTTTTGGAGCGACGATTCCTCATTCCATTCTGATCCATGTTGTTATTGAAATGAAACTTCTATGTCTGAAACTGATATGCAAACTTGTAAGCTTGAATGACGTATAAATCATGAACCAGAATGGCACGTGGAATCCTCACTTCTCAAACAAACCCCTTACAGGCATTTCTCTACTTTTTGGGTCCTGAAGATGAGTGATCTACTAAATAAAATTGGCTTTTCTAAGTTAGCCTTTGACTGATAGAAGAACCTTTTAGTTTTCAATATTGAACACATACATTTATTGTACAGCCCGCCAAACGGGTAAATTCTATATTGAATTATCCGGTAGCTACAGCAACAGAGATAAAGTTTGTCAGATACCATTCAACCAAAGAAAGACGTAATACCCATTTAGAACGTAGTTTGCCTTGATTCGATGACACAATGTCAATGACAACAATTAAAACGTTTTGCACAAGTAGATTTGCGTTATCTCAAGTCTTACGTGACCTCAAAATTTGAAAAACTACCGGGTGACCCAAAAAAAACTTCACGAGCAGGGTCGCACATATTTTGTTGAAAGGAAATGTTATGAAGACAAACAAGGTATCAGCATGTAGCTGACAGGCTTTGCTATCTCTTGAGACGTTGCTTGGTCAGCATACGGCTCAAATCCTTCAAATCTTTAAAAAGGTGGGTATAAAATTGTATCACATTTTCTTTCAATTCATGTGCTTGAAAGAAACTTTGGGTTTGCTGTAAATCTACCGTGGCAATTTGTTGATATATTGATTATTTTCAAAATGGCGGCATTTTGACTTATTTTGCAAAAATTCATCGAAAATTTTGAAGAAATTAAAATCATCGTAAATCTTAAATTAATCGCGAGAAATTGATACAAACTTCAAGATAACCATAGTTGATGAAGGTCTACAACATGGTTGCAAGCAGAAATCTGTTGCTCTTCTGGTCAAGGATTCAGAAATTTGATGACGTCACAGCCTCAAAATTGATAAATGCCACCATTTTGAAAGTAGTCAAGGTATTAAGAAATTGCCACGGCAAATTTATTGCGAATTACCTCAAGTTCCTTTCAAGCACTTTAATTCAAAGAAAAATGTAATAGAATTTTACACCCACCTTTTTAAAAGATTTGAGCTCCATGCTTGCTTGGTCAGTTTAAGATATGCGTACTGTCCGAAGAACCAGTTTCAAAGATGCAGAAATTCATTGATTTCTTGGACCATTCTCTCGCTTTCCAGTCATTTTTTGGAAAGTGTGAAAAAGCTCAATTCTAAATTTGCTTCGGAGCATGAAATTTGAATGAGGAACAGAGGTCAATCATTTTGCAAACAAAAAATTTCCCCAAACAACTTCTAATCTATCGCTATGTCGAGTTTTCACAAAATGTTGACTGGAATATGATGTCGATTATTTCACTCAAAATGAGGAATCATGGATTCGAAATCTTCATTGAATCTGGTTTTTCGGATGGTAGTCATTCAGCGTCTCAAAAGATAGCGAAGCCTTTCAACTAAACTGTGATAGAAAGCATTTGGCAATAGCTTTTGATTTCAGGGAGCTGGGTATGATCTAGCTCGTGAAGTTGTTTTTGGGTAACCCAGTACAGCCTTTGAAAATATTCGATACATATGTCTGGAGTGACAAAAAATCTAAAAATATGAGCTACTAAAATTTCTACACACCTTGAACTTTGCATCAAGTCGCTCAAAATCTCTCCTTGGTACCACATCACCAAAATCTGCCAAAACTTCGGCAAGTTTCTGCGTTTTTGCCTCTAAATCTTCCCTTGTTTTCCTAAAAGGAGAGAGAATTTCGTTAATATAACAGCAGCCTTTAAAGGGTCTGGGTCACGTAACCGTAAACAAACCTGTTACTTCTATAATCTATATTGTTGCCTACACGTGTCCACTGTGTTCTGCACAAGTTTGGTGGATGGAGAGATTCCATCATAAAGTTACTTCTATAAATCTACCAATATCTTTACAATTTTTCAATTGAGAAAAACTTGGGAAATCTGTAACATATTTCCTTTCATAGACGGCTAAATCGTCTTTTCGAGAGAAAAATTCGCTCACCTTACGTCACCCAGCCCCTTTAATGAATTCAACGGAGTATTGTCACGCAGGTACTTGGCTCCTAAGAACTATGGAATCCTGTTGTTCTTACATTCACTCAATTACCATTGTAAACAACGAATGGCATCGAGAAATTTTCTACCAAGATCCTCTGCGTCTCAAAGAATTTTAAAAGATCTGAATGGACGACTCAGCATAGGACTCGAAGAGCAACAAAAAAGACTTCCTGGCGCCATCTTTGGTGCAATCTTCTATCACTGGCTGGGCCACGAAGGATAATGGAGGAGGTTCCGGACCACCAAACTTTTTCGTAAGTTGTTTCTCACTAAAAGGCTATAAAATTGGTCTCATTAGGTTGAGCCACATTAAGCATTCTCATCATGTAACGAAACGTTCCAATGAATATTCTCACCAAACAACTAATGTAAATTTAGTTAAAAAAGCACTGCCTACATTTTCCGAAAGTTTTAAGGGTGTGGTCATAAAAAATTTTCCTGTCACTTGTCCAATGCTGGCTCTGACACTGTCTTTTATTCTAACGTTCTCAAAGCAATGAGGCTAATTTCTAGGGAGCTGCATTTTCCACTCAAACAGAGAATACTCGAAAGCATCTCGCGATTGAGGATGAAATGATCTCCATGAGCAAAATTGTCCCCTTCGGTTCGCTCTTTTTGAATGCAAATATAGCTCCTACAAACAACAATAACAGAAATCCACTGAATACGTCATTTCATAGAATAGTGAAAGTCATATGCTATTAGAAACAGAGAATAAAATGACGCGGCGCAATAGTCAAATGAATGCAGCATTTTCTCTCGCTCACGAACAGGTCATGAGCATAAAGATTGATTTCCACTCAGCAACATTTTCTGAGCGCGTGGAAAATTCTTTTGTTTACGAGAGAGAGCATCGCTCCGAAGTTGAAGAGAAAGTTATAGCCTTCGAGTAGACCTGTTATTCAAAAGAAGATAGGTTCTACGAAATAAAGAGTGAAGCTTGCTACGGCCGCTCAAGTAATTATCTTTAGTTATCTTATTCCGCTATTTAAGTAATGTGTGAAACGCATCTCAACAAAGGCTGCATAAATTAAGTTCCAGAAATCTGGAACTCACTGTAGCAAGCACTTGCTCATTGGTTCCTAGACCCTTTCTTCTACTGAATAATGTGTAAAGTACCTTTTACAATGTAAGGAACCGCTCATTTTTAGATTGCATTGAAGAATGAATAAGAGCAGAAAGTTAGAGAAAGTGAGTTTTCATCAGTTTACTTCAAAGCCATTTTGAGCATAACGACGTCTTCGCCTCCAGCTTCCTCGTCCTTTCCAAGACTTGCCCTCTTCGCTTCGTCTTGCTGATACTTTATTTCATTCAGGTCTTGAATCAAAAGTTTCCTGACAAAAGAAGCATTCATGAAACTAAGAAGCAGCAAGTAAGAATCTAGAACACCACTACACCAAACACAACAAGTAAGAAGCTAGAGCACCGCTAAAGCAAACACAACCAGTAAGAAACTAGAACACCACTACAGCTAACAGACTGTTCTTTGCAACAGCTAAGAAGAAATGATATCGTAATCCCTGGCTGAAGATTGCTAACGGTTTGGGCGGGCCAACTACGCAAGCTAAGAAAGTGGCACAAAGCAAAAACAAGTTCGTCAGACTGGCTCAAAAAAGGGCTGGTTCACCTGTGTAACAGACACCTGGTACAAAACTATTAAAGCTTACCTAGCATCACATTCATCACGATATCTCCTGTATTCCAATGCAATCTCTTCTTGTAACTACAATATAAGAAGTAAACAAATGAAGGCCTCTTTGAGCCGTTTTAACCTAACACAACCATTGGAGTGAACTATGAATATCTAATGCAAAATATCGTTTGCCGTAAGGTACTGTATAACACTCTTGAATAAGGATTCGAAAGGTAAGGGACACCTCGTTTATTTCATGACATGGCCTGTGCAAAACGTAACGGGGCAACTACTTTTTTGAGCTCGTACACAGCTGGGTCAACACTTTTTATACAGCCACTATGAAAGGGCTACAAGAACTTTTAAATATAAAATGGCTCATCTTGAGGACAAAGTTTTGAATCTTGCAAGTTGAGAAATGCTTGCCAAGATGTGTATAAATGACGTAAAATTTCCTTGTCAATTTCTTACAAGAAGGATTCATCAGTTACTAACAAAGACTCGTATAGACAAGAATTGCTTTTCGTATGGTCACGTTGATTCGAAAATCTCTTTTCTTAGCGCTTACTGATCTGCATTTAATCACAATTTCATTACCTTTTTTACTTGTTCTTTCAGTGCATCTTCATCTTCCCTGCGAAAAAAGGATGTTCTGCGTAAGTGCTTCAAATTCTTCGTGACTCAAATTCAAAAAAAGTTTGAAGTGTACTCTCCACATTTCAAAGTTCATGCATTTTCTGGATAATAACAGGTGAGTCAGACACAGTGCATGCTGTTTGAAAGGCTACTGTTTCCTAAATATCAAAGCTATAATATTTTGCAATATCTGACTAAACAACCAAAATACTTATCTTTAGAATTCTTCCTGGCTAAAATCGGTCAATCCGTGCCGATGTTTTCTCGAGACAGTCCTTAAACCACGAGCAAATATCCCTGGTATTTCTACCATATGCAACGACTTCAACATGCCTTAGCATATATATTATTCTCCTGTGAGGATGAAATCGTCCCAATTAATATTGTTATGTTATTATTTTGTTTTGTTATTTTAATTCCATTTCGTCCATCCGATTCACAAGCCGAGCAGAAGGTATCATAATTTTCGGGTATTTTGGGATTAAATGGAAGAATTACTACACAGCTCCTGAATCAAATAAACAAGATCCGCGGGACAGACTTTTAGATTTACCCACCTTTTTTCGTTATAAGCACATAACTTCCCCTAAAAGCCACCATTCGATCGCACAGGTGGGAGTTTGCCCTACTAGTTTCGAAGCAAATTTGGCCGCCGTATTTGTTTTGATTTACAGGTTGAGAGAATTTCCTTTGTCTGCAGTCATCAATCGCTTTGAATTGAGGTTTCCATTAAAGCAACTATTGCTACTGTAATACAAAATCTGTCCTTGTCTACATACATATATTTCGGAAATAGCCAAGAGGCGTTTTAGCCCCGTCTTCAACGGACGACTCATGACTCACTTTGACAATAGCCTCTAAAACAGCAAAATGATACTCACCTCAGTTTCATCATTTTCTTTTTCAGTTTATCATTTTGGCCTTTTAAGTCGGCAATTTCTGAAACAGAGGAAGAAACTCATTAGGTACAGTATATAAATAGTAAGAACGCAAAAAGCAAATTTCCTACAGCTGGATCTGCACCAGGTGGACAACCTGACTGAAGATTCAAAAACGAGGCAATACAGAATCCCGCCATTCCTATTGGCTAATCGCACCTTTCCCACGGGTTTCCCGTAGCCTTGTATAATACGATACAAGGACGCGTTTTTGTCGCCACAGCAACTGCTTTAGGCCTAGGCCTGTGAGATTTACAGTAAACTCAAAGCTAACAAAATGTGTTTGGTTAAATGCGAGTCAAGATTAGAAGATGTCAGGTAATAAAACTCATACTAACCGGTTTTGTTGTTGTACAGGAAAATATAAAGCCCTCGGTCTTAATGCACAGACCTCGCAAGCTCGGTCTGTACTTTAAAGACCTCGGGCTTATCTTTTCCTGTACAACACAAAACCGGTTAGTATGCGCATAATACTTGCTACAGTCCATTTCAACAAAAAAGAGATGTTTTGCTTTGACTCAAATATTCTTCAGGTTAGCCAATCAAGTCAGTAGAAATGTAGCACGCTTAAAATTTTGTACTTTGAGCAAATCCAGCCTAACGTACGATCCATCCGATCGTACTTGCCAATGCACCGATGCAAATCATGCCAATATAGACGGTAGCGTAACGCTGAAGAAATAGACAGGGTGCTCTACGTGAAGATTCAATGCATATTTAATCGAATTCCTATAGAACTGCTAAAGATTCTTGATCAGAGGACAATTGATCTTGGTAAAACCTCTCAGCCACAATCTTTTGTCCCTTTGTCTATCGCTGAGATGCAAAACAGGTGAATGAAGAGCAAAAATTTTGGAGAATGAATTTTGGACAACGAATGTCTGGATGCTTTGTCACCAAATTTCGAATTTCCTATGACTAAGCAGCTATCTACTTTCAGTGTACTTCACACGTATTTCATACTAAAAATGATCTACATAATTTATAGATTGTGCTTCATTTTATGGGTGGTTGGTTAGAAATTTCCACAAATGATTCTTGTTGATGGCGATGCATTTCTATGCGGTGATGTAAATGATTGCTAAGATAGGTTTAGTTTAAGAAAGTATAATATTTTTCACCAATGAACACTCGTGCCACATTCTTTTGTCAACGTTAAGCATTTTGTGACCGTTTCATGATGTTTTCAAACAGAGAAAGCCTTTTGTTGCACTTTTTTATGCTGCGAAACATTTCAGACATTTAATATTTCAGACAATGAAAAGCTTTTTCGGAAATTAAAATCTCCCAACGAATGAAATGTTCGAAAATATCACAGTCCAAAAGTTTGGCTTTCAGTGCATCTATTCCACCATCTGGAAACCAGCAGCAGAATGAACCTTCGAGATTCTCCCCACTGGAAAAAAGGGGCTCTCCTTTCTTATTGAATTTCTAAATATTGCACATCAAATTTCCGATCTCCTTTCGAATTTTTCTCCTTTGTTACCGTGCGCTAAAATGCAGTAAAAGAATAGTATAAAAAAATGGGATAATGGAATAACAGAAATAATCTGCATTTACACAATACCTCCAATCTCATCTTGCTTTATAGACATGAGTTTCTTATCGCATCTTTCAGAAATTGTTATTATAAGAGTCTAAAATAGAAAGATATCACTTATAATTACTGCAAATCATTAGTAAGTTTTTTATTTCTAACAATGGATCATGGTTGTCTTAGTCCTAAACTGATTGGTGGCAACTTCACCTTCATACCGTAATGGTACAGCAAGTTTGTTCAACGGACTTGATCCCAAAAATCTTTCAAACAGGATATGAACATTTACCAACAATCCCTAAAGATTAACAGTCTTAAATCAAAGAAGTTGGATGGCATATCCTTGTCCTCTTTCTTAAGTTACAAAATTGTGGATCCTAGTTGCTGGACAGTCTGTGCTGGACAGTCTGAACTTGAGTTGCAGATGAGTTAGGCCATGAAGATTTTGAATGCAAAGCTAAACTATCCTCCGCTTTTATAGGAGATATCAACTACCCCAACTAAGGCAAGGGGAAGAGTGTACCCTGAAGGTGTCAGCTATTGATTGGCTGAATGAAAAACGTGGCATCATGGTGGGACACCTGAGTCATACCGAAACTTCAAATTGACTAATACCTAAACGTCGTAGGAAGATGTATGGGAAGTAAAACTGCTGACTATCCCTTTTTGGTGATAGGCCTAGCATCCCTCCCCTAGAATTCAACCTATGCCAAACCTTCCCTGATTTAGACTCACATTTAGGCTAGCCAAAATGTCCACCCTTGTTGAGCGGTTGATGGGTGGCTGTTGTTTTAGTTAAGTGGGAAGGAACAAGCTTTTGTTGTAAGTCTAAAACATAGCTAGCTTGATACACAACAAAGACATTATAAACAATTCACAGGGTGTCTCGAAAACTGTGCAAAGTCTTATAAAGTCAGTTAAACATCTCAGAAATTGGGCTATTTCATCATTGGCACCAATTCATGCTTATCTGTATTTTCATAGGCATAGGAGGAAGGGGGCTGTGGGGCTGCGGGGCTGCAGCCTCCCAGCATTGGAGAACTTTGCAAAAATTGGCCATATTGATTTTTATCAGGAAGCCTCCTAAATTTTCATTCCTCTGCACTTTTTGTTACTTTTGAATATTTAAGTGACAGTCAAAAACAGTTAGAATACCCCGAAGGAAGGGAAGAGAACATAAGAGAAAATGCTGAAATATGAATCCTAAATCCAGTCACCTGTAAGGGCTCCAGCTCTCTTATTCTTTCTTTCTGGTGTTCAATGAGCTTCTCGTATTCATTTTTGATTGATGATAATAATGGTCGATAGGTCTTGAAGTCATCAATCAGATACTCAAACACCTCTCGGTATGCCTGCAAAATATTCCAAGTAATAACAGATAAGTTAGATTGGAATTTGAAATGATTTTAAGGACCAAGAAGCCATTAGAGCTAGTAGGCTTAAGCCCCCTCCTCAATACTTTTGAGACAGCAAGCTAGCAAATAAGTAATATGAAATCATCCCTTAGCAAAATGATTTGTATGTTTAGAGCATGATTCAAGCTTGATATTAACCTGTTTTGAGTATGATTTAGTTATGTTGGAGAGACTGATCCAAGTGCAAATTTTGCACTGCTTGCGCTAGCTTGCAGCATATACATTTTGAACTGGAAGGCAAACTCAATCGAGCTTGATTGCAGTATGTTTGAGAATGAAGTTAGCATGTGATTATTGTCAGGCTTGATCAAGCTCTAATCATACTGTACATGCAAACTGGCCAAGATCATGTCAACATACTCACTACAAGCCCCTTCATGCCAAAATCATGCTTCTTTCAAGCTTGCTTAAGCTTGTTGCAAGCTGAAATTTTTTATGAGATCTCCCTTAGAGTACGATTCATGGTTAATTATGAGCCAATAATGAGGTTAGACAATTGTCAAATTGGAATATTTCAGTTGTTTACCAGAACATCACTTGCAAACAAAAAGTACAAAATATTGGATGGAATACCTGCAATCTTTTTTCACTTGGTAAATCTGGGTCTGTGCAGTCCAAGGCCCTTAACTCCTTGATAAGAAAGTTTTCTAGCCTGTTGAGAAATTTTGGCTTTGAATGCCCTTTGTCATTCTGTCCTCTGAAATCAAGGGGCAGTGCAGGCTTTGTAGCATGGGCTGGCCAAGTATCAATTGCACCAGTTTCTGAATCAACAAAAGGCTGCAAGAAAAACCTTTGGTGTGAATCTTTGGTTAAAATCACATTGTTTGCTGCTTTTACTGAATAACAAACTATTTTTAGTTTGGTGACTAATAATTAAAAGGTATGAAAAAGAGACACAGTTACCAACTTTCCAAAAAATATTCAATCTCTTTTATCCAAAAATTTTTGTTCAAAAATGTCTATCCCAAGATTAGAATGTTAATGTTGTAGTCTTCTTGGAGAAAATACTTCAAGTGGATTCTGATAAAATTGGCACACATTAAAAGAATCCATCAAGTGACCATTGGTCATATTTTGTCAAATACTGTGTGTGCATTGCCTTTGCAATCAACTAGCTTTTTCCAAATTTGTTTTCAATGTCAATAAAAAGCATTAAAGTATCATGAGAACACAGCCAGCTCTCCAGACAACATCTCAGACTGTCTTTCCACATATTTTTAATGACCTGACTGACTGCCTTGAATCAATTTAATGATCAATCACATAAAAAGCATTTTCGTACTTTTTGGCATGCAGTCATACCCTTTCATCAAGCTACTAAATAATTGAAAAAATGCAGTATACTGTATATGTGTGTATACCCTGCCTAAACTGAAAGTCTGTTGCAAAATGCCATGCATGTGACACAATGAACTGAATGAAAGTCACAAAAGATTTCAGAGGGTTTGTATTCTGCAGCCATTCCAAATAGACATGCATAGAGGTCTGCTTACACTCATTTCAAGTCATGTGATCAATTGATCGACAAGAACTTTGATTTCTCTAACATATTTTGTGACATGAAAAGTTGTGCCATGAATCAAACTGCAGCAAATATTAAAAACTTCCCAAGGATATGTTAACAATATTTGAAATGTGTAAAACAAGCCTTGCCAATTGCTTCTAAATGTATCAACATGACTCTATACTACCTAATTTATAGAGATGAAAGCTTGAATCAGTTTACCCTCAGATCTCTTGGATTTGGTAGTTTGTATATGCTACCAGTACTTGTCAGCTTGAAAAGAACTTGCTTATTTTCCTTTGAATCAGAGTTCTCTTTTCTTGGAGCTGGCGGCTTTGTGGTCATCTGTACTGCACTGCAAAGTAAAGAGACCACATGTGCAAGGAATGCTGGATGAAACAGACCCTTTAATGAGGTGTTATAAGGTTTTTTCCATGCAAAATGGAAACAATTTCTTTAAAAGCAAAACTTAGTTTATATGAAAGCTCATCAAAGTTTGTCTTAAAACTTATAAAAGTTTCTTATACAAGGGTACCTTTCTAAAAAAACAGCCTGAACGCATCTTAAAAAATGGTTTGCCAGTTCTTGTATTGTGTGGGGCACAGATTAGTGGAAATTATTACCAGCTCAAGCACATACTCAAACCACTGGAGACATCTCATGGACAGCGGATATAGAAAATTGTTGCCCTGAATGGGTCTAATCACAAATAGAATTGATACTCTTGTTAAAGTGCATGACTCTCAGAAATGTGTTCTTCTTGAATATAGACTTCATTCCCTTGCCAGCTGTTATCCGTTAGCCAAAAATATCTTAAAACATGATTCCTCTCAAATGCTGGCTAATATCAGCAGCAGCCAAAACAACAGCTTGCCTCAATTTTGGCCCTGAATTGGTCTAAATATTGTCGGGCCTCATCAGGGAAACTTTACTGACAGAGCAATCTCGCTACAGTTACTGTACTGAATTGACTTTATGAAAATGTGTACTGAATCGACTGTATGAAAATGTGTCTTAGACAGGGGAAATAGGCTACCATCTAACCCAGTGCCTAACTTCAGTTTTTAAGGTTTGTATTATTAGAAGATGTGATTGATTTAATGTGCCACTTTAAAAAATTTTTGAATGCCACATAATTGATGATGTCAGGAAAGGGCCGATTGGTCCTAAATACTTCAATAACTTTTGACAGGTCAGTTGTATTGACATGGAAATAGCATAGTCAAAAAAAAATTAAAGAGCTTTCAAATGATGTATAATTTTTTTGCATTTTGATGAAATTCAAGAAAAGTTTATGACATCATCAATGGCATGACATCATAATTGACAAAGTTTAAACCTGAAGTTAGGCACTTGGTTAGATGGTTAGCCTGCTTCCGCCTGTGTATGAAATCTGGCATTTGACATTCTTCATAACACAAGACTTCAAAAAACAAATCCTGCTTCTCCCATGCCATGAAGCTCAAATTTACTTAACACTCAACCATTTATGAAACCCTCAAAATGTATCAAAATAACTTTAGTAAGCATCCTTACTTTCTAAACTGACACAAACCCAACACATAAACTTGAATATAGACCCATTCAGGACAAATTTTTCCTGATACAAGTGCCTCCTGAAAAATACTCTTATATTGGTAATAAAAGCTGGCAAGTTGTTTTGATAAATGTTAGAATTTACTCTTAAGAGATTGGTATAGTGAATAGTGAAATAGGTTAATGGGTGTCAAACGTCAAAAAGTTGCGTGCGCAGTACGAACTTTCCAGTCTGGAATACAAGCTGACCTATTAGACCCAATATCAATGCACGAGGAAGATCTGACAAATCTTACAAGTCTACGAAATAGCCTAGCCTGCCTGAAAAGCTTCACATTTCTAATATCCCCATTTACATAACACACAGGTAAAGAATATAAAGAAAAGTGTCAGTCAGCCAGCAAATATTTTCAATGCAATGGGTCTACAAAAAATATCTAATCCAGGAGCCTTGTCTTTCAAGCCAAAAGAGGAGTGTATGATTCTGGTGTAAAACAGTATTAGACCCATTCAGGAAGAAAGTCTCCTTAGTGACTTAAGAGAAGAAGAGATGGGCCTAAATGAAGACCAACGATAACTGGATATAAATCTGACTTGAATCTCATTGAAATTTCTATATTCACATGCTGACATTATGAGAACCTTACCCTGAGTTTTTCTGAATATCTGGCAACCTTGCACTTGTCATTTTAGCTGTAGGCACTTCTGTCTTGCTTGAGTTTCTTGATCATTTGATTTGTTTTGCAAATGGGGGCCTGGCACTAGGCGTTGTTGCTAGCGACTATTCTGTTGCTAAGTGCGATGAAGCAAACGCCACCGCAGGGTCACAGTCTATGGTCCTCCGCAGAGAGAAGCACATGGGCTTGGAGGTTCAAAGCCCCTCAAAGCGAAAAGGACAGTTATCTAAGTGCGTTGTAAACAAAAGACGGAAAAACTTGATTAATCTAGAATAATTTTTCTTTACTAGATTTCTTCAAATCAAGCACTAAAAATTTTCTGATTCTGTGCAGGTCAAAGATTGACATTCTTCAAAACAGTAAACTTCCTGCAATTCCTGCGAAAGTTCATTGCATGAAAATCAGGGATTGGAGTAAAAAAACAGGAAACCCTTGCGGAAGAAAGTATAGCAAAATTCTCTTTTCAACCTTTCACCATGAAGGGAAGCCCTTAGATCTAGATTTTGTTGGAATTCAGAAGAGAGAATTCTGTTTCTTTGCTATAGATTTAAGATGGCAAATCGAGAATTCCACATTTCTCCTTAAGAAATTGTAAAAGGGGTCTCGTGTTCCTTCTTTTTTTGCCTCGTTTGCATTCGGTATTTTCATTCATTCGGGTTGTTTTTCCTTCGTCGTGCTTGTTTTTCTTCGTGTGGACTATTTTGCCTGTCGCGGCATCTTTTCTAGGATTACTCAAGTCCTGTATTCGGTACTCACATGGTGTACACGTAAGGCATCATGCATTTTTAGTACTAGGTGTAGTACGGCTTTAGACAGCCCACCATTGTCACCTTAGGTAATATATCTTCCCTAGTCGTACCGACAGTGCATGCCACCCAAGTTTATTCTAGTAATTCCTCTAGATCTTTAGGAGCTGACACATTAGTCACGTATCCATCGAAACATATATATACCAGGTACAGTTATCATTTTAGTAAGTTCGTATCAAACTAGACACATAAGCGCCTTCAGAAGGCTTTGATGTTAGTTTTTCGTGAAAGATTTCGTGTTCGTACGAAACAAGTCTTTTCTCTGTGTTCGTCTGCCGCTCGCTGCTTTGCCGTATAACTGGGAACAGTTTACAAAATAGCAACAACTCAGTCCCAAACTACAACAGAAACCAAGGGAAACTAATTTCTACTGTGATCTGATCATTAAATTCTTTCATAATGAAAGTAAAATTTATCAATAATTGTTACATCTTTCCAACGAAATACATGATATCCATGATATACATAAGAAAAAAGTATACTCTAATTACATATTTTTAAAATCTCATACCGATTGACGAATTAGCTGAATCTAAAGTCTCTTGCTCAGAAAATTCTAGCAGTAAAGGTTCTTCCTACACAAGATACACAAGACTAACAACACAATAACTAACTACACATGACCGGTTCATTTCTAAAATTCACATCTTTGGGAAATCTAATTCACATGTCCATCTAGTTTTGCTCTTGGAAGAGCCCTTTGATAGTTGACTGTTAATTCAAATCTATGAGAGGCATTGCACTTGTCTCAAAAAGAAGCCTATGTACAACCCCCAGTAACGACCCCACTGAAATATTGCCCCGCCAAGGTTGAGGGATGACCCGCCAAGGAAACGAGAGATTTCCGTTTCTTTGCAATAAATATAAGATGGCAAATCGAGAATCCTACATTTCTCCCCAAGAAATAGCAACAACTCAGTCTCAAATTACAACAGAAATTGGGACCTATGCCTCGAGCATCGTAAATTTCATCCATGCCTCTATTCCTTATCATTTTTTCTCCAGTACTTACACAAAATCTGACACAAAATATGACTTATGTTAGGGGCCGGTCATTATTTGTTGCTGGGGAGGGGATGGAAGGCATCTGGAGGGGGTCACCTAAAATTTACTGACTTTTCTTTTTTAAATAAAATATTAAAAAAAACTGACTTTAAGAGAAGAGAAAGAAACATAACACATATTCATGGTAGAGGGGATATGAAAATAGTTTGAGGTCAATCCTGTGAATGTCTAAAATGTTAGTTCTTCAAAAACCAAGTTCACTTCCAACGCATTCTTTCATTTTCATTGTAAATTTTAAACATTATTGTTAACATGTTTTGAATATTGTAAATGAGGCTTCATAGTTTAATTCAATTAATAGCTCTTTACTTTATACATCTTAAATTGCAATTAATGTTCTCATTGGCGGGCCTCTTGAAACCAACTTGTTGAAGGGCAACCCTCGTTAAAAAAATCAAATATGAAATATATGAACGCTGGTTTTCATCAAATTCTTCACATCAGAAATGCTATCTTCATTCAAGTGCTGGCAGCATAGCAAAATTTGCTATGAAGATATAAACTTAAATCATGCAATTGAAATCATGATAGTACAATGGCATTTTTCGTATACTTGGAAGGGGGCTGAAAATATTGTCTATAATGTTAGAGGAGGCACCAACATTTTCAGGGAAATCAGAGAGAGGTTACGAAAATTCCATCATATATTTGTAAATGTCTTCCACCCACACTCCAACAAGAATTAATGACCCACTGGGAATTTGTGTATGACTGGCTCTCAAATTCCGAAAACGGTAGGCTGGGCAGGTTTGGAAGGTCTGTTAAGCCTCCTGCTCCAAAAGGCAGAAGGTTTGACAGACTTTGGAGAGATTCTAGCTTCCGAAACTTTGAAAATAAGGCAAATTTGTTCGCGTTGCTACGGTAGTCGGCAACTTTAGCTGTTGTTGCCAAGCATCTTTGTGTTTTTCAACTGGAAACCTCGTTTTCACCAGGATAAATCTGAAACCTGCTGCTTTGAAGAATGTCGTGTTTGATTGGGAACTGTGTTTCAGTGTGTGCGAAGTTTACCAATTTAAAAATTTGGTAGGTCTGGAATCCCGTATCAAACACACCCTTAGCAACACGATACATCTGGTAATACAACATTGATATCATATAAATCTACAATTTGTGCTATAAATAACCTATCCCCGTAAGGATCCAGTCCCATTTCATAGACTGCTTCAGCAGTTAAAGTCCGATCAAACTTACTTGCTACTTCATATAAAACTTTAAATAGTCTGTTGTTTGTTTCGACGAAGAACCTGCAAAAAAGAGACAAAGGAAATTTGATTCAAATATTTTAACGCTGGTACGGAGCTTGAAAATAGCTGGGAAGATCTGTGCAAGTACCCCCCCCCCCCCATTGAAAATGACAAGTCGACTTCAACCATGTTACCATAAGTTGCGTCCTAATTGGTCAATCCACCAAATCGAAATCATTTGATTTGATGATCAACTTGATTTAGATGGAGCTGGCTTCAACCGTGTAAGCGTGAATGGAGTAGATAACGTGCTCAAAGACTTTTTGTAAAACAGTGACCACTGCTTGAAATATCTGACAATGTTGCAAAACAGCAAACAATTTCATTTCTAATTGGCTTCAAAACACAGCTGAATTTGAAACTAGTTTACCACATTAAGTTATCCCACAAATATATCAAAACATTTGAACAAAAAAAAGGAGCGTGGTATCACCTTGTGTATAATTTCTCATCATCTGATACGTCACAACCATTCATCAATTGCCGCTTGCTGTCAGAAAGAGGAGAGATAAACAAAATGGTTACAATAAAAAGGGAGGATTATGCTGACTTGTATTACACTTTGAATTCAATATGTCGATTCCATACAATCAATCCAGACAATTAATGACTTGTGGTAAACAAAATTCATAGAAACGCGTAAGATGGAGTTTTCCTACAGACAAATTCTTTCGACGAAAAATTTTGACGAAGATAGGAATTAGAATTGAACCTATTGTGGAATGGATATCGGACATTGGACAATGGACATTGAACCTCATGTTTCGATACGATATCATTGACTGCAAACAAGAATTGCATATCACAACAATATTGTTTCTCTGTTTGAAACCTTCGCCTACAGTTTCATGCGATATTCAAATTTATCTACAAAACAAGGTCATCTCGATTTTTCAGTGCAGTTTTTTGTAGATAAAGATTAGCCAAACATAAAATATTGTTATCTGCTTCTATTTCAGCAATCTTTAAGCAACATCACAATTTTCATTGTCACAGAGAAAGCAAGAAAAACTGCATCTTCTCTATGACAATTCATTTTGAAAGACCATTTCGACAATCCGCGACCTCACTGGTATTTCCGTTTCAATTAATCTTTAAGGCTTTTGAGCAACTCTTCAGCAAAAAACAATGTAATAACGACTTGCTTAAGCTGCTATCTTCCAGCCTAATCATTGTTTCACCCAATTTCATATCTTCTTTGTATGATTAAAAGATGAAATTACGACCAAGTTTCTTCTCCATATTTATCACAATAATATTTCTTGTTGCTTGCCTCGTTTCTGATCTAATCGAGCAACATCGAAGGAAAATGACGAATACCTTCCCGCTTTTCTAGGGACTTGTTTCTCAAAGATTTGTAATTTCAATTATGAATTTGAAACTAAAAGTTTTTGTGGAGGGAAATCAGTCATTCATACAAGCTCCGTGGTAGACTTATTACATACGTCCTTGTTTTCGCTCCATTTAGCCCTAAAGATGTCCCCACTATACCCATTCCGCTTCAACGACGTTTTAGCGGAATGACTATAACAGTAAATAACAATTCAATTCAATGGAGCAAAACTTAGCCGAAAATACATTTCACGATAAAGCACCGATGAAAACAGAGCTGCAACAAACGACTTTAAAAACAAACAACAATTGCGTAAACTAATCAAAACAGACAAGCTAATAAAACATTTACGTACCTGTATGTACATAGCTGCTGATATCGTTTCTTATCTCCACTGTTAATCTTTCCAAGTGCTGCTAATTTATCACATAATATCAAATTTTGATTATCTATGAAAGCATCATATGTTTCTGCTTTTGATTCGAAAATCTTTTCCGTCGTACCTACAAATAAAGGAAGCATTAATCAGTTTCACAAGCACTAGAAATATAGGCAAATTCAACTTTGAAGCAGTTCTTGGTGGTACGAATTTTCAAAAGTGCGAACTTTTTTCCGTCTCACTCGGTTTATGATTTTCTATGATTGCCATTGCTGACAAGGACATGATGTCATCGATTTCCAACTACCAAACCACTCACATTAATTACAAAAACTTACGGTGAATTTGATGAAAATAACAACTCGACCTGTTGTTTCAGAAAGAAAGACCCTCCTTCACTTTACAGCAGATGACTGACTCTAAGCGAACAAACACAGATGGATGAAACACCCTGAATTTCACGAAAATTGTAGTATGCCAGGCCAGCTATTCGTGATACGAATGAAACTTTCTATCGAAAAGGCAGACTTTTATATTCAAAGCTAAGTAAAAATATCCCAAACTCTGCCATGACCTCACCAAAACCTGATTCATACAATTCAAATCGTCTTACAATGATTGAATTACCAACAGCGACGCAAAAAGTTGCAAACAGGAACGATCTTTCGACATACCTATGGTTTGATCCAAAACGGGTCGCAGCATGAGCGATAGGTCACAAAACTGTGTGCCAGTATGAAAATTTTACCAATAGCAAATCAAATAAACCTATTGTTTTTTGTGCGTTTTGAATTAATCTTTATCTGGTAGCGAACCGTCTTATAACTGTTTCATGATTTCAGAATGGTCCAAATTTTCACTAAGTGCACCATTTGTGTAGATCCATTTTAAATGAAAACTTTTCAATGAAAAATGGCTCACTACCAAGTAACAAATAAATTCAAAACACACAAAATACATTAGGTTAAAGTTGCTTGCTAATGGTATAAATTTCACACTGCTACACACTTGTTGCCCTATCGCATATGATAACAGCATAGATTTTCCCACAGAAGCGAACGTCTTGAAGTAAATTGTCCTTTTGTTTCAAATCCCTTGAAGCCCTAATACATAGCATGGAGACCAAACTGACCATGCGACCAGGCAGTCGCAGGAAATATTTTTCAAAACGTCCTGCAGGAAATTTGTCAAAATAAGTTCTACTTTGTGTCGCTCCGTTTCTCATTTGTCACAATAAAACATAACTTACAAAGTCAAGCAACAGTATTCTGATATATCGCAATTAAAATTTGTATTTATATCATTTTCAGCAAATACAAGATCAACGAGGGCTGGATTTCCCTCACGCTGCTTAGAAATCATAAATTGTTTGTTTAATGGGGTTCCAGCATCATCCCTCAAAACTACATACAAATTGTCCAATCTTTACACAGTACTGCAAGCTATCTTTAGATCCTGACGTCTTTTAAGAAAGTTTGAATTCTCTTCTCTCTCTTCTCTATTCTCTTCATTGCAAGAAATTTAAAGGACAAGTCTGGGGTTGGTATAATTGTTGATTATTCAAGAGATTACACTGTTGTGAATGGTATGTAGCACTTTTTCCAATTTTTTTCTCTTTTAATCTGCGAAACTATATATTTCAATCGGCTAAGAAGTGCGAAATGACATAATTTTCTATGACGTCACTTCATGTTGACCTCAACGAGGCTGCCAAATGTGTTGATATTGTACCACTCACATTGCTAGTCTCCTTATCGCGCCTTCGCACACTCGAACAAATTCAAAATGGCGACGATATTTGGCCTAACTTACAAAGATACATTAATCAATTTATGAAAGTTGGAGGCATCAAAACTTGGAAAGAACTCACTATTAGTGTTAAGCAGTTGGTAAGGTTGCTTTTCAACAATAATTTCATCAACCCCGGACCTGTCCTTTAAACATGATCCTTTGTCTGGTCGCAGGAAGGAAATTAATTTTCATACCTTGCCCTAATAAATTATGCCTGAAGAAATATCACTACGGCTGCAAGATTGTGTTTCAGATCCTGATGAACGAAGAACTTACGTTTACTTCTCTACAAGAGAACGATGGAAAGATTCATACATCAAATACTTACATGCAACGTATCTTTTCTTTGAAATAAGATTGGGTATATCAGTGACGTTGACAGAAAATAATGGATCTGGGTTCCATTCCTCTGCATATGGTACAGCATGGCTGCCAAGTAAGCACGTGCAATAAACTGCAAAAAGACAAAGTATGTGTATACTGAAAATCCTCAAACAGCAAACAGGTAGGGCCTGTTCATTAAGCATCAATTCTTTGTGTTTCATATTGGAAAGGTCCCAATGAAAACGATTTTTGTTGAGAGCATGTACAATAGTATTCAATTATCTCAACAAAATAAAATTTGTGAGCTGTTTGAAAACAATTTGCCAAAATGGACTACAAGTATGTAACAAAAAACAATCAGAATTCAGTGAAGTTACCGAAAGTGAAGCTTGACACTGGACGCAAGGGCCTTTATTTTCTTGCTGTTAAAACGCTTAATGCATTACTTTCACTCCCCCCCCCCAAGTCAGGCCCGTACAATTGAAGAAAGTCTTGTAAGGAGTTTGCATAGTCTTGCACCTCTTTATTTCAGACTTGGTCAAGTTTAATATTTAGGGATTTAGGTCTTTTATCAGGGACTCAGTTTTATGAGGGTTGAAAATGCATTAAACGCAAAACAATTCGGAAGAACCGCTTTCGGACAAATCTTTTCAGGTGTAATTTTATGGACGTTTGAAATGCCTCAAAATGCTAACGTCCAAAATTTTTGGTGTTGAATGTAGGTCACACAATAGAGAGAGAAAATGCCAAACTTTAATCACAGAACTATTGAGGATAGATGGAGTCTAAAGATGATGTCCAGAAAGGTCTTTGACCTGCTCATCAAGCAAGCTTGCAGTGATAAGGTACGCAATATTTCCACAGACATATGCTAAATAATGATCTTGGTGAAGTCTTCCTATTTGGTCGAGAAAGAAAATCACAAAGCACTCCTCGTACAGATCACTAAAGAAAATGCAATTGTTCATGGGATATGCACTGCACATTTATTGCCATGGGACTGAAAATCTTTAGGATTTGTTTGAAAATTAATGTCGTATAACTCTTTAGAGAGGTGAAACGTTCATTGCGTATTGTTCTGTGTACGGAGAGTCCTTACAACTTGATCAATGCTTTAGGACTTTTTTTCAGTCATTTTGCAACTATGAAATGTTTACAAAGCTAAATTTACCGATACTTCTAGTGCTGGTAAGATAGCGAGAAAAGTCGCAAAAATACTTCGATCTTTCGGCAATTAGCTGGAATTTGCATTATTCAAATCTGTGATGTACTCTTGGTGCTATGAAGTTTTTAATGTGGGAACTTTTTTCTGGCTCACCCGGTAATTTACGTCAGAAGAATAAACGATGCCTAGGCTACAGAGATAGGGCACGTTACACTTCTACAAATCAATCTTGATCCGACACTATCAAAGAACTATCATCACTTTAATAAACAGGAGCAAAACAGAACAATTCCTTATCAATGATAGTTGCTGTGGTGATGGAAATCAAGAGAGCCGAAAATCCTGGAAACACATTGTTATCAGTGCAAAACATTGACAATCAGCTAAGGAGTAATCGCGCCATGACTTTTGGTAATCGAAAATTTAGCGTTAACTTACGATATCTCTTACTGCAACGTGTTTTCAAAATATGCGTTATCACAATTAAACTATAACCATTTAATTAAGATAAGCCTTGTGTTACAAGCCTGGACTTCAGATAATGAAATACAAAACAGGTTGCATCGAAAGAACCTGAAGAGTTCATAGTATCCAACGTGCTGGCTGGAATGGAATGGGCCTGAGCATCAAGAAAAAAAGTAGCCTACGTATAGATTATCTAAATGGACAAATAGTCGAAGAATCAATGCGCGAAAGCTCGCTATACTGCAGTTCCAGATTTCTAGAGCTGATCTATGCAGCCTTTGTTTAGGCGTGTTTCATGCATTTATAATTGCTCAGCATCCCGTTCCATACCACTCCAATGATTAGGGGCAGCACAAAATTTATTAAATGACATGGCCGATGGAGAAGAAAAATCGTTGCAAAAAATCTGCTCGCCCCGTATTAAATCATTGCAAAAATACAACTACCCAGTCACCTTTTCCTTGAAAAATGCATCTGCCCCGTATTCATGAACAACAGGTGTTGTATTGTACTATAGTATCATTGATGAATTAGACAACGACCATAAGGTAGTTCATCTATGTAAGAGTCTTTGTCGACGACTGATGAATCCTTCTTGCATGAAACTAGCAAGGAAATTTGGCGTTAGTTAAAGACATCTTTGCATGCATTTCTCAATTTACATGATTCACAATTTTGTCCTCAACGTGAGCCATTTTATAGTTCAAAGTTCATCCTATCTTGAGCTTATAAAAAGTTATTGCCCCGTTCAAGCCTGTTCATATTTGCTTAATAAAAAGTGTTGACCCGGTTGTTTACAAGCGCAAAAAAGTAGTTGCCCCATTACTTCTTGCACCGGCTATGTTATAAAATAAACTTTGCACAGTCCCTTCGTTTCCAAGAGATCCAGCAATATCTATTAACAAGAAATCTGATTAATTGGTACCTCTATAAGCTGAAATTCCTGCAGGTGGAGGAGAGAAGAACAGAATTCTTTTTTGCAGCAAAATCAGTTTCCATAAGATAAACAACTTCTCTTCAAAAAACTTGATAAATTGATTAAAGCAGCCAGCTGGATGAGTTATCTACGGAAATAAAGATAAATTTTCATTATATCGCAAAGAATGAAGATCAAAACGAAATATACTTGCAGAAAAATGGCTGCTGCATCAGAATTATAGCATTTTCAACTCTGAAGAAAATTTTAATCTCAATTATTTCGATTTTGCATAATTTGTAAGATTCCTACAAATTCCTAAGAAGACTCTGTGAATAAAGCGTTTGTCAAACTTTAAAAAAGCTGTTATAGTGGACATTGGCTGTCAAAACTGAAGCACTGCTATTCAGAAAAATCAAATTAACTGTGAAAAATGTTCTTTCCCTCTATGTTTCAGCATGCTGATCTACTTATCCTTAATCACACCTTCATAGAATAATATTATTATACCAATAGACCTTTTAGCTACTCTACAAAAGAGTCTGGATTGAGCGATATTTTCATACTTTTTCAATATGCAAAGTTCCATGGAGTGGCGTTACGGCTTCTATCGCTATTGTGCACATTTGCAAATTCTACAAAGTGTAAACAAACGTTGTTCGATTGAGAATTTTTTCAGAATAGCTAAAAGGTGTAGACTTATGACAATGAGTCCCTTGTATAATTGCAGTAAACCTTGCTCAAGAGGGACTCATAATGAAACAGTGAAAAACTTTGCCCTATTCTCTTCAATCATCAATGGAATTATGATGGAATCACGGCTTCGAATCCCAATCCTGTGGGAGTGTTTTCAATTCTTCAATCGAATCGCAAATTCTATCACATTTACACCGTAACAACAGCAATTCACAAATCTCGCAATCTGATTGGTACTCTAAGAATCGCGAAATTTGGGCCTAAATAAGGCCAGGTTTTTAAGAGTAATATAGACGAATACCCTAAAGATGGCGGTAAGGAGCTTTTTACCGAGATGCACTGCGTTCTTTAACCGAATTCCTACAGAATGGTTAAGGATTCGCAATTAGAACGCAAAGCATCTTGGTAAAAAGTTCCTCGCCGCCATCTTTAGTGTAATCGTCTATTATGAGTCTCTGTTGACTGAAGCGCCATCATCAAGTCAAAGAGCACAGGGAAACAAGAGACTCATTGTCATAAGTCTATAAAAGGTGTATTCCAGCTTTGGTACTTCAACTACAAAATCCTTGTCTCTGTCTCCATCCTTTTGAAAAGTATCACCAACCACAGGAGAAAACTGAAACATACAACGATTTAAAAAAAGCCTAGTTAAGAGGAAGAATGGGCTCCCTTTGCACCTCCATGTGATTTTGGATTTACTTCTTTTACTGAGGTGTTGCAACATTTCAAAACCATGCCAAAGCCAAGACCATAGCAACCACCATATTAACTTACCTTTAACACTGGTAGCTCATCTATTGTATGCATATAACTTTGGCCTGATGAGACAACAGTGTTGTTCTTGTGTGGGCAGCTTCGAAAATCTTCATAGTATGATAGCAATGCTTCATATGATCTTGGGTTCTCCAGTTGTTGTCTGAAAAAGGAAGTCATCAGCAAAGACTTTCCACTTTGACAGGCCACAATAAATCATACACTCGACTGTTTCTGAAAGTTTCTTAATCTCTCAGCTAAAATCCAGCATTAGATCGTGGAATTCTTGGGGAATCTTTAGGGCTCTGTTTATTGACTTACAGTTCTTAAGTGGAGCTTCTTAAAACTTTTAATCTAAAAACACTGCAAAGAAGCAAACTATGTCAATCAGATTTTGTAAAGACACAATGTGAATGAACAAAGAGAAAACTTTTTGTGGTGGCTTGGGATCTAGAAATTGACTAGTTACTTACAAATAATGTTTAGTCAGTGACTGCAGCAATTGGGACATTGAGAACAAAGTTAACCAATATCTGGCAAACAGTTGAAATGGGCCTTTCTTGATCTGTGCACATCACAATATACAAAGGATTGATACTTCAATCACTTGTGGAAACCGTCTTGTGACAGCAATTAAAATCAAACAAATAGACGTTCCACAAAACAAGAGACAGATGAAATGCTTTTTAGCTACCTTTGATCAGCCTTGAAGTGGGAATACTTCCTTTGAAACAATGCAAAATGAGGCAACGAAGTTGCATGACAGCAGCAGTATTACACTTGTAATCGAATTGAGAAGGTTTGGAGAATTTCTTCTATTTGTCATGCAGAGAATAAACTATTTATATTGTTATGGCATGGCTGTATTTGATTGAGTTCATTTTTAAAGGAGATCATATGTTTTCTCTGAGAACTTGGTACTACTGCTTATACTAAATAATAAGGTACCTTATTATTTTCTCTGAGAAATGTGTTCTGTATATATACAGTACATAGGAACATTCAGTACAGTGTGACTTAAAAATTCTACATAGATTTGAGTTCATTGTAGACATTACTGTTGAGTGAGAAATTTCTTCAGGTATTTCAGGGCCAAAGCCAATGGCAAGGCTAGGGGGTGGAACATCGCCCAGGAGACCATTTGTCTAAAAATTTGCTCTCTCATTTAATCTTTTGTGATTTAAATGTCTACTTTTGGAGGATTTTGAGGAGAAATAATGCATAAAAGCAAGAATTTTTTATTAGCACAACAGGATAAATTCCAGCAGGAATTATTGAATTTACGGCATATTTTTATTGATATTCACTGATAGAGTTGATTGCAAAGGTTCGACTGAGAAATATGGCTAAATTTTAGTTCATGGGGAGCTATCTTGGTTTGTTTGTTTGTCATCTTACCTTATATTCTGTTTCACTCTAGCTTCAAATATGAATCTATCAGATACTTATCTAAATCAAATAAATCTAAATCAGTCACATATATAATGCAAAACGTGTGTTGCTACAACTTTTGTTGTCACTGTTGTCGTTGATAGTTTTATCATTGGAAAATTTTTGGTTCCTTGCCCCCTATACTTCATGGCTGGTATCGGCCCTGAGGTATTTACATACCTGACTTGTCTCTCCAGGAAGGGCATATGTTCATGTAATGAAGTATATTTTGTGCAGATGATTCCAACTGATTTCATCCTGGCATGCCTCTCTTCTTCATTTTCAACTGACATTTTGCCATAACAGCTCAAACCAAAAAAATCCTTATGTTTAAAATATCTGAAGAAGGATAGGATTTTATATAAAAAGTTTTAAGAATGGCTGCAAAATGGATCATTACAGAGAGGATTACAATTTGGGATATCTTTCCCACCAGTCGCTGTGCCTTCTCCTTATGTAGAATAGTAACAAATTCCAAGTCATGAGTATAATTTCTTGGAAAATGCCCCCTTCCAATCCATCTTTTCAAGATAAGAGTTGTGAAAACACAAGTATTTTTTTGTTTGAGATTTCGCATTTTTGAGGCTAAAATCTCATTCTGCGTACAAAGTTTAGCATAGAAGCAAATTTTTACTTTCATATTTGTCTTTGTTTGGAAATTACAAATGATTTCACGATCAAAGCCCTTATGACTTTGTATTCTTAAAATTGCTGTAATTTCTAAACAAAGACAAATATGATAGTAAAAATTTGCTATGCCTACTTTTGTACGCAGAAAAAGATTTTAGCCTCAAAAATGCAACAACTCAAACAACAAAATACTTCCGCTTTTGGATCTCTTATCTTGCAAAGATGGATTGTACATCCCATCTGTTGTCGTTATTGAACTAAGAATTAAACAAGAATATAGTAATTTGCTACCAAACTTTTTGATGTGTTTCTTGAATTGAATATATTCATTCATGAATTTTGAAGGGTGATTAGATTTGTAGCTATTAACAGAATTCACTATGAAAACTTAACTTTGTGCAGTGTATGACTTTAACTTTACCACTATCAAAATCCTTAATGATTCTGCCATTCTAAAGTTGAATTTGAAACAAATTTGCAATGGAACTTTTCTGAGTGTGAGGTTTACTGAAAATGAATGCAATCTTCATGTCAGTATAGAGCAGCAGAATACAGTGGTGTTCAATGTTGAAACCGCTTTGGGAAATGAAAAGCTGCAAATAACAATGTTCCTTTGATCTTTAATCCAGGAAAGGTATATAGGTTCTTAAATGTTCAAAAATTGAGCCCACCATATCCTATACAGTAAGCTGTTTGTTATGAAAACTTAGTGCATACTAACACAAAATCTTGAGTTATAGTATGTAGTCCACTGACCAAAGCTTTGAATTCAACTCCCTGTAAATCAATATTTTCAGGAACTGCCCATTCTACTTCATTCCCTAAAAAAAAGATTATAACTTAAAATGATGGAATCTGGGAATGAAATCATTAAGTTTCTCAACCACTGTCAACTTTAAAACTGTGCTGAGGATTATTCTTGTTTTATGATGACTGCACAAATTTGCAACATGGTCAGTCTGAAAACATTGGTCCACAGGCAGATCCAGCCTGATCTGGAAGGAGGGGCAACTTGTTGAGAGGGTACCAAGAATGGAATGGCTAGGATGCAGACTGAAAGCATGCAAAATGTTTTGACTGCATTCTCTACGAAATAATATCTGCAAGTGTGTTTTTCCTAATATTTGGTCTGAAGCAGACTAAAACTAGAGAATTAGCTCCATAATAAGGGGTACATTTCTTGCCAGAAAAGAGGTGCCAAACAGAGTTGTCCTCTCAAAGAGGGAGCAGTGCCCCCACTTGCCCCCCCCCCCAAATCCACCACTGCTTGAAGTCACTGTATGAAAGAATTTTGGAGTTGAGCTGGAGTCAATTCTCATTTCTGGACAAATAGGTATCTGATTCTAAAACGTATGGCAAATGACCCATTTGATATCTTTTAGTTGATCAGTCACAAGAATCAGTAAGGTTTTCATTCATATAAACATAAATTTAGCCAAATTTAGATTATTTTGCATAAATTTGAGCTGAGTTGATGAGTCCAATATACTTTTGTTCGTAATAAATTCACTTGTTGGCATTAGAGACTGACTGGCATCATGGATCATTGCGAAAATGTGGCCATGTACGCCATACATTGTAAATAAGAACTCGCCTAAGTAAGAATCTGCAATAACGGACATACTTACCATGTTTAGTGTCGAAAACAACAACAAAAATTGCCATAATAAAATTTTCTCGCTCATTGTTGGCATCATCAATTTCTTTGCCTATTTTCTGTGTCGGCCTAACTTCTTTCCTGGTTGCAACTGACTTTGAGTCACTTTCAAATCCAATGTTTTCAACGCCATCAAATGGAACCACATTGATAAGCATACCATTCATCGTCTCGTTATCTAACTCGTCCGCCATCACAAGTGTTGTTTCGTCCGACATCTTTGAATTCTTTGGAAAGGAACTGTTTTCCCTGCCATGAAAATTGTACATTAACTACCTCAGTCCTGGATTCAATTTTAGGATTGAGTTGGATGATACTGGCAAATATTTACGTATGTTACAGTCAAGGAGCGAAACAATAAGCATTGTCATAAGTCTATAATGGTATTACCAAGAATACAAAAGTTGCAAGTGGTCTGGAAAACAGGATAAGAAAGTCCAGCTACAGGCTAACTTGGACCAAGAAACTTGAAGTCCAAAACTCTTACAGAAGTTGAAAGAGGGAAGATACAGCTATTGCGTTATAGCTAGATATTTGGCTTTGCAACACTTGGGACGCTGCGGACGCTATCTTTCGCGCTGCACCACAGCCACACATTCATGCAACAAAGTCATATTTCAGGGTTGCATTCCAGTGTTGTCGGGTGTGCACTCCAATGCTGGAAAAATATAACTTTCCCAATATATCTGTAACTTTGAAGGGTGGAATTTCGCTCTTTTAAGCATTTGCAGCTAATAATCAAATTATGTGAGCCAAGTATTGTGATGTGGGTGAACGTCATGCTTGGCTTTAAACAAGCAGCCGTTTCGTTCATATTTAATTTGGGGATTCTTTCGATTTTCACTCTTGAAGTTCTTCGCTGCTCTTTTCAACACTTCCCACTCTTTAGTTAATTCCTAATGCTGCCAATGTCAGTAAGCCACATTTGCCAATGTTATTAAGCCACTTGCTGCTCTGCCCTTCGTTTGATTTGCAACGACAAGATCTTCTCGCTGGAGTTTTGGCAATATTGCGACCATTCGGACGGGACAATCTTTTGAATAAGGTCCTGATGCAATGCATGTATTGTAAGAATTTTGTATGGATATAAAATAAGCCACATTTTCCTCAGTAACTAAGTTGTATCAACTAGTGACGCTAGTGACATGGCAAGAGCATGAATGTGAGGGAATACCTGAGGAAAAGGTGAACGATTACGAGATAAAAACCTTTTAATATCTTCGCTTTTACTCCTTTATTTGCATATACCTTTTTATTTTGATGTCGCCTGCACAGTGTTTGTTAAAATAGATACCATCGACTTACTTAATGGCGGCAAACAACGTTTATAATCTCATCTATCGTCATAAGCATGAACCATTTCGAATCCAAAACGATGTACTGAAGAAGTACCAAATTAATAACATAGATCAAAAGTTAATGCTACCTTCATTCTATTAACAAAAGAACTTCTCAGTTGCCAATAAACATACACCACCTGCTGACTTAGTGGCTGCAAAAATATACTTTAGAATCCGGTTCATTTTCATCAAGATGAACCAATTCACATGCAAAAACAATCTACTGATTTGATAACATTAGTAGAAGTTTGATATCACCTGCGTTTTAGCAATATGCTGACATTTCAGGTGCTATTGAATATACACCATCTACAAACTAAATTGTGGCAAGAAAAAGTTAAAAGCATCAAACTGAAACTGAACTGAAACTGAAACTGGTCCTTCGTGATCGAGATGAACCCATCATGGATATGAATTGATAGCATCAGAAAAGGTTAAATACCACCTGCATTGTCAGTAAAATGCTGAAATTTCAGTTACTATTGAATATTAGCAGTTTCCAAACTTAATTGTGGCAAAAAAACGTTTAAATCCCGTCCGACGTGATCAAGATGTAAACTTTCAGGTGCAAAAACATTTTACAAAATTGATACCAAAATTCAAAGTTTAATGTCACCTAAGCAATATCAGTCCCAAGCAAACGTTTTTAACGTTTGAGTGAATAGTCACTCATCTCCAATAATTGTAAATGGGCTTTTCATTTAGTGTAACACGTTTGTGAAGTAGATGTTTTTGAACATCCCAAATTCTGTGATGAATTCCCACAACTAATGAGTTAAAGTTTGCTTGCGACTGGAAGTCTCTGTTGAAGTCTCATATCGATGGAATTGATGCTTGAAAAGTTTTTAACGTTTGAGTGAATAGTCACATATATTACATTGTTGTAAAGAAGCTTTTCCTTTAGTATAACAAGTTTGTGAAATAGATGCATATGAACATCCAAAATTCTGTGATGAATTCCCACATCAGATGAGTTAACGTTTACTTGCGACTGGAAGTCTCTGCTGAAGTCTCATATCGATGGAATGGATGTTTGAGAGGCTTTCAAATTTGGAGTTAATCGTCACTAATATTATATAGTTGTAAATAAGCTTTTCCATTAGCGTAGTTTCAGGAGTATATTTTTTAGCATCCCAGATTCTGTGATAAATTCTCACATCAATGAATCGACCTTTGTTTGCGCTTGGTAGTCACTGTTGAAGTCTCACATCGATGGAATAGAAGTATAAGAGAACGTTTGATTGAATGGTCACACATATCTCATAGTTGTAAATAAGCTTTTCCTTTAGTGTAACACGTTTTTGAGGTAGATGTTCTTGAACATCCAAGATTCTGTGATGAATTCTCACATCTAATCAATAGACGCTTTTTTTGACTGGAGGTATCTGTTGAAGTCTCATATCAATGGAATAGATGTTTGAGAGTTTTTATCATTTGAATGAGAGCTTTTAGCCACATATATTTCATTGATGAAAAAAACCTTTCCTTTATTGTCACAAGTTTGTGAGGTAGATGTTGTTGAACATCCCAGATTCTGTGATGAATTCTCACATCTCATGAATCGACGTTTGCTTCTGATTGAAAGTCTCTGTTCAGGTCTCATATCGATGGAATACATGTTTGAGAGGTTTTTAACTTTTGAGTGAATAGTTACATATCACCAATAATTGTATATGAGCCTTTCATTTACTGTAACGCGTTTGTGAGGTAGATGTTTTTAAACATCTCAGATTCTGTGATGAATTGTCACATCTAATTAATAGATGCTTTTTCTCAACTGGAGGTATCTTTTGAAGTCTCATATCGATGGAATAGATGTTTGAGAGTATTTAACATTTGAATGAATAGTCACATATATGAGATAGATGAAAATAAACTATTCCTTTATTGTAACACGTTTGAGAAGTAGATGTTTTTGAACATCCCAGATTCTGTGATGAATTCTCACATCTAATGAATCGAAGCTTGTTTGCTACTGAAAGTCTCTGTTGAGGTCTTTTATCAATGGAATAGATATTGGAGAGGATTTAACTTTTGAGTGAATAGTCAAATATCTCCAATAATTGTAAATAAGCTTTTCCTTTGGTGTAACATGTTAGCGAAGTAGATGCTTTTGAACATCCCAGATTCTGTGATCAATTCTTGCATCAAATAAATAGACACTTTGTTTCCACTGGATGTCTCTGTTGAAGTCTCATATCGATGGAATGGATGTTTGAGAGTTGTTAACATTTGAATGAATAGTCACATATATTACAAAGTTGTAAATAAGCTTTTCCTTCACTATAACATGTTTCTGAAATAGATGTTGTTGAACATCCCAGAATCTGTGATGAATTCTCACATCTAATGAATCGACATTTGTACGTAACTGGAAGTATCTGTTGAAGTCTCAAATCTATGGGATACAAGTTAGAGAGGTTTTCAACGTTTGAGTGAATGGTCACATGTATCACATAGTTGTAAATAAGCTTTTCCTTTAGTGTAACACGTTTGGGAGGTAGATGTTTTTGAGCATCCCAGAATCTTTGATGAATTCTCACATCTAATGAATCGCATTTGTTTGTAACTCGAAGTATCTGTTGAAGTCTCAAATCTATGAGATACAAGTTAGAGAGGTTTTCAACGTTTGAGTGAATGATCACATGTATCACATAGTTGTAAATAAGCTTTTCATTTAGTGTAACACGTTTGGGAGGTAGATGTTTTTGACCATCCAAGAATCTGTGATGAATTCTCACATCTAATGAATCGACGTTTATTTGTAACTCGAAGTATCTGTTGAAGTCTCAAATCTATGGGATACAAGTTTGAGAGGTTTTCAACGTTTGAGTGAATGATCACATGTATCACTTAGTTGTAAATAAGCTTTTCCTTTAGTGTAACACGTTTGGGAGGTAGATGTTATTGAGCATCCCAGAATTTGTGATGAATTCTCACATCTAATGAATCGACGTTTGTTTGTAACTCGAAGTATCTGTTGAAGTCTCAAATCTATGGGATACAAGTTTGAGAGGTTTTCAACGTTTGAGTGAATGGTCACATGTATCACATAGTTGTAAATAAGCTTTTCCTTTAGTGTAACACGTTTGGGAGGTAGATGTTATTGAGCATCCCAGAATCTGTGATGAATTCTCACATCTAATGAATCCACGTTTGTTTGTAACTGGAAGTATCTGTTGAAGTCTCAAATCTATGGGATACAAGTTAGAGAGGTTTTCAACGTTTGAGTGAATGATCACATGTATCACATGGTTGTAAATAAGCTTTTCCTTTAGTGTGACACGTTTGGGAGGTAGATGTTATTGAGCATCCCAGATTCTGTGATGAATTCTCACATCTAATGAATCGACGTTTGTTTGTAACTCGAAGTATCTGTTGAAGTCTCAAATCTATTGGATACAAGTTTGAGAGGTTTTCAACGTTTGAGTGAATGATCACATGTATCACTTAGTTGTAAATAAGCTTTTCCTTCAGTGTAACACGTTTGGGAGGTAGATGTTTTTGAGCATCCCAGATTCTGTGATGAATTCTCACATCTAATGAATCGACGTTTGTTTGTAACTCGAAGTATCTGTTGAAGTCTCAAATCTATGGGATACAAGTTAGAGAGGTTTTCAACGTTTGAGTGAATGATCACATGTATCACTTAGTTGTAAATAAGCTTTTCCTTTAGTGTAACACGTTTGGGAGGTAGATGTTTTTGAGCATCCAAGATTCTGTGATGAATTCTCACATCTAATGAATCCACGTTTGTACGTAACTGGAAGTATCTGTTGAAGTCTCAAATCTATGGGATACAAGTTTGAGAGGTTTTCAACGTTTGAGTGAATGGTCACATGTATCACATAGTTGTAAATAAGCTTTTCATTTAGTGTAAAATGTTTGTGAAGTAGATGTTTTTGAACATCCCAGATTCTGTGATGAATTTTCACATCTAATGAATCGACGTTTGTTTGTAACTCGAAGTATCTGTTGAAGTCTCAAATCTATGGGATACAAGTTTGAGAGGTTTTCAACGTTTGAGTGAATGGTCACATGTATCACATAGTTGTAAATAAGCTTTTCCTTTAGTGTAACACGTTTGGGAGGTAGATGTTTTTGAGCATCCCAGATTCTGTGATGAATTCTCACATCTAATGAATCCACGTTTGTTTAAGACAGGAAGTCTCTTTTGAAGTCACATATCGATGAAATGGATGTTTGAGAGGTTTTTAACGATTGAGTGAATAGTCACATTTATCAAATAGTTGTAAATAAGCTTTCCCTTTAGGCTGACACGTTTGGGAATTAGATGTATTTGAACGTCCAAGATTCTGTGATGAATTCTCACATCTCATGAATCGACGTTTGCTTATGACTGAAAGTCTCTGTTCAGGTCTCATATCGATGGAATACATGTTTGAGAGGTTTTTAACGTTTGAGTGAATAGTCACATATCATCAATATCATATCATCAATTGTATAAGAGCCTTTCATATACTGTAACGCGTTTGTGAGGTAGATGTTTTTAAACATCTCAGATTCTGCGATGAATTGTCACATCTAATTAATAGATGCTTTTTCTCAACTGGAGGTATCTTTTGAAGTCTCATATCGATGGAATAGATGTTTGAGAGTATTTAACATTTGAATGAATAGTCACATATATTAGATAGATGAAAATAAGCTTTTCCTTTATTGTAACACGTTTGAGAAGATGTTTTTGAGCAACCCAGATTCTGTGATGAATTCTCACATCTAATGAATCGACGTTTGTTTGCGCTTGAAAGTTTCTTTTTAAGTCTCAAATCGATGGAGTAGATGTTTGCGAGGTTTTTAACATTTAAATGAATGGTCACATATATAACAAAGTTGTAAATAAGATTTTCATTTAGTGTAACACATTTGTGAAGTAGATGTTTTTAAACATTCCAGATTCTGTGATGATTTCTCACATCTAATAAATCGACGTTTGTTTGCGCTTGAAAGTTTCTTTTTAAGTCTCAAATCGATGAAGTAGATGTTTGCGAGGTTTTTAACATTTAAATGAATGGTCAAATATATAAAAAAGTTGTAAATAAGATTTTCATTTAGTATAACACGTTTGTGAAGTAGATGTTTTTGAACATCCCAGATTCTGTGATGAATTCTCACATCTAATGAATCGACGTTTGTTTGCGCTTGAAAGTTTCTTTTTAAGTCTCAAATCGATGGAGTAGATGTTTGAGAGGCTTTTAACATTTAAATGAATGGTCACATATATAACAAAGTTGTAAATAAGATTTTCATTTAGTGTAACACGTTTGTGAAGTAGATGTTTTTAAACATCCCAGATTCTGTGATGATTTCTCACATCTAATGGATCGATGTTTTTTTACGACTTAAAGTTTCTGTTTAGTTCTCGTATAGATGGAATAGATGTTTGAGAGGTTTTTAACGTTTGAGTGAATAGTCACATACCTCCAATAATTGTAAATAAGCTTTTCTTTTACTGTAACGCGTTTGTGAGGTAGATGTTTTTAAACATCTCCGATTCTGTGATGAATTTTTTTTATCTACTGAATAGACGTTTGTTTCGACTGGAGGTCTCATTTGAAGTCTCATATCGATGGAATAGATATTTGAGAGATTTCAACATTTAAATGAATAACCACATATATCAGATAGTTGAAAACAAGCTTTTTCCTTTATTGTAACACGTTTGGTAAGTAGATGTTTTTGAACATCCAAAATTCTGTGATGAATTCTCACATCCAATGGATTGACGTTTGTTTACGATTGAAAGTCTCTGTTGAGGTCTCAAATCGATGGAGTAGATGTTTGAGTGGTTTTTAGCGTTTGATTCAATAGTCACATATAGCACGAAGTTGTAAATAAGATTTTCATTTAGTGTAACACGTTTGTGAAGTAGATGTTTTTCAACATCCCAGATTCTGTAATCAATTCTCAGATCTAATGAATCGACGTCTGTTTACGACTGAAAGTCGCAGTTAAGGTCTCATATCTATGGAATACATGTTTGAGAGTTATTCAACGTTTGAATGAATAGTCACATATATCAAATAGTTTGAAATAAGCTTGTTCTTTAGTGTAACACGTTTGGTAAGTAGATGTTTTTGAACATCCAAAATTCTGTGATGAATTCTCACATCCAATGGATTGACGTTTGTTTACGATTGAAAGTCTCTGTTGAGGTCTCAAATCGATGGAGTAGATGTTTGAGTGGTTTTTAGCGTTTGATTCAATAGTCACATATAGCACGAAGTTGTAAATAAGATTTTCATCTAGTGTAACACGTTTGTGAAGTAGATGTTTTTCAACATCCCAATGAATCGACGTTTGTTTACGACTGAAAGTCGCTGTTAAGGTCTCATATCTATGGAATACATGTTTGAGAGTTATTCAACGTTTGAGTGAATAGTCACATATATCAAATAGTTTGAAATAAGCTGTTCTTTAGTGTAACACGTTTGGGAAGTAGATGTTTTTGGACATCCCAGATTCTGTGATGAATTCTCACATCTAATGAATCGACGTTTGCTTATGACTGAAAGTCTCTGTTCAGGTCTCATATCGATGGAATACATGTTTGAGAGGTTCTTAACTTTTGAGTGAATAGTCACATATATCAAATAGTTTGAAATAAGCTTTTCCTTTAGTGTAACACGTTTGGGAAGTAGCTGTTTTTCAACATCCCAGATTCTGTGATGAATTCTCACATCTAATGAATCAGCGTTTTTTTAAGACAGGAAGTCTCTGTTGAAGTCACATATCGATGAAATGGATGTTTGAGAGGTTTTCAACGATTCAGTGAATAGTCACATTTATCAAATAGTTGTAAATAAGCTTTCCCTTTAGGCTGACACGTTTGGGAAGTAGATGTATTTGAACGTCCAAGATTCTTTGATAAAGTCTCACATCTAATGAATTGATGTTTGTTGCGACTTTAAGTCTCTTTCGAAGTCTTATATCGATAGAATACATTTTTGACAGGTTTTTAACATTTGAATGAATAGTCACATATATCACATAGTTGTAAATAAGCTTTTCCTTTAGTGTAATTTTTATGAAGTAGTTTATTTGAGCATCCCAGATTCTGTGATGAATTATCGCATCAAATAAATAGACGCTTTGTTTCCACTGAAGGTCTCTGTTGAAGTTTCATTTCAATGGAATAGATGTTGGAGAGTTTTTAACATTTGAATTAATATCCAAATATATCACATAGTTGTAAATAAGCTTTTCATTTAGTGTAACATGTTTGTGAAGTAGATGTTTTTGAACATCCCAGATTCTGTGATGAATTCTCACATCTAATGAATCGACATTTGTTTGCGCTTGAAAGTTTCTTTTTAAGTCTCAAATCGATGGAGTAGATGTTTGAGAGGTTTTTAACATTTAAATGAATGGTCAAATATATAAAAAAGTTGTAAATAAGATTTTCATTTAGTATAACACGTTTGTGAAGTAGATGTTTTTGAACATCCCAGATTCTGTGATGAATTCTCACATCTAATGAATCGACGTTTGTTTGCGCTTGAAAGTTTCTTTTTAAGTCTCAAATCGATGGAGTAGATGTTTGAGAGGTTTTTAACATTTAAATGAATGGTCAAATATATAACAAAGTTGTAAATAAGATTTTCATTTAGTATAACACGTTTGTGAAGTAGATGTCTTTAAACATCCCAGATTCTGTGATGATTTCTCACATCTAATGGATCGATGTTTGTTTACGACTCAAAGTTTCCGTTTAGTTCTCGTATAGATGGAATAGATGTATGAGAGGTTTTTAACATTTAAATGAATGGTCAAATATATAAAAAAGTTGTAAATAAGCTTTTCTTTTACTGTAACGCGTTTGTGAGGTAGATGTTTTTAAACATCTCCGATTCTGTGATGAATTTTTTTTATCTACTGAATAGACGTTTGTTTCGACTGGAGGTCTCATTTGAAGTCTCATATCGATGGAATAGATATTTGAGAGATTTCAACATTTAAATGAATAACCACATATATCAGATAGTTGAAAACAAGCTTTTTCCTTTATTGTAACACGTTTGGTAAGTAGATGTTTTTGAACATCCAAAATTCTGTGATGAATTCTCACATCCAATGGATTGACGTTTGTTTACGATTGAAAGTCTCTGTTGAGGTCTCAAATCGATGGAGTAGATGTTTGAGTGGTTTTTAGCGTTTGATTCAATAGTCACATATAGCACGAAGTTGTAAATAAGATTTTCATTTAGTGTAACACGTTTGTGAAGTAGATGTTTTTCAACATCCCAGATTCTGTAATCAATTCTCAGATCTAATGAATCGACGTCTGTTTACGACTGAAAGTCGCAGTTAAGGTCTCATATCTATGGAATACATGTTTGAGAGTTATTCAACGTTTGAATGAATAGTCACATATATCAAATAGTTTGAAATAAGCTTGTTCTTTAGTGTAACACGTTTGGTAAGTAGATGTTTTTGAACATCCAAAATTCTGTGATGAATTCTCACATCCAATGGATTGACGTTTGTTTACGATTGAAAGTCTCTGTTGAGGTCTCAAATCGATGGAGTAGATGTTTGAGTGGTTTTTAGCGTTTGATTCAATAGTCACATATAGCACGAAGTTGTAAATAAGATTTTCATCTAGTGTAACACGTTTGTGAAGTAGATGTTTTTCAACATCCCAATGAATCGACGTTTGTTTACGACTGAAAGTCGCTGTTAAGGTCTCATATCTATGGAATACATGTTTGAGAGTTATTCAACGTTTGAGTGAATAGTCACATATATCAAATAGTTTGAAATAAGCTGTTCTTTAGTGTAACACGTTTGGGAAGTAGATGTTTTTGGACATCCCAGATTCTGTGATGAATTCTCACATCTAATGAATCGACGTTTGCTTATGACTGAAAGTCTCTGTTCAGGTCTCATATCGATGGAATACATGTTTGAGAGGTTCTTAACTTTTGAGTGAATAGTCACATATATCAAATAGTTTGAAATAAGCTTTTCCTTTAGTGTAACACGTTTGGGAAGTAGCTGTTTTTCAACATCCCAGATTCTGTGATGAATTCTCACATCTAATGAATCAGCGTTTTTTTAAGACAGGAAGTCTCTGTTGAAGTCACATATCGATGAAATGGATGTTTGAGAGGTTTTCAACGATTCAGTGAATAGTCACATTTATCAAATAGTTGTAAATAAGCTTTCCCTTTAGGCTGACACGTTTGGGAAGTAGATGTATTTGAACGTCCAAGATTCTTTGATAAAGTCTCACATCTAATGAATTGATGTTTGTTGCGACTTTAAGTCTCTTTCGAAGTCTTATATCGATAGAATACATTTTTGACAGGTTTTTAACATTTGAATGAATAGTCACATATATCACATAGTTGTAAATAAGCTTTTCCTTTAGTGTAATTTTTATGAAGTAGTTTATTTGAGCATCCCAGATTCTGTGATGAATTATCGCATCAAATAAATAGACGCTTTGTTTCCACTGAAGGTCTCTGTTGAAGTTTCATTTCAATGGAATAGATGTTGGAGAGTTTTTAACATTTGAATTAATATCCAAATATATCACATAGTTGTAAATAAGCTTTTCATTTAGTGTAACATGTTTGTGGAGTAGATGTTTTTGAACATCCCAGATTCTGTGATGAATTCTCACATCTAATGAATCGACATTTGTTTGCGCTTGAAAGTTTCTTTTTAAGTCTCAAATCGATGGAGTAGATGTTTGAGAGGTTTTTAACATTTAAATGAATGGTCAAATATATAAAAAAGTTGTAAATAAGATTTTCATTTAGTATAACACGTTTGTGAAGTAGATGTTTTTGAACATCCCAGATTCTGTGATGAATTCTCACATCTAATGAATCGACGTTTGTTTGCGCTTGAAAGTTTCTTTTTAAGTCTCAAATCGATGGAGTAGATGTTTGAGAGGTTTTTAACATTTAAATGAATGGTCAAATATATAACAAAGTTGTAAATAAGATTTTCATTTAGTATAACACGTTTGTGAAGTAGATGTCTTTAAACATCCCAGATTCTGTGATGATTTCTCACATCTAATGGATCGATGTTTGTTTACGACTGAAAGTTTCCGTTTAGTTCTCGTATAGATGGAATAGATGTATGAGAGGTTTTTAACGTTTGAGTGAATAGTCACATACCTCCAATAATTGTAAATAAGCTTTTCTTTTACTGTAACGTGTTTGTGAGGTAGATGTTTTTAAACATCTCCGATTCTGTGATGAATTTTTTTATCTATTGAATAGCCGTTTGTTTCGACTGGAGGTCTCAGTTGAAGTCTCATATCGATGGAATAGATGTTTGAGAGATTTCAACATTTGAAAGAATAATCACATATATCAGATAGTTGAAAACAAGCTTTTTCCTTTATTGTAGCACGTTTGGTAAGTAGATGTTTTTGAACATCCAAAATTCTGTGATGAATTCTCACATCTAATGAATCCACGTTTGTTTAAGACAGGAAGTCTCTATTGAAGTCACATATCGATGAAATGGATGTTTGAGAGGTTTTCAACGATTGAGTGAATAGTCACATTTATCAAATAGTTGTAAATAAGCTTTCCCTTTAGGCTGACACGTTTGGGAAGTAGATGTATTTGAGCGTCCAAGATTCTGTGATGAATTCTCACATCTAATGAATCCACATTTGTTTAAGACAGGAAGTCTCTGTTGAAGTCATATATCGATGCAATTGATGTTTGAGAGATTTTCAACGATTGAGTGAATAGTCAAATTTATCAAATAGTTGTAAATAAGCTTTCCCTTTAGGCTGACATGTTTGGTAAGTAGATGTTTTTGAACATCCAAAATTCTGTGATGAATTCTCACATCTAATGAATCCACGTTTGTTTAAGACAGGAAGTCTCTGTTGAAGTCATATATCGATGCAATGGATGTTTGAGATATTTTCAACGATTGAGTGAATAGTCAAATTTATCAAATAGTTGTAAATAAGCTTTCCCTTTAGGCTGACATGTTTGTGAAGTAGATGTTTTTGAACATCCCAGATTCTGTGATGAATTCTCACATCTAATGAATCGACGTTTGTTTGCGCTTGAAAGTTTCTTTTTAAGTCTCAAATCGATGGAGTAGATGTTTGAGAGGCTTTTAACATTTAAATGAATGGTCACATATATAACAAAGTTGTAAATAAGATTTTCATTTAGTGTAACACGTTTGTGAAGTAGATGTTTTTAAACATCCCAGATTCTGTGATGATTTCTCACATCTAATGGATCGATGTTTTTTTACGACTTAAAGTTTCTGTTTAGTTCTCGTATAGATGGAATAGATGTTTGAGAGGTTTTTAACGTTTGAGTGAATAGTCACATACCTCCAATAATTGTAAATAAGCTTTTCTTTTACTGTAACGCGTTTGTGAGGTAGATGTTTTTAAACATCTCCGATTCTGTGATGAATTTTTTTATCTATTGAATAGCCGTTTGTTTCGACTGGAGGTCTCAGTTGAAGTCTCATATCGATGGAATAGATGTTTGAGAGATTTCAACATTTGAAAGAATAATCACATATATCAGATAGTTGAAAACAAGCTTTTTCCTTTATTGTAGCACGTTTGGTAAGTAGATGTTTTTGAACATCCAAAATTCTGTGATGATTTCTCACATCTAATGAATCCACGTTTGTTTAAGACAGGAAGTCTCTATTGAAGTCACATATCGATGAAATGGATGTTTGAGAGGTTTTTAGCGTTTGATTTAATAGTCACATATAGCACGAAGTTGTAAATAAGATTTTCATTTAGTGTAACACGTTTGTGAAGTAGATGTTTTTCAACATCCCAGATTCTGTAATCAATTCTCAGATCTAATGAATCGACGTTTGTTTACGACTGAAAGTCGCTGTTAAGGTCTCATATCTATGTAATACATGTTTGAGAGTTATTCAACCTTTGAGTGAATAGTCACATATATCAAATAGTTTAAAATAAGCTTGTTCTTTAGTGTAACACGTTTGGGAAGTAGATGTTTTTGGACATCCCAGATTCTGTGATGAATTCTCACATCTAATGAATCGACGTTTGTTTGCGCTTGAAAGTTTCTTTTTTTAAGTCTCATATCTATGGAATACATGTTTGAGAGTTATTCAACGTTTGAGTGAATAGTCACATATATCAAATAGTTTGAAATAATTTTTTTCTTTAGTGTAACACTTTTGGGAAGTAGATGTTTTTGAACATCCCAGATTCTGTGATGAATTCTCACATCTAATGAATTGACGTTTGCTTATGACTGAAAGTCTCTGTTCAGGTCTCATATCGATGGAATACATGTTCGAGAGGCTTTTAACGTTTGAGTGAATAGTCACATACCTCCAATAATTGTATATAAGCCTTTTATTTACTTTTACGCATTTGTGATGTAGATGTTTTTGAACATCTCTTATTCTTTGATGAATTCTTACATCTAATGAATCGACGTTTGTTTGCACTTGGATGTTTCTGTTGCAGTCTGAAATAGATGGAATAGATGTTTGAGAGTTTTTTAACATTTAAATGAAAAGTCACATATATCACATACTTGTAAATAAGTTTTTCATTCAGTATAACATGTTTGTGAAGTAGATGTGTTTGAACATCCCAGATTCTGTGATGAATTCTTGCATCAAATAAATAGACGCTTTGTGTCAACTGGAGGTCTCTGTTGAAGTCTCATTTCGATGGAATAGATGTTTGAGAGTTTTTCATATTAGAATGAATAGCCAAATATATCATATAGTTGTAAATAAGCTTTTCATTTAGTGTAACATGTTTGTGAAGTAGATGTTTTGAACATCCCAGATTCTGTGATGAATTCTCGCATCTAATGAATCAACGTTTGTTTGCGACTGGAATTCTCTGTTAAAGTCTCATACAGATGGAATTGATTTTTGAGAGGCTTTCAAAGTTTGAGTAAATCGTCACTAAAATTACATAGTTGTAAATAAGCTTTTCCTTTAGTGTAATTTGTGAAGAAGATCTTTTTGAACAACCCAGATTCAACTCGACGTTTGACGAGAAAATCGACGTTTGTTTGCACTTGGATGTTTCCGTTGCAGTCTCAAATAGATGGAATAGATGTTTGAGAGGTTTTTAACATTTGAATGAATAATCACATAGCTGTAAATAAGCTTTTTCTTTAGTTTAACACGTTTGGGAAGTTGATTTTTTTGAACATCCAAGATTCTGTGATGAATTCTGACATCTAACGAATCAACGCTTATTTGTTCCTGAAATCCTCTATTGAAGTCTCATATCGATGGAATAGATGTTTGAGAAGTTTTTAACATTTAAATGAATAGTCACATATATCTTAAAGTTGTAAATAAGCTTTCCTATATTTTAACACGTTTGGGCAGTAGATGTATTTGAACATCCCAGATTCTGTGATGAATTTTTTTATCTAATGAATGTACGTTTGTTTGCCACAGGAAATATCTGTTGAAGTCTCATATCGATGGAATAGATGTTTGAGAGGTTTTTAACATTTGAATGAATAGTCATATATGTTACAAAGTTGTAAATAAGCTTTTCCTTTAGTTTAACACGTTTGGGAAGTCGATGTTTTTGAACATCCCCGATTCTTTGAAAAATTCTCAAATCTAATGAATCGACGTTTGTTTGTTGTTGGAATTCACTGTTGAAGTACCATATCGATGGAATAGATGTTTGAGAGGCTTTTAACATTTAAATGAAGAGTCACATATATCACATAGTTGTAAGTAGGCTTTTCATTCACTATAAAATGTTTGTGAAGTAGATGTTGTTGAACATCCAAGATTCTGTGATGAATTCTCACATCTAATGAGTCGACGTTTGTACGTAACTGGAAGTATCTGTTGAAGTCTCAAATCTATGGGATACAAGTTTGAGAGATTTTCAACGTTTGAGTGAATGGTCATATGTATCACATAGTTGTAAATAAGCTTTTCCTTTAGTGTAACACGTTTGGGAGGTAGATGCTTTTGAACATCTCAGATTCTGTGATGAATTCTCACATCTAATGAATCCACGTTTGTTTAAGACAGGAAGTCTCTATTGAAGTCACATATCGATGAAATGGATGTTTGAGAGGTTTGCAACGATTGGGTGAATAGTCACATTTATCAAATTGTTGTAAATAAGCTTTCCCTTTAGGCTGACACGTTTGGGAAGTAGATGTATTTGAGCGTCCAAGATTCTGTGATGAATTCTCACATCTAATGAATCCACGTTTGTTTAAGACAGGAAGTCTCTGTTGAAGTCATATATCGATGCAATTGATGTTTGAGAGATTTTCAACGATTGAGTGAATAGTCAAATTTATCAAATAGTTGTAAATAAGCTTTCCCTTTAGGCTGACATGTTTGTGAAGTAGATGTTTTTTAACATCCCAGATTCTGTGATGAATTCTCACATCTAATGAATCGACGTTTGTTTGCGCTTGAAAGTTTCTTTTTAAGTCTCAAATCGATGGAGTAGATGTTTAAGAGGTTTTTAACATTTAAATGAATGGTCACATATATAACAAAGTTGTAAATAAGATTTTCATTTAGTGTAACACGTTTGTGAAGTAGATGTTTTTAAACATCACAGATTCTGTGATGATTTCTCACATCTAATGGATCGATGTTTTTTTACGACTTAAAGTTTCTGTTTAGTTCTCGTATAGATGGAATAGATGTTTGAGAGGTTTTTAACGTTTGAGTGAATAGTCACATACCTCCAATAATTGTAAATAAGCTTTTCTTTTACTGTAACGCGTTTGTGAGGTAGATGTTTTTAAACATCTCCGATTCTGTGATGAATTTTTTTATCTATTGAATAGCCGTTTGTTTCGACTGGAGGTCTCAGTTGAAGTCTCATATCGATGGAATAGATGTTTGAGAGATTTCAACATTTGAAAGAATAATCACATATATCAGATAGTTGAAAACAAGCTTTTTCCTTTATTGTAGCACGTTTTGTAAGTAGATGTTTTTGAACATCCAAAATTCTGTGATGAATTCTCACATCTAATGAATCCACGTTTGTTTAAGACAGGAAGTCTCTATTGAAGTCATATATCGATGCAATGGATGTTTGAGATATTTTCAACGATTGAGTGAATAGTCAAATTTATCAAATAGTTGTAAATAAGCTTTCCCTTTAGGCTGACATGTTTGTGAAGTAGATGTTTTTGAACATCCCAGATTCTGTGATGAATTCTCACATCTAATGAATCGACGTTTGTTTGCGCTTGAAAGTTTCTTTTTAAGTCTCAAATCGATGGAGTAGATGTTTGAGAGGCTTTTAACATTTAAATGAATGGTCACATATATAACAAAGTTGTAAATAAGATTTTCATTTAGTGTAACACGTTTGTAAAGTAGATGTTTTTAAACATCCCAGATTCTGTGATGATTTCTCACATCTAATCGATCGATGCTTGTTTACGACTGAAAGTTTCCGTTTAGTTCTCGTATAGATGGAATAGATGTTTGAGAGGTTTTTAACGTTTGAGTGAATAGTCACATACCTCCAATAATTGTAAATAAGCTTTTCTTTTACTGTAACGTGTTTGTGAGGTAGATGTTTTTAAACATCTCCGATTCTGTGATGAATTTTTTTATCTATTGAATAGCCGTTTGTTTCGACTGGAGGTCTCAGTTGAAGTCTCATATCGATGGAATAGATGTTTCAGAGATTTCAACATTTGAAAGAATAATCACATATATCAGATAGTTGAAAACAAGCTTTTTCCTTTATTGTAGCACGTTTGGTAAGTAGATGTTTTTGAACATCCAAAATTCTGTGATGAATTCTCACATCTAATGAATCCACGTTTGTTTAAGACAGGAAGTCTCTATTGAAGTCACATATCGATGAAATGGATGTTTGAGAGGTTTTCAACGATTGAGTGAATAGTCACATTTATCAAATAGTTGTAAATAAGCTTTCCCTTTAGCCTGACACGTTTGGGAAGTAGATGTATTTGAGCGTCCAAGATTCTGTGATGAATTCTCACATCTAATGAATCCACATTTGTTTAAGACAGGAAGTCTCTGTTGAAGTCATATATCGATGCAATTGATGTTTGAGAGATTTTCAACGATTGAGTGAATAGTCAAATTTATCAAATAGTTGTAAATAAGCTTTCCCTTTAGGCTGACATGTTTGGTAAGTAGATGTTTTTGAACATCCAAAATTCTGTGATGAATTCTCACATCTAATGAATCCACGTTTGTTTAAGACAGGAAGTCTCTGTTGAAGTCATATATCGATGCAATGGATGTTTGAGATATTTTCAACGATTGAGTGAATAGTCAAATTTATCAAATAGTTGTAAATAAGCTTTCCCTTTAGGCTGACATGTTTGTGAAGTAGATGTTTTTGAACATCCCAGATTCTGTGATGAATTCTCACATCTAATGAATCGACGTTTGTTTGCGCTTGAAAGTTTCTTTTTAAGTCTCAAATCGATGGAGTAGATGTTTGAGAGGCTTTTAACATTTAAATGAATGGTCACATATATAACAAAGTTGTAAATAAGATTTTCATTTAGTGTAACACGTTTGTGAAGTAGATGTTTTTAAACATCCCAGATTCTGTGATGATTTCTCACATCTAATGGATCGATGTTTTTTTACGACTTAAAGTTTCTGTTTAGTTCTCGTATAGATGGAATAGATGTTTGAGAGGTTTTTAACGTTTGAGTGAATAGTCACATACCTCCAATAATTGTAAATAAGCTTTTCTTTTACTGTAACGCGTTTGTGAGGTAGATGTTTTTAAACATCTCCGATTCTGTGATGAATTTTTTTATCTATTGAATAGCCGTTTGTTTCGACTGGAGGTCTCAGTTGAAGTCTCATATCGATGGAATAGATGTTTGAGAGATTTCAACATTTGAAAGAATAATCACATATATCAGATAGTTGAAAACAAGCTTTTTCCTTTATTGTAGCACGTTTGGTAAGTAGATGTTTTTGAACATCCAAAATTCTGTGATGATTTCTCACATCTAATGAATCCACGTTTGTTTAAGACAGGAAGTCTCTATTGAAGTCACATATCGATGAAATGGATGTTTGAGAGGTTTTTAGCGTTTGATTTAATAGTCACATATAGCACGAAGTTGTAAATAAGATTTTCATTTAGTGTAACACGTTTGTGAAGTAGATGTTTTTCAACATCCCAGATTCTGTAATCAATTCTCAGATCTAATGAATCGACGTTTGTTTACGACTGAAAGTCGCTGTTAAGGTCTCATATCTATGTAATACATGTTTGAGAGTTATTCAACCTTTGAGTGAATAGTCACATATATCAAATAGTTTGAAATAAGCTTGTTCTTTAGTGTAACACGTTTGGGAAGTAGATGTTTTTGGACATCCCAGATTCTGTGATGAATTCTCACATCTAATGAATCGACGTTTGTTTGCGCTTGAAAGTTTCTTTTTAAGTCTCATATCTATGGAATACATGTTTGAGAGTTATTCAACGTTTGAGTGAATAGTCACATATATCAAATAGTTTGAAATAATCTTTTTCTTTAGTGTAACACGTTTGGGAAGTAGATGTATTTGAACATCCCAGATTCTGTGATGAATTCTCACATCTAATGAATTGACGTTTGCTTATGACTGAAAGTCTCTGTTCAGTTCTCATATCGATGGAATGCATGTTTGAGAGTTATTCAATGTTTGATTGAATAGTCACATATATCAAATAGTTTGAAATAATCTTTTTCTTTAGTGTAACACTTTTGGGAAGTAGATGTTTTTGAACATCCCAGATTCTGTGATGAATTCTCACATCTAATGAATTGACGTTTGCTTATGACTGAAAGTCTCTGTTCAGGTCTCATATCGATGGAATACATGTTCGAGAGGCTTTTAACGTTTGAGTGAATAGTCACATACCTCCAATAATTGTATATAAGCCTTTTATTTACTTTTACGCATTTGTGATGTAGATGTTTTTGAACATCTCTTATTCTTTGATGAATTCTTACATCTAATGAATCGACGTTTGTTTGCACTTGGATGTTTCTGTTGCAGTCTGAAATAGATGGAATAGATGTTTGAGAGTTTTTTAACATTTAAATGAAAAGTCACATATATCACATACTTGTAAATAAGCTTTTCATTCAGTATAACATGTTTGTGAAGTAGATGTGTTTGAACATCCCAGATTCTGTGATGAATTCTTGCATCAAATAAATAGACGCTTTGTGTCGACTGGAGGTCTCTGTTGAAGTCTCATTTCGATGGAATAGATGTTTGAGAGTTTTTCACATTAGAATGAATAGCCAAATATATCACATAGTTGTAAATAAGCTTTTCATTTAGTGTAACATGTTTGTGAAGTAGATGTTTTGAACATCCCAGATTCTGTGATGAATTCTCGCATCTAATGAATCAACGTTTGTTTGCGACTGGAATTCTCTGTTGAAGTCTCATACAGATGGAATTGATGTTTGAGAGGCTTTCAAAGTTTGAGTAAATCGTCACTAATATTACATAGTTGTAAATAAGCTTTTCCTTTAGTGTAATTTGTGAAGAAGATCTTTTTGAACAACCCAGATTCAACTCGACGTTTGACGAGAAAATCGACGTTTGTTTGCACTTGGATGTTTCCGTTGCAGTCTCAAATAGATGGAATAGATGTTTGAGAGGTTTTTAACATTTGAATGAATAATCACATAGCTGTAAATAAGCTTTTTCTTTAGTTTATCACGTTTGGGAAGTAGATTTTTTTGAACATCCAAGATTCTGTGATGAATTCTGACATCTAACGAATCAACGCTTATTTGTTCCTGAAATCCTCTATTGAAGTCTCATATCGATGGAATAGATGTTTGAGAAGTTTTTAACATTTAAGGGGGTCCTCTCCTCGAATATCAGCTGATTTTGATGAAAATTTGAAAAAAAATTTTTTGCAGTCAAAAGCTTCCAAATTTATCGAGGAAATCATTTTTGATGTTAGTTTTCAAGTAAAAGATTCCCTCTTTTTGAAAACTGCAAGTGTTTACCACCTGGTATAGGTAAATCATCTTGTTTTTTCATGAATTCTACGAAAAATTCTTTCCAAAATATGTTTGGTTTGATGACTTTCAGGAAGGCCATAACCCTAATGCTGTACATCATTCGAAAGCTCATGCCCTGCTCAGTTTCATTGTCCTGACCATTGTTCCTCAAGACATCCCTGAAGATCAGAAATTGCAATCGTTTGACGTCAGTTGAACAATCAGTTGCGAGTTGCCATGGCTTCAAATATCACATCTCACCCGTGATTGGATGAGAGAGGTCAGCTGATCAACCAACATGGCGGCTTCGCTTGCTGTGACAACAACTTTAGGACAATTTTTTGTGATAATTTCGACCGTTCACGTTGTTTCTCTGCTTTGGTATCGCCGTTTTTTTCTCAAAATTAATCAGTTATGGGAAGAACTAAGTATCGAACAAAGAAGGCCTTTATTGGTAGGCGAAAGAAAGCTAGTATGATGAGACGAGTTAGAAAGTAAGTTTTTGGGGAAGAAACCAGACAAATCGGTGGTGGAGAACTGGCAGGAAGACATCATGATGTTGCTGATCAAGCCGAAGCTGATCGTGAAGATTTGGTCGAGAAGTTGATATCAGCAAGCGCCAGAAAGATAGGATACTTTCAAGATGAGGTGAAAGAAGAGAATGAAGAAAATTTGGACGATTGCTACGCAGTTGTCCAAGAATCGATGCTGAACCAACTGTTGAGCAACCTTCTCTGTCCAACGTGTAAAAACCCAGGAATCAGCTTCCGTTTTGAGGAAAGGAGTGGATTTGCTGTAAAAGGCGCAATTCTTTGCAGCCATTGCGAGACCACCAAGAAAGAGTATCTGTGCCAGAGGATTGGAAAGTCAAAATCAGCGACAGAAGGCTTTGACATCAATGCTCGAGCAGTTCTTGCATTTAGAGGCATTGGCTGTGGCCTTTCAGCGATCAGACAATGGTGTGGAATAATGAACATGCCATATACAATAAGCCAGAACATGTTCACCAAGAACCAACAGAAAGTTCAAGAAGCAAGTAAAGCTACTTTCAATGAAATTTCTGAGCAGAGCAGGAAAGCAATCACTGAAGCATACTCTGATTTAGGAATTCATGCAGATGATAGGGGCATTCTTGACATTGGTGTATCATTTGATGGATCTTGGCAAAAAAGGGGCCACACTTCTCACAATGGCATGGCCTCAGTGATTGATTTGATGACTGGACTACCTATTGACTTTGAAGTTCTTTCAAATTATTGCAATAAGTGTAAAATTGCAGAAGATAAACCTGCTGATTTGGAATGGAAAGCTCAACACTCTCTTGTCTGCCAAAAGAACTTTTCTGGATCCGCAAATGCAATGGAAGTGGAATGTGCCAAAAGGTTATGGTCAAGATCTGAAGAAATGCACATGCTCAGATACACCACAATTTTGTGTGATGGAGACAGCAAAGCATGTGACGCAATTAATTCTATGAAAGTGTATGGGGAGAATGTCACCATTGAAAAGGAAGACTGTGTCAACCATGTTTCAAAGAGAATGGGAACTGCATTAAGAAAAGTTGCAGACTCAATGAAATCTCAGAACCAGTCAATCACAGGAAAAGGAAAATTGACAAAAGTAAAGATGAAAAAGATTCAAAATTATTATGGGCGTGCAATAAAAGATCATTCATCTGATGTTGAATTGCTTCAGAAGAGAATCATGAGTATTTTGTTGCATATGTCATCAACAGACAAAGCCCCAAAACATACTCATTGTCCAGATGGAGCATCCTCATGGTGTTTTTGGCAAAGGGCTATGGCAAAATCTGAGACACCTGGGTCACACAATGAACATGAAACCCTGCCTCCTGACATTGGGCAGAAACTTGTCCCTATTTTTCGTCGCCTCTCAGACAAGGATCTCCTGAAACGATGTGCAAGAAACAAGACCCAGAATCCAAATGAGTCATTTCATCAAATTATTTGGAAGATCTGCCCAAAAGCTACTTATGTTGGCCGAAAAACCATTGAGACTGCAGTGGCTCTAGCAGCATGCCAGTTTTCAATGGGGGCAACATTTAATTTGGTGTTGTGTAGAATGCTCAGACTGGAGCATTTGGAAGCATCATCTGAGGAAAGAAACAAGGACAGAATCAGACAAGCTGAAAAAGCAGCGAGTAAGGAAGCAAAAACAAGGAGGAAGGCTCTCAAATACAAAACAATTGCCAAAGAACATGAAGCGAAAAATTCGGAAGGGCCAACATATGCTGCTGGACACTTTGATTATTGAAAATTTAGTGAATTTGGGCTGTACCACATTTATTTTTAATCAAATTGAGTCAAAATAATCATGTTTTGTGGAAACCTTGAAGAATCTGGGCATAAGAGTCCACTTTGGCTTATCCTAACAAAAGCAAAATCTTGTGAAACTTTGAAGCCATTTTCTGCAAAATTTGCTTTTGCCAACTTGAGCGCATTTAGTTTTTGCAATATTTCTACATATTTCAAGCAATTCTGGATTGCTACATATCATTAGAATCCTGAATGCATGGGGAGTGCACCTACAGCCTTCATTTTTTGATAACATACACATAGAAACTTACATATGTATTTAAACATGCATGGACAACTTGCGAAATCTGACATTTTCAACAAACTGTGATAAAAATTTAAAAAAGAATAGTAGAGAAAAATTAAGATGATCAGTACATTCTCCAGAAACTCAGGAGTGATTAGATACCAAACAAGATAACTTTGAATCAGATTTCATGAAAATTTTCTTCAAAAAAGCAACACTAGTATCAGTTATTGTTTTACTGTTACCATGGAAACCAATTATGGTAATCAAATTTTATCACCAGATTTGAAATCAGCATGATAACTTCTATCATGTTTCTTACTTTCAGTTTAGTGCTGCATATAATAAAAAAAGTACATAACCGAGGAGAGGACCCCCAAGAATAGTCACATATATCTTAAAGTTGTAAATAAGCTTTCCTATATTTTAACACGTTTGGGCAGTAGATGTATTTGAACATCCCAGATTCTGTGATGAATTTTTTTATCTAATGAATCGACGTTTGTTTGTTGTTGGAATTCACTGTTGAAGTACCATATCGATGGAATAGATGTTTGAGAGGCTTTTAACATTTAAATGAAGAGTCACATATATCACATAGTTGTAAGTAGGCTTTTCATTCACTATAAAATGTTTGTGAAGTAGATGTTGTTGAACATCCCAGATTCTGTGATGAATTCTCACATCTAATGAGTCGACGTTTGTACGTAACTGGAAGTATCTGTTGAAGTCTCAAATCTATGGGATACAAGTTTGAGAGATTTTCAACGTTTGAGTGAATGGTCATATGTATCACATAGTTGTAAATAAGCTTTTCCTTTAGTGTAACACGTTTGGGAGGTAGATGTTTTTGAACATCCCAGATTCTGTGATGAATTCTCACATCTAATGAATCCACGTTTGATTAAGACAGGAAGTCTCTATTGAAGTCACATATCGATGAAATGGATGTTTGAGAGGTTTGCAACGATTGAGTGAATAGTCACATTTATCAAATAGTTGTAAATAAGCTTTCCCTTTAGGCTGACACGTTTGGGAAGTAGATGTATTTGAGCGTCCAAGATTCTGTGATGAATTCTCACATCTAATGAATCCACATTTGTTTAAGACAGGAAGTCTCTGTTGAAGTCATATATCGATGCAATGGATGTTTGAGAGATTTTCAACGATTGAGTGAATAGACAAATTTATCAAATAGTTGTAAATAAGCTTTCCCTTTAGGCTGACATGTTTGTGAAGTAGATGTTTTTGAACATCCCAGATTCTGTGATGAATTCTCATGAATCGACGTTTGTTTGCGCTTGAAAGTTTCTTTTTAAGTCTCAAATCGATGGAATAGATGTTTGAGAGGTTTTTTACATTTAAATGAATGGTCACATATATAACAAAGTTGTAAATAAGATTTTCATTTAGTGTAACACGTTTGTGAAGTAGATGTTTTTAAACATCCCAGATTCTGTGATGATTTCTCACATCTAATGGATCGATGTTTTTTTACGACTTAAAGTTTCTGTTTAGTTCTCGTATAGTTGGAATAGATGTTTGAGAGGTTTTTAACGTTTGAGTGAATAGTCACATACCTCCAATAATTGTAAATAAGCTTTTCTTTTACTGTAACGTGTTTGTGAGGTAGATGTTTTTAAACATCTCCGATTCTGTGATGAATTTTTTTATCTATTGAATAGCCGTTTGTTTCGACTGGAGGTCTCAGTTGAAGTCTCATATCGATGGAATAGATGTTTGAGAGATTTCAACATTTGAAAGAATAATCACATATATCAGATAGTTGAAAACAAGCTTTTTCCTTTATTGTAGCACGTTTGGTAAGTAGATGTTTTTGAACATCCAAAATTCTGTGATGAATTCTCACATCTAATGAATCCACGTTTGTTTAAGACAGGAAGTCTCTATTGAAGTCACATATCGATGAAATGGATGTTTGAGAGGTTTTCAACGATTGAGTGAATAGTCACATTTATCAAATAGTTGTAAATAAGCTTTCCCTTTAGGCTGACACGTTTGGGAAGTAGATGTATTTGAGCGTCCAAGATTCTGTGATGAATTCTCACATCTAATGAATCCACATTTGTTTAAGACAGGAAGTCTCTGTTGAAGTCATATATCGATGCAATTGATGTTTGAGAGATTTTCAACGATTGAGTGAATAGTCAAATTTATCAAATAGTTGTAAATAAGCTTTCCCTTTAGGCTGACATGTTTGGTAAGTAGATGTTTTTGAACATCCAAAATTCTGTGATGAATTCTCACATCTAATGAATCCACGTTTGTTTAAGACAGGAAGTCTCTGTTGAAGTCATATATCGATGCAATGGATGTTTGAGATATTTTCAACGATTGAGTGAATAGTCAAATTTATCAAATAGTTGTAAATAAGCTTTCCCTTTAGGCTGACATGTTTGTGAAGTAGATGTTTTTGAACATCCCAGATTCTGTGATGAATTCTCACATCTAATGAATCGACGTTTGTTTGCGCTTGAAAGTTTCTTTTTAAGTCTCAAATCGATGGAGTAGATGTTTGAGAGGCTTTTAACATTTAAATGAATGGTCACATATATAACAAAGTTGTAAATAAGATTTTCATTTAGTGTAACACGTTTGTGAAGTAGATGTTTTTAAACATCCCAGATTCTGTGATGATTTCTCACATCTAATGGATCGATGTTTTTTTACGACTTAAAGTTTCTGTTTAGTTCTCGTATAGATGGAATAGATGTTTGAGAGGTTTTTAACGTTTGAGTGAATAGTCACATACCTCCAATAATTGTAAATAAGCTTTTCTTTTACTGTAACGCGTTTGTGAGGTAGATGTTTTTAAACATCTCCGATTCTGTGATGAATTTTTTTATCTATTGAATAGCCGTTTGTTTCGACTGGAGGTCTCAGTTGAAGTCTCATATCGATGGAATAGATGTTTGAGAGATTTCAACATTTGAAAGAATAATCACATATATCAGATAGTTGAAAACAAGCTTTTTCCTTTATTGTAGCACGTTTGGTAAGTAGATGTTTTTGAACATCCAAAATTCTGTGATGATTTCTCACATCTAATGAATCCACGTTTGTTTAAGACAGGAAGTCTCTATTGAAGTCACATATCGATGAAATGGATGTTTGAGAGGTTTTTAGCGTTTGATTTAATAGTCACATATAGCACGAAGTTGTAAATAAGATTTTCATTTAGTGTAACACGTTTGTGAAGTAGATGTTTTTCAACATCCCAGATTCTGTAATCAATTCTCAGATCTAATGAATCGACGTTTGTTTACGACTGAAAGTCGCTGTTAAGGTCTCATATCTATGTAATACATGTTTGAGAGTTATTCAACCTTTGAGTGAATAGTCACATATATCAAATAGTTTAAAATAAGCTTGTTCTTTAGTGTAACACGTTTGGGAAGTAGATGTTTTTGGACATCCCAGATTCTGTGATGAATTCTCACATCTAATGAATCGACGTTTGTTTGCGCTTGAAAGTTTCTTTTTTTAAGTCTCATATCTATGGAATACATGTTTGAGAGTTATTCAACGTTTGAGTGAATAGTCACATATATCAAATAGTTTGAAATAATTTTTTTCTTTAGTGTAACACTTTTGGGAAGTAGATGTTTTTGAACATCCCAGATTCTGTGATGAATTCTCACATCTAATGAATTGACGTTTGCTTATGACTGAAAGTCTCTGTTCAGGTCTCATATCGATGGAATACATGTTCGAGAGGCTTTTAACGTTTGAGTGAATAGTCACATACCTCCAATAATTGTATATAAGCCTTTTATTTACTTTTACGCATTTGTGATGTAGATGTTTTTGAACATCTCTTATTCTTTGATGAATTCTTACATCTAATGAATCGACGTTTGTTTGCACTTGGATGTTTCTGTTGCAGTCTGAAATAGATGGAATAGATGTTTGAGAGTTTTTTAACATTTAAATGAAAAGTCACATATATCACATACTTGTAAATAAGTTTTTCATTCAGTATAACATGTTTGTGAAGTAGATGTGTTTGAACATCCCAGATTCTGTGATGAATTCTTGCATCAAATAAATAGACGCTTTGTGTCAACTGGAGGTCTCTGTTGAAGTCTCATTTCGATGGAATAGATGTTTGAGAGTTTTTCAAAGTTTGAGTAAATCGTCACTAAAATTACATAGTTGTAAATAAGCTTTTCCTTTAGTGTAATTTGTGAAGAAGATCTTTTTGAACAACCCAGATTCAACTCGACGTTTGACGAGAAAATCGACGTTTGTTTGCACTTGGATGTTTCCGTTGCAGTCTGAAATAGATGGAATAGATGTTTGAGAGTTTTTTAACATTTAAATGAATAGCCAAATATATCATATAGTTGTAAATAAGCTTTTCATTTAGTGTAACATGTTTGTGAAGTAGATGTTTTGAACATCCCAGATTCTGTGATGAATTCTCGCATCTAATGAATCAACGTTTGTTTGCGACTGGAATTCTCTGTTAAAGTCTCATACAGATGGAATTGATTTTTGAGAGGCTTTCAAAGTTTGAGTAAATCGTCACTAAAATTACATAGTTGTAAATAAGCTTTTCCTTTAGTGTAATTTGTGAAGAAGATCTTTTTGAACAACCCAGATTCAACTCGACGTTTGACGAGAAAATCGACGTTTGTTTGCACTTGGATGTTTCCGTTGCAGTCTCAAATAGATGGAATAGATGTTTGAGAGGTTTTTAACATTTGAATGAATAATCACATAGCTGTAAATAAGCTTTTTCTTTAGTTTAACACGTTTGGGAAGTTGATTTTTTTGAACATCCAAGATTCTGTGATGAATTCTGACATCTAACGAATCAACGCTTATTTGTTCCTGAAATCCTCTATTGAAGTCTCATATCGATGGAATAGATGTTTGAGAAGTTTTTAACATTTAAATGAATAGTCACATATATCTTAAAGTTGTAAATAAGCTTTCCTATATTTTAACACGTTTGGGCAGTAGATGTATTTGAACATCCCAGATTCTGTGATGAATTTTTTTATCTAATGAATGTACGTTTGTTTGCCACAGGAAATATCTGTTGAAGTCTCATATCGATGGAATAGATGTTTGAGAGGTTTTTAACATTTGAATGAATAGTCATATATGTTACAAAGTTGTAAATAAGCTTTTCCTTTAGTTTAACACGTTTGGGAAGTCGATGTTTTTGAACATCCCCGATTCTTTGAAAAATTCTCAAATCTAATGAATCGACGTTTGTTTGTTGTTGGAATTCACTGTTGAAGTACCATATCGATGGAATAGATGTTTGAGAGGCTTTTAACATTTAAATGAAGAGTCACATATATCACATAGTTGTAAGTAGGCTTTTCATTCACTATAAAATGTTTGTGAAGTAGATGTTGTTGAACATCCAAGATTCTGTGATGAATTCTCACATCTAATGAGTCGACGTTTGTACGTAACTGGAAGTATCTGTTGAAGTCTCAAATCTATGGGATACAAGTTTGAGAGATTTTCAACGTTTGAGTGAATGGTCATATGTATCACATAGTTGTAAATAAGCTTTTCCTTTAGTGTAACACGTTTGGGAGGTAGATGCTTTTGAACATCTCAGATTCTGTGATGAATTCTCACATCTAATGAATCCACGTTTGTTTAAGACAGGAAGTCTCTATTGAAGTCACATATCGATGAAATGGATGTTTGAGAGGTTTGCAACGATTGGGTGAATAGTCACATTTATCAAATTGTTGTAAATAAGCTTTCCCTTTAGGCTGACACGTTTGGGAAGTAGATGTATTTGAGCGTCCAAGATTCTGTGATGAATTCTCACATCTAATGAATCCACATTTGTTTAAGACAGGAAGTCTCTGTTGAAGTCATATATCGATGCAATTGATGTTTGAGAGATTTTCAACGATTGAGTGAATAGTCAAATTTATCAAATAGTTGTAAATAAGCTTTCCCTTTAGGCTGACATGTTTGTGAAGTAGATGTTTTTTAACATCCCAGATTCTGTGATGAATTCTCACATCTAATGAATCGACGTTTGTTTGCGCTTGAAAGTTTCTTTTTAAGTCTCAAATCGATGGAGTAGATGTTTAAGAGGTTTTTAACATTTAAATGAATGGTCACATATATAACAAAGTTGTAAATAAGATTTTCATTTAGTGTAACACGTTTGTGAAGTAGATGTTTTTAAACATCACAGATTCTGTGATGATTTCTCACATCTAATGGATCGATGTTTTTTTACGACTTAAAGTTTCTGTTTAGTTCTCGTATAGATGGAATAGATGTTTGAGAGGTTTTTAACGTTTGAGTGAATAGTCACATACCTCCAATAATTGTAAATAAGCTTTTCTTTTACTGTAACGCGTTTGTGAGGTAGATGTTTTTAAACATCTCCGATTCTGTGATGAATTTTTTTATCTATTGAATAGCCGTTTGTTTCGACTGGAGGTCTCAGTTGAAGTCTCATATCGATGGAATAGATGTTTGAGAGATTTCAACATTTGAAAGAATAATCACATATATCAGATAGTTGAAAACAAGCTTTTTCCTTTATTGTGGCACGTTTTGTAAGTAGATGTTTTTGAACATCCAAAATTCTGTGATGAATTCTCACATCTAATGAATCCACGTTTGTTTAAGACAGGAAGTCTCTATTGAAGTCATATATCGATGCAATGGATGTTTGAGATATTTTCAACGATTGAGTGAATAGTCAAATTTATCAAATAGTTGTAAATAAGCTTTCCCTTTAGGCTGACATGTTTGTGAAGTAGATGTTTTTGAACATCCCAGATTCTGTGATGAATTCTCACATCTAATGAATCGACGTTTGTTTGCGCTTGAAAGTTTCTTTTTAAGTCTCAAATCGATGGAGTAGATGTTTGAGAGGCTTTTAACATTTAAATGAATGGTCACATATATAACAAAGTTGTAAATAAGATTTTCATTTAGTGTAACACGTTTGTAAAGTAGATGTTTTTAAACATCCCAGATTCTGTGATGATTTCTCACATCTAATCGATCGATGCTTGTTTACGACTGAAAGTTTCCGTTTAGTTCTCGTATAGATGGAATAGATGTTTGAGAGGTTTTTAACGTTTGAGTGAATAGTCACATACCTCCAATAATTGTAAATAAGCTTTTCTTTTACTGTAACGTGTTTGTGAGGTAGATGTTTTTAAACATCTCCGATTCTGTGATGAATTTTTTTATCTATTGAATAGCCGTTTGTTTCGACTGGAGGTCTCAGTTGAAGTCTCATATCGATGGAATAGATGTTTGAGAGATTTCAACATTTGAAAGAATAATCACATATATCAGATAGTTGAAAACAAGCTTTTTCCTTTATTGTAGCACGTTTGGTAAGTAGATGTTTTTGAACATCCAAAATTCTGTGATGAATTCTCACATCTAATGAATCCACGTTTGTTTAAGACAGGAAGTCTCTATTGAAGTCACATATCGATGAAATGGATGTTTGAGAGGTTTTCAACGATTGAGTGAATAGTCACATTTATCAAATAGTTGTAAATAAGCTTTCCCTTTAGCCTGACACGTTTGGGAAGTAGATGTATTTGAGCGTCCAAGATTCTGTGATGAATTCTCACATCTAATGAATCCACATTTGTTTAAGACAGGAAGTCTCTGTTGAAGTCATATATCGATGCAATTGATGTTTGAGAGATTTTCAACGATTGAGTGAATAGTCAAATTTATCAAATAGTTGTAAATAAGCTTTCCCTTTAGGCTGACATGTTTGGTAAGTAGATGTTTTTGAACATCCAAAATTCTGTGATGAATTCTCACATCTAATGAATCCACGTTTGTTTAAGACAGGAAGTCTCTGTTGAAGTCATATATCGATGCAATGGATGTTTGAGATATTTTCAACGATTGAGTGAATAGTCAAATTTATCAAATAGTTGTAAATAAGCTTTCCCTTTAGGCTGACATGTTTGTGAAGTAGATGTTTTTGAACATCCCAGATTCTGTGATGAATTCTCACATCTAATGAATCGACGTTTGTTTGCGCTTGAAAGTTTCTTTTTAAGTCTCAAATCGATGGAGTAGATGTTTGAGAGGCTTTTAACATTTAAATGAATGGTCACATATATAACAAAGTTGTAAATAAGATTTTCATTTAGTGTAACACGTTTGTGAAGTAGATGTTTTTAAACATCCCAGATTCTGTGATGATTTCTCACATCTAATGGATCGATGTTTTTTTACGACTTAAAGTTTCTGTTTAGTTCTCGTATAGATGGAATAGATGTTTGAGAGGTTTTTAACGTTTGAGTGAATAGTCACATACCTCCAATAATTGTAAATAAGCTTTTCTTTTACTGTAACGCGTTTGTGAGGTAGATGTTTTTAAACATCTCCGATTCTGTGATGAATTTTTTTATCTATTGAATAGCCGTTTGTTTCGACTGGAGGTCTCAGTTGAAGTCTCATATCGATGGAATAGATGTTTGAGAGATTTCAACATTTGAAAGAATAATCACATATATCAGATAGTTGAAAACAAGCTTTTTCCTTTATTGTAGCACGTTTGGTAAGTAGATGTTTTTGAACATCCAAAATTCTGTGATGATTTCTCACATCTAATGAATCCACGTTTGTTTAAGACAGGAAGTCTCTATTGAAGTCACATATCGATGAAATGGATGTTTGAGAGGTTTTTAGCGTTTGATTTAATAGTCACATATAGCACGAAGTTGTAAATAAGATTTTCATTTAGTGTAACACGTTTGTGAAGTAGATGTTTTTCAACATCCCAGATTCTGTAATCAATTCTCAGATCTAATGAATCGACGTTTGTTTACGACTGAAAGTCGCTGTTAAGGTCTCATATCTATGTAATACATGTTTGAGAGTTATTCAACCTTTGAGTGAATAGTCACATATATCAAATAGTTTAAAATAAGCTTGTTCTTTAGTGTAACACGTTTGGGAAGTAGATGTTTTTGGACATCCCAGATTCTGTGATGAATTCTCACATCTAATGAATCGACGTTTGTTTACGACTGAAAGTCGCTGTTAAGGTCTCATATCTATGTAATACATGTTTGAGAGTTATTCAACCTTTGAGTGAATAGTCACATATATCAAATAGTTTAAAATAAGCTTGTTCTTTAGTGTAACACGTTTGGGAAGTAGATGTGTTTGGACATCCCAGATTCTGTGATGAATTCTCACATCTAATGAATCGACGTTTGTTTGCGCTTGAAAGTTTCTTTTTAAGTCTCATATCTATGGAATACATGTTTGAGAGTTATTCAACGTTTGAGTGAATAGTCACATATATCAAATAGTTTGAAATAATTTTTTTCTTTAGTGTAACACTTTTGGGAAGTAGATGTTTTTGAACATCCCAGATTCTGTGATGAATTCTCACATCTAATGAATTGACGTTTGCTTATGACTGAAAGTCTCTGTTCAGGTCTCATATCGATGGAATACATGTTCGAGAGGCTTTTAACGTTTGAGTGAATAGACACATACCTCCAATAATTGTATATAAGCCTTTTATTTACTTTTACGCATTTGTGATGTAGATGTTTTTGAACATCTCTTATTCTTTGATGAATTCTTACATCTAAAGAATCGACGTTTGTTTGCACTTGGATGTTTCTGTTGCAGTCTGAAATAGATGGAATAGATGTTTGAGAGTTTTTTAACATTTAAATGAAAAGTCACATATATCACATACTTGTAAATAAGTTTTTCATTCAGTATAACATGTTTGTGAAGTAGATGTGTTTGAACATCCCAGATTCTGTGATGAATTCTTGCATCAAATAAATAGACGCTTTGTGTCAACTGGAGGTCTCTGTTGAAGTCTCATTTCGATGGAATAGATGTTTGAGAGTTTTTCATATTAGAATGAATAGCCAAATATATCATATAGTTGTAAATAAGCTTTTCATTTAGTGTAACATGTTTGTGAAGTAGATGTTTTGAACATCCCAGATTCTGTGATGAATTCTCGCATCTAATGAATCAACGTTTGTTTGCGACTGGAATTCTCTGTTAAAGTCTCATACAGATGGAATTGATTTTTGAGAGGCTTTCAAAGTTTGAGTAAATCGTCACTAAAATTACATAGTTGTAAATAAGCTTTTCCTTTAGTGTAATTTGTGAAGAAGATCTTTTTGAACAACCCAGATTCAACTCGACGTTTGACGAGAAAATCGACGTTTGTTTGCACTTGGATGTTTCCGTTGCAGTCTCAAATAGATGGAATAGATGTTTGAGAGGTTTTTAACATTTGAATGAATAATCACATAGCTGTAAATAAGCTTTTTCTTTAGTTTAACACGTTTGGGAAGTTGATTTTTTTGAACATCCAAGATTCTGTGATGAATTCTGACATCTAACGAATCAACGCTTATTTGTTCCTGAAATCCTCTATTGAAGTCTCATATCGATGGAATAGATGTTTGAGAAGTTTTTAACATTTAAATGAATAGTCACATATATCTTAAAGTTGTAAATAAGCTTTCCTATATTTTAACACGTTTGGGCAGTAGATGTATTTGAACATCCCAGATTCTGTGATGAATTTTTTTTATCTAATGAATGTACGTTTGTTTGCCACAGGAAATATCTGTTGAAGTCTCATATCGATGGAATAGATGTTTGAGAGGTTTTTAACATTTGAATGAATAGTCATATATGTTACAAAGTTGTAAATAAGCTTTTCCTTTAGTTTAACACGTTTGGGAAGTCGATGTTTTTGAACATCCCCGATTCTTTGAAAAATTCTCAAATCTAATGAATCGACGTTTGTTTGTTGTTGGAATTCACTGTTGAAGTACCATATCGATGGAATAGATGTTTGAGAGGCTTTTAACATTTAAATGAAGAGTCACATATATCACATAGTTGTAAGTAGGCTTTTCATTCACTATAAAATGTTTGTGAAGTAGATGTTGTTGAACATCCAAGATTCTGTGATGAATTCTCACATCTAATGAGTCGACGTTTGTACGTAACTGGAAGTATCTGTTGAAGTCTCAAATCTATGGGATACAAGTTTGAGAGATTTTCAACGTTTGAGTGAATGGTCATATGTATCACATAGTTGTAAATAAGCTTTTCCTTTAGTGTAACACGTTTGGGAGGTAGATGCTTTTGAACATCTCAGATTCTGTGATGAATTCTCACATCTAATGAATCCACGTTTGTTTAAGACAGGAAGTCTCTATTGAAGTCACATATCGATGAAATGGATGTTTGAGAGGTTTGCAACGATTGGGTGAATAGTCACATTTATCAAATTGTTGTAAATAAGCTTTCCCTTTAGGCTGACACGTTTGGGAAGTAGATGTATTTGAGCGTCCAAGATTCTGTGATGAATTCTCACATCTAATGAATCCACGTTTGTTTAAGACAGGAAGTCTCTGTTGAAGTCATATATCGATGCAATTGATGTTTGAGAGATTTTCAACGATTGAGTGAATAGTCAAATTTATCAAATAGTTGTAAATAAGCTTTCCCTTTAGGCTGACATGTTTGTGAAGTAGATGTTTTTTAACATCCCAGATTCTGTGATGAATTCTCACATCTAATGAATCGACGTTTGTTTGCGCTTGAAAGTTTCTTTTTAAGTCTCAAATCGATGGAGTAGATGTTTAAGAGGTTTTTAACATTTAAATGAATGGTCACATATATAACAAAGTTGTAAATAAGATTTTCATTTAGTGTAACACGTTTGTGAAGTAGATGTTTTTAAACATCACAGATTCTGTGATGATTTCTCACATCTAATGGATCGATGTTTTTTTACGACTTAAAGTTTCTGTTTAGTTCTCGTATAGATGGAATAGATGTTTGAGAGGTTTTTAACGTTTGAGTGAATAGTCACATACCTCCAATAATTGTAAATAAGCTTTTCTTTTACTGTAACGCGTTTGTGAGGTAGATGTTTTTAAACATCTCCGATTCTGTGATGAATTTTTTTATCTATTGAATAGCCGTTTGTTTCGACTGGAGGTCTCAGTTGAAGTCTCATATCGATGGAATAGATGTTTGAGAGATTTCAACATTTGAAAGAATAATCACATATATCAGATAGTTGAAAACAAGCTTTTTCCTTTATTGTGGCACGTTTTGTAAGTAGATGTTTTTGAACATCCAAAATTCTGTGATGAATTCTCACATCTAATGAATCCACGTTTGTTTAAGACAGGAAGTCTCTATTGAAGTCATATATCGATGCAATGGATGTTTGAGATATTTTCAACGATTGAGTGAATAGTCAAATTTATCAAATAGTTGTAAATAAGCTTTCCCTTTAGGCTGACATGTTTGTGAAGTAGATGTTTTTGAACATCCCAGATTCTGTGATGAATTCTCACATCTAATGAATCGACGTTTGTTTGCGCTTGAAAGTTTCTTTTTAAGTCTCAAATCGATGGAGTAGATGTTTGAGAGGCTTTTAACATTTAAATGAATGGTCACATATATAACAAAGTTGTAAATAAGATTTTCATTTAGTGTAACACGTTTGTAAAGTAGATGTTTTTAAACATCCCAGATTCTGTGATGATTTCTCACATCTAATCGATCGATGCTTGTTTACGACTGAAAGTTTCCGTTTAGTTCTCGTATAGATGGAATAGATGTTTGAGAGGTTTTTAACGTTTGAGTGAATAGTCACATACCTCCAATAATTGTAAATAAGCTTTTCTTTTACTGTAACGTGTTTGTGAGGTAGATGTTTTTAAACATCTCCGATTCTGTGATGAATTTTTTTATCTATTGAATAGCCGTTTGTTTCGACTGGAGGTCTCAGTTGAAGTCTCATATCGATGGAATAGATGTTTGAGAGATTTCAACATTTGAAAGAATAATCACATATATCAGATAGTTGAAAGCAAGCTTTTCCCTTTATTATAACATGTTTGGTAAGTAGATGTTTTTGAACATCCAAAATTCTGTGATGAATTCTCACATCCAATGGATTGACGTTTGTTTACGATTGAAAGTCTCTGTTGAGGTCTCAAATCGATGGAGTAGATGTTTGAGAGGTTTTTAGCGTTTGATTCAATAGTCACATATAGCACGAAGTTGTAAATAAGATTTTCATTTAGTGTAACACGTTTGTGAAGTAGATGTTTTTAAACATCCCAGATTCTATGATGATTTCTCACATCTAAGGGATCGATGTTTTTTTACGACTTAAAGTTTCTGTTTAGTTCTCGTATAGATGGAATAGATGTTTGAGAGGTTTTTAACGTTTGAGTGAATAGTCACATACCTCCAATAATTGTAAATAAGCTTTTCTTTTACTGTAACGCGTTTGTGAGGTAGATGTTTTTAAACATCTCCGATTCTGTGATGAATTTTTTTATCTATTGAATAGCCGTTTGTTTCGACTGGAGGTCTCAGTTGAAGTCTCATATCGATGGAATAGATGTTTGAGAGATTTCAACATTTGAATGAATAATCACATATATCAGATAGTTGAAAACAAGCTTTTTCCTTTATTGTAGCACGTTTGGTAAGTAGATGTTTTTGAACATCCAAAATTCTGTGATGAATTCTCACATCCAATGGATTGACGTTTGTTTACGATTGAAAGTCTCTGTTGAGGTCTCAAATCGATGGAGTAGATGTTTGAAGGGTTTTTAGCGTTTGATTTAATAGTCACATATAGCACGAAGTTGTAAATAAGATTTTCATTTAGTGTAACACGTTTGTGCAGTAGATGTTTTTCAACATCCCAGATTCTGTAATCAATTCTCAGATCTAATGAATCGACGTCTGTTTACGACTGAAAGTCGCTGTTAAGGTCTCATATCTATGTAATACATGTTTGAGAGTTATTCAACCTTTGAGTGAATAGTCACATATATCAAATAGTTTGAAATAAGCTTGTTCTTTAGTGTAACACGTTTGGGAAGTAGATGTTTTTGAACATCCCAGATTCTGTGATGAATTCTCACATCTAATGAATTGACGTTTGCTTATGACTGAAAGTCTCTGTTCAGGTCTCATATCGATGGAATACATGTTTGAGAGTTATTCAACGTTTGATTGAATAGTCACATACCTCCAATAATTGTATATAAGCCTTTTATTTACTTTTACGCATTTGTGATGTAGATGTTTTTGAACATCTCTTATTCTTTGATGAATTCTTACATCTAATGAATCGACGTTTGTTTGCACTTGGATGTTTCTGTTGCAGTCTGAAATAGATGGAATACATGTTTGAGAGTTATTCAACGTTTGATTGAATAGTCACATACCTCCAATAATTGTATATAAGCCTTTTATTTACTTTTACGTATTTGTGATGTAGATGTTTTTGAACATCTCTTATTCTTTGATGAATTCTTACATCTAATGAATCGACGTTTGTTTGCACTTGGATGTTTCTGTTGCAGTCTGAAATAGATGGAATAGATGTTTGAGAGTTTTTTAACATTTAAATTGAAAAGTCACATATATCACATACTTGTAAATAAGCTTTTCATTCAGTATAACATGTTTGTGAAGTAGATGTGTTTGAACATCCCAGATTCTGTGATGAATTCTTGCATCAAATAAATAGACGCTTTGTGTCGACTGGAGGTCTCTGTTGAAGTCTCATATCGATGGGATACATGTTTGAGAGTTATTCAACGTTTGAGTGAACAGTCACATATATCAAATAGTTTGAAATAATCTTTTTCTTTAGTGTAACACGTTTGGGAAGTAGATGTTTTTGAACATCCCAGATTCTGTGATGAATTCTCACATCTCATGAATCGACGTTTGCTTCTGATTGAAAGTCTCTGTTCAGGTCTCATATCGATGGAATACATGTTTGAGAGGTTTTCAACGTTTGAGTGAATGGTCACATGTATCACATAGTTGTAAAGAAGCTTTTCCTTTAGTGTAACACGTTTGGCAGGTAGATGTTTTTGAGCATCCCAGATTCTGTGATGAATTCTCACATCTAATGAATCCACGTTTGTTTAAGACAGGAAGTCTCTATTGAAGTCACATATCGATGAAATGGATGTTTGAGAGGTTTTCAACGATTGAGTGAATAGTCACATTTATCAAATAGTTGTAAATAAGCTTTCCCTTTAGGCTGACACGTTTGGGAAGTAGATGTATTTGAACGTCCAAGATTCTGTGATGAATTCTGACATCTAATGAATCAACGCTTGTTTGTTCCTGAAAGCCTCTATTGAAGTCTCATATCGATGGAAGATGTTTGAAGGGTTTTTAGCATTTAAATGAATAGTCACATATATCACAAAGTTGTAAATAAGCTTTTCCTTTTATTTAACACGTTTGGGAAGTCGATGTTTTTGAATATCCCCGATTCTTTGATAAGTTCTCATCTCTAATGAATCGACGTTTGTTTGTTGTTGGAATTCACTGTTGAAGTATCATATCGATGGAATAGATGTTTGAGAGGTTTTTAACATTTAAATGAATAGTCACATATATCACATAGTTGTAAATAAGCTTTTCATTCAGTATAACATGTTTGTGAAGTAGATGTTTTTGAACATCCAGATTCTGTGATGAATTCTTGCATCTAATGAATCAACATTTGTTTGCGACTGGAAGTCTCTGTTGAAGTCTCATATCGATGGAATGGATGTTTGAGAGGCTTTCAAAGTTTGAGTAAATCGTTACTAATATTACATAGTTGTAAATAAGCTTTTCCTTTAGTGTAATTCGTGAAGAAGATTTTTTTGAACAACCCAGATTCAACTCGACGTTTGACGAGAAAATCGACGTTTATTTGCACTTGGATGTTTCCGTTGCAGTCTCAAATAGACGGAATAGATGTTTGAGAGGTTTTTAACGTTTGATTGAATAGTCACATATATCACATAGTTGTAAATTAGCTTTTTATTTAGTCTAACACGTTTGTGAAGTAGATGTTTTATAGCATCCCAGATTTGTGATGAATTGTCACATCAAATAATTAGAGGCTTTGTTGCGACTTCAAGTCTCTGTTGAAGTCTCATTTCAATCGAATAAATGTATTAAGGGTTTCAAACGTTTGAGTTAATAGTCACATATTTTAGATAGTTGTCAATACAGTAATTCCCCGCATATAAGAACCTACTTTTTTGAGAGCCAGGCTTAAATTGGTTCTTATTTCAAAGATACTATGACTAATTTCAAGGTATAATGGCTCTTATTTGAATGGTAGCTCCTGTAGTCCTCTTGAGAGTTTCACAAAGATTTTCAGCCCATATTATTTGTTTTAAAAGCGTTCTTATGGACATAATAAGTAATTGGGGAGGAAAATAATACTTTCAAGGCCGACTTGTGACCACAATGACCTTGATAACAGGAATCAAATATCTACTTTGCAACTTCTGCAATAAGAACCTATTTTTCATCAGATTGAAAGAGATTTCGTAATTGCAAGGTACATAATTTAGGAAGAAAGGCCTCTAGGTTCTTATTTTGGTGTGTTCTTATATACGGGGATTGACCGTAAACTTTTCCTTTAGTGTAACACGTTTGTGAAATGATTGTTTTTAACATCCCAGATTCTGTAATTTATTCTCACATCTAATGAATCGACGCTTTGTGCGACTGGAAGTCTCTGTTGAAGTCTCATTTCGATGGAATACATGTTTGAGAGGTTTTTAACGTTTGAGTGAATAGCCAAATATATTACATAGTTGTAAATAAGGATGTTCTTTATTATAACATGTTTGTGAAGTAGCTGTTTTTGAGCATCCCAGAATCTGTGATGAATTCTCACATCTAATGAAAAGATGTTTTGTTGCATTTGCAAGGCTCTGTTGAATTCTAATTTTGATGCAATGATGTCTTAGACGTTTTCAACTTTGATTGAATGGTCAAATGTATTACATATGATGTAGTTGTTTTTGAGCATCCCAGAATCTGTCATGAATTCTCACGTCTAATGGGACGATGTTGTGTTGCGTTTGCAAGGCACTTTTGAATTCTCATTTCGATGGAATAGATGTTTTAGAGACTTTCAACGTTTCAGTTAATAGTCACATATATTACATAGTTGTAAATAAACATTTTCTTTATTATAACATGTTTATGATGTAGATGTTTTTTAGTATCCCGGAATCTGTGATGAATTCTCGCATCTAATGAAACGATGTTTTGTTTCGTTTGCAAGGCCCTATTGAGTTCTCATTTGATGGAATAGATGTTTTAGACGTTTTTAACGTTTTAGTGAATAGTCACATACATTAGTTAGTTGTAAATAAGCTTTTATTTAGTGTAAGACGTTTGTAAAGTAGATTTTTTATCGTCAGAGATTGTGTTGTGAATTCTCACATCAAGTTAATAGACGCTTTGTTGCCACTGCAAGTCTCTGTTGAAGTCTCACTTCGATGGAATAGATGTTGTGGACGTTTGTTATGTTTGAGTGAATAGTCACATATATTACATAGTTGGAAAGAAGCGTTTTCTTTAGTGTAACATGTTTGTGAAGTAGATGTTTTTCAGCATCATCGGTTCTATGATGAATTCTCAGATCTAATGAAATAATGTTTTTTTACGTGCGCAAGTCTCTGTTGAAATCTCACTTAGTTGGAATAGATGTTTGAGTGGTTTCTAACGTTTGAGTGAATGGTCACACATGTTACATAGTTGTAAATAAACTTTTCCTTTTGTGTAACACGTTTGTGAAGTACATGTTTTTGAGCATCCAAGATTCTGTGATGAATTTACACTTTTAATGAATAAAGGCTTTGATGCGTCTGGAAATCTGAGTTGTATTCTCACTAGAATTGAATGGATTTTTAGACGTTTTCAACGTTCTTTTGAAGCGTTGCATTTGTTATATAATTGTCAATATATAATAATTGTTATATAATTGTCTTATTTCGCTATGATGTCCTTTGGTTTCGTTTTCAGTTTGTTGCAGCGATCATTAATGTGGAACCATACTTGGGAAATCATTGACAAAATTGTTAAAGGAGGGGCAGGATTCTTATTTTCAGATAAAGGCGTCAAGCCTCCTTGGGCCCCTTTACGACGAGTTTTTCCCTTGCCCTTTGTTTTTGCCACGCCGCCACTGACTCAATATGAATATAAGTCAGCTTTAGAAGATGATTCAACCTGCCTGCACAACCTTTAGCGTTCGCAACATTACTGAATGTAGAAGGACCCCTTCGCTACAGCTACACAGATGAAAATATCGCAATTGAAATTTCAGAATATCAGCAAACAATGGCGCCGGCGATTGTGTGGGGAGGGACGCATGTGACCACACTGAACCAAATTGTCTTCACGCATGTTTCTGCATATAGAGGTTATCTTGTTGACTGTTTTGTCTGAATGTAATTTGGGACAGCTGCACGGACAGTTTCGTGTAAGAACTAGGGCTAATGGCACGGGGGGGGGGTACTTGACCTAAATTTGTACGGGGATGTGCCCACGAAATAAATTTTTTTCACCCTGTTCCAGAATTTTTGCCTTCAAATGATACCCTGTTCTAGAAAATATCGGTAAAAAATATACTCAAAAACACAAAAATTTGACTAAGTGATAACCTGTTGTAACAAAATTTCCTCTTTTGACATGTTTTGACAACCTGCTCCAGAAAATTTGCCTTCTTTTGATACCCTGTTCTAGAAAAAATAGGCGAAAACGATAGCCTGAAAAACGGCACATCCCCGTCGGACAAATATACTAAGTACCCCCCCCCCCCGGGTCTAATGGATTACATTTTTTTGTGTTTCATCTTGATTTTCCAGAAGAAGAAGTACGCATAAGATCAGAACTGCTTTTCAGGCGATTCTTGCTCTAGCAAAAGGCATTTGATTCTTGTAACTGAAAGCTTCTTTGGCAGTACCTAACACTCATATCTCTCTGATTTGCAGCTAAAACAGCATCAATGATTATTTGGGATTGTGAGCGAATTGACATTCATACATTCTTATGCTTGTTGAACCCAGGACGGACTTTGTAATAATCCAAAAGAATCTTATGCTTTATTCCAAAATGTAATCATCTGCCAACTGTCTTCTTGAAAAGCAGTCCTTATGGATTGAAGAGCCACCATGCCAAAAAGTAAAAATAGTTTAGAAAAAGAATGAGGAGACTTTCAAAGTTGTGCCTTGATCCTAGCTTGTACATAACTTTCCCATTTTTTCACTAAATTTGGCCTTGTTTGTAAAAACTATAAAGATAGTAGAAACAATGTAATTTAAAACTGGAACGTAGGAAGTATCTGAAACTTGTGGGGACAAGACACTTCGAAGGCTCTGTTTTCCTTAAGGAGAGGGGGAATTTTCAAAATAAAGAGAGCACTTCTTTGCTAATTGCAATATCCTTGGGGGTACGTGCCTCTAGTGCCCCCCTGTTCCCATGCTATGATTTCAAAATCGAAATCCAAAGACATTGCTCAGTACCAAAGTCACGTGAGCCACCCAGTGTTCAGAGACGCATTAATGTTGTTGTTGCTGCTCAGGGTTCTGATGTGTTCATGTGCAGTGTTTTTGCGTGGTCGACTTTGGCAACTCTACAGAAAATAGCTTTTTCTGAAGATAGTAGCAGCTTATTGACACTCAGTCCTGATGAATTAAAGAGAAGGATGAATGTATTCGACGGAAACATCGAGCCATCACTCAAGAAAAGAGCGATTTCAAAGACCAACGGTGATGATGAGGCGGACGAGAAAACATTTAGGCCCATTTTTGGAAGTGCATGCCCACCAAACAAGAAAGTTTATTTGGACTACAATGCAACGACACCTCTGGAACCATCGGTCCTTGATGCAATTTTCTATTCACTTAAATATGCATGGGGCAACCCAAGTAGTTCGTATTCCGAAGGCAAAATGGCTAAGAATGTAATTGATGAGTCGAGGAATCATGTTGCTAGAATGATAAATAGAGGCTCAAATGAGATCGTTTTTACATCAGGTGGGACAGAAGCCAATAACATGGTGTTTCACTCTGTGATCCAAAACTTTCAAGGACATGAAAATAGTCACAAATGCCAGGATTCCAAAGATAAAGTAAAACTGATGAATAGTTGCAACCCATGTCCACATATTGTCACATGCAATATTGAACATGATTCAGTTGTTCTGGCTCTAAGGGCATTGAAAAGTCAGGGAAAAGTTGAAGTAACAGAGGTTCCAGTTTCAAAAGAGACAGGTCAAGTGCCTGTAAATGATGTTATTGCTGTTATTCAAAGGAACACTGTTCTTGTGTCCTTTATGTTAGCAAATAATGAAACAGGTGTTATTCAGGTGTGTGAGATCCAAGTCTATCTGTATTTTGACAGTTTTGAGAAAAGCCACACAAACTGTGCAGGCTAATTTCCATATAGCTCCGCCTTTTGCAAGCCAGCAGAATTTTTATTGTTCAATTTGAAAGGAAGTTACAGCTGAGTGACCCCTCATTGTGTAAAATCCTGCTCACTCAATATGCCCCTGCTTTAAACCAGGTTGTGGTAGAACTGTTTTGAGACCAAACGTGGGGACAACTTGATAGTAATGATTTATTTACAGTAATTGGTTATTAAGTATTTATAGCCTAATACACACAAATAACAAATTCAAACCAGCTATCTAGGTAGAACAGAAGTAGTGCCCTGTATGCATATAGTTTACTTGAGCTTCCACCCATGCTCCATAGCCTTATTTCTCCTTTGAAGCTTCTTTTATCCTCACTCTTACAGAAACAATTCATACCACAGGTTTTGCACACTTTTCCTTGTTAAGCTTAGAGTAATTTTGATTTAAAAATGATTTTTTGACTCAGGGCTGAACACCCCCTCCCCTTGTACTAAGACATGATCAGCAGCCTCGCTTAGGCATTCACTAGTTCTTGACCCAATTTCTTAGGTTTGTTCCAAGATTCCAGTCCTGGCACACCAGGTCAAGATTTAAGTTTAGTGATAGATTAAAGGCTGTTTTCTATGTTTCGTAAACTTGTTTGTATTTCCATCAGAGTTCTATACTTCATTACTGCTGCTGCTGATTCTTCAAAATCATTGACATTAACACAGCTGACCGTGACCACAGCTGAATGAGAGAAATGTGGGAGTGTGGAAATAAATGCAGCTTGAAAACAATTTGTAAAATGTTTGCAGATTCAGCTTTTTGATTCCTTGTCTTTTCTCCTTGAGGGTACTCATGAACTTCTTTAACAATTCTGGCAGTTGTTCATACCCTGCCAAATGTTCATCTGCAAGTTGACAATCTTAAAGAATTCCTTGAGAATTTTTCCATGCTTGCACATGGCCTGCATTGCCTTTAAAGGCAAATGATGGAGATATCAGGCAACTCAAGTCAGGGACCTGGGCAATCTAAACATGGTCTGTAAATTGTTATCCATTGATCTCTATACCTAGATGATTGAAAAATTAGACAAATATGGGCCCCAGAGGGGAGGGGTACTTGACTTGGGAAGTGATGGGGATGTGTGGTAAATATCTCTACACCCTGTACCCTGTCACAAAAAATGACCCAAAAGTTTATGTATATACCCTGTTGCATAAAAATTTTGCCAAAATCCATTGTTTCAAGGGAAATCTAAAAAATTTCCTTCTACCCATGATACCCTGCTGCATAATTTTCCTATCAATTGTAATACCCAGTTGCATCATCTTTATCAGAAAAGGACACCCTGTTGCAAAATTTTAACTGTAAAAGGACACCCTGTTGAGCAGCACATCTTGTCAAGTCAAGACTGAGAGTACTCCCTGGAATGTGTACACATGACCTTCTATTGTTCTTTTTCAATGTAGATTGCTATATGTCCATCTTTAGTCTCAAGTCTCCTACCATCATAATTAGCTCACTTCAATAAAGACTCTTTTTTGCAGCCCATAGAGAAAATATCCAAAGTTATCAAGTCAGTGAACAAGTCAAGGGAAGACAATGGAAAAACAAAGATTTATGTCCACACTGATGCTGCTCAGGCCATCGGGAAAATTTCTGTTGATGCAACAGTTCTTGATGTTGACTACTTGACTATAGTTGGACACAAATTTTATGCACCCAGAATAGGTACATTTGATGTTCCATCACCATTCTTAATAAGCATACAAATTTTTTCAATTTTTTGCAATGTTGACTGGCTGTACCCCCCTCCAGCCCCCTGGCTTGTATACCCGTGTCATTCTTAATATTTACATTGCATCAGTTTGTGGTCTGGTGAAGTGAAGGTGAAGTTGCGTTTTTCAGCGCCAAGCGCTGGGATCGCAGAAATAGAGCAGACCTAATCGAGTCCGCGACCCCTTGTCATGACGCTCAAGTGGTGGGGCCCTACCGGGACTCGAACCCACTCCGCCTGACTGTTCTGGCTGCAATGTCAGAGGATTACACCACGGCGCCACAACACCTTCAATAACTAAATACCAGTTTCAACTATCAAGTCTTCGATAAGGGATTTGTTACTCCCTTGCCTCTTTAATCCTTTAACAGCAGCATAAATATTAAAGCTAAGGTTCCTCTATAAATAGAACAAAGAAATTACTCCGACACAGCATTGTTTCGTGGCGAGATAAAAATCTTATTGTGACACTGTCCTTTGTTGACTCTGCGTGCAAGTTCGATTTGAGTGAGATATTTTTAGAATTTCTGCTTTGTGCAAATGCAAGCTTTTAACCTTGCACGAACCCTTTAAGCCCTGGTCAAAGGCATCCAACATTTCATCCAACATGCTGAAAACCAATGTTTCCTGAAATGTTGGATGCATTTGACCACCCATGTTAGATCATCAAACATTTGCAAATTGATGTTGTATGAAGTTTGATCGAGATCTAAAATAAATTTTGTTTTCAAATGTTGGATGGAATGTTGGATGCGTTTGACTGCTTGATCCAACACTTTGTCCAACGTTTCATTTGTGGGCATGCACATTACGCTCCAAAAGTTGATATTTTGTCATCAGAGCACCATATTGAATCTTTTTCTGTAGTGTGCATTCTAAATCAGCAATTCACATTTTTAGGTTGCTCTACGAGTATTTTAATCATTCTAAACGTGTTGCTGCACAGGCGAATGACGATGATATGGATGTTGCTAGCAATGTTGGATGAAATGTTGGATGCGTTTGACCACCCCCCAAGTGGGGACATGACTTGGGGGTGGATGGGGGTCAACCATTCGATTCTCAGAAAGGTACCCTCTCCTAATTTCCAAAAATTCCTGTCATACCCACTTTTATGATGAATTTTGGTGGAAAACAACCCATTTTTGGCTATTTTTCGTCAATTTCCGGATAACCCACCCATGTTTCTGAAAATCTGCCGAAAATGGACCCTTGGTTGGAGAATTTTGGCCCAAAAACCCACCCATATGGGGGGCACATACCCGTACCCTCAACATGTTATGTACCCCCCCCGGACCACCCCCTCATCAAAATCAACAAACTTTACATTTTTTTCAAGTAATGTTAGATGAAACGCTGGATTTGTTTGACCAAGGCTTTATAGTAACGAGCAGATCTCCATTTGGGAGCAGTTACAAAGTTTTAAATGAATAAATGTAACTCTGGTAAGAGCGATATAAAACAAGCTGCTGTAACTAGACTTAAAACAAATACTTAGCAAGTGAACCTAACACATCGCAACACTACTTAAAAAATCTTTTGACTTGTCCCATTATTCTCTTAAGAGCTTTTGGATCATTCGAAGAGGGTTTATCTATGCACCGCTCAAAACCAAAATGTATGCACAGTTTTTTCTTTCAGTTTAATCAATCAAACAGTATCTGCATCCCGCTCGCTTTGGTTATGGTAGTGTCTGTTGCAACTGAAGAAAGAGCATTCTGTGAAAGATATTTTGAAAAAATATCTTTTAGAATCTTCTTTTATTCGTCAAATCGCTTTAATGAGTCACTTTAACTCACTCTGCTTTGTTTCCTTGAAGGGGACAACCTTGCTTGTGCTGTTATTATGAGAGGCAACCGTCTTTCTCTGTGGATCTAACTTGCCCTCTTTTGTGTTAGGTGCACTCTATGTCCGTGATCTCGGTAAAGAAGGTGGAACTCCCCTTTCTGCAATGTTCTTTGGAGGTGGACAAGAAAGAAACTATCGACCAGGGACTGAAAATACTGGAATGATAGCTGGGCTTGGAGAAGCGTGCAGATTGGTAACAGAAAATATATATTGTTATCAAGCCCAAATGAAAATGGTAAGTCAAAGTGTAAAAGACTATGTTCACACCATGCCGGCACATTTCGAAAAAAGACGGTAGCACAATTTAAAGGGGCAAGGTCACGTAACCTTAAAAAAACCTGTTTATCTCTAGAATCTATATTGTTGTCCACACGTGCTCTATAAAGATTTTGGTGGATGAGGTGAATCCACACCAAAGTTACTTCTAAAAATTCACCAATATCTCTGCAATCGTACGATATATGAGTGCTTCGTTTGCTTCTCTTGAATCCATCTTCAAAGTAAAGCTTCCATTTTGAGAAAAGTAATGAAAAATCACTGGATTGGCCTGTCAAAAATACTACAAAATCGTCGTTTCGAAAGAAGTTTGTTTACATTACTCGTGAACCCGCTCCTTTAAGCTAGCGCACACATGATGCCGTTTTGAAAAATCCGTTTTAAAAATTTACCGTCTTCAAAATCTGCCTGCAAAAAATGTGCCTTTATCGTGTGAACGGGATTCCTATCCGTCACATTTTCCTCCGTTTTCTAAACTGTGATAGCATCTTGTGGATGTATTCTAAGTCAAGAAAGACCTCTCATTGAGGAGTTTTTGAACAGACAAGTTCAAGAAGAGTTTTGAACAGACAAATTTTAGTGAACAGACAAGATAAGTTGATATTTGTGAGTAAATGCTTAGGCAAGTAAATGTAAGTAAAATTAAAAACACTGAGGTGAAATTTAGTTAAAGTAAATGCAAGCTAGTAAATGTAAGAAAAAGAGCAAAGTTTAAACTTACATTCATAAGTAAAGTAAGATAAGTAATGCAAACAAATATACAATTTTGTAAATTTTGCAACTAATAATCAACCTTTACAGACAACGAAGCCATATTCTAATCTAATAGACTTTCTTCTTTAACCCACTGCCACGTTAGCACCGTTGCCCCTGTTCAAAATTCAGTGGCCATTTTGGCAAACTCTAAGCAACCTAGCCTAATTTCGTAGGAGAAGTTGTGTTGTCATGTCAGCATAATAACGGACATTAGGGATCGTTCAAACAGATCAAGCCAACGTTCATGGGCGCAAGTTATTTAAGAGAAGAAAGCGAGGGAGTGAAATGTCAACAAACAAAATTGGCTTTGGTTTGTTTACGTCCACTTAAAGTCAAGTGATTGATCTTCTGATGAAACATCTTGTGAATTTCTTGAGATGAGCAGTTCTACCATGAAAGGAAAATGCAGTGGCGAGGACAGATGTTTTCCATTTGATTTAGGAGCTATGTAGTAATTGTTTCATGTATGCCCTAAATACCTGAGAGAAGTAATTCCTTCTGCTCAGCTTCTCAATCAAATAAACAAAATCCGCGAGACAGCTTCAGAGCAACTCTCATTCCTTCTTCATAAGCACGTAACTTCTCTTAAAAACCACCTTTCGCTTGCACGAGGTGAGAGTTTGCCCTGTTGGTGTCGGGGCAATTTCTGCGGCAGTGTTTGATTTGAATTACAGGTTGAAGCAATTTCCTTTGTCTATAGTCACTAATCGCTTTGAAATGAGATGCCAATTAAAGCAATTGCTGCTATTGTGTTGCAAAATCTTTCCTTGTTAGTACAATACTGAACTTCCAAAGATTAGAGTATGATCACGTGCCTTGAAATGAATGTTTTAGTATGATCACGTGACTTTGAAATGATTGTTTTAGTATGATCACGTGACTTGAAATGAGTAAAGCAAACCTCTGCCGACTTTGTCTATTGAAACGATGGCATGAAACGAGGGGCAAAACACTTCTCAAAATAGTGTTCGTGATTTTTGTGATTTTAGAATCGCATGATTTTCTCTGCGACCGTTTTGTGATTTTACAGAGTTTTAGTGATTTCTTCGTCTGATTTTTCAGTAATTTGTCACTGATTTGTGATTTTGTGATTTTTGTACGTGATTTTTTGTGATTTCAAGGAAGGTGTATGAAAAAATATCTGTGAGTTTCGCCTGGGGATGAAATATCGATTTCATGTTTTGGCAGATCAATGATTTGTTACTCAATGATTCAATGATCAATTAATTGATTTTATTAATTGATCAAATTATTGACTTTTTGCTCGCTTGACTGATTGTATGATCATTTGGTTGACTGACTGATAGAGCATTGCAACGATGTTCTTATTCTTAAATTCATTTTGCCATTCTGATTACAGGTCAGAGACTATCTTGAAGATCGCCTCTCAGAAGAATTTGGCGACAACATACATTTCAACAGCATATTTAAAGATAGCAGTCGCCTGCCTAACACTTGTAACGTATCGATCCTCGGTGACAATTTACAAGGACGAAAGATGTTAGGTTCCGTAGAAACTTTACAAGCCAGCGTGGGCGCTGCCTGTCATTCGGACTGTGGAGAGAAGCCTTCGCATATTCTCATCGCTTGCGGAATCCCAGAAACTGTGGCGCGAAATGCAATTAGGCTGAGCGTTGGTAGGTACACTACGAAGGAGGATATTGATTTGGTCGTTAATGATTTAAAGCATGCGGTTGACAAGCTTAGTGGGATTAATGTAAGCTAATATTTAGGTTAAAGTTGGGGCAACGGTTAGATCCGCCAGTAAGCCTGCGTAATTATCTCACTGTCATCTATTAAAGGATTTAGTGTACTTGTCATGTGTTTAGCAAGGGTAAATTTGCAAAACGAGTCGATTTTAGACCAAGCGATTCGACACCTGAAGAGCATTTTATCTGATGATCTTTGCATGTGCATGTAGCTAAAGAAAAAGTGAACTAGTAAACCGGGAACAACGCAGGACGACCCAATAATTTGCTGACGTTTGTTAATTTTGTAAGTGAAAAAGGCTGTGACTGCCAAAGTCGTGGGAAATAAAGATTGGAACTCGTACATACTCGAAGAAGCTACCAGAATGAAAAATGCAGTATCTTTTGACGTTCTCCAACTCAAGAGTTTCAAAATTTTCTGGTAAGACCACCATCGGTTGTGATCCGTTGCTTCTTTCAATGGCAAATTATCCAAAAATGGGGCATTTTCCAACGATCTAAAGGGCGTGGTCGTGAAAATTTTTAGGCCCCCCGGGCCCCCATTTTCCCTCTTCGCTCGCACCTCATTTCAGCCCCCCAATATGAACCACGTTCCGACGGGCCTGTAAAGTAGATGAATGCAGAACTTCCTCAGGCTAGGCCTAGTTGGATCCGAGAAGAGCTATTGATAAAGTTGCCTATTCTTTATCTATTCGGTAAAAGAAACAGGGGCCTAGAAGTATTTCAACTTTATCAAAAATTTACAAAATGACTGAAAAGGGCCTAAAGCATTGATCAGATCGAAAGGATGCTCGGCACACAGGATAATGTGCAATGGGCGTTTCACCTCTTACAAGAGTTATAAGACATCAATTTTAAAACAAATACTAAAGATTTTCAATCTCATAACAGTGAATGTGCTGTGGAGATTTCTCACCCATGAAAAGTTACACTTTTCTGAGCGAGGAGCTCTTTATGATTTGATCAATGTTTTAGGCCTGCAACAAAGAAGTTTTTGTACGTATAGTCGGATTTACCTATATTTATACCGGGTGAGTCAATAAAAACGCCCGGCGTTTGAAAAATTCCTGATCCCTCAAATTGACAAAAACTTTTAACATTTTTAATCCAGGAAGATGGGAAACGAACCGTGTCTAGAACGATTGTGTCTTTTGCCATAAGGCGGAAAGTTTTTTGCTGTAAATCGTTAAGTACCTTGCATTGATTGTCGTCAATGACCACAGGGAGACCAGGATATGATTTTCGCTAAAAATAGAAATTTTCTTTCGAAATAATTGTTGCTAAATTGTTGCTAAAAATAAATTGTTTTCCGTTGCCCCATCCCCCTGCTTGCTCGGGGTCACGTTTGTACTTTAGTCCCCTGTTTTGTAGTTGCACAAACGTGACGCCGAGCAAGCAGGGGGTGGCGCAAAGGAAAAAATTTATTCTTAGCAACAATTTAGCAACAATTATTTCGAAAGTTAATTTCTTTTCTATTTCGAACGAAAATTTCTATTTTTAGCGACAATCATATCCTGGTCTCCCTGTGGAATGACAAGCAGCTCTGGAGTTTTTTTCCAGATTTTTGTGTGTTGAATTATGAGTCCTAGTTTGAACGAGCGATGGTGGGATGGTTGAGATGGTAACAACAGTAACAGCAGCAGCAACAGTGGTAACTAGGACGGGCATCATAGGTCTTTCTAGCGCCATCATTTGCGAACTCGTTATGGCCTTTTGCTAAATGGTCAAGGAAGGTCACCCACAACTTTCTATACTTTCCTAATCTATCGAGGAACGCAGGCCACAGCAGGGGCGATATGAAACGCGCGTTTAGGCCCGATCAGTAGAGCAAGTGTTTCTAGGCCGAATCATAGTCTCTCGAATTCGTTCACATGTATCGGTGCTTGTTTGCTACGAGAAATTGTTCATACCTTACTGGCATTACCTTCAAGCTTTCCATGGCATTTATTGTCCTTACAGCTCTGTGAACATCATCTTTCTCCCCTTTTAATGGCCCAAAGTTTGCCTCTGAAGACAGTTTTTCTCACAGCATTTTCCCAGAATTTTCCCTCGCTGCTTATTTGTAAACAGAACTACGTCATCTTTAACTGAACTACGCGACTACGTCCTTTTCAAACAGAACCACGCATTTCGTATCGCCCTTGGCCACAGAGGGAGGAAGAAACCCCTGTCGTTGAGCCCTGAAACAGTGAAATAGTTTGAAATGTTTGAAATAGTCTGATATACGGGGATGTTCTAAAATCATAATTTTTTAAAAGTCTCCAGTTTTTGAGTGTTTTATTGTCATTCTAATGTTATTTAAATATTTTGCCTTCCTAACAGTCTTTCTAACGTTTTTTAAACTTATTTGTTATATCTCCATCCACAAAATAGCCTTGTTTAAAATCGCAGTGAATCGTAGGATTGTTCGTTATATATTTATAAGATCTCATGAACAATTGATGTTGGAACCTTTAATTTAATGTCTCTTCTACAAGATCAGGGTCCAGTCTTGTAAGCTTCGTGTTCTGGGTCACTTAGGTAAAGGTGCTAGAACACTGTTGGATCTAGGGTTCTGTGAATATTTCCCATAGCACTTTTCTGAAATCTTCAATATTCTCAGAATTATAGTATTTATCTTCTTTTTTAAGAATTTAAGAAAATTTTCGAAAAAGAATTAAAGCTATCATAATTTCTAAACCTTTTGACGAAAGATCAAATCATTTTCAAGAAAACTATAGTTTATGGATGCCTAAAACATGATATCAAGAAGAACTCTTTCATTCTTCTGGTGTATGATGAGAAATTTGACGACGTCGCACGATAAAATGAGCTGTAATATAAGATAGGCTGTAATTGTTACATATATCCAAGATTCCTGAAAATTTCAACGGTAGAATCATTAAAAAATGGCTAAAGTTTCTTTCAAGTCATTCAGTTTAAAGAAGTACTCTGGAGTACCGAATAAACGGGGGGGGGTGAGAATAATCGGGGGGGGGTTGGAAATGGTTCAATATAACAGTAATCGGGGGGGTTGGAATAATCAGGGGGGGGGTCTTGGAGAAATAGAAAGTAGTCGTTTTCTTAGGTAAACACGTCTCTTATATATATTTATGTCAACAGTGATGTTACTAATACAGTTACTTTTGAGTTCTGTTTCTGTTTAATGCACTTCTTGCGACTCTTTCTTGCGTTTATTCAGAAATTATGTTTACTATCATTTCATTTTTCCAAAAATTAATAAAAGGGGGGGGGTTGGAATAAGAGCGGGGGGGTTGGAAAATTTTTCAAAAATTAATAAGCGGAGGGGGACGATTATTCGGTACTCGAGAGTAGGTCATTGAATTTTACACCCGCCTTTTTACACCGATTCAAAGATTTGGAACCTATGCCTTTCAAGAAACAACTGTTGAGATGATGCTCTTCCAAACAGTAGGAGATTCTCTTTCCATATTCCCTAATTGTGCAAGTAGTCCTTCCAACGAACTTTTTCATATGTCCCTCAAATCCCTGTTCACGCTTTACCAAGAGAAATACGTGTGGACTGCTATGTGACGATACGCACTTTTTAGCATTTTTATGAATTCATTCATTTGAATTTAGTTTTCCTTCAGCTTTAGTTTATTCATTCAAGTTTTAATGCTCTTCCTTTCAGATTATGAATTGGTGTCGTTTCACATATTTTCAGCATTGATTACGTATGAGCCTCGCTTTCATTCCTTTTCGGTATTTACTTTTGGTATGGTATATGACTAGTTGTTTTATTACCTAGGTTGGTCCTTTTATGCAAATCTCATGTTAATCATTTTCCTGTTATTCTTGTATTTGATTGGTTAGTCTTAATTCGTATTTCCGCGTAGTTTCTAATATATTCTGTAACTTTGGAGTTAATCTTCGATTATCGGTATGCGACCAGCTACACGTTAATTCCGGATCTCACTGGAGAGCCGTTAACCTTGTACATAGTGTTTTGTATATAATCATATAACCGAAGTTTGTGTGATTTATCCGCTCGTGCTTTTACTACAAGTGAATCCAAGTCAGATCAGATCCACGGAAGAAACTTATACTTCGCATCTTTACATATGGTAACAAAGAAAGTCGCATTCATGACAGCTAGGAAAAGTGTTACAAATAACAAAAATTGTCTCGTCTCATTTGGAATTCAAACAAAGCTATGGCAAAGAATGCATTGAGTCCTATGTAGGCAAATTCAAACAAGTCTTCCATATTCTAGCGAAGGGTTCTAAAGTAACAGTGGTGTCTTACAGGAAAGCAGCGCACATGCGGAAAGTTTTAGGGATATAAAGACCACTCATTCTAAATTTCAAAACCATATTTCCCATTTTCAAGAGCATAAAGTGTGGGCAGGACCACACTGAAAAAGGCACTGTTTTAAATGTTCACGGGAGGACACAGGCAGGGAACATGAATATTGTTATGGAAACTTTGAGAAACTCGCAAGAAACTCTTGAGTACTCAAAATCTAATAGTTTTAAGACATTTTCAGTACCGGCCCAAAGTCTTAATTTCTTATACGTTTAATGGCTATTCCTATGCAGAGAAGCACAAAAAGGGAGTCAAAGTAATTTATTTCTTCCCAATCTCCAATCTTACAGCTTGGCTATGATTTTTTAATTTGGATCAAAACTTGCCTGGCTTGGCTAAGCCGCAAATCCTTAAGATTTACGGAAGCTTTTTCCACGTTGTCTGCCATTGACATTGGTATTTTATCCACGATCTATCCTTGCGTGGATTATGTTCTTATATTTCCAGTGTTCGTGTGAAAAGGGAGCTCGCACTTGTTCCCCAAACAATAGACTGGCTTGAAGGCTACGAAGAATTGGAAAGCCGCAATTTCTGTAAGCGAAAGAATGCGGTTTCGTGTCTGATACGGTCAAACTTTGACATTGCTCGCTGAAATGTCACTATTATTTCGAAATCACAAAGCGTTTGGTTCGTGATGCTCTTCGAGTGGTGCAGTAATTAATTGAGTTACAGCGTTTAATTGCAAATGAGGAGCGAACGTTCATATTGATAGCCCTGTCTTTGTACGTAAACATTGACCAAGATTTGAGAACATTTTTGAGGTTCTTCGAACTGGACAGAAAAGACGATTCCATTTCACAATGGACGGCCCAAGACTAAGCAATGGTGATCACACTGAAGCTACACCAAGTAAAGTTTCGTTCAGCTTCACGCCTTTGAAGACCCGATCATCTCAAGACTTGTCACAAAAAGTCGCTCCTGTCTTTGCACAAGTTCCTGCAAGCCCCTCATCGCCCATAATTCAGCCAAAAATGTTTATGGAGCAAAATCAAGTAAAGGTAATATACGTTGAGTTTCTACTCACAGTGATTCTTTCTCCAAGCAATGGGCTTGACTCTGAGTTCAAAGGTTGCTCGGTGACTGGGTTTCGCCATGCGAGAGTTTTTCGTCTGGTTTTGATGTTTGGTACTACAACTTGCCACCTAACTTTCAATAAGGGAACTGTCATTTTAAATGCCGGGTACAGGGGTGGAAGAAATTTTTATACAGATAGCAAAATTATCTTACCCCATTCACGAAGTTCAATGAACTTTGACACCCCATTTCAACATAGCAAAAAATTTTATACCCCACTACTGAGCTTTTTAGCTTGGATATATTACAAAAACTTACACACTAAGAAATACAATCCTAAGAAACACAATCTAGACATGAAATGAATCAACTTGGAACAATTGGAAGGGTCATTCAAACATAGAATCATCATCACTATTTCAAATAACTTCTTTCTTGCCTAATGAACATAGCAGAAATATATAAATAATTCTTACTTCAGTCTGAAATCCTATTCCAAAAATATTTCACAGCCCATCAGATATTTTGCAATTTTTTCCGAAATATTTGATACCCCAATAAACAAGACCAAAAAATTTGGTACCCATCTAAAAATTCTTCCACCCCTGTACCCAGCTTTAAAAATGACAGCTCCCTAAACTCTACGATTTTAAGTGGACTGTGGACTTATCCAAGTCTCTTCCGCATGCAAGAACCCATGAGTACCAAAATAACTTTTTCAGGTGGCAATTTGGTAAGGTATAAACGTGGGAAGCCCAGATGTCAAGTTTGTTTTTGAGCATTTTGGGCAATAAACTCAACATTTCCAAAGATGTTTTTCAGGAATGATTTTGGAATAATGAGCGTATCTGTGTTTTAAAGAACTAATTTATTTTGAAGCCTGCTGCGGTAACCCAAACGATTGTTATCAAGTCAACGTTTAATTCTGGACCTCCCTAATCAACTCTGTTATCGTGGAAGAATGGCGTTTTTTCTCGAGACAGGGTGTGTTACCGGACATTGGTTTTTTGGTAAGATTTTCAATTACAACTTACCTGATTTGTAAAAAAGTTACAGCAGAATTTCCAAAACCCTACTTGGTTTCCAAGAAAGAGTCACATTTGATCTAGTTTTATTCAATTGTGAAGTGAAAATAAATAGAGTTTCGAAGATCTAGCTCTAGATTTTGAAGGCTTGTACTGTCCCATGTCCCATGGGTTGAAGAAATCCGTAAATTTTGACAAATTGATCAGAGACTAAGACAGCATCTACATGATGCCGCCACATTTTGAAAATGTTGAGAAATATGACGGACAGGCTTCCCGTTCACACGAAAACGGCACATTTTTCCCGGTAGATTTCAAAACGGAACTCTAACCGGCACATTTTGAAAACGGCATCATGCGAGCACTAGAAAATTACGAAAGCAGAACATTTTCGACGCTTTTGGAACGAGACTAATCGATTCCCGGGGGGGAGTACATGACTTGGGGATGGACGGGGGTCTGCCGCCCGGTTCTTAGAATGGTACCCTCTTCTAATTTCCGAAATTCCTGTCATACCAACTTTTATGATGAATTTTGGCGGAAACAACCCATTTTTGACTATTTTTCGTCAATTTCTGGACAACCCACCCATGTTTATTAAAAACCTGCCGAAAAATGGACCCTTGTTTAAGGAATTTTGGCCCAAAAACCCACCTATGTGGGCGGCACATACCCGTACCTTCAACATATTATGTACCCCCCTCCGGGGATCGATTCTTAGGGTATAGGTACACTTCCTTGGCATCAAAAGTCTTGCAACGAGTTTTTTACTGTCGAATTTCAAACCGTTTTCAGTTCCGGCATCATGTGAACGCTAGCTGAAGTTTTGCATACAAACTCCATACAGGTATTTCTCTAATCGTTGGATCTTAAAGATATGTTACCTTAGCACACAAAAGTTCTCATCAAAGTTAGTCTTTCACTGGCAGAGTAACATTTTAGCTTTGAATAGCATTCACATCATTTTTATTCCATAGCCCACCAAACGCGTAAACTTTTTTTGACTCGACCGGTAGAAGATTTATGAAAAGAAAATCCCAACGATAACATTCTGGCAAAGTGCTTTTTTAAGCCATTCAATTCAACGAGATGGGTTCTAGAACTTATTGTGTATATATCTGTAATGTTCAAATCTCTTGATTAGATTGATTATATGGCCGTAGTTATCGCTATTCAAAGGCTGCCGGACGCTCCTAACTACGACTCATAATCAAACGCCTTTTTTTGAAATGATATCTGCCTCGTTTCAATAAGGGTCTAGGCAAAAAACACTAACACGAGCACACTCGTATTTTCAAATGAAACGCATTGGCTTGAAAACTTCACAGTAATTCAGTTAATAATGCTAAAGCAACAAAATAATACCTACTTACAAGGTTGGCATTTTCACCAACTGCTTTCCTGGTATTGCTCGTAAGACTTTGTTCTGTCAAGCTAAATTCTAGACATATGACGATGAGTCCCTTGTATCCCTGTGGTAAACCTAGCTCAAGAGGGACTCATCATGAAACAGTGAAAAACCCGGCCCTATCTCATGCATTCGAATCAGGATCGAACGACTGCCGTAGCTCTGTTCAACGGTCACTCCTCGGAAAGAAAATGTGATAAAAACCACGTTAAGCAGGCGTTTCATCAAAGAAACTTGGTATAAATCTGAAGAAGGAAGCTCACGTTACCTGGTAAGTCCAAAATGAGTCTTTCAACGCTACATTTTCCATGTTTTTAAGACCAAAACAAACCAGAGAAAACTTCAGCTACCTGCCGTAGCAACTTTGTTCAAAATCTAGTTAACTGCATCATTCGAATCGAGAATTCGACATCATTGTTCTCTGCCAAATCTCGCAATCTGATTGGTACGTTAGGAATTGCGAAGTTTCGGCCTAAAGAGGGCCAAGTTTTTCATAGTAATACTATGAGTCTCTATTGCCTGATGAAGCGACAACATCAAGTCAAAGAGCACAGGGCAACAAGAGACTCATCGTCATCAGTCTAGCTAAATTCCTTGAAACTCTGATTTGAGCTTCGAGTTTCGGTTGGTTGACGTCAATCCATCGAATCTGCAAGCAGCCTCGTTCCAAATGTGCAACAAAGTCAGTCAAAAAAAACTGCCGTAATATAACGAGTCCCAGGATGAGCGGTCTCGGTTTGGTGTACTAGTCTCGCTTTGAATAGCGATTCCTGGTACTCATCGTAATCAGTCTATCGCTTGATCATAAAAGCCCATATAAAGGAAATCTTTAGACTTCTTTCGGCTTTAGGTTTCGCTCCCATCCCGATCGTTGTGCATTTGTGTATTTTTATTTTAAATCGATAAATCTAGCTTTCTATTTACAAATTTACAATATGTACAAAGAAAATAAATCTTGCTTAAATGAAGGATTTAGTTTACGCATTTTGAAAATTTCCACACATAGGGCCTTCCAACGGGAAATATACATTGTGCAATTACTTGACTTGGATAGTAAGTCATTATATGAGCTAGAATCATCCTGATATAGTATAGAAACCTTAATGCTCATAACTTAAAGCTGTGAAATCTAGCAATAACTGATTGCATTGTACCTATCCTCGCTTACCAACTATCAGAGAGCATAATCATATGTGTACACACTGAGCAGCAATCTTGATATACAATTTTAATAATACGCTGCTTATGCATCTTGAAAAATCAAATCTGCTTATAGTATGATCTTAAAACCATATCTGCATTACAAACCACTGCTGCTGTACATCTAAAACCACTAAAGAAGATGAACGTCCTGATTCTGACTGATAGGCCCCGCGGCATGAATTAAAAACACTGTTATTAAAAGTTGTTCATGTTGTTATTATTGCTAATGTTAAGTAATTTTGAGTTAGGTTTATCCTTTTGTTGATGACAACAACAACACTGTTGACGTGCATTGAATAACAGTAACTGCGCGATAAGGCCACATGTTTGACTCCAGTTTTCTTTCACTGACGATATGCTTAGCGAGAAGAGGATTCTTGATCACAAATGAAACCATTTCAAAGTGTTGGAAGCCGTGAAAGAAAGTATTCATCACTGGCCACGCCCTTTTCGTTGCCTCGAAATTTACCTGGGTAGGGCATCCGATTTTCGTGAAATTTCTAATCCAAAATCGATATGGTGAGCGAAAGTGTGACTGCGGTTTGTGTATCTGAAGATGATAAATTGTAACCACTATAACTCGTGCCGGACGAAAATTACGAAAATTGTTACGGAAATGACTAAATGTTCTAACGTTCGTAAACAGACAAAGTAATTTACATAGATCTTATTCTTTGAAAGGTGATGTAATATTTGTTACAGGTATTACTGTTCGCTACGTCCTTGCTAAAAAGTCTATACATAGGCCCGTAGCAGCTAAGCAGCTATTGGGGCCGGTCGGGCCCGGCCCCCCCCCCCAATAATTTCCATAAGTTGCATTTTTTTCATTCATCACGTTAACGAAGAAAGCTGACTTAATCAACTATGAAATTACTCTCCAAAAAGTGTTTCTGGTGTCATCTCTCTATCAGTACTTTAAACGTACCCTAAGTGAGATTACCCTGGGTACCAGTGATATGGTAAAGTGCGAGTTGCGAGTTGCAAATGCGAGTTGCGGTTACAAGTGGCATTTATTTTGTGAGTTATGAGTTGTGAGTTACACTTATTATGCGAGTTGCGAGTTGCAAGTTGAATGAAAGTTGCGAGTTGGAAACTCAAAAGTGCGAGTTGAAGGCAAAATTGCGAGTTGCCTGTATTCCTTTGAAAAAAGGCCTTTTTCGTCAAATAAAAAGGTATTCCAAAGTCGCAATCTAATTTGCAACTTTTTTGTGGGTTTTATTCTATGAAAAGCATTTTTAGACCGTCGTAACTTTCTTTATAAGAAACCACTTATAGAATATCAAGCCTATTCTTCAAACGTTAAGAAAGTTTTATAATTTGCAGCCTTTACTCCCCCAGTCGTTCAAAAATATTACTGTAATACTGTAAACTGGGAACTTGCTTAAAAGTTGTCTTGAAAGAAAATCAAAGGAGAATTCGTTGTCGTTCAAGACGACTTGTGCAAGTCCATGTTAATTGTTGAGCTAAAAATTGCAGTGAGTTATGAATGATCGGCCGTTTGCTTTCCAAATTTTGAGGTATTGTTGCCATACCATCCTGTCTGGCGTGGTTTGTTCCATTTACTTCTGTCGAAGAATTGCGCTCTGGTTCTTCCCAGTAATTCTCTAAGGTTGAAAGCAAAACCTATATTAGTAGCTCTTTCGGAATTATGCTAAATTCTGAAATTCGATATGATCAACATTAAGAAACTCTTCTGTAAACCCCTGATTTTATAAAGGCTGTCCAAAAAATCGCAGTTTTTTAGCTACAAAAGATGGAAATATGAAGTTGTTTTAAGGAACTCACAACTCGCATTTTAAATGTAGCAACTCGCACTTTTCACTACTAACTCGCAACTACTCTCAGCTCGTAACTCGCAACTCGTAACTCGCATTTGCAACTCGCAACTCGCACTTTACCAATCGACGGGTACCAGAGCCTAATATGCATATATAAAATAAACAGAAAAAAAGAAAAGGGAGATTCTTTTTTCTTTTTCCTCTTTATTTTTTGAATTAGGCTCTGGTACCCAGGGTATAGGTGAGATAAGATGTAACCACCCCAAAAAGTTCAAGCAATCACCATTCTTTTGAACGAGCTTCTGAATGGAGTGTGTATTTCAGGTCAAGACCATATTTCTATGGTCAAGACCTATCTCAGGCTGGCAGCAACAAACAGCTGCTTCAACAACCAAAGGGTGCTACATGTGCACAAAAGACACAGCATTGATAGGGCCGTCGAGAGACGGCACGGGCCCCAGGGTGGGTGTGGATTGAGCCCCCGGCGCCAAGGGCTCCGGAAAGTTTTGTGGACCATGCCTTTTTTCTCTCGGATCATGCCCTCCTATGCACTGGTAAAATGGCCTAAAAGGATGCTTTTAGATGAAAACGCCCTCCTATGAATTATTAAAAAGATTTTTAGGTAGAAAAGTTGTTTATCTCTTGTGTAAAGACGAAGCTGAGGATGCCCCGCGAGCCAAGAAACGTTCCTGAGGAAAAGTGAAGACAAGGAAAAAATGTATAATATATATTTGCCGGGCCCCTAATGGCCTCGGGCCCCCTGGTAACTACCCTGGCTACCACCCATTCTCGACGATCCTGAGCATTGATAAACTCATATAAACTCAACCCTCAGCATCTCAAAAGAAACTCTGTAGAATCCGATGCACGAAAACTTAATTTGGGTCGCTCAGCCCTTTTGGCATAAGAAGCCCTTTGTCAAGTGAGATGAAAGTACTCAGACTTCAACAATCTAAGTCACGCACATCTGAACCACGAGAACTCACGGTGCTTTCGACCTGTGGTATTAGTCTCAGGTAGCCTGTTTGCAATGTATGTATGTATGTATGTATGTATGTATGTATGTATGTATGTATGTATGTATGTATGTATGTATGTATGTATGTATGTATGTATGTATGTATGTATGTATGTATGTATGTATGTATGTATGCATGCATGTATGTATGTATGTATGTATGTATGTATGTATGTATGTATGTATGTATGTATGTATGTATGTATGTATGTATGTATGTATGTATGTATGTATGTATGTATTCATAAATTTCCTATTTTGCCCGTAGGACCTCCGAACATAAAATGACCTTTTGGCGTTCACAGAAGGGTGTTTCCAAGAAAATAAAGCCCAAGGCTCGAAACATTTTTCCTGGGGCTCCGGACCCTCAAGTTCTTTACACTTTCAGCTTCGGCACGAATTGGTGCCCCTCAAATCTGAAAAACGCTCCTACGGGCCTGCTATACATCGTCACTATCTACAATAAGGTGGGGTTGTTTCTTTGCATACGCATAGCCACAAGGTTGATCTTTCTTTGACTGAATTTGATCGAATGAATAATTTAATGCATGCGCAGTTACGATAGATAAAAGTCTCTTTGTGACAGCTGTTTTTTCGTCATCAATCTTTGATTGGTTGGGATAACTTTAGTAGCTGTAGAAAGGCGTTGTAAATTATTGTCAGGTAACCTGAATGCAGTTTCATGATATGATTTGTTATTTAAGCCATCAGTCTGAACATTGGCTGCTGAAAAAGAACTGAGTATCTCACTCAAGCTAAACTTCGAACTGAAGCAGGGCCTTATGAAGCATCTCAAACTTGGGGGGAACGACACTTCCAGGGCACTTTTTTATTGTGCTGAAAGGGGTGCTACCTGAACAAATAGAAGGGCACTTCTTTTGTTTATCGCAAAATCTTGGAAGACACATACACCCAATGCCCCTCTGTTCTTACGGCTAGGAACCAGGACCTCTTTTAACATACAAACTAGGGGGCAAAAGCCCCCCAGTCCTGCTTGCTTGCCCCCCAGTTACGGTTTTTCACAGTGTTTTGTCCCTCTAGTATGTGGTCCCTTTTTTCTTTTTGCTGTTCATGGGCCCCTTTTCAGGCCTTTCGCAACATTTTCGTCGTGAAGTCGAATTTGCTTGCAGTGCTCATAAAGACAGAAGAAACTTACAGAAACGCTTCAATTTCTTGGCTCTCGGCTATCAAGCAAATATCGATTCATGAGACACTCTTGGTGCTATGAATTTTCAAATCTGGGGAATCTTTATTTGGCTCACCCGGTTTGCTGGTCCATGTTTCTATTCAAGAAATGCCTTTCTTGGCCTATATTTGACAATAGACTGACTGTTCCTAGTCTTGCTACAGTTTGTGCATAATGGATTGCCGTTTGATTGATAACTGGGTCAGAGGCAAAACATTGTATATTTTTTTTTACATCGATGTAAGAAAACTAGTCTACTATATACAATTTACTGTACACGAGACTAATCAAAATCGATGAATATGTTTAATTAAACAAAACGAATTAGCAATATTTTTCATACAATGTTTACAATAAATCGGCAGGCATTGCAGTTGCACGTGGGACCATCCCATTGGGTTATCAAACTGTTAAAAGTGTTAAGGTTATCCGCCGATTTGAGCTCCGCTGGTGAGCAGTTCCAAATCTGTGGTCCTAAGAACCTGAGACTGTTTGTGCCGAAAGTAACCTGATTTGGCCTATAATGGGTAAGATTATTAGGATTTCGTAATGAATAGTTAGAGGTTCTAATTTGAAAAATATCTTTCATGAAGGATGGATTCAGATCATTCAAAGTTTTAAAAATTTCCAAAGAAAGAGATAAAAGTCGGGAAACATGCATCGTACATCGTTGCGACTTCAGTAGCAGATCAGTATACGAACTGACATGATCGTTATGAAGAAATCTAAGTGCACGTTCTTGTATCTTTTCGATCTTATTCGGGGATTTTGCTGAACAGAAATGCCACACTAAAGGACAGTAATTGAAATTTGAATAAACAAAGCTCTGAACAAGACTTTTCTCTCTTCGAAACCAATATAAGCTCGAAGCCTCTTTAGAACATTTAGTTGAGTTGCAGCTTTTCTACACAGCTCTGAAATGTGTGGATCAAAATTTAGTTTATAGTCTAAAGTCTAGCTGAATTCCGAGAAGCTTGACTGAACTTTCAGACTCAATAGTCTTTCCTCGGATACTTATTTTCTCGCCACTGGTATTCGTCTGGTCCTTTTTAATTAGCAGTGCATGAAACTTTGATGGATCGCAATCATATGGTTTTCTTTCAACCAATCTAGTGCAACACCTGCTTCTTCCTCTAGGGCTCGCACCAGATTTGATAGAGTCCTAGAGAAACAAGCAAGCGTGTTATCATCAGCATAATTATATAGTGCTGCCTGTTTTATAAACAAAAAAAGATCATTAACATATACATTAAAAAGAATAGGGCCTAGCACCGAACCTTGGGGGACACCAGATAAGATTGTTTGAAAGGAACTGTATGTATTGTTTATTCTAACGGATTGCTCATGCCTTTTAAGATATGAATAGATTAGTACCAAGGCATTTTCATCAATACAATACGCATTTAATTTCGCAATCAACAGATCGTGTGGGATGCAGTCAAATGCTTTTGACAAGTCCATTGATACAGCACCTACAATATAATTGTTGTTAAGTTTGGTCTTCCAGTCTTCAAGGAGTCTTATCAAAACATGGCAACCAGAGCGATTCTAGCATCCAAGATTTTAAAATTTTTCCCAGGGGAGCATGCCCCCGGACCCCCTAGATGGACGCACCTGTGGCGCACCTTCCAAAACTCAGTTTGCAAAAGGCCAATGTTTTTTCTGACCCTGCGCCATAGCGCCATCCATAAATCCTCTCCCCCGTCCTGATCACAAAGATGAACGGCATAATAGTAGTGATAGGCCTTCTGCCACAATTTATACCTTGTAAGGAATATAGGCTTTCCTAAGGAGGTCATAAAGATAAATATTTCTTGTATCAAAAATTAGGTCCCCTTTTGAAACTTGGCCCCCAAGTCATGATTCCTTAAAAGAGGCCCTGCACTCATAGGAACTGAAGCTCTTGTGACTCTTTAATGTTCTGAGTTGCACTGTATGAGCTTTCATGAAGTTTAGTAATTTTGATTTGAGTTTAACAGAAGGGGAATTTTTGCAATTGGAAAGGGGATTGAGCTTCAAGGTTTACCTCCTTGCAATACGGAATCAAAAAATTTCTTTCTTTCTTAATATTTCTACTCAGCATCCGAAGTTAGTTTTTCCAGGGGAGGGGGGTATACATGACTTGAGGATGGACAGGGTCTGCCGCCCGGTTTCCAGAAAGCTACCCACTTCTAATGATGAATTATGGCCGAAAAATACCCATTTTTGCCAGCTGCTGTCAAACCAACTCATGTTTTAACGAAAAACTGCCGAAAAAGGGACCCTTCTTTTGAGAATTTCAAGCCCAAAAACCCACCCATGTGAGCGGCTTATACCCGTATCCTCAACATGTTATGTACCCTCCAAGGGTAGTTTTAGCAAAGATCATGCTCTTGGTTTTAGGACACTGAGAAGCTAAGCTTATCCAAACAGTGTAGCCACACCTTGTAATCACTTTGGCCAAGAGAGATTTGGCGACTCTCCTCACCCTATTCAGCAGGCGCAACAGGGTGAGCATTCCAGTTTGCCACTGCTGGCCTTGCGATGCAGACACGCTGGCATTTATTGCCACGACAACAAAACAGCAACAGTTGAACAATGACAGCTCGAAATCAAGAGAAATTCATTTTCTCAAGATATCTCACGTTCTCAGGTGTCTTAAGATACCAATAGCTCTGACCGTCCTGAAGGAAGGCAAAGGGAAATTTTTAACTTGTTCGAGATGCGTTTTGAGAAGTGCAAGATATCCAGGTATCGATATCACCTGCAGTTATACCGTTGAGCATCGATAACTCGAATGTGGACATCTTCCTGTTATCTTCGGCAAACGAAGTGAGTGAGTGCAAGATAAAGTAAGAGAACTCGTCAATTCATCTCAAAATCATGTTGATAGCCCATCTCTGAGGTTTGTGAAAAGTGTCTTTGCTTTATAGTATTCCAAACAATAACTGAAAAAAAACGTTGAAAAATATCTGCATACATAACAATGACATTCAGTTATAAAATGTTGTTATTGTTCTAAATGGGAAGTTGCTTTGAGTCCGGCTGGTTTTCTCTATCCAGAGAGTTCGGACCTTGAATTTAGACATTCAGCCATTCTCTGGGATTTTTGATCTTCACCTCTCGAGCCACTGTAATCTTTTCTGAGCAATCAGACAACGATTGATGGAGTATCAATTTCGGCATCTTCTGTGTTTGTCCCTCTCTCTACCGAAACGATGGACAACCGAGTTTTAAGATACCTGAAAGAAAACTGGCGCAAGAAAGCCACCCCCGCTTCCGTATTTTGCCGCGATCTCCAAAATGACTGTACCACACCCTGTTCTAACCCCTTCGTGTTACGCATGCGTGATAAGAAATGTTAGCAGCGTCTCTTATCAATCGCTATTGTCGTTTGAGACAAGTTGGTAAGTGTCATCTATCTCAAGCAATAATCCTCTGCCAATAAATTGTTGGTATTTCGTGGATAAAACTGACACGATTTGGTAAATATTTTGCCACATCAAAAAGATCAAGATTAAATCTACTAGAAGTCCAAGGGTGCTATTCATCAATTCATGCTGACCACAAAAACCATTTCGATCTATTGTAGTCCACCATCTCTAGTAACTTTTATGGGAAACTAAGAACTAGAGTCAGGACTGAGAGTTCCTGTTTTTTCTTCTGTAAGAAACTTCGATAAGCCTCTGGTACTAAACGTTTCTTAATTTCACATAACATTTTCAACTTTTTGGTGCTAAATGTTTCTTAATTTGTTTCTTATCTTCATAAGCGTACGGGAAGATAAAATCTATGGGGGGGGGGCTGACGGACACAAAGCTCTTGTTTGCCAACATTTTTGTCCGACTAAGGCCAAAAATTTGTCGGAATGGGCTTGATTTTTGAAAATTTCTCTAATTTCCCCGCCTCGTACGCTCATGCTTATCTTTTGGATGCAGTTAGCTTTCCGCCACTGGAAAGGATTTGTTTATTGCTTGACAAACAGCGCAATTCTTTGCAAGAGAGAGAGAGTTCTTTAGAACTCAGAACGTAAAATTGTCATGGCTATCAGCCAAAAATAGAGGCTCCAACAATTTTCCCATGATTTCCTTGGATTTGGCTTGCGGTATTTCTTTGCACTTCTCTAATATAGTACAAGAGTTTCTTAAACTTTAAGCTGTAATAGTACTTGTTTCTAATAAGCCAGTTTCTTTAGAAGAAAAACGTGCACTGAGGGTTTTTTACAAGTTATTTATCCCAGGCTCCAAAAAAACTTTCAATTCTCTTACCCGTGCCCCCATAAGAACCTTTCAAAATAAGCTTTTTTGATGAGATATCTCAAGTACCTTTCAAGTCTCATGATAGAGGAAATAAGAGTAAATAAAGTAAAACTTGACGAGAATTTTCTGTATACAATTATTTGTTATAAGAAACTAAGAATTTAGGCCAGTACTGAAATTTCTTAAAACTATCAGATTTTGAGTATTCAGGGTTTCTTACGAGTTTCTTAAAGATTCACTAACAATCTTCATGTTCACGACCTGCTCCCTTGAGAAAATTTCAAAAACGCTGTTTTTGAAGCCTGTCCAGTGTTTACACATCACTCAAGTACTTTTGAAGGTACCATGATACAAGAAACAAGTGAAAATGAAGTAAGAACATGTCAAGTATCTACGTCATAGAAAATGAACAGCTTCTTAAGTTACATTTTCTAAGTGCTGGAGTTTCTTAATTTTTTCGCGATCTGAGAGTTGAGTTTCTTATAAGCAGTTTCTTCTAAAAAATACGTGTAAGGTATAAATGGAATAGTTTCTTAAGTTATATTTCCCCAACGAGTACTAAAGTTTCTTAATCTTTAATGATCGGAGATCTGAGTTACTTACACAATTGATACACGTATTTTCACGAGCCAGTAGTGAAGATTCCCTGAAGTGATAAGAGTTAAGATTTTGGTAATACAGGCGATAAGATTTGAGAGAGCAGTTTCATATTAGAAAATACGTGAAATGCAGGCTAATTCTAGCCTGTGTTCTCCAGACCCCTTTCTGGAACACAGACTAGCTAATTCTCGACTTTAGATACAATTTAATGGTTTCAGCTCAAATGAAATTTCTATAGTTTTCGAATCTACCTTTAATAGAAACCAAAAAACTGTACTCCGAAATACTGTACGTGGTTACATTTGTGCCACAAGGAGTGGCACAAGCACAGGTAGCACCGAAAACAACGAGTTATTTTTAATTATTCTGTTATTTTATCAACACAACAATGCTCGCTACCTGTGGGTGTAGATTGGTTATTTCACTTTTTCTGAAGGTTCGAAGGTTAACTTTTAAAAGTTAATCGTTAGCCTTATTTTGTAGATTAGGAAATGAATGAACGAATCAATCTTCCCCCTGATATCTTTAATCGAATCAAAATTCCACATGTGGTGAGATACAAGGTCAGAATTTGAAGAAAATTAATAGTTAGAAGCTAAATTAGGTGATATCACTTTCCTTATGAGCTCAAAACTAAAAATATCGGAAGTAATAAAAATGATTTCGATATTCACAAAATTCATCAAGGTCTTCTCTGTAAATATTAATGACCTTCGCGAGTAATATGACACATACACAAACCGCCTGCTTGTGGTTGTAAGGAATGGCCGTAAGAATTCTAGACTGATCATTTATGTTTGGAAAACATAGTACTCAGATAAAACGAGAAAAGGAGAGTATTATATTACTTAGAAGACTGTATGAAGTATTGGTGTATTTCAGTTTCGTTTGGATCGACTATCGCGTGCTTGGTGCTGTGATCGAACACGTTGTTTCCTGCCTCGCCATTCGGGGCACGGCTTTATTAGGCCCATCATTATATACTCGAGCTTCAATCGCCGACTATTGGTTTCAGAAGGCTGATTATAACTAGTTCGATTGCTGAATAACTGATAAACATGTCGACCAGTGGTGTCAGTATTTCCTCGTCGTTCACAGGGTCTCGACAGCCGCCAGCCGTTGTGAGTATCCCTCCTAACTGACTGATTCCAACCGACTTTATTATTTGTTCTTCTTTTAGAGCATGGCTTTATTCCCCGCCCATCCGTACTAATGTCCTGTTATCCATTCAATACTTAACCTTATCCATAGCCTGTCATATTGAATTTCTTTTCAACTGTGTTAATAGAGGTATTTCTAAATATTTATCTTTGTAAACTACACTTGCCAATCAAGTGTTTTGATTGCGCTGTAATTTAAGATTCCATCAACAACAGTGCTTCCTCGAATTCCATCAAATTCCTTGCCCCTTTTCTAACAAAAGATCCAGACATCATCTTTGTTGATAAGCGCGGTCTTTATGTGTTTCTCTTTTCTTGTTTCATTTAGGCACCGAAAAAAGCCGCTGCTGCTGACAGTTATGTTGGATTTGCTAATTTACCCAACCAAGTCTTCAGGGAAAGTGTGAAGCGTGGATTCCAATTTACCTTGATGGTCGTTGGTGAGTTATTTGTTTTTGGATTCTGCAAGTTCATTTAGTTGATTTTACATTCCCCAGCATCCAAATACTCAAAACATTAAACATCTTAAAATAAGATTATTGATGGGTAATAGCCAATGCTCCTGATGCCCCTTTAACAAATGAAGAGGGCATTTTGTAGACTGGGCTATCAAAAATGCAAAAAGAGAACCCAGTTGGGACTTTGGTGTAGGTTCCTGAGCCCTGATCTGCTCTATTATTAAATTCCAAAACTCAAGGGTTACGCAACCCTAAAGCGCCCACCCCAATGAAATTGAAACAATATGATCAGATGGTTTAATTTATATGACCTTGGCATCACACACATTGTTCATATGTTCCTTCTCAATAAGTGCATTATTAGATACAGGATGAAGCAAGTGTGCGCGAAAAAAGAAATTCATTCAGTTTCTCATCAAGGAATAGGAGCTTTTGTAGCCTCGCGACCCCTATGTCTTCTCCTTCCTTTACTCAATTCCACAAATCCTAAAACCACTCATGAAATTGACAAAATTTCCCCATAGAGTTAGATGCAAATGACGTTGGCATCACACGGCTCTTACAAGTACCTTCTTACTAGCTGCGTCATTGCTTGCAGTACCTTGATAGAGACTGTATGACGCATTGTGAACAATTTCCCGAAATTTTGGCATGAAAAATCTAACTTTTTGTTTTGTTTTCCTCACAGTTTGGATAGATTTCAACCATTGTTTGCACAGAAATGTTCGCAAACATTAAACAAGGGAAGGGCAAGCGAGGGTCGCTTGTCTGCTGGCTTTCAAATTTATGAGAATGATTTTAAGATGAAGGGGCGTCAGATGTGAATTGACTGGTTATTGTCATTCATTTGATCACCTGTCAGCAGGAACGCTTTCGTTCGTTCGTCACCAAATCTTACACTTGAATTGTGTCTGGAAACCAGTTTCCATCAATGGTGCCTTGGATAAAATCACATAATTGTATGAAAGACTTTGCTAAGCTTTATGTATATTAAAGTCACCTGGAAAGGATGAAAGTTCATAAAGAGGGTTCACAACTGTTTGTTCGTCGACGAAACAAGTTCAGTTTCACTTTGATGTCAGTTGGTAAGCTGGGAAATTTCTTGGATAGAGAAATGATAATTTAAAACAAGATTAGTCTATTTTGCCTCAGTTTTGTTTGCTTATATTAGAGATAAAATTAATGAATTTGGAATCTAAATAAATACTCATAGACAGCCAAACTACGTAAAACGGAAGCTTGTTGTTTACCATACAGGAAGTGGACACAAGTTGCCTTCTGAAACCAATAAGTGGGAGCCAGATAATGAAATTAGCTTTTAAGAGGAATTAGATACAGTTTAAAATGCCAGGCAGCATACTATCTTATGGAGGTATGGGATCAATAATCTAGGCTAAAAGGAGCAAATATTCAAGTCTCATTTACTTCCTTGAAGTAATGCCCTAATGTCCTTGCCAAGAATATTGGACAGGGTGTTGTTTTCGTTGAAAGGCAGATGGCTTTATGGATCTTGAAGGGTCACATGATCTATGTCAATGTCCTACCAGAGGCAGATGTTTGCCATAAGGCTGTTTTATATTTGGGAAGATAAATCAAAGATTATTGGAATTAAAAGTTCAAAGAAAAGTAGAGTTTCTGCTAAATCCCTACATAATAAAGTTAAGTACTTTTGTACTGTAATTTTGTCTGAAATTAGCATGTTATGAATTTGGGGCATGGTGTCCCAGTTAGAAACAGCAAATTATGGATCCGTTTGAAATGGCCAATCAAAGATTCTTTTCCCATATTCAACAGCCATATGATTGCAAAACATGGAAAATACTCCATAAAGAGGTTCACTGTGTTTTTCAAATTTGAATACTAATCCTTACTTTGTTGAAAAATTCTAGAGTGGTGTCAACATAGACTTATGCCTTTTCATCCCTTGCTTCCCTGCATACTTTGATTTGCTGATATTACTTGGCCAAAGGGAAAAAGTGAGCCCAATTGACGGTGTCGCTAATGTTGGCGGCAAGGAATTTTTTATTAATTTGCTTTGCATTTTTAGTCAAATACCCGTAGGTTCGTAATTCAAATGCAGTGGATCTTGGTAAACAATTCTTCACCACTATCTTTAACACAATCCTCTATCTTGGCCTTTGTAGAGTGATCCTGATTACCAATCAAATTGGTAGAGCCTTCAACCAATCAGGAGGCACTATTTACAGTAGATGGTTGTTGTTGTTGCATACTAAAAACGGTTGATGAAACTTAGAGTTTGCGCAGCTGTGGTGGATCTATTTTATCTCTACAGAAGAAGATTTTGTAATTTGTGATTCGTAGGTCAGGATAGCATCATTCTTTGTACTGGTAGTTTCCTATCTAATGTTCAAGCTCTTTAGATGAGACTTTGAAGCAATTTTATGAGTGTACAAGAACCCCCGCCAGTTTTGGCCATTTTGAAAAGGTGGGCCCACTTTTTAAGAGTAGAATGAGTCCCAATTAACCAAATGATATCATCAAATCAAAAAAGGCAGGGGAACAAGGGATGAAAAGGCATCAGTCTAGTGTCTTCTGTTATGCCCATGTCATCACACTGTGATATTAATGAAGGAACTAAGTAGCCAGCTTACTTGACTAACAAGTGCAGAAAAACATCAGAGATTGTTGAGTTTTTACACTAATTCTTCATACCAAGACATCGTAAAGAAATTTATGATCTCTTCATGATATCTTATAGTTCTTTATGGTATACTGATTTAGATCATTTTAAAGATGAGGTAAAAACGGCATTGTCTTTGAGTGTTGCCAATTACATCTAACAGCCAAGCAAGTTAAACTACTCTGCCATGAAAAGTTTTAATAAGGAAAGAATTTTATCTACTGATATTTGGTTATCATTGAGTACTTTAAAAGCAAAATTGTGATGATAATTTTCTAAACATTGAAGATGATAAATTTTAGAATTATAATGAGAATAATTGTACAGTAGAAACAGGCAATAGCTTTTGTTCAGATACATATTCAAAATATAAAGGAGGCAAAGAAAAAACATTGAAAAAGTTGAGATAGCATGGACGGTATGTCAAAAAGATCAAGAAAAACCCTTGTTTTTATTATTTCCCTTTCAGAGGTTGAAATGAAATGGGCAAGTTGGCCCGGGGGGTGCACTTGACCTGATTTTGGTTGGGGACGTGCCATTGAGGCTTCAAAAACATACCCATTCCTTATACCAATTTTTTAAAAAAGTATACCCGACCTTATACCAATTTTGCGAAAAAGTATATCCGACCTTATATATTTCATATAAAAATCTTGCAAATAGGTACTGTTCCTTATACCAAAATTGCGAAAATTGATACCGTTCTTTATACCAATATCTGGAAAATAGATACCCTTCCCGGTGGCACTTCCCCATACCCAAAATATATGTAGTGCACCCCCCGGGCAAGGAGGTACAAAAAATGAAGTATATATATATCTTAGATTTAACCTGAAATCATTGACAAAAAATATGAGGTCAGCATCCCCAACAATTGAGGTAGTGGCTGGAAATATGATCCTCAAACCTTGAAAAATTCATTTTAAGTTTGTTTACATGGATCTTTCCCATGATTGGGGCTGCTGGAAGATGTGGCCCTGGAACCCCATCAGAGGCTTTGCTCCCAGATCCACATTTTTTTCTCAGCCATTGGATCTAAATTACTTACTTCCCATGCTGCTAGTGTCTGAAAAAATATTGTGAATTGATGTATCTGACCATGATTATTGTGCAGAGTAACATCCTTCACACCTGTCACTGTTTGTCATTATGCCCAGGAAAGTATGAATGTTTTGAGGTGGATACAGTAGCTTTGCAAATGGCAACTCATCGCCCATAAGTGCAAAATCAGAGTCTATTACACATTCCACCATCACAAGCACACTGGTATATTGCAACCTGAGATTGTAGAGAATCTGCATCTTATTTATTCATCAAAAAACTGCATTTCTTTCAAAACATACCACTATTTACAGGCTTATTTTACAAAGTAATTCATCCTTGCCATAAATACCAATTAAGAGACAATGCAGCTTAACACTAATACCAACAATACATCACTAAAAATATCCTCCATACTTCATTGTGAGAGAGCGGATCATTTGAGCAACCTTGGGTATAACATAAACAACTTGAAAACAGGTGGTTTGTATAAAGGTGACTCATTAAGATCAGACAGTTTAGAAAATCTTCATTCATGGTGGGGAATTCATTGTGACTCCATGCATGGTAAATGATATTTGCCATTTCACCTTGTTGACATAGTAGTATAGTCCTTGTGGAATGGTATCAGTGTGCTGCTTAGAGGCACAACAGTTGGGGGTAGTTGCCAGTAATGTGAATGAAATGTGAGAGAATTAATGAACTTGCATTCTGTAGATATTAAATCATACTGTATTCACAAGTGATCGAATATGAAGTGAAAGTTTTTGAAAGTCATAAAAATTTGGCCTCATCTTTGAATTCATAACATAGGTGAGGGGGAAAGTGAAGTTTGCACCTCCTATCCCCAACAGCTGGGATCACAGAGATAGAAATGACCTTATTGAGTCTGTGACCACTTGTCATGATAATAAGTGGAGGGCTATACCTCAGATTACCCTGTCCAACATCTAGCTACAAAGCCAGAGACAATTACAGCTCTTTGCCACAGCACCTTCAGTTTCTTTTTTGTGCATTTTTGTTTGACAAATTATATTTTGATAACTGTTGTTAGCCTCTGGCATTTGATGTAAGTGGGGGGGGGGCTTATTAGAGATGTCTGAGCCGAAATTTTGACTTGTAAAGGAGGGGCCTTTTAAAAAGTTGTCTTGATAGGGAAGGCACTAAATAGAGCTTTACCATCAGGATTATTTTGTGGTTGATCACACACATAGTCTCAATTCTCAACAGAGACAAGAACCTTGGGGATTCCATTGAACGCAATATGCTTCAATCCTCAGGCTTTCCTGGCACCTTGCCTTACAATCATGCCAATTGTGAAACATGTTCCCACTTCAAAGCAACAACTTCAATCACCAACAGAAACAAGACGTTCACAATCAAAGCCACTTTCACTGGCTCATCATCCAGAGTTATTTATTGCATCTCATCTCATGCACCCAATGCAACATACTCTCTATTGGAGAAACTTATCGCCAAACTAACAACAGATTTGAAGAACACATCCGCAACGTTAGACAAAAGACCCATCTTAATGAATAACATCAAAATGACGCCAACATGATAGAATCACGAAATAATCAACTCAATTTTTATGGCTAACCTTTTACTGTCATTTCAATCTCACAGGTGAAAGTGGTTTGGGTAAATCAACGCTTCTAAATTCATTGTTCCTTTCTGATGTTTATGTGAACACACCATACCAAGATGCATCTCTTCGATTATCAAGATCAATGGAGGTAGGTTTGCAACAACGTTTCCTTACTTTGTTTTTGTTCCAAATTTGTCAAGTATTGTCAAAGAGTGAGCCCATGCATGTGGACCAGTCTACATTCTTTGTAGTGCGTGGGGAAGATCTCCCCTGTGCCACTTGAACTGCTTCCAGCCGCAGCCGTGCCATAGCCCTGTAATAACACCTCTTTGTAAGTTTGTTTATGAAATTTACAAAAAAAACCCCAACCCTCAGATGCGCCAAAATTTACTTCAGAATGAACATCCTGTGCCAAAATCAAAGAATGCCAACTGCCATGTGGGTAAAAATGTCTGTTCATTACTTTACTTGCTCTAACACGAGTCAAATGTTTGTAAACAATAGTTTTAAAATGTGGAAATTACCACTGATGCTGGATAACTGCAGATTTAGTTGCAAAGAAGGACCTTAAACAAGTTCAGAAGTGGCTAAAAATGCTTTTTGTCATATTCAAGATAAAAAGTCTACAATAACAAAAAGTCTACCTAAGATTAGACACTACATATGAATTGCTATACCACACTACAAGGATGATACTAAGGGAACAAAGTGTCATGAGTAGCCAATTGCTTTCACATGAAAACACACACCTAACATACAACTAATTATTTCATTTCGAAAGCTACACATAACAACTTTTGGTGGATAAATGGTTGAACCGGTTTCATGTTGGATTTCAGGCTAAAGTAGGTGATGATCAATGATAAACAATCAGAGCCCCAGGCTAGAGAACAGTGACGATAACAACCGCCCCCGTCACTGCACCACACCCAATGTCCCCATCGTTAAAGACACGGCTAAGTAATTGTCAGAGTTTCCTCCACAAAAGCTTCTTTGGATACCCGATAGCTTCTTTCCTTGTGAAACATAATTCACAGACATAGCAATGAATATTGATAATCTAACAGCTTGAAATTGATTCTATATCATTAAGGCATTTTTTGAATTCTGAATAGTTTTGTTACATGAAGTTTTGCGTTATTGATTGTGTCCCTGTGCAGGAAGTAGATATGCAACTTGGACTTTTCAGGGTAGGGTTTGTTTGAGACAGATTTTTGGCATGCCGATATTTCCAAGTAATGTTGAGGCCCTTTCATTTTGCTTTCAAATGTGTCTTTAAACATGCCCACGGAAGCTTGTTGAACTGTGGTATCATATTTTCCATGTACACGTGGAGTTGTAAAGGGCCAGTTTGAATGCTGGCAATATAGTCTTTGCTTTAGATGGGTGGAAGAATCGCGACCAAACTGCAAACCCAAAAAAGGTCAATTTTTAGAGATGATCCCTGATGCGTTTTACGACCATAGAAACACCTATCTTAGTGTTGTTTGAAAATGTAAATTACTGTGCATAGGAAAGTAGAAAGAGAGACGGTGAAACCTCCACGTAACAGACACCTGTGGACCAATATTATTATCCGTTGTATAGAGTTTTCCGCTTTATAGAGGTGTTATCTTTTGCTATATTGTATTTTGGGACGAAAATATAAACTGCTGTTCTGAGGTATCCGTTGCATAGAGGTCTCCGTTAAAGGAGGTTCCACTGTACACATATTATTTAAAAGAAAGCGCTCATAAGAAACTGAACTCTTTAGGTCGCCAAAAATTACGAAATTCGGGTACTGGGAAATCTTAACTTAAGAAACTATTCATCTTGGTAAAGGAAATCTCAGTGATCCCCAGCATGTTTTACTCTATTTGCGCTAGTTTCCTGATCACTGTGCTCAAAAGATTCTTTAGTAATGTTGAAACATTGCATAGGCTTTCTAAAGACATTTTGTAATGTTCGTAAGAGAACAGGTAGTGAGCTTTAAGATCTTCATGGAGCCTTCGAAATTCGTAAAAATCTCATAATAAGATAATTTAAGAAAGTTTCAGTACTGGCTCAAATTGTTAATTGCTCATAAAGAAATACTCTTCGAAGGCAAGAACTGAGGTCCCGTCCACACGTATACGTTTACGTCTGTAAACGCATACATTCCTTCTGTCCACACGTAAACGGCGTTTCAAGTTATCCTATACGCATACATTCGAAAACGCTTTCCAAAGTGGATACTTTTGAAAACGCTGTTTTCACGTCTCCGTGTGGACGGTCGTAAACGCATACTTTCGTAAACGGTGACGTCACAGACTTCATATTCACCAATCATTTGCAGTTTTTTTTAAACACTGTTTTTGCGTTTTCATGTGGACGGTCGTAAACGCATACTTTTGTAAACGATGACGTCATAGATTTCATGCTCATCATTCATTTCCCATTGTTTTGATGTTTACGCGTGGACAGGCTAAAACGCTCAGTGGATCAGTGTGGACGGAAAACATTCTATGCGTTTACAAAACGTAAACGTACACGTGTGGACGGGGCCTGATTTCCGTATATTACCTCAGTTATTAGATATGAGAAATCGTGGTTTGCCAATTGATTGATAAGTCATGCCTGTTGGAATGCAAGTTTAAATGCACACCGGATACAAGTAAATCTTTGTAAAATACGGTCTTACGAAGTTATGAAAAAGCTCTAAAATCACGATTTAAATCCAGTGTTGATTAGGCCCGAAAGTAAGCCTTCTGAGAACGTTGCGACGATTGTTCGATAGTCAAATGGTTCTTCTGAATTTGCAACCGCAAGCAAAAGCCAAAGATTTGTGGTGTAAATGGCATGCAGAGACTAACGGAATCACATCCATTTTGCTCCTGTATTGCGCAGTAGGAGTCCTTTCATATTCCACAACGAGCTTATTTTTTGAGGGAAAAAGTTTTTTTCTAGAGAGACTTAAGATCCTTAGTATTCTGGTCAATTGTCGTTGCTTATGTTCAAGCCAGGGCTTGTGTGATGTGTAAACAATCTGTGCACTGTTTCCGACTTAATATTTGATGCATGTCATCTTCCTCATGATAGTTCTAGAAAACAGATCGATGATTAGGAGTTGATATCCCCCCTACCTTTACCAGCAAGCTTTGGATATTATCTCCAATATATATAACAACGACCCCAGTTACACTGTGCCAGAACGAAACGAATATGGCATCAAAATATGCCATATTTAGGTATATATGAGACCTAAAAATTAGAAAAATGCCTGTGAAAGTTTGTGTTGGATTCCAGGATTCCACGTTCCATTCTGGTCCATGATTTATTTCGCATGAAATCTAAACTCGATACAATTGTCAGTGTCAGAATTAAAATTTTGATTTCAATAGCATGTAAATCGTGAGCCAAATGGAATGAGGAATTCTCGTTCACTTAGAATTTTTCTGATTTTTGGGGTCTTCGAGATGAGTTATTCTACGAAACAAAATTTTCTCATCTAAGCTAGCCTTTGACTGATAAATTAGCATTTCCGTTTCGAATACCGGCTGCATACTCCTTATTCCACAGCCCGCCAAGCGGGTAAACTTTTTTAACTCACCCGGTATACCGGCAAAATTTTCACTTGGATACGGTATGCCAATCGGCTTTTCCGTGCAACCGGCAAACCGTAAACGGTAGATGCGGGATGATTTTTATGTCGGATTCCCATCGAGAGGCGATAATTTTGCAAATTTGAGCATGCGCCTTGACAAATCATCGCTCTGTGCATTGTCAAAGCCTATCCTATTCCTGTACTGGCATAGCGTAAATGGTGATTTCGTTTGACCCAAGAAAAAATGTGGCACTGTTTCATGGCGCATGTGTTTCATACCGGCATAATGTAAAAGGGGCCCAAATCACTTTCTGACATTTGCCACGGTACCACGGTACTAAATGGCGATGCAGCCATGTGCATAGATTACCTCTTATTTAGTACAAGAACATCTCTTTCTTTGTTTCAGATTTTGTCCAGATATTTAGAGCATTTGCAAAACCCGATATTTGATGTAAATAGGTTTTATTAAAATTGAGTGATAGAGTTGCCATCTAGTTTCAGCAATGTCTATGAACGCTTCGGGTACCGTCTGTAGCATAGATTTATTTTTGAGGAGATTTAATGTCATACGTGTTGAAGAAGAAATTATTTCTTGCTCTAGGTTCGAGAATCAACATGTGAATTGAAAGAGAGTGGTGTTCGATTACAACTGACGATTGTTGATACACCTGGATTTGGAGATAATGTTGACAATACTGATTGGTAAGCCTAATATAAGTGCTACTATAGCGTTGCGTTAGTAAAGGAGTCGCCTAGAATTATGACGATGAGTCTCTCGTTTCCCTGTGCTCTTTGACTTGATGATGGTGCCTCAGTCTTGTTGAGCAAGGTTTACCGGAGGGATGCAAGGGACTCATCTTCACCAGTCTAGGAATCACCATACTGTTTTCGTAAATATTTAGCATGAAATGATAAGTTTTTATCGCCGTTAAAGGGAATGGACAGCTTTATCTCGTAGCCGCTGTAAATAGGCTAGAGAAGCACCCTCGCAGCCATTGTTTCTTTAGCTACACAATGATACGGCACACATCAAAGTTGTAAGGTACGATAGAATATGTTTTTAACTTGGTCCTCGGCCAGCTTTCAACTATTTCGGTTCTCTTTAAATTCGTCATCGGGGCCTAAAAACTAGCTCAGAGACTCCGGTCACAATTATCTAAAAAAGAAAAGATAGAAAAGCGTGTTGAAAAAAACGAAGTTGTCAAAGAACAGTCATCTGTATTTTATATACTTCTATGAGATTTGAACAATCACACAATGTTGACGTATGTGTTATTCTAAAATTATTTTAAAGGTATCCGTTCCAGAATAATGGCCTTAAATTTATTCGGTCATTCTAACAAAATTTATCTTCGCTTGCATTTGATCCGTTGTTGCTCGAGCTCTCCTGCCCCCTCATAAATGATGTTAAGTCTGTCTCAGATTAAATGTCACGTGAAAATGTTTGTGAATTAGAACAACTAAAGTGTTGCGGATGAGTAATTCTGCGTTATCGCAAATCCTGCGTGACATCTAGCTTGAGACAGACTACGATTCGTATTTCTTCTTGCAGTTGGAATGCAGTAATAAAATATATTGACACGAAATTCGAAGATTATTTAAATGCAGAGTCAAGAGTTAACAGAACTACAGTTCAAGATACAAGAGTACATTGTTGTCTATATTTCATCGCTCCAACCGGCCATGGGTGAGCTTCTTTATTCACGTTTTGACTCACTTACAAAAGATTAAATCGAACGGGATGGTGTTTTTCTTGCTTTGGCTGAGAGACTGATGCTTGTCTTTATTTCCAGGGGGTTTTGGAAGAGTAGTTCCAGCTTGAACAGTCAAGTTACCGGCTCCGAGGCCAGCTAAGTCTAGTGACCAAACGTTCATGAAATATTTCCAGTAGATGTACAGTAAAAAATCCGCATATAAAAACCTACAATTGTACAGGTCAGCCTGACTAGGCTCTTATATATAGGGTATTTAGTGGGAAATGAGGCTGTTCAAGTTCTTATTTGTTCTCGTTTTCTTCAGGGCTTTCAGGCATTCTTTTGTTCCGATTCAAACTTTAAGCCTTTTATTTACTGTCAATTGACAGCACTTGAATTCGAAAGGTCTTATTCACAGCAGAAATTTGTAGAAGAATCAGAAAATTCATGGAATCCAATGAAAAGCTTTCAAAGCATTTTAAGAGTTCTTTTCTTTATGCACATCAGGTATTATCAGTTTGTGTAGGCTCAATGACAAAGCACCTGGACCTTTAATTAAACTTGATGATCTCTATAAATAAGAACCTATTTTAAATGTCAGGCTGCATGGGTGCTTACATATTTAGGTCTAATTTAATAATTTCAGCCTGTAGGTCCTTATACGCGGATTTTATACTGTAATGCAGGAGCTATGGAGTAAATTCCTCTGTTGAAGTATTTATTGGTATACATGTCGCCTTGGATCAAAGCATGAACATTTTTGTGAACAGACATGAGTGGCTGAAGACCTGGTGTTCAGACGGGTACATTTCCTTGGCAAACTTTTTTCTGCAATTTTCTGAGAAGATATCTTTGTTTCCATCTGACTATAGTGGTTCATGACGTTGAGGAAAAGTTGCTATTTATGCATGGTCATTAAGATAGTATTATACCACGATATATAATTAAGAGGAGAAGACGTACCGGGTGAGCCAGAAAAATGACCATATAGGCCTAGTAAAACTTAGGCTATACAGAACGAACACAAGATACGGGAAAGGATAACAGCACGCAATGAAGTAGCTTTTGAAAATTCCATTTTATGACGGAAAACATGAATTCGATGATTTCACGTACCTTTCCCTTCAATGTGAACCTTTTCACAGGTAACTTTTCAAGCCAGGTCCGACGAAAACAAACAATCACGTCAGCTCAAAATTTCCCGCCACAGCTACTAAGGCCTGGTACCCACTGACATCCCTGAAGGTCGCGGCGCATGCTCAGACGAATGTCGCCTATCTTGTTCCCACATTAAAAATGCATAGCAGCAAGAGTACCTTACAGATTTGAATAATTCAAATTGCAGTTTAAGCCGAAAGATCAAAGTATTTTTGTGATTTTTCTCGTTGTCTCGTGAGCATGAGAAATATCTGTAAATTAAACTTATCAAAAATTTCATGGTCGCAAAATGACTGAAAAATGGCCTGAAGCATTGATCAAATCGTAATGGCCTCGCCGCACAGATCAATAAAGAAAATGCAATAGACCTTTTAGCTATTTTGAAAACGTATGTGGATCGAACGATATTTCATTACAATTTGTAGAATTTTCGAATGTGCACAATTGCGATCGAAGCTGTAACGCCACTCTATCGAACCTCGCGTATAAATTTGTATAAAAATATCGCTCGATCCAGGCTCTTTTGTAGAATAGCTAAAAGGTCTATTGTTCATGGGTGAGAGAGCTGAATGGCCCATTGCGTATTGCTCTTTGTATGGAAAGTCCTCATTACAATTTGGTTGATATTTTAGGATCTTTTTCAGTCATTTTGCAGCAATAAAATGTTTGTGAAGTTGAATTTACCGATACTTCTAGTGGTCATTAAAGTGAATAACCTGGGTTAAAAGATGAGATCGCATAGGTTTATAAATAGCCTATTGTATTTGATAATCCAGCTCGTGGCGAAAGAAAGCAGAGCCAACGGAAACAATGGAGGGATTAGGTGTTTCTTTGTCCTATTTATAGACAAGCGCTATATATCTCAGGTCATTCACTTTAAGACAGCATCAAAAATCACAAAGATACCTCAGTATTTTGGCTTTTAACTGGAATTTGAATCATGCCAATATGTGAAGTACTCTTGGTGCGAGGAATTTTTAAAAGTGGGAACCTTTTCTCTGGCTCACCCGGTATTCAAATTTTTCAACAGATGATCCATCTTCTTCGGCCTGATTACTAAACAGGCAAATTAAAACAACCCTCCATATCTATTTGCCGATCTAGGTGTTTTTGTAACTTCTTCCCATACGTGAGTAGCTCGAAAAAGTTTAAGTTGAACTGTTTTTATGCCGAAAGCTCTTAGATTTGTTGAATGATACAGTTTGAAAAGTCTCTGATACTAAGCTTTAAGATGCGTCCAATGATACTATTTTGAATGTAGCAGCTTTATGTGCTTCTTCAATGATATCATTCGTGTTCAGATTGCTGCTAAACGATAAATGTATCCCCTTATAGGTTGAAGCCTCTTGATATCGAATTTATGAAAAAATTACATGGCAAAGTAAGTTTTGTAATATTTCCTTGTTTTGAAAGCCTGCTTGAGCTCTATTATTTTGCTCATTTATTGTATATACCTACGACGTTGATATTTACTGTGGTTAGTTTAAGCCCGGTTTCTATATGATCGTATCAGTCGGCAACGCGTCACAGAGGCAGGCTCAGGGATACATCGTGGACAGTTGCATTAAATGGAAATATTTTCTGAATGATGTCTCCGACGTCGCCGATCAGACGGGGACAGTACGGGCACTGAGATGAGTTTAAAGACACATACCCAAATGATCATAAAAGTGATTGTTTTCATATGTCGCTGACTGATCGGGGACACGGCGCCAATGTGTTGCAGTACGTCGCTGTTGCGATCAAATGAAACCAGGCGTTAAATGCGCTCGGAGAAAGAAGAATCATAACTGTTCAGAGAGCATATTGCTCAAATCTTTTAAAGGGTGGGTGTAAAATTCTATTGGATTTCCCTTTGAATTTAAATGTTTGAAAGGAAATTTGGTGATTTGCTGTAAATATTCGTTGAAAATTTTTTGACATTTTGATTCTTTTCAAAATGGCGGCAAATATCAATTTTAAGGCAGTGACATCATCAAATTCATAAATTCGTAACCAGAAGAGCTGCAAATTTCTGCTTGCCACCATATTGTAGACCTTCATAAACTATAGTTTTGTTGAAGTCGATATCAGTTCATCTTAAGTAATTTAAGATTTGCGCTAATTTTAATCTTTTCAAAATTTTCGATGGATTTTTACGAAAATAATCAAAATGCCGCTATTTTAAAATCATCAGGATATTAGATGCCTGCCACGACAGATTTACAGCAAATTACCCGAAGTTTCTTTGAAGTCATTCAGTTTGTAGAAAATCTGTTACTATTTTACACCTGAGCCCTTTGCTCTGTTCCGAGCAAAAGAGGTTTTTAGCTTAACATAACGCTCTTTATGAGTGACAAGATTTGCTCTTCAAGAACCTACGTTTGAAACAAAAGAAACCTTCTTGGAAAAGTGCTTTGTCATATCCTCCCTGAAGTATCAAGCAGTACTCTCAAAAAGATCAGTATATACGCTGCAAAAAATTATACGATAAATCTCAAGTTCCCTAAAAATGGCTGAATCACTCCTTGGGTCATAACTTAAAGCAGACCACAGGGACGGTCATATTGAAGCAGTGATCTGCCAATTGCAGAACATTCTGAGGTGCTTGAAAATGTTGGAAATAGTCGATGTCAACGTGAAATTTGTTTTTGCTCCAGGTAAATATAGTTCCAGTGATTGCGAAAGCAGATACTTTAACTGGAGAAGAATGCCAAAGATTCAAACAAAGGGTATGTCAAATGTATTTGCTATGTGTGTCTTCCTCCATGTTGACTGATATTATGTGTTTGCGCGGGTTGAAACTTTCGCGTTTCACGTTTTCGGCCAAAAGTTGACCGTCTTATTCAGAGGTTTTTGAATTTTCACCCTAGACCCAAGCCTTTTGCAGTCCAGAAACTGCCCTTGTGCTTTTATATGCCCTATTTAGGTCAAATCAGCCTTCAACCAAAGCGCAAGATCTCCAGATTATTACGCAAAGCTTACCCCTGCGTAGACTTTGTGTTGTTTTTCGATCAAGAAGACATATTGAAAACTTTTTCCCATTTAAGGATCGTATTCCTAAGAATGTTTGCTCCAATGTGGTTTATAATTATATATTCTTTTCCTGTTGCAAGCAAGAAAACAGTTTGCTTCCGTGACGATAAAATAAAAACTTGGTAATTGTATTGGTGTCCTCTCTTTCTTAGATAATAAAAGAAATAAGCGATCACAACATCAACATTTATCGATTTCCGCCAATTGGAGATGACGAATCAGAGAGCGAACTAGTTGATTTAAGGGTGAGAGTTTGTGTATAATTCAAAGAGAGATAAAAGTAGCCTTAGTGACGCTGTTATCAGACCATAGGAACTGAGAAACCTTGTCTACTTTTCGCACTGGAGCGTCAGTTTTATTTGAATATTTGCTAGTGAGAAATGAGATACTAAACTTTAGCATATTAGAGGAGCTCTGTCACACAGGTGATTGGTTTAGAGAACAAAGCTCCGACAAAGGGAAGGAGCTAGAACCCAGACTCTTTTTGGATTTATCGCATTATAAAAATTCAGTTCAATTTCGCAAAACGATTGCTTTCCAATTCTTTTCTGATAATCCTGCCATACAAATATTTGATCCCGTTTTACAATCCTAGCCAATTATGAGTAAGACAAATCGCCTTTAAAGCTTTATTATCGCTATATAAAGCGCACCTCAATTATTGGCAGCCAATAATTCAGTTGCCAGCCTCGCATGTATCGTTCGGCCACGAAGATTAGCGCGGTTCCCCTTTGTAGCTCTTTGAAGATCAACAATGTGTAGCAAAGGGATCTGACGACCGTCTCTCATGGCATCAGAAGACAACTGACAAAGCAAGGCTAGGAATGTAGTTATAGCAATAGTAAAGCTTTAAATTGGTGAATGATAGTTTAACTTACCATTACTCGGAGCTCATTTAACTTACAAAATAGTGATATTGATTTATTGATGGAGGACACTGATATACAACATCACAAAGTCGTGAAAAATTCCCCTCACAATGAGATTTCCTTCTTAGTGATAAAATCAGCGATTCCTTTAAGTTAGATCTCAGTAACTATTAATAGATTATTCATTTTAGAGACTTTTGTAACTAGGACTTTTAGGAGTTTATTAGAATTTATTACTTTTGGGTCAGTGACTCCTTTGGCGTTATTGCCAATTGGTAGCAAAGTATTTATACAGATGTAGCTGTGCCTTAAAATATTTTCAGAACCTTCTGTAGTTTTGCCGTTATCTGTTTACCGTTGGCTGCAGAAGTCAAGGCATTGCTTTGAGACAACTGGTGACTAAAGTGTGTTAAGAGTCATGTTTGACTTCGTTGAGTTACGACTGCTAATGATACAGGGAGACGTCATTAATGATCTTTTATTCTTTCCCGTGACTATATAGGAACGAATCCCATTTGCTGTTGTTGGTAGCAATGCTGTCATCGAAGTTGGAGGAAAGAAAATTAGAGGAAGAAAATACCCCTGGGGAATTGTAGAAGGTAAGAAGGAAATATCTATGCTATACCAGGTGAGTCAAAAAAATTATACGCGTTTGGACGGCTGTGGAATAAAAAGTATGAGACCGATATTTAAAACTGAAATGCTAATCTATCATCAAAATGCGAAGTTTGAGGAGAAGTTTCGTTTCGCAAGATCACTCATCATTTAGACGCTGAAGTTAGCAAAGTGCGTGTAAACGGCAAATTTGGGGACGAAGATTCCACTCTCCATTTTGTCCATGATTTGCTTGCTGTCAAAATTAAAGTTTCTTTTTTTTAAATGACAATGTGAACTTCAATGCCTCATAAGGGATCGTCTCCAAATATTCGTATCAACTTCGTATAGGGAATTGGTAGCATTATGCGATATTGATACGATATTCTATAAGCCGCAGACGAATTAATTCGTATCTTCACCTTTTAGAATTCGTATAACTTCGTATACAATTCGTATGTGATTCGTATGCAGTTCGTATCAGATTCTTATAAGCAATTCGTAAACACAAGTCGCAATACAATCGTATAAGCAATTCGTATACACAATTCGTATCATAATTCGTATAGAAATCAAACAATTCGTATACAAGTCTTATCTCTTGTGCGGCTATACGAATTAAATCGTATAACACCTTTTCACGTATACGATTGAATTCGAATCAATTCGTATAAAAGCTATACGATAATTTGGAGACGATCCACAGTGATCCAGATTGACGAAATTATGGAATAAATAGGAAAAAATGAAGTTTCAAAAATATGCCAAATCTTAAGTCACCATTAGAGAGGGTACCCTAGGGCTTGACAGGAAACAAAAATTTTCAAAATCGGACAATCCAACGATGAGATATGGAATTTTGAAGTTTGTCAAAATTTCAGGTAGTTGTTTACATTAGGATTTCCGGTGCAATTTAGCGTTTTCAGCCAACTTTAAAGTGTCACAAATCAGCCTACAAAAGAGCGATTGTCATGATTTTTGCACGAAATGGTCAGCAATCAAGTTTTGTTTAACATGTGTAAAAATATTGTATGTTGGGTGCAGGATCATGGGTGGGTGGACACTGTTCTGATGCTTACGTTTTGCAACAAATTTCATGAAAAACTGCTACTTAAAGTTAAAAACAAAAATTCTAGGTAATTCTAGGTGTTAGCTATTAATATATTCATCTAGTAGAACCTATGTGGAGCATTCCTGCCAAAGGGCTCGTTTCAAATCGTTCTAGTTTTTTTGCAAAAAAGTTTCAAAGGTTGCACGTGACATCGGTTTTCCTTGCCTGATCGCTTCAGCTTTGGCCTCACTAACTTTGGCCTTCACAGATGGGCTTGCAACAGATGGGCTTGCACCACTCCATACTTTTTCGCCACAAATCAGGTGATACAGGATCTTCAGCACGAAGTCTAAAGATCGCAGCTCTTGGTGGAGGATAGCAAAGAGACGGCCTGATTGTGAAACGAGGGGTTGGTGACGTTGTCCCATGCGTTGAGGATCGTTGTAGCTGATTTGCCCGCTTTCTAGGAGCTCCCAACGTTCCTTGCATTGCTCAATGGTCTTCGATATCGGCATTCCTCCAACTCCACCTTCAACTATAAACTCTAAACTTGATGCCTCGCTCTTTGAAACATCACAATAGTGGCAGAATGCCCCTGAATCACCGTGCAAAAGTTCCACCATTTTGCCATCAATCATCGATATTTTGCTGTCAATGACAACTTTGATCGGGACACATTGAACTTCATGCAGAAATCTGATAGCATCAAGACACGCTTGCAATTCAGGAAAAATGAGGCAACAAATGCCCTGCACTCTTTAGCCTTTACAAGCTTTATTGGTCGTGCATAAAAAACAGAGTTTGGAAAAGGATTTTCCCAAAGAACCATGTCGCTTACTCCAGAGACATGAATGCAAAGTGGAGTCTTAAAAACACCCAAGAAACTATCTGAAGATGCAAATGAATTGTCGTCGTCAACCTCACTAGATAGCTGATGTCGCCTCGAATGTGATCCTGAACCAACAAGTCCAACTGTAGCAGACAATGTAAGCAAGGAATCAACTGGAAGATCTGACAACTTGTCAAAGAGATCTTCGTTGGAAAGGATTGCATGTAGAGTGGAGTCGAAAAGGTCTTGTACATTTACAGAAGCTGAAAGGTGATCTAAAGCAACAGATGGGCACAAAGACTTCTTGTAAGCGTCCACCTTGTATCGTGGTTCAAAAGCAGTGACATTATATTTCAGCAGCAAATTCCGGCACATTTGATACTGCCTCTGAGAAAGATTGGCCACATAGATAAGAGATGTCAACTCAGGGATCGGGATTTCACAGTGGCCCCTTAGATTCTCGACAAATAACGACATGTCCCATTCATGGGAGCGGAAAGCTTCCTCAACTAGCTTTTGGAGCATAACTTCCTTCCCAATACCATTCTCTTGAGCAATTGAAGCAACATCACGAGGACCACTCTTTAAAATTTGCTTTGCACTTTCTGACAAGGCGTATCGGCTAATTTCACACATTTCCTACCACATTTTGGTGGTAGAACAGGCTGACTGCAGGATGGGGTTCGGTTGCGCTTCAACTGGTCATCACATTCAAAAGATTTCATCTTTTGCCGCCATTCTTCATCCTTATTACGAACATCGTAAACTGACCGTAGAATAACTTGGATTTTAAACATGTCTGTTTTCAGACCATTGGCGGTTTTCAACAATTCTGCCAATCTTTTAAACTTATCTCCTACTTTGATACTTTTGTTGCTCCAATCTCCGTTTGTAACAATAAAGTCGAAGAGATCACCATTCGTTATTTCAAATGACATGACTAAACACATCCAAGATTCTCACTAAAGCTTTAAACGACAATGGTCATCAAAGAAACTTTAAAGTTGAAAAACAAATTCATTTCCAACCTAAACAACATCACAGTTGAGGAATAAACGCAAAAGCAGTACAAGGCTTTCCGAAATGATCTTAAAATTGTAGTCTCCTCCAGCTCCAAACATCTTATAGAATGAATTCAGCAAAAAAATGCATTTTATTCAGATCTTAGGAATCTTTAGATAAAATGTACTATTATAGCATTACAAGGAATCAGGCAAGAAAAACCGATGTCACATGCAATCTTCAAACTACTTTTTTGCATCAAAAATAGAACGATTTCAAACGAGTCCTTTGGCACAAATGCTCCACATAGGTTCTAGTATTTGAATATATTAATACCTAAAACCTAGAATTACGTAGAATTTTTGTTTTTGGCTCTAAGTGCAATTTTTTGCGAAATTTGCTGCAAAACGTAGGCATCAAAATAGTGTCCACCTACCCATGATTTTACACCCAACATACAACAATTTTAGATATGCTAAATAAAACTTGATTGCCAACCATTTCATGCAAAAATCATGGAAATTGCTTTTTTCTATGCTGATTTATGGCACTTTAAAGTTGGCTGAAAACACTAAATTGAATCCGGAAATCCTAATGTAAACAACTACTTGAAATTTTGACTAACTTCAAATTCCATATCTCATCGTTGGATTGTCCGATTTTGAAAATTTTTGCTTCTTGTTAAGCCCAATGATACCCGCTTCAATAATGGCGTAAAGTTTGGCGTATTTTCGAAACTTCATTTTTTCCTATTTATTCCATGCTCTGGGTCACTGTGCGATCCCTAAACCATGAACCAAAAAGGAGCATGGAATTCTCGATTCCCAAACCCTTACAGGCATTTTTATAATTATTTGGTCTTAAAGATGTGTGATTTCACCAAACAATATTTTCTCATGTAAGTGAGTCTTTGACTGATTAATTAGCATTTTAGTTTTGAATGACAGTCACATACTTTTTATTGTATAGGTTACCAAACGGGAAAACTTTTTTTGTCTCATCCGGATATACCCAAGGGATCTCCGATGTAAGTAAATTGTTGTGAAAATGAAGGTAGACCGTCCCTTAACGCTCAAAACTGATCAATACCCCTCGTTTTGTTCTGATCCCTGGGGGTATTTGGCTTGTTTATCACTTAATTGTTTTTTCCTAGTTGTCTTGACTGACCAGTTAAACCGGTTTTATAATCAGTGCTATATAAACTGCACGTGTATTTCGATTTAGTAGCTGAGGATGGCACGAGCTTGAATGCCGAAACGTACTAACTTACTTGATCATGTCTTAATTTATTTAACGTTTCTTAATTACAGGATTGTCTACTGGATATGCCGTAACTACTGGATTGTCGATTTTTTCTGCTACTGTATTTGTCTTTTCTATCATGTCATCCTGAGTATCCTGAGATTTAATAAAACGAAACCATGAAACTGTTCGTCGTGACACTTTCAATAAAATTTATATTCTGGCTGCGATTTCCTAAACATATTCCAAAATGAAAGTAATGCAGAGCTCTGCTGGTCATGGCAGGGCAGTGCCAATAATCGAAGCAGTCTCATAGTCTGGATAGCGGTCGGTTTTACGAAGAGGCCATCTTTACGGGCGTCCTTCACTATCATTGTAAAAAGAAGTTCACAACTCACTTTGCTAAACTCAGCTGCCATCTGGAAAGCCTTTCGTTGGAACAGGACTTGAAAGTCGCATCGAATAACAGAAGCATTAGCTGAGCATCTTCTTCTGACACTGGTCACAGGAAGTCATTAGAAATAATCTGAAAGAGAAGAGATGAAAATATAAATCGACTATTAATTTGAAACATGCCTTTCAAAGAGTCCATGTTTTGGAGCGTAGTGTTATCATCTTTCTGGGATCCTTTTTGTCGCAGAATTTTGATTCCAATGCACCCTTTAGAGTGGTATTGCCTCATACCGATGCGAGAAAATGAAGGGATAGCTGAAGGGCAACATGACTCAAATTGCTTTCGGACAGTACGGCCCATCCATTCTGTTATCATTCTGTATTTCAATTTAATCTTTTTCTTCACAGTTGAAAATATTGAACATTGTGATTTCATTGCATTACGGAATCTTCTAATCAGGTAACTTTTGCCATCTTACTTTTAATGCCCATGAGAAATCAACTCAATTTTGTTGAAGTTCAGTTTTCATCAGCGCAAAGAGTTTAACCAAGCGAGAAATTTATCCTTCCTGTTGATAGATTTTCTTGTTACAGCCCAATGCTAATGCTGACCAATGCTGTGTCCCAGATTCAAGTTCCGAAAAGAAAGAGGGGGGGGGGGTTCCTTTAATTTTCGGCTCTGGAATACAGGCTACTCAATGCCGTCATCAAAGATGAGTGTCCAGTGACAGCTTTATCAAAGATGTGTGTCCAGTGACAGCTTTATCAAAGATGCGTATCCAGTGACAGCTTTATCAAAGGTGCGTGTTCAGTGACAGCTTATGTATGTGTAAATAACTTTTAATTCCATTTGCAGGACTCATATGCAAGATCTGATAGACATGACAAATGATGCTCATTATGAAAATTATCGCAGTCAAAGATTGTCAGTGTTGACAGGTGGTGGAACAACAATAACCACGAGGTATGGCATTATTTTAATAGGTATTTTAAATGTTGTATTTTTTCCGTGTCGAATTGAACTGCATTAAAAACCATAGGATCGTCCGTGTTTCAAAATCCGATCCGCCATTTTGAAACTATATGATCAAGGTATGAAAAAGTTGCCACGACAGATTTACAGCAAATTACCCCAAGTTCCTTTGAAGCATTTCAATTCAAAGAAAAATGTAATACAATTTTGCTAACCTATGCAATTCTTTGGTGTGTGACGTCATATGGCAGTACCAAAAATCGTAAAACCGCTAAACATATTTCAGAAACATTGTAAACCACCTCTAAATTCAGCTAAAACCGCCACAACGTCTTCGCACACTTTGCGTATATCACCCTGGCTCTATGCTGCAGACTTTGAGTTGTTATCATGTTGGTGACCCAAAGAAGCTAATTCCAACTTCTGAAATCCGCTGGAAAAAAGAATTAGCAGCGAGATTAGCAGAATTACTGCACAATTATTTGTACTGTTTATTTGCAATTTTGAGATAACTTTACTTCTTGAATCATATTTATAGTGAAGAATCTGCAAACAGTTGAGAAAGAAAGGAATCGTAGACCGTTATCTAATTCACTTTATGATTTTTGTGAAATTTGTAGTGCTGCAATGAACATAAATCCAGTTGAACAGCTGGAGAAAGATCGAGAAGATCAAGAGAGGAAACTGAAGAAAATGGAGAAAGAAATGGAGCAAGTTTTCGAAATGAAAGTGAAAGAAAAGAAAAAGAAACTTAAAGATTCAGAAGGAGAAGTAAGTTATATATTGATAGAGCCTAAATCACCTTGATCGCTCAAAGATACTGGAAACGTAGTTTTCAAACGCGTCATGTATTAAAAGTTTGTGGGTTTATTGCCTCTAGCTAACATTGATGCTTGGTGAGTTTGTTCTTTTTCAAGGTTAATTCCCAGATCACAGAATTTTCCGAGCAGGCGAAATTTTGCACAAACAAAAATCATTCAAACCAAAATTTTGTTCAATTACAAAGCGCCATCTCCTCTTGATAACAAAAGAAGTTTCCCGCCAGCTATGGAAATTCCACTCACTGGAAGCTGGCCTTTACCATGTGCGCTGACTATTTATGCAGGGTAGCTCTATCTTGACTTGTTAATGCAATTATCTTATGCAATTATCAAAATGCAATTATTCTTTTCCTTGTTCTCGAAGCTTTGGATCTCTTTCAGTCTAGAATCAGGTAATCCATAGCGCTGCAATATGTAAAAGTTGCTAACAGAATCGTTCATCATATTGCTTCAGTTGCATTCGTTGTAATTTTTCGCATGGCTGCATCTAGTTTTTTGCGTTGTTTATGACCATTATATCGTTCAACCCTAGTTCAACAGGAAGTACGAAATAACGACACGTGGTTTGGAACAACAAAGGAAGGAAATCGAAGAGAAGCGAAAACAATTGGAGAAGGACAAAGAAGAATTCGACAGCCATTATCCACATCAGGACGGACTCAACAATTCAAGGTCATCCAGTAAATCTTCTTTGAAGTAAGTTATAAATGCAAGGGCTGAGGCAAGGTAAACATGGCAGACAAACAAGCTAGGCCAGCTAAGACGGGGGGGGGGGGGGGTGGGGGAGGGAAAGAGAACTCAATGAGTGCAGATTAGGGAGTTGAGTGTAACGACGGTGTACTGTCTCATCGTGCTTGAGTTTTAAATTTGGCATCAGAGCCAAAGTTACAGAAAGTGTGCTTCAAAAAGCGTTCCAGAGAAACATAGATCCTAAATCTTTACATTGATGTGTGCAAAATCCGATGACTTGCTTCTTTCAATTCAATGATTTAAAGGAAACTTTAGCTACTTTTCTATGATCATACCGTGGGATTTTCCGGAAATTTTGAATATTTTCGATATTACAGCATATTTCATAATTCAGCACATTCTATGGTGTGACATCATCAGATTTTTAAATTTGAACCAAAAAAGTGACAAACGTATGCTCAATACCAGTTTATATTCATAACCTATGATTTTTTCAAATTATTCCAGACTTCGTCAAAAAGTTTAGAAATTACGATGGTTTCAGGTTTCTTTCGAAGTTTTCGTTGAATTCTTGCAAATAAGAAAAATATTCAGCATTCTAAGATGAAAGTGTTGAGGATTTCGGAAATGTCCAACGGTAGAATCATAGCAAGATAGCTACAATATCTTTGAAGCAATTCAGTTCAAACAGATAGGTTCTAGAATTTGCATAAACCATTGTAAAGATTTGGAACCTTTGCTTTGAAGAGGGGTTTAGGGACAAGGATTTTCCTCTCATTTATTGAAAGTTCGATATCTTCGTTGGCCTAGGCTTCACTTTCAAGGTATTTTTGTCTTTTGCAAAAGACCCTTTCATAGATTTGAAGATGGCCTTTTTTCGTGGAACTTCAGTTTTACGTGTGTTTTAAGTCGTTTCATTGACATCAAAATTGTGACTGCAGTAGAATCATTCCTGTCTCATGAAAAATGCTTAGTTTTCCCAATCATGCTAAGCCATTTTCTGATCAATGAAAGGGCCTATTTGCTTTCCGGCTGTCTGCTTATTATTTCGCCTCAAACCCTTGCATCTAACACATAAAATAAATGCACTGTGATTTAGTGTTAAAGTAAATGCAATAAACCGCACACACTGACTTGTGCATTAAAATCTATGCATACCTTTAAATAAATGAAAATCATTGTATATTTGACTGAAATAAATATAACAAAAAAGTACGAATAAGCACACCGTTAAAACCCAGCTGTTCCTCCACATATAGATGAATATTGAAGTTCATTTCAAAAGTAGGAAATAAAATTGAAAGATAGCACACACTCTAAATGTATCATCAGTAGAAAAGCAAAAGCACATACTAACAAGATTAGCATTCACGACTTTTAATTCTTGATTTAAGATCATATCTTAACTTTGTAATACCTTTGGGGTCCATTTGAACTTCAAATAAAGCCACTCTTTAGCGTTACATCAACCCATACGAGTCAAAGCAAGTTTTGAGAATTGTGGAGGTTTATTTGGTGAATTCCCTTTGAATTTCTGCAGCGAATTTTTGCATTTCAGCTTTCATAGCTTTACAGTCGAAAGTGCGCCAAGTTGTGAACAAGGCTTCATTTAAATCGAAGACACTGTTCTCAAGTTACGTGCCATGTTTTTGGGAGGCTAACTCCAGACGCGTCAGAAACAGGAACAGGTTTCGGCCAAATCTTGTCAATTTCTAAAGTTTCAATCAACGATGATAAATAGGGCCAATGGCAGTAGGAAACGAAAGAGAAAATGACATTTAGGTATCTGTTCTGGGGAGGACAATGCAGTCCAATGCTGGCTTTTCCACCAAAATAAAGCTTTTTGCAGTTTCTTGGGCGTATTAAGTAACTGAGTAAATGGTGTCTATGTTTCTAGTTGATTTCTCGAAGCAATTCTTCAAACAAAGCTGCTAATCACTTGCCTATAAGTTTAGAACGGCTTTACCTATTTAATTGAAATGAATTTCAGATTTAAATTATTCTCCTTCGTGTTGAAACATATGATAGAAAGTGGAAGGATATTCACGGAATTAAATCTCAGCGAATCCTCGAACTCTTTGACTCACCGGGCACAGAATTCCTACAAAAAAGTTAATCTAAAAACCCAAGCAGCTCTAAACATTCTTAACAAATGTTTCTCTAAAAATAGCCAAAGGCCTTGGATGAAGTTCTGCTGTTGAAAAAATATCTCTAGATGCTCTATCGATTTCCACGTTGCCGCCTATCTCTTGTATTCTTAAGACATATTACACTTTATTTACTTCTTTCATTGGCTTTATAGCTATCTCTTTGAATCTTAGTGTTTCCATCGTTGTATTTTGAAGACCCGATATTCGACCCACAACCATTCCACAAAAGTGTAAACTGAATTCTTTATGACTGGTATTTTATAAGACATTGGCGAATCCATAGATCTCAGACATTTGAAATGAATTTCTTCCAGGTTTATCATATTAGTGGTTTACCGGAAAGTCAGCATTTGTGGAGAGAGACAAAATATTTATGATATATGCCTTACCCAATCTGGTGAAATTTGAAACTAGAAATGTTATTCATTTATATCAGGAAGAGTCAATCTAGTAGATTTAAGTCTGTTTAGTAACGATATTACGACGTTTCGTTAATTTTAACAACGATATTTCCTCCTATAGTGCATGCCCAAAGTTCGGCTCGTTGAGGCGTAAGGCAGGTGATAAAAATAGTAATGGCGTAACTAGAAGCTCTTCCTTGAAATGGAGCTTTGGCAGAAGAAATAAAAACAGATAAATTTAAAGATGTAAACAAGGTAAAAATCAGTATCTATGTTGTGTGATAAAATTAAAATGCATTCATTCATCTACAATATTGATTTTCATGCTAAAAGTCACCAATTTCATAGTTGAATTTTCACTAACATTTTTTGTTAAGTTAAAATTTGGACAGCATATTTCAAAACATTGCACTAGAGGTAATGCTAATATTTTTGCATGACGAATAATTGAAATGACCGTGGAAAACACTAACTTTAGTACTAATCTTGCACATTGCACTTCAGTCGAGCAATATTTGTTAAATGTCATGTCATCTTCCTACAACTGTTTTTGTTTAAAGAGCCGTTGTCATCCACGGTCCTTTGCCGGCTTTCTGACATTTCAGACTGTTTGAAAAGTCGGATTTATGTTTTGTCCCCCTTGCAGTGGGTTAAGCCTAATGCGCAGTAGCGTTTTAGGGTTAATGCTGTGACGGGCGCATGAGATTTAACCCACTGCACGGGGGAACACATTAGTTTCCTTGGACAAAGTGTATCTTGTCTCCCCAACAAGGACAGACTTTGTAATACAATAGCAACAGTTATTTTAATTGACACCTCAGTTCAATGCGATTAGTGACTGCAGACAAAGGAAATTCTCTCAACCAATCAAAGCAAACATGCAGGTGTGTGGTAGTTTTTTTGTATAGATGTAAAAAATGTTAAAAATACAAAACAGATACATTTCTATGTACCAGCCACAGCGGAGAAGGACCAAAATCTGCGAGACAGAACTTTGGATTTGCCCTTCCTCTTTCGTTATAAGCACGTAACTTCTCGTAAAAGCCACCTTTCGCTTGCAGAAGGTGAACGCTTGCCTTACTGGTTTCTGGGCAACTTTTGCGGCCGTCTTTGTTTTGATTTACTGGGTGGGAGAGCTTTCTTTGCCTGCATTCACCAATCGCTTTGAATTGAAGTGTCAGTCAAAGCAACTGTAGAACAAAATCAGCCGTAAGCGGAAACCATAGATCCATGCTGGGGGTAGTTGAGCCGATAGAAAAGTTTACCTCAGTTTCCGTTTAGGCCAAGCTCGACTTTCAGACAGTCGAAACTCGTAGCTTGCTCGCAAGGGACACTGGGTGAAAATGGCTCTTTAAACTTATAAGTTTAAGCATCATCAGCACATATCTCCGTTTAAGTTGTTTTACTTCTCCCTTTAACAATCTTTGCTGCTCAATTTATAGCGCAAATCATCTTGTGTCATTTTACTTCTGTTTATGTTGTGTTGTGCCAATGTTATGCTTTGTCTCCTAATGGCAAGGCACGTATCATTATTTCTTACTCTGCTGTCTTCCCGAGCTTTCTTGCGTTTCTCTTTGATTTTGTTTCTTTTTATTCAAATTCAGCACTACGATTAACTAGCGTAGGTAGTAGTAAGAGCATGTTTTCCCTTCTTCACTATAAAGGAAGTCAAGTTTACAGAAATCAGGCAAATATTCTCCGTGAGTATATACCAAATTATGTAGGCCTTTCACGCACTGTTCACCCGTAATATTATTCCAGTTGCTCCATGGCCATTTGTTGGAGTATGTGATGCAAAATTGCACTTTCTATTCATAACGGGTACATCCAAAGATGAACGGTTTTGATATAAATTGAAATGCCTTGATTAGATGGATCCTTTGTTAATCTGATGTACCAGTTGATGTTTGCATCTTATTTCTTAATCAGGGTCTGGTATCGTAAGTTGATAGTTAGAAAACAAGAATTTTTGTCATGACATAGCATTTTGTGATTAAGGGATATGCTTGCAATTTATAACACCTTCTCTATGGCTCCGGGGTGGCATGTGGAAGATTTTTCTGGAGAAATTTTCCGTACTGTCCTGTCATTTCCCAACGTTTCTTTCCCCTGCTATTACATTTGCTAGGATTTTCGAATTTGCACAATGGTGATCGAAGCTGTAACGCCACTCGATCGAAGTTCGCTTATGAGAATGTATGAAAATAGCGCTTGATCCAGGCACTTTTATAGAATAGCTGATATAGGTCTATTGATGTGTATCCTGTTGTTTCTTACAAATTGCTAGGGAGAGAAGTTTGACAGTTATAAAATTTGCAAAAATGTTGACAATCTGCTTGCAAATCGAAGAACTATTTCATCATAAGGCTAATTTACTAAACAGACCGTTGAACAACTGGAGTAATGTTTATACTATAGCGTTAACTTCGTAGTAAACATTCAAACTGCGCATATCTTTAATTTGACTAACTTTATCGTTTATTTGACTTATACTCAAACTCTAAGTCTCACTAACCACTAACCAACTCAAGACATAAACTGACTCTTGTTTACTGTTTACTGAATTAGCTAAGCTGCAACACTCTTATGTGTTAGTTAAATTGCACACTTGGTATATTTTGTCATATGCCACTGATCGTTTAGTATATTCAATATATTTGTGATTTTTTGTTTCCTGTGATGATTGTTGTGATTTCTCTGATTTGTTGTTGTTGATTAATCGCTTTTGTTTACAGTTGGTCCCGAAATTCGAGTGAATTTGTTCGTATTTTAAGGAGCATCCCTATGCTTAAACATTCAATAAGCATTTTTCATTTTTATTCATGGCAACATCACATTTTGCAAAACGAGCTCGCCAGGCCTTTGTGATAAAGTTACAAGCAAAGTATCGATTTTCCTGTGAAAATCCCATCGTAAAATATTTGCTGAAGACGTCATCATGACAAAAGTTGGAGGTCTACTTCTTCTACAGGAACAATTTTCATATTTTAAAATTGAAGGGACCCTTCTTGCTTCGTATTAGAAGTGATATTCATTTTTGATTTTCACAGCTGAGAACGTGGGTGGCTGGACACCGCATTTCTGCTTGATTACTGCAGTTGCATGCTGCTGCGGAGGAAAACTACATACGGAAGAGTTTGAGAAAGAGACGGAAAAATGAAATTCTTTCCTTTCTTTCCTTTCATCTTTCAAGACCTCCTCCGCAGAACGTTACAATTTCCCCTGCGCTACCATAGAAACGGAAGCAAACTGCGATGTCTAATTACCCATGCTTTGGAGAACTTTTTCGCGGAAAGTGACCCAGTCCTCATTTAGCTCTGTTTCTTGTAGAAAAGAATTTGCAAATGCTGAAGATCATATGTTTAACTCCAAATATATCTATGATGGGCGGCCTGAGGACATTTTATTGATTTTTTGTCTCCAAATTAGTAAAAACTCTTTATTTCAGAGAACCATTTTCGATTACCTACTGCAGAAGTTTCCTTGTCGACAACAAACAGTACGGTTGCCGCTTGATATGTGTATATTTTCACCCAGAAGTGTTTTTGGCAGTTTTTGACGTGTTATTGTCCTTTAATTTGCAGGGAAGACGTTAAAAAGGACAAGAAAAAAGGAAAGAAATCACACTTGTTCTAACATATGCTGTGACTAGTCAAATTATTTGCAGCTGTATACACCGCAAGCATGGCGAATTCGTGAAGCATACGTAAAGCATTCATCGATGATATACAAGGCAAGCATATGAGATGAGATTTTTGGATCTGATGGTTTGTCTCTGGCCATAGACTGGACTGTGGATTCTTTTATCATCTCCAACTTTGATAAATCGCTTAAATTAATCAAAATGATACAGATAAACAGACAGGTAGTAATTTTAAGGAGAGTGTGAAACAAAGTTAGGTAAACACATCGAGATTAGACAAAGCACAGCTAAAAAAGTTAGGACTAGGTTTCTTAATCCCTTCCAACTGAGGAACAGCTGAGAGAATCATCGTCAGCGTAGATTCGAAATCTTTAAAATGGTCAGTGTAAAATTCTATGACTATTTCTGTGAACAAAATGGTTTCAGAGAAATTTGAGCTATTTCGCCACAAATGTCATCGTCCCTGGTGTAAAGCTGAGCCTTGACGAAATGTTTATCAGCATTTATGATCCCTTTTCGAGCTATCGCACAAATGCCTCCAAGGAATCACCCATAGCTTGCAGGATGGTATATATAATTTTAATTGAGAGAAATGCATTGCAGCTAACAGCCTTTTGCACAGTATAACTTTAAACACCAAACTTCCTCACAGGCTAGGATAGCGGAACCTCAGTCAATATCCTTGAATTTTCATCCCTACGGAATGAAAGGGATTTTACAAAAATTGCCTGTCGAATAAAATACTGACCAGTCGTTTCCTGAATGCTAGCAAAAACTCCAGTCGGTTTGAGGGTCTTACGAGATAGCTACCAGATGGCTCTGTTTGTCATCAACCACCTACTACCAGTTGGGGGTGTTCTAAGATTCCTAGCCTTTTATTATGTTTCAACCCGGTGCGCTCCTCCGCACGCCACTTTGGTCATTACAGCATTAACTATAGAGCAAGTTTGAACTACCATTTAAGGGCTTTAGTAAAAAGATACTATACATTATATGAGGGTATTTTTCAAAATTTTTGCTTTGGCGCTTTTCAGTCCTGATTGAAACCCCTGTCAGGCCACAATGAGAGTACCCCCTGGAGTTCATCTAGTACGTTCTGTCACTACTTTTCCAACGTGTCCGCATTCTTCGAGCATGATGAGCTGAAGAGACAACGCTATTTCATATACCCTATTCACATTGACACAGAGCAGCTTTATCTGCACTAAGGTACATTTCAACCAATCAAATGCATTCGACTTGTTTAATTGACCAATTAGAAGGCCTCATTTGGTAACGTGGTCGAGCTTATGCTGTCTTTTCTTGCAGTGTGAATGGGGTATAGATAATCGAAATGCTTTGCAACTGAGGAAATTAGGCCAATTGTTTACAACTTATGTATTGATTTCTTCGTATTTTTATAGCATGACTAAAGCTGAATTCACGTTTGATGCGTTTTGTATCCGATTTTAGATTTTTCCGAAGTCTACCAGGTGAGTCAAACAAGTGGAGGGCCGCCAAGCAGGGGACAGGAGGGAAGTTTGCTACAGGGTCTAAGGGGCCTCATAACTGAAGATTTTTTTAACATTTTGACTGCAGGAAATGCCAAAATCCCCCTTGGGCAACATTGGACAGTTGCGCAGGAGATGCTAAAGGGCAACTTAGGCCCAAACATTCCGAAAAGCACATGTGACAGAGTTCGTTAGTTCAAGGCCAGGAAATATGGCTGAGAAAGGCTGCCAATGTCAAACAAAGAGAATTTTGTGACATTTCAAGGTATGCAAAGAATCTAATCTGAACTAATTCAAGCTAAATGTGTCCTACCACTCATGAAATTACTTGTAATATGAGAACGACGCGACCGATTTCGAGAAACTGAATTTTCTTATCTATCTCAACCAATCAAATGACTGGATTTGTTAGATTGACCAATAAGAAGGCCCTATTCGAAAACCTAGTTTAGTTGAAGCTGGTTTAACTTGCAGTGAGTGTGAATGGGGCATAAATTGATACGTTAGCTACGCAACCTTTTTCAGTTCATAGCAATCTGATACATGGTTTGAGGGCTACACGCTTTCAAACGTGGATACTTTTCCCGATCGAACCAGTATGCAAGGAAGCTCGTGACGCAAATCCCTTTCTGTCGTTTCCTATTACGTGGGGAATTGGAGACTAAAGATCTTGGGACTGCCGGACAATGATCTGTTACATGAACCCATAGTGACTATGATGAACCTGATGAAATAGAATTGGGGCAAGTCTAGCACGGTTGATGTGGCTTTTATTATGATCAAAGCTTCATTTTTAACCGTTTCCGTTTCTTTTCCACGGTTGTGTGAGTAAAGCCTGATAGTGTTAGTTTCCCTTCCTTCTTTTCGTGACACGCAACTTCGATTAAATGCCGCCATTATTCGAAAAGTTCAACCATATTTTACGTTTGAGTGGAAGTTTGAAGCGCCGCGGCATAGGAGCTCGGGCGCGAAAACGGTTTGAACTCTATTTGGATATTGGCGGCAGTCAATCGAAGTTGTGTGTGACGAAAAGATTGAAAGAAAGGCAACATTATCAAGCTCTTCATGCATCCCCCGGAAAAGAAACAACACAATCGCAGTTTTGATAATTATTTCGGCCACATTTGGAGGGCCCCTTGTAAAACAACTTTGTTGAAGGGCAACCCTCCTTAATAAAATCAAATATCAAAAATATATAAAAAAATCATCGGTACATAGTAGACAAGATCGGTTAAGGCCTGTTTGCTCCTATTTTAGTCATGTGATCAATCTCCTGATAAAACATCCTTTGATGCCCCTTACATATTTCATGCCATGTAAATTTGTGCCATGAGTGCAAAACAGTAGCATAAGACTTAAACTTCCTAAGGGTGTCGCCACATGATTTGAGATGGGTTGGGTAAAACTAACCTAATCAGGTCCATTGCCCGTGGTCGTGCTTGAGCAGCTGCAGCAAAAATGCGTCAAGCGTGAAGCGTAATGCTCCCTCTGTATTTTTGCCATAAAACATCATCATCATTATTATTATTATTGTTATTATCATACTTATTTGTCATCATATCTAAGAATCAGTTATGTTTTCTTATTCTTTGATTAGATATACAAGAAATAGATTGCATAAATAATGTCTTGTTACTTGTGTATTTATTTCTTTCTCTCTTCCCAAAAAAGCTGACGTTATGCATCCATACACGTAACGATACACGTATTTCTTATTTGAAGTTAGTAATTTGGGCCAGTGTAGGAAGTTTCTTAACATTATCAGATTTTGAGTACTTAGAGTTTCTTATGAGTTTCTTAAGCGTTCTGCAACAATCCCCTCGTTTCAGGCAATACTCGAGTACCTTTCGAGAATTATAATATAGAGAGAAAGTAGAAATGAAGTCGAAGTATATGTTAAGGATTTCCTTCTTCCAAAAAAGTGGTTTCTTGCTGAAGTTTCTTCTTTTTTAGCGATCTGAGAGTTGAGTTTGTTATAGACAGTTTCTAATGAAGCAATAAGTGAAGCTGCAGATTGTAATTCCAAAATGTGTCTCTGCGCTTTAGTCCTGTAATTTGTTATTAGCTACACTGGAACTTTCTGTTGGTTGTACCTCGTGGCCTGATAGTAAAACGTCCGCAGTCTAACTTTGCAAAATCATAGCCACACGTACCAGCCACTGATATATTTAAAATTTCACAAAAGCTTTGTTTTGTTGATCAAAACTGTTGCCTTTCTTTTCGGACACTTTGAACTGTTGCAAAAGAAACCATGGGAAAATGATCTGTGTGTAAGAAGTTTTATTTTGCCAAAAAGTCTACGACAAAACGTTATACAGTAAAATATGTCCTCGACTTGCAAACCTAACAAAAAGCTGATACTATCTTGGTCAAAATACTTGGGATAAGTCGCAAAATTGCACTAATTCGGTCTTTGATTACGAGCCCCCCCCCCGTTCCCCCATTTCGATGTTGCTTCAATCGAGTCCCATTAGACCATCTCATTATTGACTTAGGGGGACAGGGGGATCAGAAGGTTCTAAACGTATGTTTTCGCCCCCATAGTTTTGGAAACATCACGAAAACACGAAATTTTGCCTGTTTCCGAACTTATCATGTCCATGATTGTAGATGGTGCCTCTATGATAAACCTGCCGTTTCTATTGTACATTTTTCTTTTGAAAAAACTTAGCTGTAAACTCTGTAGTACGGTTTTATAACTATTGAATTAATACCGTAAAAATTTCCCGTGGAGTTTCTAAAGTGTTATAAGTTAGACACCCACTTTCTGTTTAACGAGGGGAGTCTTAAATTACCAGATGGGTGGGCAATCGCTCCAGTCCCACATTTGGATCAATTGTTTCAACTTTCCAGACAATGGCTGTACTGCCACTTTTAACCCAGGAAGCGATTGATTGCCCCGAGTTCTGGTTCCTCAAAGGGGATCCTGCTTTAATTCCAAAGCTTTTGCATCTCATACGCAAAAGTTGCTAAAAATTTCTTAACTGCAAAATGACCTCTTCTTTCCAGAAAAATTTCTTTATTTCTCACTGAGGCTACAGCAGTCTCTTACAAGAGGTTTCATTATAAAAGAGGAGTTTACAAAATTCAAAAACTGATCGACAAGATTAAACTTGCCAAATGACCCTAAATGGAAGAAAACATGTTGTTTCGTCAGTTGCCCCAGTTACCTGACTTCTGGAGCGAAATGGTAGAAAAATCTATGCCGCAGGCACTTGAATCTGAACGAAAGAGTAGCCCTGTACACAAGTTGTTCAAAATTTCTCGAGAAGTTGCTCAAAATTTCTCGAAATGTTGCTCAAAAGTTGCTCATTTATTGTGGTTTTTACGGCTATATGAATAACTTACACTAGTGATATGAATGGTCTTTATTTCAGCAATTTCTCTAATGAGATTACAGCAGTTTCCTGGAAATTTGAGCCTTTTGACGTTAATATTGTCGGACCAATCTGACACATCTTCATAATTTCGGCAAGAATCATTTTCTGATCATCAACAACAAAAATAATTACAGCAGCAATAATTGACGATTAATAATCATCATATCAAAAGTCATCGTCGAAAAAATTATCATCATCATCATCATCATCATCATCATCATCATCATCATCATCATCATCATCATCATCATCATCATCATCATGATGGTCAGAAATCACCGAGCTCAAAAACCTGTTCTTCGCAAATCAAGAAGTTAAATCCCAGCCTGACCAGAAAAAAAGATGCTTTCCATGTCAAATTTTCATTACTGTTTGCAGAGAATAAACCAAGCATCATTGAAATTTTAGTAATATTGCTAAAATAATGAGAAGTTGCTCAATGTTGCAAAAGTTGCCCAAAAGACGGCAAGTTGCCCAAAAGTTGCGGAGCAACTTGTGGACAGGGCTACGACAGAGAGGTCTGGATCTACCTGTGTGGCCAAAGGCGGGAAATTGGCACTTGATGCACGCCAAAAATCACGCAGGCGAAATCTCATCCGCATCACATCCTTCGTTTCCCTGTGCAGAAATGAGATTATGACGTCATTGGTGCATTGTGACTCATGTTTGATGGCGGCTTTTCGATGAGCAGTAAAACAAATTTAGCTGTCGCAAAGAAGTCAAAGAAAAGATCAGTAAACAACGCGAAGTATGTTTTCCTTTAGTTAGAAAGGCTTCAATTAGCTTATGGGAACTTATCAGTCTCAATTTACCGCAAGAACGAGGTGAAGTAAGGCGATACAAAGAATAGACGTCTTCCAGCGAGTGGCCTAGTATTGCAGAAGATTTACTCAAGCTCACAAGAACTCGAGATGGAGAAAGCGTTCCTGCTCACATTTGCCATAGCTTGCATGCCTGTACACACTCAAGGAATAAACACGACTTTTCAAAGAATAAACGTGACTTTTCAGAATAATTCAAAATCGCACAACATATCTGGTCTCACCAACAAAACGCTTAGTGATGGACTAAATTTCTCGTGCAAATGGAATTTTAATTTCAAAATCGTTCAAGTCGCTGTGGCTGGTATTTTCATGTTAAGTGGCCTTGTGATTTTAACTGTAGGTATGTATAGGTTTGAATTCTTATTTATTTAATGACAGGCTTCATGTGCAGGTAAATTAAACGTTCAAAAGGTTCAAAAATCTTCAACGGTTCTGGGAGGAAATCGAAAGCCAAACCCTTTGCCAAACCTTATGGAAACCACAAACATTTTTGGCATTTTTATTAATGTTTCAGAATTTTAATCTCCATTATCAGTTGCTTTTGCTTGCCCACTTTGTCTGTTGATATCTGTGATAAGATTCCATGCTGCAAACAATCAGAATATATCTGCATTGTCATCAGTTTGAAAAGAAAACAAAGGGCTGGAGGAACCAGCTGCATGCCTGGCTGCTCAGGGCACGTTGAATTTTGATTTCACACCCAACCAAGATTTTACTGAAGAACCCATAAAAACAGGTTGACCGAATATTTCGCTGGTGGTTGTTTCTGTTTTATATACCTCTGCAAAAGAATTCAATTCAGAGGAGCATGATTTTTCCATGTTGCTGATGCGCAACAGGTGTTCCATGTTATGTATACTAAATGACCACATGCACACCTGATGTCTCAAGATATCCTGACCCAAATGAACTCTTTTTTCATGTTTTGTTCTGAATGTGGGAAACATCTAAATCATTTTTCCTGAATAATGGCCTGAAAAATTTTGCTCGCCTTTGGCATGCTTATTTGTCATTCTGTTTTTGGCGCCCACTCTGCAACTTGCCCCCCCCCTTCAACATTGGATCCGCCCTGTCTGGAGGGAATTTGGCGAAATGGTGAAGTACAGTATTTGCAGTCATTTCAGCCTCCTTGGTGGAAGCTCCTGCCCCTCTATCAGAAGATTTCTGGTCTCTTTCCCATCAAAGTCTAAGTTAGAGGGATCAATGGGGATATTTTTGATACCATAATCTTTTCCCTAATGAGATACTCTTACCATAGGAAATAAGATCCAATTTATGCAACCCATCCTTTGACATATTTTCAGAAGACTTGGACTATTTGCAAGCTGTGTGCTTGATGACTAGATTGGAGAACTTGCAGTCACTCACAGCTAGGAAAATGTTTCAAACTCGCTACTCACAGCGCAGATCAAGGTTCTCACATGAGATAACAAAAGATTTATTGTTGATTTTGCCTTAAAGTCTACTCGCAGCTCACACCTTCAGATCTTTTTCTCTCGCTACTAGGCATAGGCCAAATCATGCATGTTTCCCAACCCAAGCATGTTTTCCAAATCATGCAATATTTGCTAACCAAATTTCCTTTCCCTGTAATTGCTAATCGCTTTGAATTCAGGTGGCAATCAAAAGTAACTAATGCTATTGTATTACAAAATCTGTCCTTGCTAGATGGACTTATCTTTCCAGCCCCCTCCCCTGGCATGGTCTCTCCACTGGTTAAAAATTGGTTGTTTCGGAGAAAGTAAAATATTATCATGTGACATTGGCCATCAACGGTTTTAATGTGTCTTACAAAACTGTTCTGGGGATTTCAGGTTGCCCCCTGTTATATTATCCCCAAAGTTTTCTTCTCGCCCCCTTGAAATTCAATCCATTAATTCATATAGCCCATGAAAATGGCAACAACAACCAGCAACCAAGAGATGGCACATGCAAAGCATGCTGGTTGAATAAGGAAGAGTCTTTGAGATTTTAGATAATGAATGAGCGAAGAAAGAAATTATCATACACCACAACAGTTTCACAATCAACCACCTATTCCTGTTGGTTGCTGCACTCCACAGTTCTAACCAATATGGAAACCATAATGACAGTGGTATACCTTTGGCTAGTTTGCACTTTAGCGGACACACTTTCAACATTTCCTCATGTCTGAATGTTGCACCGAATGTAAATGTTAACCGCACCAGTACTGAGATTAAAGGATACCCAAACTGTATTAGCGGGGGTTTGGGGGCGGCAGCCCCCAAAACTTTGGAACCAAACGAATACATAGATTGCCGGTCCTTGCTGCAGATTTAGGCCACTTTTAGGTCATGTTGACGTTCTCCAGTAAGTGTGTGTTGTGAATCAGTCGAATCACGGTTAGATTTAGCATTATCCAATTAGATGGTAGGATTTTAATCACTATTGTTAAGGAAGCCAATCAGCATGTAATAATAACAATGCAATTCAGTTCAACCTCTGTTTTCCTTGAAAGCTGTGTCCGCCAAAGTGCATTTGTCCCATACCTTCAGAGACTTCCCTCCACTAGTATGGCCAGACAAAAATTAATGGGAGGGTATATAAAACTAAAAAATTTTCAGACTGGTGGGGGCAAAAGGGTAGACATTTTAATTGCATTTTTCAATTTGCAATTTTTGCCATTTTTTGTAAAGAGGGAGGGCAATTGCCCCCTCATACCCTCCCCAGGCCACCCCATTGCTTGCCCATCTCTATAGCATGATCTACTGTATAGCAGTTCCAAACAATTCAATTTAAGCTTTGAGAGTGGGGCTTTCCTTTCTCTTTGTTGGAGACCCACACCAGTCTTCGCCAGGAAGTGAGATTTTTATTAAATGTTACATGATGGGTAGAAGTTTGTAAAAATGGCAGTGCCAAAATAACTTCCAAATCTAAGAACGAAATGCAAAGTTTGAGACAAATGGCAGCAGATGAAAATTTTAGGAGATTCAAGAACTGCAAAAGTGCTAGTCTGTGGACAGGCTTCCAAGCTCCTCCTTTGTAGCTCTCATATAAGTGCTGTGCACAGGCTACAAAAGTGCATGAAATGTTATTGATGTGCAGTAGCAAGGCCCATTTTAATTTCCTTAAAATTGCACTGTATCCACAATTTGGTCCAAAAACTTCTTTGTAAGAATGCTGAAGGAAACAACATGAAAGTTGAAACATGAAACTATAGACAAGTGCAAATACTACCCATTTTGATAAGCATGATGCATAGGAAATAGACCCATATCCTTTGGTAGTCCAAAGTAATGGCATGAGCAGTGAGATTTTCTAAAGCTAAGTTCAGAGATCTTCAAAATGAGCAGAAACTGTTGGTCTGACAAATATTGTTATGTTGAGCAGAGGAGCAAAACTCTATTAGGTTAGGCCTAATGAAAAACTGGTATTATTATTACAAGGAAAACCTCGTTATGCATGCAATAGAATTATTAAGCAGCTGCTTAACAATCTTGTTATGAAGCACCTAGAAATGCTTGTATTTTTTGTTTGAACATCATGAATATTTGATCAAAGATGACCAGTATGTCTGCCTCTTGTTTGTGTTATAATTGAGTGGCTTGCATGGAGTGCTCTGTACCTTCAGTCTTGCTCGCACGAGTAGCCATGGGAGCTCTTATGAAAGGCTTAAAAATAATGAACAGATGTTGTATGTTTGTTGAGAATTTCGCAGACTGTGTCAAAAAAAAGCTCAAGATAATTGGAAAGATTCATTACCTATGCAGAATACTGGATGAATTTGAGTATATCGAGTTTTGGTTGACAGCAGACCGATTGAAGTATTTTTTATAATTTTTGTGTTTCTTTATGAGAGCTGAAAACATAAACAAATTTGACTTTATGAAAATCTATTGTTTGCAAAATGCATGAAAAATGTCTTTGATCAAAGGGTAAAAACAAGCGGGGTATCCCAGAAACAAGTTGCCCTGTTTGAACAGTTCTAGAAAAACAAAAGTTGTCTCGTTTCGAATGATGTAAACGGCAATCTGTTGCTTAAAGGGTAACTTGGATCCATAGAGTTTTCCCGATTTCCTTGCTCATCAAAAGGCCTCCAAAATATGAATTTCTAAAAATCGTATGCTCGAAAAACCGTTGAGAGGGTGAAAAGTCTGTCGATGGAGATATGTTCCATTCCTTCCATGTTTTAGATCACTGGTATGAAAGCATAAAACCGCTTGTCAATCCCACAGATTGGTATTTGAACTCGGGAATGCGCTAAAGTGCGGACCACAGGACCTTGTGTTGTGTAGATTGTTTCTTCAAACATCAAGCAAAATCGTGCTTTTATGGACCAAACATTGGGTGTCTCGCTTTATGGAGTTCAAGCAAGTAGAAGTTCTGTAGATTTTGAGGTGCAGATTTAACGATTTTATTGATTTAGTAAAATAACAGCTCAAATTGGGTAAATTTTTTTCTGGAACACGCGGTGGAATACAACATTCGACCCTTAGCACAAAAACGTTCCAATTGGATGCCAGTCCATGCCAGAGCATGCCAGAGCAAGAAAATTTTGAATAAATTTTAGAATAAAACTAACCTGCGTCATAGATTACTCCCAGGGGGGACTTCTATTGGTGTGTGATGGGGGGGTCAGACACAGTATATTTTTGAAAAACCCAAAAATTTAATAAATTTAGGACATCTTAGACCCTAAAAATATACTCGATCCAAAAATATACTAAATTTAGGACATTTTTAGACCTTTAAAATATACTCATAGCTTCATGGTACATGAAAACTAAATGTTTTTATAAACTTTTCGGCAACTGCTCTGCAATATTTTGGTGAAAAACTCAGCCTAGCACTCACTTTGTCATATTTTCTCATCAGCAACCCCAAAAATATACCGATCATGCACCAATTAGCGTACCCAAAGGTATACTAGACAACGTTTCGCAAACCCAAAAAATATCTGACTAAAATGTCACTTAGTAATAGGGAGTCCCCTCCTGGGAGATTGCTATGATGAATCTCAGTTTTTTGGCGTTGAATTGAATTATACTGTAGTTATGCCTTCATATTAGGCTAGACGATACAGCTTCACCAACTGCACCACATTTAGGGCACAAGGGCACATCTAATCAAATATCATCTTCTTAATAAGGTCAGACCAAATGCCTACAGTAAAAACCCGCCCCTAAGAACCTTCAATTTTGCAAGTCAGCCTGGTTTCTTTAAAAATAAGTGCAATTTTGTTCTTATAAAGTGGGGGTCGTAGGGGCTGACGGTTTGCGGTTTCTAGTTGTTGTTGGAACGGTTGAACGGTTTTTGGCCGTAAAAATGACGGTTGTACGGCTCCTCTCTTTCTCAACGGTTTCCAGATTTCTTTACAAAATATGACTCGAGGAGTAATTATCACCAAATTGACAATAAAAGCTACGAATTATTGTCCAGTACGATTTAATTTTGTGAACATTCTACCAATTTTCACCTTTATCAGCGAATTCAAGGCATTGGAAGTCATAAAATGATAACGAGGCAGTTGTCTGCAGCAGAGAACCGAGGAGGTACGTGCAAAGCACGGAAAAATGTGAAAACGGTTTTAGCTGAATTCTGAAGCGGTTTTACGGTTTTTCTGAACTATTTTGGCGGTTTTACGGTTTTCGTTGACCCCCTACGACCCCCAATATGAAGCAATAGAAACTTAGACAATTTCAGCTTGTAGGTAAGTTCTAATCCACTAGATAAAGCATTTGATTGCTTGTTTAGATCAAAGTTTGACTTTTAAAAGTGCATAGTTGATTTAGATCTTTTGGGACTAATATAAGTATTTTTGTTGACTAGCACATCAATAGACGATTGCGCTAAAGATGGCGGCAAGGAATTTTTACCAAGATGCATTGCGTTTTTCATCGAATTCCTATAGAATCGTTAAAGATTCGCAGTTCGATCGCGGTGCATCTTGGTAAAAAATTCCTGGCCGCCATCTTTAGCGCAATCGTCTATTATTTTGGAACTCTTTAAAAAAAGTCGTAAGCAACTCCCAGTACTCAAAATATGATAGTTTTAAGAAACATTCAGTTCCGATTCAAATTCTCAGTTTCTTGTGAAAAATACACGAATTAAAGCTTATTTTTGATACTTCCATGCAGGTGTAGCCTGGAATGGATCATGTTGTTAAAGGGACTTACAACATGAAATCAGAATTTCGATCGCTTCGCTATAAGCGATAGCTTAAAAAAGCCTTATTCGGCGATTTTCGCTAATATCCTTGCAAACAATTAGAGTGAACCACCTAGACGAAACATCTTAATTCTTTTATCGTTAAACACGTATTTCTGAAGAGAAAATTAAATCTAAAACCAAAATAACAGTGATATTTTATAAATATGGAATAAATTTTTAAATTGTGATTAAAAATCAATCTTTATTACTTCAATGCATTGTAAAATAACTGCTTGATCTCAAGTTAAATTTGAATAAATTTCACAATAAACAATTCACTTTCGCACGCAAAATGCAGAGAAAATCAGGTGTTGAAGTGATGATGTATAATTCCTTTATTCAGGTAATACCAGAGGATTTCTACTTTCGCTTCTTTATGCGTTTTGAAGCACAAATCAAAATGATTAAAAATCAAGGACCGTAGGCACAGGAAGCCCATATTACATCGTATTCCAAAAATTGTTCCGTTCAGAAAAATTATTCTATCATAAATATGTTCATATCCCCCCCCCCCATTGTCGTCTGTTTATTCTGCTCTTCAGCCTTCCTAACTAGTGTCAGGGATGACGCGACCGGGGGACTTAGGAGCCCCCAAAAAATTCACTGAGCCCCACCGTCGACACTTGAATTTTTGAAAGTTGCTATGCACTGTCGGCACTTCCGTAACTTGCTTGTCAAGTTTTTAGAGAGTTTTGTCGAATTTTAAGCCAATCAGAAAGGTGTGGTCCGTAAAAAGTTTGCTTGCTTCGCTCGCTGTCGGCACTTTGATAATTTTTGACCCCTCAGTATTTCCTCCCTGGCGCCATCTCTGACTAGTGTAATATTTTTAACTTTATTAGAGAACACAACGAAACAATGGAGCGAGAAATAAAGATGCAATAAAGGGAAATAATTTTCTCTCCCCCTCTTGTGTTTTACTTTTATATTACAAGATTTTTAAAAAGTCATATAAAAAAAGATTGCAAGCACTAGGATTTCGTAAATTTGTGGCAAAACAAAAATTTAGGTGTTGACTCAAACTCGAGTGTCAGAAATTTTCTAGGGTAGCAATTTGAAGAAATTATGGAAGATTCTCAATGAGACTGCGGCTGCTTAGTTGAAAAGGTGCATCGGCAATGGAATTCATTGTTCATAACAGACTTTTATTTTTTACCAGGTTACAGAAAAAGACGAATTGCTTTCTTCCTCGTCGGCTTCATTGGCACAACAATACTAGCATATCTGGTTTGCGTTAGTGAGTCAAATTTTTCTGGTGTTATTCTTGTTCTCGTTTCCGTGGCTGCTGGCCTCTTTGTGAGCTTATTCACGACAACGCTTTTATACGTGGGGTACTTCGTCACTGGGCTATTTGCCGGACTGGCTCTCGGTTTTGCTGCAGTGCTTGTTTATACAACCTTCCAGCTGCTGCATTCCATCGCAATACCGTGTGTAGCCATTGCTGGAATTAGTCTTGTTCAAGTTTTTATCACTCTTTGGTGGCGACGAGTCATGCTTATCACATCCACTGCGATATTAGGCTCAACGATGCTCGCCGGAGGACTTGATTATTTCATCGAAGGACTTTTTTTGTTGAAGTATATTGAACAGAAGATTTTCTACTCACGGGTAGCACCGCTTTGCTGGTATAGTTACGTCATTCTCGGCATTTGGCCGACGTTGTTTATTATAAGTATGCTCGTGCAATTTTTGTGGACCGGTAAAGAAAAGCATAAGACGAACTATGTTTTTATATATAGACGGAGGAAATCGAGGAATCAGGAGGAGCATATTGGATTGACTTCGCAATATGAAATTTATAACGGTTGAGTCAAAAAGGTCTCGACGTTTGAAAAGTCGCTAAATCTCACATATTGTGATTTTCACTTCTAATTCTAAGAGTCGAATATTGACGTAGAATGCCGTAGGTGGCAAACTTTTCAAAACTTCAAAGATTGTACCGGGTGAGCCAGAAAAAAGTTCCCACTTTTAAAAATTCATAGCTCTAAGAGGGCTCCAAGAGTACTTCACAGATTTTAATTATTCAAATTCCAGTTAAAAGTCGAAAGATCGAAGTATTTTTGTAATTTTTCTCGCTCTCTTACCAGCACTAGAAATATTAGTAAACTTAAGTTTATAAAGATTTAATGGTTACACAATGAGTGAAAAAGGGCCTAAAACATTGATCAAATTGTACGCACTCTTCTTACACAGAGCAATACACAAAAGGCTTTTCACCTCTCTATAGAGATATACGACAACAGTTTTTCAAGTAAGTATTAATGATGTTTAGTCCCTTCTTGGCAATAAAATGCTCTCTCTTTAATTATGTAAACTTATCTGAAGTCAACAGCCAAAATATTGCAAGGTTGAATTTACCTTTACATCTAGTGCTCGTGATACAGCGAGAAAAAATCACAAAAGTACTGCAGTATTTTGGCTTTTATCTAGAATTTGAATTATTCAATTCCGTAGAGTACTCTTGGTTGCTATGAATTTTTAGAAGTTGGAACTTGTTTCTGCCTTACCTGGTATGATGTCATCCCCATTTTCTTAAAAAATTGCTTAATCAGATGTGTTGAAATACAGGTTTTTTATGAGAAACTTGGATCAGGCCATAGTAATAAAAGTTTCTTAATTTCACATGAAATTTTGTCGATTTCAGTACTAAAAGTTTCTTAATTTGTTTCTTATTTTTCTGAATGCAGAATTAGCAATGTGGTCGCTAACACTGCGCCAGATATGTTTCTTGACATTTAAAACATGATTAAGGAATAAACAGTGTTCTGTTATGTTGAAAACACAAATGGTTAGATAATATTGCTCAAGAATAAAGGTTCAACGATCTATTTGCTATAATATCCATGCTTTTTACTTTGAAAAGTTTCTTAGTACTTCTCAGGTACAGTACTAGAGTTTCTTAAAATTTTGGCCATCTTAGCACTAGTTGCATATAAAGCAGTTTCTTATAAAAAACATGTAATTACAGAGAGAGCATTTTTATATCGTCTTCTTGAGAGTGACAGCGTTTTTATGTTTTACGAAAGAACGTAAGAAACAGAGTATGAACAGCTTTGACAAACATTAGAAGCACTATCAATGGAAATAAGAATCTTCGAGAATACCTCAGTTTTTAAGGTAACAATATGGGTTGTAAGCGAAAATCTGTAGCCTTCATGGCTTACCCCTCAGCTGCTTGATTATGTCACAAATAGACCTTTTAGCTATTCTGAAAAAGAATCTCAATCGAACGATACTTTGCTACATTTTGTAGAATTTTCGAATGTGCACAATAGTGATAGAAGCTCTAACGGCACTCGATCGAATCTGGTGTATAAAAATGTATAAAAATAACGCTCGATCCAGGCTCTTTTGCAGAATAGCTAAAAGGTCTATTCATGAACATAACTTCAGAATTCTTTGTGATTCTGGGAATATGGGTGATGTCAAAGATCGCATGTTGCGCAATTGATTTGTTGGTTGCCTAGAACTGTGTGTCACAACTCTTTGGAGATTTTATCTCAAGAGCAGATTTTGCAAAGAATGATTTGATTTCATAAGCTTGCATGAGCATAGCAGATGTGATTGCAAAAAGAGACCTGAGTCAATATGGAATGAACAATTGACTAAAAAGAATGTCTCGACTTGATCAGAGATGAATAACATTTGCCGGATTTTTCACGCCGAAGCTATCTTTGACTCAATCTGTACATACCCGCTACGCTGAAAAAATAATTCATATTCAAGGATTGAACGTTTTGTAGCTGGAAAGGGAAAGGGAAATCAGGTTGGTGTAAAGAAGACATTTATTCTATTACATTTTTCTTTGAATCAGAGTGCTTGAATGGAGCTTTGGGTAATTTGCTGTTAATCTGCCGTCCCAATCTTTTGATATTTCATGAGTTTAAAAATGGCGGCATTTATTGATTTTGAGGCTGTGATGTCATAAAGTGTTTAAACTCTAAACCATAAGAGGAGTGGCGTAACGCAGTTTAGGGCACCTCAGTTCAAAAACTAAGGGCCCCCGACTGAATGGGGCCCCAGGAGAAGATTTCTTTTATTATCTATCTTCAAGTAAGTTTCCTGAATGTGGTGATCTATAGAAGACTTTTACAAAATGATCAAAGTGGCATGGTAAAGATGGGATCGAGATTAGTCTTTCGAGCAACATTAAGTGATGTTTTCGTGAAAAGTAGGAATGGATTCGGGAGATGCGTTTTGAGCCAAAGTACAGGACATGTCCTTAAAATTTTCCTGGGGCTTTCCCCCCAAACTCCCTCATTTTTCTGCCTTTCCTGCTGTTCGCCGTTGGTACGTTGCTGCTGGCTTCGACAACACATACGTTGACAATAGATCGTTGCAATTGTTTATCGTTGCCTGCGGAACTTATTTACTTCAAGTTTAAACTGGACATGGTAGCTATTTTACGTTTCTATCATATCATTTACAAATGCTCTAGCTGGGGGGGGGGGCTCAGGTGGAAAATCCCTAAGGGCCTCGACTGTCTCCGTTACGCCACTGCATAAGAGCCATAGATTTCTGCTTGCCACCATATTGTAGACCTTTCTATAGGCCCCGTTCACACGGGAACGCAATCGTTCCGTTCCATATCGTTCCGTTCCGAAAAGTGGAACGCTCAGGGGTTGCGTTCACACGGGAACGCTTGAAATTGCATCGTTCCGTTCCAAAAAGTGGAACGATGAAAAAAGTAATACGAAAAGTGGAACGATACGTACCGTTCAATTGTGGACAGGCGATGACGTGCAAGACTGGTCCAGAAAACAGAACGATAAGAATTTTGCCCGAAGAGCATGCGTGGATGTAGTTGTTGCTGGAAAAAAATGGCAAGGACTGAAGAAAAATCTTTGGAACGGAACGATTGCGTTCCCGCCTGAACAGAAACAAAAACCGATACGCAATCGTTCCGTTCCCGAGTGAACAATCCATTTTTGCGTTTCAGAAACTGAAACGAAAATGGGACGGAACGATTGCGTTCCCGCGTGAACGGGGCCTTACTCAAGCAATCTAAGATTTACAGTGATTTTAATTTTTCAAAGTCTACGATGAATTTTGCAAAAATAATCAAATGCCGGCATTTCGAAAATAGCCAAGATATGAAAAGATTGCCACGGTAGATTTACAGCAAATTACCTGAAGTTTATTTGAAGTCTTTCAGTTCATGCAAAAGTGTGATGCCATTTCAAATCCACCTTTTTAAAGATTTGAAAGAGGCTGTACCATCGAGCGTTTTCATATTTTTTGTGATTTTGAAAGTTACATCGTTTTTTCTTGTTTTGAAAGAAATCAAGGAAACTTTTGGGAGAATTAAACTGTTGGCATTTTCTGAATTGAAGGAGAAAATGGCAAAATTTTCAAGGAAAGAATCCTGTCAATTAAATACTAAGTATTGTCGGGCTACCGTTGACTAACTGCACGGGGGGGGAGGTACTCCCAAACTTTACTATACGGGATGTGCCGCTCAACAGGGTGTCCTTTTACGGTGAAAATTATGCGGCAGGGTGTCCTTTCCTGATAAAAATTATGCCACAGGGTATTACAATTGATAAGAAAATTATGCGACAGGGTATAATGTGGAAGGATGCCTTTTAGAGTTCTCTTGAAACAATGGATTTTGGCAAAATTTTTATGCAACAGGGTATACTTTTGGGCCATTTTTTATGCGACAGGGTGCAGGATGCAGAGAGATTTGCCGCACACACCCGCCACTTCCTTAGTCAAGTACCCCCCCCCCCCGGGACTAAGTGGTGTAACTAAATTCGGTCCCTAATGTTCTTATAAAGGCTCAAATCCAAAGAAAGATGTAATAACCACTTGCACAGGTATTTTTGAAGATTTGACTTGTGTCCTGTGGAGACCCTTTCACTGAAATTGCGAACTTTCACGTGTTTCGCGGCTTTAGCCGAAGTACACCACGTTTTACTCCGCAAAAATTTTCTAAACAGTGAAATTCGAAATTCACAAAAGTTCATTTCCGCGGAACTTCCATGTTTGTCTGATTCGCGAAAGATAATTCCAGAAGTTTCGCGTTTTTTTCCTGTCGCGAAAGTTTCTTCCCTTAAAGTATTGGCTGCTGACAACGGAAATGGCCACCAATCCTAATTCTGGCCATTTCATTCATTTCATTTTCATTTTATCATATTTAAGCACAAAACCCTATCAGCTATGAAAGAAAAAAAATAAAACTGTACAAACATCTATTTACATATATATATAAGATCTTAAGTTTGCTGGTCTTCCTAGGGATTGTGCCATCTGTCAAAAAAGTTTTTCTTGAAGTTTTCGTATCGAATTGGGTCCATGATTATGAAAGTATTGAAATGTTTGAAAGTAAGGCGATATTCCTGCAGTAGAATTGTAATTTGCTTATGTCCCGTTGAAATAAGCACACACGTTTGCTCAAAAGCATAAGCGTACGGCAAGGTGAAATCAAGGGGGACTGCATTAAGCAGACTTGCTGCACGGATGCGACTGAGCTTTGCAAATCTAGTCAGCGTTAAGCCTGGTTTCCATATGATTGCTTCGATCGTTTGGATCGCTGTGAATGACTCAAGCAATCCGGATCGTTGCGATCGCTGGTCGATCGCTGGAATAGAGCAAGGCTCTATCCTAGCGATCCTGATTGTTGCGATCGCTGGTGGATCACTAGAATAGAGCAAGGCTCTATCCTAGCGATCCTGATTGTTGCGATCGTTAGGATCGTTCGTTCATGTTACCATAAGATCGCTGGGATCGCTGGAGTCGTTCACAGCCGGTTCAAGCCATCCAAACGTTCGTAACGATCATATGGAAACCAGGCTTTAGGGGAGCTGCCGCCCACTGCCTCCCCCATGTCCGGTACGCTTGTGCACAGAAGTCTTAGGTATGAATTGCCGGTACCCTCCATAAATAGGCGATTTTTGTCCGCTTTTTCAAGATTATGTCCGAATCTTGAAGTGGAGGGTATTTGTTTTTCAACTGCAGTTGCGAAAACAAAGGCAATAATACTCAATTATTTTTTTGGTAAATTAGACTAGAAGGCAGTAATCTATGGTCAGTTCTCAAGCAACCACTGTGCTGTTTGTTGTATGAAACGCCTAGCAAGATTTAGAGTCTGTAAACGTTTCGAAAACGACGAAAAGAGAATGGGTTGTCAATGAGTTAAAGGACAAAAGGAATATAAAGCTTTAATGTTGCTTTTAGCCAGCGCCTAGTTCGGTGATTTTTACAAATGAAAACGAATACACGTTTTTTTTTAAGAAACTGGTACTAAGAAGGCCAAAATTTTAAGAAACTCTAGTACTATGTCTGAGAAGTACTAAGAAACTTTTCAAAGTTAAAAGCATGGATTTTATAGCGAATAGATCATTGAACCTTCATTCTTGAGCAATATTATCTAACCATTTGTGTTTTCAACATAACAGAACACTGTTTATTCCTTTATGATGTTTTAAATATTGAGAAACATATCTGGCGCAGTGTTAGCGACCACATTGCTAATTCTGCATTCAGAAAAATAAGAAACCAATTAAGAAACTTTTAGTACTAAAATCGACAAAATTTCATGTGAAATTAAGAAACTTTTAGTTCTATGGCCTGATCCTAGTTTCTTATAAAAAAAACGTGTAATGATGAATACTGATGCCTTTCACTAGAGTATTGGCACATGTGCTATTGCTAAAGAATATAAAGGAAATTACCAGTGAGTGGCCGGGCGGCACATTCAGTTTCCGTCCGTTAGGTGACTGAACTTAAGCTCACCTTGTTTTGTTTTCAATTTGTTTTGAGTGGGCTTGTCAGGATTTCTAGCTACTGAAAGCTAATTTAGGCCCACTGTGCATGCCGCATCCAGGCATGGGACCCCTAGTTTAACGTCCCTTCCGAAGGACGACGAGGTGAGTTGCGAGGTCAGGCCTCAGAGGTCTCCCATCCGAAATCTGAGCTCACTCGACCAGGCTTAACTTCAGTCACCTGACGAAAACTGTTTTCGCCACTGGGCCACTCACCTTCGAGATGCCAGACCGAGCAACTCACTTCGCCGTCCTTTGAAAGGGACGCTAAGCTAGGAGTGCCATGTCAGGACGCGGCATGCATAGCAGGCCTAGCTGTAAGATAGCTAGAAATCTTCCAACCTATTTGAAAAAGAAATAATTGAACTTACTACGAGATTTATTATTCCAAGTGAAGTATATTTCTTCTCGGCATCACGCTTGGTTCTCGTTGCCGAAATTGAATTAATCTTTGCAGCAATTTTGCAGATCTTCTCTTGTGTTTTAGATCTTCTCTTGGTTGTGATGCTGCAGGTGAAGTAGTCTTGAATTAGCGCAGCACGTGCTTCAAACGGCAAAATTTCGCTGTAGGCTCTCAGGCCTTTTTGCCTTCAAACTTGCTTTCCGAAGACGCCCGCAAGATTCTTTTGTTAAAGAACATGGCTGACAAAGCAAGATCAACGCATTGCAGCAAGGGCGAATTTTATAAAACAAAAGATTCAGGTTTCCGAGCAGACAAAGAGATTTGCCTTCTGAAGAAAGATTTCACACTCTGAAATAGAAATCAATTGAGAAGATAAAGCATTGTGATCTTCTGCAGAGGAGGTGTGAGATCTATTCTTGAGGCTGCCAAATCTCTTTGTCTTGATCAGACCAGTATCCTTTGTTTTACAATTTTCGCCCTTGTTGCTGAGCTCCCAGGAACTTCTAAGACAATGCTCTCTCCTTTTTACACAGCCAACTTGAAAACTTTTTTGGAAAAACGTTCAACAAGAACAAAGCTTTGGAAAAACAGCGAAACTTCTTGTTCCAAAGCTCTCTCACCCACTACAATGCCACATGAGATTGGCTATTTCGAAAAATTGCTCGTGCAAAACATTTCGACTAAGAACCAGCAGGTGGGGCAAAGGAACTCTACTCCCCGTTGTTGCGTTACCCCCTTTACTTCGATGCGTTTCCTTGTAGTTTAGAATTTTGATTATTTTGCTGAGGACGGTTAGCCCAGTAGAGTTAGGCATTGTTACTGTAGAATGTAGTTTTGCGTTTTTATACTTTAGTCAGATTTTTCAAATTTTTCTTACGCTAGAAGGCGACGAATAAAGTTTGGTTTTTACGTATTTATAACTTGAAATTCTCAACTTTTAATGAATACGGGTGTTGGTGTTTGTTTGTTTGTTTTGATTTAAAAGTAGTGTACATTATTTAAGGTTGTACATATTCACAGGGTTACAATGTTATTGCACTTGAATTTTACCTTTATTTCTGTGCTCCGTTCTGTCATGCGTTGATCAGGCACAGTCTTCCCCCGGGGGGAGGGTACTCATTTATTATTCCGTACGGGGACGTGCCGCTCAACAGGGTATCATTTTCAGGATTCCCATTCCGGCACAGGGTCAAATTTTTGGAAAAATGGGGTCCACGACCGGGTCCATATTTATCATTTTTGACTCCGAAATGACTTTATAGGCCATATGGACTCCGCGAGTGTGATTTATATCCCTTGTATGGCAACATTTGCACATTTTCCGATAGATTTCTAACACATCTCCAGGGCAGGGCAAGAATAGGGTACTGTTCAAGTACGTTTTGCTCCTGGACAGGGTATCGTTTCAGGAATCTGACTCCGGGACACAGTAGCTTTTCAGATTTTCCAGCGGCACCTTCCCGCATGTTACCAGACTAAGTACCCCCGAGGAGTCTTTCAGACCCACTTGTTTGTCAAGGAAGTACTGTAGAACTCCTTTAAGAAGGAAGCCCAGGCACTGAACAATAATAAGTTTACAGTCTTAAGATTATTACACGTTTTTTTTATAAGAAACTGGTTTATAAGAAACCAGTACTAAGTAGTACTAAGGTGGCCAAAATTTTTTAAGAAACTCTAGTACTATGTCTGAGAAATACTAAGAAACTTTTAAAAGTTAAAAGCATCGATATTATAGCTAATAGATCGTTGAAGCTTTATTCTTGAGCAATATTATCTAACCATTTGTGTTCAGCACACTGTTTATTCCTATATGATGTTTTACAGGTCAAGAAACATATCTGCCGCAGTGTTAGCAACCACATCGATAATTCTGCATTCAAATAATAAGAAACCAATTAAGAAACTTTTGGTACCAAAATGGACAAAATTTCATGTGAAATTAAGAAACTTTTAGTACTATGGCCTGATCCAAGTTTCTTATAAAAAAACGCGTAATTGTATAATACCATTGTATGTGTTATTTGTTGCACATTTCCAGAGTTGAGTTGCGTCTCGTTGACCTCTGCAATGCTTCTGCACTGCATAATTTTTCGAATGTGAGAGCTCGAGGTAAAGTAACTTTTAGGTATTCTTATGTATGGTTGAAAGTTATTTTCAAGCCAAATTCAGTAAGCTGTTTTGTAACCGGATAGAGGAAAGTCAAATGTTATTTTATGACATTTGCAAGGAATGCTAAATTTACGAGATGGTATCAAGCAAACTTCTGTACCTTTGATGTCAAAAATTCTCTCTGGGAGTGTGCGAAATTACCTAATGCTTTCTTCAAGTAATTCGTTTGCAAGGATAGGGAAATAGCATTTTACACGATCAGTTTCTAGACAGAGCGTTTACTGCCAGGGATGGCGCGACCGGGCAGCTTGGGGGCAGGAGCCCCCCAATGATTCACTGAGCCCCCCGTCGGCACTTGAATTTTTGAAAATTGCTATGCACTGTCGGCACTTCCGTAACTTGCTTGTCATATTTTAAAAAAGTTTTGTCGAATTTTGAGCCAATCAGAAAGGTGTGGTACCTAAAAACTTTGCTTGCTGTACTCGCTGTCGGCACTTTGAAAATTTTTGCCCCCCCCCCTCAGCATTTCTTTCCTGGCGCCATCTCTGTATACTGTATGTTGTTGAACATATCGAGGCTCAACTCTAAATAATACACGTTTATTTTATAAGAAACTTGGATCAGGCCATGGTACTAAAAGTTTCTTAATTTCACATGAAAGTTTGTCCATTTTAGTACTAGAATTTTCTTACTTGGTTTCTTATTTTTTGAATGCAGGATTTTCAATGTAACCGCTAACACTGCTGCAGATCTGTTTCTTGACATTTAAAACATCATATAGGAATAAACAGTGTTCTATTATGTTGAAAATATAAATGGTTAGTTGATATTGCTCAAGAACAAAGGTTCAACGATATATACCCTGGGAGGCTCTGGTACCCAGGGTATGTTTGCTATAAAATCTATGCTTTTAACTTTGAAAGGGTTCTTAGTACTTCTCAGACATTTTATTAAAGTTTCTTAAAATTTTGGCCATTATAAAAAACCGTATATCTCGTGCGTAAACACTTCTCGGAGAACGCTGCACTACACTTAAGCTGAGGAGCGTTGAGGCTGCGCCCAGGCAGCACCACTGTATAATTTTCGAAAGTGACAATCTCTAAATGCGAATAAATTGCCACTGAAGGCGTGGGAAGAAATCATAGACACTGTCGACATTTTAGTTGGTAAATTTAGAATTCTAAACGCTCAGATTGGATCAATGACAGAAATCTAGCGAACACTTGTGTCTAGACTACACTACAAAACCAGACGATGACTGATGAAAAAGGGGTATTCCTTTTCGTACGCCTTATTTGTCTGGCAGGAGATTAATTTATGCCTGAGTACCACGACGCCGGATTGGGTTCACTTCGGATTACTTTCACTTCGGATAGGGATTTCAGTTACACGATGCTGAGGCAATCTGAAGTACTTCGGTGGGCGTAACCGTAGTGAAAGTCACTCGACTCTGGAGGTGAAGTGAAAATCAAGTAATCACTGAATCCGAAGTGATTTTCACTTCGAAACCTCGTTCCTAATTACTGAACCTTGCTTTGATGCATTCTCCTCCGCAAGAAGACGAAAGAGAGGGTCTCTTTTCTGCAGTACAAAGCAATCCGACATCGTGTAACAGCAATGCAAAGCAGAGCAAAAGTCAATCCGAAGTCGTGTAATCACTTCGAAAAGCGAAGTGCAACTACTTCGGATTTAGACTTATGACAATGAGTCTCTTGTTGCCCTTTGCTCCTTGACTTAATGATGGCGCTTTGGGCAATAGAGACTCATAGTATTACTCTTAAAATCTGGCCCTGTTTAGGCCCAAACTTCGCAATTCCTCCAGTACCAATCAGATTGCGAGATTTGGCAGAGAACAATTATGTCGAATTTTCGATTCGAATGATGCAGTTGACTAGATATTGAACGAAGTTGCTGCAGCAGGTAGTTGAAGATTTCTCTGGTTTGTTTTGGTCTAAAGAACATGGAAAATGTAGCATTGAGAGACTCATTTTGGACTTACCAGGTAAAGTGAACTTCCTTCTTCAGATTTATACCAAGTTTCTTTGATGAACGCCTGCTGAACGTGGTTTTTATCGCATTTTCTTTCCGAGGAGTGACCGTTGAACAGAGCTGCGGCAGTCTGTCGATTCTGCTGATTCGATCGATCGAATCATGATCAAATGCAGGAGATAGGGCCGGGTTTTTCACTGTTTCATTATGAGTCCCTCTTGAGCAAGGTTTACCGCAGGGATACAAGGGACTCATCGTCATAAGTCTACTTCGGATTGGGGTAGGCAATCCGAAGCGAAAACCAATCCGAGGTCATGTAACTCAGTCCTTAAAGAGCCATTGTCATCAAGGGTCATTTGCTTGACGCTGCAATTTTGGAATGTCTGAATATATGTATAACAGGGACCACACAACCATTGGGCTAGCAGGGGCCAAAGCCGCCCTACTTTCAAAATTACGAATCATGAACGCTTCTATAGTGATTCGACTAAAGAACGCAATGCTTTTTGGTAAGAAGTTACTATGGAACAACCCCCCCCCCCAGTGGGTTGAAGAAATGTTTTAATGTCTTTCTGAAAGAGCTAGAAGTAAGTCAAATGAATGTCGTCGTCTTGAACTCTTGGTGAAAAATGTCGACAACTGACAATTAATTGGGCTTTGATCTGACTTGAAACATTTTCTGTGTTGTCAGAAAGTAATACTGTAGTGTGTAGCAGTATGAAATTTATATCAGTAGCGAGCCACCTTAACTTGTTGTTCGTTTTGTGTTTTGAGGTTATTTTGACTTGGCAAACGGCCACCTTACACTGTTTCGCAAGTTTGAAGTTTTCACTAGGGATCCACCTAAAATTTCAAAATTACTGCCCTGGGTTCTACAACCTCGTCCCCAGGGTTCTGGCAGCCTCAGCCCTGCCTTGAGGGCATGGTTGCTGTCTTTCAGACTTCTGGGCACCTGAGAAGAATTATTACATCCAGGTTTAAATTACCGATGTCATGATATTTCTATGTAAATATTTGTAGGCTGCGTTTGGTATGAGCACATATTTGAAATGAAGACATTGCTTTGAAGGCTCAAATTAATACACTATTTGCAACATAATATGAATGGTATTTGTACTGTAATATTGCTGGCTGCTGAGAGAACTAGCGAATAAAGACAGTAAATAAGACCTTGCGTATATCCTCGACGAAACTTGCCCTGTCTTTCAGGAATGGCCCGTAAGTCGTGAAAAAATCAATGTGCAAATATCATTACGTTTTTCCTTCGCATGAATTCTTTGAAAGAGACGTTAGGTACATTAATGTAATTACACCCCCCCCCCCAGTAACGACTCCGCCGGACATTGCAAATGCGGCGGGAAAATTACGAAAACATAGATTTTGAGCGGGGTTAGAAATAGAAATATCATAAAAGAGGAAATGAAATTTTAGGCCATTCGCTATGATGCAACTTCTATAACTTTGACGGGGAAACTAAACTAACATTTCAACGGGGAAACAATAAAAACACGGGGAAAAGTGTTTACAATCGAAAAACCATAGGGGGCAAACGAATTTTCTTGGCGGGTCATCGTTCAATTTTGGCGCGACAGTGTTTCAGCGGGGTCGTTACTTGGGAGTGTTGTAATCACAGGTAGTGGGGGAAAACTAGTAAAAATAACAACTACTTTCTTCTTTACTTTGGTGTTTGCAAAATTCACCAACCTTGTCGAGATTAGCCAAACGACGCCGATGTTTGTGATACAAACAGTTCCGCTTTGATGGGAGAACTGTTTGTGTCACAAATATTGTCATCGTTCGGCTTATCTAGACAAAGTTGGCGAATTTTGCAAACATTAAAGTAAAGAAGAAGGTACTTGTTATCTTTACTAATTTTTCCTCATTACCTGTGGCTATACAACGATTTGAAGGCGCAAGGTTCCATTTGCTGCGTAGGTGAATCATAGAAACGATACGGCTATTTTACACTATTGTCGATACACTGATATAAAATCTGATTGTATTTGGCTACTCAGCCACAGCTTAGCAAAATGATTTTGGCAGCCACTACTCGTCAAATACTATTTGCTCAAAAGGGAATCTGATATGGGACAAATATTAGTGAAATTTGGTTAGTAACGATGGAGGGAGTTTGTTGATGCTTGAGGCAATGTATTACAGTATCGAAAACTTGTCCCTTGGTACTTTAGAAATTTAACATCGTGAGGTTAAATCGAATCATAGAAAGGTCCAGCCACTTAATAGTGTGTAAATGTACAGTGGAACTGACCTGGAACGGAACATATTCGAGCATTCAATCTTCTATCGACTGAAATGTGCTCTTTTCACTTAAACGGCCAATTTCGGGGTACAAGTACTATTGGAGCCACGGCTTCTATATAAGAGCAGGCATCCATAAGCTGGCTATTACTTCGCAAAAATTCCTTTGTTTTCTAATTGTTGATTTCTACTTATACAGTAGATGATCATTGTCTTTGCTTCTGTCAGCACTTACTTAACTAAGTTAACAGCTATCTGCGTCTGGATTTTTGGGCACTAAAAGCTTCTGTCACCTGAAACCGGAGGCATTTTTTGCAGAAGCCTAAACTGCAAACGCTTTGCAGTAATTTTTAGTAGACTGCACGATGGAAAGAGTAAAGCTGATAGCAAAATCTCTGAAAGGAAGGGGAAACTGCAACGAATATCCAATTTTCTTGTAAATTTCATCAAGATTTGGTACTAACACCATCTGCGGAACACCATAAATGACCAGTGCTATAATGGGCACTGTTGACAAGATTTGTGTATCGAACTTGTCCACAATACCTAGCCTAGCCTAAATGTTCCTAAATGAATTACTGTATTTGTTACCGTGCTTGTCTTAAATTCAAATTTTCTGGATGAGTCGTTGCATCGATCTGGGAACTAGTTCTCAGGTCATAATTTTCAGAGCGCGGTACATTTCGAAAAATTAGGCCCATATCAAACTGTTGAAGGCGAGGGCATCGGCCCACAAGCAAGAAAGCGAAGATAAGTAGTGAATTGAAGACAAGCAGGGTAACGAAATACAGTTATTCATCTTGGAACATTTAGGCTAGGTATTATGGACACGCTGTCCACAATTGTGTCCACAATACAGGGAATCGGAAACGATGTTTAGGTAAAAATACCGCAATCCGACAAAGAAAGACAATCAATACATATTATAAGAATGATGCATGTGTGAAGCCCCATATTTACTGTACCGTTGCAACTTCCACTATGTACCCAACTACTTTTATGTTATTTTTCTTTAACAATTTTACCGACTGTTAGGAACTGGGGCCCTCCCCCGTGGCGCCGCCACTTCTGGAACATTATTTTCTGAAGCAATGTAAACGTTGCAGAAAAGTAGCAAACTTATGACGGATCAATTTTCACCAATACAGTGTAAATATGGCCTGATTTTCTGCACGCTTGGAAGACAGTTCGGATTAGATCTGATCTGATGTGGAGTCGCAGAGCAATCCCGCACTGATACCGCAATACATAACGTATTTCATTAATCTAATACCCCCTAGTGGTATAGAATTTGCAAGTAATCAATTCAGCTTCCGCAGTTGTAAGCTTTGTTAAATTTTGGCTGCGGGGTGCAATCAAATTCAAGTAAATTTGCAACTCTTACAATGGTTTACTGATTTCCTATATACTGTCATGTTCAATGCAGTCACTAGTTCTGGCCCTTCATTGATGGCCCATAAGTACTAATGGATCCACAAATGAACCGGAGTTCTTCGAGAACAGAATGCAAATTGGATGCTTCAAGAGTTTCTTTTGCAAAAGAATGTGAAAATAGCGTTGTGACCGTAAACTTCCCTGCAAGTAAAAATATCTTAGAAGAGGAAAATCTGTTCTGTCTCACGGACCGCTCATTATTTACAGAGGGGTTGGTACAAAATAGAAATGTTTTTCAGTTCAAAAAATCAAAAAATCTGTTAAGTACTGTAAATGTTGTTAATATTCATGACAAAGATGGAAACAAAGTAGACATTAAATGTGAAATGGAAACTGCTGATGATTTTTATGATGAAATTGACAATTTGGGACTTTAAAATTTAGCCTTGCCCTTTTGATTAGTGGGAAATTTTGTTTACCCAACCTTGAAACTGCATGAAAGTCTAATCACCAACCTATTCACGTCGGAAAATTTCTTTTACCCAACCAATTTCTCTTCGGTAGCAACCTTCCTGTAAATGGTGAACGGTACGTTATGATTAACAAAATCTGTCTCATCCTCAATTTTGGGAAACAGAGCACAACTACTGGGTTTGAAATCCCAGAATAACACTGGTTAGTTGCAAAGAATATGTATTTACACAGTGACACAACTTACAACATGCATGAGAGTCAACCTAACGAGCCTTAGTAAGATCCATTGCTAACCATGATCAAATGTGGCACTAACATCAACTTTCGGATGATATGAAGAAGAAGATCTTTTCTAACCTAGCTTCTGTTTGCGCTGCTTTTCTATCGGTGCAACAAGGATCATGGTTGAAAAGGGATCCTTAAATGCTTAAAAAGGAATTGAGAATGCAAAAGATCAGAACAGAACGAGGGAACTCTGTATTTAACTGTCTTAAGCTGTTCAAGACAAAAATATTAGTCAGTTGTGTACAGACATTCTCGTGCGAGAGAACTTTGATCTCCCCAAGAATTCTGGCACTTTTGAGTCACTAAATCCATCCTTTATTTCGCCATCATCTGCTCCATGGTCGATCAAGAACGAGGCACAATCGAAATTTCCACTCTGAACTGCAAAATACAACGGCGTCAAGTTACTTTTGCTTTTTAGATTGACATTTGCTCCATGCGAAACCAAAAACTCAACAGCTTCTGTGAACCCAATTTGCGCTGCTCGATGTAAAGCAGAGAATCCTTCTTCGTCTTTCAAATCAACATCAATCCTCCTTTTCTTCTTGAATAATTTCCCAAGTTCTTTAAAATCATTGTTCCTCACTGCATCATGTATAGGATATGAAACTTTGTGAGGAACTGAGCTGCTACGTTTCAAGGCCATGTTCTTATTTGAATCAGGGGTGCGTTCAGCTTCATCCGATGCACGTCGTTGCGGAGAGGTATTCGATGTATCGGATTTATTTTTCTGGCAGGACAACAACAAAGTTTTTATTGATCGTCTTGGGCTGTATCCTAACCCACAGATTCCAGATCTTCGTGATGTTGGACTGGGCAGAGCAACAGAAGATTCAGTGTGTTTAATTTCCGCCAATTGCTCATCGATGTCTTTCTCTGTCTGCTGACTGTCCTGACTGTGAAGTGACGATTTTGTATCACTTTTAGCATTCTTGCTGCGCTCATGGGAGGCGATAATACCATTAAGATCTGTCTCCATGTCAACGAGATACTCCTTGTTCTTTCAACAATTCCCACGAGTGCAATTTTGCTTGCATAAACGAATATTACGGTATCAAATCAAATTTCGAAGCACTGAATTGAATATTGATACTCTTTTGATGCCTTTAATGCCACTGAACCCTCGTGGAGAGTGATGCCTCGTTTTTGATAAGATAACGCCTGTTTTAAGTCTCGTTGATTCTAGACTTTCTCTAACAAAAATGATAATCATCTCAGCTAATAAATGACTGAATTTCTCGTCATCCTTTCCATTCGCTACAATGTTTCATCTGCTTCTATCTAACCTTGCAACTGCTTTTCACTTCACTTGTGATGTGTGCAGGAAACGGGTATGAACCCGCATTGTTATGAAGTTTCGTTTGCACACCCTCACCAATCTTAGCCTATGATCATTTGAGCCCACAGCCGCCACGATATCATGATGTCGTCAACACAACTGTCCATGCAGTGCGCAGCCTGAACGCACACAGGGACGCCTTGTTTGAGTGGCTGCTGTGGGGGAGCTGTAGCTTACATTTAGTCATTTTTTACATAATTTCATAGGTTAGGCTTCAATTTAGAGTTCGAAAAATTGTTTGAGTCAATCCATGGTCAATCTGGCCAATGGCTACTGATTTATGGCAGAGCTCGGGGGAGGGGGTACTTGACAAGGGAAGTGACAGGGATGTGTGGAAAAGCTCAAGGGGCAAATCACTTCTCAAAATTGCGTAAGTGATTTTTGTGATTTTGAAATCACATGATTTTTTCTGTGATTTTTTTGCGATTTTAGTGATTTTCAGAGATATTTTCGTGTGATTTTTCAGCAATTTTCAGTGATTTGTGATTTTGGGTGCTTTCTGTGTTGTAATTTTTTTGTGATTTTGTGATTTTTGTATGTGATTTTTTTTGTGATTTCAAGAAGGGTGTACGAAAAAAAATCAGTGATTTGCCCCTCGGAAGAGCTCTCCACACCCTGTACCCTGTCGCATAAAAATGCCCCAAAAGTTTACCTCGTAGCATAAAAATTTTGTCTAAAGTATTCATGATCCATTGTTTCAAGAGAACTCTGAAAATTTTCTTACAAGTCATACCCTGTCTCATAATTTTGTCATCAATTGTAAGATCCCGTCGCATAATTTTACCACAAAAGGACACCCTGTTGAGCGGCATATTCCGTCAAGTCAAGTATAGGAGTGCACCCCCCCCCCTCCCCCGCCGGGGGCAAAGTATAGTCAGAAAGAGGCAAGGCACAAGTCGAAACTAAGTGACTGGTTGAAAAAAAGGACTCCTGTTTTTCTCCAGCAACATCACAATCTAATAATTATTCAAACGCTCTCCACATTTTTATTTGAGGTTCAAAATTCAAAAGAATAATTTTCTCAAAATTCAAAATAATAATTTTCTCAAAATTCAAATACAACATCAGAACCCCTTCTTTGAAGACTTACTAATTTTGAAGTTGCTAGATACGAGGGGCATTTCACTCCCAAAAAATCGCGTACACCTTTGGTAAAAATCCTTCTTTGTTAATTAAAAATCCTTCAAAAATCCGTAAAAACCCTTTTGTTTTGAGAAGATCTCGTAAACATTTCCCCAAACAAATGCAATTCCCCTCGGCTAGCGAGCAACAGAAGTGCTGGTCTTGAAGCAACCACTTAGTCATGACTTATTCAGCCTTTCCTCTGCCACAGATCAGCAACCACTTGAAACATTGACTCAAACAAGGTCTCATACTCTTAGTTAAAGCATGACCTATAAAACTGAGTAAAAACCGAGGCAGTTGAAGCTACAGCTCCTCCACAGTACACAAACCCACAAAACGGGCCACCAATTATTCTGGGACACCCTGTATACGTAAAATAAGATACTTAGGGTAGGTAATATGTGGCTTATGAGGGCAGGGACACCTCAAAATGACGTGAAAGAAAAGACAACTGTTACTAGTTTAAATATTAATCATACATAGGAGAGTCGATATTTCGCCTCGGCATACGAGAGCATACGAGGCTTCTTTAGAGCTAAACATAAAGGCGCAGGATCACGTAACCGTAAACAAACCTGTTATCTCTATAATCTATATTGTTTCCCAGACGTGGCCATTGTGTTCTGCACAAATTTTGGTGGATGGGGTGAATCCACTAGAAGGTTACTTCCAAAAATCCACCAATATCTCTGCAATCGTAAAACATATGAGTTTTTCGTTTGTTTCTCTACAAAGCTCAAGAGTCCGTCTTCAAAATAGCACTGTCATTTTGAGAAATACATTTGAAGATCTCTGTGATACGGCCTCTCAAAAATACGGCAAAATTGTCATTTCGAAAGAAGTTTGTTTACATTACGTGACCCTGCCCCTTTAACTTCTATTTGCCTCAGCGGCTATGTTGCCCTCGACCTTAATGTGAGAATGTTTTCTCCGATAGGAACCGTCCCTTGCGCCTCAAGAAATCGAATACATCAGCGGGGCCTTTGAAATGGCTTTGAATTTGAATCACAAAATTTCTTCCACAAATGTTATTCTTGCATCTTCTCTTTGGTGCTTTAATATTATTATGGTTCTATCCAACCAAAGCAGAAATAAGTTACAAACAATTTCAATAAATATCTCGAGAAATCCCTCAAATCTCATAAGGATGTCCGGACCTTAATTTCCAAACATAAAATACAATTCATAAGTAAAATCTCAGGATAAAAAGAAAATTCCAGCCCTTTAAATCATAAGGAGATACTATTAAAACGGGATTTAAACGCTAGAAAGAAATTAGAATCATAAACATAAGCAAAAAATTTAATAAACTCTAGTCACTTTCCTGCACTGCCCGACAAGAAGGGTTGGACCCCGACGCACCTACTGACGTCACCAACGTGAACCTTCAGTAGACCATACTCGTGCATCTTTTGGGCGGTAAGGTGGCTACGTGACAAGGCTAGAAGAATGCAAGCAATGACGAGTTGGCAGTGAAGCAAAGAATTTGGTCGTGAGTTTGAGCCTGCTTTGAAGGTTTACGGAAGAGCTTTCTCGCGAATATCCCTCATAATTTCAGTACTGAATAGCCGATTTCAATCTGGCAAAAGTTTAAATTTAATTGACCATGTCTTTCATTAAATTATATATTTGGCAAAATCATCCTCTTGATATCCTATGAGCAGTAAACTTTCAAAGGGGGATTGTTCTTTACTCACCCGGTACCATGCAACTGCGCAACATACCAAGTTTCTTCAATACAAGAAAAAGGTTGCTACTTGGCTAGGCCCCTTCAGGCCGCTTACGCAAGAGTGGAAAGTCTGTACTAGGGAGCTATAGACATACCACATAAAACATTAAAGAGTCACATGAATGTCCAAACTAGCTTAAAATACTTATCATTGCTGTTGTGTTCGCGCGCCTCGCTTTCGATCTCTCTCTTACAGCATTACGTCATAGCTTCGCAATCACAAAGGAGGCTCAGAAGAAGGCTTTTTTATCATTGGGAGGATGGGGCCTGGCAACTTCCTGGGGCCCCTGTGATGAGATCCATGATTCAATGAGAAAGATGACGTTCTATACTTGACCCTACAGCTTGTGTAATAAAACTACCAATTCAGTAATGTATAATCCTTCGTCCAAGGTCGGACGAGCTAAAGCTAACAAGAAAAGGTCCTTGTTTAAGAAGTAAAAGGTCTTGAAAAAGTAAAAAAAGTCTTTGTTTAACTTCAATTCATTTGACGCACGTAACAGTTAAGAACCTTACTTATGTCCAATTTAACGCCAGTTGAGTCACTGCAATATAATCGTGTCAAAAGGACACCACGGCCAAATCGAATCAATCGAATTTGATTCATTTCTTTCTTTTACACTAATTTGATGTATAGCTAACCCATAACCGGCTGCTTTTTGCATTCCATTCTCATAATTCCGCAAATCAGTCTCGTGATTCTCCACCATTTCTCTGGAAAAACACCAATAATTCTAAAATCTAAATAAGATCATACTAGTACTTCGATAAATTACAAGCACCCCTAGGAATGATACCAGACTAATGACGATGAGTCCCTTGTATCCCTGCGATAAACCTTGCTCAAGAGGGACTCATAATGAAACAATGAAAAACCTGGCCCTAACTCCATTCGATCAATGGAATCATTATCGAACGACTGCCGTAGTTCTGTTCAACGGTCACTCTTCGGAAAGAAAATGCGATAAAAACCACGTTAAACAGACACTTAATCAACGAAACTTGGTATAAATCTGAAGAAGGAAGTTCACCTTACCTGGTAAGAGCAAAATAAGCCTTTAAACGCTAGCAACGCTACACTTTCCATGTTTTTAAGACCAAAACAAACCAGAGAAATCTTCAACAACTTGCCGCAGCAACTTCGTTCGAAATCTAGTCAATTGCATCATTCGAATTGAAAATTCGACAGTATTGTTCTTGCCAAATCTCGCAATCTGATTGGTACTTTAGGAATTGCAAAGTTTGGGCCTAAAGAGGGCCAGGTTTTTAAGAATAATATTATGGGTCTCTCTTGACTGAAGCACCATCATCAAGTCAAAGAGCTTAGGGAAACAAGAGACTCATCGTCATAAGTCTAGAATGATATATCCCAGTTCGTGCCATCAACATAAAGACTGCCTCCTCGGCTCCTCTCCCTCTACATTAGAACTGTTTCAAAACGATGCATTGGAAACATTTCGCGTCAAGAAAAAATCAGAAAAAGGTGCTATTCTACAAGGCTGATCATTAAAGTTTCAATAAGTATCAAAGACAAAATAATTTTAATCAAGAACACAAATTTTGAAAGACTTCGAGCAGAATGTTTAACTTTGCCCTTTCAAAGTAACCCTTCCTAACATTTTTCTCATTTTCTATTCTTTGGTCATTTTTTATGTTTTTATTCAAAGGACATATGCTGCGTCGTCAATTGGTTAATATAACAGACTAATTTGGAGTGGAATTTCACTGTTTCGTGACTTTTATTTCTGCTTCATGTATTTTTATTGCAATGAAAATCCAGCCTCGATCCTGTACTTTCAAATAAACAACAGAGAGAATTGTGTTGCATGAACCAATCAAGTTCATGAGATACGCCCTTTAAATTAACCTTGTGTGATTCGTACAAGATATTTCTGTGTTCTAGAATCTAGATTTTGGATCGCTTTTGGCATGACCAAAATTTCACAAGAATCCACATAGACAAAGCAAGCTTCGAGACCAAGTACTTGGATAGGCCAATCAACATCACTAAGATTTCTTTAATTTGCAACTAGAATGATTCCATCTTCATTCGATTAACTGATGGAAATAACAAATGTCGTTGTTGTTGTCATTGTTATTGTTGCGATAACTTGGACTATATCGTGAGTCTACTTTGCAACCAGCATACTTTGTGATTACATCCTTCTGTGGTCTCTTTCATGGTACTAGAGAATGGTCCACGACAAAGAGAAGACAAGCGCAAGGTAAGCAATTAGTAGTCCTCTATAAAGCCTTTTTATGCCTTCGACTGAAGCTTTCGATTCACTTACATTTTTGCTGAACAATCCGCATCCGCAAAAAAGCCCACCGAACGAGTGTAGCCATTTTAGAAAAGAAGATGGGTCTACAAAGCAAAGAGCAAAAGCTTACTATGGTCGCCAAGTCAATCATGTTAATTCTCTTTGCAAATGATGCAAGAAACGCGTATCGACGAAGGCAATGTAAGAGGCTTTCCAGAAATTTGGAAACCAATAAAGCAAGCTTGTGCTCTTTGTTTCGTAGACTCTTTCTTGTTTTGGATAATGGGTACGTCCGTATGCTTGCTTTGGGTCAACTTTTAACCGTAGCATTTCAGTGCACTTTCCACACAAGAATGTCACCAAAGAGATTTCCGCACACCAAACTACTTTGCAGAAATTAGAGACAGAATCCAATCAAAAATGTACAGAAGAATGCAGTTGCCGGAAATGCTTTGGTCATCTAATGCCTAGGCTTATGCCAACTTTAAGCCACCAAAATCTAACAGCAGACGGCTAAAGCCCAACTAAACCAATACAATTTAGCCTACATATGCCCACAGACTTGCTGAAAATCCATCTGAAATCATTGTTTAACCTTTGAAAACAGCACTGAGCTAATTTGTCAGTTGTCTGCATTCACAGAAATTTATCTACCAGGCTTGTTTGCTGCATGTTTTGGCAATGAGACGCATACGGCCGTGAAAACAGGAAGGCTTTAACCTTGCTTGAAGCATCAGAAAGTCCCTTTCTTTGTAGCTACTTCGTTACAAAGGTTTCACCTTCCAAATTCTATCTACCTAAATACAAAAGCAGATTTTAATGTTGTTGTTTTGGCTCTTATGCGAAAGCGAAGAGATGTGTCTTCCTTTACTGCTCTTTTCAAGTTCTCTAACATGAATTTAGGGAATATAACAATACCTTCAAATTCCATGAGATTCAAAGTATCTTGAAAGTTGATTTCGCTGTGCTATTCTCAACTTATGAACCATACGGTTCAGAAAGTTTTTAAACTCATTTTTACATAAGGGTAATTTCAAAGGCGTCCAAAAATGTGATCATTTCTCCGTCTCATCGCATTGTTACGCTAGCGTGAGCCAAGCCCTAGTGACTAAAAATCTAGAGACAGCATTATACATATCTGCATCGATGACAACAAAAATTGTGCGCAGTTTAACTTACTTTTATTTAACGCCATGGAGTAGTTATAGTCTTTAGCTCCTAATGGCATATCGGGTGAGACAATGACAAGGCCTAGTGTTTACAAGTTGCTGCTCCCTGAATATAAAGGCAAACTGATATTGATTACTGTCTTACTGACTTACTACGTTTGTTGGAATCTACAGTAGATCGGGCACATTGGAAAAGCGAAGACAAGGCCGTACTACAGTCCTTTTGGAGTCAATTCGGAAACTAATGTTCCTTCCTGTTCTGCAAGGATGCCTCGTTCTTCTACGATTACTGAATCCAATCGTTCTATCTTCTCAAGGGTGTGTTGTCTTTCAATTTCTTCGATGCTCCAATAGTGATAAAATGCCGCTCGTAGTTACGCTATTCGAGCGTCAGGACCAGATAGTGGGGGCCATATCAATCGGATGGTCGGCATATGACATTTCCGAACACGTATGAGAGAATGGAAATCATTAGAATGAGCTCTTACTCACAGACCAAATTTGTACGGCGTCCTCCTTGGCGTTGTTGGTGTCTTTCTGCCTGGAGTTGCGATGCGATTCCTGCAATAAAGGATAAAGATTAAATCACAAAGTCACTGGAACCCAGCTTTGTATTGGAATGGACCAACAAACAATTGATTGGATATCTGATGTGCCACAGGGATCTGTGTTGTCACCTTTCCTATTCAAAACATTTTTGAATTAATGTTACTGGATTTATCAACCAGACAATATCAATGAGGAATTCAACCATGGCGTTCCGTTACGAAGGTCTACAGAAGTCTGCAAAAGTCTGCAGACTGCTTGAAAGTGTTGCAATGCTGTAAAATGAAAATTGAATTAAGTTTTGAAATCATTTGGCATCGAAGATTTTCAGCGTTACGAAAGTTGGCTTTGAAGAGGTGGCTCCTTAAAAAACACCGCATAAATGTAAAATTATATATCGTTTCGTCACTTCTAATTACTAACCGGCCACTCTGTATGGCCGAAACAAGAAAAACAAGCATGGTCTTGGTCTTGCAGCAATGAAGAAAATGAGTCATTCACTTTTTCACTGTCATTCACTTCATTCACTTTTTCACTTTTTTACAGTAAAGAAAATGAGTCATGCACTGAGTCAGTCATTCACAGAAAATTTAGGGGGAAATTCACTCGATGCAGCTTCAATATTCGGACCAAACTGACAAAGTTCCAATGGGCACCGACTGCCGGAAACATCAATCCCGAAGTATGGACAGTTTTGTCAAGGAAAGCTTCTCGCTTTTCAACCGATTAAAAAGTTGAACACGCACAGACACCCTGTTGTCGGATAGCAAGGATAGAACGGATATGTCAAAACAAAGTATGGGCCGTTGCCAAACTGCAAGTTCATAAAGCTATGCACTTTTCAACATACTATCATGTGTTTCATTCCATAGGAGAAGGCTAACTGTGATGCTTCCTTCATTTCATAGAGATCGACCGTATCGTTTTAAGAGTCATGACAAGCTTGTTAGAAAGCTGTGTTTTGGAATAAGGACAAGAGAAATAAGTAAAGTGGGAAGCATTTTAACGCCCTCATGAAGACATTCTTCGAAAATCTTTGTTTTGAAAAGCTAAAAATTTCTTCAACTCTCGCTAAAATGTTTTCAAGAGACGCCCAAATTCTGTTCCAAACATTAGCCTGCCGTTGTGTATCCTCTTATTCCCATGTTTTATTTCTTCTAAAAGCCTTAATTGACGTAAGTCACATCTGATTTGTTATCATTTTATGGAAGTTATGGAAGGAATGTGAAAAACCTTCATATAGTTATTCTCCCTCATGCTATGCACGCTTCTTAACTCTTCCCTCGGGTTCCTGTTCACAGCTATGTTTGTTTTCATCTTTTTGTTCTTGTTTTGTTTTCAGTGGAGCTCAACAAACTTAGAAATGATTGATAGATGTCAAGTACCGGGTGAGTCAAAAAGAAAATATTGGCAATCATTACCAAATTACTGTAAGCAAACTATAAAACATTTGGTTTGAATATCTATTTTAATAAAACCAATTGTAAGGTTTTCGAGTTACTTTTTCGGGATACTGCGACTTCCCCCTTTGCAAATCATAATGGAAAAGACGTTGACTCTGATTGGCTGCTTTATCAATGGAATAAGCGAAGCACTTTGTGGCATGCGCGAATTCATAAAGAAAAATAAAAGATGATGACCCTGAAATCACTTCTGCGAAGATTCCAGAAATTTTAGACTGGGGTCTAGCTCTTCTGGAGAAAATCCGACAAATTTTCACTGATAGTATACCGAACAATTACTGGAAATTATGCGTTGAGGCTGCTTTTGGAGCAGCTTAAAAAAGGAATCTAAAGTTGGTGTCTTATATCGCTTTTGGATTCGCTTCGGCAAGATACTAGAAACCACGATCAAATTTTGCCTATATTCAGCTTTAAAGAAGCTATTCATACATTTTAAAATGAAAGATACGTATTTTTGTAATTTTTGACCCTCCCCAGACAACAGTTGTGCTTGCTGACATCGATTTCATCAAAATTTCTACAAGTGTTTCCAAGAGCTCTCTTTCGTTTATGCATGAGCGGTAGGACACATTTATGTTAAATTAGATCGGATTAGATTGGATCGGATTAGATCGAGCTTTTCCAGGCTTTAGTTTGATTTCAAGACCACTGCGTAGGACAATAAATGCACAGGAGATGCCAAAGAGGGATTCAGGCTCAAACATTCTGAAAAGTACATGTGATGGAACACTGCAGCTCAAGACTAGGAAAAATGGCTGAAAAAGGCTGCCAGTGTCAAGGAAGAGAATTTAATGGCATTTCGTTTCAAGAATGGCAAAGAATCTAATCTGATCTAAGTCAACCTTATTGTGCCCTACCACTCATAGTTTACGAGCTATGTTAGACTTTCTTAAATTTTCATTCGAAAAATGAATGAATATGTTTGGATTGCGTCGAAGAAAGTTTACAGAATAAACAATAAACTGAGAAACGGATATACACTGCACGTTAGTCGGTGGCTTCTCCACAACCGGATAATTCTCCATCAGGATTCAGGATAGGAGGCAGCCACGGCCAAGGGTTCTATTGTTATTTGAAAAGAGCATAGGAGATCCTTGAAAAAAGTAGAGTTTTACGTCACTCAACAAAGGCCAACCACGACATTGCACGTGCAAGATAGGCCTTTCAAGAAGTGGAATGCCTCCCGGTCAGGACTATCGAGCATCTTTCCAAAATCAAATGTGAACTGCGAAGTTCAAATTAGCCCTCGACATGAAAGATATATATTTAACCAGCAATTTAAACTGTAAATCTCATTGTCAGGAAAGACAAATACCTGGAACATATTTGCTCGCCCACTCCTTGTCCATTACGACTTAGAAATGAAACACGGAATAATATTTATGAAGGGAAAATGAAATATCTTGCCATAACAAAAGTCTCAGATTTCTTTGGTTCAGCTTAAAGCATTGACAGGGCGTCCGAACAGAGCATTTCAATTTCCAGTTTTTCAACAGAGGTACAAAATTTTACCGAAGTGCTGTGGTGGATGTATGTAATCATATGGTTCTGCAGCCAGAGCAGTCAGGAGGATAGTGTTCGATCCCAAGTAGAGAACCAGCACTTCAGGGTAATAACGTAGGATTGCAGCATTGATTAGGCTGTTCTAGCAACAAGACGCGGATGTCTTTGAAAATGCAGCTAGTTTTTAATGTCTTTAAAGCATTCTAATTTTCCAGCCTTTTACCTCCTAGAAAGCTGCTCACAGACAGACAAATTCCCTAAGAACAGTTTCCATTCTTGCATTTCCATCATTTGTGAATGTGCTCAAGTTGCATTCGGCTTCCCATCTCAACGTCCTATTTTTGCATTGCGGCCTTCAAAAGTATACTATTCATGTTGTGGGTTGTCAGTTTCACAACAGAATGTACAATAAGTGAGTCTTTCGAGACTAGCGAAAGTTTTGAAGTTAACTTCACTTTGTAATTTAGATCCTCGAACAAAAGAATTATGCTGGCGTCTTCTTGACTCTCGTCCTTTTGCTAAAACAGTCTGTTAAGTCCACTGAAACCACGACGCGTGTTGCTAAGGACGTCAATTTTACTACTCAAAGAGCGATTGCCACCTAGGGTCCTTTGTGGACACATTGGCATTTAAAACAGCCTAAGTTGAAACCAAATCAAATTTGGCCTAAGTGGAAACCACGGATATCCTCACTGTATTGGCGCCAACTGAAAATTATGGAGGGGTCAGGTGTTCACGGTCACATGCAAACATTATTTACAAGAAATTTTCTAAATTACCTTTGTGATGAAACAGCCATATTCTTTTGCGTTTCTCTATTTTTGAGCTCTTCGCTGGCTTTCTTCATCTCTTCCTCCATTGCCATTTTATCGCTCTCTGTTTTTACCCGTTTCTCCTAAAAAGAAGGAATCGTTTAGGTTTTATCTGCATACTCTGAACTTTATTTCCTTAAGACTGGATGATATGATTCTCCATTTTTCCTTATCTCGAGCCATCACTACGGCCTTATCAAAGCTCACCATGCGTATGTTCAAACCACTCTATCTCCTGATGTTTTCTATGTGACCACACAAGACATTTCAGGTTATCCTCTTCTTCTTTTGACTACTAATTTTGCTTCAAAAAGCATTCTTTTAAGGACTCCTCTATCAAATCTCCAACTACGTGGCTGGAGTACTTAAGTTAATGCCTCTAATCAAGCAACCAGGACAAACAGTTGCAGTCCCAAGCACATTGAAAATCGTATACAAAACTAAATTCTGTATAATGTCCAAAGCAGCGCTACCTCATTTGAATATGCCTACTTTTTATATGACTGTGAATTTTTAGGCAACTAACTGTTTTGGAAAAAAATATATAAAATACAAGAACACGAATCGCGCTTCGCGCTTTCAGAAAATCAACGTCTCATTCACATCAGACTATTCGATTTTGAGAAATTTCAGTGTATCGACCGGTAGATTTTATGAAAAGCAAACCAAAAAGTTTCCCTTGCATGCCCTCTAATGATCTCTACTCTGCCCATCCAAAATAAAACCCCTGATATCAAACACACAGAGAATACATGGATTTTGCTGTGATGGGCAGTGGTGGAAAAAATAGCAGCATCAATTTAATATTCCTCCTTCTGTTGTTGCTTCAACTTTTCTTGTGCCAGATTTCAAAGCACTACTAAATTACTGCACAACATGAATGTCCATGGAAAGAACACAACCAAAACTTTGCCTTCATTTTTGTTCCATCCTTCTTTCCCGAGTTCTTCTTTACAACTTCAATCTTTATGTCCCCTTCACCAAGTCTTCTTTCTGATTCCACCTGTATTCTTTCCTTTCCTGTTGTTAACTTTCTTCCTTTTATCCTTTCACTTCTTCTCTCCTCCTTTCCTCATTTCTTCCTTTTTCCTTCCTTCACTCTACTTGCTCTGTTTCTTTCTCCTTTCCTCCTTCAAGACAAATGAGCTTCCTGCGAAGCTGTTTTCCAGCTTCATGCGATTTTTCACCTTTGATGAAGGGCTCTAAGATAATGGCAATAAAGAAATTGCAGTGCCTTACCTGTCGAGCAGCAGTAGAATCTTTGACAGAAAAGAACATTGGACCTAATGCTGCCAACCACGTACCATCAACAGCCGTCACGCACTGCATATACTCCTGTTAAAAAACATAGAGTTGACTCAGAGATTCAGCTGAATTTCATTGATTAAAACTTTAAGGCAAAATTTAGCATCTTGAAGTTACGGTATTGTTTAGCTCTATTTTGTATGAAGCTCCCTCTCTAATGAGTTTCCCACTTCTATCAAATGCTAACGTCTCGAGGCTTTCGAAATGTCGATACATCGCAAGATGTTAAAGATATCATGGACAGACAAAATATCAAATAAAGAAGTGCCGAGAAGAGCCAATGCGAACAGGCAGCCATTGAAGACCATGCAGCAATAATATCATTGCAATTTTTGGGACACCTGGTCCGTAGAAACAACATACACTGAGTTTTGATAGAGGGAAAGATTAATGGAAAGAGAAAGAGAGGGAGAGGGAGGCCAATAACATCATGGGTGAATGACTTCGTCAAATGCACTGGTCACAATTATCCTGATGTTGTAAGAACTGCACAGGATAGACGTAGATGGGGGCCGTGTCATCCAACCCACACCTCCCCCCCCCCTCACCCAGTGGATGGGACATGGAAAAAAGAAGCAGCAGAAGAAGCAGCAGATGCTAAGCAAGTTTGCCTGTTAATTTCAATATTGTTTAGGATAAGAACTGTGTCGAATGTGTACACTTGACTCATGAAATTGTATGTTTATCACATCCTGCAAAATACGAGGTAACACACACAACTAACACATCAATCACATCCTTCTCAATTTGTATCTGAGAATAGCCTTTTCTGTGATGAAGACCTTTCTCTTTCAAGCCCCTCTCTGCAGTCTTCAAAATTATATAAGCCCTCTACAGATTTACCATAGCTTCAACGCAATATCGTGCTCTATGCTTCATTATTTCAAATCATAGTCTTTTCATCAAAATAGGTTTCATTTTCTAACGCTGATTTCAACTCAGTAGAATTTTCCGATTGGACAGGAAATCCTGTGTTTACTTCCGAAAATGTTGCTTTGAATTTGAATAGAATGTTACGCTTGACTAACATTTCATTATGTCAAATTCAGTCCGCTCGGAAAATTCTACCGAATGGAAATCAGCCTTTAGTCATTACCCATAAATGGTAAATCCAGAACAAAAATTTGAATTCATTGGTTTCATACCAATGGTAAAGCAAAGATCCTAAATCAATAAAATATCTCGGAAAAAGAAAATTTTACGAATTACAAACTTGAAAGAAAGAGATTTACCTTAGCAGTCATGATAAGCTCATGATACACAACATAATCCGGACTGTAACCCATACCATATAAGGCACTAGTTGGGTGAAGATGACATGGCATACCAGTTCGCAAGTTGACGTATTCACCAATGCCCTGCGAACAAATGACAGAAATTTTTTTCAACTCGATCATAACCCACATTATTACCTGACTGAAGTTTCAAAAGCAAGGTAATACAGAATCCCGCCACTCCTATTGGTTAATCCTACATTTCCCGCGGGTTTCCCGTAGCCTTGTATAATACGATACAAAAGGACGCGTTTTTGTCGTCACACCAACTTCTTCAGGCCGGTGAGATTTTACGATAAACTCAGACGACATGACTGTAACTAAATGTGTTTGATACAGGGATACAAGTCAAAATTAGAAGCTGTCGGGTAATAAAACTCATATTAACCGGTTTTGTAGACATATCGATAAGCTCAAGACTTATCGACAAGCTGTAGGAATTGCGAAGTTTGGGCCTAAATATGGCCAAGTTTTTCAGCGCAATATTATGAGTCTCTGTTGACTGAAGCGCCATCATCACGTCCAAGAGCACAGGGAAACAATAGTATCATCGTCATGAGTCTACCGGTTTTGTTGTTTTACAGAAAAATATAAAGCCCTCACTCTTAACGCATAGACCCCGCAAGATCGGTCTGTACCAGAGAGCGCTGTCTGTACTTTTAAGACCTTCGGCTTTATATTTTCCTGCACAACACAAAACCTGTTAGTATGCGCATAGTATCAATCAGGGCAGCAACTCTACTATGCAAGCTGATTGGCTGAAAATATTCGAATGTGACGTAATGATAGGGCATTGGGCATCATCATCGCGTAAGGCCCCCTCATTACGTCACAACTCAACTTCGAATTCGAAAAACAGATCAGTGCTTCAGCAAGTGGCTTCGTTTGCAATAGCTTCATGCAGGCTAACGATAATTATGGCTTTGAACTCATATTTTTACTTTGTTAAAAGCGAAAGGCCTGCACCCTGCCCTGACAACAGTAATAAACTATATAATAACAGTTTCCTTCGGGCAACACCGAAAATATTCATCCTCAGCCTCTGAAGAAAACCGAGCTTGACGGCTTCGGGTTGATATCTTCTGGTATTGCCCTTGATCTCAATATGGAAAACATCAATCTTAATTCGTCTGCTGCAGGCTGTATCTGCTGATTATACTTTCAGCAGTGTCTGATAAAAATGATTTGTTCAATCCTCTAAATATAATTCGAAATTTCTTCATTATTCAGCGCAATTTTTATCAAAGTGCATCAATGAGTCTCTAATTTACTGACATGACAGGTAACAAATATATACCGGATCAAATTATATCTTTTAACATTTTTCGTGTCATAATTTTCTAAGAAGATCATGCGAAAAGATCTGAATCATACGGCCACATAACATGAATAATTTGCTACTTGAAATCAGCCAATCCAATGGAACCTTGCCTGCGCACTGACTTTGGGTCTACTAGGGAGGAGAGGATAGAAAGAAACTACAACTACTCTGTGGTTTCTTTCTTTCCTGCCTAGTGAACCTAAAGTCTGTGCGCAGGCTAATAGAGCCGTCCTTGGATTGCAATCCAAGGACCTTTGGGAAGACACAAGAGTACCACTTGAAGATAAAGTCACAGCAGATTTGTCATTTATAGAAATGCCATCAAAACAGAAATTTTCCGGCATTCACAAACTGCACTGGCATGGTATTTCTCAACAATCCTTCTCTCATATGTCCGTGTGAGGTGTTGATAAAAATGGACGGGAACTGGTGAAAATTATTTGCTATTTGTTTGTCTAACTGCCCATTGAGAAATGACGTCACAGAATCTTTGTTAACAATGCAATCGTCTAATTCTTTTCCCAACCAATCAAACTGAGCTATAGAATAATCCTCTCATTGGGAAGAAGCATTGTTTTCATTGCATCTTTACAAGCTCTGTTACACAACATTCGACCAAACAATCATTTGCTCATTAACGCGTCACTATGGTAAGATGTATTTCAGCTAAATACATTTCATGTACCTCTTTGCTCACCTTTCGACTCCAAACTCCATCACTCCCTAAAAACCCCTTGCACCATGACACAAAAGAATCTGCACGTGGACGCTGGAAGGTGGAGCTAGAGAGCAGTTTAAAGGGCAATATTCGACTTTTGTGTCACTAAATGTCGTACAGCAGGGGTTAGGGTTAGTTTCAGGAAAGAGTTTCAGGATTCAGGAAAGCGTTAGGAAGGGAAATATAGGATTAGGGGTTACATTAGGGTTAGGGTAAGTAACGCAGGATCTTTCCATGTGCAGTTTTTATGAACATTGTATGCAAGAAACATGAGATAAGTAGCGAACTTGGTTTTCTCTCATGCCTCTTAGAGCTCATAGATTATTTCGTTCATGGGTTCCTAACTTAATAGGCTCCAAACTCCCTCCGAATTCATTTTCCACGCGTTTCTTTTACATTAATGAATACCAGTTAAACGTCTATTGCTTATCGTTGGAACATGACCTCTTTAAGAATGCTCCATATTTTCACTTTTGTGTTCTTGAAGGAACTTTAAACAGTACTTTGTTTGGTTACAGAAAGGGAAATATTTCTTCTCCCCTGCCTTGTAGTGTGGTGTAGTGCTTCCTAGTTAGCGTCTTAGGTAATACACCACTTCAATTAAGCAGCCTCGTTTTGGAAATTTGTCAAGCCCAGATTCGGATTTAGCACCCAAACTGCAGTCTAGTTGCATTTTTTCAAACTACTTACAGTTGTTATGTTGGCTTTATTTCATAAAGTTTGAAAGTTTATAAGGAATTCAACCGTGACAGATCTTTCGCGGTGAAACTTTACACCCCGAGTCATTTTCACTGTCAAATCCCTTACAGATTTTCAAACTTTATATTGCCATGAAATTAACAACACGACCGCTAGCAACATGACAACTCATAGTTAGACTAAAGTTTGGGTGCTAAATCTGTATTTGGCCTCTAAAATTTCTTATGAAAGAATTTCGAATAGTTTCCAAAACGAGGCTGTTAATTGAAGTGGTGTATTCGTTACGTGAATTTTAATACAGAAAATAACAACAATTCTCAAGCTAAATTCCAAATCTGGAAAAGCTTGTGCGCCGAGTGCATGTCCCTGGAACGCGACAGAAACGTGCCTCACCTTAAGCCTTGCTGCTTGATGAAAATAAGCAGAACAAATGCAGTTTCGAATAATATCCCATTCAAAGCCGGATGACTTTATTTCCATCTTTAGCTGGTGCATGATATCCTTCAACTGCGAACGAACTTCACGAACCTAGAACGGATCAAGCATACTGTTTAAGAAAACATAGATAGGAGACGATCCATGAAAGAAGGAGACAGGGCAGATACTGCGCACGTTTGGGTGAAAACTGGTAAGTTTGAGTCCCCCTAGCTCCTTGCAAGACGTTCCAAAATTTAGCAGCACTTGATATATTGTTCCTTGGGCCTTAAAATCTTGATTTATCATCTCAAAAAGCTTATCAATCCAAACACATCGTTATCTCAGATTGCTCGATGACGTCATTCTTCGCAGTTTCTGCTCTGTCTGAAAGAAGATGATTGACAAACAGGTTGGATATTTCCCAGTCAATGAAAGAATGGAACTTCATACCCTTTACTAAGAACCTGGTTGAAATATCAGGTTGAAATGGCTCTTATTTATTGGGTACAAAATATACAATTTCAGGCTGTAGGTTCTTGATCAATGAAGGTTTTTATGTGCGGGTTTTACTGTAGAGATTGCTTCACCTGATTCTATACTAACCTTTCGCATTGCTTTAACATGAATGAAATGTTCATTGCACCAGCCAGCAGAATATCTGTTGAAAGAAGGAATTTACAATAACTTACAGGGGACGAGAAAAACAGTCATGTTTGCCATAAAAAATGTAGGCAAGGGATTCTGAAATTCCATTGGTTTAAGTTAGCTGTAAAGAAGGAAGACCAGCTAACACAAATACGTCTTATTGATTTAAATTGCTTGACCTATTAACAAGTTAGTCACACTCTGCTGATAACGTTAAGTTTGAAAGGCCTCACTGTGCTGAGACAGGTGATCAAAACCTTTCTAATGACCTAAATAGAAATAAACTTGAATTGACTATAAGTTTCATCCACAAGACCCGTCAGCTTGACTAGGATAATTTCAAACTTCAGTTAGAATGCCATTAGTCCGGTCTGTTATCACAACAATCGTGCAAAATATGATACCCGCATGAAACTTGGTAGACTTATGTAATTTGACATGCCGAAAACGATGTGATGTGGACACAAGCTGAAAATGCCCCCAAATGCCATTTTTAGACGGGCGTACTTGGTCCCAGTCCTCCATAGGGGCCTCCTTCATAAAACGGAAACCGTACACCAAGTCCTTAAATTTTCTTTTTGCTTGTAAATCCTCTCCGACATTAAATGTCAGGTATGTTTCCAAGTAAGAGTTTTACTCGTGACATTCATTGAGTTATTACAGCTCAAATGACAGACTCTAGCACAGTTTTCAGTATTTTCCTTTTTTTCGTGTAGCATTAATGTAAAATTGTATGTAGTTTAATTTTTCTTTAAAATTACCATGGGGAAGTCATAGTCTCTTGCTCTTCATGGCATAGTTCTTTTGGCACTGTAAAGTAGTTTGTATGTAGAGTAATCCGTAATATGTATTCAAAAACTTTTAATGGAATACAAAAACAATCTGTCCGCCATTTGCATCCATTTTCTTCTAGTACCATATTATTCGCAAATTCCATGCGAACTTTTATAAAGTTGCCTATGCAACCAAACCCTAAAATGATTTGGATTCTGCGACCAAATACTGAGAAATTCCAGCAGTGTTGTCATGTAAGAAGCTGTGTTCCACCCATTGAAGAGGAAGGAGCTACATAGCATTTCTAGGTACGTGGGATACAACAGTAAGTGTTCCACCTTTTCAAGATAAAAGGTACGAAAACGGAAGTCTTTTGTTGTTTGAGATGCTACATTTTTGAGGCTAGAATCATGTTCTGCGTGCAAAGTTTAGCACAGAAGCACATTTTTACTTTCATATCTGTCTTTGTTTGCAAAATGAGGCGATTTTAAGAATTTAAAGTTATAAGGACTTTGACCGTGAAATCAGATGTTTGGGCAAATCTTTGTCCATACTTTGATTTCACGGTCAAAGCCCTTATGATTTCTAATTCTTTAAATCACCGTAATTTCCAAATGAGGGCACACGTGGATGTGAAAAATGGTTTACACACTAAACTCTGTACGCAGAACAAGATTTTAGCCACAAAAACACGAAATCTCAACCAACAAACAACTTCCGTTTTCGCACCTCTTATCTTGAAAAAGTCGATTAAGTCTTAACAACCAGTAAATTGAATTTCAAGAATCAAAGTTTATGTCATCAAGCAAATATAGACAACGTAATGCTTAAGTGAGGAAGCCCTTTCCTTGGTGATATAAATCGAAACTCACTCATTTGCTTTCCATTGTTGATATACATGTAGAAGCGTTAAATGATCACTTTCAGGGACTTGGAATTTTTCTCTGGCATTGTCACTATCTTCTTCACGACCTTTCGGCCGATAGAATATTGATGGCACTGACAGCATTGATACGATTATCTGCAAGAAAATTGAAAGGAGGTCAAAGGACAAGTCCAGGGTTTATAAAATTATGCTAGAAAGCAACCTTACCAACTACTGAACACCCATCGTGAGTTCTTTCCAAGTTTTGATGCCTCCAACTTTCATAAATTGGTTGATGAATCTTCGTAAGTTAGGCCAAACATCGTCGCCATTTTTTGTTTTTCACGAGTATGCTAAGGCGCGATAAGGAGCCTAGCAATGTGAGTGGTATAGCATCAACACAGTTTGCAGACTCCTTCAGGTCAACGTGACGTCATTTAGCACTTCTTAGAAGATTGAAATATGTAGTTTCACAGATTACAACAGAAAAAATTGAAAAAGTACTACACACCATTCACAACAGTGTAATGTAATCTCGTGAATGATCAACAACTATAACAATCCCGGACTTGTCCTTTAAAACAATCATTACCTTCTTCAAAATGCTCGCTTCTAAAGCCCCGGTAAAATGGAACAAACATTTCACCTAAAATTATAAAAACAGATTTTGGTGAAATGATGGGCTTGTTTGGCCACCTTGTTTGGCCTAATAACATTTGTTTGGTACTGTTGGACGAAGATTGATCTAGGTCAAAAACAAATTTTGTTTTCGTTGTTGTGTGAAATGTTAGATCTGTTTGACCACTCCAACAAACATTCCGATAACCAATCTCTTTTGTTTACATCAATATGCCTTTGTGAAGGCTCCGCAGTGTCTGGTTGACTGCACAGGCACGATCACAGGTTTCAAACCAAATGTTTGGTGAAATGTTAGATCTGTTTGACCACTCCAACAAACATTCCGATAAGCAATCTCTTTTGTTTACATCAATATGCCTTTGTGAAGGCTCCGCAGTGTCTGGTTGACTGCACAGGCACGATCACAGGTTTCAAACCAAATGTTTGGTGAAATGTTAGATCTGTTTGACCACTCCAACAAACATTCCGATAAGCAATCTCTTTTGTTTACATCAATATGCCTTTGTGAAGGCTCCGCAGTGTCTGGTTGACTGCACAGGCACGATCACAGGTTTCAAACCAAATGTTTGGTGAAATGTTAGATCTGTTTGACCACTCCAACAAACATTCCGATAAGCAATCTCTTTTGTTTTCATCAATATGCCTTTGTGCAGGCTCCGCAGTGTCTGGTTGACTGCACAGGCACGATCACAGGTTTCAAACCAAATGTTTGGTGAAATGTTAGATCTGTTTGACCACTCCAACAAACATTCCGATAAGCAATCTCTTTTGTTTACATCAATATGCCTTTGTGAAGGCTCCGCAGTGTCTGGTTGACTGCACAGGCACGATCACAGGTTTCAAACCAAATGTTTGGTGAAATGTTAGATCTGTTTGACCACTCCAACAAACATTCCGATAAGCAATCTCTTTTGTTTTCATCAATATGCCTTTGTGCAGGCTCCGCAGTGTCTGGTTGACTGCACAGGCACGATCACAGGTTTCAAACCAAATGTTTGGTGAAATGTTAGATCTGTTTGACCACTCCAACAAACATTCCGATAAGCAATCTCTTTTGTTTACATCAATATGCCTTTGTGAAGGCTCCGCAGTGTCTGGTTGACTGCACAGGCACGATCACAGGTTTCAAACCAAATGTTTGGTGAAATGTTTGGTGACACGCTAGTTCTATATGACCATCAACTCACAACATGAAACAAACTATGAATTTTGATAAATGTTTTGTGTAATGTTTGATCAGCTTGACCGGGGCTTTATTCTAATACGCTACACGAGCACTAACTAATAGTATGCATCAATAGAAAGATAGAAAAGTCAACTCTCCATCTAATGTCATATAGCCTAAGTCTTATTTTCAGTTGAAAGCAGCGATCGTAAAATGCTTCACATAGAGAAATTACATGGGTTGCAGGCCAGTATGGAAGGTGTCCCGTGAGTCTGCATTTTGTGAAGCTTTTCATTGTCGTTTACAGTCTAAGATGACTTTGAAAACGAAATAGAATAATTTGTCGAGGAGGAGTAAAAACTAAGCAAAAACAATCTCTTACCAAAATTTCATCGCTGCATCCCATCTCAAGAGATGTTATCAACATCTTTGATAATGCAGGATCTAACGGAAATTCCACCATCTTTCTACCGAGTGGCGTCAAAGATCCGGTGTTGTCTAACGCTCCAAGCACCCACAATTGGTACATTGATGTCAGGATGTTATCCTAAAAGGAAAGTGGAGGCTTGATAACCTGAGATTTTGTGAATAACTGTAAAAGCCTACCTTTTGGCATACTTGGTTACCTGGATGCTTTACAGCAGGTATCTTAGCAAAAAAATCAACAAAATGCAGGAGAGGGCCGATGACACCAGCATCTCTTTTTCCTCTGATTCCATACCCACCATAAACGAAAGTGTTAATTCGGACCTTGTTTATTTAAAAACCTGGTTGGAATCAAATAAGCTGTCTCTCAACGTGGCCAAGACACAAAATCTCCTCATAGGAGGTAGAAAGAAGTTGAAAGACATTGAAAATTCTGAAACGCAAAAATTACAAATAGTTATTGGTGAAGAACCAGTTTCCATAGTTAAACACATAAAATACCTGGGGATTGAAGTCGACCAATTTCTAAGTTGGGATGATCACATTTCCGCTGTGACCAAAAAGATTTCAAAAGGAATTGGTATGTTACGCTATGCGAAAAGATATCTTCCCTTAACTACGATTCAGTCAATGTACAGAAGTCTCATTGAGCCATATTTCCGTTCCTGCTGTTCCATGTGGGGAGTCTGTAGTACCACCGCGTTAAATAGACTACAGAAACTACAAAACCGTGCCGCAAGGATTGCTACTAGCAGCCCTTACGATGCGTCTTCGCAACCACTCCTGAAGGAACTAGGATGGCCAACGGTCAAAGAACTTATTGAAACGGAAACTGCTAGGATCGTGTTTAGGTCGATAAACGAGGAAGCTCCCAATTACCTTACAGCTCTGTTCGATAGGTTGTCAGATATTAGTGTTAGAGAGCTTCGTAATACTAATACAGACCTCAAGCTACCTCGCCTTAAAACTTGCAGTGGTCAACGGTGCTTTGCTTACAGAGGGGCACAATTATGGAACAACCTTAGTGCTGAAGTCAAGAAAGCACCCACCTGGAGTCGATTCAAATCTGCTTATAAAAACAGCAAGTAGTCTTCTCGTTTAACTCATTAATACATGGTTTTTTCCTTTTCTACCTTTTTCCTGCTTGTAAAATTGTTATGTTTAGAAATATTAAGTTTACTGTATTTATTTTAACAGGGCAGTTTGGAAATCAGTTTTATTGTAGCTGTAACTAAACCCTGTATAATGAAAATAAAATGAAATGAAATGAAAAATGAAATGAAATGAAATGAAAATGAATTGCATACAAGGATACTGAATCTAGTGAGCTATTGGAGAAGGACTGTGCAGTTAATATTCATGCAAAGAATTTATAAATACTTATGACTGACGTGTACAAAAATTGGAAATGATTTTAATCCTTCACTTATACAGGAATTCTTCTGTGAAAATGTAAATCACTAAAATTTGCGCAACAATAACGAATTTATTCAACCAAGAGTAAGATCTGTCAACAACTGGACAGAGAGCGTCAGATTGATACAAAAATTTTTGCTAAATGTTTTAAGGGGTTAGCAGTGTTCACTATTCACGAGACAGCACTTTCCACCTTTTAAAGATATAGCAAAAATCTTAATACGATGCCAGATCCCTTTCTTTGAAAATTCACTTTATTCTAAAATTGCTGGAAACAGAAATGCTGTTTTTGAAGCAACCACTTATATGGCCTTTCTTCCGCTATAAACCTGCAACCACGTGTCAGATTGACTCAAACAAGGTCTCAAACTCTAAGTTGAAGCCTGACCTATGCAACTGTGTAGAAATCGAGAGCTTACGGCTCCTCCACAGCAGCCACACAAACGAGGCACAAATTTTTTGGGACACCCTTTATAAGAGACGTTTTCGAAACAGGATTATTTGCAAGGCTCATTATGGTTTGTGGAATTCAGCTATTCAGGTAATCTGCATGGCTTAACCGAATTAAACTGAAAGTGAATTTTATCTGTATCTTTGTATTCAGCTGTTGCAAATTTGGAAATCACTTATTCAGCAGGCAAAGTTGGTTGCTCAGTGAGGAGCAAAGATCCACAACTTGACACCAGACTTTGCTCGAAACGTCATATTAACCATATTGGGCTAGCGATGGCTACAGCCCCTCTACTTTTCAAAGCTCTGTTATTTGGTGACATTGAAGTCCTATGTTTTTCTGGAAGGAGCAACGAGTTTTAAGTCAGAAGAATCTCATAACCTGGAACTCTTGATACCGTAAAACGATGTTCACTCGTTATTGTTGTCATCAGCTTCAAGTATACGAATACAGTCTACTTGAATGAGAATAGACCTCTTTTCAACAGGAACTTGGCAACATGAAGGCCATTAATTCTTACGAAAAGGCATTTTCCGACGTTTTAAAGGGCGTGGTCTCAAAATATTTTTCCGGGGGCAAGCCCTCAGACACCCATTCTGCTCGCTTCGCTCCGAACTCTGCCTACTCCACTTTTAGATCGCTGCGCGGTCCCTGTTTCATTCACTAGTTTATCTTTGTTCAGCAGCTTGCCTACTTGGGCAACAGGCATCAAAAAGAGTACCCTGGGTACCAGACTCAAAAAGAGATCTTACCCTAAATACAAAACAAACGGCTTTCTTGATGCATACCTGAGGAGGGGGATCCATAAAGTGAAATTCCAATAAATTCTCGACATTTAAAGACTTCAACAACAGCACAACATTGGCTAGATTTGTTCTCTGGATTTCTGGAACAGTTGTTTTCAGCATTTCCTCCTTATATTGATGCTCTGTGTACAACCTATATGCTTGACTGAATGGAATAAGACTGGCATTATTATCATCTATTTCGAAAAACATAGCAAAATCAAGCAGTTAGTCTTCAAAGGCACTTTTCAAGAAAATCTTGCTAAAACACAAACGGCAGGTGTAGCCTGCATGCAAACTATACCCAAGGAAAAGGCATAGTCTGCGCAACGCCGCTCGCTGTTGTGTAGTACGTGCTTCAGCATTTATGTGATAACAAAGAAAATGCATTATTGCAACAGCCAATAATATCGCTTTCCTGCGAAACAAGGAAGCAATCAGATTTGAGAACGGCTATCATGTGATTAAATCTCAGGCTTCGCTTTGTGCTCTAAGCAAATTACGTTAACAACACAATACTGTGGAATTTTAAGTACCCTACGGCAGACAATACACAAACGCTGAGTAGAAAGGGCCATTCAAAATGCAATTGAAATGAAATGCTGACTCGTACAATACTTGATATTGAGCAGTGTTGCGCAGACTATACTTTTCCCTGGGCATTGTCTGCACGCAGGCTACGGCAGGTGCCGCTTACCTTCCTTTTTTCATCGATCAAAAACATCAAATACAATAGGTTATATTTAGATTGACCAAGTCCCCCTAGCTAAGTTACTTCTTAAGATAGCACATTGTGGCAAACGCCGATACATCATTGATGGGACACCCGGTACGGAAAACCAAACAGTGCAATCAAAATGCACTTTTGATCTACTTCGAAGGCTCTGTTTCAAGCATAATGCCTTGCACGTGTCATCTTTTGGTTGGCCCATTACATCACCATTTTCATGGGTGATCATCTTCATGGAGCTTTGATAAAAACTTCTTCTCTCCCACAAAGAAAACTTCAAAAAGCATGGCAAATTTTACGATTTAGGTGCTTCTCTCTTTCATATCTATCATTCCATATGATCATATCTACGGCATTTATATACTCTGTAATTAGTTTTAGATAATAACATTTACTTAGGATTTCTGTTGAATTACTTGTAAAATTTAGATAGCTTTCTCTCTTGCACGTGCTTCGACATGTTACACTTAAGCGACAAGACTGAACGTATTACCCTGTGCAAAGATCATTCAAAAATCTCATAGAATAAAATCTTGAAACAGATCATTTAAAAAAGGGTACCTCCACTACAATTTAGCAAAGCTGATCACAAACCATAAGAAGAATTGTCTAGAAGGCACCATAAGGTAAAACGGAGATTAATGTCTCCTGGAACAATATGAAAAAAACTTTTAAACAAACAATTTACTTATGTCTAAATGAAGTAAATCTCTCAAAAATTGCCCTTGAAATCATCTCAAGCATCAAAGGTCAGTGCTATTGCAATACTTACCCTGGTCCTGTTCTACCAGCTCTACCTGATCTTTGATTTGAGTTGGCCTGAAAAAGAGATATTAGCAAGCACCTTTAATAAAGTTGGTCTTAAGAAGACTAAGGCAAACAAATTACGTCATAAATATTTGGTTGTCTCTAAGAAACAGTCAGGCAGCAATTTAGCAGCATTTTGGCCATACTTCTAAAAGGTACTTTACCATTTCTTCAAACAGTTCTTGCCCTCATAAACTTCTATGTTTCGTAAGGGTGTGCACTATTAATTCTCAACCCTTGTTTCCCAGAAAATTGATGAACTAGGGTTTTCAAATTTACATGCTTGTCGTTATCATGAAACCACTGTTTGAGCACTTCTGAACACTTTCTCGAACTTAAATTAAAATTTTGAAGACTCTCTTCTCGAATAGTTTACCTATCAAAACAGCTCCTCCTTTAAGCCATTCCCTCCATGCAATTTATCATGGTTCTCTGTATTAATAGATTGTATCAGTTTTTCTGCATCAATCCATTCATTTTCTGTAATACTGCCTAATTTCCATATGGTTCATTTTATTTTTTGGTACAGTAAATCATAAATTGTATGCAGTAATATCTACAATATATGCAATATTAAACGGAACTGTCATTCGGAAATTGTATTGTTTCCTTTCAACACTCATCACGTTTAGTTTAAAATACTAGGAATTTACACATTTGTTCCAAAATGCTGTTAGGTACCGGGTGTCACAAACAATGTCTCCCTGTTTGAACCGTTCCAGAAAAACAACCAATGTCTCGTTTTAAACGATATAAACAGCAATTACTTGCTGAAAGGCCAACTTGGACCCACATAACTTTCCGACTTTTTTGCTCATCAAAAGACCTCCAGAATATGAATTTACAAAAATCTTATGCTGGAGAAACCCGTGAAAAAGTGAAAAATCTAGCGATGGAGATATGTTCCATTCCTTCAATGTTTTACATCACAGATGTGAATGCATAAAACCGCTGGTCAATTTCACAAATAGATATTCAAACACGGCAATATGCTAAAGTGCAGACCGCAGGACCTTGTTGTGTGTAGCATACGCACGTTTACTAAAATAACAGCTAAATCGGGAAACTTTTTTTAGAACACCCGGTCCGATGTGTGTACTTTGTAAAAACATTTTAATTGGGCATTTCTACGCTTAAATTTACGTAATGTTAAAGCTGAACATATTTGCCTGATAAATAGCAATGCATTTTATTGTGATCATTTGAGGATAAGAAATACAGCAAGGCCACGCATTTAAGAAACTACCTAAAGAAACTTTTAGGCTACTGAAAATGATTAGCCCCCTTAACTATAAGAAACTCTTGAGGCTCACATCCAAAATAAAGTTTCTTGTATTTTGAGTGACACTAAGTACTGCTCTGATGGTCTGGGAGCATTACACTTCATAGAGAATTCATTGAGCAATTGCTAGCAAGATATTTTGGATTTAACAGATTTTTAAATAAAGTTTAATTCATGTCCTTGACCTTCATTGATAGCATAAAATTATTGCTAAAAATGGCTGATGTACTTGTACAACCCCATTTTGGTGTAACTTATTTTACTATGGCCCTCGGAACAGAAAATAAGAAATTTGAGCCTAAAATAGGACAAGATTCAATGACATAAGAAACATTTTAGGCTAAGGTGTAAAAAAGTGGTTTGTTAAATGCTAAATGCGGGGCCTTACTGTATTTATTACCTGGCTGATTGGGAAGACTTGCAGCGAATCCATACCAATCCTTGGGTTAAATACTTTCAATTTACAGTATCCAGAATCAATGACAAACATTATGCCATCCACTACAAGGTAAAGGACAACGTTGAAAATATTGCAAAAACGTGCAAACCAAGACGGCTGAAGTTTGCAAAATAACAGAATCATATGTCTGATAAGACAGAGCAGTTTATGGTTCTGAAGAATAAAATTGAAACAATGACGTAGAAAGAGCGAGGATACTGGGGGCATGTGCCCCAACAAAGTAGTGCCTTTTTCGTTTCAGGAAGTGCCATTTTAGCTACATGAAAAATTGCCCTCGCGTCGTGCCTCCCAAGTTAAAATGCTTCCTACAGCGCTCATTTCATACCTTAAATGCATCAATTTAACAGGTTTAACGATATATGTTTCCTATCATTTGACTGAGTGTACTCAAAAGTGTGAAACATTTCCTTCGAAAACGCACATCGCTTTGTCTTAGCTGATGCTTGATAAGTTTGTTTCAAAAATTCACACTTGTAGTGCCATTCGTAAATTTTTCTGTTTTTCGATTCTAATTTTTCAGTTGATTTTCTTAGATGGCAAACAAACAAATAGTGCAGCTGAAACGAGCACAATCAATATGTGAATGAGCTTTCAGGAACTCCTTCGAGTTTCTTGAGAGAAATCATATCAGTGTAACTAAGGAATAAAATGCCCTTTTCACCCAAATCTTTGACCATAAGAGTTACGCCTTTCTCTGTCGGGTGAGTCAAAAAAGATCTTATGCGCTTAAACAGTCATATTTTGTCGAAAAAATTCAGAGACTCTGAATCAGAGTGTTTTGATTTAAGTCTAATAATCATGCAAAAGAAAGATTACATTAGTTGGAGAAATTTAGTTTTGATCGAAATGTGTAATTTCCTTTCATATTTACTTGCAATGTTGTGATATAGCCATTTAAAAAATTTTAACAAAACAAGGAGCGTTCTTGGACTCATTACATAAGTCTCATCATCGCTCATTGAAGTGGATGGATACGGGATAAAACAAAATATCAGACTAGAAGTAATGAATGAACACAAGGAATCACGTTTCAAGTCTAGTGGGTTCCTTAAAAAATATCTAAGATTAAGATGTTTGTCATTACCTTACTAACCCTAAAAAAGTCAAAATTTTATTCTGACTTTGTAGACTAGTCATCAATTCATTTTCTGTCAAAATGTTTAAATAGGTTATAAGTTTCATGTAAAATGTTATTCAAACCAAACCTATTTCAAGGGATAGGTTCTCATGTATTGTCTAAAACTATGTTTTTTTTTTGTTTTTCAATTTAGTTTGAGTGGGCTTGTCCGGATTTCTAGTTACTGAAAGCTAATTTAGGCCCACAGTGCATGCTGCATCCAGGTATGGAACCCCTAGTTTAACGTCCTTTCCGAAGGACAGCGAGGTGAGTTGTGAGGTCAGGCCTCTTGAGGTCACCCATCCGGAGTTTGACCTCACTCGACCGAGCTTAGCTTCAGTTACCTTACGAAGATTGCTTAAGCCACTCGGCCATTCACCCTGTAAACCAACTGTACATATGTATTGGATGAAAACGTTTGGAGAGCTGTTTCCTTATTTGGCGCAGTTGATGAACGAGTTATCAGAACAAACCTGTCAATGACGTTTCAGCGATGTTCGTTGCAACGATGCATTTGCGAACGCCATCAGGAGCCTTTTCAAAGATCTTTGCTTGTAAATCGCTTGGCAGTTGCGAATAAATTGGAAGAACTGCTAATGGTGGCGCCTCATCAACCTCAGCCAACCTCTCTGAAAACAGAAAATTGTGCGAAATATGATGAAGTGTTGGGAACACATCTAGTTGCTTCTTGTGTAGTGAACCACAACTGATAATATAATGATTTTCATTGAGTAAGTGTCCTTTACGCGTTAATAAATAAAGTATACATTTCATCAAAATCTTGCAAGCATAAAGGTTTTTAAAATGATCAGTCTTTGGTGCCATCGCTGTTCCTCCCTACATTTTAAGGTGATTTCAATCCATTTTGTGGTAAAGAATATTCTCCTAAAATGTTTGGCAAACATCAGAAGTATTTGAAATGAGAAGTATAGTTATCAAGACTACATTATCAAACTTATGAAGAACTTTGGGAGACCAGATACATGTCCCTTTGTGCGAGGCTTCACAAAGCCAAACATTTCCACATGCATTGACTTGCTTTCTATTATGCTACGTAATGAGTTAATCTTCTAGTTACCCGAACAAGAAATTTATGGATGATAATATATACAATCACTGACGTAACTGTTGAGCAACCATGAAAAAATGACATTTCGAATTCCCTTCCCCTCGTGTCAGTTTGTTAGGAAAAAGGTACTTAACCGAGCTGACAGCAGTTTTTTGGCAACAATTACGTGGTAGTGCAACAGACAGAGCAGAAACTGGATCAAATGACGTCATCGAACCATCTGATATAAGGAACTGTTTGGATACATAAACTTTTTGAAAAAATAAATCAAGAGATACTGCCTAATTTCGGAAGCTGTTCCAAGGGCTAGAGGAGCTCAAAGTTAAAAAATTTTTCTCTCATGAGTGCGTAGTTCCTGCGCTGTCAGTGAAAAATTGATTAGGGAGAAAGGGGCAAGCAGAGGGGAAGAAACGAACATTTTATGTTGGCTCAATAACTTCATGAGTGATCATAGGTCATACCTGAAATAAGGTCACATGTTACTTCGATGTCTTCTTGTCCAGGCATGAAGACGAGGATATCTCCTATGAAAGAAATTCGTGATAAATGGAATGTTAGCCCTTAATGAGAGGTAACTGTACACAGTCAACGCTATACAATAAACTGTGTCGCAAATACAGCAAGACCCTACAAAGTAGCGAGCGATGTGAAGTTAAAGCAAACAAAGCGGCAAGATTTGGATATAAAATGGAAGGCACAATGAAATAGAAAGAAAGCAAAGGGAAAGAGACTCTAGTGTTGTTACGTGGTGAAAGTCTAATCATATAGAAATCTTTTCGCTATGTTATTTCAAGTATGCCGAAAGGATTTCTAGCTATTTCAAAGCTAATCCAGGACTACTATCTATGCTGCATTTAGTTATGGGACGGGACGCCTAGTTTAAAATCCCTTCTGAAGGAAAGCAAAGTGAGTTGCTTAGTCAGGCCTCTGAAAGTTCATCCATCCAGATTTTGACCTCATACGACGGATGTTAACTTCATACGACAGAGGTTACGAATACCCCTATACTTTAACCCTTCATGTACTTTGCCCCATACTTTAACCCTTTAGCTTGCAACCAACTAAGCATTTTTCAAAACCAATCTTTGGGTTTAAAGTCTTAAGACTTTTTTAATCTTTAATTACTTTGTTACAAGTTACCTTAGACAGCGATCACACGATGATGCACATTTTGAAAACGGTGAAAATGTGACGGATAGGCCTCTCGTTCACACGATGCCGGCACATTTTGAAAACGGTGAAAAATGTGGTGGATAGGCCTCCCGTTCATACGAAAACGGCACACTTTTTGATGGCAGATTTTGAAAACGGTAGATTTTGAAAACGAAACCCTAACCGGCATACATTTGAAATAGCATCATGTGAACACTCGACAATGATGTAAAGAGAACATTTTTCGACGCTTTTGGATCGAGACTAGTCAATTCTTAGGGTGCAGGTACTTTTCTTTGGCATCAAAGTCCTGCAATGAGTTTAGCATTAATGTTGTGGTAACATCGTGGCAATGTAAGAATAATAATTTATCTCGAAATCACAAAGTTAATGCTCCTAGGCAAGATTACTGATTTCCTATCATACTCAGGATCAAATTGAGGTTTGATCCTGAGGTTGAGGTTGGTTGAGGTTGAGGTCATATGAGCAGAGTAGCATGTAAGATTTTTGGTAAATTTTCTTTAGAATTGAAAAAAAATTGAGGTTTGCAAGCTAAACTATCGTCCCTCGTCATTCGTTTACAAGGACGCAAAGCTTACTCTAACTAAACATCTATTCTTTTGCTTGCAAAAAGACATATGCGATTGGAAACAATTCGAAACGTTCCAGTCAAATCGACAAACCTTTAGCTGGGGTGAGATGGATCTGCAATGCCTGCTTAACAGCACCATCAACATAATCATCAATCGTCGACTTGCTGTACAGAACATCGACTGGGAAAGTACGGCCAGGTATCTAGATAAAACAAAGCGATCAACTTATAAATTTCATCAGCGTTTGTATTTTCACATAAATTAAGGCAAGCAAAAATAAATTACCGTAAAAGCTCTATTAAGCCCCCACGGGGGATTATTCAATTTCGGAACTTCCAGAGGGAGGCTTAATAGAGAGGGGGGCTCATTAGACAGGGGGGTTTATTGACAACATCAAGTGACAAGGATATATTAGGTAGCTTTTCAGTTCTTCCCATATTTTACGGATTCGACATACAATTTAACGAGTAAAATACTTAAATTCAACACAGTCTGTATCCCAAACCATATCAAAATTAACATGCAAGGCTGTGTTGCTAAGTAAATGGAAATATTTGGTAAATTCTAGAACTTTGAATAAGTGGGGGGGGGGGAGCTTAATAGAGCTTTTATGGCATTTCTTATCTGAAAAGATGTTGTTTTGTAGAGCTTGCTTTAAAATATATCACGAAGCAAATCTATTTCTGGAATATAACCTTCAAACAATATGACTTTTTACAGTTTTTGACAATCCGAAGCAGTGATAAGTGTCATATTGTACAGTAAAGCCCCGCATATAAGAACCAACTTTTTTAAAGGCAGGCTGAAGCAGGTTCTTATTTCAAAGACACTATTTCTAATATCAGGGTATAGAGGCTCTTGTTTGAAGGCTGACTTATGCAGGCCCTTCAGAGTCTTAAAAAAGATTTTGAACCCTCTTATTTGTTTCAGAAGGGTTCACATGGACATAACAACTTATTGGAGAGGATAACCAACATTTAGCAGCCAACTGGGACCAAAATTAACCAAGTAACAATAGTCAAAAATCAACTTTGCTACCCCTGCAGTAAGAACCTATGCTTCATGAAACTGAAACAGGTTCTTAATTACAAGGTGAATTATTTAGGAAAAACAGCCTCTAGGTTCTTATTTTTGTAGGTTCTTATATGCGGGGATCAACTGTAATACGGCTCCACATTAAAGAAACCAATTTTGTACATATTAGTCTAAAAATGGCCCTTAAACCCATGGTACTATTTCATTTCTTAGGCTGAAAGTTTCACAAGTTTCTAATTTCTTTTTGGAAAGTCCAAGGTAAATAAGTCACAACAGAAAGGGATTCTTTGTAGCTATATTAGCGCTATATGTAAGTCATCAATGGTTGTTAAGAAGATCAGGTACGATCAAGTAAAATGTTTGAGATAACTACAGCATAGAACTGTAAAAACTTTTGAAAAGTGTTTTTTGCAGAGAACTTTCTATCACTACATTTGGTGTGAGACTCAAGATGTCCTTATATATAGAAGTACACCATCATTTGCAGTAGCCTGGAAGTTTCCATCAGATAAATTCTTTAAAATGCAGCCGTACTGTATCTGGTTTTTCTTTTCTATGAAAACGCCAGAATTTCGTACAAAGATGCAATTTCAACTCGAATAAGTAAGTGTAAGTGGAAGGAGACTTACAGTATAGACTGGAACATTTCCAAAGAAATTTGAAAACTTTGTAGAATCCATCGTAGCAGAAGTGACAATCAGTTTCAGGTCATTCCGTCGAGAAACAACCTAAAAGAAAAACAAATATGTTCGGAGAAATTTGTCTTGTACCTCGCAAAGGCTTGGCAATACACAAAAATGCTCTAGTGATTTGTAGAGCAATTATGTGGTCAGTTTTCAAAACTGTAAACAAAATCCTAATTCCAATAATGTTAGACACATTTCAACCAGCAAAAGTACGATGTGTGCAACATTTTTCAGTTTAATCACTTCAGAACCATTTCATTCTCCAGCACTTTGCGTAAATAGGCAAGGTATTATCTAATTTTGATCATGAATGTTTTCAACACATAAATTCAGAGTCTTTTTGCAAAATTGTTTCAAATGATGACTGATGGATGAACACTGGCTTACAACTGAATTGAAGCAAACTTTTTTGGGAATTTCGTTTAAAGGACAAGTCCGGGGTTGATAAAATTAGTGTTAAAAAGCAACCTTACCAATTGCTGAACACCAACCGTGAGTTCTTTCGAAGTTTTGATGCCTCCAAATTTTATAAATTGGGTGATGAATTTTCGTAAGTTAGGTCAAATTTCGTCGCCATTTTGTATTTTGCACGAGTTTGCGAAGGCGCGATGAGGAGGCTAGCAATGTGAGTGGTATGATGTCAACACATTCGGTAGCCTCGTTTAGGTCAACGTGAACTGACGTCATCTCGCACTTCTTGGCAGATTGAAATATGTGGCTTCGCATATCAAAAGAGAAAAAATGAAAAAAAGTACTACACACCACTCACAACAGTGTGATCTCTTGAATAATCAACAGTTATAACAACCCAAAACTTGTCCTTTAAAGACAATGGAATTGGAAAGAGACTTGCCTCCCTTAGAAGTCCAAAAAGTACATCAGTGTTCAAAGATCTTTCATGAGCCTCGTCCATGATGATAACACTGTAATGATCTAGATCAGATTCTTTCAAAGATTCTCGTAGTAAGATGCCATCTGTCATATACTTTATGATCGTTTTCTGCAAAGACAATTACATGAAAATTCAGTCTGAAAAACATTCAACCAAGGAACTAAAAACATTTTATCACGAAATAAGTTGTTTGCAAATAAAGTGGCTTTGCCTCTCTGAAAAGTATGTCTAAAGGCCTCTCAAATGATGTCAACAGAAAAATACTCAAGTTGACTCTACTGTACATTCACACAACCGGTCGATTAAATCAAGCCAAATGTAACTCAACCACCATGCCAAGTTCATTTTTGTAAAGTTCCCTGTCATAGTGTTTCGTTTCTCTGTTGCATTGTTCGTATGTAGCTTTTCGTAATTGTATATTTAATTCTATTTTTAGACTAATATTCTTCATGTGAATGGGCCTGGGGTAGTCATGATCTTTTGCTCCTCATGGTATCATTTTGTAGTATTGTATGGTAGATCGTTCGTAGTAGTAGGTAATTCGTAAATTGTAAATTTTTACATTTGAATTCATAAAAAAGTACGTCTTCCTTAAACGTGTGGTTTGTTTTCCACAGGCCTTACGATCATGAGTTACAAGGTACTCAATTTGGAACTTGTGGTAAATATTATATGGTAAGGTCTATTACAATACCAAGAGCGAATGAGAACTCCAAAAATGCACTCGGCAACGAAGCCATGCACTCAAATATTTCGTTACATGTTGATCACAGAAATCTGTCTATCATTTACGTCACCTAGATCTCCTTTACGTTTCGTAAGATGTGACAAGTCGTTGGTCGAGAATTACTTGGGAAAACATAGCTTCCAAAAAGGGGCAATAAGATTGTACGAAGATGGCTGCCAATTGACCCTGATTGAGAAACGAATAAACCGAGCAATTGCTAGCCATTGCTTCGAAGGGAAGCCGTAGAAGCTCAGTCAAGAAAATAAAAAAATTTTTTCTTTTTTTTTTTATATATAATCTCGTAAAAATACAACAACTACACAATTACACAACTACACAACTACATAACTACGAAAGATTACAAAAAACGATGCCACAAGGAGAACGGAAATACATATCAACCCTGTGGCCATTTAACATATAATTTCAAATTTCAAAAAAATTTCAAAAAAATTTCAAAGCTTACGTAAACGTTTAAGTAAGTGAGTATCTGTTAGCAACAAAGAAAGATGAAAAATATAAAGTTCAATAAGGTAAAAACATAGGGAAAACATTTGTTTGCTGCTGTGCATGAAGATATAAAGTTAGAGGTCTTTGAGATACGGATGGACTGAATCTTGCCACCTTGGATCGTATTACACCAAGCTAAGGGAAAGTAGGCGGGATTGCGAGAAACTTTTCATTCAAAACGCTTTCAAAAATTCAAACATTTTCACTCTTAAACGAGGGCGATTCGTTTTGCACATAACTTGATTTTCTCTATACCACTGCATCAATAAATAAAAGGCCAATCACTGTTACCTGGGTGCAGACTAGACTCGCCAAAAAGTACTAGACTTTTAAAGGATTGAAAGGAGAAGGAAAAGTAGAGGTACTCTTCCCCCTCCTTTCAAATTTTCGCGAGCAGGTCTTCAAGCAGATGAAATTTACCTCACAGGTAACATCTTCGAATCGAATCGCGTATCCAACTTCTTCTCCTAATTTCACTTTCATCTCTTCACTAACTCGCTTGGCTACAGACATGGCAGCAACACGTCTGGGTTGTGTACATCCAATCATGCCATAATTCGTATAACCATCTTCATGCATGTACTATAAATTGATGAAAGAGAGAATGACAAAATTGAATTTCTTAAAGAGTTTAAGCATGAAATTTCAAAATCAAGGTACGGAACAGTGCAAAGTTTATTTTATAACATGGCCAGTGTAAAACGTAACGGAGCAACTACTTTTTTGAGCTTGTAACAACAGGGTCAACACTTTTCATTAAGCAAATATGAAGGGGCTTGAACGGCACAGTAACTTTTTATGAGCTCAAGATAAGATGAACTTCTAAATATAAGATTGCTCACCTTGAGGACAAAAATTTTAAATTGTGAATCATGCACGTTGAGAAATTCATGCAAAAAGAGATGCATCAATGACACCAAATTTCCTTGTTAGTTTATTGCTAGTAGCATTCATCATCGGTCATTGATAAAGACTCTCATAGAGATGAAATGCCTTTCTTATGGTCTGTGGCTAATTGATCGGTGGTAAAATAGTACTATAGAACATGTCTTGTTCGTGAATACGGGGAAGACGTATCACTTAATGAAATTGTGACTGGACAGTTGTACTTTTTGCAATGATCTCATACGGGCGAACAGATTTTTTGCAACAAATTTTCTTCCTGAAAACTGAGCAGGTTGTATTCAATGTACATATTCTTGATACCATGGTAGAAGTAAAATTGCTGAAGAAAGATGAAAGGATAAAGAATATTGGCCAGCTTACTAAAAGGTTTCTCAAAAAATTAAAAACAAACTCCGAGAGGCTAACGAAGGCAGAATTCTGTTTGATCGTTAAATACAGGGTTCACTGAAGGAGCAGACCACGAAAAAGAGGGCAAAGGGCACTGATCCTATCAAGTTTCATGTAACAGAATCAATGGATATAAGAAGGATCAACATGAAGACGCTTCTATCAGGTACCGATTCTAAAGAGCTTTGACGATTTTCTTCAAAGATGCTCTGCTGAAAAAGTTTCAGGGTTTCAGAAATGACTTCTGTTCAGATTCAAGCTCATGTTATTATTACCGTCAGTTCACAGCACTTGAGTTCAAGAGTTATTCGTCACAACAGACTTCTGTGGAAGGGTTAGAAATTTTATATAATCCAATGAAAAGCTTTCAACGAGGCACTGGAAACAGAAGTACTTGAAAAATTGGCCAGGATATCCTATACTATGCACATACTAACCGGTTTTGTGTGTACAGAAAAATATAACAGACCGAGAAGTACAGACCGAGAAGTAGAAGTACAGACCGAGCTTGCGAGGTCTGTGCCCTAAGACCGAGGGCTTTATATTTTCCTGTAAAACGGCAAAACCGGTTAGTATGAGTTTTATTACCTGACATCTTCTAATCTTGACTCGCATTTCATCAAACACATTTTGTTACAATCTTGTCGTTTGAGTTCACTGCAAATCTCACAGGCCTAGGCCTAAAGCGGTTGCTGTGGTGACAAAAACGCGTCCTTGTATCGTACTATACAAAGCTACGGGAAACCAGCGGGAAATGTCTGATTAGCCAATAGGAATTGCGGGATTCTGTATTGCCTCGTTTTTGAAACTCCAGTCAGGTAATAATGCATTTTAGAGTTTCTTTGCATAGCTATTTGTATGTACATATTGTATTATCAGTTTGTATTGGTTCAATGACTAAGCAACTGGAGTTGCAATTCAATTTGATAATCTCTACACTACACCTAAGAACCTCCTCCTTCAAATCTCAGGCTAAATGGATTCTTTTACAATGGGGTTCTAATTTCAAACTTCCAGCCTGCAGGTTCTTAATCACAACCTTTTTATGCGCGGGTTTTTACTGTATCCCGTAAAATGGCTAGTCATTACTGGCGAATAGTTCAAGCCACACCTCGAGTACATGGCAAAATTAATGCAATTTTTAGAAGAAGAGCTGAGCCCATAAATGAAAGGCTTCTCCAGACATGTTTTGATGTGATTTACAAAGGTCAGCCAAAAATACTGTAGATCTAACCACAAATCGGGTGACGGACAAGTGTAAAGACGACCGCGCACTACTTTCCGGATTAGTGCTGGGCGTTTACGGCCTAAAAGGAGATTAAAAATGACGTCAACTTTAATGGGGAAAATCAGCAGAGGTGGACAAGATCATTCTCTTTTCAGGTGGGAGCCGAACGGATGGACGCAAACTATCCTTCAAGGAAGAGATCATTGTCATTTTTGTGTCAAGTATTACGGAATGATTTTGATACCGGGATATCGAGTATTTCCTGTCAGGGTTCTTGCGTGGCTCGGTTATTTTTTCCCACAGCTGGATACCCTTCTCGCGAGGTTTACTTTATTCCTGTTCCGCAGTTCCGTGGTCCAAGACTTAGGGAGAAAAGTAAGGCGTGAAAAATTAGCAGGGATGAATAAGACTTTAAAAATCCTAATCTTTGTTGTTACTTTGTTGAGAAATAAATTTTGTTGAACGAATATTTCTTGAAAATGTGACCTTTTCGTTGACTCTTACTAGATATAAGTAAAACATGGAATGGAAGTTGATGGGAAAACTCTCGATCAACTGCACGATGAAGATTCTTCTTACACTGATGCGATGCCTTGTATTCGTTAAATATTTTCCTTTGACTGTTTATTTTCTCTTATGCAAGCCATAGTAATAATTCACTTCAATGGGAGACTTGTGCACCAATGGACTTGGGTAGTCAGTCTATAACCTCCCCACAACTTTAGGTACCTTCACAGGCCAGAAGTCTTGAAAGTTACAAGACAGAATATTTCTAGACTTTTTACCTGTGTTAATTGGGTTGTCTTCCCTGATCCAGTTTCTCCGACAATTACAACGATGTTGTTGTCTCGAACCACTCGCATAAGCTAAGAAATAAAAGAATATTAAAAAATGAGAAAATAGGGCAGTAAACTGTGATAGACACGCTAACATTTGCCTCAACTTTTACGCACCCCTAGCTTCTTAAATTTTCCACATCTAAAAGAGATGTACAATGGCTAATAGCTTTGCCCATGAAAAGAACAAAGAAGAATTCACACAAAGCATTGTTTGTCAGGCGATCTTATTGTTCACGGTGCGTGTGCAACTTGGACTTAGACTTGCTCGAAGTCTACTCCTTCCGTACTACGTCGAACCGATCCATTTACGGTAGTTAATGGTTCCATCATTCCACCAATCCAGGAACAACCGAAAACGGAACGGTTCGACGGGCTGACGGAATAGACTTGGGACAAGTCTACTTCGACTTGAATAAGATGTTTTAGATATTGTTTTATTTTGGAAATGCAAGCTTTTAACCGCAGACAAACCTTTTTACATCTCAGCTTTTAGAAACACATCAAAATTGTCTTCATGTACACACTCTTTTTCATAAGAAACTAGGATAAGGCCATAGTACTGAAAAATTCTTAATTTAACATGAAATTTTGTCCATTTCAGTACTAAAAGGGTATTTCGTTAGGGTATGTTTGGGAAGGGGAATATTGTTGCAGTTCAGTTTAGATTCTGAATTTGAAGCCAGGCCTAGCTAAAGTACGATGTTGCAACGGAATACAAACACTTGGCTTGGTCAATATTGAATCATTATTGTTTCATGGTTAATTCAGACAGCACAACAATAGTGTCTGAACTGCCCATGGTCAGACACTTCTTTGGAACATCCATTCTGTGTTTGACATAAACAAGGCAAATCCAACAAGGAAATTCTCATCAAACCTCTTGTCGATTTGCAAATATCGGTAAATATTGCCTTTGTTCTTTCAAAGTTTTCTTCCTTGCGAAATCGCTGACACCTTCACTTTCACCTTGCATGACGTCAGCATAGCGTTGATTGGCTTTGTAGTCAACGTCTCCTTGTCCTTTCTCCTGAGAGTAAAGAAATGTAACGAGTGACGTGCCTAAAAACCTTCACGAGCTAGATTGTAACTTGCTCTCTGAAATCAAGAGTCATTGACAAATGTTTTATTTGAACGCTTAGTTGAAAGGCTTGCCTATCTTTTAAAAGAATGCACGGTCACTCTCAGCAATAATTCCTGTCCCAAAAAATCAGCTTGAAAGAAAAATCCAAACCCTAAGTTCTCAATTAGAATGACATAATCGTCAAAGGAAAAGGATGTTAATGAATTACCATGTTCTGAAACTGGTACTTCGAAGGGTGTCTATAGTTTAAACTGACTAAACGATATCTCAAAAGATAGCCAAGCCTTTAAGCTACATGCTGATAACTTGTTTATAAAGTTTCCTTTCTGAAGGCTAGGCGTGAAATTTCTCGATAAGTTTTTTGGGTCGAGTCACTCTGTAATAACGTTAAAAATTGAAAATTCTACTATATAATTTGTTTTTATTCATTATAAAGTCATGTTTCAAAATAAGAATAGCTATCTTTATATAATTTTAAAGTACACAACTTCAAGATAATAAATTCGCGCCAGCTTTTATCAGCCGCTAGATCCTAGCCATGAACAGTTCCTATTTTTCACCTTTTCCTGTTGTAGTCCTGCATAATTTGTTACAATATCTTATGACGCACAAGACATTTCCCTCTTTGTCCTGTTTCAAATCAAAGCCAGCATTGTAAAACTCTCCCAACTCCCTTGAAACAATACTAGTCCAGTTTCACGAACTTTGTCCCTGTCCAAACAACGGGCTGTATTGGCCCAACTTTTAAGCAACGAACACTATGCAATGGAAAAAATATTGTAGCAACATAGCAGACGCTTCGCTGTATGAAATGAGCACTGTAGACTTCTGCTGCAGGGATGTTTTAATTCCTTCCGAGTTGAAACAAGTTAAAGAAGCCAACGAATATGAGGATAAACGAAGTAATTGTGTCGTTCAGACCAAGAGTTTTGCTCATATTTTACAAACAAAATTGCTCAAACAAAAACTATGAAATAGAGATTAGATTTAGCACCCAAACTTTAGTCTAAAGACAGGTTTTCACAATCCTAGTACTTGTGACGTTGATCTTCGTTACGAAATTCATCTCCACATAAAGTTCTATGCAATCTTGCTATGCAGTTGGTCACGTACGTTTTGTCATCTATTGTAAATTGTTATTCAAGTTACTTATATGTTATTTGTAAAGATTTTTTCATATATGTATTGGAAATTTGAAAAAAAAATAAACTGAGCTGAAATGAACTGAAATCTGAATCATGGAGTATAGACTTCTACAATTTTGAAAAATACCCTCAAATGGTAGCATCTTTTTACGAAGACCCTCAAATAGTAGTGCATGGCCTAAAATTTCGTCACTTGGTAGCATCTAGTAATGAAAATTTTCTGCAGCTTTTCATAATTTCTATTGCATAGAACTGATGGACCAAAGAAAGAGAACTTCAAAATTCATTTGTGATCTTTGCTGAAACGAACAAGTTGGCATGCAGAGGCGCATGCAGAGTTGAGATCTCATAACTGACCCAGGATCTAAGAATACCCCAATTGGTAGCAAGGGTTCGGGAAAGAGGGCCATTTGGTAGCCATTCGGTAATGCCCTCAAACCGTTAGGTAATGCCCCCTGTTAGGGCATAATGAGAGTAACCATGAGCGTCTTCCAAAGATTAATCTCCAAAAGGGTTGGAAAAAATTCCTAAACGAAGAAACTGAATGGAGAGGAGCATGTAAGTAAGAAAGCCCCATTACCACCCTGATTCCATCAATTTTTACGAAGAATATCAAAGATGGAAGGATACAGCTAAAAGTCACCTCATCTTCCTCCTTCTTCTTGATTCCCATAATGTTACCAAGTTTAGTTCCAGCTAGTTCCCATTCCTTTTTCTGGGCTTTGAGCCTTTCCTTCTGTTCTCTGTGAACCCTTACGACATGGCAGCCTTTGCGAGCAACTTGAGCCATATCTGCAGTTGGGTCCTATGATAAAAATTATGAATTAATAAAGACTTGCGTAATGAAACTGCTTGGGAGCTAAAACGTGTAGAAAATGAATTGCAAAGGAGATTTGAATGTGAAAATTGATCAGATCAAGTAGCAACATCTTTCCATGCTTTCACCCCGGGGGGGGGGATGAAATAACATGTTGAGGGTACGGGTATGTGCCGCCCATATGGGTGGGTTTTTGGGCCCAAAATTCTCTAAACAAGGGTCTCTTTTTCGGCAGACTTTCCTTAAACATGGGTGGGTTATCCAGAAATTGGGGAAAATAGTCAAAAATGGGTGGTTTTCCACCAAAAGTCATCATAAAAGTGGGCATAGCGGCAAGTTTCGGTAATCAGAAGAGGGTACCTTTCTGAAAACCGGGCGGCAGACCCCCATCCATCCCCAAGTCATGTACCCCCCGGGGCTATCACAATATCTAGAAAGAACAAATTATGAAAACAGCAAAGACAGTACAGAACATGAAAAATACGATTTGTTAAAAATTTTAAAGACTTAAAAATTCATTAAATTTATCATCCTCTACTAATTTAGTACATGCTTTAATGTTTATTAATATAATCAAATTGCAACAGGAAATGGTCTGAATAACTTTGCAGGAACGTTTTGCGCACAAAATTTCTGTTGTAAATGAATTCAGATTTCTACTCGAAACTCTTAATATCACATGCAAAGACAGGATGTATCCAGAGGGGTTGGGAAAGGAGAATGTGTGGAAAAACTTCAAATGATAAAAAAGAAAAAGCCAAGATCTAAAATTTCAATTATACTTTCATTCAATTCAATTCAATTATATTTTCATACTTTTAATTATACTTAAAATTTCATTATACTTATATTTTGAGATCGCTTCGTGGAATGGGAGATTTCCTACAGGCGTCAGAAAATGAATTCAATTCAATGGAAAATTTCATCTCTACGGGGATGCACGTAGGCTCACTTGTAATTACGAGAATTTAATAGATCACCTACCTTGATTGGCACAACAGGTTCCGGTTGTTTCGTAAATACGATTCTGCCATCTAAAAATGGCGGCACAATATTATGAACAAGAAGATGGACTTTGGCTTCGTCGGATTCATCAAAATCCTCGTCAAATTCTGTACGTTGAACAACGCCACTGGTTAACAAACGATTCGTTTCCCATAACTCATTGTCCTAAAATAAAAACAAGTAAAAAAATTTATAATGGAAGCAATACATCACGTAGAGGTATGCCAAATACTGCGTGTCTCAAGACCATTCTGCTCTTTTGATCAAGAAAGAGAAAATTTCGTAAAACAAAAGAATACAGGCCTGATGTGGACGAGGAGGACAAAGCATTTTGGCACCTCCAAGCATAAGTAGGGGCAGGGCCACCGAAAGACCTTGGGAGCCCAGGGACAAAACTGCAAACTGACGCCCCTGCAAGAGAAGAGAGAAGAACATTGTTTCACCACGCCCTTTAGATTGGCTTAAAATGCATTTCAGAGAATCTTCTACAGTCAAAATACTCAAAATCTTCAATTATGAGGCCCCTTAGACCCTGGGGCAAATTGCCCCTCCTGACCCCTCTCGGTGGCGCTGAGTAGGGGCTTTACGAAACCATGACCAAAGCAACTGGAATCTTGCTTCTGTTTGTCGTTTTTCATACGAATTTGCTTTGAGGGACTATGAAGTTGCCCTTTTCAACTGAACAAACTCGAAGTCCCATTTCTGTGCTCCTGCATTCCATTTCTTGTCTTTCCACAGCCCCCACCATCCAGGTGCGGTGCACTCGTATATTTTTCCATTCGGGACGTCCCGCTGAACTGCGTGTCATTTTCAGGATTCCTACTGTGGGACAGGGTGTCATTTTTATATACTCGGCTCCATGACGGGGTCCATATCTTTAATAATTGACTCCGTGACACTGTTGTCGGTCATTTGCACCATGTTTGCATTCCGATAGATTTCTTACAAACTTTTAGGGCAGAGCACAATTCTGTTTGAAAAAACTCAAGAGCGAGGCACTGTTTTAGAAAAATTTTGCTCCGGAACAGGGTATCATTTGCAAGAATTTGATTCCGGATCTAGGTGCTAGTCGATTTTTCCAGCGGGACCTCCTGGTATGTTCACAGACCAAGTACCCCCCCCCCCCTTGGCATGAAACCCACTCACTAACTCAGTCATCCACACATTTATTAAGCCTTTATTCTTCATTCATTCAATTCAAATATAGGATCAGGTGGTCGTGTCAGGTGGCTCACTTACGAACAATTAGAACAAGAAAGAACTGAGAAACTGTACCACGCAAAGTTTTGGAGATCTGATCTCAGGGAACAAACCGTCGAAGTTTCAATCAGGAACCTATCTGTGTATGAAGGGACCATAGCTTTGTGCATACAATTGCCCATACCAGAAACACTTCTTAATCGAACACCCTTTGATTTCTTACCTTTCTCACTTGTCTTGCTCTTGCAGATATCTTCTTTTGTTTCTGTTTCTTTAAAGCCTCTTCTCGTTTCTTGGCATATGCATCGGATACATTTGCAAACGGATTTGAGTTCTCATCATAGCCAGCATCCATATCATACCATGCTCGATCTAATCTCTAAAAGGCAAATTCGAATTTGACAGCAAAAAAGTCCCAGTCAAGTAACGAAAAAGGCCATAAGGTTCTTCAGTGTGCACACCAAGAAACGATTCTAAGCAGTGACAAAACACATGTAAAAGTCATCCTTAGGTAATATAATTTCGAGGTCATAGTAAAACTGTGGGGTAAGGAATGTTAAGCAAAAACTAAGGTCCTGAAGAAAAGCTGTTTCGACAATAACAACGAATTCAAACGTTGTTGTGTGTTCGTTCATGCTTGCGAATATTTTTGTAAAACTTTATAACAATGAATTTCAACTTGCATCAGGAATCATATCAACTATCTCCTGGTAATAGCCCAAATCTCAACAACACAAGATGATGTTATTCTCCGTAATTTGTAACTATCTTTCCTGCTTTCGGTATGTAATCAATTTCGGTATGCATCTAATTTGCAATATTGTCAAATTAGAATGATTCAATTCAATGCTGAGCTACGAGATAGATGACAAGACGTGATAATAATACAACCAGTGTTTCTTATATGCTCATGTCACTTGGATGGAGCAGCTCAAAACAGCGCAGTGTTGAAGCCAGACTGACAATGATATATAACATGCATGCACTTGTTGCTACTCAACTTAAAGATCATCTAACACATTCTACTAGAAATGAAAAACTGCTAAAATTTCAACCAAAACACATTACTTCACAGGTTCTCGTTCCTGCAATGTACACTCCTACAATGGCGATACTTTCAATTGAATGTGACTGATAGCAAACCCCTTAAAGTCTTCATAACAGTGTGCAGGAAGTACAACCTCAAAAATTTGTATGATGTCATTCTTGCTCCATGTAAAAAAGACTAATTAACGTTATCATATTCTCAAAGGGAAACTTAGCATATAATAGTGGCTCAAGCTACACAATTTCAAAATTTTTTTACACCACTTTTCTTACCAAAGGTCTTTATATGATTAAATTCTCTTGAGCATATAAATTAGAACAAAAGAAACTTAATAATATCAATTCCTTATTACTTTAGAAATTGATTCTAACCTTATTTCTAGCAGGCATTCAGTACATTGGTAGAAGCAGAAATTGTTAATTCGTGGGAATTTGGATGAAGACTTTGAAAAGATGTCTTACTTTCTGTTCCTCATCCCATTGTTCCTTGCCCATCTCTTCAGGTTCCTCTTTGTCACCTTCATTGTCTGATCTTTGACCTGCAGTACAAATGATTGCATTGTGAAACTAATTACCATTATTTATCTGCTAATCATCTGACACTGGTCACAGCAAATTGTTAGATATGAGGACAGACAGGAACAGAGTATCTAGAATATAATAGTACAAGTCTTGCACATATCAACACAACAAGAATTGTTTGCATTATATTCTTGAGACCAGACAAAACAGACTGTGACAGCTCAGACTGTGATTTTGATAGAAACCTACACATAATGGAAAGGGTGACCAAAACAGTTTGGAATATTATGAAAATTTTTGGATGACAATACCCAACACAAGAAAACTCCATGGTCTCAACAGTAGCAACAATGAATCCAGAAGAGCATATTACAAACTTTTCCCTACAACATGAACACTAATTTAGTTATATGTATCTGTCACGCAAAATTAATCAAACTTTACTTTCATTGAACTGTTAATTTGATAGCTGATAGAAAGTAACATTCTCTAATGGTTACTTACCATTTTAGTTGAATTAATTTCAAAGAATTAATTCATCAGCTAAACATGTTCTACTGAATAAGTTGAACTCCTCAAAGGTTTAGTGGTACTTTAAGGAACTAAAAGTATCCTTGAGAATCCTTAAGAATTCTTGAGAACTCTTAGGCAGGAATACCATGCTAACATGCACAAGGGATGTACAGTAATGCAACATTGACCAATCAACAGTCATGAACAATGAACTTTTTCTCAAAGGAACAACTAGTTTGCAAAACTTAATTTTTTCAAGCAAACTTACTCTACAAGGTTTTAAGATCATGGAAAGCTTCAAGCCTACCCCCAACTTCTGTTGAATATACTTGCCTCTTCTAACTGATCCTGGTGTTGTTCCAAGTTTTCTTCTGTCATCAGCCCAAGCATTATACTTATGCGTTGGAGTGAATCTTGGCGTTTCACCTGTGCCTGGTTTTCTTGTGCTGAAAATCACCAAAATTAATAAATTTGTACAAAGAATAAGGCTCATATGCTACCAGGTAGAATTTTACACAATCATCAACCAAAAACCGCACATTTAGATCCAACTACATAGAAAATGCTACTATTGCATATGATAAAATTTTAACAACGAATACTAATTACAGGCAGCTCAAAAATAGGCAAGGAAATTACTGTATAGGTGAGCAACCAAAAAATACAACAGATTCATCGTGAAAATGTGCAACCAAAATGCACATACAAATTTGATTAGCCTTCTGCCGCCCTTGAGAAAAAAGGCACTGGACTTAAAAGTGACTGAGCAGGCCGATGATGGTTGGATTTGGTTGAAAAGTATTACTTCTAACAACCAATCCTCTACAAGGTTCTAAATAGAAACATCTTTGTCAAAATTCTCCTTGATTAAACCTGCAGCAGCAATTCAAGTTTGCTTTCAAGATAACAATTGTGACATGTTATTACATATTGATGGCAGCGCAAAATCTAGCCTTTCTTGAAAAGTTTGCTTGCATTCTAAAATTCTTCCTTCAATTTCCTGGGAACAGTGTTCCCTCGTTCCCATGGATTTTCAGCCTCAAATCAGAAGGTTACAAAAATATAACTTAGCAAACTCACATGAGATCAAATGAAATCACTGGGGATAATCACTGATGAAAGAAAAGTGCTAATTCAGTATCAAGGAATCAAACTATGTTTCAAAAACAAGGGAATTACCTTCTGTCTCTTCGTTCAGAAGCATACGATGATGGTGATTCAATGTCCCATTTTGAGCCCCCAGGTGTATCCTCATCCCAGGTACTCCTAGATGGTGTTCTTATGTCTGCAAAAAGGCAAGAAAGATTCATTAAATGTTGACATGTTTCAGAAACACTTTAGGCTGCTGTACAGGCCTTGTGCACATTGACTTTATTTTCCAGCTCAATAATTCTTTTTAGACAAGTTTGCAGCCTTTCATATGGCTCAAGAATCATTTTGATCATGTAAAGAATCCTTACAAATTGTTTAAAAAGGAATTGCTTAAAAGAAGAAATTGAATCTACAGGTCATGTATTATGGGGCTCTAGTGGGACAATGTATCGTAAAATTATAGAAGGTTACATCCATGGAAAGAGAGACAATGGAAGGCAGTGTAGAAGCTGGATTGATGATTTGAAAGATTGGACAGGAATAAAAAATTTTGGTGCATTGAAACAAACAACTGAAGACCGAGTGAAATTGAAGTTCATGGTTTCAAACAATCATGCCAAGGAAGGGACCAAATAATGATGATGATGAAAGAATCCTTGTCACATATGTGCAAGGCCTGCACTGCACAATCTTGATCATCTTATAACCTCCCATTAAAATCTTAACAATTCAAAAATTTTATGACAAGAACACAAAACCTATTATGACTTACTCCTCAATTGATATGTATCTCATCAGTTAGAATTGAAATGGAGAGAATTCATAGTAGAGGTAAAAAGCTTTTGTAAAATCTGTACATTTCACATTTAAAATATTCATATTTGGTAAATGTTGTACGATAAAATATGGTATAGGAATAGCAGATGCAAGAAACAAAAAATTTTCTAAGAACTTGGCACACTAAGGCCTTTCAAACCTATTTTATCATCAGAGAGATGATGACTCTGATGATAACATAGGTTTGAAAGGCCTCAGTGTGCCAAGTTCTTAGACAATTTTTCGTTTCTTGCATCTGCTATTTCTATACCATATTTTATAAAATATTCAAATACTCTGGAATCAAAAGTTTCATGTGTGCATGCAAGAACTGCATATGTCAAAGACAGTGTGCTGGTTGATTTTGGCTGCACATTAGCTTTTAAACAAATGAATACTTGAATACTTGTCTCAGCTGCTTAAGGTAGCAAAGTTATGTACTTGCAAAATCTAACCTTCCTAATCTGGGTAACATTTACAAAATAACCAAACTGCATGTACTAAGCGGAAAATTCTGCAGGTGAGAACAATGATAAATAATAGACTCTACTGTTTTCAGCAAAGTGGCACAATGACATTCTTTCCAACAAACCCAGACTGGAAAGTTTGTACCGCACGGGCAATATCTTGCACACACAGGAATATATGCAGTTTTCAACCTGAGCTGTGCAGTTGGCAATAAACAATGTATCTATTGTTTTAATCTATTGTTCTCAACCTTCTTAACCGCAGATTTTCAATGCAGTCTTACATAGCCCATCTCAACCTGTGATGCAAGATATAAACTTTCCAGTCTGCCAAGACACAGCAAGAAATCCACTCAGGAAGATAATCAAACCTCTAGAATCAATTCTTGGAGTTCTCCTTTCAGATTCATCTCCATATCTCCTGCTACTTCTGCCTGGTGTGTCTTCCCATTGTTCATAACCTCTCCGTGTACTAGACTGTCTTTTCTCTCTGTCATCATTGCTACCTTTCTCGGATCTTTTTTTGCTCCTTTCTCTATCTTTGTATTTGTCTTCTTTTCTCCTCTTTCCATAATCATAATCATCTCTTGATGAACTCTCCGAATACTTCTCTTCATATCTACCCTCTTTCCTTTTCTTTTTTGAGTCTCTGGTATCAGCGTACACGCCTTTCTCTCTTTCCCTCTCCTGCCTTGCTCTGATCCTAGCCTGCGCCTCTTCACTTACACCTCCAGGATGAGATGGAGTTTCTGGCTTATAAGCTCGATATTTCCTAGAGTCTTTGTGTCTCTTCCTTGATGAACTATGCTCCTCGTCTTCATCATTCTGTTCTCTCAATGCATCTCGATTTTTCCTCTTCTCTTCTTCACGATTTTGTTTCCTTTTGTCTTCAGCAAGCTTCCTCAAACCAAGCAAACTCTCAGTTGGTCGCTTGAACTCTGAATTATCTTTCTTTGAGTTGCTTTTTATGATCAGTCCTCCAACTTCATTTCGCGAGCCTTCTAATCTTTCAACAGACTCGAAATTTGACATTTCTCAAAGTTCACCTTTTCTTCTCCCAGCCAAATTGTTATCTCTGGTTCATCTGTCTTTTATGCAGTCTTCTTTGTTTCGAACTGCATTTAGGATAGACAACGATTTTCGCCTTTTACGAGATAAGTAATACAAACAGACTTGTGATCGGCAGCAACGTTATATTACATATTAGGCCAAAATATTTTAGCCCAAATGTAGTGGTCTCGTTTTCAGCTTGGCTGTCCTGTTAGAATTGCCTCGTTCTGCAATTCATTGAATCGGAAACTGGAACTCTGGAATACTGGAACGGATAGGAGATTTTGAATCTGAGAAATGGATTCGACGGGGACACCTTGGACCGGACCAAGAGCAATGGCCACGAGACCTAGTAGCCTCTGTAATTTATTTAACAATGGGAGCTCCACGTTGAAATATGCACGGGGAATGAATTTTCAGAGTGAACTTCTCGCGGAATTATTTTTTTCAGAACAAAGCAACAGCAATCCATTATGCATGAATTTCTCTAATACCGGCAGAGGATGGATTATTTGGGGCATTTGGGGGTGATCTAGGTGAACTAGGTCTTTCAGTGCTAGCAAAGAACGACAGATTCAAACTATAAGTTTCTCGAGTAATTTCAGAGAATGCCCCTTGAAATGAACGAAAGTAAAGAGTCTCAAGTCAATCTTTTGGTAAAAGTCTAAGATGTTTTGTTTCACTTTAGCTTTTCATAGCTGATCATTCAATATGATTTTCCCAAGACAATTTCTGTTCCCCATGAGTTCCACTTCATCCAGCCAGAAAATGCATGCGTGTGTGTGTGTGTAACTTTACAGCAGAGTCAATTTATGACTCTGTTTACAGTGAACCTTGAGTTGATATTGTTTAAACCGTACGCTGAAAATGGCTGAAAATATAAATGGCCCAAAGGCGGTAGATTGCTTGAGCTTTGTAGCATTTGAAATATTGTTATCTTTAGGACAAATCACATCACACGATATGAAACGTGGTTCATGGTAAGAAGGCAGTGAATGGAATACCCGTGATAACATCTGAAATGCTACAGTCTTGGTGACAAGTGGCATGGTATGAAACTTGATGGGAGGAGTGTCATACGAAAATATTTAGAGTAATATTTGCCCAACGTGACTTTGAAGTCAAACAGGACCAATCAATTGTTGGCAAATTTGAAAGAACTGGCCATCGTCGACAGATTTTGATGAGGCCGGTTATTGAAACAGATTCTCGAGATACGACGTACGTACAACAGGCAGAAGTTTCTCAAGTCACATTGAGTCAAATTGGTGAAGTCTGAAGAATCATCATGACGAGCCATACGTTAATTGATACAACATTCATTTAAGAAGACTATTTGTGAAGCTTTCATCTGACACTGGTCACAAGCAAGCTCAAATAAGACTGAAGTTAATTGGGCCGGTACCCTTCCCAATTCAACTCCAGCTAAGGTCAAGCCAACTTCATCATGCAAAATTAGCGTCAACAAATACCGCATTTAATTGCTTTAAATACGTTGCCAATCATCTTGCATCGCAGTGTTAAAAGAGATAAACGATGGTATCAAACGTGAAAGTAAATGTGAAATAGCGGTTTTAACGTTAAGCGCTGGGCCAGAGAAGAACCAGAGAAGATCGAAGCAAATCCATGACGCTCAAGTACTGACTGTAGGAAACTCTGAATCAAGAAAGTAGATTTACGTACGTTTGCAATATCATTTTCTTTCTGTTTCTACTTCTCCTACGGGGGCGAATTTTTGATTCCCGCGCGTAGCAGCTGACATGATCCAGAGGGCCTGTAGCAATGATGCCACTAAAATTGAAACACGCTTAGTCTGCCGCGTTAATCTGCTATGTGTGGCTGGTATGGTAAAAAAGGAAATAAATTTCGATTAGTTTATGTAGCATGCATGGATCTTACTTTGAATTCAGAGTTTCCTGAGGAGTGGTCATATAATGTCTGCTATATGGGAGTGGGTGATTTTTCGAAAATCCAGCAATAAACTTAATGGCCTATTCTAGACTTCTGTCTTATTCTTTTTGGCCCGATAATAGCAATGACTAGGATATTCTTCATAAACCCATAAAAATATTTTAGTTTCACAACACATTAAGAGTCGACATCAAAAACAGATTTTGGTCTGTAAGCAAATCAAGAGGGTAAGATACACTGTGAATAATACAGTGTACCTACTTGAACATACACTTGCCCAAAATAATCATCCGGCCATACTACATAGGCTTTAAAATGCATTTTTCTACTACAACCCTGTGCAACTGTCACGGCTGGTTTGTCACTCTCTGTTATCGCAGGTCGGTTTAAATGTAGATCCAAAACCACTGGTGTTGCCTTGTGAAAATATACGCCATTTACTTGTAAAGGGATCAAGTGACATGAAATCATTACATCAGTAACAGTTTAATATAACCTGTATTGCCATTAAAATGCTGGCATTTAAGGTGATAATAAATATGCATCATCTACTAACTCAGTCGAGCTCAATGGCAGCAAACCAAGTTTAAATCCCGTTCATTCTGATCAACATGAACCATTTCAGATGCAACAACGATTTACTAAATTGATAACATAAGTCAAAATTTAATATCACCTGCATTGTCATTAAAATACTAACATTTCAGGTGATAATGAATATACACCACCTAATGACTTAGTGGCAGAAAACCAAGTTCAAATCCCGTTCATTGTGATCAAGATGAGCCATTTCAGATACAATAACGATTTGCTGGATTGATAACATAAGTAAAAATTTAATATCACCTGCATTGTCATTAAAATGCTGACATTTCAGGTGATAATGAATATACACCACCTAACGACTTAGTGGCAGAAAACCAAGTTCAAATCCCGTTCATTGTGATCAAGATGAGCCATTTCAGATACAATAACGATTTGCTGGATTGATAACATCAGTAAAAATTTAATGTCACCTGCATTGTCATTAAAATGCTGACATTTCAGGTGATAATGAATATACAGAATGTACTGACTTAATGGCAGCAAACTAAGTTTAAATCCCGTTCATTGTGATCAAGATGAGCCATTTCAGATACAATAACGATTTGCTGGATTGATAACATAAGTCAAAATTTAATATCACGTGCATTGTCATTAGAATGCTGACATTTCAGGTGATAATGAATATACACCATCTAATGACTTAATCACAGCAAACAAAGTTCAAATCCCGTTCATTGTGATCAAGATGAACCATTTCAGATGCACTAAATAACGATTTACTGAATTGATAACATAAGGCAAAATTTTAGATCACCTGCATTGTCATTAAAATGCTGACATTTCAGGTGATAATGAATATACACCATCTACTGACTTAATGGCAGCAAACTAAGTTTACATCCGTTCATTCTGATCAACATGAACCATTTCAGATGCAACAACGATTTACTGAATAGATAACATAAGTCAAGATTTAATATCACCTGCATTGTCATTAAAATGCTGACATTTCAGGTGATAATAAATATAAACCATCTACTGACTTAATGGCAGCAAACCAAGTTGAAATCCCGTTCATCGTGATCAAGATGAGTCATTTCAGATGCAATAACGATTTGCTGAGTTGATAACATAAGTCAACATTTATTATCACCTGCATTGTCATTAAAATGCTGACATTTCAGGTGATAATGAATATAAACCATCTACTGACTTAATGGCAGCAAACCAAGTTTAAATCCCGTTCATTGTGATCAAAATGAACAATTTCAGATGCAACAACGATTTGCTGAATTGATAAGATAAGTCAAAATTTAATATCACGTGCATTGTCATTAGAATGCTGACATTTCAGGTGATAATGAATATAAACCATCTACTGATTTAATGGCAGCAAACCAAGTTTAAATCCCGTTCATTGTGATCAAGATGAACCATTTCAGATGCAATAACGATTTACTGAATTGATAACATAAGTCAAAATTTAATATCACATGCATTGTCATTAAAATGCTGACATTTCAGGTGATAATGAATATACACCATCTACTGACTTAGTTGTAGGAAACTAAGTTTAAAATCCCGTGCATCGTCATAATGATGAACCATTTCAGATGCGAAAATGATCTGCTGAATTGATAACATCAGTCAAAGTTTAATACCACCTGCATTGTCACTAAAATGCTGACATTTCTGGTGATACTAGATATGTACCTTCTACTGACTTAAGGGCGGGAAACCAAGTTTATATCATGTCTGTCGTCATCAAGATGAACCATTTCGAAAATACATATAGGATCTGGTGACTGCATCTATCACCATTCGATTCAGAATTATTCTCTATAACATTCCAAAATGCGCTAAAATCCCCTCTGAGATGAAAGTTTCAGAGGAGGGTGGACAATATTTACGGTACCTGTTTACCATCATTGGTCAAGTTATTGATGAGTTGAGTTTTTCCAACACCTACAACTTTGAATATGTGGATCTTGGGGCATTGTGGATATGATGCAGAGAAGAATTGGTGTAAATAATGGCTAGTTTCCATATAATCGCAAGGAGTCGCAGAGAGCCGCAATTATTGTGACTTGAAAAAGTGGTTTCCATATGATCGCAAAGGATCGCAAAGAATACCATTTTCATGCAAGTAGATACAGCTGCTGATTTGACTGATATTTCCAAGTTTCCCAAACGGCAACGTGACGGCACAAGAAAATCGCATTGTTCTGCAACACGAAATTGATTTTTGGAATCTACGTGAAAAGCTGATTTAAAGCAGAGGAGAGTGACAAACTAGCAAAAAGTGGTCGGAAAATTTTTTCCAGTAGTGTATTTTCAGACACAGAATTTAGCATTGGCAAACTATAAAGAGAAGGAAAGAAAAGGACAGAAAGGCAATTGCAAGTATCAAGTGAAAACGAGCAGTGGAAATCAATTTTTGCAGCGTTTGCAGCTTGTTGCTTACCCTGGGTACCAGACTCTCTTTAAAAGAGAATGTTCTTTTAGAGAGAGTCTGGTACCCATGCTACTTGATGCTGTGCTTTAACAATTAGATAACGTTCATCAGTTCATGGACCCACAAAATGCATTTGATTTTCTGTGTAGGCCCGCAAAGTTATGGGAGAATTCTTCATGGATCATCAAAATGTTATCCACCCCCATATAGTGGATACTTAATGACCGCTCCCCTACTGCCCATCGCTGAAGTGATTGGGGTCGAATTCGGTCTTTCTGACACTTCTGGCAGCAAATTCAGAGGATTATACCACTGTACTACAATACCTTTAACATATCCAAGAAATGCATCTTGTTGATGAACTGCTGGTATTATATCTGATCGCAAAAAGAGATAAAGATGCAAACCTGCAAAAGATTGTGTAGGAGTTAAGAAGATGGCTTGTTTTTCAATGATAACCAATCTCTTCCCTGAAGTTACTCACTCGCCAAAGCGTTTACCTGATTAGAATCGATAGGGATCCTGATCAGGTGTTCGAATCCCTGTGGTTACATATCGTAGCATTTCTGTCGAAATCTTGAAGTGAAAGATGAAGCTAAGAAAAGCTGGTCTTCCAATTTCCATTTATATTTCTAATGTTATGGTCTGATATATCTACGATTCTGTGTAATTATGTTACCTTCAATCTATACAGTGTAATTCAGAAAGATGTATGCCACACTCTGTTTGGAAACTCAATCAGGATTATTTATACAGCCAGTTTGTAGAGTTTTAATCCCATCATCTTATTTAAGCTTCGACTTAATATTCAAGAATTTTCACACTATCTTATCTGCAGAATTTCCTTCTGAATTAGGAATTGGCCAAAACTCCTATGTCTTGATATACCCAAAACCAACTACAAATGCTTTTTGGTTTGTGGTTAGCTGCAGAGAGCTTTTGCCTTTTGCATGTGAGTGTCTGTCTCTGGCTATTTTCTCCAAACTTTCCAGCTCCCCACGATTCTAGACGAGACATACGACAGGATTCCTTGTATTCAACCAGTTGCTTTAGTCCGATGTATATTTCCTCTCGATTAGCTGCCATCTAGTTTAATGAGTGATGTTATAACTTATATAATGAGTCCAATTTCCAGTTAAAACAAAGGGGAATCTTCATTTCAAGTACCAAGAATCTTGCATTGCGAACTCTCATTCCAGCTCCAAGAAAGTAGGGCTCGAACCGAATCCTCGTTAAACATACCATGGACAGACTCCCATTATGGATATTTATTACCTAAAAACTGCCACTCAAAAAGTTACCCCTGTATTCCCCTGCGTGGGAGGCCCAGATGCCTTTCTTTGCAGAGGTCCTTATTTTGGTACCTACGCTTTCAGCTTTCAGTAACACCTAGAGTATGGTTCAGATACACGGAAGAAACTTGGGTAAGTCCACCCTACCACTCAAAAAGAATACTCCATATCTATTTATACTTACAGATTCCTGACTCCTCATTCCTCATTCCAAGGTTTCCACTTTACAAATTTTCCAACAAGGCAGTGCGCGCGTCTCATGCAATTGGCTTTCAATAGTCGTCATAGGAGCAAAGATAAGACGTTTGTTTACACCGTACGACTATCTATGCACCCATGCATGTATTGTAGATGATGAAAAAGAAAACCGGTTTTTCTTTGTTTAATTCAATGAGATACGCAATATGATGCGGACTTTTTATAAAAGCACCTGGAGATTAGGTCTGTAATTTGCTCTAATTAGGTCTGTTGGTTTCAGTTCATTGTCAATCAGTAAATTTCATCTGAGAGGAGAAGAGAAGGGACGTTCCTTCGTGTTTACTTCAGTCTATCGTGTAGAATTAGTTTTGCCCCCTATGTGACAGGTACCAAGTAAATAAGAGCAAGTAATGAAATCGCAGCAAAAGATTATGAAAAGTGGAAAATGAATTTCAAATTAGAATCTGACTGGAATGTCTGTGAAACTGAACGTCAACATTGGAAACTGCAATTGAAAGATAAGGTAAGCAAAGTCCCAAGGCATGCTTAACTTGATAGTATACGAAGTGTTAAGTAGAGCAACATATGATTATTGATTCTTATTCCCATTTTAACGGAAGATATACCTCAGTTGGCTGTGAAAAGCCTAAGAACTTGGAAGTGTAATGAATTCAAAATACGACTGCTTTTCTTAATACACCAGAAGAAGCATTTAGTAACGTCTCTTTTCACCTGCTCATCATTTCTGTCTCAAACTGGATCACATCAGTTTGCAGATTTTCAACTGTTTCGGGCAGTCCCCATACATGAAATTGAAATTGGTATCATTCAGCTGCTTCGCGAAGACCCAACGGGAAGGGTGGGAATAGTTCTACGTTATTGTATCATAGGCTTGGGAACGTAGCGATGCAGCAAAAGGCATGATTTTAAGAAATGTAGAAATCTTAAAAGCCTGCAGGAAGACCCAAAAGACAAAGAACTCGAACTCTGAGTCTTTGTCTTGCGAGAATTTATACAAGATCTTAATGGCCAAAACGACCTAGTGTGAATTAGGCTTAATTTGTAAAATAAGATTTTGGCAAGGTAGCCTGATATTTGCAAGGTTGCTTTGCATTAGCCTCTGTACCAATACCCGAGTGATAAGGGATACAACAAGGTAGCTTTGATGCCTTCAATTAAAGCATGATTAAAGTGTGGGTCATGTTTTTTTGCTCAAAATTTAGTGTATTGCTGCGTGAAACATTTTCGTTCTGGCTGGTAGCGAATGCCTGCTTTGGAAGCTGGTTTAGTTCATTGACCGGAAAAAAGCTTTGCTTTCATGAAGAAGTTTGTTTGTTTGCATGTTTGCATCGCTAATGACGTTCGAATGACTAATCTACTCTTTGTCCATGATAATGCTTGAATAGCATTGGTATGGTTTAATCGCATCTATCCATTATTATTGAATAATTTGGATATCGTCCAAAAATTGCTGACGTGTTTACGAAGAAATTTCTCATTCGATCCTAGGCTCTTTCAGAAAACTAGCGGGCAATTCAAGTTGCTAGAGATAAATTTAGCAAGAGAAACCATGGGCGCCTGTGATGTCTATTTTATTTGAGAACGATTGATTGATTGATTGATTGATTGATTGATCATGTGCTGATAGCAGACTGATTATTTTCGTGCAAACAATCTCAAAAGGCAGGTCTTACAAAATGTTTTTCCATGCGGGCAGATCAAAACAACTCCATTCACCAACGGAAGCAGATCTTTAACAATCAAATGCAGTTTACGAAAGCTACCTGTTCATCTTCATGGCACAAACTTGTTTATCTCCTGTACTTACTGTAGCATTATTTATATGCAATGTGAAAGGACAACACTACGTTAAATCCCCGCGTATAAGAACCTACTTTTTTGAGAGCCAGGCTGAAATTGGTTCTTATTTCAAAGATACTAAGATTAATTTCAAAGTATAAAGGTTCTTATTTGAAGGGTACCTCATGTTGTCCCCTTGAGAGTCTCACAAAGATATTCAGCCTATTATTTTGTTTTAGAAGCGTTTTTATGGACATAATAAGAAATTGGGGAGGAGAATAAATCTTTCAAACCCAACTGGGACCACAATGACCTTGATAACAGCAATCAAATATCAACTTTGCAACCTCTGCAATAAGAACCTATGTTTCTTCAGAATGAAACAGGTTCTTAATTGCAAGGTACATAATTTAGGAAAAACAGCCTCTAGGTTCTTATTTTGGCAGGTTCTTATATGCGGGGATTTACTGTACGTGAAAAACATTGCAAAAATCATTTCACCATTGCCTCTCCCAGCAATAACTCAAAATTAACGAGTATCCCAAGTTGTAAACAGAATAGAAGGCATCAGAAGAAGCATTTTTGACTAGGTATAACCAATTAATCATACTTAGATGTAAACAAGCTCTTGACCATCATCTATGCCTAAATCTCTTCGACCTCAATGCTTCATTCACTATCTTCATCTGGTAGCTATGTCTACAAGCCACATCAACTTCATTACCGTGACTTTTAATTGTTGTTTGAGGAACATAGCATTCATGGTGATATATTAGAAATAACTAAGTCTCAGAATGTATTCTACGTATTGGTGATTCGAAGCGTTGCCTTTGGTCAAGTCACGTTACAGCAAGAAAATTATTTGTTGTATTATGACTCCAAATGCACTTTAATTGCTTTGATTGGTAAGTAGCAGAGGTTAGAGAAAGTCACTTCTCCAAGGCTGTGAACCAGAGCCATGTTTTGATTTCTAATGTCAAACTATAGGAAGTCATCTGTTGTAACATGCCTCACAGTGTTGTAGCATACTTCATAATTTTGACAAATACAGCAGAATCCGGAGAAAGTAACGGGCTCCAGGGCTGTAAGCCAGAGGAAATTTTTGCATGGAGGAAACCTTTGAGATGGTTTTGTAATTCTAGTAAGAAAACTTGGGAAATTTTGGATTAATTTGGCAACAGCAACTTATGCATGAAATTTTACGGTCGTAAACAACGCGCGGAGTTTCAAAAATTTGGTTGTTTTGATTTGATTAAATGACGAAGGTTAGGCTTTTTTCTTACTAACGAAATTGGTGTTCAGTGGCTCAAGTGAAGGTTTGACCTCGTTCTTGACTCTGAAATACCACATCGTGAGCTCGTATGGCAAAATGTTTGAAATGCTCACAAAGTTTCTAGTGAATGAGTTCCCCGATGGAGAATTATTTTGCTGATAAATTCTTCATTTTGATCAAATGTTGCATGTATGCTATATGGACTAATGTTGCTGAGCACCGTGCGGTAAGAAGCGTTTTAAGAGTTTCGTTACCTGGAAACATTGTTTGTTGAAAATATTCCGTTAAAGGCCCATTATCAACCTTCATCATTTGTGGCTCTGAAGGAAAAGCAAGGCAAACTGAACATTAGCCAAAAACGAGTTTCATATCGTGCGAAAGCGGACTTTGGTGGACTTTGGCAGACGTTGGCAGCAAAAAGGATCATGGTTGGCAATAGGCCTTTAAGCTCACAACGATTTTAAATGTTGTTTTGTGTATATTCGATACTTCTTGTTGGATACATTATTTCCATTTGAACCATACTGGTTAATTTGCTGCACGAAGTGCAGCGCTGATTTCCTTGCACAAGATCGCCATCTTGATAGAGTACGTGGATGGATGGGTCAGTGGGCGATGGATTTCAATTCTGTTCAATTCCATAAGGCGACTGCCATCATGATAGCATTGTGATCTGCAACTGCCAAAGATAGTTGAGCATGCGCAGCATCGAAATTATGATGATGAGATATTATTTTTCCATAACAAAAACTGCATCTTTTGGATGGTCAATTGACTAAGAAGAAGGAAATAACACAATCAGCTTGTCACGTGACTGCTACTATTTTTTAGTTCATGGTTTTTAGTTCAGATGATTACTACATGAAGGCCTTGCCTGCACACGTTTCTGTTGACTACAGTCATAAATGTTTTGATAACCATTTCTCCGAGTACATAAGACCAGTTCGCAGCAATCCCTGACTGCAGTTATTTCTAGTCTCCAGTTCAATAAATTCTCTGTTTTTGTATTTCAGCAAGTATCAAAGCAGATGACAGAACAAATGCAAAAAGTTTATCACTAAGAGTTTGTTTGTCGGCCCAAAGGCACATGATCTAGCAAAAAGGATTGTAACATTTTTGCGAACTACGCTCTACTCACACATGAATGACAAACGGAGTGCCAAAGATATACTTGCATAGAGCCAATGTTTAATCGCTGTAATTGCTTGTTTGAAAGCCCAAAGGCACAAGACCTTATGCAGCATCCACACCATTCAGTCTGTGCGGTATAAGAAGACATTTACGTGACGCATGGCCAATTTTCTTTGTGCCGTGTCAAATTATCCATAGATAGCTTTAGCTCACTGTCATGAATGGTGTATTACGCACACCAAATGGTAACCATTTCAGTTGATATCCTTGTAGTTGGATGATCATCAGTCAACGCGTGCAACCCATGAAAGTAACTGGGTACCTACAGTATAGACTACTGGAAATTCTGCTATGACTGTTACATCAAATTATTCGAATCCACATTCAGACAATGGAAATTCAACGGGTATGGAACTGCTCAAGGAGGTTTGCAAGCAACGCATTATACAAGCTGAATTGCACAAACATGTTGTTGAAGCTGTATTGTGGCTACTAATTGCTCTGGTCTCTTTCCTGGCCAACATATCTGCCCTTTACAGTCTTCAGAAGAAGCAAAAATTAAGGAAAATGCATCGAATGTATCTGAATAACGTCTTTCTTTGCAATCTCACGATGGGAAGTGTGGTTTATTTGTCTTACGTCATGATAAAATTTGGCTTTGATAAGTGCGCCCCAAGAGACGCTTGTTTCGTTGGACTTATCATATTCACAAATGTCAACCAAGTTTCAATGATATGTGTCTTATTGATCCAGCTAAAAACATTTTGCAGAGTTGGTAGCTTGCAGGGGAATATAGGACGAAGTACGTCATATGTGTTTCACAAATGTGCGATAATTGGAAGCTGGTTATTTTCAGTTGGAATTGTTCTATTGATGGTTTTTTATCCAAAATCAAAAGTGATACTCCTGTTCACTATATTGAAAGTAATTTTCATTTTTTTGTTGAGTTTATATGCTATCAAATTGATCAAGAAGAGTTTCAAATTACGTGCTCCCTCACCTCCAACGTCAGGTAGTGACACAGAGAACTGCAAGATTGCTATGATTATATTGACGACCTTTTTGCTGATAACTATTATAACATGGTTTCCTCTGCTGGTCGTGTTAGCTTTGCAGAAATTTGAGGTATTCCCAAGGAAGACACTCAGTGTACCGTTGCTGGTTAGTGTACGGATAGTTGCCCTCGGACCAGTTATCGACCCGATGTTTTACTTCTGGTCAAAGAAGACAAACCGAACTGCTAGTTTAAGGGTTTTACGGGACAGATATCGACGCAGAACAAGTAAAACTAAAACATAAAGTATAAACAACTTTTGTTAACGATGCATCAATGCAATACAGTACAACATAATTATTTTTTGCTACGTTGTTGATGGATGAATGAAGGCATCTTGTCTGAATGAAATATTTGAAATTCAAACAAAGGGCTCATTCCGCCTATTTCTTTATGAATCGAGGTATCTCAACGTACCAGTCTCTGTCTCGTAGAATGACAAATGAGGGCTAAATTTCATGAAAACAGCATCATTTTTTTGACTGCAGCACTATACTTAAGGTAGTTAACATCAAAATATCATCCAATCATGCATATTGTGATACCATGATGAATGAATGGTAGACATTGACAGTTCGATGCGCTGAAAGAGATATGGTGAAGAACGTAGATACAACACAAATTGACAGTAGCAAGTTTGTGCTACTGTAAACTGCGGTACTTTGTTCTAGGCCCCTGAAATGGCTGTTACAATTAACAAGATCATTTGTTCTAAACTGTTAATATTCTCATGATAAAATTCCTTATTGAGTGGATGTTTTTGGTGCTTCAAATTATGTATCCATCTCTCACATCTATCAAATAGATGGTTTGGTTCTCCAAGCCATGTATATATCTCTTGCATCTATCAAATGGATGTCATTCGGCATTTCAATGATATATGCGCCTCTTACATCTATCAAATAGATGGTTTGGTTTTCCCAGCCATTTATACATCTCTTGCATCTATCAAATGGATGTCATTTACCCTGGGTACCAGAGCCTCAAAATTTAAATGAAAAGAAATTCCTTCTTTATTTTTTCTTTTCATCATTTTTGGCTTTGGTACCCAGGGTAGATGTCATTCGGCTTTTCAATGATATATGCGCCTCTTACATCTATCAAATAGATGTTTTTAGTATTTCAAGTATGTAAAAATCTCGCATATCTATCAAATAGATGCATTTCGGTGTTTCGAATTATGTTTGCATCTCTCACATCTCTCACATCTCTCACATCAAACTTTCTGTATTTGAAATTATGTGAAGATCTAAAAGAGGGTTTTTTAAAAAAGGTTTGACAAAATCAACGAAAGGCATAGCTTCAATCAATAGCCTTGTTTTCGAAATTATTCAAAATAGCACCCAAACTTTAGTCTAACCACACGTTTTCATGTTGCTAGCGGTAGTAGTGTTAATTTTATAGTGATTTAAAGTTTGAAAGTCTATATGAGATATTTGACTGTAAAAATGACTCGGGAAGGAAAGTTTCACCCCGAACAATTTTTCACGGTCAAATCCCTTTATGAATCTTAGGACTTTACATTGTCACAAGATCAGCATCACAGTTGCCAGCACTTTGAAAACAAGAAAATCGACTAGAGTTAAGGTGCTGAATCCGAATCTGGGCTCAAAATTTTCAAATGAACAATAGGAAGAAATTTTGACAAATCTCCAAGACGAGGCTGCTTAATTGAAGTGGTGTATTCGATTGTCTTACTGGCCACAAAGATTGTTGTCCATTCATATCAAGTCATCAAGTATTACGTAGATTTCAACACTGAATGTCAGTTTATTTGTATTTGATTTGAGCGTTGGCCTTCAAGGAAAATTACACTCATTAAAATCGTAGCTATTTGTCGATAGAAAAAGATGGTTTTCAGGCATCCAACCGAAGAAGCAGGTTTCGTCCTGGAATTGTGGACAACGTGTTACAGTTAAGTCCCGCCTTTAAGAAGCTGCATTATAAGAAACTCAGGCCTGATTTCGCTGAATAGAATATCTCCTTTCGAGAATCTCTCTCGGCTGATTCATGTTCAGTTTCTTATACAATCAACAATGGTACACCATCAGGTGCATATTTGATTCTGTCGCCGCAATAGGTCTCAATTCTCTAGAAACAAGAATGAAAGTTTCAAGACCAAATTATTAAAATTTCAAGAAACCTTCAGTACTGGCTCAAACCATTGGATCTCGCACAAAAGTGCAAATTTCAAAAAGGTTTTTTAACAATTTTGACAGCTGATTGGAGTGTACTTGAGTATAAAAGTGTTTCCTATACCATGGTATACACACCCTGTTGTGAAGAAGTATACCTTGACATAAGAAACCAATCAGGCTGTCTTTGTGTAATGAGTAGTAGGGTTAAAGGCGGGACTTTACTGTACATGTAGGAAAGGAGGCAATACTTGGTTTGCAAGATACAAGGTGATGTGCTAGCAGAAGGTGTTGCCTTCCTGGTCTCTTGAACTTCTGAAAGGCTTGTTGCCACACTGCCCAATGAACTTTCCTCATTTTCCTCATCTACAATTTTTCAAGTGCATATACTCTCTGGGAATGACACTTGACTACAAAACCTGCTTCCTGTGACTAGTTTGAATCATGCTTTACATACAAGGGTCGTTACAAGTTCAAGATGAATTTCATCGCGTTTGAGAGGCTGACGTGAGGCAGCTTGGCGATGAGAAAAGGGTGAGAAAAGCGAAGATATCTAATCGCTCAGCTGACTCCCCAAAGTTTAAACGTTTAGGCCCAAAACTCTGGTTTCTGTTTGGAGGTAGCAGTGATCTTTTTGCAAAAAAATCTTTTTGCAGCTGTGATCATCAGATAATTGGAAAATTAGACAATCAGACTTGACGAGACATTGCATCGGCTGGTGTGGTGTGCTTCAATTCCATTTACCTACAAAATTTAGACATGGATGCCTGTCATATTTGTAACACAAAGCAACGTGATGTGAAATCAAGTGTTAAATTTTCCTTTCAGTGCAGCTGGAGACTGAGGCTTTCTAAAAGTGACGGATGATGTCTGGCAAAATAACAAGGAAAAGAGCACCTCTCACAGACGAGTTTCACTTTTTAGTGCAAAAAAAGGCCTTGCTCCATCATGCAGCACAGCGCAGTTACAGTTCTTTCGTAACTGACCATGAATACCCAAGAGTTCAAGGACCGAAATACAGAGGGGTCCAGGGGGGCCATGGCCCCCTCAAAATTTTCGGTAGTTGCTGCAGTAAATCTTTATTCTTTTATTATTTTATTGTTTCAGAATATCAGATAGGTTCTCCACATTCTCATGTTTATATCTTGTTCAATTTCTACCTTTCATTAGTCTCGGAAGCCCTTTGGAGGTACTTACAAGCTTACAAACGTGTCTCACCACAAACATGATGCTGTTAACTCTACAATAGTCTTTGGGTAAATCAAGTTTTTTTTGTTTTTTTTAGGGATGTGTACATCTCAACGTAGATTTGCCTGTAATGTCAGTCTGTATTGAGGAACAAAGATTAGCATCTCCAAGACCCCCTTCAAGGTTTTGGCTCGCTTCGCTCCTCACCCGGTATGCCCATGGCCCCCTCAAATAAGAATTTGTATCTCGGTCCTTGCAAGAGTTCGCTTGAGAATTCACAAGATTGCATGAAAGCTGATGCGTAGACTCATTCCAAAAGTCTCTTGTTTGGCTCCCCCTGCAGACTTGTCGCTACAACAGAACTCAACTGAAGCGAAAGCAACAACAACAAGGGAAGGTTAGGGGTGCTTATGTAATGAGTCTGGTTGATGCCGACGAAATCCAGAAATTCGAAACAATTCTTTACAGCTTCGATGGAACCCTTTGAAGTCGTCATACGACAATGATACCATATCAACATGAAAATGCGCCAACGTACCGTCATACAGAGTTATAAGGATAAGTTTTGTTTCAGTTTCAACGGCAGCTGCAATTTTCCATGGTTACTCAATTGCCCTCCAATTGCCCAAGCATTGGAGCCTACACTAGATTTCTGAGGCTTGTAAGTTGTATAGCCTGCGCACAGACTTTACTACTGTTGCGGAGGAGAAAAGGAGAAAGCTTTTTCTTTACTCCTCCGCAACAGTATAGTTAGGTCTGTTCTCAGGCTATAAGTTGTACGAATGCTTATGAGCTCGGGTGATTGAATTCTGACATGAAAAATTTTGTCAAGAGCTGTACTGTAAATCGGAGCCATTGGAGAATCATATTTTGATTAAATAGTTCAATAAATTCTCTTGGGAGGTCAGGTCACTGACAGAAAAGATGGTTTGTTCAGTTCTCATTGGTCAAAGCAATTTTTTTTAGAAATTTCATCAAACTTTGTTGTCAGGGTTGGTTATTAGTCTCAGTCTCTTTGCATCGTAAGAACCACTTGAATGGCACTTTTTCATTTAGGTAAAAGAGCATTTCCTGAAAATACAAAGGTCACCTCTTTGTTGTTGTAAAATCTTAAGGAACGTACCCCCAATGCCCCCGGCTCCTGCGGCTATGAGGATGGCCATTGCACTGGATGACACCAAGTTCTGGTCCCATTCTCCTTCTCCCATTTACATTACTCCGTGGGTCAATGAAAAGCAAAGGTCCAAGGAGCCTTCCAAGAAACTGTTAAAAAGCTTTAGGCCCCAAAATCCGATAATTTTAAGGAACTTGAAGTAATCGGACAACTTTTGACGCTTTCAGTTCTTTACGAAAAAGTGCATCTCTATTTGGAACTTGGTTTCTAATGTAAGTACGACCATTTAAACCGTGTTACCCTGTGCTTTTGACAAAAAAGGACATATACTGACGTGAACTGTGTGTCTGTATTCAGTTTTGTCACACTGCTTTTACGTACTCTGTTGTTGCTCATAAATAAAACCGGTTCCTGTTTGATTTCTTTTTTCAAAAATATTGTTCTACAAACAGGTCAGTACCATAAAAGGTCATGCTACATTGTTCAGAACGGGTGACAAAATGCCTGTTGCATGACGTATGTACCATGCTGTATGCCTCCGCAGCGGTATGCTTTGAACTCAGCTTCAACTTCCATTTTTCGCATTTCTCCCTCGGGATTTTGAAGTCTCTCCAATAATCTTTGGTCTCTCGTCAATAAATCTCAGTCACTGTTGCAACTGAATGACTACAAAATTCTTTAATCATTGTTCTCTTCTTTGACGGAAATCTACCCTTTTCCTGGTTTTTGTCTATATGTCGGCCTTTCTGAAGTTCCTGCGGGGACTATTATGACGTCATGAAAGAATGGGTGTATGGTTTTACATAATGTCAGACTTACTCACAATAGCGGAAGCTGATTGGTTGATTTGCACCACGTGATTGAGAGGACGCTGACTGTGAGTTCAAAGCTTGACTGTTGAAATCATTTAGAAAAAGACTGGAAAGAAAAACCTATGGTTGCAAACTGAAACCGAAAAGAAATGCGGTTGAAAGACTCTTGACGACCATATTGTGAACTGAAGAATACTTATACAACATCATCAAACACACTGCTGCACTTTGCTGGCAAAGTCGAAGCCCGTAAACGCACAGAAAAGTTATAAAAACCAGACTAACCTTAGGCCAATTAGACGCTGATTTTGCCATGGCGGAAAAGACGATTTCACCAAAACACTGCGTGTTGTTATTCGTATTTATAAGTGTGGTTGCGGCAGAGTTATTGAATATACATGTTAGAGAAGATATTGCAGTTGGAAGTGTGTTAAAGACTTCTCTAACACCGCCAGCATCGGGTTTAGCTTACAACTTGTTCAAAGAAGGAGACCAAACAGCCATCAAGCTGTTCGATGTCTCTCCCAGTGGCAAAATTACGGTGAAAGAAAAGTTGAACTATGTTGTTGGAAAGAGAAACAAATTTGATTTGATTGCAGTGAAAAGGAAAGTCGGTACGAAATTTGGAGGTCGGGCTGACGTTGTTCGAATCACTGTAAAAGATGTCAACAACCACAGTCCTGTTTTCAAAAAGAGCGAATATTCAGGCCACATTCCTGAAGGATCGAGAGCTGGTTCCCCTGTGCAAGGACTGGAAGATTGTTTTGCTACTGACCAAGACAGCATTGGTGTTTCCCGCTACATCATCACGAGTGGAAACGAGAAAAATCTGTTCACCGCAAAAATCAAAGATATATCTGGCCTCAAATTGTTGGTGATTGAGACCACGGGCGCCATTGACAGGGAAGCACTGGGTGCCACACCTTTTGTTGATCTTCACGTCAAAGCAGAGGACGGAGGAAGTCCTGCTCGACAAAGCGCGGCTACCAAAATCCGCATTAGGATATTAGACAAGAACGACCATCCCCCTGTGTTTGACAAAACCAACTGGAGAGCAACTGTCCAGGAGAATGCTGCCGTCATGTCTTCCGTTGTCAAAGTGCATGCTACAGACAATGATGAAGGATCAAACAAGCAACTTTATTATTATTTCCCAGACCAGCAAGATGATTTTCTCATAGACCCATACACTGGAATGATTTATGTTGCCGCTCCTTTGAAATATGATCAAAAATCAACATATAAAATTAAGGTTATTGTAACAGACAGGGCAGTCGACAACCCATTGACCAGCTCCTGCACAGTAGACATTACACTTGTTGATGTCCCAGGCTACCCCACTGCATCCAGTACAAACACACCTCCCACATTTGAGGGTGCCCCCTATGCTGTTACAATCCGTGGTGACTTTCCAATCAAATCATTTGTCTTGCTTCCAAGAGCCATTGATAAAGATGGGATTGGAAATAGTAATGGAAGATTAACATTTTCATTGTCGCCCCAAGCCAGCTCTAACCCATTTGTAATCAACCCCAAAAATGGTGTAATTAGTGTCGGAAAGAGCCTGCCAGTAGTTAAAAGTCCCATTGAGTTTGTTGTCATGGCACAGGATGGAGGTGCACTACAAGCTACTGCCAAAGTGACCATAACAATCCGTGCTATAAACAGAAACAAAAATGCTCCTATTTTCAACCCCAGTACTGTTAATGTGAACATCATGGAAGATGCTAGCACAACAACTACTGTGTTGCAAGCTGCTGCCACAGATACAGATGCCATTGAGTATTTAATCACAGGAGGTACAGGCCTTGGCCGCTTCAGCATCAATGAAAACACTGGAGTTGTCACACCAAAGGTCACTTTCAAATCAATGGGTTTTTATGATTTGTACATCAAAGCAAGGGACAAAAATCAGTTTAGACTCAGCTCAACAATGTATGCAAGGATAAACGTGAAAACGTCTAATGCGTCATCACCAAAATTCTCAAAAGCCATGTATGTGGCACATGTTGGAGAAGAAGAGCCAATTGGAACATTTGTCACTGCTATTTATGCTGAATTCCCTGACCCAGCTAAAGTTGTCAAATACACAGTAACAAAGGGTGATAATGCCCTTGTCTTTGACCATTCTACCGGTGTTGTTTCAACAATGCAAAGAATTGACTATGAAATTGACAAGAAGAAATCCATGGAGGTAGATGCATCTGTTGCAGGAGTATCAGAAAAAGCAAAGACAATAATAGATGTGCAGATTGTAAACAAGAATGATGGCTCACCTGTCTTCCCAAGGGCAAGCATTGAGCAAAGGGTACCTGAGAATATGGGGTACATTCCAAATTTGGTGTGTCTCTTTGCTACTGACAGTGATGGCTCAAATCATGGCTCTTACTCGATCAAGGAGGGTAACATTGGGAATGTTTTCAGCATTGATGAAAAGACAGGTATGTCAATATTATTTCATTACCTGTTTTCTAAATTTGTCGGTTTTCAAATTGCTGAATATTATATATAGAAGAGAACCCCCCCCCCACAATGGCCTCTTGAAAATTTGCATGGAAGTTTGTGCATGTGTATCGCCCATTTTTTCTCTCTAAAATTAATCTCATGTGAGATTTGTGATAGCAAAAAATTATATACTCATGGTAAACACCTCAAGTTTTTATTCCTGAGCATTTGTCATGTAAAAGGTCCAGATTATCAATATCATTCTTCTAAAGCAAGAAGCAAAGAGCCAAATCATGACAAGGAGAACTAGTTATATATTAAGATTTTGAAGCGTTTCTGTCACTGCACTCCCCAGTTCTTGTCATTATTGTTGTTAATGTATCCTGCAGAAGGACGTCACTCCTTTTGATTTATTTTTGTGAGAAACAAAATGCTTTTTAAGTTGCAGCTGTTGTGTAAAAACAACGCCATAGGATGCAATTTGCAAATATATAATGGGGAATAATGCACAGCTTCACAGTTCTATGAAAAAGATGTGCTTCTGCAGATCTAAAATGTGTGCATCATTTTTTAAAGAAACATAATTGATTCTTTAAAGAAAGAGTGGTGATCTAATAGTATTTCTATACATTTTTCAGAAATCCTATGTATTGAATATGCACAGCACTAACATGGAATTTATAATGCTAACTTCATTCAATCAAGATTTTGTATATACATATAGACATGACTCAAAATGATTTTAGATCAACCAAGAAGCTTAGCCCAACAAATACAATATAGGGCTTTCATCCCAAAATGTAAATGCATCCAGCAAAATAAACTGTGGGCCTGGACATTTTCATTCAGAACTGAGTGAGACTAGTGATATACAATCCATGAGTTGTGTGGAGCCCTGATAGTTTATTCAGGGTAGTCCACATTGTGGGTTAAATCACTTCACGAAAAGTGACTAGATTTTTGGATTTCAAAATCTTCCTAATTTTTCAAGGAGTTTTTTGTCTTTTCTTAGATTGTCGAAGATTTTAAGATTTCTGAGATTGAACTTCTTAGATCCAAAATTCCTAAGATTCTTGAAATTTTGGAATATTTTAAAGATCTTTGAAGATTTAATGTTTATATGCAGCCCATGTTCTGTGAGTTTTCAAAAATTTGCTGGAAGATTTTAAAGAATTTTTATTATTTGTTGAGGCAAATGAAGCCAAATTTTGTGAGATTTTCTTGGCTTTTTGAAGATGTTCAGCATTTTTGGGGATTTAACATTTTGTGAATATGTCTTTGAATGTAAAAGGTTTTCTCTTATTTTTGGATTTCCAAGATTTTTTTAGGGTTTTTTATAAAAGTTTGTGAGATTTTCAGTGTGATTTGCGCCATGGTCCACATTACATCACAGCTGTGCTATTTTATTTATGGCTAAAGGGTGTTGACCCAAATCAGGAAACCAATCACCACAACAGATGTAATCATGCCTTTGGGCAAAATGGAAGGTTTTTAGATCCATTGACCAGACTCTTTAATCCATTTTAAGTTGAGCAGCAAATCTTGAAAACCTCTCCAAAGATTTCCTTTCCTAAGGATGAGACCAGTAGGCCTCCAGAGATAAAATACTGTGCTTACTATTCCTTGTTGTTGTCCAGTAAGGATTGGTAGAGCTGTATGCTTGGCTGTTATTTTGATATTATGAAGGAATTAAGTTGAGGGGTCCTTAGCACTGTAATATTTCTGGTTATGGTTCACAATGGCATCCATCATCTTATGCAATGTACAAAATTTTAAAATTGCAAAATATGGGCTTGGAAGTAATTGATTTCATCTGTTACATATTTTTCATCTTTTGTATGTTCATGGAGTGTGCAATTTCATAGGACATCACACTTTAAAGACATCCTGCTCAAATGTCTTCTGATTTAAGGACTTTTTCCTTGCAATGAGCATAGTTTATAGAACAATACAATGAGAGTGCAAGTCCTATTTTCTTTGAGGTAGGAACAACAGCCTCCTTGGTTTGTCATTTACACCTTCTGCTGATATCCATGTACAGTGCACACATTTTTGTCACGTTAGGATAAAGTTTCTTGAAGTTATCAGATTTGGTGTATATACTCACAGTTTCTTGACAAATTTTGCAGGAGTTTTTTCCTGTGCCCTTGTGAAATAATTAAAAATGAGTTTTTTGAAGCCTTTCAGGGTTCAGACATTACTCTGGTACACTCCCTTTGTTATGACACAAAAAGAAGTAACTTGACCAAAGGATATGCCAAGGGGTACCTTGACTGAAATAGATAGTCAAGCATTGTTTTTCCAGTATTGGAGTTTCTTGATTGTTATCTTGATCATCTGAGGGCTACTGTAGCTTCTTTTAAGGCCGACCTCCACTTCAGTAGCTTTGGTCGGCGACGTGTTCGTTTGCCTAGTACGCATGCTCTTTAGCAACAGAGCATGCGCACAGGGCAAGCACGCTGGTCGCCGACCACAACTACCGCTAGTGGAGGACGGCCTTTAAAGAATACTTGTATTTGGTTTAGTGCAGATAGCAAATTTCGTTTTGCCAGTTGCCACAGCCAAGAGTTATCAAGCAAGTATGAGCTAGCCACCAACCAGACAATGATGTCTTGAAATAGAATTACTGTAATCCTCTTGGGAGATTAATTTGATTGAATAGGATTTATTGATATGGATTGAATTTATTCATTAGAGCTGATCCACAGACCCAAACTTTCTTCAGCAGCATAGAGGAATAAAACAATTCCCTAAAGATACCTGCAAAGAATTTTTGCCTATAAAGAAATGGCAAATCCCCCTTTTCCATTCAGTCAATAACATTTGTTAACCAAAAAATGGTAACATTACTGTAACAGTAGTTCTCAAATTTTCTAGTAAAGAGTTGGATAAATGGGGATATGTTTTTGACATTCTGTAGAAATTTTGGACTGGTTTAACTATTTGAATATCAAGAGTTGGCATAACTAACCTCAATTACTTAAAATTTTTTTATCTAATCTAAGGTCCAAGGTGCTAAATAACTGAATGGGCCATTCTGCTATTCAAAATTTGTTCTGTTTGTACTTAAGTTTCATAATGCACTTTATACATTCCTTGCACAGTCTCAAAATGAGAAAATGTCCAGACTCCTTTCCTTGTCCTTGGGAGGAAAAGAAGTTTTGTTTATTCTAAGAATGAAGCAAATATTTTTCCTGAAAGAAGGGAAAGAAAAGAAACAGGCTTGTGAAATTAAATATTGCTTCATACAGTATATATGTGGGCTAGGAGTTTTTTAGACAGTGATTTATAGAGTAGATACAGTCAGTCATAAAAATTACACCCAATGATAGGATCTTAATGAAAATCAGAACATGGTTTACTCTCCATTAGTATGTTGAGTGACCAAAATTCATCAACACAGTTTTCCCACATGCTGCTAAAGCCTGTACAAACTTTAACATTATTCCGTTGTGTGCTGAGGGTAAATTTATTTAGCACAGTCATGAGAAGCTTGATTCATCCTTATTTAAGCACACTGAAAGGAGGGTCTTGTTTGCTATTAGCAATGTGTTTGTAAGTTACTTTGTGATGTGAATACACTTGATGGATTTTTGTGAAAGAGTTTAGGAGTTTGCCGGTGGTAGGACTGACAAAGTTGTTGTTATTTTTTTATGAATAAGTTGAGCATCAGATGTTTTAGAAACCTGTTTGCTGTTGGAAAGCTAATTATCCTAAACTATATGAAGTTTCCCTCAGAATGCTTCTCAGTCATTTGTGGTCCTTTTTGAAGGCAGCAGTAAAGCCACTGAATATGTTAGCCATTAGTTGGCGTTGGTCTGGTAAACAGTGTTCTGTTGTTGTATTATCTATCATCTGAAAGACCAATCTAAGAGAATCTGTTGGTTGCTGCACTCCCAAACATGACTAGAATTGCTTCAGTTGGCAGGTTTGGGCCTTAGGAGGAAGGAACGTAGTGGCAATTGACAAATAGAGTGCCTTAAAGGCTGTTATTCAGCCAGAATGCCTTGCTGGCATCATCCCTTGATTGGCCCATGTTGTACCATTTTCATGGGCTGTGAAAGTGACAGCAACAACAAAGGCCAGTAACTGCACATACAAGGTATGCTGGTTGAATAAGAGCCTAAAGTTCCAATCAATTGAACACCAAGAAAAAGAAGTTGATCTCAAAACAATAGAATTGCTATTGGCATGTGACACAGCAAGAGAAACTAGCAAGAAAGGATGAGAACAGGCCAGTGATAACCATAACATTTGGAGTGAAACACTTGCTATAAAACACAGAGTTAAACACTTGCTTTTAAAAAGGTTATCCACCAGGCACTCACTTCATCAAGCTCCCAGATGTTTCCAGGTGCACATGGAAGCTTTTGATCGAGCTTGAGTGTCTCTCCTTGCAAGGCCCAGGTAGGTTAAAAGTCCAAAATTTTGATTTCTATGGGTCAAAGCAATGAGTGGCATACTATGTGGTTTAGCCTCTTATTTGAAATTTTTTGAACTGTCTCAGAATGAGATGATATTTCTTGAGAAATTTGGTTTAGTCTGAAAATTAAAAAGCTTTGTAAGTTTGTTGTGTATATACAGTATTATTTCCAGTGCATCTGTTCTGAGGTGGAACACCTGTGGTTATGACAGCAAAACAGTAGAAGATTTGTTTTATGTTTCTGAAAAGCACCTTTGTTATTTTCTAAGACACAGTTGCTCTTAGAAATCACACCACACTTGCCCACAGGGATTTGAAAGAGTCATGAGATGTTGTTTTGATTCTTCAATTATTTTGGAGATCTTTTGATAAAATTACACTGTTCTTTGTCCAGCTGGTTGAACACCATGGTTTATGGAGCTAAGTCACTGTGGCAGTCCTAACAACAAGAACAATAATACTGGAAGAAATGTTTGACCAATGCTACAGCCTCCATTGTGTGGATTTTGAGATAACGTTTTCTTCATTCAAAGTATCTTCAGTTTTTTTTGTAAATTTATGATTTCCAAAAAGTTATCTCAGCCAACTGTGGAAGTATTCATATGTTAAAATTTCATTCCAGACCATGTTAACAAAAAGGATGAGGGACTAAACAAGTAAAAAATATTGGCTCTGTCCATTTATTGAAGTCTTATGCCTTGGATGATCATTTATGTTTGTATTAAGAGTGATAATTCCCATTAGCTCATGGCACTTCATCGTGTTTAACCAACCATGTGTGTAACAGGTCCCTTGAACTGCATCTTGCCTCTGCTGGACATTGTCTCTTAAGCCATGTACTTGTTATGAATCATTGATGTTCATCCTCATTTAATATTCTCCACAATCAAAATGGAAGCTTTGCATAATTTAAAGTTTTATTTGAGTGCACAGTCAAATGCTTGAATATTAAAGAATATGCTTTCAATTCAAGTTTTCATAAACCATAACTTTGTAAATCTCGGGGATTGAGTTCTTCTCCTTGACCATTGTTTGATTTAATTGTCTGTTGGGAACAGATCAATGATGGGGATAGTGACAATAACCACATAAAGGCTGTGTTGAATAGGGGGTCTGGTAATGCCTCAAGTAAGACTGTGTGACTCTCACAAAATTCTATGCTTATCATTATTGATAAAAGAAAACATTGTCCAAATGTATTATGCTTCCATTGGATTTAGATGTCATTGTATTTACAAACCATCCTAATCATTTATAAAGCCGTAGTTGCTCAACTGTTTTGTTACTTTATCATACTGAAGCATTTTGAATATTTTTGATAAATGCCATTCACTAAAATAACAGCTTTATTTACAGTAACAACTAAGAGCTATGAGTTCAGAATTATAAGACATTGCTACTCCATTATTCCCATCTTTATCTGGTTATACAAATTTAGCAAAAGTTCATAAATAGACATATGGGCACCTGCTTAGGAAACAGGGGATTAGGGGGTTGTAGCCCCCACAGCATTGTAAAATTTGCAAAAATTGGTCATAATGGGCAGAAGATCAGCCTTAAGGTGTGCATTTGTAAACAGTGGATTTTTATCCTCCCCCCTCCCAAGTCTTATCTCCCCCCTACATTCATGTGTATGCAGTGGGAAATGCAATTTTGTCACAGGTGGTAGAATGAGGAGCAAGATTTGTATAGGGCAGAATAAATAAGACTCAATAACTTTTTGTATGTTTTGAATCGTCTATGATTGATTGCCAACACATAGAAATAAGAGTGAACAAGCTATTTTAAAGTCAACATAGAATCATAATTTTCAAGATAGAAGCAAAACACTTAGAAGTTGTGTAATTTAGTTGTCTGAAGAGAGATGTAGTGAGAAAGTAGTACCTAGGGAAAACAAAAAACTAAGCTTTGATGACTTTAAGGAATTAAGTGACAGCCAATCTTTTGCTATTAGTAAACTTTAAAAGATTGGTAAATCAAACCCCATAGAAGCCAATAATATAGTTTTTTGTGTTGACAATGAGCTGTGTAAAATTGAAAATGTAGAGAAAAATCTGGCTAAATCTAACTGGCAATTTGCTTGTTGTGCCTCCCTCTTGTTCATTGAAGTCCTGTTATGATTATGTCCAAATTTCTTTGTAAATCATTTCTCTAGAATAAAGATCCAGTGTACTCTGGAATCAATACCAAGCACTTGTTTAATTTCCTCAAATAACGCGACCATTGTTTTACAGCATATATGAAGACATTTGATCATTTTTATTTTTCATAGGTCAACTCTCTGTCAAAAACTTGGATTTTGAGACAAGATCAACGTACAACTTGAAAATTGAAGCAAGAGATGGCCCATCTGGAAATGTTGCGCAAGCTGATGTGAAAGTGACTGTTGAGGATGATAAGCTGAATCCAGAGCCAGCACATTTTGGCACATACAATGACGTTGTCAACATCAATGAAGGTTCTCCTGCACTCACAACAGTTATTGAATTCCCAGTTGTTGGTGCCTCAAACTCATTTACATGTGACTATGGGTTTGATGTGACTCCAACAATTCTTGAAACTTTTTCTGTAAAGACACAAAGTTCAAGCTGCTTGGTAGAAACTGTGAAGACGTTGACATGGACAAAGAAGAACCCATCTTTTAAGTTCACTGTAAGAGTTATAAACAAAGCTAATGCCATGATGTGGACTCTGGCCGGAGTAACTGTCAAGATCACAGATAATAATGACCATTCTCCTGAGTTTCTGCAAACTTCATATGCTGCATCAATTCCTGTAGCAACTGATGTTGGCACCTCAGTCCTGACTGTTTCAGCAACAGATGAAGATGGAGGAAACAATGGAAAAGTGACATATGCTTTTGTGATTAATGATGACTCAGGAAGGTAATTATGAGTGAATAGATCGAATTTGCAGACAGGCATAGTTTATGTCAGATACCTACAAATAACCATGATGCTTTGTGGCCCTAAGTTTGATTTTCAAATGATAGGAAATCTGTTTCTTACCTTGGTTATATTTTTGCGCTTTTAATTTTGCTGTGCAAAGGATCGTGTGGTTGGCAATGGGTCTTTGATATGAAAATAGCTCTCAGGACTTGTTAGCAATATAAAGAAGACATACAAAGGCTGAATTGTAATTCTTTTACAAATTAGTACCCAAAATAATATAGTTATATTTATATACTGTATATATACTGTAACATGCACATATGGTGGGGGGGGGCAAAATATTTGATGCTATTCAAGAAATGTGGTATAAGTTGATGACAGAAGTTGTGTCCCAAAAACTTTAGTCCATCTTTTAAACACATGATTTGTGGTACAAAATATTCAATTAGGCTTGAATAGCAGACTCTTCATAATAAACCCATGGGAGCACAATAAAATTGTAGCCTGTAGAGAGAACACTATTATCTCATGTAAAAAGAGCAATCAAAATATAGAATAATTTTGTAACTAGAGGTAAGAACTGTTAGACCTGCAAGAAAATCAAGTAATCACTTTCCAACAATGCTATGTTGTGATATTATTCCACCAAATATAGATTTCTTACTGTAGCACATCTTTTCTTCACAAGCTTAAAGTTTTCTTCATTAAGACCAATGCACATTTATGTCTTTTTAGTCTGTTTGTAGTCAACTCCACTGGTCTCAGTTTGATTTTTTTGTGTATTTTTCAACTGAACTAAGCTTTTCTTTTGCAGTTTTGCGTTGGATAGAAACACTGGGCTGATAAAAGTTCAGAAGGCTTTGGAATCAGGAAAGGAGTACAAATTGACAGTTAGAGCCAGTGACCAAGGTAAGAATACAAACTCTACTTGTTAAAAAAGCATTTCCTTGATTTTTTATCCTTGATTTTTCTTTTAAACCTTCAGGCGCAAGAAATGATATATACACAATTTTGCTGATTAAGGAGAATCATTATATATAGTTAAAAGCTAGCTGGATCATGCTAAGATTATAATCTATTGAACTTGGCAACTTTGACACTCAGGGTTTCATTATGTGACTAAGGAAACAAGGGGTGTGGGACATTTCTTCAGCCTGTTTGTAGTGGTAATGTGATATATAGTTATGTCTATCCCCTTTAAGGCAAGCAGTGCTTACATTCTTGACATATTCTGATTATGGTAAGAAAGCAAGATGAGTTTCAAAATTTGTAGTTACATTTTCCTGTCAAAGAATATATATATATACATCATTTATCAGCTCAAATTTGTGAATTATTTGTGTGAAACTGCAAACTCTTGAATGTTGGTTATCATTGTGATGTTTAGAGTGATTACCATATCAATCAAATTCATTTGGACTGAAAGGACTCTGCAGAGGTCTAAAAATTTACTGAAATTCTTACTGTATATATATATTTGTTGAACTATTGAAATAATCCCTGTGGACGAACTTTAGGCACTTATGCTGCCATCAGTTTGCAGGCAGGAAAAAATAGTTATTTCCAATATTCTGAGATATTATATACTTTTTCATCTCAGCACCAAGTCCCAAGTCCAAAGATGTGCAAGTAGTTATTGGTGTTCATGCTGTTAGTGTTAAAATGCCAACTTTCACAAGTTTCATAGACACTGGCTCTGCACAAGAAGGTGTCTCTAGTGGAACTGTGATGAATGCCCAGGCTGCTGTTCCAGGAGGAACCATTGTTTACAGTATTGTTGGTGGTAATATAGGATCTGCATTTGGCATTGATAGCAGTGGTATAATTTTCTTGAAAAAGAGTGTGGATCGTGAGGCAACTCCAGTGTACAAATTGGTTGTGAGAGCCGCAAAGAAAGGAGCCACACCAGCTTTGGTGACAGAGAAAGTATTTACCATCAATATCAATGATGTTAATGAAAATTCACCAGTGTTTAATGTCCAAGGGAGCAATGTTGAAGTGACAATTCAAACAAATGCACCTGTTGGAACAGTTGCAAGCTTGGTGAGTAATGATGAATTACTGTTTCCTGAGTATTGCAGCAGTGATGTATACTTTTAATTAGATTTAGAGATTTAGGCTAAATTCCCCATTCTGATCCAGAAGTTTTTGAAGGTTATTTAGAAACTGACTTCGGAGTAACCATCCAAAAGCTGTTCAAAAAGGGCAGATTGTGGTTGTAAAATTTTGTTGATTTTTCTTCCTTTACAGCGGTTACAACATAAATTCTCTAGATAGCAAGCAGTATCTTTTGGGTTTTAAGGAGCATAAAAACTGTTCTGTAGCTGGTATTATATATGTCTGCAAAGTTGAAACTTACGTAGCTGATGAAATTTCAGGGTTGTTTTGTCACTTTACTTTTCATCTTTACACCCTATTTATATACAATCGTCATTTTCACTTCTAGTACCGGGCTTATGACACAGATGCTGGTGTTAATGGCAAAGTGACTTATGTTGTACTTTCAGCTGTTGGTGGTGCTAATGTGCCTTTTACTGCAGAGATTAATACTGGTGTAGTCACTACCACCCAAGTTATCACGTGAGTAGATTCTGGAACTTTTTCAGCAGCCTGTGACCAGGCCTTATCTGTAAGGAAGAAGAGAGCCTGTAGGAACAGGCTACATTGTTTAATTCCATTTATCTGATCTGAGGTACAAAAGGTTATTGTTATTTGTCCCAAATTTCAATACCAAAAGTAATGGAATCAGTTTTATCGATCAATTTTACATGTTATTCTCAAATATATCATTGTAGGACTTCAGAATGTCAATTTCCAGGAAAATGAAAAGACAGCTTTACCTCAAATAGGGTATATGGAATTTGAAAATGTAGCTGATTCCTACAGGCCCTTTCCTCTTTTTTCCTCCACCATAGCTTAGAGAAGGTCTGTTCACAGGCTACCTCTTAGTACCTTTTTTACTCTTTCATAACAGTATGTTGCAGGGTAGTGGGGTGAAGCGAAAAATATTTGCAACACTGTAAGGGATTAGTATATATGTGAATTTCTGCACAAGCGTTTACATGCTTACGAAAGATTGTGCAATGTGAATGCAGCCTAACTTTGAGATAAGCTTAGTGCCCTGCCCCTCTAAAGCCTCCAGAATCAAGTGACCTTTATCAGGAGGCTTAATAGAGATTTGTAAGTGTATATGAAGTGGACCTCAAATCTTTATTTATATATATCTGCAGAGCTGTTGGAACATACAACATAAGGCTTCAAGCATCTGACTCTGGTTCTCCAAAGAAAACCACCGAACTGAACATCAAAGTGAATGTGGTTGCAGGACCAGCTAAACTACCATCATTCACAGATAACAGCTTCAAGGGCACATTGCAGGATAATTCAGCTGTTGGCAGGCGTGCAGGTGTTATTGGTGTCAAAGACAGCCAGCCAAGTGACTTCATTCAATTCTCCATAGTGTCAGGCAATTTGGACAACAGCTTTTGCATTGACTTTGGCAAGAATGTTTATGAGCAGAAGCCAGTAGATCTAGACAAGTATACACAAAGCAGTTTGGAAATGGTCATTACAATGAAATACAAAAACAGTATTTCATCCACAATGTTGTGGATGCGGACAGTAAAGGAAAATGACAACTGGCCCGTGTTTACAGATGGAAATGCTCCTGTGGTGAAGTACTTGCCAGAGGATAGTGGTAAGTTGGTAATTATTTATGATATACGCTTTCCCTTTGATAAATCCTGCAGTTTGCTTTGCCCTTCATTTTTGCATAACAACAAGGTCTTATTTAGTAGCTTAGCTCTCCAATTTGTTACTACCAGTTTGGTTATAGCAGTCTTTTAAGTGAGGTTCCAACATGGCTTTCACTATGTGGTGATAGAAGATTTTCCTAATTATATACCTGAATATAGATATTCGTGACTTCATCCACAAAGAAAACTGGTCAGCTTGATGAAGGCTATTTGAAGGTTGTGATATACTCCATATAACTACGGGTTCCCCATTGGTAAATTTTCTCTTTTTTGAAGAAAGTGCAAAAAGAGATATTCCGCTTAAGCATCGATCATCTAGGAAATCTTGGACCCATAACTATGGAAGGCTGGCCTTGTTGTATGTATTCAGTATATGTATAATCAAATCATTGTCTGTAGTCATCTTTCAAGGAAAAAATCCCAAAACCTTGAGAAACAAAAATGGTCCTAAAACAGTTGTCATCTCTTGTTCCACTTTGAGTCCTTTTATCAGTTTTCATTGACAGACATATCTAAGTAGATCCAAGAATACTATATATATAATTATAGACATCAAAGTCCATTTGATTTAAAATTTTCTTCGCCTTTTTAGCAAGAGGAACATTGATATACCAAGCCACAGCAACAGATCTAGATGACCCTGCAGGTGGTATAACCTATGGATTGTTCCAAGTTGCAAGCAAGTTTAGCAAAGACAAATTCAGTGTCGATCCGCTCAATGGCAGAGTAACTTTGAAGAATTCTTTGGACTATGAGCAGCTGGATGAGCACGTGATTACAATTAAGGCTTCAGAAACAGCTAGCCGTGGTGCATACGGTAGGTGTATTTCTTCTTATGTTCATCTCAATCAATTAATCAATCAATCAAGCAATCAATCAATCAATCAATCACAACATTTTTTACAATAGTGAAAGATATAATCGATTAAGATCAACTGTTGACAATAGAACAAAATTATATATTTATATTTTACAAGTAAGCACTTACATCTTTTGCCATTTCATTCCATGATCTCCTTTTCTTAAAGATCTGCAATATTCCATGATAATAGGCCTTGCTATGAGATTTTAAGCATAACAGTAAATGGCTGTCCTTTTAATGTTCGTACTAGCTATTACTAAATGATTTAGTACAAAATTAATACAAAAGAGTTTTCAAGACGACCAGTTTACTATTTTGAACAGTTCAGAAGAGCAATTGATTGATAACTGTTCTCCGACATTTGAGGGGAGCCTGGAAGGAAACATGAGGTTTGGCTCTCCTTGAATGGTCAGGAATGCAATATTTAAGAATGTCAATGGTAGAAACACGGTGTCCTTCAAAGATGAAATGATGTAAAGTACAGATTCCTTGTACATTTGCCAATAGTCAGTGTTGCAATACTACTAAAGATTGTGCAAAGTGCCTTATCAAATCATGCATTAAGTAGCAGAGATGGCTTAGCAGGAGCTCACTTGACTACCAATCTTAAGGTCGATTGTCTGAGTCTTCACCTTGCCAAGCTGGCTATTTGGAGTGAAGAGAGTCACCAAATCTAAGTAATTCCAGGTACCCGTGATGCTCTTCCCTTCATTTTTCAGCCTTTGGAATTGGATTTTTAAGTTTGAATATGCATGTTGATTAAGGGACTATGTCGTGACATGTAAAAAAACCTGGAGTATCCATTGTTTTAGGCACATGCCCATTTTTTTCTGCATTCAGTTCAGTGGATTGGATGATCCACGCCGAAATGACTGTTTGAAATCTATATCTCTGCAATCCTGCAATATATGAATTTTTCATTTGTACCCCTGTGAAATACAAGAAGTAATCTTCAATGCAACGCTTTCATTTTGAAAGAGAAACTAATGATAACTGTGTGTGATAGTCATAATTAAAGATTGTCAAATCATTACGTCATTAAAAATTCTGTGACTGAGCCCCATTAAAGCAATGTGTTATTCTTGCAGCCCTCAAGAACCTGATTGTGAAAGTTCGTGATATCAATGATGAAGCTCCAATATTCAGTGTGAAGAGTGGTCAGCAGTATGAAGCGGAGATTCCAAAAGATGCCAAGCCAGGAGACAAGGTTCTGCAAGTCTTTGCATCAGATTTGGATAGTGGGAAAAATGGTGAAATCACTTACAAGCTAGCAAACGACAAATACAGTCTATTCAATATTGATCCTGACACTGGCATAATCACCCTTAAAATGGGCGTGGCTTTAATTCAGGACAGTTCTTTCAGATTTGCAGCCACTGCTACTGACAAAGGTACCCCAAGTAAAAGTGGTCAGGCAGGTGTTATAGTCAGGACCATTACTAGTGATGGCCCACCAAAATTCCCCATGAATCCATTCAGATTTTCAGTAGATGAGAACACACGTCTGACAGGAATGGCTGGAGCGCTCAGTGTCGACACACTGACATACAGTATTTTGAGTGGGAATACGGAGAACAGGTTTAAGATTGAGAAAAACACTGGCTCCGTTTCTTCAGTGAAAGCTTTGGACGCTGAGCAAGGCATGAAATATACACTTGTCATCGAGGCAAGAGATACAAGCGAGAGAAGCTCAACAAGTGAAGTGATCATTACCGTCATTAATAAGAACGATAATGAGCCGATGTTCAGAAATGCAAAGGATGGACTGATTGAAAAAGTTGTCTCGAATAAGGTCACTGCAGGAGAAACATTGCTAACAGTTGAAGGATATGATTTGGACGTCGGTGATGCTTTGACTTACGAAATCATAGACAAAGCCAAGAAAGACATGTTTGAGATCGGCTCCAACAGTGGTATTATCAAGTTAAAGAAAGCTCTTGGTAAGCCAGTAGCTGGGAAGAATTATGCTGAATTTGATGTGAGAGCAAGTGATCGTGGACAACCACAGCCAGTGAAATCTAAAGTTGTGAAAGTCCGCATCGTATTTGCAAGTTTCAAAGCTGACCATGTGAAGATCCAAAAATCAGTGCCTGAAGACTCCCCGGTTTCGTCATCAGCCATTGTCGTTGATCTGCCACGTATCTACCCATTAGGAGGATACCAGATTATGTACCCGAAAAATCACCCATTCAAGATTTCTGCAAAGAGCGGTGACATCAGCCTCACTAAGGCGCTTGACTTTGAAACAGTGCAGAAATATGATATAGTTGTACAAGAGAATAACGCCCAAGATACCTCATTGTACATAAACTACAAATTGGAAATCAAAGTAGCAGATGTGAATGATAATCCTCCCATTTTTGATATGAAGAAGCGTACCGCAAAAGTGAACAAAAATGCGAGGCCAGGTACTCAAGTCATCAAATTAGTTGCGACCGATAAAGACAGTGGAGATGCAGGTCGTATTTCTTTCGATATATTAACAAAAGATGTTCCATTCACAGTAAACCCTCTCACTCATTACATCGAAGTCTCCAAGCTGAATGGATTAACCAAATCTCAGTATGCCATAGATGTGAGAGCGGCAGACGGAGGCCTGCCTCAACAGACCAGCAAAACTTTGAGATTGGATATTATGGTTGTCAATGATCCACCTGTGTTTGGCAAAACGTTATACAAGTTTAAAGTCTCTGAAAATGCAAAAGTTGAAGATGTTGTCGGTACGGTTACGGCAAAAAGCTTGTCAGGCATTGCAGTCAAGTATGAAATCGACCCAACAAATAACAAAGGCGACAAATTCCGTGTTGATAATGAAGGAAAGATCATTGTGCAACGGCCATTGGATTATGAAAGGGATCAAAGCTCTTATTCATTGGTCGTCTCGGCGCAAGAGATCGCAGCAAGTGCCCTGAAATCAACAACAAACGTTATCATAGAAGTCAGCAACGTCAATGATAATGCACCTCAATTCTCGCAGATTGTTTACGTTAAAACAGAAGTCCGTGAAGACATTGCCGTTGATTCTCTCATTTTGAAGGTATGTTACACTTTGGTCTATCTCGTTTCAGATGTAAGATGAGATTCGTGGTAACGCAAAATTGCTCCTGCAGAGCGCTTCAATTTTGTTATTCGCGGTCATCTTTATATGACATCTACTTTGAGACAGATTTGCATCTGAAAATCAACTGCAAGTTGAGACGATAGCAAGCTTAAGTTATCTAATGAAAAACATTGATGTTAAAACGCTTTGAAGTACCTATTTCTGGTAATGAAAATGAAAATATCAGGTCATAGAATACAGCAACATTGATAGAAGCACCAATGCCATCAAATCGAACTTTTCATATAAAAATGCATCAAAATGTTGCTCGGTCTTCAGTTGCTTGATCTCTTTCCTTGAACAGATGAGCGGTCCGTTGCCTATAAAATGTACCCTCAGTGGATTTCGACTAATGATCAACTGGTCAGTTTCAGTGATACGTCACAGAAACTGAACTCTCAACGAGGTGTTTGTTCTCAGTTTCTGTGACATTTTTCAACAGGAACTTCTGTTCTGTGACATTAAGGCATTATGCGATTCTATTTTGTACTTAAGGCTGATCTTCAGGGGACAATATTTTGTTTACTTGCAGAATCCGCTTTGTCTTGTTGATATTCACTGAGGACGGAATTTCGTAATTTTTTAGTTTTTCAATTTGCTTTGAGTGGGCTTGTCAGGATCACTAGCTACTGAAAGCTAATTTAGGCCTATTGTGCGTGCCGTATCCAGGCATGGGACCCCTAGTTTAACGTCCCTTCCGTAGGACAGCGGGGGAGTTGTGAGGTCAGGCCTCCGAGGTCACCCATCCGGAGTTGGACCTCACTCGACCGAGCTCAACTTAAGTTACCTGATGAAAACTGCCACTCGGCCACTCACCGAAACGGAGTCTCTTCGTAGTTTTGCTCCCATTTTTTGCATCAGAACGGGGATTCCCTCTTGCAGCTCGTATAGGATATAAAAATGCTTGGCAAAAGTTTCTCTTGAAGTTAGGAATTCTTGTGCCGTGAGAGCATCGAAAGAGGAGGTGCAAAGGTAAACACCAGCAAATTTTTCCGTGTCTTTTTTGTCATTTATCAAAGTTTGAAATTCCATTTGATTGTGTATCGATAATCTTGTATTTATTGTGAATTATCAATCACTGTAAGGTTTTGGCCTGGTCCCCGGTGGATCAGTTATTCTAACGATAGAAATGATAAAATCAAATAGAAAATCAAATCACCTTTGTTTGTGAGTCAACGGTAAGTTCACCTTTGATTCTTCACTGTAGGTAACTGCTACGGACAAAGACTGTGGAGCAAGTGGCGTGTGCACCGCTGGATCCCTCATTTACACAACAGATGCATACAAAGGCACATTTAAACTGGATGCAATGACTGGAGAAATTCGTAACATCAAACCCCTGGACTATGACACTACAAAATCTTACGAATTCGATGTCAAGGTTGAAGATTCAGGTATCGTGAAGCGTACGGCAAAAGCGAGAGTGATTATCACTCTCAAAAATGTCAATGATAACGTACCAAAGTTCAACCCAACAAAGCAAACGCTTTATGTATCAGAAGATGTGGGACCTGGCGTTGCAGTAACAGTTGCCAAGGCTTCGGATGCAGACTTCGATCGATTGACGTATGCAATTGAAACTGGTGACAGGACCGCGTTTGAAATCAACAGCAATACTGGCTTGGTGACTGTGAAAGCTCGCCGGTTAATGTCTTTGTCGTACATTTACAAGATCAGTGCTTCAGATGGGAAACACAAAGGTTTCTTCGACTTGGTGATTAATATGGATGATAAAAATGACATGGCCCCAACTTTTGCCAAATGTCTCCTGTACAAACCTACTGTGATGGAGAACAAACCAGCTGGAACGAGAGTAATAAAGGTTACCGCCACAGACGATGATAGCGGCCGTAATGGGAAGATTGAATACAGTTTGCTGCAGACAAGCAGTAAAGGTGCAACTCAAGCGGCCGGCGCAGCACCAAGCAATGTCGGATCATCAGAAACAAATGACTTTGTCATCGATAGTGAGGGATACATCAAGACAAACAGAGTAAGTCAAAAGACTTATTCAGTTATGCTTTGTTTTGCACTCAGTTGAAGTCATGTGACTCATGTAACCAAACTCCAAGGAAGGAAATTTCAATGTACACCACTTCAATTAAAGGACATGTCCGGGGTTGATAAATTTATTGTAAAGAAGCAACCTTACCAACTGCTGAACGCCATTCGTGAGGTCTTTCCAGGTTTTGATGCCTCCAGCTTCATACATTGGTCAATGAATCTTCGTAAGTTGGGTCAAATATCGTCGCCATTTCGTATTTTGTACCAGTGTGCGAAGCTGCGATAAGGAGGCTAGCAATATGAGTGGTATAATACCAACACATTTGGCAGCGTCATTCAGATCAACGTGAAGTGACGTCATATAAAATGACGTCATTTCTGACTTAAAAGTAGATTGAAATATGCAGTTTCGCAGATCAAAAGAGAAAAAAATTGAAAAAAGTACTACACGCCATTCACAACAGTGTAATCCCTTGAAAATCAATTATTTTACCGACCCCGGACTTGTCCTTTAACAGCCTCATTTCGGAGATTATTCAAAATTATTTCCTAAGAAATTTGAGAGGCCAGATGCGCATTCAGCACCCAAAACTTATGTCTAACTACCACGAGTTTCATGCTGCTGATGGTCTTAATGTTAATTTTATGACAATTTAAAGTTTAAAAAGTTGTGAGGGAGTTTAAGAAAAACAAGTGCCAGAAGTTTAAGAACATGTAACAAGACTGAAGTTTGGGTGCTCGAAAATTTCATATAAAGAACAGAGAGAGAAATTTTAATGAAGTTCCAAAACAAGGCCACATAATGGAGTTGATGTATTACCTTAAAAGCTGTAGGCCCCCGGGGAATTGTTTTTATTTTTAGAGCCTCCATAGGGTGGTTAATTAGAGAGGGGACTTATTCACAAAGTTAAGGGACAGGGCTATGAATGATAGCTATTTTGTTTTTTCGCAATACATTTTATGGAATCTACAGAAAATTTTAGCAGTCAAATACGCAATTTGACACAGTTTTTCTTTAAAATTAACATGCAATTTTATCAGCTAAACAGATGAAAAGTTTTTGATATCCCTTGGCATTTGATATAAGTGGGGAGAGGGGCATAAAGCCTGGTTTTCATTAAATCGTAATTCATCGCCGACCATTGTCTTAGAGCATCGGCGGTCATCGGCGATACTGTAAGACAATGATCGCCGATGAATTACGATTTAATGAAAACCAGGCATAATAGCGAGGGAGATTGAATAGAGCTTTTACGGTATTTATTGTATCCATGAGGTTTCGTGGCACCAAATATTAAAGGAATCAACAATATTTATCAAGAGATTAGCAATTTCCTCGCTTACTTTAAAGGAGCTGGATAAGAACCTATCGGAGAAATTTCTGATATGGCTGTTTTCTTCTGAGCTAATTTAATGCGACTGTTCAACAAAAATTCAAAATAAATGTCTCATCTTGGAAATTGGCCTTTGCATTTTCTTCTGACACAAATTGAACTCCATATGTTTTGGGATGGGTGCGATATAAATGGATTTCCAACAAGTATTTTCGTTGATCTTTCACACAAAGATCAGCCTGTATCTAGACAAGGATCTTTTCCTTTGAATTTAGCCAATTAGAAAGGAATTTATCCTTTCAAAGTGCGATATTTGATGCACAAAACGAGGATTTGTTTAAATATTTCTTATCCAGCTCCTTTAAGTTTTATCGATGCGCAAAAGGGAGGAAATTTGTATCAAGGATATTCATTGTGCTCAATTTTCCTTCCCCTTTTGCAGATATTCGACAGAGAGACTCGGTCCGAGTACACGATCTTAGCCATTGCACGCGATGGAGGTCCAAACCGGACAGAGGCAGAGAGAAATTCTGCTGCTTGCCAGTTGACAGTGAAAATTACAGATGAAAATGATAACAAGCCAGTATTTGCCATTGAGAACTACGAAGTGTCTATTTCTGATAAGACGGCGGTTGGGAGCATTATCCTGGAAACATCCGCCTTGGATGCAGATGAGGGCACCAATGCTAAGATTGAATACTCTCTTGTTCAAGACAGTAATGAGTTTTCTATCCCAGACAAAACCAGCGGGAAAATCTCCATCAAAGCATCGTTGGTTGGAAAGACAAACACTTACAACTTCAGAGTTAGAGCATCGAATCCTAGTACTACATTCAGCTCTACTGTTAACGTCAAGGTTGAGGTAAAGGATAGCGATCCACCTAGGTTTACCAGAACGACGTATTATACGACCATCTCGGAAGGCAGAAAGGCTGGCTTTGAAATTATGTCATTGTCAATCAGCGCAACTTCACAAAGTAAACTACCCAATGCGAAGGTCGTGTACAGCTTGCCAAAAGGCACTATGCCAGAGACGAATGAGAATGCGTTTGCTATCGATTCAGAAACAGGTCGGCTGAAGGTGGCTGGAGAGTTGAACTATGAAACCATCAAGAATTACATAGTTTACGTGCAGGCCAAAGACATGTCCAACAGCATGGTTAGCAATGCAATCGTACGCATAGGTGTACTAGACGAGAACGACAATGCACCATTGTTTCATTTGCCCAAATACGAATATGTGACGGTGACCGAAGGACAAAGTGCTGGAGTAGTCGTCGGCCAGGTGTACGCCTCAGACAGAGATTCGACCACTAATGCTCAGCTCAGATACAGCCTGAGCCGTGATAGCAGACATTTCAAAATCGATGCTAACACCGGCCAGCTCACGACAAACAAAACTTTTGACAGGGAGCTCACTGAAAAGGTCACCATTCATGTTACTGCAAAAGACATGGGCAAACCGCAGCAAGAAAATAATGTTTTCGTGTCAGTAACGATCATCGATTTGAACGACAATCCTCCGATATTCACAAAGTCTTTGTTTAGTGGCAGTGTAAAAGAAAGCTCGGCAATTGGTTTTAGATTCTTGCAGATTGAAGCTACAGATTTGGACGCTGGTGATAACGCAAAAGTTAAGTTTTACATCACCGATGGTAATGCTGATGGCTACTTTACCATGTCAAGCTCCACCTTTGTTAAAGACGATACCGGCAAGAGCTCTAGAATCAAAAGCAGTGCCTGGATTACTGTTGCTAAACCCCTTGACAGGGAAACTAAAGACACTTTCAGATTGACAATTACAGCAACTGATTCCAGATACAGCCGCACAGCTATAGCAGCAGTCAAGGTATGTCATTTGAAACTAATAGAATTGTTATAGCGCCTTTATTGAAACCTGGTTGACTTTGCATTATTGCAATCGCTATCATCGTCTTCACCTTCATCAACTGGAGCCAACAAGCGTTGTTCTTCCTCTGAAGTCATCGTCGTAGAAGTGGTAGTAAAAGACCTTTTAGCTATTCTGAAAACGAATGTTGATCGAATGATATTTCATTACCATTTGTAGAATTTTCGGATGTGCACAATTGCGATCGAAGCTCTAACGCCACTCAATCGAACCTCGCGTAGAAAATTGTATAAGAATATCGCTCGATCCAGGCTCTTTGGTAGAATAGCTAAAGGTCTATTGTTGTAAACGGATGGAAACATGCGGGAATACCAAATACCAAAACAGACAGAAACAGAAATACCAAAGTGGAATACGGGCGTTGGTGCTTATGTATGCCGTCGTAGGACCATTGTTTAATTTGTCTCTTTAAATAGCGGTTGGATCATGTGATCGGAAGCGATCTTCTATCAGAAAGTTATAGATTGTGCAAGCACGGTGAGCCTCAGTGCGGAGAGGAGGCGTGGAAGAAGTCGCTAGGGATGGGCAAAATACTTCACGCATTTTGAAGTAAGGAATCTTCATAAGTCCAGTTTTATCTGTTGGATATCTAGTCTCCGTTCAGACTTTACAGGTAATACGTCTACACACGAGCTACCGTGTATCCCAAAAAGGAGTTGAATTTAAAAATCATCAACACAAGAAGCAACGGGAGTTAAATTTGATTTGAAGTTGTTGTGGTGCAATGGTGTAATCATCTGACTTTGCAGCCAGAACAGTCAAGCAGAGTGGGTTCGAAACCTGGTAGGACCTTCACCTTCTCTGCAAATAAGAACCTTGTTCAAGTTTGAGGCCGAATGGTTCTTATATAATTGGGGTCTAACCTCCAAATTTTCAGCCGGTAGGTTCTTAATCACTAGGTTCTTATAAGCAGGTCTTTATTGTAAAATCGGTATAAGATAGACCATTTTGAGTTCGACATCCATCTTCATTTCCTCTGCAGGTAACTGATTCTAATGATAATGCCCCAGTCTTTCAAAGAAAGTTTTACGAGGGAAGGATCCAGGAAGGCGCCAAGGCAGATGTTAGTGTCACTACTGTCAAGGCTATTGACAAAGATACTGCTGCTGTCCAAAAACCTATAAGATATTCTCTCGGAAAAGATGCAATGGGAATGTTTGTCATCGATCCTGTCACCGGAGTTATTTCAACAGGTAAACGACAACTCCTTTTCACTCAATATTACCTTGAAGGGACCAGTGGAATACTTAAATTTGTTTATGGGTTTCAGATCTTTAAAAATGCTCTGTATCAAGTTCTGTTGTATTTTCTTTGAACGAAATGGTTTGACAGGTGCCTAATGTATTTTCTTGTAAATCTGCCGTTGAGAGATCTTTTGATGTCTTATTTTGTTTCAGAATAGTGGCTTTTATTATTTCTGACGGTTTGCCATCATCAAATTTCTAAATCTAAGACAAGAAAAGCGACAGATTTCTAGTTCCACCGTATTGTAGGGCTTCTTAAACTATGGTCTTCTTGAAGATTGTATTACTTTTCGTGTGTAGATTTAGCATTTTACGATGATCCTTGAGTCTTGCCAAGGACATTATTGCATCATTTCCCAAGCATCTGTCCAGCCAATGGCACCATATTTTAAGTGCTGGCAGATCTTCCTGATTCAAACGTGGTTTAGAGCCCCATGTTCTTGTATTACGTATACTGATGAACGTATACTGATACCCATTCTACACAATCACAACTCACCAAATTTAAAACGCCTCAAATTCGTATTTCATTGTGGCTGTAAAGAAAGCCAAACCACCCGAGTCAAGATGAATACTTCTTCTGTGTACTGCTTGAAGATTCCTTCACCTTGACATGGGAGCCTTGCTTTTAAAGGCCAAATTATTCTTCGGATTTCACTTCAGCAATCGGCAGCGATCCTGGCACGTTTCATCACTTTGAAGCTTCGAGAATAAAGGGAGGCTAATTCTTGGAATGTCTTATTGGTCAGTTTGATCATAGTGAACTATTGTTTGGAACTCTGCAGTCTCATTAGTCGCGCCATTTTCACGGCGATTTTGGCCGGATTTTTAGATAGTTTGATTATCAGTCCCACTTGAAGCGGAGTGCCATCATCCAATTCAACAAACAAAAGCGAAAACCGAGACTGAAGTTGTTAGTCTACTTGTAACGTTCCTGCACCATCATTAACTCGTTTATTTCTATTGTAGGAAGCGTGGAATTTGACAGAGAGAAGAAAGATTCGTACCGTTTCACAGTGATAGCATCAGATGGCAAACTTGAAGGGACTGCCATTGTGAAAGTCACAATACAAGATGTGAATGATGAAGCACCGTATTTCCCAGGATCACCATATACGCGGTATATCGAAGAGCACAAGCCAGCGGGCTCTGTTGTTGGGTATGTACCGGCGGTGGATAATGATGATCCGAATGCGGTTGGCAATGCCAAAATTACTTATTCCATCGTTGGTGCTGATCAAGGATTCAAAATTGATGCAAACACCGGACTGGTCACAACTCTGAAAGAATTTGACCGGGAAGATACGACTCATTCACCAATCTATAAAGTGACAGTGATGGCCACCGATGCCGGTATTCCAGTTCAAAAGAATTCCACTGTTGTTACAATTGTTGTGACTGATGCAAATGACCAGGATCCAAAATTCACAAAGAAGGAATTCTCCGGAAAGGTCGCTGAATGTGCTGCCGGGGGTACTGTCATCACAACAGTTACCGCTGTCGATAAAGATGACCCGAAGACTGTCAATGCTCAGCTAATGTATTATGTGATCAGCAGTACCCACGGCTCTGCGAAGTACTTCCACGTCAATGACAAGACGGGTGTTGTGACAGTAGCACATGGTTTGGATTACGAAAGATCAAGCACATATAAATTGGTTGTTGGTGTGAAGGACCGTGGTAACCCTCAGCGGCCGATCGGCAGAGATGAAAAGGCAACGGTTGACATCACCGTCACGGACTGCAATGACAACAGACCTAGATTTGTTCCAGACAAATATACAGTATCAGTACCTGAAAATGTCGCAAAAGGGAATACTATTCTAACCGTGACAGCTGTTGATGAGGACAGAGGTTCCAATGGCGATTTCAAATTCGGTATCGTAGATACAGAAAAGAACTTTCAATTTGATATTAGTAGTTCTCCAAAAAACAAAAGTAAGGGAATCGTCAAGCTGTTATATCCGCTGGACAGAGAGGACATCGCTCAACATGTATTCAGAGTCAGCGCATCTGACATGGGACTCCCAAAGCAAATTGGCTACGCTTCAGTGACCATCACTTTGACGGACATCAACGATAACGGTCCGCACTTTGACAAGCCGGATTATTGTGGGCAAGTCACGGAGGGCACACTGCAGAAGCAAGTTGTAGTAGCAACTATCAAAGTGACGGATCCGGACACAGTCAAGTACAGTTGCCCTTGCAAGTTCAAGATCTTAAGTGGCGCCAGCGGTTTGTTTGAGTTAACAAACCAGAAAGATGACAGTGTGCAAGTAGTAGCCAAGGCAGCGGCTGTTTTTGATCGAGAAACAATACAGATGTATACCATGAAAATTGAGGCTTCTGATCGAGGTACACCCCCGCAGAAAAACGTCACAACATTGAAGGTGGAAGTGCATGATAAGAATGACAATGAACCATCAGACGGGGGCTCCATGTCTTTGCTTGTCAATTCTTACAAGGGACAGTTCATTGGTGGTGTTGTTGGCACGGTTTACATAAAAGACGATGATCGTGGCACACATGACTATTACCAGCACAGACTTGTATCACAATCCCCTGGAACGTATTTCAGTGTTAAATCAAAAACTGGGAAGATCGTTGCAGCTGCTGGAGTCCCAGATGGTGTGTACAAACTGCAGTTCAAATCAAAGGAAACCAACCGTCCGGTAGGCAGCAACAAAGGTAAAGAAGTCAGTAGCTCTGTTACAGTTACTGTTAGAGCGATCTCAGAGAAACAAGCGAAGACTAGTGTTGCAATCAGGCTGACTGGCTTAATCAAAGCTAAAACATGCTCAGAAATCCCATACCCTGAATTTGAGAAGCTGCTTGCAGGGATCCTTAAGGTACCCGTGGATAGAGTAACAGTGTTCAGTGCGCAGGCAGTAAAAGACATGCATCGTGGGGTTGATGTCAGATTCGCAGTTAAGAAAGCACCGAAAGCTGGTTATGCTGGTGATGACTCTGAATATATTGACAAGTCCACGCTTGTTCCCCTCCTCAATGCAAAGAAAGCTGAAATTGAGAAAGCCACAGGTATGTGTCCTAATACCTATGCAATTACTGAATTTTAAAGAGCCATTGTCACCCAGGCTCCTTTGCAGGCACGCTGAAATTTCATGCTTTCTGAAGATGAAATTTTACCTATGCATTAAATTTTGGATCCACATTGTAGTATTTGAACTAGTTTTAATTGCGGTTGATTGGTGCCAATTCTTAAAGCTGGTCTGAAGCGAAAATCTTTATTGATGCAAATGAAAGGTTCTGTCAGTTGATCAGAAATTCTCTTAAAATTTGTTTGATGTCTCTTTTTTCAAGTTGTCCATGAACTGATCTGACTTTTATGCCCCATTCACACTGCAAGTTAAACCAGCTTAAACTAAACCAGATTTTCAGATAAGGCCTTCTGATTGGTTAATCCAACAAATCCAGTCATTTGATTGGTCAAAATTTAAACTGGTTTAGACAAAGCTGGTTTAAATGTGTCGATGTGAACACAGTATTAGAGAGGCATTTTTTCATTTGAGAGAAAGGTCTTTGACTTTACGTCCCTTTAGAAACCTAGTCAGCCTTTTTTTATTCAATATCAAAATTTACAAAACGAGGTACTTAAGACTACTGGACTACAAACTACTAAACTACATAACAAGAACGATAACCCGGGAAGTAAGAACCCATGACTATCCCAAGGGTCATTTAAGGTAGAAACCCTATAACTTTTGATCAAATTCCAATTGTTCTGGATTGTTGGATGTTTATAATGTTGGATATGTTGGATTTAGAAAAGTCATAGGGATTCTACCTTGACATAGAACATAGAACTAAAACTACATCTAACTATAAAATACAAAGAGCTACATATTAACGATGTTTACTGAAAAAAACAAACAGATGAAAATGGAAACAAAATGAAAGGACTTAAAGAGGAAAGTATTCTGTGGCTGTGTGGCGTGAAACAAAGGTTTTATCTAACTTCAACAAAACGACCTGTTTTGTGGATAAAATCTAAGGTCAGTTCGAGTATACTTCTATTAACGTCATTTGAAAGGTTTTTATCACCATATAGCAAAAGTTGTACAAGAACGTTGTTAGAAAGGCTGTCGATTTCAACAAATGTTCGTAATGCAACCGAAACTCCAGCCCTGTACACTTCCTCTTGCGCTTTGCAAACAAAATGACGTCAGAGTATGGTCACATTACTCAAAATGGGTAAAGCAATGCTTCGCCGCTTCGCTCTTTTGGTGCGTACAAATATCGAAATTGCAAATATTGCTATTGCAACACGAGAGCGCTTATATCAGAATAAGATACCTTATTGAGATCATTTTGATGGTAGAGGCTGGTTTTGATATGTCACATTTTATCGTATTTCATCGCATTTCATCAGAATTCCGGGTCCACGATTCCACGATAAATTTGGATTAATCCGATATATCAAAATTAACCGAATCATATGAAAACAAGGTATCCCAATTCATCCTAATCCGTCGCAATTCATCGCAGTTCGTCTCGCAACTGATCCCAGCGAATCAAAACATTAGTTTTCTACGATGAAATAGGACGAATTCCGATGAATTACGATTCTCCATTTTAATATAATTTGACAATCGTAATCATGGAAATTCGACAAATTACGATGAAATCCGATGAAATGCGACACATGGAAACCAGCCTTAAGCGATACTCTGTTTAGCATAGGAGAAAAAGAGAGGCTGGGGAGCTGAATTTTTTCTTTTTTCTTAGGTGCCAAAGTTGGTGCAATCGGTATCGATCCTTGTGCAAAGGAAACTTGCCAGGTTGGATTCTGTTACAACGATATTTTGCCGAAACGCTCATTTACTATTGTAACTGACGATAATGGTGTCGTACCGGCGAACCCGTCATCCAAGACTTTCATCTCAATTGATGTGGATGTCGTTGCGTCATGCGTTGTTGGTCCAAGAAAGCCTAAAAGCTGCAAAGACAAGCCGTGCTTGTACGGTGGCAAATGTAAAGACCTTATAGGCGGTGGATACACATGTTCATGTCATAAGAAATCCTATGATGGCCCTGAATGCCAGTTCACAACCAAGTCGTTCAAAACAAAGAACTCTTACTTGTGGGTGAAGCCATTCAATTACTTCTACGAGGGCAAATTGTCATTTGAGTTTGGTACCAAAGAAGCCAATGGTGTGATCCTATACCAAGGTCCAGTGTCTAAAAGTGAGTAATTGCGATGTGCAGTTACGTAAAGTCAGTCTCGCATCAGATATCAATTGAGTTTTGCGATAACGCAGAAGTACTCATGCTTATCATCTGAATGTTTTTATTTGCAGTTATTTTCATGTGACATCTGATGTGAGGTAGACTTTGATTATCAAAGGATGCCGCTTATGCGGGTTGGTTTTTGTAGCGAAGTTTAATTTCACATTGATACGTTATCGGTTAATACCCCTTTTATATTCATCGAATCATCAAGAAGATTATCGTAAATCATTTCAATGAAATTTCCTCTCCTCCTCCCACCTTTGTATCATTTTATTTCTTTTCGTAGTTTGTAGCTTACGCTGTAATGTACTGTTCGCTCATTATTCTTCGTGTAAATGTTTTATGTTAATTGTTAAAGCCATAGGGTTGCAATGTATTCTCATTCTCCTTGTGGCATCGTCTTGTAACTATGTTCTGTTATTGTAAAATTTTAGATTGATGTAGAGAAAAATACCCCTTTGAACAAGTACTTTTGGTTGAAGTCTTTATGATATCGGGGCAGCGTTCGAACAAAATTCCACAAAGATGGCCGAAAATTTTAGAAATTTTAGGAGTGGACAGCCTACCCTGCTAAAACTAAAATTGGCAACAAAAAGTGCATTATTCTATGCCGTCCTTAGCAGAATTGGACGACGTCATTTGAAAAGACGTTATCATGAAAAGATGAGCATTTTGTGTATATCACCATCCCATTTTGACGAATGCTAGCAAGCCCCAGTTCAGGGTAGGTGAACTGATGTGAAAAACTGTGCACTGTCAAAGCTGTGATAGCCTACTTAAAACCAAGTAGAATGCTCCTTTGTGGCCAGAAATACTGTATCGCCTAGGATAGCCACGAAGCAAATCATAAGGACTTCCAAACTTTTACGAACGTACCTTGTTGAGACTTAAGAGGTCAACCAAATACTAATTCCGATTAGTCTACCTTTATCAGAATTGGTATAACCTGCATGCAGACTGTACTGATTTCTTTCTAGAGAGGTTCCTCCTCCGCTAGAGGGGAAGCATCTTTGACAAGAAATCGGTAGATCTGCACGTGGGCTAAATTAGTACGGATCAAAGGCAATCTTATTAGACAGATTTTGATACTTTCTCCTGTAGTTTCTAATACTGAGACGAAAGACTTCATGGCAGTTGAGCTGATAAATGGTAGAATTCAGATCAGTGTGAACCAAGGTGATAAGTGGAGAGTTTTCAGAAGGACAATCAACACTCAAAACAAACTGAATGATGGTGTATTCCACAGTGTTACTATTTATAAGAGAGGAAAGGTTGGTGTTACTTTCTTTACCCCACGTATTTCAGATAGAGTGTACTCTGTACTGGTACAGGCTTTAACCATTACCAAGTTGCTGCTAGACTCCTTAAATATTCACAGTTATTGCTATTGACAGACTGATAGACGTCGATGTTAATGCTGTTGTCATTGTTGTCTTTGTTGTCGTGATAACTATGTCGTGATTCTAAGTTGCTACCATTCGAGAGTGTTTACTTTACTCTATAGCGAAATTATTCCACAGATAGAAGGAACAAGTGTGTAACGTAAAAGCTGTGAAAGTTGAGAAGTGGAAAATAGCTCTGAAACTTTGTTTATTTGTGGACGTCAGCACATAGGAAAGTTCTCAGAGAAAACAATGTCATGTAGAATTTATCATTATGCAGAGAGTCGAAAGGAACTTCTTTTGTATTTCAAACTGGTACTATTGTCGGTAAGTTCTCAGATCGTCCTGGCCTGAGGAAACAGAGTATCAGCGGGAGCTAGAGAGCTTTATGAGATTAAATTTTAGCTGTACGAGGTGAAAAATAGCAGCATACTTAAGATGAATAAGTTCACTGATGAAGGATAAAATATGCGCTGGATTCCATAAGTGTTGCCTGAAATATGATGCTTAATTGAATGATACAGTATGTGCTTGCACTCTTTGAAGACGCTCGTAGTTCACAGTTTTGATCCTTTTTATTTTGTAGTTTATTCGAGTTATTGTTGATGAATGTAGAGATGCGAAGATTGTTGAAACTTCAACGTCAACAACTCAAGATCGAAGCCGATGTGAGATCACCGGAATCATTGGAGGTCCTTACAGGTGAGACTCGATGATCATTTTGTCCTAACTTGTTTGAAGGTTTTGCAAATTATCTTGGAGCTGAGACATGTTCATAACGTGAAAATCTCCAGTGTTTTCAGCTGTAGATGTTTGAAAGGTCATTCAGTAAAGTTTGCCATTAGAATAACTCACGAATTTCCACGGATGTATCATTCTAAGAGTACGTTCACGCGATGCCGCACTTTTTGAACAACTGTGACGACACGAATTATGCAGGTAAGAGTTTTTTCAGATTGCTGCAACAAATAATGTGCCATTTTCGTGTGAACGGGAGGGGGGCCTTTCCGTAACATTTTCATTACCGTTTCAAATTGTGCCATCTTCGCGTGAACATAGTTTAAACCTTGAGATCCGCATGATAAAAGCTATTTTTGCTAATAGATAATGTTACTACTTAAAAAGATTTTAAGTTGGGAGAGTTGTAAGTTTTGATTCAAATTGCTTCAAGTGTCATATCTTTGTGTACCTTCTGTGAAAAATTCTTTACCCATCAATTTTCTTGTAGATTCATCAACGGACTAAACCCTCTCCAACTTGGTGGCATAAAGAACAAGCAACTGGCATATCCACCAATGACCGTAAAGGACTCATTTGAAGGTTGCATTAGGAAAGTTACCGATAATGGAATGGTGTATGATTTGTCGAAGCCTATTGAAGAGCATGATGTTAGCACAGGTTGTCCACTACTTGCAAAGTGTCCAAATTGTAATGGCAATGGGTACTGCTTGGCCACTCACTTACCTTTCAGATGTATATGCATGTTTGGATGGACTGGGGAGTACTGTGATAGACGTGAGTATAGTTGTATGATACTATGCGCATACTAACCGGTTTTGTGTTGTGCAGGAAAATATAAAGCCCGAGGTCTTTAAAGTACAGACCGAGCTTGCGAGGTCTGTGCATTAAGACCGAGGGCTTTATATTTTCCTGTGCAACAACAAAACCGGTTAGTATGAGTTTTATTACCTGACATCTTCTAATCTTGACTCTCATTTAGCCAAACACATTTTGTTAGCTTTGAGTTTACTTTAAATCTCACAGGCCTAGGCCTAAAGCAGTTGCTGTGGCGCCAAAAACGCGTCCTTGTATCGTATTATACAAGGCTTCGGGAAACCCGTGGGAAAGGTGCGATTAGTCAATAGGAATGGCGGGATTCTGTATTGCCTCGTTTTTGAAACTTCAGTCAGGTAATAAAACGTAAAGAACAGATTAAAAACTTCCATCCAGGCTGACTTTTGACCAATTAAGCACGTTTTATATGAAAACCATCATCTAAAAATATCTAGGTTGCATTTGAGCCTGTGCCGAAATCATATATTCTTTCAGGCGGGTTTTTACTTTATCGTTATAAAAAATGGTTCGCCTAGACAAAGGCCGATGAATAAAGCTCAGGAATTTTTGGTAAGATTTCCAGGCACAGGAATTTTTGAAGAAGGCTGATATTTGTTTTATGTTAGTTGAGTCTAGATCTGAAGTTGTTTGTTACTGAAAGTTTTAACTGTCACCGTAGCATTTGAACAATATTTTGCTTACAACTTGCTTAGATTATGAAATTATGCTGTGCAGTCCACTAAATTTTTTCCATTTTGACGAAATTTTTACCATTCCCAGATAGCAAAAGATTTTATTGTCTTCTGAGCCTAGATGTAAAGCAAACTGTCTCCGCCATTTTGGCTCCGCCATTGCATTAACAATCCAGTGATTCCTGTTTTTCTACTTTTAGGCGTGAATTCATACAATTACCTAAGTAACAGTTACACACAGTACTCCTTCCCGAAGTCAAAAGGACTGACTTGGCAACAAAAGTATCGTTCACTCTATGAAGTCCAGGTCAGAACGAAAACAAATGGTATCGTCGTATACGAAGCAAGCCCAACATCAACTGGCAAACCTAAAGAATACAGTATTTTAGAGGTAACTACACTGTTGCTTATTTGTAGCTGTCTCATTGTGTGCTAACGAGCATAGAGCTCAAATCTTTGAAAAGATGGGTGTAAAATTCTGTTAAATTTCTCATTGAATTCAAGTGCTTGAAAGGAACCTTGGGCAGTTTGCTGTAAACATGTCGTGGCATTCTTTTATATCTTGATTGGTTTCAAAATGGCGGCATTTGATAATTTTGAGGCTGTGACGTCATCAAATGTCCAAATTCTTAACCAGAAGAGCTACAAATTTCTGCTTGAAACCATATTGTAGACCTTCACAAACTATGGTTTTCTTGAATATTGTATTAATTATTCTCAAGTAGTTTAAGATTTACAATGATTTTAATTTCTTCAGAAGTTTTGATGAATATTTACAAAAATAATCAGAATGTAGCAATTTTGAAAATAATCAAGATATCAAAATATTGCCACGGCAGATTTACAGCAAATTGCTCAAAGTTCCTTTGAAGTCATTCAATTGATGGAAAATTTGATACAGTTTTACACCCACCTTTTTGAAGATTTGAAAGATTTAAGCCCTATGCTGTGCTAACGTTGTTTGTAAAAACTGTGCATGATTAATATGGCCAGACTTATTATTCTTCTTGACGGGTTTGAAGTATTCAAATTCTAGCTGAAAGCTGGATGATCGAAATATCTTTACGCTTTTTCTCGTGTTTATGAACGCTGAAAATACATATTAATCATACTTCGCTGAATTTTATTGTTTGCGAAATGCGTGAAAAAGGTGTAGAACATTTGACTGAATCTCCTCAAACAGGACACAGTCCCCATAGTACTAGATTTGCACACGATGTCTCTCGTCTGTCAAGAATTATATATAACTTCTTTCTTGTTTTATGTTAGGAGCTTATTTATAATTTGATCAAGTGTTTTGTACTCTTTTTCAGGCATTTTCACAACCATTAAACTTGATAGATTCGAATTCACATATATTTCCTGTGCTCATAGAAATGCGAGAAAAGTTACTATACCGTAAAAGCTCTGTTAAGCCTCCCTCCCCCCCCCGACGGGGGCTTATTTAATTTCGGACACTGCAGAGGGTCTTGATTGAGAGGGGGCTTACTAGAGTGGGGGCTTATTTACAAAATCAGATGACTTGGATACCAATGATGGCTTTTCAGTTCCTTTAGTCCTTATTTTGCGAATTCAATATACACTTTTACCAGTAAAATGCCTAAATACGGCACGGTTTTTATCCCAAATCACATCAAAATAATGATGCATGCTTATTTAGCAACAGAAATGGAAAATCTTTGGTAATTTCTGGACTTTGATGTAAGTAGGGGCGCTTGATAGAGAGGGGGAGCTTATTTGAATTTTTGGCTCAGAAGGGAGGGGCTTATTTCAGAGGGGGGCCAAATAGAGCTTACTACTTTTTCACCCTGTAGCCAAAAATGTTTCTTATATCTCTGATACTTCTCATATTTTAGGCTCAAGTTTCTTTAAAGTTTCTAATTTATTTTCTCGGAAGTCCTAGGCAAATAAGTTACACCAAAATGGGACTGTCTATGGGTATATCATCCATATTCAGCCATATATGTATGTCAACAATGATTGTCAAGGACATGAATTAAAATTTAGGCAAAAATCTGTTAAGTCCAAAATATCTTGCTAGCAATTTTGTAATGATTCCTGTATGAAGTGTAATGTGATCAGAGCGAATGGGTGTGAGCCTCAAGAGTTTCCTATAGGTATGGGGGCTAATCATTTTTCAGTAGCCTAAAAGTTTCTTTTAGGTGGTTTCTTAAATGAGGGGCCATACTGTATGTAATATATACTTCAATCTTTCGTTTATATTGCATAATTGGTCCTTTCCAATCCATTAAGCATTCTTTGTGCTATGAACTTTCAAAAGTGGGAATCTTTATCTGGCTCCCGCGGTAGTCTAATTAATCAATACCCGATATTCAAATCATCTACTACATGATTTCAGTTTCAAATCTCCTTTCATCAAGGTTGTGAACAAACAACTTCAATACAGATATGACGTAGGAGATGGTGCAAATGTATTGATTCTCCGTGGTGCTAATGTA